>OY660876.1:24408594-25674594 GCA_962446985.1 Xyrichtys novacula
CAAACTTTGGGGAGAGGTGAACTCTGGTCCAAGACAGTTCTGGGGGGTGATTTTCTATCCAGAAATGATAACTGTAGAGCCTTCTAGGCTGTGTGATGGTAATAAGAGGAAGTGTGAGGTAAGTGTTTCACACAAGTGTCAGGATCTGATTGTCCCCAGGTGTAATATTATTTAATAAGGATTTGGTTAGATTCGGTTAGATGTACAGGTCAGTATTGAAAGACTTTATTGTTATTGCATTTGGATTTACAGGAGTTTTTACAAAAGTTGACAGGACTTGAGAACTTCATGGACTTTAAACAAACTACAAACTTGCCCTGGACTTCATTTGTGCCTTGTGAAAGAACTTTTAACTTTAACTTGGATTAATTGGGCAGGTCTCAAATGGATTGACTTTAACCTTGAGTAAAACTTGACTTGGACTTGCCAATATTGACTTGGGAGAGGACACTTGCCTTGGCTTAACAGAACTGCTTAGTATTTACACAGACACATTCAGGACTTGTTGTTTCTTCGTCTTGAATCACTCGGGTGTTGAGTTGGATGAACCTTAAAGACCTTGAAACACTTTGGACCGGCCTCAGAAAGATTTGTCAACAGCTCGGTTTTGACCGGGAGTACTTATTTTCTTAATCTTCCGAACTGGCTCCACTCTGCTGAATTATCCATGCATGATGCACAACAGCACATTCATTGAAAAAGTTGAGAGTTACTGTTTTGTATTTTAAGGCTGTTTGTCTTCTCTGACAGCTGGGTGTGTGCAATAACTTGAGGGTGAAACCTCCACTTCCACCGAGTGTTTTTAGCCGTTGGTTAAGAGGACATTAAAGAGGACATTACTTCATTTTTAGGTTTTTGTTTTTTTCCTGCAGACTTTCCTCTTTTCTCTCATTTTCCGGCCTGCTGCCTGTTGGATGGCCATCCCTCGACAGCTTGAAGCCATTTGAAGGACCAATTATCCAATAAATGCAGCTTTATGAAGTTGTTTCCCTGCTGCTGTGTTCTTGGAAGGCAGAGGTGTATATCAACAAGATTTACAACTGCAAGCTTTAAAAGAAATAACCACCATTGGGGAGCATGTTACACCTACTGCTGAAAAACAAACATAAACACATTTGCATTGTTGTGCTTTACGATCTTGGTTGGCGTCCAAAACCAAAAACAGAGTAGTCGGCAATAAACTGAACCAAGAGATGTTGGACTTAAACTGATTTGCTAAGTTGATAGGCTACTGGACATTAAACCAATGTGTGAGAACAGACATGTGAATCCAAAACCAACAGTGTTAGTCTGCAGCCTCCTCTAATCAGGGAGTTCAACGTATTTTTAGGTTTCTGCAGAAGTTTCTGAAAATGCAGCCAGAAAAGCAGCACAGAGGTCTGTTTAGGATGAGAATTTACCCAGAGTTAGTTTCTCCCAATGGTGTTGAGTTGGTACTAACGGTGTGTTTGAGTTACCAAGGAAGTCAGAAGTCCGAGCTGGGAATGACATCGCACCGAATTACCAGCGTAAGTCAGAAGAACTGAAAATCAGAGGCGGAAACAAGATGGCTCCATCTACGAAAGTTATTTTAGCACTTTTGTAGATGTAGCCTTCTTGTTTCCGCCTCCGATTTTGCTTTCTTCTGGCTTGGTAACTGAAATGTTGGTAATTTGGGTGTGACGTTATTCCCAGCTCAGACATCTGACTTCTGAGGTTACTGGAACACAGCATAAGTCTAAGTGGTCTTATTTAGACAACATAATAGAGGTTGAGTTTAGGAGTGTCTCGAAGTCAAAAAGTTGTATCGGGGCACCCCAAGTTGAGTTGATGCAATGGCTTCTAGGCTTTGGTAACCAAGGTTTTTTTTTTTTTTTCACTCGACAATCTTTGTGTCCAGCTGTAGGTGAGGGATGAAACGGCAACATTGTTGTGCTTTCATGATGTTTGGTTTGCTTTTGCACTGCAAACCAACCAAACTATCTGGAAAGCATCACACAGTCATAATGGCTGCTAGTTTGCAGCGGTATTGTCCCAAACAAAGTCTTCGGAAGAAAATGACAGAGATGATCAAGAACATGGCTTAACCGTAAACCAGATTGGACGTCCATCTCGTTTTGCCGCCTTATTCACCACAGCAAAAATTAAGCGTCACCAAATTTATGCAGTCTCAAGGTTTCTGCTTCTGCTTTGGTGTTCATATAATAAATGTCTCTTGATACAAAGGTTATACATTTAGATTAAAAGGTGCCCAGGCAGGCAGAGCAGCAAGCAGTCCAGCATGTTGTTCTTCACATGACAGGAGTATAACAATACAGAGAACAGGCCAGGACACGTCACAGTGGTTACACATGGAGTTTACTTGTTTGGTCCAGAGTTTCTTTGAGCTTTCACACCTGACTATCCAGGGTTTGTTTGAAGTTGACCAAACATCTCAGTTAGGAATGAATGAGACCTGAATTCAAGAGATTTGTGGATTGGACAAGGCGTCACAGATAGTTGATAGTTGAAAGTTGTAATGACATTAAGACTAAAATGAGCAACAAGTACAAATACTTTTGAACCATGTGGATAATCTGAAGTTGGTGAGTGTGAAGACTGAAGGCTGAGGTAAAATGTGATTAACTAAGTCTTCATGGTGAGGGAGAAACAATTTTGAGTTAACTGGTGATAGTTTGTCATCAGGAGAAAGCACTTGACAAACACAGCAGAAAGAAACAGAAACTGCACAGTTCCTGTTAGAATAATGATATGATGTGCGATAAACAAACATTGAAGAGTGTTGTGGCACAATACAGATTTCTCCCCTGTCTTGCAGCTTTAGTTGTTGTTACTTCTTTCACATTACCCTGGTCCCTTTACATAATTCAGTTCTTTAAAAATGACTCCAGGTTATGAAGATCATCAGCACCGCACTGATTTTCTGGACAAAAGCACTTCATGAATGTGTGGGTCTCTTTAAAACAACACCTGATTAAACCTACACTTAAGGATGAACGACAGGCATGTACGAAGGTTTTTTTTTTTTGTCCCCCTGGTGTAACTCTTTCACACAGAAGGTTCTGGGTGCGGCTAGAAGTTTTAAATACTTCAGTCCGGACTGAGGAAGCAGAACTAATTGCTTCAGTGACTCTGAGAGGGGAAGGCAAAGCGAAACCAGGGGTCTGTCACCACGGCATGTGTGTTGAATTAGAAGACTGCGACTGAACAGTAAAATTTGAGTCATTGTTTCTCTTAATTCATCAGTCATGTTGCCTGTTCAGTTCAATTACTGTCCGTTTCAGAGGCAGGAATCTGGAACAAGCATCAGTAAATCTTCGCTCTGAGACATCGGTGTATTTTCAGGAAAACAGGCGCTCCACTCCCTGTTTCCTCAATAAAATGTTTCCCTCTCTGAACGAGTGTTTAGGCTGCAGGAGCTGAGGAATCTTTACCTTTTATGTGCAGAGGATGTGCTTAAAATTCAGACATAAATTTCATTTCAACCTGGACTTGAACTTGGAAATGACAAACTGAGTATCAAGAGCGTTTGCAAGCGAGCTCAATGCTTTTAAATAACTTTAATTGCTATAGTGTTACCAGCTGTGTGGGGATGATTTCGCTTAGTTACCCATACTCAGACTCATCTGTTTGATTATTTAGAGGCTAACCATGAGAAACCCACAGGATGCACATGCGCAGTGCTCTGGAGTTAAGAGTGCATGCACGCTTGAAGTGCGTTTAAAGTGTAGCACGAGTTTCAGGAGCTAGAGTTGTTCATAAGTAGGAACATGACTCAGTTGATGGAAAGGTGGTCATGTTTCGTGTCGTAGCTGTCATGCAGGCACCTCGATTATGGCCTCAAATCTATCTCTATAGGTTTACCTAGCCCTCTATCCTTCAGAGGCCTGCGTGCATTGTGCATGCACACCTCATCAAAACTGTAACTTGGCATCAATAGGACATGGACCCCATAGCCCTGTGATTGGTTTAATTACTGGTGGATATTTGTGATATCACTGCTGTCCCCTGTCCTCTTCTCAACTTCTATATATCCGTCTCATCTGATATCTCCCTTCTTTTCACTACAATGCAGAAGTATATACATTTGTATAGGTCTGGTTTAGATCTGATACAGATTCAAAGTCGAGACTTACGTCCGTTTACCTGGACATGTCCTCTTTTTTGGGGGCTGTCTGGGCTTGCCCGTCCTTGTCCGGGGAAGTTTATAAAATCCATCAAATGTCTGCAGTTTTGTACTTTGGTTTTAATTTTGTGTCACATGGACTTACTGAGTTACAAGTGCGTGAAAGACACTCGATCCAACCCAAAAAACTCTTAAAACTAACTTCCTGCGACTCTGTGACTCCGCCCCCGTGTAGTCGTGTCCTCTTTTTGGTCATCCTAGGCAAGAGTGGAGTAACATGTTGGATGGAACCACTGAAAGACAGGACAAAGTTCAAAGCTCCCATTATGGCAAAGATCTGTCCAACTATGTAAAAAAAAAAAGGCGAATGTCACCTGGACTGTCGATTATGTAATGGTTAGAAAGTTAATGACCTCTTTAGTTTCTGAACCACAGGCTATATGATATTTGCCTGTGTGAAATATGGATTAATTCAAGACTCATTTTTACAAGACAAGACAAGATGCTGTTGTCATAGCCTGCAGCAGAACGACAGACAGACAGAAACATACATATATATATGTATATGAACAGTCTCCCTTAGAAAGAGCCTATCACTGATGGTGTTCAGACTGAGGGTACTTTTGAGTATGTCAGACATCTGTAGGGATCTCTGCTCAAACAATAAGACCGTCCCCTTATAGTAAAAATACAAATTTATGCACCACACACAGGATTAGTCAGAGTTATATGTTTACAAAAAAGGGTGTTTTTCGCACAACCAGAGAGTCCCTCACAGTCAGTCCTGATTCACACAGTCAGGACTTTGGACTGAAACAGACACAGCATTGTAAATAAAGTCTTAATCTGGACTAGGGATTAGACTCAGACCTGATTTAACTATCTCTCTGTTGACTCAAATCAGACCTGAGGTTTGCTGATTTGACTAGAAAGCAGCCTCGTGATTTAAAAATAGGGTCAAAAACTCCAAAACCACAAATTCAAACGCAAATGATTGTGTGAAATATTTGTCTGGTCTGCTGCTAGCTTTAATTTCCCCTTTCCGTTGAGATACAGCCCAGATTAAAATTACACCAGAACACATGGAGAGACGTGTCCACATACTTTTGGCCATATCTTTGGGTTAGCGTAGAGCGCCTAAAGCTTAAACAAATATTTTTCTCAGGCTACTATCCTGTATTTAAATATGTGTGTGTCTCATAGCGTGTGAGCTGCATGCGCACAGACGGTCTCATTTGGCAGCTCGTCTGTAAGAATGTAACCTGAGACCTACCCGCTCAGACGCACGCTCTCACACACACACACATGCGCACACACACGGGTGTTCCCACAGTACCTCTCTCTCCCTCAGATGTAAGCCTTTTGTCTGCCCTCGACCTTTTTTTCCCCTCCTCCTCCACAGTCGGTGCAGGTGTTCATCATGAGGCAATAAAACAAGTAGTGACTGTTCTCCGTCCCGAACACGGCTCAGCTCATGCGCCTGCAGACACACCGACACCCCCCCTCCTCCTCCCCAAAGACCTGCTACACATTTACTCAGCTCTTTCTAATTTGTAGCTCTGCATGTCTTTAGTGTGTGTATGTGTACCTGAGTGAGTGTGTGTGAATGGATGTATGTGCACGTGTCTTTCTTTGGCGTCCATCTGTTGGTCAAACTTTCTGCTCTCTCTTTCTCTCTGATAAACTTTGCACATCTTCAGGGCTGCATGCCATTTAAAACTTTGTTGCAGGAATGTAAAAAAAAAAAACAGTGGGTACAGAGTGCATATTTTATGACCTTGACACTTTTTCAAGGATGACACTTTTTTTTTTTCCAAAATCTGCTGCCATCCTTGAAATTTCACGAGTTTGATCTGAACTCAGCTTTGCACCAAATGACTTGAGCATGCTTACATGCTAACAAACGACAACAATAACATGCTGTGTTATGTTGTACATGGCATCTCTTTTAGTGTAGTGTAGTGTGTAGGCAAGCCACCGTGTGCTGATAAGTGGTCAAAGTCAAATAAAACACTATCTGCAGGTTTTTCATTATAAACCGAAGATTGAAACTTGTTCACTCTCAGCTTTGGTTGTGCCTCCATGAAGAATCAGGCATTTAAAAAGTTATTTCAAAATATCCTGGAGGGAAGGTGGATATGTGCCCTGAATTTTGTTGTATAAATGTGCATAGAAATGTTTCTTAAATGTTTAATAAAGGATAAGTATGGGGACGATCTGAGTGAAACTGAATCTGTGCGATATCCAACCAATATCGTCACAAACTTTAAGATAAATTCCTTAAATTGCATCAAAACCAACAGAAGTACCAACCTATTGAAGTAAACACATACTGAGGATAACTATTTGAATTGCAGAATTGATATTTTTCTAAGAATAAGTATACAGAAATACCATGTGAGTAATTATTTCATACAAAGAGGTTGTAGTTATTTTATTTAAACCTGATTGTCACCCACCATAAACAGAGGGAAGCCAAAGAAGCAGCCAGACGATAAAAGAACTATTGTTCCAAAATTAACTGTGTATCCAAAAATAAATATGAGCGTGCGCTCTTTGAGGGTGCAAAGATATTGAACACATTTACCAGTGTAACTGTTCATTTAGATGTTTTAATTGAGCTTTGTAGCTCACTGGAAGTAGCATGTACGTCATTTCAAAATAAAAGCATGCTATTTACATACAGGAAATAAATTAACCTCAATTGCAAGACAGTAGTAAAGAAAAGAAAAGCATAACAAATAAGCATTTTATGAGGCAAACTCTTTCCTATAGTTTCTGTTGTGTCCAAGTAATTTGGATAAAACATAATTTTGAATATCGATAGGAATGGGAGATGATGCGTTAGATTTTGTTAATTGGACTGTGATGTTTTTTCCCAACTTTTCCATAAATTTTTGGGGGATTTTTGTGGCCACAGTGATCATGAGGTAAAAATACTGTGACAGTTTCAGTCCCATTGCCATACAAAAACTATTTCACAAGCACTCTTTGCAGTTGAACCTTACTGTTACTGAAAGAACTAACCAGAGGGGGGCAGGGCCATAAAACATAGTAGTCAACCACAGGAACAATCAGGTGAAAACCAGGTTAAAAATGGAGTCTTAGCAAGTATGTGAACATCCGTTTTTGTTGAAAGATCAGCCGTGGAGTTGAAAAAAAGCTTGTCTGCCTTCTTAAGATTTGCTCAGTGGTTTAATTGCTAAAGGCATATACTGATGTGTGATCACTTCTGTGGTTTGCACATGCATAATTTTCCATCCTCATGCTGTAAAAATAACCAACTGTGAGAAATGCAATCAGTCGTTCTCTAAACTAAAATTTCTTTTCCAGCTTTGAAAGGAAGATGCTGCAAAAGTAACAGCTGCTGAGTTACTGAGAAAAGAGATGACTGAAACTGAAACTTGGTGACATATTTAAGGCCATAATTTACTGGAACTAGCTGTACTTACATGTATTGGGAGGCATAGTAAGGACAGATTTTTAATATTTTCATAAATTTGTGTGTAATTCTGCGGAAAAATGCAGCGGCAGTGAAGCACATGCATCACCTCGCTGTTTCAGAGTGCAGTGTCATTTCGGACACAAATGAGCTTCAGTCAGAAAGAGATCCAGAAACTACCACAGACGTCGTTTCTGTCTGCTTTACCTGAGTCAAGAGGTTTAGTCACGGTTTGTTCTGAAAAAGATCTAAAACGTCAGCAGTGGTTTCTTTTTGTGTGGTTGTCGACTCTAAACCAATGAAGTTTTTTTTTTTTTAATGTGGTCATTTGTGTTGTCCCGTGCGTGTTGCTGTGTTTAGACCAGACAGCTCTTATCTTAATTGTAATAATGTGAACTACAAAGCTGCTGGTTCTGCTCTCTGTTAACATAATGACTGCAGTTATGGAGTCTGACAGCCACACACACACTCACACACACACACACGTGCACACTGACATTACTCTCCATTGTGGATGCAGAGACCGCCTCACTTATGTTTGTTTGTGGATAAAAAAAGCAAAAGCATAAAAAAGTATATTACAGGGTAAAGTTACAGACTCAGGGGCCCATCAGAGGGCAGACAAGCAAACAGTTACTGTTTCTGACTCATTATATATTCACTTAAATACCAAATAAATCAGAATGTGTTAAATAAATCATAATTTAAGTAAAGTTAACCTTCAAAACTTGACCAAAGTGATAAAAGTTAAGCAAGAAAACAACAAGAAACAACACAAAGTGTTTATGAAATAAGTCAGACTTGTCAAGATAATAACCCTCGTTTTTGGAAAGAAAGGTCTTCACTAACTATTCAAAATAGTGGGGGCAGGTTTATTAGAAGAGGTAGGCTTTTACACTGGTTTAGTGACAGATACTGCAAATGCTGAATTATGTAGCTGGTTTTCAGGTGCGTTTTAGGCACATGTGAGTATAAACATGGAGCAGTTCTTTGAGACAGTGTCTTAAAAGTCAACAACAACATTTTCAAATCAGTCCTGGGGTGAACTGGAAGCCAGCAGAGAGAGAGAGCAGCACAGGATTGATGTGGTCTCTCTTTGACGTATGTTGAATTACAATAGTCGACGTGATATTGAAACATTTGCATAGTCTTTTTGAAACAGCTAGTGCCATGTTGTGGTTACTATTTCAAACTTTTTACTTCTTCTCTTTTTTTGTAAAATTCCCACCCTCCTATAGCAGACCACTGCCCCCTAATGTGACTAAATCCCTGCAGAAAGGGCCTGTTGAGTATGCTGAGTAGTCCTGAATATACCTCTCCAAGATGGCCGCTCCATTCTTTTCTATGAAGGTTCGCTCTGTAGCTTATTATCCCACGTTTCAACTGTCTGTCTTCAACCACCTTTCATTTTGCACCAAAAGTTGATTGGAAAGTGCCTAACATCAGATTGTGCAGATGTTGGACGCATAAACAGATGTAGCGATTTCCTCAAACCTTGAACCAGCTTCTGTAATATATCAAATAATCTGGCCAAACCACATGTAAAAGCTAAACATAAGTGGTGCGTTGGTGCCTCTGATGGTACGGTCACAAATGTGACAGCGAAGCATTTGTTAAAGAACAGATACGTTTGTCATTAAACATTTGTATTGTTTTAATAAAGTTAGAAGAAACAGCTCTTTTTATATTTCTGTTTTGACGATATCTGTTACTATCAGTTCTAAATTTACACTGTAAAAACTCTTAGTAGGAACTAAAAATAGATGATATATGAAAAACAAAGCTCATATCCTCCTAGTATTGCCTGTGACCCAAATTGTACATGAGCTTCAGGTGTCACTAGGATAAAACTTGTATCCCCTATATTCTAAGAAATCAAAATATCCAGCACAAAGTAAATGAAAGGTAACCCAATAGATAAATAAACAGTACCGGTGAATATTAAAACTGTAGGAGTTTGTGAAGCTGGGAGATAAAGTGAGATGAGTGATAACTGCATTTTAACTGCGCTGCTCCAGGGGCAATACTCATAACTAAAAAAACGGGAACAGAAACTAAAGCACAGTACTTAAATGTTGACAAGGATGTTGATCACTATGGCAACAGTAAAAGCTTTGGCACATTCCTTATAGGACGACTCACAACCGCTGAAACCAAAACAACATCCACATGTTGTGTGGAGCATTTATGAGCTGACAACCCTTCAGGAAGATCTGCTCCAAACTTCATTCAGTTTTGTCTTTGGATGATTGTTATCATTTTGAACAGACTAATACACACACTCTTTCACAAAAACACACACACTAACACACACAGACGTGCTTTAATGTGTTTAGACAGAGCAGCAGAGCTCTCCTTTGTGCGTGCCCAGACATGTCTTATGTGGTTTTCAAAGGGGAAGCCTTCACTTTAGTGTGCGTGAGTGTGTGGATGTGTGTGTGTGTGTGTGTGTGTGTGCCTTTAAGTGTGTGTGAGCAAGTGGGTGTGGGTGTTTTCTTGAGATCAATGAAGTTATAGAGTGCAGCAGCTTTTGACTGCACACGCACACACCTACACACACACTTACACATGCACACACACTCTCCACTGAGGCCTGTTTTTAGTCAAGTGTCACGCTCTGCCCTCCTGACATCTGGTCCCAGAAACCTCTGGAGTCCCCCTCATTTTTGTGTGTGTGTGTGTGTATATGTGTGTTGAAGTCCATGTGCATGTCTGTTCTTGATTAACTAACCATTCCCCGTCTGTGTGACAGACCCTGCCAATACACTTGCACTTATTGTAAACCAACGTCCTCCCCCTCCCGAGCAGAGCATGCACGCTGCACTGCTGCACTGCTGCACTGCTGCTGTTGCATGCCACTGTACCTGTGAGGAAACTTCAGTTTTGGGGCCGTGCAACAGCTTCCCTGGTTGCTTCAGGTTGTCTTTGTTTTGAACCTCTTAATCCAAGACGGTGCGAGACACGTGTCCTTTGATTCTGACTGTGACTACTTTAGCTGCAATGCAAACAGTATCATAGCAGCAAACCAAGAGCTTTGTTTGCTTGCTAATGTTTTGCCAGTGAATCTCTTTTTTACATTCACTGTCAATGATTAAGTTTTGTGCTTATATTAGCCTATAATGACAGAGGTGCAGTCCATGGTATGTTGTGGACGGGTTGACTATAAAGCTGGATTGTCCCTTTAGGACTGATAAAATATTCTGAATCTGAATCTGATAAAGTGAACAGAGGTGAATGCAGCTTTGCACGCATAACTAGCTAAATTCACAGGATTTGGAATGGCTCTGCTCCGGACCGGCAGGCGGATCAGATCCACAAGCCTACAGCGCCCACCGGATCCGATCCGCCGCTGCTGTCAGAGGAGAAGCGCTTGCGAGATTACAGATATTTCTCGCGAGACTGGACGGGATCTCACAAGCTCTTGCGTGTTTCCCCTGGAGTCATAGAATGAGATCCTCCGATCGGTGTATATAAAAGGCGGTGCGTATAAACACCCACATCCCACAACCCTGGCCTCTCCTATTATCAAGTTAACAACAGTTCAATGCATTGACTTCATTTTATTTTGAAAATTAACCGAGTATTTTACTCTGCAACCACGTACAACTTCCGCTTCTGCTCGTGCTGCGCTGCACTGAATTGATGCGCCGTGCTCCGGCATCCGACAAAAATAGAAGCCCCGCGTATCTGATTTTGAACAGGAGCGTGGGTGGAGTTCATCTGAGAGACATCGCACATTACCAGAGAGTTCTTAAGAGTCAAGAGCTGCCAAGAATCACCTTCTCGCAGGTGTAGTTAGCAGTGTGGATTAGGTCAGCTCCTATGAGCATTTGAAGTAGTTTAATAAACAAATCTAAGAAGAAACTGTGAATAAGGATGTTCTGTAAACAATGAAGAGGCACATTTAAGTTCTAATCTTCAATGATCTACTCCTTCATTTCTTACCTGCTGCTAATTTCTGCAGCTTTTTTCATACTGAAGCCATTTTTAGCAAACTGGAGCGCTGTGAAAATCAGCAGGCTCTAAAGGGTTGAAAACCTCATACACATGTGTAAGTATGCGAAGTGTAAATTAATTGGCTCGCTGCTGTTTTCAGCCACACTTTATGAATCTCATCTGTTGTAAGATGTGGAGTTTGCAACAGTATAAATGAACCTGACCAAACACAAACTGGAGCAAATTAGCACTGAAAATGTTTACCTGTTTCTTAACAAGCTGTATTCTCACTCTGCTGAGGCTGATCCTCTCCACAGAGTGAGTCACACACACTTAAACACACACACACAGACACCATGTCACCTCTGAGTGTGAGTGTGGTTTACCAGAACAGTTTTTTACATTTTGTGTTTATAGGGCGATAACTCTGTAAAATATTGCAGAACCATTCATACTATATTTTTAGTGCAAACCTGGAAGTTGGCATCCTGTTGAATTTTGCATTTTTGCAGAAATAAACTTAGTAAAAAGAAAAGTTTTTGAATCTTTTATTAGGCCTGCATGATCTTCGAAAAAACTTGCAGTGCAGTATTTTTTTGCAAATGTGCAATGTGAAAAAAAAAAATCGATGCAATGAAATGCAGGGAGCGTTTTCTTTGTTTTTAATTTTGCAAAATTTTGGACTAGAAATCTTTTTTCCTTAACAAAACCAACCCTACAACCTCTACATTTGTCACTCTTTATTGGTTCTTTCAACTTGGGTAAAGGGAGACTGCGGGGGATGAAACACATGTCTTCAAGACTTGTGACTCAGTTGTATAACTTATATCATTGTGGGTTTCTAACACTGTTCCAGCGCTGTTAGTGTGTTGGGGTAATTTCAGGGTGAGAGCTCGTAAAATTCCCCATAATATTTCAGAGGTGCGTGTCTAAGAAGGGCCTAGACAGCAGTCACTTTGCTATGTGATCCAGTGGAAGGCTGGAAAACCATCATATCAGATACAGATATGTTGTAGATTTAGAAATAGCAAAGTTTTAACCAGAAAAGTAGAAGCATGATCAACCACACCTGTCAAGGAAAGTAAGTTTGCGACAAAAAGTGCACATATCCCTCTGGATGTTGTCTAGCCCAGCCCTTCCTCCATCTGACCTCATACTGGTATTGATGACTGGTCGGGACACTCATTTATGGCCCTGTTAGCGCCTGATCTGATACAGAGACCATCTGAATAGACCAGAGGATTGAACAGTCTGACCTTAGTGTCATTGTTGTTGCTGCAGACAACAATAACATGTCAAATTTATAACAATTTTAATCTGTTTGCAGTCAATGTAACATGAATCGTGATGAATGTGTGCACAAGAAATTCAGTTTCATATTTTCAGTCTTTTAGGTTTTTTTTAACAATTTAACTGACTTTGTTGTTCTCTCATGTCTTTTTTCTCAGGTATTTCTTTTTTCTGTTGTAGTCGGTCATTTCTGAACTCTACTTTTAAATAAGTTTTGTTCTGAAGCTGCTTTATTTCAAGTTTCAGTTTTGCTGTTGTTTTTAAACCGGAGGATTTTTTTTTTTTTTTTTTTTTGCAGTCCCGAGGGTCCTGAAGGGGTTTTCAAGGGACTCACAAATAAAATGAGGAACAAAGTGAGAAAAAAAACAAAAACTGTTTTAGTCTAAATTTTAACATAGACTTTCCGTCTCCTGACTGTTTCTGTTTCTAATCTTACCCTCTTCTTTGTTCTGTTTTTCTGCCCTTTGCCTCTTTTTTTCTTAAACCCACCTGATGTTTCAAGAGTTTACATAAGTGTCACAAATACAAAAGTTTGCTGCCTAAAATGATAGAAGTGATGGAGGATGAGTGAGAGGACAGCGTCTTTGGGGGAATAAAGAAAGGAGACTGGAAAGGAGAGGAATAAAGAAAAGAGAGAGAGAGTAAAAAGGCATGAATTGCGTTTGCTAAGAGGGAGGAAAAGAGTGAGAAAGCTGTCACTCGGGGGAAAGAAGAGAAAACTGCCTGTGTCTGTGTCTCTCCATTAAATTTCACAAATTAAAGCGGTATTATCTTGAAATATTTAAAGGTTAGATGAATGTCGATAATGGATCTAGACAGCCATTAAGCCCTAATTGCTCTCTAATGTAGTTAGTGAAAGACATGGGATACAATTTTGCAGCAAACACAGAGGGAGGCGGGTGTGGGGGGTGAGAGAGAGAGAGAAAGAGAGAGAGAGAGAGTTTAGTTTCTATTTATTGATTTCAGTCACAGCCTCTGATTTAAACCAGAGCTGTTGTTTTGTGCATTAAGTCTTAATAAGGCTAAAAGAGAGAATGATTAACTATGCAGAGAGAGGCAGAGTGCTGGGAGACCTGCTGTGTGTGTGTGTGTGTGTGTGTGTGTGTGTGTGTGTGTGTGTGTGTGTGTGTGTGTGTGTGTGTGTGTGTGTGTGTGTGTGTGTGTGTGTGTGTGTGTGTGTGTGTGTGTGTGTGTTTAGGGGGGAGACACCACTGCCTAATCTACATGAAATCTGAAACCTGTTGCTTCTAACTAAACACATCCTGCTCTTTAAGGTGTCACATTCCCACACAGGTGTATTCATCACACTTCACAAACATCCCACTGACCCACATGATCAAAGTGTTTCGAAGCAGCAAATCTTAACACAGGTACCAGGGGCATGTCCAGATGTTTTTGTTGTTTTTGACTCATTCACTGACTCTTGCAGGACTAGACTATGTGTGCACCCTCTCTGTCTCCATTTATCACATCTACTTTACCTGCTATCATTAGTAGCAGTCATAGCATTCTGACGTTTCATCTTCTACTGAACTGAACTAGAATTAAGACAACATTGTTACAGCATATTGTTTTACTAAGCCTATTCTTTATGGGCTCAGAAACAGTGAGTCACATTTTGACTCGGCGGAAAAAATTGTGTCATCGTCCTGCACATTGTCAAAGTGTAAAAGATGCTTTTATTGGTGATGTTTTGGTAACAAAACGATAAGGAATCGATTAGTAAATGGTAATGAATATGTTTTGTGACATAGCCTCTTCTCATATCGACTGTTTATAACCGTAACTACAGCAACACAGTGTGGACAGACTCTGTGATTGATGAGTATACTTGCTAAACTAAATCTTAGACTTTTACATGTCGTAGAGTAGGAACCGGAGGATCGGAGCTCCTCCACCACTTACCTTTTATTACAGGCTGCAGATGCAACTTATCATTCAGCCTGTTCAAGTCTACATCTTTATAAATCAAGAATTCATATTGAATTTCATTAGCAGTATGGACCAGTGCAACTTTTAAGCTTGGCAATCATTAGAGTGATAAAGTTTCTTCATGCTTGTGATCTCGACAGCCTCTCTGTTGTCGTGCTAACTCTGTTCCTGGCTTTTCAGAGACACTAACACATACACCTGCCTCCTTTCACTCCTCTCCCTGCTCTTCTCTCTCCACCTGCAGCTGCTTTGTACTGTTATAAAATAGCATGTTGAAGATACAGTAGTCCATGATTAAATCCATGACTTAATCGTGCTCCCAAATCTCTGTTGCACACCGATTTGAGCTCATGGTGATGAAGTGTAGGGGAGAGCTGTTTAAGGGGAAGGTCAGAGCAAACACTCTGCTGTTAAGGCAGAGAGGGAGGGAGCACTTTATCTACCATAAAGGACGAAATGAGTGAGACACAGCGAGTGACACTTTATTGTTCAATCTGGATTATAATATTAAAGGATTGAGGAGAGCTATAATCGTGATTTAAATTGAGGCCTGATAAATCGTCCAGCTCAAGGGCACATACCTCCCTAGATCCCCCTGATGGAAAAGTCCCTGGTTAAGTCTAGTCTAGTCTGAGTACATTCTGGATTAGGGCTGGGCGATATGGCCTCAAATTCATATCAGAATATATTGATCAGTTCACCTCGATAACGATAAATGAACGATAACTACTCCACAAGCTGCTCACCCCCTCCCACATTAACTTCGTCCACTCCAGCCGCTACAACTTTTGAACCGTCCTCCATCTCCTCACCTGTCTTTCCCTCTTTGTTATGGACTGGATGGGGTGGAGTCATGTCTCTGACGTAGGACAGCATCTTAAAGAGACATGAGAGCATAGCCTACCTACACACATCCAAAACCAAATTTTACTTATTTATTTTTTTGACACCGAATTTATTGACATGGGCAAAATGACGTTGGTTATTGTCATAAATTTTGGTATCGGTAAATTTTGGGTTTATCGCCCACCCTACATGATTGTAAGTGGCAGAGTAACACATAGGTAGCCCTGCATTAGTTTCTTTGTTTTCAGCTGGCGTTTCCTGTACCTTCCAGTTTGCACAATCTTACCATCATTTTTGACTGCACAGGATCCTTCTTGAAGGTTTTCACCAACAAATATTCAATGTGATGAAACAAACTCAGACAGCTCAGCTCTGGCCTGCAAAAAAAAAGCACCAGAGCGAATGTAGTATTCATTGACAGTGGGTTCAACCTTCAAAGTCTCCATGGACATCCACATGAAGTCTGTTTCCATGGATTAAAGTAATACAACAAATATGTCAGGATAAAATAATGTTAATGAGTGTGTTGCTGTGATTATGATGCTGTTTGTCAGTCAGGTGTACAGAATCTTGCAGCAAAAGCTGTAAATAGACGTTTTTCATGAGTCAGATTTCTGAATATCAGCACTCTCAGCAGCTTCTGGAGTTTTTGCATCTATGACAAATCTGATCAACCTGCAGTTTGTCTTGTCTGTGTCTTATAGTGCATGATAGAAAGCAGAATATTAGCTGTGCTTGTTTATTTTGTAGCTTTAAAAAGAACATTGTTTCTAATGCATCACATCGGCACTCAGGTACTGCTTTTTTTTATAGAAGATCCTCAACAAGTGCAGAGATACTGAAAGAATGTCTGCTGTTCTGTATCTGTGTGAGTGTGTACGAGTGTGTCCTGCTGGTTGTGCGTTTTTTTATGTGCGTGCCCGAGTGTGCCCCTGCAGCCTTGCACCCATGCAGACATGCTAACTCGTTAGCGGCTTCTCACTCCTCGTTTCCAGAAAAGGAGGTGCCATCCAGGTGGCAATCCCACGATGCACCTCTCCCCAGTGGGTGTTAACGGTCGCCGTTGGTAACAAACTCGTCAGGGGAGAAGAGGAGAGAAGGAATCTGCAATTTACTAAAGGAAGGGTTTGAACCTTGTGTTTGATAGTGTTTAAATCACCTGAATGAATTATAATTGAAACCTCAGCTGACAGATTTCCAAACATTTCATGAAACAATTGATGAGAATCAAAAAACACCACAAGCTGGAGTTTAAAGTATTTGAAGATACACCAGTGGAAACAAGAAAATAAACACTAAAATAATTACAGAAATAAGACTTTGGCAAAAGACTTAGTAAAATCAAATAAATGCAAATGGCGTATTTTTAAAAATCTTCTATGATGTTTCTGTTTTTCTAGATTTGAATATCTGACTCAGCAGGTTCAGCCAAGCATCGTAATGGGAAGTAAACAGGAAACAGAGACAGCGGTGTGCAGTCACGAGTTTTCTTCTAGTGACGTTCAAGTGGAAATTTAATTTAATTTCACTTTAAGTTCTTGGTAAACTGGAGGGAAATACTGATGAGTCGAAGAAAACTTTGATGAAAACATGTCTCCATGTTTGAAATGATGAACTCCACAACCTCAGATTAAAGAGGCTGTGTGCATCGAAGCTTTAAAAATACATTCTGGATAAAATCAGAAGAGTAAAGAAACTTTTGCAGGTCTGTAACAAAGACAAGATGTAAATAGCATGTTGTGCAACAATGCAGGTTTTTGTAAAATGCAGGAGAGGAAGACGAGGAGGAGAGGAAGGTGCAGATACTGCCTCCTCACGTCTCCGTTGACAGACCTCTAAATAATTACTGGAAGAGAGAAACAGACAAACACATTAGTTTCAGTCTCACTTATAATCACCGTGTGTGTGTGTGTGTGTGTGTATGTGCTGCCAAAATTAGCAGTGCTAGTACTTTGTTAACCACACAGAGTGAGTCTCACTCTCAGCTCCTCTTTCTTCTGGCGCTCTGTGTGTGTTTGCTGGTTTTGATCTGTGATAACAGTCTGCAGATATGAGGACTGATTCAACCCAACAATCACAAGATAAATCAAATGGATTGAAAATGATGAACAGTTATTTTGACAAATGTTTTAATGAATACTACAGTAAAAAAAAAAAAAACATCCTCTTGTTTCCGATTTTGAAGTTTTCTGACCTGATGAGAATTCCTGAATAACTGCGGCTCCTGTCTGTTTATTCGGGATGAGAATAACTAACTGAGTGAAAGAAACACACACAAGACTCAGGCTTTTTGACAAGACCGCAAACACATTTATTCTCTGTAAGAGAAAGCGCAGCGTCTCACTATGTTTTTCTTTGAGATAATCTGAACCTACAGGGACAGACTGTTTGAACTTTCGCTCTGCTTCAGTCTTACATTCAGTGAAGTCATTGAGATTGACGTGTTAGAAGGGTGTCTTTTCCACCACGGACTGTGTAAATCACAGACGTCACCCAACGTTTTCTGTAGTTTTGGAGTCTGAAGCTGATTTAACCAAGCTTACAGTTAACCTACATGAAAACAGACAGAGTTGGGTGGTGGAAATGAGAAAAAATCAAAATCACCAACCTTTAAGAGGTTAAATATATAAGTGAAGGATAGAGGGATAAAGGCTCTGTGAGAGGAGGTACCCTAGGTATTTTTTAATGCACTGACTCTCTGACTGATTTCTCAGTAAGCTGCTGCTGCTGCTCTGGTTTCAGCGGTCATCTGCTATCAGCGGGTTTAAACTGAACTGATGGAATTCACCTGAGCGCCGCTCTCACTTCCCCATCGACCCCGCAAACCGACCGCCACTTCACTAATGCATGGGGCCCTTCCTGAACAGGTGCATGTGATGATGAGAGTGTGTGTGAGTGCATGCGTATGTGCAGCTATTTTTAATCCCGTCCAAACCACAAAGTTTCACAAAGACCAAAGTTATAATGTCAGACTGTGGCTGCTTCTTCAGCAGAAACAGGCTTTTTTTTTCTGCTGTTTTTGGACATGACTCTCACTCCTGTTACAGTGTGAGATTATTTTAGGAGGGAAAGCTTAGATTTGTTTTACATCCAAACGTCTGGGTGTGTATGAAGCATCTCAAGTTGTACGGAATTAATGGCAAAGATATCAGTCTCTCCTTTCTGCTCAAGTTTGGTCTCCATGTGCTCCTGAGTTAAAATCAGTCTCCTTACTTTTAGCGTTCTCTGGATTAGTCAGCTGTTGGCTGCTGAATGGGTTATTTTAGGTGGTTTTGAAGGTTTTCTGCCAACTTCTGCTGCTGGAAACACTGAAAGACACATAAATGTGCCCTCTAACCAAAGACATTTGTGAATAAATTTGAGAATTACTTTTGCGAGGTGAGGTCTGGGTTATTTAAGTATCATAACATCAGCTCCTGAATGAAGAAAAGAGCTTATAAATGCTATATAAAAAGATGTAGTACCCCTGCTCTCCTTTTTGAAATGCACGCTCTTCTTTAGATGTCATTTAGCTGTTTGTTTCATAAAGGCAGTTGTCACCGTTTCCATAGTCAGATTTCTCATTTTTTCGAAGCAAAGTGAATGAACCTCACCGTTTTTTTTCTCAGAGGTATCAGCGGGAGGGGTGTGACTGGAGGACGAGAGCCGAGGAAGTGCTGATAGGAGTCAAACCCCTCTGGCTCGAAGCTCAGTCATGTTTACACTTGACGACAGGACGCCATGAAAGAGCGAGGAGAGGCGGAAGATAAAAGGGAAGAAGAAAGAAAGTTAAGAGAGGAGGGGAGGGGGGCGATGAGGGGAGATGGAGAGGGGAGGAGGAGGAGCAGTGAGAGGAGGCTGTAAGGTGAGGGAGGGAGAGAGGAGAAGAAAGAAAAAGAGGAGGAATACAAAAGGAAAAAGGTTGTTTTTAGTGTTGAGATCAGATAAAGGCCTCAGGTAAACCTAAGCTGCTGTCTTCAGGAGTGTTAGCAGGTATTATAAAGAGCAGATCCATGACATGTACTGACACACACTCAACATTTCAGCCCCAGAACATCAACTTTGAAATTAAACTCATGAAGGAGACTGACAAGAGAAAGAACTACTCAAACAGCTCACCTAAGCAGACTACAAATCAACTACTTATTCTTCTTTCTTGACTCACAAGCTATTTCCATTTTTGTAAGTTTAGTAGTTTTGCCAAATGCTTATGCTTTGTCATGCCCATTAGCGTCTGATGCTGATGTGCTCAGTTTACTTTAGCATCTGCATGAGATGCACCTGTCTGACATCAAACAACTTTGAACCCTGTCCAACTCATGAGGAGTCAGTTTAGCCGGTAGAGCGGGGGTTAGCTTTTCCTCGGTGTAGCATGTTGGGATGAGGCACAGGTGAAACAATGTGGGGCTTTCTCCCAGGAATGATACTCAGGACTATTATTATCTACTTTCATATGAATCAATGTTGTTTCCTACTTCTAGTCAGAGCTGCTTTTTATAGAGATAAACCCTCAATGTTTAATGTTCACAAATATCAACTGCATTTATCCAGAATAAACTTTAGTTTTGACTCATAAAACTGAGCATAGTCATTGTTCATGCAGGCCACAAACTCAAGCTCAGCTCACAGTATCTCAGCTGTTTTAACACCAGCATGTATAAATTAGCCGATAGCTCAGTTGATAAGCATCGATCCCAGCTCCACCTTTTCATGCTGCATCTGATTCTGATCTCCAGACCTTAGGCTTCAGTTTTCCATGTACGCATGTGGAAGAGCAGGGAGCTCTCAGAACAGAGTCATACCTCCAAATATGATTTTATGCATGCAAATTACTAAAGACTACATTTATCACAACTAAAAGTTAACTTTATGTACTGGTCAGTATCTAATTAGGTACATGCTAGGGCTTGGCGATAAACCGAAAATTTACAGATACCAAAATTTACAACAATAACAGACGTCATTTTGCCCATATCGGTATATTGGGTATAAATCAATAAAAGTTTGTTTTGGATGTGTTTGGTAGGCTATGGTCTCATGTCCCTTTAAGAAGCTGTCCTACATCTTAGACATGACTCCACCCCATCCAGTCCGTAACAAAGAGGGAAAGACAGGTGAGGAGATGGAGGACGGTTTAAAAGTTGTAGCAGCTGAAGTAGACAAAGTTAATGTGGGAGGGGGTGAGCAGCTCGTGGCGTAGTTATCGTCCATTTATCGTTATCGAGGTGAACTGCTCAAAATATCGTGATACTGATTTGAGGCCATATTGCCCAGCCCTAGTACACGCATTAGTCGTATTCATTGTGATTTGCTCCTGTTTCCCCCTGAACATATACTGACAGAAGTTAAGTGAAAACTTAGAGAACAAAGTGCGTAAAAGAGAAATATTTTCTCCCAGTATATATAGAAACCATAACTGTTAGTTTTCTGATTAAGAAAGATACCCTTATACAGGTACCTCTTATTTGTCGGTGCTGAATTTTTACCGCCTTCTGTGAATGAGAGCTTAATTTCCCAATGTTTCACTGTTGGATTCATTGGAAAGCAAGTTATGCTCCACAGAGAAACATTTCTAAGTAAAAAAATCCAGCCAGTTTTTCTTCACTGTCATCAGCAATGGAGGAAAGGATTTTGGGTATGTTTGTTTATGCAAGGACTGATTGAGGGAGAAATTGGCCACTTCGCCAGTGTTGACAGAAAATAAGGGATGAAAAGATGGAGCGGAGCAGAAAAAGATGGAGAGGTGTTTTTTATTTACCTGCTAATTAAAAGCAGATGTCAAGGTACAATTCTCAGAGCTTGTTTAACGCAGCACAACTGTTTCCTAATTTCCTCTCTGCACTTGTTGAGAGACCATCGCGCTTCTCCTCATCCAACCCACTGGACTTTCTCCAGTTTCACAAATCTCGCTGCTTCTCTCACTTTTTTTCTCTCTCTCTCTCTCTGTATGATTAAGCTCACTCGTCCCTGTGCTTGCGTTAGCTCTAAGCTGGCAGGTGTGTATGAGATAGAGTCTTATAAAGCCAACAAACACAAAAACCTCCGCTGAGAGAAGGAAGCCTTAATTGAATTGTCAAACACAAATCTACCCAGAGACTCAGTCTGACTCAAACTCATGTGAAACACTTCCTGTCTGTGTCTGCGGGACTGTCTCACTGCCTCGTTGTAAATCTGTCTGTCTCGAACGGCCTTACACTTTTACCCTGGCAGTTCAGAATGTCGACAAGGACATGGATGAGCTTTCTCTTGACAGGTACCTAAAGTGTTTTGAAGTAATAGTCGGCACAAACAGACTTTCAGGCTTTGTGTTAAGACCTCCAATATGAAGTCATGTTGGTGGTTTTTGAGATTCTCCTACCACAGGTGCAAGTGGTGGCTATGTGGTTCATTTCTTTATGCTGCTGCTTCCTGAAAAATGGTTCCTGGTTCATATCCCTGACTGGATAGGGGTCTTTCTGTGTTAAGGTTGCTTGTTTTCTCTGTGCATGCTTGGAGTTTCGAAGGGTACTCCAGTTTCCAGCTAAGGCACAACTAAAAGCTCTCAGATTAAATGCGCAAACGACTTGAGTGCTCCTAGCGTACACGTGAAATCATGACGAAGATTTAACAGCTGTCAGTAACATTTACCCTGCAAATTGAACTCAGAGAGCACAATTTCAGCAATCATTTTGATCAAGTAAAATCAGTAGAGTCATTGTATTGAATTGCACGGTGGTCAAGCGGGTGGAAGCGAGAAAACTAACACAATGCCAGACTGACTCTTTTTCAGTTCTGATTAGACTCTAGTGTTGAGATGTCTGTCTGTCATGATAGCATGTACTGAGTCGGGGCCAGTACCAGATAAACACATTAAACTATAATCCATAAATGTAAGGTAACAACCGAGACCAAATGGTGCTGTGACAGTGAAAATACATATGGTATGTTGTATCTGAACAGGTTAGCTTACGAGCTAAAGTTACTTAGCACAGATGAAAGTTAAAACAAAGACGTTTAGCAAACTGTTAAAGCACACAAACCATCGTCATATGAGAAATGCGACGCTACGACTCTCCACAAGTTGTCTTTCAGGTCGTTACCTTTGTAATGTTTGTGTTTTTTATCAAAAAGCACTCTGTTCTCCAACACGTTAACATTCAGCCGGTCGGCCATGTTGGATATACCGGTGAATCTGACATCACAACCACACGAAATCTGATTGGTCAGAAGTGGACACACAGTATTTGAAACTTAAGAAAAATCAACCGTGATACGAAAAAATTAATGCCGCAATATCACAGGATGGGAAAACGTCGCTGATATGAATGCTTGTATTGACAGGATATGGGTTCGAAAAAAAATTATTGACGTCCGAAAAAAACGCTCCCGGTGTGTAAAGACCTTCAGTCCTGATGTTGGGGAATTGTTTTGTGGTTTTGCTTTCACTGTTCAGGAGTACATCAGTTGACCAAAATTTCGCACATGCAAGAAATTCATCCTGCAGAATAATACTCCAAAATACTCCAGTCTATGTAAACACTCTGAGTTAAGAGCAACTGCAGTGTTATTTTAAATTTATTTCATTTTTTGGTAATATTTCCTGAACCTGACACAAACCTCTGTGGTTTTTTTGTGATCAGTTTTCTTGGCATTATTTTTTTGCTAAAGGAAAGTAAGTGTGTAAGTAATTAATAGCATTATGTGTTAAGCGTGTAGCATCATAAGCATAAGCATATTTGGCAAATGTAGAAACGTTTATGTACATGAAACAGTTTGGATAACTTTCAGCTACTCAGACCTTAAACTGCTGCAGTCATGTCACCGTCTTTTCTTTTTTTTTCATTCTGCTCATAACTAGTTTCCAGCCCGCCTTTGGCTCTGCGCCTTTATCTGAATTGTTCTCACTTGTGCTTTATAAAAAGTTTTGCTAACTTGACTGCTTTATAGCTTCCGACCAATTTTGCACACAGATTTTTTCCCCCCTTTTTTTTTTTTTTTTTTTTTTTTACTTTCCTTTTGTTCTTCTGGTTGTGATGGTGTGCAGAGATCTAAAGCCACAGTTGGCTCGGCTTCACATGGGCCTGTGTGGAGAGACGAGGGGGTTTGTCAAAGGAATCGCCTGCACCACAGAGATGGAAAAAAATAAATAAAGAAGTGAAAACAAAAAGGAACAGCCTTCTTATTATCAATAATAATCTCTCTTTTTGGAAAGGCCTCTGTAGGCTCTGAGGCTCGTCTGTCTTTAAAAAAAACCCACACACATATAATGTGGCTGATTCAAGAAAACCATGTTTGAACTTGCTAATGTTTTTTCCTTTTACTTTCTCCCTCTCTCTCTCTCTCTCTTTCTCCCTCTCTCTTTTCTCTCTCTCTCTTTCTCTCTGTCTAAATGAGCTATTCTCTCTCTTTATTTAGCGTGCCATTAGCTCTCCAAGCTGTTGTTTGTTTTCTTGCTTTAATGTCTTTTTTTTACAAAACAGCAGAAAAACGGAAAAAAGACTGACTGATACATAAAGCATGTACAGTTTTCAGTGTGTTTGTGTGTCGTTGCATGGGTTTGAAATGTGAGTGGCTGTGTGTGTGTTCATATGCATATGAAAAAAGTGTATCCTGTGTGTGTGTATGTGAGGGCACTGGCACTAAACTTACTTGGGTCCAGATGTTCTAATTATAGAACCGCTCTGCTGCCTAATGACAGGAAACGCTGGCCTGTGTGTGTGTGTGTGTGTCTGTGCGTGTGTGTAAAGTGTAAGTGTGTGTGTGTAGCCCCAGGTTTCTGAAAGACACACTGACACATTGACTGAACGTGCGTGAGACAGAAACATGAATGAAATTCTTGTCATTAACCTCTTGAACTCTGATTTCCTCCTTAAATTTCCCCTTAAGTGTCTTTAGAGTAAAAGAAACACAATCATACATCCTTTTTATGGGACAAATTTGGTTTTCCAGACATGTTTCTGAGAAAAGACTGGATTACATTTCCCACCAACATCTGCACTAGTCCAGAGGAAATCATATATGTTTGTATTTGGTGTCATACGACGTCTTTGTAGACTTTTGTACAGGTACAAAAAAACATTCCTCAGTCACAGCACTAAATGATGACCAAAATCATATCAGCACACTTTATCAAACACTTTCTTAAATTATTTACCTGGACCCAACATCAGTCCACCATAAGCTAAGATTTGGCAGCTCTGTTGTGACAGAAAGAGTGAGGAAGTCAGACCAAGTTACTGAGAGAGAGGATGCAGAAGACAGAGATATAGAATTATACAGAAATACTGTATGTACAATTATGAAAACTGTTCAACATTTTATCAAGGATAACAGTAGATTTTTAATAAAAATCCCGACCATTCGCATGTACATGTCATTTGTTTGAAATAACAGACAACTTTGTTTAACTAAATTATATTGGCATATACAGTCATCTGCTGCCTCTGCATTGGGTTTAGAGAGGGATATGGGCGGAGACAAACCACAACAACAATAACAATAGTGAATACAGGTGTATGGTTACAGTGCCAGGTCTGTGTACAATAAACAGGAACAGTATGATAATGATAATAGGACTGATCTTTGAGTTATTTATGGAAAAATTAAAGTCAATAGGTTAGTGATAACTTAAGCTCTGACACAGTGACAGAAATAGTTTGTGCTTTTTCACCTTTTTGTTTGTTATTTTTGTATTTGCTGCGTGTTTGCTGTTTATGCAGTGTTTGCAGTGTGTTCTGTTTGTTTGGGACTTTTGCATGTGTTTTTAAAGTTGTGTCATTTGTGCATTTGCTTCTCTCGTTGAATATCGTTTAGGGTGGTGAAGATCATTTGTCCTTGTCAGCCATCATAGTCTTTACATGTTAAACCTTATCCTGATAGATTAAAAATCAGATCAGCCAAGTTTCCCTTTAGTGTATAAAGTTAAATGACTGTTTGTTTCCTGATTTTAGAAGATAATGTTTTTAAAGTGAAGAACAAAAACAGTGAAGCTGTTGTGAACTGTGTGTTGGCTATAGAGTTCTTTTGTTTTAGAATCAGGAGGGTTTTGGTTAAATATCTAATCTTGCCAATTCATTAGTTGTGCATGATCACATTAAGCAGTTTTAAGGATACAGGAGGCCATGTGTTGTACTTTAGGGAAATCATTTGCTGACTGCGCCCAGATAAATCCACTTTTGGGTCTGGTATGTTGGAGGAAGTTTAAGGCTTTTTCACAACCTCCTGTTTTTCATGATTCATTTTCTTAGTTCAGAAGCTACTATGACAAGAAAGACATGCCTTTTCTGCGGTATATTGTTTAAGACAATAAACCAGTAAAATAGCGATTATTTATTTATCCTCTAGGATTATTAAAATCCTAGAGGGACTGCTTTAGGGTTTAACACCTGTGATCATCTGGTCTATTGACTCTTGAACTCCCCCTGAAAACCCAACCCTGGATCAATAAGAAGGAAGAGTTTTATCTATCCACTAATCATATTAATGCATTTTCTTCTCTGAGAGCCTGATGATGGCCATTTCCAAAATGCTTTCCATGTTACCATGGTGACAAGATGTCAATCGATGTCACATCTCCATCCTCATCTCCAACTGTCCGCTCCATCCGAGCTCTGTAACCACGGAGACGGAGAGGAGGGAAGTTTTTTTTTGTGTCGTGTCAAAAGGTTCAGATGAGGATCCATCTGCTCCCTGCCTTGCTCAAAGGATGCAAGGAAAGGTTGGGATGAGGGATGATAGACGGGAGACAGAGTAAAGATGGAAGAAGTGATGGAGACTTGCCAGGATGGAGGAAAAAATATGAGGGGAAAGTTAGAAAGGATAAAGAGGACAAGAGAGGATGATGGAGGAGGAGAAGAAAAGCTAGGAGGGAAAAGTGAGGAATCAAGAACAAAGGTACAAGGAAGAATGATTTTGAAAAGGTTGAGAAAAGGGAAGGAAACAAGGAAGCATTGGTTTAAATATATGAATAAAGACTAAAATGAAAGGAAATGAAAAATAAATGAAAGTAACATGTAAGAAACAAGGGAAGATAGTGAGGAGATCGGGATTAAAGGGGTAGAAAGAGAGGAAATAAGAAAACAGGAAAACAAGAGGAGAGAAAAGTAAGAAGGATTTAGGAGAGAAAAAGAGGGCTGGGAATAAAGGAAGGAGGGGGTGGGCAAAGGAATGAGGAGGATTAAAAAAGAAGGGAGGGAGTAAACAACAAAAGAGGAAAGAAGCAGAGAAAGATGAACAGAAAAGTGAAGAAGAAAAAAAGGAAAGAAAAAGGATTAAAAAAGCTACACAATAAAAAGAAAAGAGGGAGGGAGGAGGGAACAAGAAGAAGGAAGGGTGAAAAGGATAGGAAGGATGAGGAGGAGGATAGAAATAAGAGGCAAAAGACAAACGGTAGGAGAGAACCGTACAGAGAAGTGGAAGGAAGGAAATAAGGAAGTGAGGGAGGAAGTACAGAGGTAAAGGAAAGAAGGAGTGGATGGAAAGAGAGCAGGAATCATGTACAAAACAGGAAAGAGGGCGACTTCCTGGCTTTGATCATTACATCACTTCCTCTGCCTGTGCGGCCAAACACACACACACACACACACACACACACACACACACACACACACACACACACACACACACACACACACACACACAGAGAGGGATTGTGGGTGTTAGACAGTTTAAGCAGCTTTAAAGGAAAAGATACAGACACGTAATCTGACTCTTAATTCTTCCTCTCATTTTAGTGTGTGTGTGTGTGTGTGTGTGTGTGCGTGTGAGTGACCCGGGATAATAACATGAATGTAGTTCAGTGAAAGTGCAAACAGCTTTTCTTTACATCATCTGAAATGAGTCTTTGTGTCTCTCTTGTCCTTCATCCTCTCCTCTGAATCTTTTAAATTGATTTTTTTTTAACTTTCTATCATTTTCTTCCTTTCTTGTCTCCTCACCAGCCCACTTGTCCCCTCATCTCCTCACTATTATCCTCCTTTCCTTATCTTTTCTCCTGATTACTTTTCTCCAACATTATTCCTTCAACTACGCCAGAGCTACTCTCATCGTTTCTTCACTTTTCCTTCACTTCACTTCTCCTACTTTCCTCTCCTTAATCCCTCTCCATCTCCTTCTTTTATTTCTCATTTCTGAACTTCTTCCCACTATTTCATCTCTTCAGATTATTTCCTTTTCCCTTGATTTAACCAACAAAATGATTTTTGATTTTTCTTTTGTTGTATATGCTCGTGGTACCTTTTCCCCTCTTTCTGTTTTAGAGTTTTAGCGCTCAGTCCAAGGTGCTGGAAACGCCCTTAGTCCTTGATGTTTTTTTCTCTTCAGTACTCTCAGTGCTCTCATTTGTGGTTCTGTCAGCACATAAATGTGGTTAGTGGACACAGACCCTAGTTTGACAGGTTCCTCCCATTATTTGAGTTCGGTTGTATCAGTAAATATCAGCTGAAAGGCTCGTAGACCCTCGCTCAATGTTGGAACAGGCTTCCCTCCTGTCACCTTCTTTCCTCGTCCTCCTTCAAATCCTGTGAATCGTTGTTTTGTTACCTGTGGTCAAGTTTCGGTCCAATCTTTGTCTCTCTTCTTGTGATATTGTTGATCTCATGTCCAAGTTTAGGTTTCTCCCCAGACATTTGGAGATTTGAATCCAGCCGTTGAAGTGTCTATCCCCTCCCTGTCGCTTTCTGCTCATTATCTGTTCATCACACAGTTAGACTGGACCGTCCTGTCTCATTTTCTTAGATGCAGCGTGATTGTTTTTTGTTTTATCATTTCATCTATCATGGCGCACGTTAGCATCACTTTTTTTTATTCTGCTAACAGCTTTAGTGTCTCTTATTCAGCAAATTGTCTCTGAGTGATATCCTGGAGATTGGAATTTGGCTGTTCAAAAACTAACATAAAAAATTCACATCATTTTATGGCAGCAAAACAACTACCAGTGAGTCTGAGACAACAAAGGAAACATTTTTATCATGGTGATACAAAAGACAGAAAATTCAGATATCATTTTGCCAAATAAGATAGTGTTTGATTTTCATTTGGAGGTACAACACAGTTTAGTAAATCCCAATAAATGTTGTCTTCAAGGCTTTTAAAGCTCATTATGGCTGCAGTGGTTTCCATGGGAGATGTAGTGTCTGAAATGTTCCCAGCAGAGAGGTGTAAGAGTGTTTGATTACACAGCATCATTTGGCTGAAAGACTCCTCAGTGAGTCTCAGTGAGAGTATGAAGGTTAGAAAACCACCAGAGTCTCTTTTTCAGCTTTGCTGATGACAAAATATCCCTTTACTGCCATCCCCACAGACCATTATGGAAGTTTTTTACTCTTACTGTAATACAACTGTTGTGTTGAAATGGATCCATATATTTAGAACAGGCTTACTTGTTATATTTTTCCTTTCAAAATAAAATTCATAATATTTATTGGAATGAAATTCATTTTTTTTTTTCAGTCTGTCTGATCACCACACACTGTGTACTGTGTGTGTGTGTGTTTATATGTGTGTATGATGGGGGATGGTGCAGGCCTAGTTAATTATAGAGTACGTTTGGAGACCAGATGAGAACAGAGATGCTACGAAGCTCACACAGGTGCACACACACAATGTCCCCACAGCGTGACCACTGTCCTCATTTCTGTCAGTCAGAGACCACTCATTACCATCATCAACATGTGCATGTGTGTGTGAGTGTGTGTCTGTTTGTGAAGGAATTTCACCTGTAAACATATTTGATATCAACTAACAGATATACTCGAATAAGAAGAAAATCTTTCTTATGCAGAAACTCCATCTTTTTACTCTTGGATTGAATCTTTTTAACCTTGTTGATCGTCTACCCAGTTTTCGTCAAACCTTACAGCCAGGCGCATGTCTTTCAAGAGTGTTTTCAAGTTGCTGTGACGTTTGTTTTGCAAGAGGAAACGCACTTTGGTGACGATTTCATATAAAAACTTTCAATCAATCTCAACGATCTGGGCTTGTTTTTGTGTAACTGTCTCTGAGGTGAAGGCAAAGTGCGAATATATGATATTATGGCAGTACATGTGTGAAATTATTGTAAAGAAAAAACTATTACTGTGCATGAGGTGTGTCAAAGCCTTTGGCCAATATGGCGTCACTTTAGTGCGTCAACAGATGAATGAGGGGATTTTCTCTGACGTATATGAAAGTGAGAAGAGGAAAATACAGAGGTGTGTCGTCTGTTTTTGGCACTTCTTTATTAAGAATTGAGCAAAGCACTAAAAAAAACAAATCTAAATCTTGTCCAGTTTGACATTTTTCATACTAATGAATGAAGTTCAGTGGTCGTCGGGACTAATATCGCTCTTCATCAGTTATTTCTTTCTGCTCCTCGTGTCCCGACAAATTTCTCTTCTTAAAACAAAGAACGGCTCAATGGTCCTACTCGGGAACAGGCCTGTTTTTGTCCTCAGTGATCTGACACACACATGTGCGTGCACACACACACACAAACACACACACACACACATGCACAGAGGCTAACTGTATTAATAGGAGTCTGTTTTGTGTCAAGCAGGTCTTAATAGGATCAGTGTGAGAGACATGGAGCTGTCTGTCAGTCTAAGTTCATTAACTGATGATAGATGACCTGTAGAGAGAGAGTATGTGTGTGTGTGTGTGTGAGTGTGTGTGTGTGTCTGAGAGAGAGAGAGGTATGAATGTGGGCTTTAAAGAGAGTATTTTCCAGCTTGTGTGTAAATTCTCTCCCTCTCTCTGGTGTAATTTATAGCCCTCAATCGGAGGCCTTATCAGGTGCAGGACACATGGATGCCTCCTTCTTACTCCTTCTCTCCTCCTCCAGGATGTCTTTCAACTCCTGCACACCAACTTGTATTTTTCTCTCCCCCTCTTCCTCTCCTGCCGCTCCTCCAATCTTACTCCTCTCTTCTTCTTTTTTTATACATGAGGATGCCTTCTCTAATTGCTCTCCTCCTCATCCTCTTCTTCCTAATCTTCACCTCCACCACCACCTCTTTCTCCTCATCTTCACCCTCACTTCCCCTGAACTAAACTCTCCAGCTTCACTTTTATTTCATTTCTCTTCTAAATCCCTTCCTAACCTGTTTCTGAGCAGTTTTTATTTGCAGATCAAAAATGTTTAAATCACCGCTACCAATAAAGACCAATAAAGATGATATTGATCATTTTGACTGAATTGTAAAAGTAAAAGTCAACCGTCTATCTGGATAAGGGCTGGCGATATGGCCTCAAATCAATACCACGATATATTGAGCAGTTCACCTTGATAACTATAAATAAACGATAACTACTCCACAAGCTGCTCACCCCCTCCCACATTAACTTCATCTATTTTAGCCGCTGCTTCAGCCGCTACAACTTTTGAACCGTCCTCCATCTCCTCATCTGTCTTTCCCTCTTTGTTTTGGACTGGATGGGGTAGAGTCACGTCTACGACATTGGACAGCCCCTGAAGGGACATGAGACCATAGCCTACCTACACACATCCAAAATCAACTTTTATTAAGCTATTTTTTTGACAAAGAATATATACCATTATGGGCAAAATGACATCAGTTATTGTCATGAATTTCGGTATCTGTAAATTTTTGGTTTATCACCCAGCCCTAATCTTGATATCAAAACTTGAACTAAAGCTTTCACCTTGTGTCCTGTCATGCATTCCTTTATTAATCGTTACTTCACCAGACAAATGTTTGCTCCAATGTCTGATCTGTTTGTATGCTCCAATTTGTGTTCCTTTAATTTAGCTTATGCCTTATTCAGTGCCTGTTCTCCGAGTCCAAACAAAGAAACTTGGGCTTCATTCAGCCAAGTTAAAGGTGTCTGGCCAATTACATTTTACTCACTGAATGATTTATTTATTTCAGCATTATTTAGACAGGAGGGCACTCAAAAGTGCGCCAGTCAAGAGTGGAAGCAGTTACCGACATGACACATGATTTTGGTGAGCTGATGGACATCAAGTACAAATAAAACCAGCAAATATGTTCAAATAGAGCCAAACTTCTACAGCCAGTCTACCTCTAAGTTATTCACCTTCGACCTTAAACCCCCTTCTGATGTCTCTCTATGAGCTAAAACAAGCGATCAAGACCTGACTGTTTGTTTTAATGTCCAAAACCACCAGTGTGGAGTAGATGTGAAGCCACTTAAGCATGTGCAGGACATCTGAAGATTTGTAAATGAACAGATTATATCTTCTGTGTCTAATGCAAGGAAGTTCACTCTTGTACAGATGAATGGAAACCTACTACGGATGGAAAATCTACTTGTAGTAACAAGGACATGCTGACTGACTGATAACTGATAACTAAATCTGGCTGTATTTAATGTGTCCATAAAACCATTACTCAAATTTACAATGTGTTCAAACTTTACAAACATATTCTTTTTTAATCACACAAACTAACTCGATAATCACCATTGGCAACTGAAATGAAGGAAAAAGCCAGTTAGCCAGTTAGCAGCCTGTCAGCTCAGCAATCCCAGTGAGTAAAAGACTTTCCAAAAATTAGTTCACATTAGTTCAACGTTCTGAAGGAAAAATATTATTGCCTAAAATATTTCAGAGGGGAGGAGTTTTGTAGGAATATGAGAGACAAAAAGAACGAATAGACACATGTAGTTGCCAGGTTATTGCAGAAACTGCCTTGTTTTATCCGGGTGAACTACGTCCCAACATGTCTTACACACGTACAGGACAAAAGGGTACCACTTTGTCCATGAGGTGCCAGAATCTATAAAAACTGCAAGTTCCTCACAAGAGCTTTAGAGGATGGAACCATAATAAGACCATGTGACAATGTTAGACGAGTGTTGTATTTCAGATGAATGAGATACAAGAACAGTCCAGATCTACACATTTTGAGGAAAGTACACCACCATTGTCACTGGGACGTCAGGTTATCCTCTAGAAGACATGTCTGAAGTCTTGTTTCCTTTCAATATCATAAAAGGCATTAGTATGAGTCTAATCTCTGTCATTATTGGCAAATTATTTCGCACAAGAGCTATAAATCAAACTGCTTTGTGTTCTGGGATGCTGGTTCTGTTTGGTGGTTTAAGCTCCCTTTTTATGATTTTAAAAAGTCTTAAAATGACTTGCCAAAACTTGCAACAGATCCAGTGTCAGTTTCATACCTCCAGCTAAACTGCAGTTTGTCCCTAAAATCAAACCAAGTTTGTCTTCCTTTAAAAGGAGTGATTGATTTTGGGTTTCATAGATAAATCTGTCTCGTTTGAAACTCTTTGAATCTTACAATAGTGGTGTAGTGTATCAGTTGTCTTTGTCTCACCAGTCCATTTACCCGGTCCAGTAAATCAAATGTTTTGTTCCTTAAATCAAAGTGTGTGTGTTCTCTAAATCAAACCAAAGAATTGTGTTCCATAAATCCAAACATTATTGTGTCTGAGCTCCCTACAGCCAACCACATTATCCTCTGTTCTGCAAACAGCCGATCACGTCTCTGTTCAATAAATCTTAATGTCTCTTAATCAGACGGAGGTCCTCTAAATCAGATCAAGTTTATATTCGATAAATCTCATTTTCCTTCAAGTCTTTCTTGGATAATCTGATGTAAACCCATAAAAATATTCTCCTCTAATCTGTTTTTTAAGCAAGTAGCCTAAAGATTCTTCAGTGGAGGTGGTGACTTTTGGTTTGACTCCAAAAGGTTTTTTTGTCACTGAACCGGTTAAGGTCTATTGTGCGTACACGCATGCACGCCCACGTACACACACACATACTCGAGCACGGATAAGCTGACATTCCAAATGACTCGACAATGAATGTAAGCTGCTCACTATACACATACTGACACAATAGAGGAGCCTATTGAGGAGAGATTTGTGCTCGACAATGAACCAGACAACAGCGAGCGTATGCGTGCGTGTGTGCGTTTGCATGTGTGATGTTAGCATGAGCAGCGTTTGCACATTTCAGTCAACCTGGCCTGATCTACCTCTCCGTTCACTCTCAGCTCCTTGTTTATTCAGTGTCCCGAAACCTTTTAATTTCAGACATATCTGACATATCTACAAGCCCTCAGACAGTAATATGAGCCTTTTCCTGATTGGTTGTCACGATGCTTATGTTTGGGTTGAAAATCACACGAGTTTATTCTTATTGGTATTGAAAGGTGGTGGTCGAGGTAGGAAAAGATGGGACAGTGTGACACAGGTTGTCCATTTATGACTACAGTGGAAACCATTCATGAATAAAATATGTGATTTTAATAGATCCTAATATTGATCCATGAAGTAATGTTATTATTGTACATTATTTTAAAAGCAGTTGATGTTTTTTGTCGTTGAACTTCATCAGTCATTATACAATTTCACTTCAGAGTGAAACATCTTCAAAGTTATGACTTCTATAAGGATGTTTGTGTTGACCTCAGATGAAGAGTCACAGTGGTTTCCATGACTCCAAGACTCCATGAAATCTCAGATTGTCATTAAACTTTGGTAAAGATATATCCACATCTGCTTTTGAAGGACCTGGGTTATTCTGTGACTTCTTATGCAGCACCATTATCAGGTCACCTGTGACCTCTTAGACTAAAGACTGACCTTTGACAGATAAAACATGAATCCGGAGTGATAGCAGAGGGGATTAAGGGTCTATAGGAGGCTTACAGGACCATTACATTTCACTGAGGCATGATAAAGGCTCTGCAGTCATAATCAATAATTTTTAATGACACGGATCATAGAGATAGAGGGTTTTTGCTGCTGTAGTTGTTTATAATAGTATCTTACAGCTTGTAGTATTAAAAGTGTAGCTAACAGGAATGATCAGTTTGAGTGATTGAAATGTGGATCAGGGGCTTAGGATGTTCACTACAGCAGCTCCTGACTGAGTGTTCACGTGAGAGCCATCACATGAAGTCTGCACATTTGATTTTTTTTTATTTTAAATGAATGTGAAACAACTTTTTCTTTTCTATGGTAGTTTTTTAAGATATTTCATATGGACTGTTTTAATCTTTCATAGCGATGACTGTTTTGCTTGTCATCCTGTTATACTTCAAATGTGTATTTTACTAAATCGATATGATTTCAAGTATTTCTGCACTTCATGAAACGATTGGACTGTCGAGCTCATTCTTTTTTTCAGGCTGTATTTTTCTTTTTTAATGGATAATTTCTCTGTTCAGTTTTCTGAATGACTGAGTTTGTGTTTTATTTGCAGCCATCTAAGCCTCCCTCTCTCTTTCTGTTTACAGATATGGAGGAGAGAACGAGTGCAAGGTCGTGGGCGAGTGGAAGTAGTTCTTCAAAGGTAACTAGTGACAAAATTACATTCAAAAATACATAAATATATACACGACTGTTTCATCAAATTACTGTGATGTTTTAAGCCCAATCAATGTTTTTAAGACGACCAGAGCTTGGCCTCATCTAACTTTAATTAGTATCAGAGTATGGCTCTCATAATATCAGCTTTTAACCTCATTGTTATCTTGGCTATAAAATATTACAATGACAGTTCTGAATTATGGAAAACTTGAAGACAAAACAACACAACCAGGCAGACTGAGGGAATTCAAGATAGGCGTGGAGCTAAACTTACTTCATAAACTTTATTAATAACACAATTTACTTCAATGTTATCATCTTTTTCTAAAGAGATTTAGATTTATGATTTATCCACTCTGATGAAGACATTGCATCATAAAATAATTGCTGGTCGAGCTTTTATTTTGACATTTTTTCATCTTGCATTTAGTTTGCTTTATTTTCTTCATTGTAAAAATATGCTTTTATTTTGAAGTTCACCACTTTTAGCTGACTTTAAATTATAGAACTGAATGAACACACATAAAATAGTGTTAATGAAGTATAAATGTTGGTTAGTAACCTGAAGTTGTTCAAACACTATTTTTGGATTCAACATCAATATTGGCATGTCAGTATTCAAAGATGCTGAGTCATGTGTCAAAGGACTGCTAAAGCTAGCTGGATAGCAGCAGCTCTGTCTTCTTCTGTTTTTCAACATATGTGGCAGCAGAATGAAGGACAAGTACTACCACTCTGAACTCAAAGTTTTACTGTATACTTATTTTCAGTATGCCTCTGTATCTCATTTGTTTAAAAAAGCATTTATCATTGATTCTGGTTTATATCACATCAGTCATATACCAGAGTTATGACTTGCCAACATACTTTAGATATGGTTAATCGTGAGCAGAAATTCAGAGGGGGGAAAGAGCATAAAACCATGTGCTTTCACTCCCTCCGCAGTCAAATGGGACAAATTGGTCATTTTCAACTTTGAAAACAATGCATGGTGTTATATTTGGTTCGTTAGATTGCTCAGGTGTTCATTATGTAATGGCTGGTCGATGTCTCTTGAAAAATGTGATCTTATGGTAATGCTAATCGGTTGTGAGCCTACTGACCGCATATTTAGTCCTCATATTTGTAAGGATGCCTTGCTCAGGTTCACGCTTGAAAGAATGGAAGGTCCACACGAATGGTCAGTTTGACAAGCTTTACTAAAGGCAGATCTAGGTTACAGCTTCAGCCTGCCACAAGTGTAACAAAGATTGGTCTGAGACCTTTCAAGTATATATAGCTGTCCACATTTCCAAACATTCTGCTGGCATTTAGTTGACCCTAAGAAAAGTCTATGTATGTTAAGAACAAAGGACAACATATTTTAAGGAGCCTTAGGTGAACATATGGAGGGTCCATAGAGGGAAATACCATGGCAGAACACATGTGTGTGTACAAGGTTCTTTGGTTGAGGATGGTTGTCGGAGGCCCCCGGCTCCAGCAATCTAACACCAACACCTCCATGGTATTTGAGTTGCATGGCTCCACCACTCTAAAGGCTGATGGGATTGGCTAAAGAAAAGTGTGACATCAGTATTGCTAAGACATTGATCAATTTTGTTGTCCTTTCTTTGTAGCATTGTCTCAAAAAAAGGGGAAAATTTAGATATAGAAGAGGAATTTAAAAGAGATCAGGTCTTAAGACTCAGACAAGGCCATTCATAAGTTGCTCAAATATTGCAGGTGCTAAAGTAACTCATAATAATGATGATGGTCAACCATGTTTTTTTCATGCATGTGTCTTTCTTTCTGCAGAGTTATGCAGAAGGGTCTCAGTACATGGCGTCACATGACAGCCTCTCACCTCCCTACGCCAACTCCAGGCTTGCAGGTACATCACAGACTGTGTGTGTGTATGCGCGAGTGTGTGTGTTGTTATTGTGCAACCCTATTCTCTCTCTCCATCAGCTTCATATTCGCTGCTCTGCTGGGTTTTGATCTACCCCTTGTGTGTCTGTGTGTGAGTGTGCATGTGTGTGTGTGTGTAAACGTGTTTGTGTGTGCAGAGAATTAGTGAAACACTGGCGTACACCGGAGGAGACAAGTCATCTGGCATGCAGTTTCGCTCTTTCTCTCTGCCTGCTGTGTGGAAAGCGCTAGGCAGTGTGTGCTCATTTACCCATGATGCTCTCTGCCTCTGGCTCTCCGATGTGGCGCCAGTTGTGAGCAAATGGCCACTGACACAGATAATCTGCCTCTCTCTCTCTCGCGCACATGCACACGCACACACACACAGTCACACAGACATATATAATCACTCACACACACATGCAGATGTACTCATACACCCACACACACTCACACAGAGCTTAATTACCTTTGACTGGATGCATCAAATAAGGAGGATGTCAGCTCTCAGCGATCTGGATCTACCTGTTCTCTTTCTGTCTCTCTCTTATTTGTTGGTTTAAAATCCACTCTTAACCAAACTGAGATTGTCCTGCAAATAAAAATCTGGACAACCCCTCGATTTCTTTGAATACAGGTGGCGTTGTCATGCATCCACAGGCTACCATAGCACTTTAAAGTTCTTATTGAGATATAAAAAAAGGAAGATTTTTGTACAGTTATTTTTTTAGAAACGACGTTATCATTTTTGCGTTCCCATTCAGTTGTGAACAAACTTAGGAAAAAAACATGTAAAACTTGCGAGTGGCGGGTTGTGCCTGTGGTTTGGATGATCCATTGTGTGTGCCATGTGTTGTGACAGTGTTGTGATTGTGGTATGGAGCTGCAGAGGCAGAGAGGGAAGAGGCGATGCAGAGTCAGAAATGGAAATATTGCATTCTTCATCTGGCACACGGGAGCTGCAATTTACTTTGATAATGATAACACTAAGAGACAGAGACAGCTACGGATATGGAATATACACACACACACACTAACACATGCAGTTTCACAGTTCCTACACTGTTGTAGGAAACATCCTTTTCACTTTTGCCACTGACTCTTCTGATCTGGGTAAATCAGATTGTTTCTTGTCTTTGGGTTTTTCTCATCTTTTATGCATATCCTGATAGAAAAATGTGTTGTTTCAGTGTCAAGACTAAAACCCACAGAGCTGTCATGAAAACCACTGATAGTGGGATGTGAGATTCTGAGTTTCTGAGTGAAATGACTTCACTTATTTCTACTAATGTTGAACATGTAAATAGAGAAGAAGACTGTTTTAATTGATGCACTGACACAAGTTGACAGCCTTGATTTGTTTTTGAAGTACTGAAATCTCAAAAAAAGACACACAAAAAAAAACGGGTTGGTTGAATCTACAGAGAGATTGTTACTCCAGTCCTGAAGGTCTCAGGCAGCTACTCCATGGTTTCAAAGTTTTAAAGCTGAAGCAGTTTCAACGACATTATTTGTCACCCTTAGTTTTTTCAGGTTGCTGCTCAGTGGCCTGTTGAGCATCGCTTTTTTCTATGTGGGTGTTATTGGTTGATGCTGTTGCAGTGACAGTGGTATGTAGGCTACTTAGTGAGTGGAGCTACTTGATCGTTGAGTGATTACTTTTCCTGTCATAAGGGTGTAATGGTATTTTAATACCCTCTCCTATCCTATCCTGTGCTTCTTTTTATTGTCAAAAGAATCGTATTGCCTGTTTGCATTGAACACACCTCTAATCATGCAGCAGTGTTGTCAGCTTACTTACCTAAACTATGTTAGCCTAAGTGAACCTTATTTGACAGCATGAATATCATCTTCTCATATTATAAAAGCTGTCTTTGCAATGCACATCCTTTCTCAATTCCTCAGTTGTTAGATATTAGAAGGTTTGTTATATGACTGTCTTGCAATTTATGAATTGTAACTTGGTTATAATTATATTGCAATTATCATAAGTAATGTAGCAGTTCTAATGTCATCTTATAACCTTATCTCATATAACATAGTATCACATCCTATCAAATCACACCATTTTTGTTTATATCGACCTTTATGGTATCATACTCAATTGTATTGTATAATGCCTGATCTTATTGTAGTATTACTAACTATATCATATTGTGTTGTATTGATCTGTACCTTACTGTACATTACTGCAGCATGACGTATCATATCATATACAATCATATTATATTGGGCAGCATATTGTATGATATCATGCATTGATATCATAAGGTTTAGAATCATACATCATATATCATATTCTAGTATAAAGTATATCAAAGTGTATCATTTATATCTCGCATATATTTGTATCGCAGATCATATTGTATCATATCATGTATCGTTTCATATTTTACCCATAGTTCTGTGTTGTATTTTATTGTATGGTAAAGTATCACCAGCTCTGAAACTCTCCACTACAACCTTGACTGCTATATAAGTATGTTGTTTACTCGTTGTTAACAAGAGAAAGGAAGGGCTGAGTTACAACCTGATCTACTGCAATCTGAGACACCCACTGGTGTGTGGGGATTTAACAACTGGAAGAAGTTTACTCTCTCAGACTGTTAAAATGTGATGCTTTTACTGAAATGATTAAAGTTTTAAAAGTGTGACCATACAAGTAAGTTTTAATCAACAGGAGATACTTTTTCTCAAATGAAAAGGAAAAGCACTAACTACAGACAACCATCCAGTTAGGTCCTCATCACTGATAAGTTACATAACCCACCACATGGCTCGAAATGTTCCCCCAACACCAAAGCATGAACATAGATGAGTGAGAAAGCAGTGAGAGCTAGAACATCACCTTCCTTCATCTGTATGTGGTCAAGTTAAACCCACGGCACCTCAACAGTTAGCTCCAGCACCCGAGAACCAACCCCCTTCAATTTCAGCTCTCACTTCCCCTCAAAACCGCACTCAAAATGGAAAGAAAGGAGGGAAAAAAGGGGAAGAGTGTATCGTGAGATGTCAGAGAAAGGACAGGGAATGTAGAGCCAGTAGGGTATGCTAGTTTGAAGTCAAACTTTATCCACCAGGCAGGGGTGTACACTCTGCCTCCCCCTGTTCTTCTACTTTAAAGAGGAAGGAAAAGAGAGAAGAGGAGAAAGATATTTACAGTTTATAGGATTTCAACATTTAAAGGAATGTTAAAAGTGTCCTCTTTGATTAGCTTCGGTTGTAAAGATACCCTCTGGATGATTGTCAAATCAACATTTGTGAAAATGTTTGTGAACATCATGTTAGGACAGCTAGCATGCCTGTAGTCGGAAATGTGAGCTCTACAAACATTGAATACTTCTGCTGAGGTTTGATTCAGTCTGGATTTGGTTCTATTAAGATGTCCCAGCATGGGGACAATGATCTGTCCTTTTGTGAGTGAGTGAATGTAGTCCACTCAGGTTTGAGACTGTGGATTCTCACCTGAAATGAACTCCAACAAAAGAAGAAAGAAACGCCGCAGAGTTTAATGAACCCAGCAGGAACATGTGTGAGTGCGAACGCAGCCTCTCTGTCTCTCTCTCTGCGTCTCTCTCTTTCTCGCTCTACCCATCTCTTCTAACCTTGTCTGTATTTCTTAACCCCCCACCATCAGATTAGAGTGATGTTATGCTCTAGATAATCAGCGAAGGGATTAGTGTCATCTCAGCGACCCCACTAGATTAATCTGCCGACACACACACACACACACCACACACACACAAGGAAACACTGTGATCTAGCTTTGAAAAAATATGTGTTTTGTGTTCAAGCACGGACTTGCTTACCTGTTTTTATGCACAGTTGTGTACATGCTTATGTTTGATATCTTAATTTTTGAGTTGTGTGTTTAGATGGATATCCTACTACTTAATGTGTGTCTTTGTGGGTTAATGTGGTTTGTGTGCGTTTCTGTGCAAATTAAGAGGTTAGTGTGTCAGCTTGTGTGATGTAACCTGCAAATATAGAAGGTTTAGTGTGGTTAAATGTAGGTTGTCTTTGTGTGTATCATGTTAGAGAACATTTCATTAGTGTGTGTTTCTTTAAGTTTGTCTTTCTTCTTGTCTGTTTAAGTGTTTTTGTGTCAAGATGAGTTGTGTTTTGCGGCTTTAATGTGTTTGTATGTGGTTCTTCAGCACACTGTTGTGAGTGTGTGTTTGTACCTGTGTGAAGTGGCTTTGCAGAGCAGGTGCACCGCCATGAACCCCCTCCTTCCCTCTAACTGTCACCTACATAGTAAATGAGGGGCTCAGTGGTTTCAGCCTGTAAGCACATTCTGTTCTGTTATAAATGAACGATCTGATGCTGCTTCACTCTCTCTCGAAGCACGCCAGCTCCAATCTGTAATTCATAAAAAACTCAGCAAAGTGGAGAAACCATTGAAAGCTTCCCTTTAAAACATGTTTTAACATTTTTAGGGGGGAGTAATCAGCATTTTCTGACTTAAAGCATCCTCTCTTTGGTTTTGCTGTCCATTGTCAGACCAAAGGCTAACATCAGTATCTATCCTGTCCCACTAAGCTAAAAGACTGGCAGTGGGTAAATGAGAAATGAAGCTCATTCAAAAGTAAAACATAACCAAAGCTGAAGCAATGAAAACCAGCCTTGGTGGAAATATATATGAACATATTTTAACACTTATCTGCCCCTCAGTAGCAGCAGAGTTGATAACAATTCTGATAATTCTTTGTTGACAACAAAACACTTTATTGAAAGCATTGTAACTTTCTTTATTGTTTTGTAGCTCATCAGGCCGTTGCATAACCTATAAGGTTTTATGGTATTCTAGAGTACTCCATATTACCCAACTGTATTCTTTCATATTGAATTGTTTCTTGATGAATCATATCACATTGTAACATTTCACTTTTTATCATATTGTGCTATAAAACGTTCCACTAGAATGATGACCCTCATATGAGTCTGCTAATCCATTTCTTAGCAAGACAGATAACCAGCTGTGTAACCTAATTTTGATCAAAGCTGTATTATTCAGTAAATATACATTAACAGGCATGTAAAGTGAATATTTTGATTATTTTAGATGGTATTTGGTGATTATACAGAGTTGAGTGCACAGGTTGGGAGAGCAGTTTGCTTTTGTGGAGGTGCAGGATAGTCATGTTGAGTGTTTTATTATTTTTTCTACAAGGCTTTCAGTGTGCTTTGAGTTGTGTTGTGGGTCATAAATTGGACACCAACATGGTGGAGGTTTAACGGATCAGAGCTCCACTGGTGACATGAGTGATGTGTGTGGACAACAGTGGACATGAGTCAAAAGAAAGTAATATTTACGTTATCTACCTGGCATTTCATACACCTTTACAAAAGTTTCTACTACATGTGGTCCTCTCTACAGAATAATCCGGCTGACTTTGGGGGGATGGTTTCCCCTTCCAACCAAAGTCAGTAAGGGTCTCATTTTCTGTTGGCGTTACCGTAAGAAAGACGAGACAAAGACGACAAAAAAAACATCAATAAAAACTCTGATTGACAAAAGTTTTTAGTTTAAGTGAAGAAGATGAAAAAGGAATAAAATGTCAGAGGTTGACTGTCAGACATTCAAAACCCACTTTATTTTCGTCCAAAGTTGCATTTGAGAGTACAGTGTCTGTCCATCATGCTCATCACCATTGGCCCACTAAGATTCAGAGTAGGGCTGGGCGATAAACCGAAAATGCACAGATACCGAAATTTACGACAATAACCAATGTCATTTTGCCCGTTTCAATATATTCTGTGTCAAAAAAATAAATAAAAGTTGGTTTTGGATGTGAGTGGGTAGGCTATGGTTTTATGTCACTTTAAGATGCTGTCCTATGACGGAGACATGACTCCACCCCATCCAGTCCGTAACAAAGAGGGAAAGACAGGTGAGGAGATGGAGGATAGTTCAAAAGTTGTAGCGACTGGAGTGGAGGCTGAAGTAGATGAAATTAATGTGGGAGGGGGTGAGCAGCTTGTGGAGTAGTTACCATCCATTTCTCGTTATCGAGGTGAACTGTTTAATATATTGTGATATTGATTTGAAGCCATATCGCCCAGCCCTAATTCAGGTTTGCATTTTTCTCCCAGGCTTTGCAAATAAAACCTTGGGTCAGAGTTAACAGACTCTTATTTATCATTGGGGGTTTTTATGAAAACAAGATCCTGAAAAGTCTTACAGGTAAGGTCATTATTTACTGTTGAAGTCATTAGTATGAATTACACAAAGGCAGCATTCAGTGAGGTATTACAGTAAGCAGAGGCGGTTCAGACCTGATGATCTCCCTCCTCCTCCTCTTGTTGTTTTTGTTGAAATGTAGTGAGTCAGCCGTCTGTCTCACCTCTGTGCGACCTTATTAATGAGTGTTGAACCACGAGGCTGGACCCCCTCTGAGGAGGTCACATCTGGACACTTTATATAGAAATACAAATCTGTCCTCATCTCTCTTTCTTTCTTTCCCTTTGTATGTCTTGCTCTCCTTTTTTCAACTTTGCTGCATTTTGTCTTTTTTTTCCTGCTCATGTAATTCCTCTTTACATTTGTCTTGATGCAAACTTGCTTTATCAATTCTTTTTCTTTTTGGTGACCTTTTCTTTTATTTTATCCCTTTCTTGTCCGTATGCATTTTCCTGTCTGCTATCCTTACTTTTTCACTTCCTTTTTGTCTTTCTATCATCCTTTTTTCACTCCTCATCTCTCCTCTTTAGAGTCCAGGCCCTCCTGTCTCCCTCTCTACCCCAGGAGCAGCTCACCTCAGCTGGGTGTGGTGCCAAGGTCATCCCCCTGTCTGTCCCTGCTGGGTGTCGGTCTCTGTGCCCTGAATGTTTAAACATAACCGAGAAGAAAGATGAGGAGAAATGAAAGTGGAAACAATAAAACAAAAGGAGGAGAGCAAAGTAGTGAGGAAAAGGAGACCGCGAAAGAAAATAAGAGTGTCGAATGTCACATTTTGTGTGAATAAACTGTTAGTTAATAAATTTCAGCGGTGATGAGGTCATTTTAAACAGATTACTGTGAAACCACACGACACCAAAATTGGGGAAAATAATCTGAAAAGCAGGTTTTTGCTGATTTTATCAAACATTTATTAAAACTAAATGAAAAGAAAAAAAAACACTAAAAGAAGAAGTTAAAAAGGGTAACTTGCGATATAATAATGGATGAAACAAGGTCAATAAGAGCACCAAATTGAATAAATGAAACACAGCGTACTAGAAAGAGAGAAATGTTCCTCTTTTTCTCCTCCTGCAGTCATTTTGTTTCCATTGTCTCCTTTGATTGAAGCTGAGCAGCTACTGTCTCCTTCTCAGAGCATTTTGAATGGATGTCATGCCTTTATTAGCGCTGTATTGACTTCATTGCATTAACACGGACACACAATGTAAGCCACTGTGGAGTATTTAGTATATTATTGTTTTGAAGGGGCTGTGTATCACATGTAAATTGTCTGTGTAATTAGATCTGACATAGTAATAATGGGTCTCGTCAAGGCGAGAGGGCGGAGGGTGGAAATGTGAAAAACCTACACTCTGAAAGCAGCGGTTCATCGGGGAGCACTTCAGGGTTTCTCATCAGGGAGGGAAACATCTTAGAGTATCCAGTTATGAGCCATTTTTGGTCTTTACAGAACTGGTTATTATGGTTTTTAAAAGACTAACAGGGGGAGACGCTGAGAGACAGACTTCAGGTTTTTAATTTCAAGGCTAAACCAACCTGTTTATTCAGATTTCTGATGCCACAGAATGTGAAAGGATCATGGATCAAACATGTGTCCCCTCGCCTTTCCACTCGAAAAATGATTTTTATAGCTTCTGCGCATTCAAAGCTGACTGCAATGTAGTTTCTTAATGAATCTCTGTGATCTGAATGTTCAGTTCCCTCCCGCGCCCCTTTTTGGATTGTGTTCAGCTATTGATAAAACCATCATTTCCTGAGATGGCTGTTTCAGGACAACAAAACAATCAGAGACTTTTATTTTGAAGAGTTAATCAGAAACTCAAATAGTTTTTTTTTGTATTTATTTACTTGAGCTTCAGCTAATCTAGGATTTAGCAGTGATTGTCAATTGTAGATGATAGTTGATACTTTGACTACAAGTCAACCTGCATGTTTTTATCTTTTGAACTCAAGACAACAACCTTTTGAAACCCTCTTCCAGCAGGTCGATCTGTTTTAACCCAGCTGTAAACTTCAACAGAGCCGTTAACTTGTCGTCATTTAACTTGAAGCTCTGCCTTAGCTGATGGTTGTTCCCTGATGCACTTTTGTAGTAAAAACTGAAACCTGCCTAAACACAAGAAGGCGGGGCTTTAATGAGCATGCCAGGTAAGGCTGTTACTGTCTTAGACTGGTGGCTGTGTCACATTTAAATCAATGACGATGCTATTGCAAAGTTTAAATAATTGCCAACTGTGACACTGGTGACGAAACCAAGAATTTCCTGAATTCAGAATCAGTCGTTGTCTACCTCTCAAAAACTCTGACTCCTCGTTGACCTCAGGCCTGGCTCCACTCTCTGTGGTGGTCCGTCAGCATCAGTAAAATGAAAGCCAATCCAGTGTCAACACGTAGTGCCATGTTTTGAAAAGAAAGCTGATATTTTGATGTTCATTGGATGTACGCTCTGATCAATGTATCACGCTCAATCGTATCTATCTATCTATCTATCTATCTATCTATCTATCTATCTATCTATCTATCTATCTATCTATCTATCTATCTATCTATCTATCTATCTATCTATCTATCTATCTATCTATCTATCTATCTATCTATCTATCTATCTATCTATCTATCTGTCTATCTGTCTGTCTGTCTGTCTGTCTGTCTGTCTGTCTATCTGTCTATCTGTCTGTCTATCTGTCTCTCTATCTAACTATCTGTCTGTCCTCCCATCTGTCCGTCTTCTCCGTCTTCTGTCATCTGTCCAGATGAGGCCTCTGGAGAACGAGCTCGGGTCACTCCTGTTACACTCTCTGTGTGTTTTCTTGCCTCTGTGTGTGTGTGTGTGAGAGAGAGAGAGAGAGTGTGTGAGCGCGTGTGTGTGTTTGTCCTTTATCTTTCTATCTCTGTATGTCTCTGCTGTTATTTGTGTGTGTGTGTGTGTGTTTGTGTTTGTGTGTGCGAGTGTGTGTGTGTGTGACAGACTGTGAAATGGTGCGTAGTAGCACCTGGGCCCTTCAGTGTTGATTGATCGGCTTGGTCATGTGGAAGAGTCCCATCTGGCCAGCCACGCTACGGTGTGTGTGTGTTTGTGTGTGTGTGTCAGAGAGAGAGTGCTTGTTTGTGTGTGAGAGGTGAGAGAGGGAGATAGAGATGTGCAGCATGAAACAGTATGTTTATTGTGAGGGTGAGAGAGGGAGAGAGAGCAGGAGAGAGAGGGAGAGAGAGCTCTTCAGCTATAACTGTGTCTCCCAGAGGCCAGAGATGAACTGTATTTTATCATCTGAGAGAGAGGGGAGCTACATTCATATTGCAAGCTTTAAAGGAAGATTCCGCTGTTTTAGCGGCTTAGACCCTTGTTCACAGAGACACTGTTCAAGTAAAGCGCTGTTTGAACCCTTTAAAACGGTGACCATAGTTTGAAAACTTCTCAGTTTGATGAAATAAAAACAAATCTGACTGTATTCTTTAATTTTTTGCAGCTGTCTTCTTGTTTTGCATCATCTCCTGATACTGTCATTGCGGTTCATTACTTGCAGCATGAAACCATAGTGAATTTGTGCAGAGTAAGATGGGTGGCTGTGATCTGGTCTAGTCAGATCACAGTTACATTGATCAGGAATCAAACTCATTAAAGCTAAGGCATAGTTCACCAAATATACTGTACTTACGGTTGTTGTCAATTTGAAGATCCACCAAGAAATACAGCTTTGGGAAAAATGCTGCTGCTAATGTGTGCATGATTGTTTTTTCCACCCCCAGTGACACTCGTCACAGGTTTGTGCTCAGATAAATAAACATTTTTTGGTTTTTGTATAGAACCAACTTTTCTACTTTTTTTTTTTTCCTACTTTTTAGACCTCAAAATATGTAAAATAAAATTGAAAAAGTCAAGTTTATTGTTGCTGGTTACTGCTCTTAGTTTACTAGCCCAATATCTGTTGAAAAAGTGCACAAGAAACATCAAAACTACCTAGACTTGTGTCATTTTTTTGCCATGCAATACCTATGCTGTAAAAGCACATTAGAGCTGAAGCACTTTGATAATTCCTGCAGCTAACCATCATAAAAATACAGATTTTTGGTGCATACAGCCACCCTCTGGACTTTATGTCACCTAACATTTTGTTGTTAGTCATGAAAAAGCCTCGCCAAAAACGCTGCATAGCTTGACCAGGTATCAGCATCAGCAGAGAACAGTTTGTAAAGTTAATCATCGTTATTGGCAGACATGAACATTTCTGCTAAGATGATTCTTCTGATTATGTACAGGTGATGACAGCCGACACTTGTTGACTGTATGGAAGTATTCTGAAGTGTCAGAAACAGGCAGCAGACACAGTGCTAAATATCTTTAGTAATGATTTTCTTCTCATACAGAAGATGTGCATTCTTCTCAAAAGATGTGTGTACATATATCGCAATCAATATCAGAGTTAGCTCTGATGAGTTTGAAAGTATCAGCATAACCAGTGTAGACAAATATCCATAAATGTGCATCTTCAATATCAACTGCAGCTAAGAAACTGTCGAGTCTGGCAGAGCTGAAACAACTCCAGAAAACTATCATTTTTCACATTAATGCAGGGACACTTGATTGCATGCACATCTGTGTCCTTCGATGCAAAGCACAAACACACTCAAAATGAGTTTAATGCCCTTAAGTACGTACACACACATTACACTTCTAAAAGATACATTTGAATTGTTTTTAAGATTTTGATTGATATGATTAAAACAGAAATACTGATAAATAATTATTACATTCGTGAGATTTTATTCTAAAAAGAAAAGTTTGTGTATGCTGTCTTGCCTTTTCCCTAACATAACATAACATTTTTACCTCAAATGAACAGACCCTAGAGATATGAAGTGTTCAAAATACACCAAGAACTGGCATCCCAGTTAAAATACATGAAAAATAAATAATAAAAACATCCATCTAGACCAAAGCAGTCTATTTCTGCTGTAGAGACCTGGTGATGATTTGATTTTGTATTACTTAAGCACACAACGTTATCTGAGATAATGTTGTGTTATTATGTTTACAGCTGTAGCAACTGTCAGGAGAGGACAATTACCTGTTAAAACTTGACAATGCTTCCTGCAGAACACCAGGTCTGTCAGAGAAAAAAACAAATATTCCCCTCTGCTTTTCTTCTTCTTTTATTGTAAATGACTCGCTTGACTTGTTCTGAGCCCTGACCTCAGCGCTATTCAGAGTCTTTGGTGAAACAGAATGAGATACACCTCAGCCAGTAAAAGATGTCAGCTGTCTGGTTTCAGTCTCTCTACAGCCTTCACAGCAGCCTTTTATTGATCTGAACATGTTCAATAATTTTTTTAGTCTGTGTGTAATCCTCAGGTGTCCTCACACGTTTGACCGTGTCCTTCTTGTTAGTTTTTATCCGTCTCTTTTTACAGCAGTTTCTGATTCCAGGGAGTTAACAGAAACACAGAGGTGCACAGAAGATGAATTAAAGCAGACGTTCATTCATGGAGGAAATGCCAAATTTCCTCAGATTGGATTGTTTTGTCGGTCAGAAAGGTTTTACTCAGTCCAGTTGGGTTGGCATGATTTTAAGAAAGGTAACTTCCTACGAGGAGTAAGTTGATTTCTTCAGTAAGTTTTTTAGCGAGCTTGTTTAACATCTTTTATCTGATAGTTTGTGGTGCAAATATCTGTGTATGAATATTGTATCATCTTAGGATAGAAAGACATTCAAGTTTAACATGACGGTTTTTTCCTTTAATTTTGAAAGTGGTTTCTGCACAGTGTTTCTTAAATGGATGGCCACTTTGTTTCTCTTCTTTTGTAGTGGGAGGTATTTTCATTGTTTGACTTTGTCTGTGGCTTTGTTATGTTATATGTAAGTGTGTATGAATGTATGTCAATCAATCAATCAAATTTTATTTATATAGCGCCAAGTCACAACAGTAGTTATCCCAAGACATTTCCAAAAGAGAAAGAGCAAGTGTAGACCACACTCATTGTTCGATGAATTATCAAGACCCAACCTTAAGATGGAATAGATTTGACCCATCTCATCTAACATGAGTGACAGTGGTGAGGAAAAACTCCTTGGGAATTACCAGACTCATGTATGTGTGTTGATATCCAAAAGTAAACAAGACGATCAGCAGCTTTCAGCTGTTGGCTCTTATAGGTTATTAAGTCTGAGTGTTCACTGCCTGGTCTAGCACCAAACGTGAGCTGAATGTTTTTAAAGTTGGTGGAGACCAAAACCAGAGCTGCAAATAGGGTCAAGAAATTACTTACATGGATAAGTCACATACACATGTGACTGACGGCTCATTATGATAATGCTTTTGAAGATAATATATGGACCGAAAATTATAGATGTTGAGGATGTGTTTTCAGCCCCCTAGTGGTGAAAGATGTCACTCTACAGCTTTTCAAGACTGGCTTCTGTCAACATGCACTTCACGTCTCCCTGGAAAATCTTTCCATAGCCACACCAACATCCTTCTGCAAGCCAAACCAGGAAATGTTGGCTCAGATTGCACACCTCGTGAATTTATATGTGACTTAGTCAAACTGATGTCACATAACCACAGATCAGATGTTTGTAAGATTTAGAATTACATCATAAAACGGCGAGAATCAGACATGATTTCACCGTAAGTCTCGTATGGTAAAAGAAACGTCTCGAGAGAAACACGAGAAGCAGAAATGTCAGTATGAGCAGGAAAAGACAGTTTAAGAAACTCCGAGACAAAAAGGGAATAAAACAGATGCTGAAAGTGAGACAGAGATACAGGCAGAGAGAGAGAAAGACAGAAAGAAAGAAAGAAAGACAGTGTGTGTTTTCTGAAACGAAGCCAACTGATAATTAATGCCTCTGACATCATGGTGCTCTAATTAAGCCTGGCATTCATTAAGCCAAGTGAAGGGGGGGGGTTCGTTAGAGGCTGTTTTTGGAGGGGGGATTTGTTAAGTCTTCATTGTTACACTTTTAAACAATAGAGAAAGAGAGATGGAGGGAACAAAAAGAAAGAGGTGAGGAGAGGCGTGAACACCTTTTCAGGACGTTCAGGTGAGGTAACTCTGCTTCCGGCAGCCATATTGGAAAGACCATTTTATACTTGATGTCTGCAGCAGCGCCATGATGAAGCTTTGCCATCAAACCGTCTTTGTACCTTTACTCTTAGTAAGCTTTCTGTAACCACATACAGCACTGTCCTGCAGGATCTCCAGTTCACACAGTAGTTACCGTACTTCTATTTCGCCACTGTTCCTTCATCAGACCAGACTTAAAAGAGGAATGACCACCAAATGACTTCACCCCTGACTCTTACTCACTCCAAGAAGCAGTTGTAGATATGCAGTTAAGCCATAGCCAAGGATACATTGTGTAAGTTGAGGCCTCTAACCCCACTTGTGCATCCCAATGCAAGACAGGACAGCAGGCCAAACACAAATAAAGAGAGGCCCGTGACTTAGAACTGGCTGACAACTCAAACTCCCTTTTTGCTCTCTTATATTCTACGTCACATCCCCACATCGCAATACAGCGAGCCTCCCAATGATGCTGTCGATTTTAAGCTGCACCACCACCTCAACATCCATCTGCAGGTTTGAAGAGGTCAAAAAATATCATCATAAATCTGCGAATGGTGTTGAGCTCAGAGTCCAGACACCAAACAGAAACATTACTCTGCTGCTTCAATAAACCATTAAAAGCGTTAAACTAGAGTTTTTCGACTAAACGGCCTCACCAACAAAGCCTCTACATTTTCACTTTTTCTTGTCATGTCAGACCGATTTCTAAAATTGCGGTCCAGTCTAAAGGAAGCCCTGCCCTAGTTTGTTGTAAGCAGCTGTAGTTCAGTGACTTAGTAGATCCAATTTTACATCGATGCTCTAACTTTCAGCCGCCAAATACACAAAGAAGCCCCCAAAAAAGGCCTCCACGGTGCCAGTAAAAACCCGACATTGAATTGCCACTCGCAAAGGCTATGTGTTCTTCCAACACAAAGATGTACATCAGGCTTAAAGAGACAAATTTAAATAAGAAGCAACTACATTCAGAAAAGCAAGTGCTCTCCAGAAAGACCAGTTAGGGATGAAAGAGTGTGCAAGTACTGGGGCTTGGTTTGCAAATCCGTGCATACAGTTTATTATCTGTGGGATTTGTCATGGGTGGGGATGAATGTGAAATTTGTGCATGGTTTCCAATCCATGGGTGCAAATTTGTTTTCTGTGCGACTGAAAAGTATACCCTGTGTACATGGTTTGCACATGTCAGTGCACAGTTTGCATTTTCATTTTCATTGGTTACGTTTTTATCCCCACAGTTTCCACAATTAGCAAAACTGTTTGGGCTCCTATAATAACTGCAGGATTAAGTAAATAAAGAGCTGCTGAAGGTGAAAATAGGTGCTGGTCACCTGTGATTGGCCCTGGGACTCACCTCCTGATGTACCCTTTAACTTTTGACAATCAGAATTAGTGTGCATTAAAATCCAGACAGTAAACAAAAAAGAGAAAGTCCAGAGAAATTAAGAAAGATCCCGAGGGGTGGAGGAAACCAGAAATGTGAAGGCAAAAGCAGAAAAAAAAGAGACTTAACTGAGAGAAGTGCAAAATTCAGCCTCAGAGGAATGACAGACTGTGACGGAAAAGCAAAGAGAGGGAGTGGGAGAGGTGTAAAATTGAAAGTAAAGTTTGGGATCTCTTTCCATTTTTTTGATCGGAGGATTTTCTGATAGCTAATTAGGCATGGAGGGCCAGCCATCGACAGCTGCATTCATCATCATAAAACGTAATAATTAATGACATTCCAACAAAGAAAAATATGCAAATGAGCTCTCCTCATTAGCATTTTCATATTCAGCTCCCATAATGCTTTTGCTGACAAGGTTGTAATTAATGAAAATTCATGTCTCTTAGCCGAGGTCTAGATTGGATCGCATTCATTCGCAATCCCCCAAACGAGAAGTGAAGAAAAAAAAAAAAAAACAGGACGGGATCTCTGCCAAGTTTTTAGGGAGACGAGAGGGAGGGGTGAGAGACGAGTGGAGTTAGAGAGAGTGAGGAAGAGAGAGAGGGAGAGAGAGAGAGAGGGGGAAAAGGAGATGGAGGAAGGCAGATGGCGAGAGATGAAAGGAAGACAGACAGAGAGAGAGATAAACAGAGAACAGCAGAGAGAGAGAGAGACAGAGAGAGAGTTAGAGAGATAAAGAGAAGTCAAAAGAGATGCTGATATTGTTGCAGAAAGTTACAGATAAACAGAGTTAAAGATGAGGAGAAAGACAATTCAAGAGGAGTGGAAAAAGAAATAGAGACATAAAAAGAAGAAAAAAAAACTAGAGGAGGGGAAAATGATAAAGTTTTGTTCAAAGCTCCTTTCAAACTTCAAACTTTTGTTTCTGTCTATTTTGGCGCCCCCTGTACACAAAGCTGCACATCTTTTTCTAGTTTTGCTCTGTACGAGTGTAAGATTTGTTTTAAATGAAGAAATAAATGTAACAGAGAAACATCGCACGTATCTGGGAAATATAGGCAAAGGCTGGTACTCTGGTTAAATAAGAGCCACATAGAGAAAGTCAGTCAAACAAACATTATATGGACCTTTTTAGATTTTTGTTTATGTCAACTTACATCAACTCACTGCAAGGCTCCATCTAAATTCTGGCTGGCAGCAATATTAACGTCGTAAACAAAAACCAGCCTAATCATAAAAAATAAAATGTCAAAAACATTTTCAACAACTGAAATAATAGTAAAAATAAGGCTTTAAAAACAGGATAAATAACTTAACTGACTTTCCAAATGAATAGAAGTTTGAACATTTAGGCACAAGGATGCAGCAGCATAACTCCATTAATTACATCAAACTCAGGACATGCAGTCAGTATCAGACAGGATAGGATGACATCTAAGTAACTGCATGTGTGGTAGAAGTATCTATCGATAACCACAGACCATTATCAATGTCACCAACAGTTATGTGCAGACTGTAAAAACAAGCGACCCTTACTTGTGTGTAAATGTGTGTGTGTGTGTGTGTGTGCATGTTAAAGCATGTAACTGAGAGAACTGGCACAGTGAGGCTTGGTGATGTCTCCGTCTGTATCTTGCATAGCCCAGGGTGCTGGGCTTCAAACTGACAAGCACTTGTGCTTTATGCCAAAAACACTGTACCTGGTGCACCATAGAGAACATTGACAGCTTTTTTGATGGCTGGAGACATTATGGACTGAACACAGTTTAATTAGGAGATATGAAGAACCGTCTGTACAGCTCTGCCGATGGAGTTCTGAAAAACAGCAAAATGAGCATGCCTAAACAAGTATCATGACATCTGAAATGTGTCTTTCACTTTATATTACATGGTGAAAATAACTCCTAGATAAGTGCCTGTTCTCGATTACATTTCAGTCATGTGAACTCGCACACCCTTTTCTATTCTAACTTTTGCAGTTTGCACTGTCTGAGACTTTAAAATAACATACCTGTTCATACTCAGAAAAACCTTCATGATATATAAATGCAGAGTTTAAATTTCACACTCACCCTGCATCTGTCCTGCAGAAAGTAAAACACAAAAGATTTTACCTTTACTTTTTCCACCTTTGTTTTTGGCTTTACCTTTTTTTCTTTGTTAGATTTTCTTTTCTTTTTTGTTAGGACAGTTCCAGTATCAGCCAGCTGTTTTTGTTTTCTTTCCTCTTCTTTTTTATGATCTACAGTATCAGGTACAGTCTTGTCAAAGTCATGGAATCAATCAGACTCAAACATGTTGAGGTTTTTGTGTGTGAGATAGAGAAACATAACAATGAGGAACACCTGAGCTGAGGCTTCTTCTGGAGCTTATCTCTGCTGTGTGTGTGTGAGTGCGAAAGAGAGACTGTGTGTGTGTGTGTGTGTGTGTGTGTGTGTGTGTGTGTGTGTGTGTGTGTGTGTGTGTGTGTGTGTGTGTGTGTGTGTGTGTTTTATGTAGTTGATACTGACAGATAGCAGTCTCTGTGGTTTGGCACCTGAACACAGTTATGTGATCTGTTGTTCGTCACTCAGCAGCAGCTTGTAACCCTCTTCACTTTCTGTAATAAAGATATTCAACAAAGATGTCAGGTGAATCTGTTACTGCTGTCAGAGTCTTAAAGGTTTAGTGTTTTTGTGTTTGTTTCTCAACAAAGTCCTACTGGTTGCATTTTCCGTTTCTTTTTATTCGTTACAACTTCTTTTATTTGTAGTCAATTTTCAATAAATATGATGGTTCAATACATGACCTTTATTTCACATGCATCTCTTGTCTCCATTTTCTATGTATTTGTAAAAAGAATTAAGAGAGAGTGATCCTTGAAATATACTAAACGTTCAAGTTTACAAGCTACTTTAAGATAAGATATTACTTGCTGCAAAAATCGTATATTTTCTAACTGGCTACATCTTTGTATACAGTGATGTGCATAAAAGCACTAAAATGAACATCTCCATTGCTCATGCTCATAGTTTGGTGAACAGAGCGGCTCATTTTTAAGCTTGAACTCGAGTGTAGTTCACCCTAGAGACAATGCTCAATTCTCCAAAAGGTGAATTTGCCACAAGTTGAGCAGATCAGATTCAGGTAATTCTTCTTTTATTTTGATCTTTATTGATGTATTGGGGCTTTTATTGAACAAGCAGTTCTCTAACTTTTATTCTTTTATTGACTGGGCCTGATTAAGCCCCCTTAGACGTGGCATTAATGTGACTCCATTTTGCTAAATGAGGGGCATGTGTTTGCTAATGCATCAACATTAGGTCTGTTTTAGTATCTTTTGAAGCGCAGAGCTGCAGTATGTACGCCGATGTTTTAAACTCTGCAGACAGTGTTCAGCTCGGTATATAAAAAGGGGGGAAGAGAGAGGACGGGTGTCTGTTAATCCATAGGAAGAATCAAAGTCTCCAGCTTAGATAGTTTGGTGAGGGTTAAAGCAGGATAATCTCTGTTAAGTGCTGTTTGTGTGTCAGCTTCAACCTCCTCCTACTGTCTGTGTAAAAGTCAAAAATAAATCAAATAAAACACTCACATGACAACTCCTCTGCACTGGTATAATCACTGAGATTCATTGGATGAAAACAGGGTTCCTGCTCTCTTACATGGTTAAATTTGATTCTGATTTAACTGATTATTTGTATGACCTGATTCTTATTGTACTTAAAATTCCACATCTTAGAAAAACAAAACAGTTAATAATGATATTTAGGCTGGTATTTGGTCTCTCAAACGCTGCAGCACATAACTTTGTGGTTGATTTTTGCGTCATAAACCCACACGTCCAAAATGACTGTACTTCTGTGCAGGTGTATTTGAGCTCATAGAGGATGTTAAATCTGAACATTTCAAGATAGTTCCTGCAGAAAAACACGCAGCGTCAAACATGAAGCCACACAAAGCTGGCGGAGGAGTCGACTCTGCACGATGCTGGAATACTGATATGTGTGTGTTTGTGTGTGTGTGTGCATGTTTGTGCATGTTAGTGTGCGAGAGTGTGTGTGTGCGTGCATCTTTGTGTGTGTGTGAAGTGTTGGCACGAGATAGCAGTTGCCCCCTGGGCTTTGCCAACGTGGCACTGCCCCCTCTGCAGCAGCATGGCACAGTCTCTGTCTTTGTTGTGGAACTGGCTCCATGTGTGAGTGTGTGTTACTCTGTGTGTGCGTTCGTATGTGCGTGTATGTTTATGCATGCCTGTACCCTGGAAAGGGAGGTATCCAAAAGGATCAACAGAGGAATAAAAAAACTGAAAATGTTGAAACAAACCAGTCGTTTGTTCAGACGAACTCAACATTTGGATGCTGAAAAGTGAAAACATATCGTGTCCTGTTTTGTATTTGTGTAAGTGAGCATGCATTCGATTGTGTGTATGTGTGCGCACATGCATGTGTGTGGTAGTGGCTTTGCAGAACTTGGCAGATCTTGGCTGAAGTCTTTTTCTTTTTTTGTATACATGTTTGGGTCACTTGTGTGGGACGTTGAATTTCAAGGTTGAGGCATAAGTTTCTCTTAGAGTCTTTTTAAAGTGATTCGTTGATTGATATCATTTTAAATAGTTTGACAAAGTTCAGTTTCATCTTTCTAACATCCATTTTTTCCTGCACCCTGAGATTCTTTGTTAAACCCCCTTTTCTTTCTCTTTTTACTCTCCTTAATTTTCAACATATGATCTGCTCAACCCTTTTTTATTACGTGAACTGTTTCACCCTCATTTCCTTTCCTTTCCTTTCCTTTCCTTTCCTTTCCTTTTTCTAAGCTCTAAAGGTTTGCCATTCTTTCTTTGTCTTTCTTTCTTTCTTTGCTTTTTTCACCTGATCGACTCTTTTTTTCTGTTACAATAAATTCTTCACCTTCTCTGTTCTGACATCCCCACCCTTTTTCCTTGTTATTCTTTACAGCATTAAGCCCAAATCCCTTTCCTTCCTGTCATTCCTCTTATTTTGACCAAGTTGTTCCTGTATTTCTTCATAATTTATATTGCATGTTTACCAAGGAAACTTGCGTCGCTGCATTTCACCCTGACTCCTTAAAACCCTAAAGTTTGTGCTGGTTTTTCACTGACCTTTGACATCAGCCACTTATAGTATTGAGAGCGTAATATTTATACTAGGGCTGTTGCAAATTACTTATATTGATGATAATTGTCATTTTTATTTAAACTAAATAATGCTATTGTGCTAAAACTAAGCGTATGGTAATCCCATAGAACCAGTTGGTTCATTCTAGGGGGCAGTAGTGGTTCTTAATGTTCGTTTCCACACACAGCACAAGAGGATCTGGTGGAATTAGGATTTGAGCCGTATTCAAAAACACCACTGTGTACTGATTTGCAGTATAGTCTTAGCTGGCCTCACCCATTTATTCCTGAGGTGGACTCTTGAGCCCATTGGTCTCCATATTAGGGATGCTGACTCAACCTGTCATCCTGTAGACCTACCATAGGCGGGGCTTAAGCTTCCTCATTAATAGCTTTTCAGTCAGGTCAGCTATCTTTCTTATTGGCCAATCTTGTAGCCTTAATAACTCCAAAATGAATGCATTACAAAAAATATTGTTTGTTTGTTTTCAGTGTGTATTTGATTCATAGTCAGCCTCAAACGTGCGCTTTGGGAACTACTCTTTTAAACACTTTGGCATCGGCTTCATTTCTTAAGACAGAAGATTGTCACTAAACCAGGCTGGACTTTGCTGGTTTCTGACTTCAGAAAGCCAAAGTAAATGATGGTCCAGCTGACAACCTATATAAAAAAAGAAGAGAGTGCAAAGTAATGAAATGGTGCAGACAGCATTGACTTGTTCTCCTAGAGATAGACAGTTTCATGTGAGATGGGTAACAGCGCTGTAAACTGCATCACTGTAATGTATTAGAGTTATAACCAGATCCCCCTGTCATGTATCTTTGCTTGGGACACATAACGTTAACTAAAGCCCGATTACGTTTGTGATTTGTTATCTTTATTTAAGAGTAACCCACAAAGAAAAGTTTTACATTTTACCCTGGTTCGTGTTATGGGGGTGTCCGATACCGATACCGATTTTGTGGCCTTCAGTATCGGCCGATACCAATATTAACTTAGTGGTACCAAGTTATCCCACTACTGTGTCAGCATCTCAGGTAGAAGAAGAAGTATTACAGAGAACAGACCATGAGCCAGTGAGTTATGTCTGTGTGTGTGTGGAGCTACCGTTGCATGTTTAAGCTCTCATGCTTCTGTGGCAGCATGTGAAATCACACTCAGGGACACTGATATCACACTGCTGTGAAAGCACAGAGGCCTGATGATGGTGGCGCTTCTTCCACAGTGTTGCAGAGTCGAAAAAATAAAAATAAAATAAAAGTCAGGGTTGCCTCTTTAAATGAAAAATACAACACCCCACTTCCAAACTGGTCCTTCACACTAAAAGAATAAAAACTTCAACATGTTAAAGACTGATTTTGATTGTCTGACATGTTTTTTTGGTCATCACTGCAGGAAGAAAAATACGGACTTACATATAAATAAGTCTGAAAGTGAACATCAAACAGGGTCTGATGAAAAACTCAGGGCTGTGTCTCTGAACTTTTCACTACAGGGGTTATTCAGTGTCTCTGACTTTCTCTGTTATCTGTATTACTGTACCTGTGTGTCTGTGTGTGTGTGTGTCTGTGTGTGTGTGTTTCCATGTGTCTGTGTGTGTGTGTGGCGATGCCCTCTTTGTGGTTCAGTCTAAACTGAACGTGTCTGTTTTGTCTGAACAGATGTTTCCTGTGGCAGGCTTTTAGGTAACAGCCTTGCCAACTGTGTGTGTGTGTGTCTTTGTGAGTGTGTGTGTGTGTGTGTGTGTGTGTGTGTGTGTGTGTGTGTGTGTGTGTGTGTGTGTGTGTGTGTGTGTCTGCATGTGTGTGTGTTCAGAGACAAACTCCATTTTTTTAACAGAAAAAAAGAAATCCTGGTTATTTTATTTATTCTTCATGCCCAAAGTATCTTGTTTTTTTTTTCTTATAGTGTGAAATTCAGCTGCAGGTTCATCATGTTCTTTGATTGGCTGGACGACTTTAGGTTATTTTTTCTGTCAAAACCAAAAGCTATGACCTCTAGCTATGAACTCTATCTTAATGTTTATTTGTATGTAATGATTTGATTAAAAAAATTGACTTTTACATTTTACATTTACATTGATTCTGCCTCACCAGCCTATAAACCTGAACCAGAATATTCTCTCTCTTTTTGAGTGGGGCCAAAACTTGGATTTGTGTCACTCTGACTCCTCTTAAATATTGGGTAATATACGATTCGATCAAACTTCATTTTATTTACAGTCATCAGGTTCTGGGCTGATATAAGGCATCCATATTTGGTTTGTTTTCACTGACATAATGTTAAATTCACCTAAAATATAAGCATTCCTGTAAGAGGCTGAGTGAGTTTAGGGGCTCAGAGTTCGTTACTCGCTTATCTGCCTTCATGCTTCTTTCTCGTTTCAGCACATAAACTTTTCTCAATGCATGTTGATAACAGAGACACAACCAGCACTTGAGGAGATGACAGTTTGAACGACTAAAATCAAAGACTGAAATGTTTTGACTTTTTATTGACTGAAACTATGAAGGGTAAAAGTTACTTAAATGTGGCTGAAACTAAAAGACACTTTAGTCCAAAGAAAAAAACAATGATCGGATGATGCGAAATGTGTAAGAGGTTTTTTGATTCTTTCATTACTGTTCTGTTACACCTGATACAGGATTTGAATTCTTATGTCTGATCTCAGTTATGTGATTTGTAACAGTTATTTCTGGCCCTATTTTAGACTTTTTAATCAAATGTAAACACTTTAGAAGTTGGTGTTCGGATGATGAGATGCAATTTAGGAAATAAGAAGATAAAGAACACACGTTTTTAATGTAAAATCAGTGCATACATTCATTATTTGATGACTATTTTGAAGAAAACCACTGTGCAAAATGTAGTTTAAAATCACAGTTATTGTTTCAGACTCCAACCTCTCGCTTTAATTTTTCTCTCTTTCTTTAACTCGCTTTTGTTGTCTCTCTCTTTCAGCCTCTCTGAGGTTTAGTATAGCACTTCTCTTTCTCTCTCTGTCTGTCTCTCTCTCTCTTACTCTCTCTCTCTCTCTGTCTCTTTCTCTCGCTCTCTCTCTGTACCATATGGTGTACCATGGTACATTTAGCTTGTCAGTGATAATGGATGGCCATGGAAGCCCAGTTTTGCTTTAAGCGCTAGCTTGCTGCTCGCTGTCTCAGTGTGTGTGTGTGTGTGTGTGTGTGTGTGTGTGTGTGTGTTGGATGATTGCTGCTGATGCTCTCGGCTGTGGGATGAGGGATCATGAAGCAAAATCAGCCCTAACATGCACCCAACACTCGCATACACACACTCAGCCTGGTTCTTCGTGGGCGGCGCTGCAGCCACTTCCGGGCATCTTCCTGCGATATGATTGGCTGATTAGGTGTCTGATTTTTTCGGAGTTTTGTATTTACATCAGGATTTTAGTTTCTGTTAACAAATGATGCAGGTTAAATGACATGAAATCTAACATAATCCAAAACAAAGACTCATCAATCAAATCCTCAGATCCTGTTGGCTGCGGCTTGTTATTGATTAACCTGCTGTCTTGTGTCATTTCATTGAGTAATTTGATGATCGTTAAGTGATCTGAAGGTCTGATGATCCACTCATTATGCTTCAGGGTAGAAAACCTCCTTTTCTGTGCCAGCCAATCAGAGAGCAGTTCTGATCCTTTCCCTGCATTTCAAACACTAGAGGAAGAAAAAAAAAACAGCTTGGACAGATTTATTTTTTCACTCTTCACTCAGAATAAACCTCTCAGTTATTCCCGGCTTCACCGTCATCATCTTCAGGATCATTATCAGAAACAAAACAGGCAGCAGAGCCGAGTTCAGCACAGAAAAGAGCAGAATACAGGAAGAGGATGTCTCACTCGTCCTCATCCTTCCTGCGTCCTTTTGTGAAGAGAAGTGAACGAACAAAGACACCAAACAAGAGACGGTGATTGTATGTTAATATGACAAAGAGCTTGAATTCCTGCACCGCTCAGCTTCACTGTTCTCTGGTGTTTCCTCTGCTGTTGTTCAGATAAGTCAGGGTTAAGATACTTTAATGCTGGTACAAACAAACTGATAGAGGAAAAAAAGAAACTTGGAGTCAAGTCGGTTTCAGAATTAAATCAGTTTCTGCAAGAAACCTTTAAAAGAAAGAGAATATTTCACATTGATGTGATCTGAACTTTTTGGCAAATACAGCAGCTCCGTCTGAGGCCTCAAACTTCCTGGTGCATTTCTAGTTCCAGTGTTGCAGGTAAAGGGCTACAAAGTCATCATAGCAATAAAAGTAATGGAACGTGCTGTTGAGGTCTTTGCACACTGAGTCTGTTTATTCTGGACACATCTTCTTCCATAATCCAAAAATGTCACGCACAGGAACTTTGCAGTGTGATCTGTTTGTTTTTCTATTCAAATTTAAATTAATTCAAATATTATATGGAAAGAAAATGAACCAGATCTAAAAAGAAAAAACTGATGGTTTTGGAGTCAATGTGCAAAAACATAATTCTTTTAAAACATACATCAACTTTAAACAAACAAAAAAAAATAAAAAATAAATCACGGCTCAGTGGGATGAGACTTTTAGACTTAGAAATGAAACTTTAAAGTGAGTCATGAATAAAAATTGGATTGAATTTACTATGAAGAAGCAGTTTTTGCGCATCTATTTCATGGGACGGGTATGGAGGATATAATTGAGACATAAGAAATAGGGATGTCCCTATACAACTTTTTTACTACTGATACGACACCTGTTTTGTAGCCTTCAGTATCGGCCGATACCGATATTGATCCAATATTGGCACAAACTTGTGCATGACAAGTTTTGCACTCAGCTGAAATGTGTTTTTCGGACTTTAACGAAAAATACTGCCACACTGCAGACATTGCTCCTACTCCTTGCTACTTTGTTCGTTCCTTAGTACACACTGTCGTTGTGATCACGTGGACTCTGCATGCTGGATTTGGGCGCTGCTAGCTAGAGGTGCCAGAGCAAAGTCTGGAATGGACTGCTTGTATTGGAATGCTGATATCTGAGATTTTAAACGCAGGCTGATATAATCCGATATTTTTTGCTGATATCGGACCAATATCCAATATCAATATTGTATTGGGACACCCCTAATAAAAAAGCAAACTTGTGTAAAGTTGGCTCTTTGTCGGCTCTTTGTGTCAGCTGTTTGTTCTATAGGCCGAGATGCTGGATGGAAGTCTAGCACTGAAACATCGTTAACAAGGAAATACTCTTGAAAGTCAGACAGTGTGCAGCAGTTTGCATTATAATAATCTGAAAATACTTTTCAAATCTGCTGTCATGGACTTTTGTTTGTGGTCCTCCACATGTGAAATGTTTTTTCTCACTTTGAGAAATTGCCTTTAAAAACAGTAAAACAGGCTGTTTCTTTAGCCTGCTGTCAATCATCCGGTCTGACACCTGCCCCCCACACAGGTGTCTCAGGTGTTAAATGTTACAACAGGGAAAGTACACAGTCCACTTATCATCTTAGTAAGAACATCAAGACAAAATTCTGGGGATTAAGGGTTTTTTTAATGGTTAAGGTTTGGCTTTTGCGTTTGTTAGACTGTGTAATGCATGGAGTTAAAAATACGTATGTAAAGTTGGTCCAACATGCAGCTGGAGACCTGGGTCTGGAGTCAAGTGGGGGGCTGCTGCATCCAGGACTCTGCATTTGTTCAGGGTGTGCACATCATCACTTCGGGGGTAAATGATCAGTGGCCTATTCACTTAGTTTAACTAGTAAAAGGACTAGTAAAATGGCTGGTCTAAACACTTAATTTGTCACCTGATGATGATCTTTTGCTGCTTGTTTTCCCTTCAGTGTATGTACTTGTGCGTCATATTTACATCACTTTTTGTTAGAGGAGGATCAGAATCAAAATTATTGCCCAATTTGTCTTGGTGTTTTGGTGCAAGAACAAAGAACAGAAAATAACAATAACGTGAGAAAAATATAAATATATATGTGATTACAGGATTTTTTTTTACCCCCGATTTACAGAATCTGAAAAAACATCAATCTGAGAAAACAAACAGCAATGGAGGGCTGTGCATTTGTGCAGTATGATATGAGTGCAAAATCTAGGAGAAACAACAGGCTGGAATTATCATCGATGGCTGTGATTGGTCAGGTCCAGAGTGTTAAGAGCACACTGATAAGCTCAAAAAAGAAATAATATTTCATTTATCAGGTGCTCCTGTAACTATTGTAGTCGTATCTTATAAGATGTAATGAAAATTAGACTGTGATTCGCTCCTCTACATCCCTCCTTATTTCCTCTCCTCTCCTCCTCTCCTCTTTCCCTGCAGCTGTGTTCTCCTTTTTCTCTCCAGCTGTTGTCAACCAATCACCTGCTCCCCCTGCTACACACACACACACATCCACACAGACACATACACAGGAACACATTTACAAGCATGGCAGATAGGCGCTGGCTGGCCATCCATTTAAAAACATGGAAAAATAGAGTAGATACACAAAAACAGAGGAGAAGTTGTCGATCTATTTATTATTGAGCTTATGATAACAAAATGATTGATATGTTTTCCTCCATTTGGATGAGTTTGTTGGAACTCTTTGGATCAGATTAGATTCATAAACAAATCTGCTCATCTTAGTTTAATTCTGCCTGTTAAAATTTCTTTATTTCTCAGATGAGAAGAACCGCTCAGAGTGGATATTTTTAAATCATTTCATTCTGATTTCTGAAGGAATAAAAAATTTAACCCCTTTCTTATGTCATTTTCAAAGTGATGATTTGATCTTTCAGACTTAAACTTTAGAAGGATGAAGAAAAAAGTTTGCACAATAACTCTCAGTTTTGTACAAAAATTGCACAGAGTAATTAAGACATAAGACTCCAAGTAAACTGGTAAACATAAAGACAGGACTGAAGATGAGAAGAGGTGCATGTTACAGGGAACCTGAGAGAAAAGGGGAAAAAAAGTAAAGCAGCTGTGCAGCCAGAGAGGCCCCCGAAGTTTCCCTGCGTATCACTGCCTTAACGTCCTGACCGTTGGTTGGTTTCCATGGCAGCAGACGAGGGTAAAGTGGTAGCTTTTCCCTTTTTTCCCACGCTGCCAGGGCAGTGCCATGTGAAAGCAGCAGGCAGAGCCTCTGCTGGCACACACTGAATGAGAGCCAAGCTGACAAAGAGCTGAAAAAAGCACGCTGTTAGTGTTGATCCGCCACCAATCTGCCAGGTTGACAGGTTCAAATCCGTCTATCTGCCTCAATACAGAGAGCAAGGCAGTGACACTGACACATGGGTCAGCTCTCTGTTAGAGAGTTACATAAGCGCACACACTCTCCAAGAGGACCTTCTGCTTGGACACAATATTTTTTCAGATCTTACTTTCATGCAGGGCGTAAAACAAAAACAGGATTTGTGTTTTTTCAGGATAAGTCTGCTGGTGTTCTCTCGTTGGTTGGCGCTTATTCTGTGGTCGAGTTCAACAGTATTGATTATAGTGAGAGTACCTACACCCCTGAACTGATGCTTCTCTTCAATAAACATGACCTGAAGTGATCTGAAGAGCTGCTATCACTGTGAACAGTTGTGTAAGAGACAGTGCAGCAACCTCTATTAGTCTGACTCATCCGCTGTACAATTTTGAAGTTGTTACAAACTCACAACTGTTGAAATCCAAAGGCTAACAATCGCACAAATCAAACCAGTTTGGGTAATCAGATTAACGTGCAGACAGCTGAACAGCACAATTCTTTTCATGGCTATGAAAATCCAGTGAATTGCTTTACATACAGCTAGTTGATGTTGTATAAAAGAGTAATGTAAAAGTTCACATTCAAAGTTAACTGGCTGAAATTTGAGTCTTCAGTTTCAATTGGGACCTTTAATCTGATCAAGCAGTTAAAGCTCCTGTGAGGATTTTTTTTGACTCTTACAAATTAGACTGAAATTCATATTCATGCTTTTTTATCATGAACAAAAGCAAAGGACCATCAGAGGAAAACCTGATGGTTTCAGATCTTAATTTTAATGCTTAAAACCACTGCAAGGGGCAGAAATGAACCAAGTAGCTGAGGGGCAGACCTTTTCGAAGTGTGTGTATATATGGGGGGTGCGTGTGACTTTTTCGGGGCTGATAACTGATAATAAACTGCTCTGTATTATTGATACTTTCAAAATCTATATTTTTGTATTTCATAATATGTTGTTTGCTGCAACCAGTGCGACGGGATCGAAGCCTCTGACCTTAAGACCAGTGATTTCACAGCTGGGCCAACAACACCTGACATTCCCTACAACTCTCGCTGAAATCACTGTTATTGATCCAGTAAAAACAAGTACTGACTCTTTATCTGTCAGTGCCCTTGTTGGATAACACAGTACTGTTGAAACCAATCAGTAAAAACAGCTCTAATCCATTTTCTTATTGGATAAAACTATTATTTCAGAACATTAACACAATAACTCCATCGTCAGCCAACAATTTATTGGCTCAGTTTGGATCAATAGCGAGTTATAATCCAGTATCTCTCAATAATATGATAAGATGCTCATGTGAAAATTCTGCTGTTGCTGTAAAGGAAAAGTTGTAAGATAAAGAAAGACAATGTCAAATGCACTGAAGGAAAAATTCTTACCCTGAAAGAGTCAAAGCCCTGCTGACATCCATGAAGTATTAAGCTGTTTGTTTTTTCATACATGGGGATCTGAGCTCTTATTTTACACTCTTATTCTGGAGCCTCTGAGTTTAAAAGAGCTGGTAGCTTCTGGTTTTAATTTCTGATCTGTATTCAGTGAATTAGTAAAGCCTAATGAAGCCCAAAGTGCGAGTTTTTTGCCATTACAGCTCATGGAAGTATAATCTGTAAGAGTAAATTTAGCGTTTCTTATATAAAGCAGGTGATGGTATCTCATAGCTTCTCTGTAGGAGCTTCGATCTCTCTCCCCCCTCCTCTGTCCCCGTCCCTCTTCCCTCCGTCCATCTATTTCCGGCTTCCTCTCCACTCCTCTCCCTCGCCGTGTGATGTCAGGTGGGATCTGCCCTGCTGTGATGAAGCCCCTCTGATCACCGGCTCCTGAACAGCGTGTGGGTGCAGATATGTCATTATTCTGCAGCCAGGTGGTCGCGCTGAAATCACACGGAGCACATCAGCGGCGTGATGCAGCTCCCCGATCTACAGCCGGAGCCCTCATATTACTGCCGTCCAGGTGTTCAAACGTTGTCACATTTGTCTAAATACAGGTATTAAACTGGGAGGACGGGTGGAAAAAGGAGTGGGGAGGAGGGATAGGTCTGTCATTGATGGCAGGAGAGGGAAAATGAGGGAGAAAATGACGTTTTTTAGAAGCTGAGGTATAAGATTTTATGAACTTGAAGAACAAAAACAGGATTTAGGAGAGGAGCATCAACCTGGTGTGCTGATAATTGGACTCAAAGCTCAAACTCGAACCAGAGAAATAGTGAAAAATCATCTCATTCAGCTCAAACCTTTTTTTCAATACACTGTCAGCTCATACCAAAAAAAAAAAGAGAAAACTTATTGATGAAACCTTGGATATAAAGTTTTAAAAAAGGCTTGATAGAGGTTGGTTAAAGTGAAATAGCCCCTTTCAAACAAAGATTTCAAGTACAGTAAAAAAAAAAAAAAAAAGCAAGTGAAAGTCACCAAGGACAGTAAAAACAAATTTAACTCTACGATAAAAAAAATCAACTTAGCAAAGAGAAAAGGACAGAAAAATAAAGGGAAATAAAACAGAGAAGAGCAGAAATGATCAGAAACAGACAGCCATGACAGTGACGGGAGAAAATCAGTGTGATGCTGAACCGCAAGACTCTTTGACCTCCAACCCCTCCAGTCTGACAGCACCTGACCCATCATCCATCTCTCCAGGGTAGCCGCTCCTCCTCCTCCTCTTCTTCCTCCTCCCACAGAGAGAGAGGGACAGAGAGGTTAGAAGAGACGGCAAAAAAAACACAAACCTGGTTTACTCTTTCAGTCCAAATCACAAAATCAAGACTTTAGAGGTTTTGACTGATGTAGCTGACTATTGTAGCTTAACTGTTGATAGCCACACACAGCATCCTGACATCCCCCTATTGCCCTCCTCGTCACTTTGACCGTGATAGGGACATGCGTGTGCACTCGTAACGCTTATGCTTTGCATTGACTATTGTAACAGCGTTTGTTTTGATTCCTTCCTTAGCTTGCTTCTTCAGTCCTGATTTGCTGTCATTTCGTTCCATGTGCTTGCTAAGCTATTAAACGGATTAGATGTTCACGGTTGTTAGTTAGCAACAAACCTTCAGAAAATTGGACACCACGAGTCCAAAATATTTCTGTTCAGTTTAACAAACACATGTATTAGTTAGAGCTTCACTCAAATTTGAACTTTGACATAGCTTTTGTATCTTCCCTTAAGTAGTGTTCAAGTGGGATCTGGCAGTGACAGGTGCAAGCTACCAGTCTTGTGAGCCCTCCTAGAAGTCAGTTCATTTGGTTGTATTCTTGATATCCTATCATCCATTGAAGGTGGTAACCAGCCAAGCTAGCTGGCTAATAAGTGGATTTCTCATGTCATTGCTCAGGTAATCACCCTTTGAACCTGTTGTTCATTCTGGCAAGTCACAATGGAGTTGCAAGACATGGCCCCTTCAGAGGTTCATGTCATGTCCAGGGATACATGGCCCTCAAATCAATATCACGATATATTGAGCGGTTCACCTCGATAATGATAAATGAATGATAACTACTCCATAAGTTGCTCACCCCCTCCCACATTAACTTCGTCTACTTGAGCCACCGCTACAACCGCTACAACTTCTGAACTGTCATTGTCGTAAATTTCTGTATCACTAAGTTTTCGGTTTATTTTTCCAGCCCTACTGAGAATGCCACTTATTTGTGGTTGAAGGATATGACTTCCCAGTCTAGCAGCTGATTGAGCCTTATTGTGCCAGTAAATTGCCTCAGAAGCTAACATCCAGCCTAACCAGAAGCACACACAAAAGGTTGATATCCAGGTGTGTAAAATCTCAGCCCGCTAATAAACACCCATGAGAGCTACTAAGTACTTTGATAAGTAGCAGATCTAGTGACTTTTAACCCTTAGGTGCCAGCTACAAACCATGAAAGCTAATATACAGCCAAGTAAGTCGCAGATCCAGAGGGTGACCAGTCTTGGCATGGAGAATCATCCCCAGAAGCTAGTGGCCTAGCAAGTCACAGATCCAGTGAGTTGCTAGCCTGGTCTTGCATGTAAGTGCTATTAAAAGCTCCTGATTATCCAGGCAAATAGACAAGGATCCAGAGGATGCTGGCTCAGAACAACTGATCCTACCTGAGGATATAAACACCTCCATGTCTGTTTCACAAAATTTCCATAAAAACACCTGGAGGTCACGGAAAAAGATGCTCTCAAGGGGGTCATATCTTACCAATAGTAACATTTGCAACATGCTTTTCCAGGATGCACTGATACATGTCTGTATTTATAGTAACTTCTGATTTAAGACTTGACATGCTGCTTACCTGACAATAAGTGGCCAGTGTGTTGATAAGGCTTTATTATAAATCAAAGTGCATTCTCCTGTGGTTTCCAATAAAGGCTGCACTGGAAATTTAGAAAGGTGTGAAATAGCTATTAAAAATCTTTAAAATGGTCCTAAACGTAAATCACTCAAATGCCAATTTATGACGGCCAATAGCATTTTAAAAAAAAACTCCCCGTTGGTCCAACTTTGATTTATAACCGTGTTTAAAGGCCTGTAAATAGAGGTGAAATACTGGCAGGAAAACTTTGCTTTTCTTTGAAATAAAAAAGGTCAGGAATCGTATAGATCTTGTTTTTACTGTAAAAACCTGCCATGATGGTGTGAACCATTCAGTTAGTTTCCCGGCCTGTTCCAGTATGACACATAAAAACCCGTGAGTCTGATCACTGCGTCTTTATTTAGTCAGACAGTGTCAGTGAACACTGTGCAGCTCTCACACTGCTCATTGTGCTGCACTTTAATACTTCCATATTGTGCTGCTAATTCAGAATTTCACACCTTTTCTCTCGATGCTACCTCTCTCTTTGTCTCCCGCGTCGTTCGCCTTCCGTCTCAACCCCGAAGACAAGAGGAAACGTGTTAAATCCACCTCTAAGAACCTTTTTAATTCAACATTAGCAGTCGTCATCTGTCTGCCGAACAATACCCAAACACAATTTACAGCTACGACTGGAGCGTCCCGCCTTTGTTTACTCTGCTGCTGAATATTGTTCCATCAATAATGGACTCCAAACACAGAATCGGGCTTTTAGTTTTAGGTAATCCTGAATGTTTTACAGGAGATTTTTTGTGCTGCGTTTATTGTCTCGGGAGCATAATTTAAGTATGCTGGTTCCTTCATTTGTTTTAGGTTTTAGGAGGAACATGGGCTCAGTGCCTTGTGGATGTAACTCCAGATGCTATTGTGTCCCACGTTTTTGTGGAAGTGTTGCCCAAAATCCTCAAGACAAAGGCAGCAGATATGGAGGGAAAAATAAACCCTGGAAAGAAATAAATCCTACCAAATACTTATTCGGCGACACTTATGGAAGGAGCACGAGGGAGGTTAAACTGGAGCACGAAACAAGGTGATGTCCAAAAAAGAGAAAAAAAGCACCAACACGTGAACACGGCGCTCTACCTAAAGCTCCTGCGGTGTTTCAGGTGCCATGTTTTCTACTCCCCTCCCCTCCCTCCCATCAGATCACAGCGAAATAAAGACAGATTGATAAATTCACGAATGGGTGTGAACGTTGCCAAATCGAGTCAGACCCCGACCAAAGTAAACGCCGTGCCACGGAGCGAGAAAAGAGAAGGAGAAAAGAGAAGGAGGGATGGAGGGGGAGAGAAGATTTGGGGCTCTAATGCCAGCCTTATGCGTCTTTTAGTCGTTTCCGCCGTCGGGGCTTGGCACTGGCACGCAGTTGTCAGCCAGCCAACAAAAATCTGCAGTGCCTGCCGCATTTCAGCAGCCCTGTTTTGTCTGAGACCAACACACTCACTCGAACAAAAACACTCGGCGACACACTCGCGCTGCACACACACTGAAAATCAGCAACGTTTTTCTTCGTGAAACCGAAGCTTCGAGAAAAGGAAACGCAGAAATTGAAACTAAATTATCCCCAAATAAAGAAAAATTATAAGATGCAACTCAATTTTTTTTGTTAACTAAAGGCGTCCTGGACAACCTTTTTTCCTCTTTATTTCTACCCAGTACATCTGCATCTCGATGACTTTTGATTTCATTTCCGAACTCCTGCTAGTTTGGGGGGTTTTGCGACATCACCCTGTTTGTCGCCTCATTGTTGTTGGTGTTGTTTATCCATCGATTGGAGGGTGGAGGAGGGGTGAAGTAAGTGTTTGTGTGTGTATTGGGATGGGATTTTGGGGTGGTGTTGGATAATGAAGGCTGTTTGGTAATGGAGGAGTGGGATAGGGGGGTTCTTTGGGTCTCTCACACTAATAGAGGACAAATGTCATGGCTGCTGGAAGTTCAAATCCATTTGATTCACATTTGCAAAAAGATACCGACTATTTTGTTCCTGTCTGGTTCAAACATCCACTTTGACACCTTGACATCATGGCGTTGAGATATCTTATGAAGATCTCTCTTGTGCTGTCAGGGCATAAAAGGAGATTAACAGCATTCATTCATGCAAAATTAAATAATAGGAAATATAGAAATATGAGGTTTCTGCCTGAACGCAACAACAAATGGAAAATCAATAAACAGTTCATCTATAGAGTCAATCAGACAGGAACAGACAGGACTTCCAAAACTAACTGTTTGAAAGTCAATTCATTTTAAAAACAGCATGAAGATTTTCCAAAGATTCCTTTATTTGAATTAATCAAAAAATTTAAAGGAGAGTTTTGTATCATTTTTTTATGGCAAGTCTGAAATACACCTAGCCTTAAAGATAGAAGCTCTTGCATGTTAGAAGTCAGCCTGGATCAATATGAAAAAAAAAAAAAGTGCATTTCACTTGCATTGTAATGAAATGCACATTGTCCTGACACCCTCTCACTCATTATCAGAATCAGTTTTATTGCAAATTATTTTTTATAACAGAATATGTCTTTGAGTTATAATGCAAAAAAACAAAGTTGAAAAAATATTTAAAGTTTTCTAACAGAAGAAATAACACTGAACAGAGTAAGATATAATAATTAAAACAGTGGCGACCCGACAGTTCTCCTCTTCCTGTCCCCTCCTGTATGTGACTGTCTGTCTACTCTATGTTTCTTGGACGGGATGAACTGTAAATGGGAATTTCTTCTTGTGGGACTAATAAAGGAGTATCTTATCTTAGCTTATCTTTAAACTACATTAAAAAACAACCCTAATAAATGACAGTTTCTTCAGATGCTGCAATGGAGAGCTGTACATTTAAGGAAGAAGACTCAGGATGATGACAGTGCAAAGACTTGCAGTATAAGCACAGAGACTGTGCAATCTAACAAACAGACCAGTGTGGTCATGAAATGCAGTTAGTCTAGTTTCGGCATCTTCACATCTCTGTGAGGTTATGTTACATTAGGGCTGCAAACCAAGAGTGATAAATGAATCAAAAAATCAATAGATAGTAGCGACACACAGACACAAAGTGTCATGATGTAAAGCTCTAAACAAACTCCATCAAGTGGCTCTGTGGCTCATCATGAAAAGTGTGAAGGGAGAAGGCCGGATACACCAGGAGGAGGTTAAGATAAAAAAGAAAGACTCTGCTCTTAATAGGCTCTTCATATCCATCAGTCTGTGAGGTAAAATATGGATTATGTGGGATGTTGTGATCTAATGTCAGTCATCTTGTAGACACACGTATTTCCACACATGCTGCTCTCTTCCTAAAGTTAAAATCCACAATAGACTGATTTCTATGGGAGTGAGGTGTTATCTGTGTTTGAGTACAGGTCATGTGTTTAGCATATTATAGCACCATCAGTTTTGCCTTCAGGAGGAAAACTGTGCTGTTGTTTTTTTTTTTTGTTTTTTTTTTTTTTTGTCGGTTTTTGGATCATTATTAAATTTGTAAAATGTTTAAAGTTTGAGGCGGAGCGAGTTAAAAAGTAGAGGAGAGTGTTTTTTGTAGCAGATGTTGTTTTTGGATTTTGGGAGAAGAAACAAGCTATTTGTTGTCTTTTCAGCTTGTGTGGGCTTTTTTATTTTGTAAAAATGCAGACACTAAAAACCGCCAACAACTGTTCTCTGTGTTTGTAACTTGACTATATTTGACATTAATTGCTGGAGACTTTTTTTTTCAGTTCATATTGGGACTGTCTTATTTTTTCGATTATTTGCATCTGCTTGTAGGAAAACACACACCTGTCATGCAAGGGCATTAAAAAAAATAACCTTTTTATTGACATTATGATTTTACTGTCCAAACATTCACATTTTATCATCATAAAAAAACAAAAAAAGAGAAGGTCTTTTTTTTATATATCACTTTGTTTTTTTGTGTTTTGAATTTTTGAAATCCAAAATAAGTTTATTATTGTCATGTTTTGTTGTCCATATCATCATATTAGTAACATGTCTACCACAGCAGCTTCAATAGATGCATGATTGGAATTCTGGGTAATGTAGGAAACAAGTTCGTTTTTTTAAGATATTTTCATGTTACATACGAGGACCCAAGTTTTAAAAAAACTAATATGAAACACTTTTAGAAATTTATTTTTTAAGATAAACACAAGGTGAAACTATTATTATGTTTTTTAAAAGGTAATATTTCATTGCAGAGATGTTATACTGCAAAAACAGATCTAAAATTATCTTTTTTTGATCAGTCAAATAACAGCATGTACAATTAAATAAACACAGATAATCATAGATAAACGCTCGGGGTGTTCAATCAACAGAATTTCACTTTAAACTCTATCTGCCAACAAATTTAAGTAGATTGAGAGTTTCTGACAGACTCTGATAACAAAATAAAATAAAAAGCGAAAGAAAAATGTGTCCAATCAGGAGTCAGATCTGCTGTGATGTGGCTGTAGGTAGAAGCCAACAGATGTGAGCTGGATGCTGCGTCTCTCGAGTCGCTCTCGACGCTCGTATACGTTCATCTGTTGTTTGATGTATTCACTCACACCGGTGCCAAGAAATCAATGCCTGCTGGGACTGAAGGATGGTGTGTGTGTGGTTTGTGTGTGTCTGTGTGCGCTGGGTGGGTTGTGAGATGATGGTTACTCATCGACCATCGTCTGTTAAATTAATGTTGATCCCCCCCAAAATGTTACGCTTTACACGGGAAGACAACGCCATGAATAAATATATAGATTATTTCAGATTCAGCGCTGGCGGGACTGTCTGAGAGAGAGAGAGAGAGAGAGGGAGAGAGAGAACGAGGAAGACAAGAGTGTGTGTGTGTGTGTGTGTGTGTGTCGGTACCTTTCAGACTTTTTAGAAACTTCTGGACCGGTGCCCGGCGGTGTCATGGAAACGCTTGAATCGCTCAGAATGATTCATGTCTGCAGAGTCCAACCCTCCCCCATCACACACACACACTCATACATACATGAACACACACACACATGCACACACATGCATGCACACCCAGCATGCAGGAAGAGGGAGTTTAACCCTTCTTCTATCCATCTTCCTCCCCCCCTCCCCTTCTCCCTTTCTCTTCTCTCTTTCCTTTCTTTCCTTTCTTCCCTCTCGTCATCTCGCCATCCTCGTCAAATCGCACTATTAGTCACATACTTTATTAAAATGGACTCATTATATGGATGTCAGAGGAGATCACGTCTTCTGAGTGTTCCCTTTCACACACAGAAACACTTGACATGATGCTCTGAAAGAGAGAGAGTCGACATGTCAACATCGACTCAGAACAGCTCCATCGCGTCTCTCCTTTTTTTTTTTTCTGAATGAAACAACTGACGACTCTCGAATGTGACTTTCAAGAGGACTTGTTAGTGTTGTATCTCAAGGCAAATGCTTTTCAAATCTTTGTCTTCACCTCTTAACCAGTTTGAAGGTTCAGAAAAGGAGGTTGTAAGATAATAATCAGAGTCAGGAGGAGCTGATAGAGGGAGGTGGTCATTGACTGGAGGAGTCTGATTGAATACAACGTTCAGGTTGTTTTAAATTTCACTTTCAATTCAAGGGCTTCATTGGTATTAAAAGTGACGCCAAAGTATCAGTGAATAAATATGCTATAATATATATATATATATGCATTTGGATTATATTCATCAGAAACCTTGCGTAAATTTAGTGAATCTCTCAGAAACACGATTGTGAAAAATCTGTATTCAAAACATTTAAAAAAATACAATTTTAGACACGTTTGTGTTGTTATTGTGAAATATTAGATATTAATCAAAAAGACTGAAATGAGAACATTATCAAGAAAAGATAATGTTTTAAACAAATGATGGATTTGTGCAAAAATAAGAGATCCAGCAGTTACCCAGTCTTAAAGTATCACTGAGATGAAGGTGAAGATGCTATTTTAGTTTTAGTTTTACAGCTCGTAGCATTCATACAAACACACATGCAGACTTTTTTTTGTACTTTTTGTATTTTTTAACTTATATTGAAGCAGCTTAATCTTATCTTTCTTATCTAACAGTGTAACACACAAAGTTGCAGACAGACACAAAATAAGATTCACAACCAGGTAAGCTTAAAGCAACAACATCCCCCCAAAATCTGCTCTTAGTCTAAATCTTTGATATAGAAACATTTAAAAACACCCTGTTCTCACGGATGTGATACCTCAGCAAAAATACAGTTTTACATTTATTCCTCTGTCTATGATTTTGTAAGGTAAAACAAGTTTTATATTTTTCATGTAAGAATTCTCTGCCTTGACTCAGCTTCTTGTCCTGAGTGTCCACCATCAGTTTACCAACAGGATGTGCGAACAAGGGTGCATTTTAATGTAGCATCTGATCGCCTGTCAATTCAGGTGTGCAACAGAAAAACCTGCAGATCTCCAAGTTCCTATAACATTTACAGCCATGTTGCAATGATCATTTTTATGGTGGGAACAGATGTGTACAGACTGTTTAAAAAAAGAAGGGTTTGGTCTGAAAAAAACAAAAAAACACTTCTCCATTCAAACACTTGTCAAAATTGGTTAAAAATGTAAGATTCTTTTCATTTTGAAGATGTAAAGGCTACAAGTTTTGTTTTATTTGGTATAAAAAGGGTCGTAGCTGACTTGATTGACAGATGAGTACGTTGTAGCTTTAACTCTCGGGCTCTTTGCCTCTTGGCTGGCCGACCAAAAGTTAAGTTGAGTCAGTGCTGCCAATATGGCAACCCCGTCTTTCGGCTTTAAAACTCTGTTGTAAAAACCAGAAGCTGACATCCCTGAGACCACGTGCTTGTTTTACACCATCTTGTCTGGTCCAGTTGTGTGTTGGTGCAAGTTTGACGTAGCTACTTCTTTTGTTTTTCCAGTAAATTGGTTTTAGATAAGACTCCCTCTCTGAACTGGTTCACGGCTAAGTTAAAAGAAGAAAATAAATAGATAAATAAACACAAATAGTAAAACTATTTGAAGCCTGTCCAAAAACAGGACCAGCTAACCAAGTGAATCCCTCAAACTCCAACCCTGACATGAAAATTATAAGAAAAATAATCAGTAAAAGAGAAAAAAAAAACAGTGAACAAAAAAAGAAAATGCTCTCGTTGCAACAGTGTAGAAAAAAAAGACAACAGTAACACTTCAGGTCTGAGAGCTGTTTTGGGCTTCGAGGAGGCAGACATGACCAGAATACAAAGTGATGTTGGTTTGTGGGCTTCTGCTGTGTAGGCGAGTCCAACAAAATAAGCTATTTATACGCACACACAGTGTGTGTCTGGTTTTGGATCATGAGTTATGAGTGTTTGTTCTCTCTGGTTTCGAGCTCTGTTGTGTCTTTTTCTGTAAAAACTCTTGACGTCAGTGAGTGTGCTGGTTAAAGACCAAAGAAAAGGTCAAAAACACGACAGCGACCTTAAAAACTGCTGCTGATGTCTTGTGAGGGAAAGAGATGAGGGCGGGGCTCTTTCATAAAGACAAAGATGGTGATTTGACAGACATTCAGATGACATTAAAACGATAGATTTACGTACATTTTTGGCCTATTTTCCCCTCATTGCTATGGTCTAACAAACAAGTATGAGGTCGTCACAGGTCCCACTGCAGTTTTACTTTAGTTTAGGATCTCTGACACTGCTTTTTAGTTTGATTGGTTTGAAAAAAATGCAGATATTCACAAATTTTCAAAATAAAATGTCAGAAGAAGCATTTTTCTCAGAAATGTTCACTGTACTTAAGCTTGTTAAAATATCACTTTGGGCTGAGAGGTCTTTAATAGAGTCAAGGTGATTCTCTTAAACCATCAAATAACACTTAGTCAGGTAAGCCCTTTTTCAAACACGCAGACACTTCATTCCAGAAAATTTGGTGAATTTGTCCAAATAGGCGAAATGTGAAATCCCAAATATCAAAATTTTTGTGAAGGCTTTTCAATTTCCTAAAAAATGTCCCAACAAAGTCAAGTTGAGCTGATGTGAGAACAGCTGGTTGTAATTCTGAAAATTTTGCCATGAGCAGGTCAGTGGCATCAGTGGCATGTACTTACTGTGAGTTGTGTGAAAACTGGAGACATTTTTGTGGTGTTATGAAGCTGCTTCATGCTTGGTAGTGCTCACCAATGCACTATTTTTCACAGATGTGCATTTAGACACTAGATCAGAGACATACCACGATGTAACAAATGACAAAGAATACAGGACTCAGATAAGAAAGACATGCATGGATGTGGATCAAATCCTAATTCTTGCAGGTTTTGTACAGAAGACTGAGAAAAAGACACTGTTGTCCAGTTTGGTAGCAGTTCACTCCTAGAGTTTCTGAACAAATTGTGGACTGGTTTGAATCAGATTTGATTACTGAAAATAAAATGTATATCATTGAGAAGTTATTTGATTTAAATTGAGCAATAAATCCAGAACCAGAGCTAGTGTGTGACACTCAGAGTTGAACAGTTTAATGGCCACAGGCAAGAATGGCTTCCTAAATTTCTGCCTGCCGTCTGTGATACACTGTGAACATCAATCTGAAAAAGTCAGGGGCGGGCTGACCTGAAATTTCCTAGAAAGTGTCAGTACAGTAGAGTAAGTGTGTGAGTTGTTTCTAGTCACATCAGCTCTATTGACACATGACACCTGTATTTTACAATCCAAACATGCTCCTATAATGGAGGTTAAGATCCATGCATACACAGCCTGAGTTTGATTCCCAGCGGCATGTCACTCTTTTTCTGTTTGTTTCCTGCTCCTTCCACCATCTTACCCTTTCAAAATAAAAGCAAAAACTCCCAAATTTTCTTTTTTAAACAGAAGTGATGAACCTGAATTGGTCTACATGATAAGAGGGTTACATTTGTTAGAAAAATATCAATATATCACCATGGAGCATGTCCATGTTCTTGGAAAGTGGATATAGATGAATGTTGAACTAAGTCTGCCTTGTAATTTTGAATTTTTTAGGTATACTGTGTGTTGTGTTGACTTAAAACAAGAACATTAAAAGCTCTAGATTCCAGGTTTGACATGCTTAAAAGGTTAAAAACAAAAGCTGAAATGTGACTTTGAAACATTTTAAGTACATTTTTAATGCCTGGAGTTCAGTTTTACATTTAATTTAAATATATCTTAAAGATCAGAGATTTTTTTTTGTAAAGATCTTTTCCACGATCAGGATTTACGTCTGGGTCGATTCAGTGAAGTTCCCGCTCTGCATCTGTGAAGTAATTCTGTGGTAATAGCTGATAGTCTAGCAGAGCGTCCTGCTCTGTTCGCCCTCAGCCTGTAATGGAGCTTATTTGTGTGTCCTCTCTGTCTCTCTGCTCTGTGGATTAGCAGGGATTTGGTCCTCCTGGCTCACCGACTTCTCTATGGGCTTTGTAGAGCGGAGTGGGCTGACCTACCCTCCTCCACCTTTTGTGCCTCTGCAGCCAGCACACTAACGAGCGGCGCCTCGTCCGGGGCTCCTCCTCACAGCCAATCAGCCTGTTTGTGTTTGTCAGCCAGGAAAACTGTCACTGCAGGGTTCCTGCAAAATCCTTCATTTGGTGGATGTAGAAATGAGTTAAAAATCCTTCCTTTAGTGGGTTTATTTTAGGCTTGAGAGAGATCAGTCTTAATTGTTGGGTAATTTTTGCCCTCTTTTGCTGACATGTGACAGTTGAAACAAAGTTTGTACTTGAAAAATGTTCAGATTATTCATTGATATTGAGCTGCAGGACTGACGCCACATCCTTTCTGATGAACAAAACAAACATCAAACTTTGCGATAAGGCATCTAAAGGATCCTTCAAGTGGTTCGAGTCCACAGCAGAACTGATTTTTGTCTTGATTTGAAGCAGACAGTCACAGTTACTGGAAGTTCATTGATTCTTGTGTTGATGTTTGTTTACATGCAGTGCAGACAAAGTCAAAAAGTCAATAACTACTATGGGCCTGATCTACTAAAGGTAGATAGCGCATGCAAACCTGATCTACTAACCGGGTGCAACGAGGACTGCATCTGTCAAATGAGCAAAACAGCGCATGCAATTGCGTTAGCGTGTTTGCCTTCATGAATGCAGATTGTATGTAGATCATCAGAACGCGCAAAATTCAGAATCTATCAAAACCTGAAACCGATTGCGGTCGCTGTTTTGCGTCTATATTTAGCACGTTTGAAAGACATATGCAAACTGGAGCAGCATTACGCACGGTCATTGTGGAGAGAAGGGGGCAGAAGTGCCATGATACACGCCATGGTCCTTGTCCAAAAGCTTGTTATTTATTTCGTTTTTCTAGTAAATTACGATTTTTATAAATAATAAGGTCAAACACGAAACAGACGAAAACAATTATCTGTTTGTCTTACTGATTTTAAATCATTTTAATCCCTTTTTTGATTTGTAGTATATCTTCTTGTATCTGTAATGCACTTTTTGAATTGCCTTGTGTATGAATTGTGCTATACAAATAATGAATGGGCGGTCCGCACCACTTTAGCTCCCGCTATCAATTGTGCACGCATTGATAGTAGATCACCCACAACACACCCACTAATAGCACATGCAATTTAGCGCTCTTTATTTTGGATCTTAGTAGATCAGGCCCGAAGTGTTGACCTGCTGCAGCAAGAGAACCAAACAGCAAAATAATCCAGACACACAATGTCCAGTTTTCTGCATACTTGTTCTTTATGGGAAATAAAAAAATAATAATAATGCATGTCTACATTGGATGTCACTCAGAAGCACAACCTGGTCACAGCTGGTCTAGCAGCAGGAAACACACACTGAGTCAGCACCAGTGTTGCTGGTATGCAGGAACATTGCCGCGCCAGTTTTGCCAGTCAGTGAAAAATTTCTGCACATTCTCAAACGTATGTGTGTACGGTTGAGAATCTGTGATGTGCAGCCAGTTAGTCCAACTCCAACACATTCTTCAATGTGAGATAACTCGTTTCATAGATATTGAGGTTTCCAGATGTATGGCTGACGTGACCGACAGGTGGGCACACTGTGGCTGTTTACGAGGAGGCTAAAGACCCACCTCTGGCAGTGACGTTGAGTCAGCATTTCCAATATGGCAACTGCCTCTAAAAGGCTTCAAAACTGCTTCACAAACAAATTAGTAACATCACTGCAGCTATGTCCATTTATTATCTAGTCTATGATCTCTACCTGATAGAGACGAAACTCTGAGTGGGTTCTGAACAATCACTTACTTAATACTTGATCAACGGTCAACATTCGGAAAGAACTCACTTTAATAACAGAAGACATGTTTGAGAAAAACTGCAATTTTTTTAGATGGACCTGATTCATCTGTGTCCAACAAGGAGGCGGGGTTTATAACTCTAACTATTTCAACTTCACATCCTGCAAACACTTTAATTTATCGATCATTATTTGTATTGTATTGTCCATTAGAAATATGATCATAGGATACTCTGAAAATGTGAGCAGGTCAGGACCATGCTCTTAGTCAAAGGAATAGTTTCTTCTCACATCTTTGCAATTAATGAATAAATTCGATGAATAAAAGAAAAAGTGTCCTCGAGGTCGTTAAAGTCCAGCCAGACGAGATCAACAGTTTAACTGAGGACCTCTGTCAAAGAGTTTTCCCTGCAGCCGAAAAAGGTGCTGTAATCATATTTACATTTTTCCGCTTCTACCTGAAAAGAGTTCTGCACAAACTTAAGGCACAAAGTAGATCAAAGCAGTGTTTCAGTGTGGAGGGGATGACAGGGAGATGAGGCAGAGAGTAGAGCAAAAATAATTTTACTGGAAAAAGAAAATTCAATCATGAGCTCATAGATAAGAAGTGTTTTAATCCAACTTGATGTCAGAGGCCTCTGGAAAAAAAAAAATCCACTTCCAAATGATGATTTTTAATAACATATTTTTGTGTTTGAAAATATTATTGGAAAGAAAAAATCCTCATAATCAGATAATAGAGCCATATAATGGCTCAAAATTAGTTTTCCAGTTTGTGTCATTCACTGTTAAACACAAAACAGGGACATTTTTTTATATGTCTAAACTTGTATTTTGGACTTTTTGGAGCGTTTTGAAGATCAGAGGCGTTTTATTGGCTACTTCTAAGAAAATGTGTTCTTCTGAAAGAGAATTAAACCGTTGCCAACAGAAACACATAATAAAGAAGGAAAAAAAAAACATGTGGAAACAGAGCTGCAGATCTAAAAAAGTACACAAAGAGAAATTTTACATTTGTCTGTGTGTGTTTACGCGCTTTAAACGACAAGAGACATAGATGGATAGATTGATAGATATCTGTGTGTGTGTGCGCGCATGTGTATGTGTGTGTTATTGTTCTTTCGGCCTCTGTAGCGGCAGAGACAATAACCCGTGACAGCGTCGGCCCCTCTCCACGCTCATGTCTAGTATCAGTGAACGGACGTTGGCCATGAGATGATCAGAGTGAAAAGGTGATCCGTACTTGAAGAGGTAGTTTTTAGTGAAGATGAAGACCAAATAAAAAAAAATAAATAAAAAAAACACCTTAAATGTCATCCATTTGACACACCCTCTACCACCTTTTACCACATGTCTGTTTGTCTGCACCCCTGCTTTTCTTTCCTCCAATCTCCCACATCAGCTGATATTGAGACCACTGTCTCATTCATGTTTTTACTCTGTTTCAACTTTTCACTTGGTGGTTAAAGCGTCATATTAAAGGTGAACTGGGAATAATCGTAATTCTTATGTTTCTTATTTCAATTATCCACATTTCCCATTAATACAACAAAAATCCTGAAGTTTGGAGAGTAACTGAAGAGTAACTGTAAACATATTGTGATGTCCTGTGTTGTTAATTATCCCAAAAAGTCTTAATAACACTTTGAATGTTCAAAGGATTTAAATATGATTATTTATTGACTGTCATCTGCATTGAAAAGGCCTTTACAGATTAAATATTGTTATTTTTATTGGTCTCTTGTCTCCAAACATGTTAGATCTACCTTAAAAATGCCCAAATTAAGAACCAACTAAGCAACCAGTGCTTTAAGTATTTCTGCTTCTATCACGTTGGAAAATCTTAAGATGACAGCTAAACTCTCCTCTCTGGCATCCTGTGACATTTAAAAGAGAGAGTGTCTGAGCTGCCTAAAGGAAATACTTCAACTGTTTAGAAATGTGAAAACATCTGATAGATGGATAATCAAGCAGAAATGTAAATTTCATAAATGTAAAGCATTTCAAACTTGTGCTTATTTGTTATTTCACTTTATCAGGACACTGCTCAGTTGGTGCTAAAAAGATTGATAGTAATAATGAATCATACCTCTGGTTTTGTGGACCAAATGTTATTAATTATGATTAATAAGTTTGATTTAGCTGGGAATAATTCACAAGTCAGTGGGCCTATGAGAGACAAACAAAAACAACAAAAGGAGCTCATTTATATTTAAATTATTTAAGAGGAGGTGTTTGTATTTTAGATAATGTTTCACAAACAAATATAAAATTATATTTTTATGTCAGCTGTCAATCCAAAAAGTATTTGATCAAATAATTTTTTGAGAGGACTGCTATGACTTTATTTTCACATATTTCTCTGTGTTCTCTGTGCATCTTGTTAAGCACCAAAATCCAAAGACATTTTTCTTAAATGTCTGAACTCTTGGTTTAAATCTACTTTCAATTCCTGTTGAAGAATTTTAGATCAGCTGCAGGTTATGGTGTGTGTGTGCGAGTGTGTGTGTGCGAATGTGTGCGGTCCTGGATTAATTTCTTGAGATGCAGCAGTCGTCTAGTTTTATTTCAGAACCATGCAAAAGTACATTTACACGTGTGTGTCTTTTTGTGTGTGCGTGGGGTCATATATATATATATACTACATAGATTGTAAACATTTAAATGTCTGCATGAGTGTGTGTGTGTGCATCTGTGACAGTGATTTCTACTATTCTGTGTGTGTGTGAGAGAGAGAGAGAAAGAGAGAGAGAGAGAGTTGCAGTGTGTGTGTGGGAGTCTTTGTATGTGTGCCAAACCGGTCCAGCTGGCATCAGTCGTAGTTGAGGCCACTGTATCGGTCACACACACACACACGAACACGAACACGAACACACATATAGTCGACCACATTCCCATTCTGTACGCCTGTAATTATCAACCTCTTCTGCATCGACTACCATGTTGGCGTGTATTCAGCGCTGGTCTATACAGGCCTGATTCAAACCCTTCACCACGTACACGCTTCATTTTCCTCCACACACGCTCGCTATAAAACCCCTCCATTTCATCTGGTACGGCTGCACCCACCGCAGAATGTAATTACACACTAACCGCGGTTTGATATTTAGACTGGCTGAAGATTTAAGGTTTTATCCGAAAAGAAGGTCTGCGTGGAGAAAATAGGCTCGAAGTGGTCCCGCAGCTCGCAGGAGAGGAAAGCCTGTTCAGAAGCTGGAGAGGAAATTAGCTTTGTTGTCTACAACGCCGCGGCGGTCGCTGCATTTTCCGAATTCATCAGACACCTTTTTCACAGCCAGACGCTCGGGGTTTGTGTATTAAAACGATGATGGGTTACCTGCCAAAGAGGCTTCACCTTCCTGTCGTGTACTGATCAATCCTTGGCCCGCGTTTCAAGAGCTGTGATGTCTGATTTCAATCAAACACATGTTTAAACATGTTTGACCAAAGATGTTCTATAAAGACAGCCGGCTAGGTGAGGATGGCTGTGTTGTTTTTTTCTCACATTCATAAAATGTGTGTCAGGAGTTGCCTCGGCTTCAGACACCTGCGCATTATGAGGGAGATGGAAAAAAAGAGGACACCCAAAAACCAGACCATAGTTTGGATATCCAAAATCAGGGAAGTGAAGGAACAGAAAACACATATGTCCAAAATAATTCACTGTCTATACTGTATTGTACCTCATGTGTCCATAGAGTCTGCCATATGACACAACTGTCAGACCCAAAACCAGGTCTGATCAAATCCTTTTCTTTTCTATGATGCAGGACACATTTATTTCTTACATTACAGCTGATGAGCAATGAATTTTTATGTGCTATCAATACATAGTATTTGTTAATAGAAGAACATAAATCTTTACTAGTATAGGTTAAAGTAGCTTGATCTCATAATAAGAAATACTGCATTCAAGATATTTTAATTTAGTGAGTCTTTGCTTGAGTCCAAGTATTTTAAAGCTTTTTTAACAGTATGCATTTTTCTGGTTAGCTGAAGAACCGACCATGGCTGTCAAGAAATCAGCGTCCAGACAAATGAGTCGAGGTTAGCTCTGTGGAGCTAAAAGGAGGGACTTCTGCTGTGGTTGATAGTTTGACTCCAAACCATGACCCTTCGCTGCACGTCTCCCCCAATTCTAAGAGCAAATACCAGGGCAAATGGTATATGCCAAATTGACTGTTCTTACAAAGTGCTTTTTGCACTAGTAGTCACATTTGACCATGTACACGTAGATGGCCGACGCATTCACAATCCACTGACTATACCACCAGGACTAATGTGGGATCTATTTCTTGCCCAAGACACTTCTACATGGAGACTCTTTGAGGTTTAAACATCAACCTTTTGGAGTGGGAGATAACCAACTTTATCGCTAAGCAACAGTTGCTTTACATTCTTGGTAATGTCACCCATTGGTTTCTTAAGAGGTAGTTTGTACACACTCCTTCAACCTAACGTTGAGCGAAGGAGGAAGTGAAGCTTAGGAAAGCCTTTAACCTGCTGGCAAACAGCGACAATCCACACAACCGACCAAAAACACTGACCTAATAATGCTGTATTAATTTTCTGGATCTACAGCCAGATCGCCAAGTTACTTTTTTGATAAATTTCCTGAATAGTTATTATTATTCGACTTTTTGTGACACAATAATTAAATTAACACAAAGTCCAAAATGACTACTCTAAACCTTGACTTTTTCATTCTGCCTTTGTGGCTGGTTATCGCCACTGTTTGTTCAATTCATCATGATTAAGTACAATATGTACAATGTGTAATGTTGTTAATGTTACACGCCACCCGAAGGCGGCCCTATGGGGCTAACGACTATCCTCACCTTTTGACCTATTAAATTAACAAAACACCTTTAAAAGTTTAACAAGTGATTTATTGTGACCACATAACAAAATTACAAACTAAACACAAAGAACGCAGCAGCTATGGAGAGACAAAGGGGAAAAACACACACAAACAAACACACAGCCGTAACAGTAATGATGATGAGAGAGCAACAAAAAGCAAACCGGTTTTATTTATTTGCAACATGAATTTACAATAAATCCAAATTCCTTTTTTTTCCCAACTAAATTGTCATCAGTCAGTCTGAGGGTATTGAGGAGTATAATTCTGGTATAGGATTTCTCAATATGAAATAAATGCGTTGTGCATCCTTTACAAAGTACAACATGAAATTCCCACATGAACATGCTGTGTCAGTGATCTGCACACTACTCTCCACTGACATTCCCACAATGCAATGCTTTGATAGATGGGAAATTGCTGTAAAGTTTGTGAAATCTAGGTGGTCCTTCAGTTGTATTGGTCGCTTTGCAAGTCTGCTAATGAGTCTCCGTGGACCACCGATAATCTAATGGGAGAAAGGAAACAAGAGCAGAACAATTCCACGCAGAGAAAGCTGCAGCAGCACTGATTTAGTGAACCACTTCTGACAACACACAGTGTGTTTTGATTCTGTCTTGTACAGCACCTCTTGATAGTGGAATATTTGGATCGGCTTGCGTGTATTAATGATTGTTGAGAGGTGTTCAGCTTAAATGTAACAAGCTGGAAGAAACTAAAAAATTCAAATTGCAGATCTGAAAATGAATTTGATTTTTGCCAAGTTTCTTTACACTCATAAATGCCTCCAGAAAAACCGAACACCTTGTCCTGTATTTAGTCCATACATGCAGACACCAAATCTACATGTGAAAGAAGACTGAAAGTATCTGCTCTGGATCTCACAGCATGAAAAGATTTACTCTCTCTCTCTCTGTATATGATCTATACATCAGTGGCAGAGCAGATGTCTGTTTTGTTGTGCTGTGAGATCAGCAAGCGCACACTCTGAACACACACTCTGGAGACTCGGATCGAGAGAACTGACTCTGGCTGTTTTTTCCTGGAAATCTTTGAGAGTGTTTTCTTAATATAGTGTAAATGAACAACCCTTTAAATAAATAACAGAAATCATTCGATTATACTCTGATTTTAGGGGGTGTACAGTAGATCCCTGACTAAGTTTCTGATATATGGAGTAATTATTGAATCAATAGTCCATCGATAGAAGCATATCCATACTGTCCCGGCCTCATCATTAGCCTGCTTGACCTTTTTAAACCACATATATCAACATTTTTACTCATAAGGTCTTCTTTCCTTCCATCATTTCTCTGTTGGTGTTTTCTTCTCACTTCACCAGCTGTGTAACACTGCCTAAGCCCACACTGTGTTTGTGTTTGTGGTCGCTTCATGTTTGTTTTCTTCAGTTTGGTTGATGTCTCAGTGACTCAGCTCCTTGTCAGCGTCTACATTCCTCACCAGTTTCTCAAATGAATGATTTTGCCTTATTGTCAACAGGAAGAGGGGGAGTTATGCAGATGTGCTGAACTCCTTTCCACCTCTTTTTGATTTGGCATTGACCAGGTTGACCTTGGGTTCACCGTTGCTCTTCAAACCCCTAAATGTAATTAAGGGGTCTTGTCCAATCAGTAACAAGTATTTAGTACAGTCAGATGATGAGTTAGAAGGCTGGGTAGTTTACTGTATTAGTTGATTTACCATCTATTTAAACAATTTGTTGTGATGAATGAATGAATGAATGAATGAATGAATGAATGAATGCACTGGTGGCCGCTGGGTTTTACCCTGCACCTCATACACAGAAGCTGTAGTCCTGGTCTGATCCTGAGCCACGACTGCCTTGCTCCATGTCTACTCCTTACATTTCCTTACTGTCTTTGACTGTCTTGTGGAAAAATGCCCTAAAAAATCCAAGGAAAAAATAAAACAATGATTAAAGAAATTGGGTCTTCTTGAAGAGAAATTAAAAAAAAAGGAATTAAAAAAACAAAATAACAAACAAAAAAATAATTGATAGATGAAGAAAGTATTTGGCTGCCTTTGATTTTTTTACTTTTTCAGTCCAGTATCTCTTCAACAGTGGATCAATTTAAAATGTTAGCAGTCAAAGTGGTTTATTGAACAATTATTTAAAGACAAATGAAACTGGATGAAATTAAAAAGTATAAAGAAATGACTACTGAACTAGTTATAAAACCTTAATTTTCTCATTATCAATTGTCTTGCTGTTGATTTCAGTGCTTTGTTAAACTTAGTCGTTGCGGGTGATCATGATCAAATGAATGAATAAAAAGTTAATAGCATCATATTTTAGTTTGAAGACTGTAGGAAAACATGCCATGCAAATTATCTTCCTGCATGTTGTTTTTACCCTGACTTTTTTTGCAGTTCACCTCTGAGTGGAAGAGCGTATTTTCACTCGGATTTAGAAACTCGTCCTTGTTGACTAACTTCCTTTTCTTTTCTTCCTCCTGCAGGAAAAAACGAGAGGAGTTCATACTCATACGGCAGAGAGTCCAACCCACACTGCCACCAGGTCAGTCCCACTTCACACGTCTAGTGTGATAAACAGAGTGGGTGTAATGCTGTGCTGTTGTGTTTTTGTGTCAGAGCAGTGCAAATGTTTGGATTTAATCTGAGGTCAGTGGTGGAGGTAGTTCATTACCAGGGCAGAGGGATTTAAAAACCTGACTCCCCAGCATTAGTGCTTGACTTCAATGTTTTGCGGTCATCATGTGAATGTGAACAAGAGAAGTGCACATCTTTCTGGATGTGACACCGCTGAAGGAAATACCTGTTTTTTAAAACATCTTGGTTCAATATGAAGCATCAAGGACAGAGCTGAAGTACTTAAAGTCTCTGCTGCTTTTGTTAAAGATCTAATTCAACATGAAGCTGAATTGCGAACCTTACCCTTTTGTTCGGATTCTAGCTTGTAAGGCAAAGTCATGTTGATAGTCAGGATAGCTGTCGAGAAACCAAACATTTCTAATTAGGCATGTGGCAAGATGTGTCTGTACGATTGGTGCTAGTTTGAGAGTTTGCAGGCTGAAAAAAAATAGAAAACTTTAACTTGAAATAGCTGAAATGAGAGCTGGTTAGCTTTATTTTAACGGACGGATGGATCTAGATATCTTGTTGTCCTTGACTTGGTTACTGATAACCTTCAACTTTCTAGCTGTCTTTAAGTAAATCAGGTGGCAGCAGCACCACAAGGTGATGATGTGTGTCCATCGTCATGTAGCGTCGTCAGTTGTTATAAGCTTGATCAGTTTATCACTTTCAACTCATTAAACACAAATGCTTAGCCAGCAGCCCAACATTTCAAATAATGCCCATGTAGGTACTCCTCCATCGTCATCTTTGCTCATGCTGGGCTTTGTGCTTAAGCTAGCATAATAAATAACAGATGTGTAGTTCGACTTTCAAAATAAAGTCACTCTGTTTGGAATAAAACATGGAACCTTAGGTTAGATCCTTCAATATAAAGCCTGGTAATAAGCAGCTCGTGTTTTATGGGGTGCAGCAGTCATGGTTGTGTTAAGGCTGAGATGTCCAACCAACCAAGATCTCTTTTTGAGTTCCCGGTCAACCAAATTCTACCAGTTCATTATTGAAAACACACATTTGTTACCAAAAGCTTGCAAGGGTGTTTAGTAGAAACACCTCAAATGGGGAGATAAAGTAAACACCGACCGCTAACTGGCAGACCTCTGAGTTGGAAAAGCAAAATCTGTTTGGTCGCTGGCACAGGAAGACACCCACTCCACTCCCTCAAAGACAACTTCAGTTCAGAAGGAGTGTGACAGACACAATGAGACGCTGTCTTTACCCTCAGGCATGTGACTTCTCCTTCAGCTCACACTTATGAAGTTTGTCACGCTGTTTTGGTGGGAAATCAGTCTTGAAGGGTTTGTGTGCTATCTTAAAATATCGCAAGTTTGACAGTAAGTTTGAGCAAAACAAAAAATACTCCTCTTTCATGAAGACACTTTTTTGTTGTTTTAGCATCAGTTATCGCTTTGAAAGTGTAGCTAGCTAGCTAACTAAAAAAAAAAAAACAGCTATCCACACACTCGTCACCCGACAGGCTCCTGCTCCTAGATTGCCACCTAGTGGCAGAGCCTGAATATTTTATCTAGGATGTCCAAACTGGGATAGAGCCCTGGGCACCCCTTAGCTTTGCCTCTGGTGCCACCCCAAGGACCAAGATAATAAATTATCCTAAGGCAAAAGATTACAATTAGAGCGTCGCTACAAATCACAGCTAAAACAGCCTTTGTGAGGACATAGGTCATCTATTTCTTAAACTAGCTAAAAGTTGGCAGAGTAAAAGTACAGAGAACAAAAGGTATTAGACGTCAGTCATGCGGTAATTGCTTCAAACCTTTAAAAAAAAAAAAAATTTTTTTTACATCTCTTTGTGTTTCAGAGAGATGCCGAGCTTCACTGCAGACTTTACAAAATTAATCTGAACTCCATTATTGTTTAAAAAAAGTGATACTTCTGCACAGCAGTGGCAGCAGGTGTTGAGATGACTTTTTTTTAGTAATAGCTGTCTTTGAATCTGTAATCCTCCTGCTCAGATCTCATGGACCATATGCATCTATGAGATGGTGTAGGTTGATAATTAAGAAAGTATGCAGATGTTGGTGTTTGATTCTCTTGGAATATTAAACAGAAAGAGGACTGATGCAATTAAATGACCATGATCAGCTTTTTGAAATAAAGATATCACATGTTTCCGTGCAGGCTGTTAGACATGAGTCTGATAATATTGATTTAGTTTTCTCTTTAAACATCTATTGATGAAAGCTCATCAAAGAGGTATATTTCTGTGCTTTTCAAAACCACAGTTGTGTAAAAGATGTTCCAGATTAGGAAAGTGAGAAAATTCCCTTTAGCAGGAGGACGAGATTTTAGAGCTTCACCTCATAATTCAGTTGTTGTGCAATATACTTTTCACAGGTACAGCACAACTTTTCAAACCTGATGCGACATGTATACACTGACAGTCATAGTGTCAACATATAACATGAAACTCTTTGGTGTCCCAGGCAATAATTTGAAGTAACGTGAACATTAGGTTAGCTGTCCAGTGCGCTGCAGGTGGACAAATGTGTTAACACAAAGGAATACAACAGTGCAACTAACAGGATATATAAATATTTTTTTAAAGAGAGGATAAAGCTGAATGAAAGTAGCCTTCATTTCTGTAGTGTAGCAGTGGCAGACTATAATATATTTAATAAACAGGTGTAAAGATGCGTCTAGTTTTATGGAGTAGTCCGTTTTATGGAGCTTGAGTTTCTCGTTTTGGCAGGTCTGCAGAAAATTAGCCTATCATGGCAAATGTTACCCTGTTACTGTATGCTGTAAATTGACCTAATGTACCCGGTGCTGCTGTTGACCACTCATAATCATGTCAGGGGTCATAAATGAAAACAACTGAAAACCAGGTCTTTCCATGCTCTTTTTTACATCTAACAGCAATTTATTTTTGAATTTTCACAATAGTAAATCAAATATGCAATTTTAGAGAATGTACATTTTTTTGATTTATTTTGGAGGGCATCTCTGGACCAGCAAAATTTTATGTTGAAGCTGACCCAGTGTGCAGCAGTTGATAGCAAGGCTTCCCTGTTTCTTAAAAAAGAGAAGGTCAGCATCAGCATCCTCTGTGGATAATACACTGACGATTAACAAGCACCTCATACACCCACCCACCCTGTGAGTCTCACAGCGATCACAGAGACAGTATTTCTTGAGTGGTATTATCCTGGAGTTTTTAGAGACAGACGTAGCCAACCCAGAAAATCTCAACTGCAAAATATAAAATGTTATAAACTCTTCATAAACTCTATTTTTTCTCTTTATTAGCTGTAACACAACCCTTGTGTTTAGAGAGGAACACCAGCAAAGAAGGACACAGAGGTTCTGTCTAATAACAGCAGAAGAGGCTGCCAACAGGGCAGATCAAACCAAACAAAATGATTGACGGTGGGCCAAATCTGGTTGCCCAGGGCAACTGGGCAACCGTTACTGTCCAGCGTTGTGAATGAAGAGAGGACAGAAAGTAGAGTGAAGGAGACTAAAGAGAAGCAAAGAATCCCAGTGTGGCATTCGAAGGACTCTGGACGTTTTCAGACTTTGGGGAGAGAAAGACCTTCCTGTCTTTTTGGTTTTGATCTTTTCCTTTCTGCTACGAGGACACAATTTGGCCCTGACAACCTCCTGAACAAAGACACACACACACACACATTCAAACACACTGCACACTTACACACACAAAGAGAGGGAACATGCCATATCTGCTTCATGCCAAGTGTGTCAGTTGTTCAGCGTTGTTTTTCATGCAGAAGTCTTTCCTCTGCTGGAGGAGAAAGTTGAGTTTAAATCTGTTTTTAAGTGTCATCTGAGATTTCAGAGATTAAACCTTGACCATCACGGTTCTTTTGAGGCGGCATGTTAGTTTAGTAATGTGCAGAGGTATATATCCTGCATCTCTGGCACAATTGAATCCAAAGAGACAAAGTAAACTCTTCCTATAGCCTTCATGTGAATGACAAACTTGGGTCAAAACCTCGTTTTGCCAGATTTTGCCATTACTTTGCATCTGCTCAAAAGGAAATCATGACATTGCTGATTTAAATTTGTAAATATTGTTTGTGAGTCTCCACCTAAGTCACCTGCAGACATCCCCATGACCAAACAGGTGAGATTATATTTATTTGTTGCTAGTCTGAGGAGGAGTAGATTGGCTCAAAACATCACATGTTAAATAAACTCTTTTTTATGTGGGTGGACCTTTGTGGCTTTAACACAAACAAGAGTCAATCATGAAGCCAGCTGACTCGAGAAGTAATTAACCCAGCCAAGGCAGCAATAGTATCATAGATCTATTTTCTTTATGTGTTGTGTTTAGACAAATGTCCATATTCAGTAGGTGATCCATTCGTCTACTCATTCAGTCATTATTGCTAGTTTACATATTTATTGATTTCTGTAGTTTTCGTTCATTTATTTGTTCTCTATCAGTCTGTTTATTGTCTTTATCCATCAGACACAGAACTTAGTTGATAAACGTCCATCTACAATACTTTTCTGTTCACTTACCCAAGAACCACTTAACATAATCGATTGGTTTGAATTGATCATTTCCATCCATCCATCCATCCAGCCATCTTTTCATCCCCCTATCCATTAATTCACCCATTCATCACTAACTGGCTGATCTTTTATGTATCACCAGCTCTCACATCCAGCTGTGGCCTTTGTACGGAGCTACAGCAAACCGTAGAGGACAAAAATATGAAATAAATCAAACATTACTGCCTCGCTGGCCATTTTCCTACTGGGCTGCTGTCAAATTATCCTGTTACACAGTCTGAATGGCTCCTGATGGAAATTGTTTGGAAATGGCAGATAAATTTACATGCTGGGCTTAAGTCCAAACTCCTCTGGCTTCATCCTTCGCTGTTAGAGGAAAAAAAAAAAAAAAACACTTAGAGGGGAGGATGAGCTCACATGCTAACAGCAAAAAGATTGTCAGTGACCCTGCTTTTTTCCACAACTCTGACCAAACCAAATAGATTTGTACCGGCACAGCGAATTTGGGTTTTGCTCCAAAATTTCGGTTCCAGTTTTTGTGTTTTAGTTTTAAATAGCCACATCATAATGTTGTTATTGTGCTCAACCACAACCATAAATCTGCAAATTTTTCTCGAGCTGAGACCCAAAACATTTTTCTGGATAATCAGAGTGATGTGTCATTTCATTTTTACTCCATTTTTCACTGTGACATGGTGTTTATCTTATCCAATTTCTGTTTGGAAGGGTGAAGGGCTATTTTCCTTTCACCAATGGAGGCTGCCTGTCTCTTTTATGACAAAAAGTCCACACTAAAGCTGCGTTAGTGTCTGTTGAGAAAAAGCAAAAGGCCATTTTATAACTTAATTTAGGTTCAGATGACAGATCGGTATAAAAAGATGGAATTTCTCCAGCCAACTGCTTCAGTTTGCAGCTGCAACAAAGACTTTAATGTATAAAAGGACGATTATTTTGTCGCCCCAAAGATGATCAGATTGTTCTTCTGATTGTCAGATGTTACAGAGAGGACACCAGCCTTTATGCTCGTGTATCCAGACAGTTTGTTTAAGCAATCAGTCTCCACTGTAAAAAAAAAGAGGACTTTTATTATCATTTTATAATTGAATTACTTAAACGGGGGAGATTGCTTTGGGAGGTTTTTCATTGTTGCTTCTGATTAGGTTGAAGCGATAAGTTAGATGTGTAGTGCAATTGCAGATTTCTGACTTCAGATGCATTAATGTTGAAGTTTTTATTCTGTGAAAAAACTCAGTACAGATTTCGATACTTCATTTATCTGCAGTTTTTTTTGGAAGTATGCAAATACTTCAAGAATTTCCCTGTCAAAACTTTATGTCTGTAAATGAAGAATATTATTTTCGGGCTAAGCCTTTTCTAATTGAAATTTCAGCTATTTATTACATTTGACAACCTTGTTATATTTTTCTTTGGCAAGGTTTAGTCCAGATTCAGGTTCAGGTTACAGTTTTTGTACCTGCAGGTAGATTTGTTTTGTAGCATGATGGCATCCAGCCTCATGAAACTGCAAGACAATCTGAAGAAAACAATCAGAACACCCCAAAACAGGATCACTAGTCTATTGTTACTTTTAATCATTGTGATATTTTTGCTCTAATGTTATCACATAGAGCCCATGTAAAGACCCAGAGCCCTTTGCCTTATATGTCACATGTATTTGGCATAAATGCTCTGAGCATTTGGACCTTGGCCTTTTCATTGTATCATTACAGGTGAGTGTTTTGCTGACCTGCTCCTTTTATGCACAGCTTTATATATCCATCCTTGGTGGTTAAATCCAGCTTATCCAACCTGTTCAGAGCTGGTGTTGTGTACTTTACGTCCATTAGAACAGTACATTTACATTTCTGTTTTCGTTGTTTTTTTCCCCATCGAACTGTCTTTATTCTTGAGCAGTGGTTGAGATTTCTGTTTGCTATGAAAATTGCCTGTATTCTGTGTTCACTGGGAAGCTGAGTGGTGATTCTCTCCTGGCTGTAAATGGGAGGTGGGGGCTGGGAAACATGGCCACCTGCCAAGGTACCAACCCAACCCCCAACAGCTAACTGTGCTCCTCAAAAACCATCCAAAAAAACACCCTCCCAAACCCAGCATCTGCTCCGTGAAGGTGGCATGAATACACTCCAACAGCAGAGATGGGAAAGGACTGAGTCTGCTGTTTTATTACATGTGATGGTGCGAGCAAAAATCTAAATAAAATACTGAAGGTAGGGAAACAAAAAAGTCTTTGAGAAATTAACCAACAAAATGTGGAAATATGTGGAAAATATAATAGCCTAAATCTAAACAAAAAACATCAGATTACATCAGAAATTGGCCAGAAAGCCCAAAGGAGACCAAATGTACATTACCAAATATCATCTTTTTACTTGAGGTCCCCTGTAGTCTGAGTTCCATGCATTGCTACTACAACACACACTGAAGACACACGTTATTCCAAAAGCTGTTTGCATAAGAAGCATGAAAAATGGACATTGTGTCCTGCAAATAAACTCAACCATGCTATTTTTTTTAAAGCAAAATCTCACCAGGGCTTGTTGGTCAAAGAGAAGTTTTATTACTGACTTTAGGAAACAGCAGCTGACAAACTGCGACGAACCCCTTCACGTTTCTGATCTGGGGTCTTTATAACATGTTATCTTGTATCATGAGCAGCAGATAGCTGTTACGACTCTCACCCCTTTTTTTTCTCTCATTAACGTCTGCGTTAGTCAGAGGATCTTCAGCACTGAATGACACCGCGCAGAGTTTCCCACTTTAATCGAGCTGACAGTTACTTTAAAAGCTCAGTTATCACATGTCAGGAGCATTTCTACACCTGTCAGACAGATACAGGAGTGGGCTCATTTGTGAGGGGCAGACTGTTTTTATCCAAATGCAAACAGCTGGCATTGGGAGATTGATAGTAAATATAAAACAGCGTCCGCTCAGGTTCGATGACAGGTACTCCTTTTTTGGTCATGTGAATAATAGCTGCTATTTCTGACCTCTGTCTCTTCTAAACCTCAGCCAGGTGGTAAAGAAGTTGAAACTTGATGTCATTCAAGAGTTAGAAGAGGAGATGTGTTCTGCATGTACACAAATAAACAAGAGAAAAGAAAAAAGATTAAATAATCTGTTTTCCCCATGGCGAAGATGACATGATGATGAACCGAAAATGCATCACAGATAAAATAAATTAAAAAAAACTTTTTTGTTTACAAGACAAGAAGGGACTTAAATGTTTGCAGTGGACCGTCAGACATTCAAAATCCTTAATTTTTATCCCCCTGCTGAATACATGTATCAAAATACAAATAATACAATTCTTTCACAGGCGTAAACTTTGTAACTTAGCTGTCTTAATGCATTATTTAAATTGATGACCTTCTTTGTCCCAATGCATTTTATTAACATACATGCCAGTGAAACAGCCACAACTTTCTGTCAGGTTGACTTCTTTTAAATGTTTGATGCCTGCCATTTATGACGCTTAAAACCCAGAGAGCTCCACATCAAAGTCTTAACTTAATTGAAATTGGACATTTCAGTTTTAATCGATTTTAAATCATAAAAGTTGATGCAGTTGTAAAAGTGAAATACAACTCTTTTTATTATGACCACACATTTGTGGTGAGGAAGAATCAAAAATTACCATCAAATAAAACGCTGGTGCTCCTCTGGTCTGTTAAAGAGTCGATGTTTAGTCAGTAACAAAGCTTGTGAAACATGTTTTTAATATCATATGGTAAACTAATGTTTGGCATATTTAGGCAAAACAAGACGTGAATTATTTTACATATTTCTATTATTCCCAAGTTTCATATAATAAATGAACAATTTTAATAATAATAATAATGCATCAGATTTTATAGTGCTTTATCTGAGACCCTCAAAGTGTTTCACATTGGATACAACATTCAGTCTCTCACACCTGTCCACCCTGGTGGTGGTAAACTACCTTAGTAGTCACAGCTGCAAATTTACTATAAATTATCTTGCGTTTAACCTTGAAAATCTTTTAAAAAGTTCAATTTTGTTTCAATGTAATTCTATTAATTTTATTCTGATTTATTCCAAGTTGAAGTATATTTTTGTATTGATGTATTCCGGTAAAATTGGTTGGTATATATTTCGACAAGATATGCTATTTGGAATAATTTGTTAAATGTAAAGTAGTTGGAGTGTTTCTGAAATGAAGATTTCTGGACAAAAAACTGTCTTCATCACCAAGGTTAGATTTGTGGCTTGGTTTAAACAAGGAGTATAGCATACTGTCCCAGGTATAAACATCCTTATATGGAATTCAGACAGCATGTCCAAATGGAGGTTCACTATAAAAGGTGCTTTATAGTTAAAGATTAGTGTCCTGGGATGCAGCCATGCACTATTTACTCCCCTCTGAATGAGACAAAACAACCGTATGAATATCATGATGATTTAAAGACTCTGTACTCTCTGGGAAAATGTTCACTGAGGTCATAAATCTTGAAGAAGTCGGCTCATTGTCTGGCAGCCTTACATATGATCAGCATTTTGGTAAAGAAAGCAGCTTAAAGCAGCATTTCTACACTTAAACAGAGTTCATACTTGTTTGGACAGCAACAGGTTAACTGTTTTCAGGTTAGTAGACACTTGTATGAATGATATCTGTTACCCACACAAGTCAAAGGATTAGTTTGAACAGCAGCGGAAAAAAAAAGAGCCGCAGCTATGACCAGTTTATTCACGGTGCAAATTCGATTTAAGCATCAGATGATTAGTCTCCATCTTTTCTGTAATGTACCAATCTCATTCCTGCTCCCCAGAGGATGAACCCCGGAGACACTAATGACTCCATGACCTCCCCTTTAGCGCCACCCAGGAGGCAAACAAGCTGTTTTTTGCTCCATCAGCAGTATGTTGTTTGCTTTTACCCTCATTTTATGGGATTTCTGTGGCTGCACTGCTGCTGAGAGCATCACCTGAACTCTCATAACCACAGCAGAAACACCCTCATGGGTAGTATGATATACAGTATACACACACACAAACACACGCACACATATACACACACACTGACAATATGTGGCTTTTGTATGGCTGCTATCTAAAGCCATCTAAAGGGACGTTCTGTCTACATAAGCAGAAAAACCCACATCATCTGGATGAAGGGATGGGAGAGGATGATCTCCCCCGTCACTCTCACCCACTATCTCTCCCCCCTCATATTACAACTCCCTTTAAATATCTCTCACCCTCTTTCTTGCTCTTTCTATCTTCTTATCATCCCCTTTTCATCATTTTTTTTCTTCCTCTCTCAATTTTTTCCCTCTCTCACTCTGTTGAACGTTCAAGCTAAAACCACGGCATCTGCTCTTCACACACACACACACACGTACACACACACACACACAAACTCAACCACACCAAAGCATGCCTGTCATCCAGTTATCGCCTCACAGATGAGTAGGTTGGTCGTGGGCCGGCAGCTACAGCTGAGGCAGCAGGAGAGTGTGGCTGTATGTGAGCTTCTGGTGGAATGCAACATGAAAAAAGAGCTTGAACACACACACACACACACACATACACATACAAAGATTCACATATCAGTCAGTAAAAGTGCTGAAGGCTTCAATTTGAAACTCTGTGAGGTTTCTGAGGTGCTTAAAAGCTGCGTTTACCTATTAAAGGAGGAGCGCACACTCACACATGCACACACACACAAACACACACAGATCTAACTTAAAGCCCAAGCGTGTGGATATGTAAAGTGTGCTTAAACATGCACAAACACAAGCATGTATTGCTTTAATAATACAAACCATGTAAGGGTTGAGGAGTGAAGTGTTTGTGATTAGAGCTCTGTAAATGGAAAAACAGTGCGGTGTAGAGATTCACACCTTACCTGCTGAAACAGTCACAGGTGTCTCATCCTCAGCTTCACGTTCACTCCTCAACGAGCCGCACTTTAAACACCACGAGGACGCTCCAAACACACCGACCTTCAACTTGCACAGCTCTATATATCTTTCTTTTTTAAGCTTTTGTTTTTGTTTTTGTCTTTTGTTTTTTTCTATTTATCAACAGGTGAAATATATGAGGGAGTATTAGGGCCACGGTAGAAGGCCAAACACTCCTTTTTAAAGATTTCAAGAGAAAAAATTCTGTATGTTACAAATATAAAGTCACAAGAAAGTCAAGTCGTAATCTGTGTTGCCAGATCTCCTGAGGGAAACAAGCAGCCAGCTCTATGAAAACAAGTCCCAAATAAGCCCAACAGGCAACCCGCCACATTGTCTAAAACAGGGGCTGCTGGTTAATGGTAAAAATATATACAATTGTTATTACATTATGCATAAGCAAAATGAAACGTCACTTTCTGATCTCCGGAGTTGCTGGTCTACCACCTTGATCTGTCTTTGTGTTGCTGGTCCAAATCAACCACAGAGTTCCTTATACAAGCTGAGCCACAAAATCAGCTTAAAGATATGATTCAGTTAATATTATCTTTACTTGACCAGGACGTCCCATTGATCCTGCCAAGGTAGCAGCTGTGTGTCCCCAAAAAAACACGAACAACACAATCAACAATTCTTAAACAGAGTTAAAGACACACCGAGTCTCACAAGGAAAACTACCACATGCTTCTGTCACCACATTTTAACTTGTGAAGAGATATGATTGTGTCCAATTTTAGCTCTTTTACCGTGACCACTGAGCGTGTTAGGAAAAGGCCGTTTTTCTCTAGATCTGTCATGCAGTACCGTCAGATCAGAGGATCATAACTGTTACCCAGTAAACAGGTTACAGAGGTAAGATGGCAGTTTTCCCAGGAGACACATCAAATCTGATCTTTGGCTTCTTCCCAAGCATGAAAACAAAAAGGGCAGACTACCTGGCAGTAGGTGAAAGAAAGCTCGTGATTAGTTGGAAGTCAAAAAAATATGCGAGCGGAGACACAGCATGGAGGCAGAATCAGGGCGTCCTGCAAGAGCATCAGGTTGAAGGCAAAAGAAATCTACACCAGGAGGAACAGGGTCAATTTTACTGCAAGTGTCTGCAAACACGCTCCCATTTCCCAGAAAGACGTAAGGCTCTCAATGAACAATAAGATTAACAATCAGATTATATTTTGGGGTTTTGGAAGACTTCATGAGAAATATTTAGAGGCTAGTCTCTTATTCACTCCTGTCCCAAAAGAAATCAGTGAGAGTTTGCTGAATTTCCAGAAGGTGTGTCTCTGTAGGGATCCTGTGTCGAACACTTCAAGTTACAATCTGGATCTGTCAGTGACCAGAACAAGAACTTCCTCTTCCTCCTCTCATCCCTGTTGTCAGCGCTCTCATTGCTCTTTTTTGAGGATAAACTATTTGTACAGATTGTTGAGTGTGTCGGTGTGAAGGCCAGGCATCGCTGTGTATATGTGTTTGTGTGTCTGTGTGTGTGAGAAAGAGTATGCGAACTACAATCCTCATCCCCCCCGGTAGGCTGACAGTTCCTGTGTGTGGGCTTAACAGTGGAATCCGGTTTTCAAGGGTATGTGTGTGTCTGTGTGTGTGTGTACTGTGTGTAAGTGTCCATCATCACTTAACTGTGTCTGTCCTCTGGGCTCGTCCCCATTGGCTGATTTCTGGCCAATTACATGGCTGCAGGAAGTACAAGCCCCCAACAGCTGCTCTGAAGTCCAGGACAAGAGAGACAGAGAGAGAGAGGCAACTGTTTACATGGAGAGGAATACTAATCAAGCCATTATTCATCAATTCATCTCTCACTTTTTCATATAGTCAGTAATAAACACAAATATATAAGGTAATAAATAAAAGCTGATTAAGAAAAGATAGAGACAAAAATAAGGTCTTAATTATTTGGATGCTTTTTTGTGACTTTGGTGAATTCTGAAAATATTTGGAGCATCATGAAACAAAAATTAAATGAAGGAGATTCTGAACTGAAGAGAAAAGGTGATGCAACTTTTTAGAGACATTAAGTGCTGTCACTATAGTTGAAATCAGCATATATTTTCATTAGGGCTGGTGTATCACAATATATTTTTTTCATATCAGTCAATATCGATACATATCAGGATATGCAAAAAATCTCTTGTCAATCTTAAATGTTCTGTTACTCTTCAATGAAATGTAACAGTGCTTATCAGTAGCATGTCTAGCAATACAATAAGCTACTGCATCTGTGAGGTCTTTGTGTATCTTCAACGTTTTGTCGTAAGGCGTTGAGCCAGAGAAAGCGGACTGAATGGTCGGTTCAGTGCGACGCAGACCCGGGGTAACTCCCCTTTTCATTGGCTATTCGTATAGTCGACTAAAACATGGCAGAATGCTGGTTATCGAAAAGCATATTAACCATGTTACCGGTGTTGTTTTCGTTGACGTTGACGAAAATATATACACTGGTTGTTTTCGTTGACAAAAATATTTCGTCAACGCCCCTTTTTTTCCACGATGAAGACGTGACGTTGACAAGCTAAACATAAGTCTTAGATGACTAAAATCTGACGAGACGAATATGTACAGTGACCCAACTTTTTTGGAATTGGGATGGTCATTATATCACATTACATTCACACGTACACATTTCTGAACGAGAGTACTTCGGAAAGGAAATGCAAAACTGAGGAGAGAAAGTTGTCTCACTCATAAAGAACTCAGTTCTCCTCTTAATTTAATCCATACTTTGCATCTTTGTGTAATGTGAGATGCTCCACTCACAGATGCTCTTCAGCTCTAAACACACACACATGCACACACACAACCATAGAGGCTGACTCACACTCACACACTGATCCAGCTGCTTGTGCTCTCAGCAGACTGAGCTGTCAATAAGTCACATCAACAGCCTCAAACATTGTCACTTTATTTTACTTTACTATTGATCACAAACACACAGAACTGCTGAGTCCATGTGATGACACATCATCCACGACAGCTGACAGTGAGTATGTGAGCATGTGGTGTCCATTATACATGAATATCTGAGTGTCAGGACCACCCTGTAACAAATGATGTAATTGAGCTAACTGGCTTCCTGAACTTACAGCTGGAGGGAAAATCCTCCGTTGAAGATCTTATTGTTTTGGTCCTCCTTTTTTTCAACTTTGAAACACTTGTTGACAAAGCAATCGCTCTGTCCACAAAACAGACACGCTTGTGACTTACATGTTGAGTGAAGGGATGATCTGAATGCACCAATTGGAAGACAAGGAGTGGTTGTTGTGCAAACTGATAAAGTAATAGATGGCCATGCTTATTGGGCATAACCATAAACTGTATATAGACTGGACGCCTTCTGCCTCCTCGCTGGGTGAAGCCATTGCAAGAACAGCACCCTCTGGTGACAGGCTGCAGTGTAGGTCATAAATCCCGCCTCCTCCAGCAATTCCTATGGAGCTGTGGACAAATGTAAGAAATTTATTACACAGAATATACATTTTTCTCCCCCCTGCTTGCGATGTTGACATGTAGTTACTGTAAGACCAGTTTGTGCTCAAGTCCTCTTTTCTCTGTACAGCTCCATTTTTAAAAGTTTTTAGGGGTTTCATGTTTTCTATGATTGACACTTGATACAGCCTATGGGCGTAAAAAGATTGCATAGCTCACCCGGCGGATACGTTGTAAGAGCCGAATTACCGAGAGCTTTGCGGCTTCAAATCCGTATACTGGCTGAAGGCAGAACCAAGTTGTCCGTAGTATATTCAGTCTGTGTGTATAACAGGAGCTTCTTGTCATCCAGTGCTACCAAGACGAGGGGTCTGCAAAGGAGTGATTAGATTTGGATATCATCTCTAGACTACCACATAGTCCTATTTCTATGAACTGCACCTCAGAGCCATTAAAAAGTACCAAATTTAATGATCTGATACTGTAGCAATAGTCTTAAAAATGATATAACATGGTTTGGGTGAAGTTTGAGTCTTATAAATTCAGTAATTTGTTACAGAGAATGCTTGAAAAATATATAAATATAGAGTATGTTCGTATGTATGCAGGTAAACCACTCCACACTAGAGTTGCGAAGTTTGTCATCTGCTCATTCTTATTGTTGCTGCAGAAAATGTGCATGGTTACATGTTTGAATGGTAATGATAATTTCAGGTAACTCTCAGGCCTAATAGGGGGAAGTTTTCAGCAGAGCACCATCACAAGATTAATGCAAAGTTTTAAAGCAGAACTCAAAGTGTTGTAGAAAAAAAAGACAAACATATCATGAAAGCCCTGCGGTTCTTTGTTTATTTGGGTGGAGTTCGATCGCTGCAGCAGTCGAGTCAGTGTTTGTTGAACAAGTTCTCACCAGGCATCATGGAGGAAAAGCAGGGAGCTCCTCAGTACCTCTGTCAGGGAAGTTAACCCTCTCTCCTCTCTGATGTGTCTAACATCAAACAGTTTGCTGTCACACACACAGACACACACACTAACACAGGCACGCACACACGGAAACTGCGACTGAAGTACAACAGCTGGTAACAGACACAGAACAGAACTGAGCTGTCATGCCCACACTACAGAGCTGACACACAAACACACACACACATACACACACAAGACTGCAGGAAACTTTAATGCACACTCTGATGCATGTTTTTTTTACACTTATTTCACACAAATGCACACGCACACACATATGTGCGCACATAAGTAAACCAGCCTGGATGTATGAGATGTGGGAAAGTGAGCTGATACTTTTCATGTCTGTTTCCTTCATCAGTTCTGCAGGATTTTGCAAGAAGTCTTTCTGCAACAGATGATACAACAACTTCCTAGACCCAACAAACCTTGACTCTCACTTTAATGAGAAGATGCAAATAAGGAAATGTTTGAAAATCAATGTCGAGCCTCAAATAACTAAAAAAGAAAAACACTTTTTATGTAAAAGAAAAATACTCAGAATGTATCACAGCGTCCAAGGTTAATATACACTCCACCACTGGGTTATATGTGAGGGATAATGCAGAGTCTCTGGCTTTACAGTTGATAGGCCTTGAAAAAGAGAGGCGTAAGTGACAACCTGCAGCACTGTTCATTTTATCACTCACTCGCTATTTCAGTGATTCACCAACCAATGGTGCTGCCTTTGCTTGGATTACAGGAGAGTAGTGTTGGGCGGTATGAAGAAAATCTTATATCACAGTATGTGTAATGTCATATCACATTAACGGTATAAAAAATAACCATACTGTCGCATTTGTTCATTTTCCTTTTATTTTTACACTTGGATTTGTCTACAAATGCAAACAAAATGAGCGTACCTTTGGTGAAAGACTCTGCAGAGCTCTTTTGTATAAATGGAGCTGCTTTAACTTTAGTTTTTGGTGCAGCAGGTGCGTCACGCATCTTTTGGTTCTCATAATAGAACTTGGCGTGTTTCATCTTTATGTGGTGGAAGAGGTTGCTAGTGTTTCCACCTCCAGCAATGACAGCCACACGACACTCTTTGCTTAGTACTGTTTTCTGATCATTGTTGGATTTAATAAATCAGAAGAATCTTCAGACAACCGATGTCGCGACTCGCGCCCTTTTTTAGAACGAGTTCCTCTTCCTCTTCCTCATGTTGGGTGGGTCGGGCTGCCTCCGTTTGCTCGATAACGCCACCAGTGAAGCTATTTCTTCTTCGTTGAAACTATGCCAAGCAGTCTGCTGGACACCCTGGTGATTAAAGGGAGCACACCCAAATCTAACCAATCAAACGAAGCGAGCAAACTCTGAACAACATGCTGGTGACTACATGGAAACGCACCCAAACGGATGCGCTCTGGCTTTCCTGTTGGAGAGTGCAAACAACTACACACTGACTCAGAGAGATGCTGCGGACACCTGCTCTCTCTCTCCGGTATAAACAGATAGCAAAATTTCTACTGGAAGACACTTTTTTTACCGTCACATGGTTTATACTGTCATACCGCCCAACATTACAGGAGAAGAACCAATATTGGAATATACATACTGTTCCTATACAGCAAACTAATGGAAACCAGCGTTTTTGGTGTCAACAAGCAGAAGTTGGATGTCCTGGAACTATTTTCCACAGAGTTGAATTGATTTCATCAGTGTGATCTTCTTGTCTTTGGCATTGCTCTTGGAAAATTAATATTGTGACCAATCAGGATCATGGATTCAACACAGCCTGGTGGTAAGAAAGAAAGCCACTGCCCTTTATCCCCGTTTCCTCCCAGTGCTCCGTCCATAGATGAAACAAAGAAAAAGCTTAAGCCCAGTTTCGTGGCATGAATTGAACATGTTTACAGCCTGGTACATAAATCTGTGCACTTCAGCGATGTTAACTTCGATAACAGTTAATCTGTCATTTCTGTTTAAATCCAGCAGAAGTTAACAGTGACGTTAATGTTATAACCTTCTGAAAATCTCACAGTCCTCCTGCGGCGATGGAGAGGCTTCCCTCGGTTCAGCTTCGGTAAAATTTCTAATCCAATCACATAATAGTCATAAAGATCCGCTGATCATCTAAATCTTTAAAGGCTGTGTGCTCTTGCTCAAGTAGTCCGTGACTCATCTTACCATGGCAAAGCAGAAATTGGATCTTTCTCTCTCGGGTCAACAGATTGAAAAATGAAAATGTCTTTGAGTAAACGCTTCATTGTTGCTGCATTGTTGGCCGAAGTAAAGTCAGGTGACACAAATTTTGCGAAGTTGAAGAAAACTGAAATTAATGAAAGTCAATGGCTAGAATGATTGTTTTTCAGATAAACAGCAGGTTAAAATTAAGAGTAAAAAAACAAATTTTCTAGATATAATTTACCAGATGTTTACCCAACAATCAGAGGGAACTTGTCTGTTCTCTGCTCTATGACTCTCATGGAAACTTCAATAAAACGCAGTCATTGTTCATATTTTAACACCTGTGGTTTTACAAGTCAAAATGAGTGGGAATCCACAGGACTGGAAATCTGTTTTCATTTAGGAGAACAACACAAATCTACTTCAGTTCTAAATAATCCTCAAGTCCTGCGAAAGAAACTTCGGGGCGGGGTTTTACGAGCTTTTCAACAAAAATGTCGCTGAAAACATCTGCAGCAGGAAGCGGCACAAAGAGAGCAGTGAAGACGAGTGAAGCTGTGGGCCGGACAGATGTGTTTAGGAGTGAAACACCGCTCAGAGAGAAGACTGTCCATTGTATGAGTTTAGTTTCTACACTCCTGTGTGAGTCTGTGTGTGTGTCTGTGTGTGTGTGTGTTTGCTCTTGGTTATAATGACTGCGATGCATCTACAAAGTGAAGGCAGCTGGGACTGAGGCATGATGGGAGTGATCAGTTCAAGATGGCATCGCAGGGAGGCCCACTTTTCATTCTCTTTTCATCTCTCTTTTCATCTCCACGTATAAATCTGTCTCCCCATCTATCATTCATTTACTCCTCGTCTCCGCCCCTTACCTTTTCCCCTCTTCCCTTGTTTCTTCCTTCTCTACTCATTTTCATTTTCCTTACACTCTTCCTTACTCTCTTCTTATCCTCCACCTTGCCCTTGTATCTCTTCTCCCAGTTTATAAAATTTTGTCTGTTTTTACTCACATCTTGTCTTTTCTATTCATCCTCTTCATCACCTCCTTCTTTTCCAACCTTGAATATCTCCCTTTTCCTCTCCAAACCACTTCTGTCCTTACTTTTCTCTCCACTTTCACCATTTTTTTCTGATATTTTTTCTTCAATATCTCTTTTTTCTCTTAATTTTTCTTTTCCATCTTTTTTACTGCCCAGATACCGCTCTTTCTCTTGCATCCTCATCCCTCCTCCCATCCTCACTTAATGGTTTTTCTTCCGTCTTCATCCCCCTCTTTCTCTTGTTATTAGTTCAGCTGTTAAATCTATGTCCTCTCCTTCAGTTTATCTGACTTCTGTTATCTTTCTTGTATTTCTCTCCTTTGTCTTTCCTTTCCTCTGTGAATTTCCCCACTTCCTTACTCCTTGTCTCCTCTGTAACACATTCCTTTTCTTTTTCTTTTCTCTATTTTATTCCCTTCTTTATCATATTTTATCATTTTCTTTCACCTTTCAGTCCTACACACTCCTCTCTCAGGTTTACCTACATCTTCGCCACCTTTCTTTATTCCCTCCTTCATCCCTCACTCCCTCCCTCCCTCCCTCCCCCTACTTCTTCTCCTCTTTACTTTCTAATTGCGAGCAGGAAGCTGCCAGATATTGTGAGGTGTAATGTGCTGTCTGATTCCTCTCTTAGCGTTCTTAAATGATCGCTATTTATTTGTCAAGCCAAGCGTTGAGCGCTAATTAAGGAGAAATGCTTTGAACTGCTTCTGGTGTGTGTGTGTGTGTTTGTTTTGTGTGTTTGTGTGAATCAAGGCAGTGTGTGTGTAGGTGTGTGTGTTTGTGTGTGAAGCGCAGCTAAAAGATGGAGGGAGTTGTCATTGGCGAGCCGATCCCTTGCTGCTCTGAGTGCTTCTAGATTCATGTGCTCTTGTGTGTGAGGTTTGTTTCAGAGGTTTTTCTTGCGTCGACATCATTTTAAAGACAACACACACACACACATATACACACACTCACATAAAGAAACACACACAGCAGCTGGTGTTTTAAGAGAGAGCAATGCACGGACGTGATTGGCTGTTTTCTCTGATTGCTTGTCCTGTCATCACAGTTCTGCAGCTTGATTGGTTGTTTCCACTGAATCTTTTTTTAATCTTAAATATTTAGTGAACTTTAAAGGAACGGCCGTGGATCTATGTTATTGTTAATAAGAACTACTCACCTGTCTCTATTGGGCCAGAAGGGTATAAAGCCTCTAACAGTACGAATCAGTGCACTGCTCCAAGAGTTTGAAACTTTTGCAGAAATACAAACTTAGAATTTGGATTGCATTTTGAGACAATCTTTGTGTTCAGCGGTTTGGATTTCAGCCTTTAAGTGGTGCCAAAGTTGTGAATTTGATCCTTCAATCTCAATCAGTTCCTCAGGGCTGTTCTCTTAGACTAAAGGAAAGTCAGACAGCGTCGTTGATGTGTAACTTCTTGAACACATTGTGATTGTCTGTACCCAGAGAGTTCATGGATGCAGTTGACATGTGTCAGTGTCGTTATAGAAATAGAAATACTAGACTGCTGTAAAAACTACCATACTTTATAATCAGACTTTTCCATTGGTCATCAGATCCAATGGAACAAATTTATCTGAAGATATGCAAAAAGCTGTAATTAGAAAAATGATGACACAGCCAAACATAGACAGTTTAAACATTCGTCATTGCTTTTCAAAAAAGAAACTAGCGACACTTTAGGACCATTTTCTGACTCACAACGCTGCTTAAACTTGGTATTTATAGCTTCCTTTTATCTGTTCTGCTTTTAACTTATATTGATTTAATGACCTTGTACTTTTAACTTTTGAATGAGGATTGCAAAGAACTACACTTTTCCAATTAAAAGTAAAACTGAGTACAACATATGATTCATTCAGCAACAACATGGTTTACATGGTTGGTATCAATGCATTCACTTACCTGAGCCATGCTACTGCATAAGTTTTCTGATTGATTAATGATTAATACCAGGGTTGTCAACAAATATTCTATATATTATATATATATTTCTATATAGATTATATTTAACGAGATTCGAATGTGAAAATTAATATTCGAATATTAAATAAACAGCAGGAAAAAAACGATCGGGGAAAAAAAAAACAGCAGCTGCTTTGTGAGCGAGCACACTGTAACCACTGGTCAGGGACAGGTCACAGGAGCTGTGGAGCTGTGTCCGTGGCACATGCAGAGGGAGATGGCGGGATGTTTGGAGCCTAACTCAGAGAGAGTGGTCTGGACTCCAACAAACTTAAGAAGCTCTGTTTGGAAATCATTCGGATTTTGGGCTAGGACAGATATTCGAACGTCATTTTGGAGCAATTTTGACATCTCTAATTGATACTGAGAGTTCAGCAGTGATAGATCCATGACAGATAGATATGTTTGTGCGCAGGTTAAAGAAGGTCTCAAATCTTTCCTCGTTCACTCTGCCGTCTTTATGTCGATCTTATCTGTAAGTCATGATTTTTCGTTTTTGAAGGATTGAAAAAGTGTGAATGATAGTTGAGTCTGTTGACTGGATCTCTGGATGTGGACTGTGTCTGAGCTGTGGTATGCGGTTTCTCTGTTCCAGTGAGTCCAGTGTTAGCCGCTGTCTCTGCTGGTTTTACTGTTTCTGGTAGCAGCCTCAGGGCCTCACTCCCTCAGGAGAGTCTGTGTGTGTCTGTGCCTGTGTGTGCGTGTGTCTGTGTGAGTGTGTGTCAGCTGGAGCAAAGCTGGCGTACAGGTGCGCCGCTGCCTCGCCAGCACTTCCTGGTAATTAATGACTTCTTCCTGCCTCTCTCTCTCTCTCTCTCTCTCTCTCTCTCTCTCTCTCTCTCTCTCTCTCTCTCATTCTCTCTCTCTCTCTGTAAGTTGGCACGGTGGAAATTGATGACATCTGAGTATTTGTGTTTTCAGTCACATGAGGACAGAAGGTTGAGAGGGAGAGGAAGAAAATGAGGAAAGAGGAAACTAGAGTGAGTGGGGGGCTGTTAAGAGTAGGAAGCAGAAAGCATGCCCAGAGTGATATATATTTAATTTTACATATAAAACACTCTGCCCTTGTATTTATGAGCCAATTTAAGGGTCTTACCTTGAATGCACTGAGATAAAACTGTGTAAAAAAAACTAATGACAGATAACAGGACAGGACTTTGACGCATCAGGTCAAAGTCTGAGCTCCATGTTCATTCATCAATTATACACACATAAACCTGCCCTGTCAACCGTTCCATACAGAAAAAAACAAGTCATTCCAAGTAGACCTTTAATAGAGTTCATGCATGCACAAAAATCTGAAGACTATGACATTTTTAGTGAGTGCAAATAGATATTTTCAGCAGGAAATGTTCCAGAGAAACTAGCCGCACAAGAACAACGGGAAAGCAACATGTGACAGGATAAACAAAAACACCTGATGTTTAAGAAAGTGAATCCTTTTCAAGAACGTTTAATCGAGTGTTTGGATGTCACATTGGTGTCGTCACCTGTTTGTTTCTGACGGTTTGAAGACTATCGATCGCCAAGTTGGAAATGCTGACTCAATCTCACTTTTGGTTGACCCTCCAGAGGCGGGCCTTAAGCGTACTTGGAAATAGCTACAGGTGTGCCCACCTGTCAGTCAAGTCCCCTGTGCCTCTGATTCGCCAAACTTGTTTCCTGAATAACTTTCAAGGAAAGATTCACTCCCTGTACAGCAGGTGCCATCAGAGCCCTGAGAAGAAAGCAGTTTTTTGAAACAGACTTTTTATTTTTGGTCGAAAAAAGTTGGTTTGACCTCAAGAGGGCGCTCAGGGAACTACATTTTTTACCACCTCCACGTTGGCTTCATTTCTCAAGACTAGGGGTTGTTACTTAGTCTGTATTATTGATGTAACTGGAAACCTGTGACTATACTTATTTAAGGTTACACTGCGGCTGCTGCAGTGTACTTATGATGTCATGTCCTGCCACTCACCATTATACCCTTCTGTTGGCTGTTTACACTGGGTTGTATCAACATTTTCCGTAGTCACATCGACAGAATTTTGGTCAGCTAAAAACCCTTGAAAGAGGGTCCTGGTCTATGGTGGTGTAAACTGATGTGCTCATGTCCTGTAGAGATATGAATGGTGAAGCCAAACGGTGATGCTGCTGTTGACAAACGCCTTCAGTTGAATTTCATTATAAAATCATTCTGCCAAGAGCTGGCCTGGCATTAAGACTTTACTTATAAGTGTTTTTGAGCAGGAAATTCTCAGGAGTGCATGTGTGAAAGATGTGTGACAGTAAAGATTATTATCTGATGACCTGCTGATAGCATACTCAGTAGAGACATGTTTACTACTTTGAAGTTTGACAGCTAACGTACAGTGATATTTTATGAGGAGAGGTTTAACCTTTCTTCTAAGCTCTATAATCTCTTTTTCTTTCGTACGAACATATCATTCAGAAGCTCGGTGTGAACAGAAACAAGAACATCTCTAAAGCTTGGGGCTGACCGGCTTTATATGTTTTATATTTCATTTGTACAAAAACAGAAAACGTAAAAATGGCAGTCTGCTGTTTTCACTGAAGGTGTCACTCATCCTGTAATCCTTACAACTCTCATCTGTTTTGTCTTTGTTCGGCTTTATCTCTCTTTTCTTTCTTTCTACCCTTTTTTAACCTCTTTTTTTATCTCATGTTGTTTTCCCCTCATCTGCTTCACAATTTTTGCTGCTTTTCTTCCTTCTTTTTTAGAAATCTCTCCCTCCTCCTCTCTCTTTCGCTCTCTCTCTCTCCCTTCCTGGTAATCTATCTTAGTTAATATCGTCTCTGTGAGCAGCTGGGTACCGAAGCTCAGTCAGCTCTGTGAGAAACAGACCTCTGCGTGTGTGTGTGTGTGTGTGTGTGTGTGTGTGTGTGTGTGTGTGTGTGTGTGTGTGTGTGTGTGTGTGTGTGTGTGTGTGTGTGTGTGTGTGTGTGTGTGTGTGTTTGAGACAGAAAGAGAGAGAAAAGAAGATGAGACTCTCACATACCCAGAGCTAATAGATACAAAGAAACCAGATAATGCAAAAAGTAAAACAGAAGCAAAAGACGAGGAGATGAGTATAGAGTAACGTGTAATGATAGAATATATGGATATATCTTTTCAGCAAAGAGTTATAACTATTGGTGAGAGAGGAGCTCACACACCTGTATGTCGCAAGTAGGGATGATGGGCGATAAATTATCGTTCATGATATATCGTCAGAAAAATCCTCCATGATATATATTTGCCATCTTATGATAAATACGATAAATGCAGGTTTATCTTCAAGATTGAGTCTTAGATTAGATCAATCAGGTATGCCTGACATCAGACATCTGCTGCTGTTTACTCTGTGCAATAAGAGTTTTCAATAAATGTTGAAAATGTTTTCACATTTGAGACTTGTTTGATGTCGTTAGTTTTCTCCATAACCTACCACTTAAACTTTTGGTTAAGTATCTTATTTGGCTACTCCAACTGGTGTTCTAAAGCCAAAATGAGTTCAAAATATAGATTGGAATTATAATATTTTTTATCAGGACTTTTATCGTTTTCGCCAGAATAGCATTATCGTGATCATTTTTTTAGCCCATATCGCCCATCTTTAGTCACAAGAACTGATTGGTTGAACAGATTTCCTGCAACGCCTTTTGTGTTAGAAAGGATGCTGAACAATACCTGCGCTAGATAGGGCTGCTCAGGTTCAAAAGTTCCCCAAGAACAGAAGAAAGAAAGCTTATAATGACACTAAACATGGGGAAGATGGAGGAGATATTAGAGGTGTATCGGTTAAGAAAGTTGTAAAATCAACAGTGTCGGAGACAGTGGTATTTGGTCTGTGTCACCAATTAAATAGTTCACAACTTATGAACAGAAGATATAACTTTTCTAAATATGAGGTTATGTCTCCTGCTTTACAAAGTCTATGGTTTGAATTATTAGTCTTACCGCCACCATAATGTGGTCTTGGTCCTGGTCTAGTAGAAGACATGCAGACCAAAAGAAGGCTGAGTATAGACAAAGCGCTCCATGTGCATATTTAATGTAAAGCCTCAGCTCTTCATAAAAGGGTCCTGCCTAGCTGGGGATTGAACCGGGAACATTTTTTGCTCATAATTACACTGAACTTGTGCTTCAGACTGAGGTTCTTGACTTTTCAAGGTGTTGACATTTAACAAGCAGGGAGAAGATTGGAAGAAACATCATGTGGGAGGTTTGATCGAATGTTTTCAGGGACAAGAAGTCGGGATAACGCCACTTCTGCTGGATTTGAATCATTGTTGCTGTAATATTTCCGATGCACTCATTCAACTTTATTAAAACAAATGCGTTTGAGGATCTTAACAGCGTGGCTTTCCTCACTCTGAGCCCCCGTGTCCTCTGTCTCGGTCTTTGACTGTCCTATCAACAAAGATAAAAAAGTCCAAAAATAACTAACATGATAGTTGGATTTCTATAAAACACCAGTTTCGAATTTTAAAAGTAGATGATGTTTATTGAAGAGAAAATTGACAGGGACATAAAGACAATCAGGTAACGAGTGACAGACACACAGAGTGCGCGAGGGACAGACGGGTACTTTGTCTCTCCTCCAGCTCGTCTTGTTGCCACGGTGACCGGTCTGGCCTGTCCTGGCTCGATGCTTGAGTTCGAGAAGAAAAAACAAAGAAAAGAACAGAAAAGAAGAAAAAGCGCCACAATCAATGAGACCCTTTTTGTTTTAGTGGGAACCCCCTTTTACCCTTCACGACACTCACGCTGAAACACACACTCACAGACACACACACACGGACAGAGGGACAGGGTGACTGAATCTGTGTGTGATTGTGAGTGTGTGTGCCTTTGTGTCTGACTCCCTCTCCCTGTGTATGTGTGTGTGTGTGAGTGACTTTATTTAAGACAAGGGCTCTTTTGTTTTAAGCAGCAGAATGGCTCTGAGACCGAGGCTGGCCCTGTAATTGGCCTACTTAGGCCCTGCTTAGCATGAGAAAAGCCTGCCTTGGCCCGGCAGCGCCAAGCTAACTCTTGTTTTCAGGCCACAGAGAGGACGGACTCGCTGATCAGAATTCAGATTAGCCCCGAAAACATCCTCCCCCTCCTCCAAACACACTCCTCCACCCTGTGCTTTAAATACACAGCGCACTAATTACTTAACGAGAAAGCTGGGGAAAAAAATCCAGCCTTTAACGGAGTATGGTGGAGTCTATTTAAAGGAAGAAAAGGAGGGGGGTTTGTCAGGTTCCTTTTCACCTCTTCTCTTCTCTCTAACTTAAAAAAAAAATGACCCTCTCCTCCATCTTTCCCTCTCTCCCTCCTTTATCCTCGCCTTCTCTCCCCCGGCCCAGACGCCACTTGTTGCTGCCGAATCATTGAACTTAATTAGCGGGACAATGTGTGAGCGGTTTGCTAAGTTTGAGCCGTAAACAGTGTCACGGTTAGAGGAAGAAGGAAAAGGCAGCAGAGAGGAGAAGGTAGAGAGAAATGAGGAGCTGTGAGATGATGGAGTCCACGCAGTGCAGCATGAGGTCGACCTCATGGAGGTAAATACCGTCACAGACACGGCTTCATTCATCAGAGTGAGATCATTTGAGGTGTCTGAGGTAGGCTCTGCTCCTGACGTTAGGCTTCGTTGGGCTGTAATTTATTTTTGTTCACTTGTGTTTTTGACCTTGAATTTGACTGTCAGTGGTCTGCTGTATAAATGGGAATTAATGGGCACTTGACAAAAATTCGAGAATGAAAAAAACATAAATTTACATATTTTGTATGAAAAACTGTGATTGAGCTATTTAATGTAATTGTCCATCTGTGTGTCTTTTAATCTCATATTTAGTGACAGTATTTGTAGATATTTGTTTTTTTTTATTACACAACCATTGCAAGAAATAATATATTCGCCAATATTTTGTGTAATTTTGGCTTTAAATGTGCACATTTTGTACTTAAAAGCAAAACTACAACACTTTATCTCAAGTTTGATCACATCATGCACCAAGCTCACCAAAAAAAAAAGATATAATATTGATTTATAAAACTAATATGTGTATTAGCAGATGTTGCTCTATTAACCCATACCAAGCATGAACACATACGCATTTGCAATCCTATATACACACACATGCCTAAACACCAGTACAAAAAAGTGTCTCCATGTTTGTATCTTTACTTTTATTTGCTACCCCAGTTTGTTTTCTCTGTGCTCTTTTAAAGAACCAAACCAACATCACTGCTGTTTTCTTTTTACACATTTTATTTTAGTTTTCCCAACGCTAAACAAACGTGCAAGTTTGCAATAATTTGATTTCTTCGTCTAGCAAAAAGAAACAAGTTAGCACGATGCAGTGCACCATGTGAAGGTGCTTAAATAGATTGCCACGACAAACTGGTGAGATGTTCCCGTGAGCTGAAAAAGTCCCTGATTCCTGAAGAGGTGTAATCCAGAACTGACTGTATAGCAGAGCATACCAACCCACGCGGGTCCTGTCGTTGTGGACATTTACAATTTTTTTTTTTTTCTCTGTGTGTTTTGGTCTCAATGTTCACATGTTAACCCTTTTAACTGGAAACAAAACCTAACCTTATAAAAACCTCTTTTTGCACGTTGCCCTGTGGACACTGAAACCAGAACTTTTGAGAAACTCTAATGTTATTACCTCAAAGTGCACATGGCAGTTATTGTTTCTTTTCGGCTCCCCATCTAGGTCTGCCCTCAGCACTGTTAGATTTAATTACATGAGTGCAAAGTAACCTAGTTTTTTCTCATTATCATTAATCTAAGGGAGCATAAATATATCACTGAAAAGTTTTTAATTCACTTCTTTGCGCAGAGTTTAAGGAACAAGGTTTACACTAGCTTAAGTAGACGCTCGGTACATGTGCACACAATGTACTTCCTTTCTGTTCGGCACGCCAGACTGATTACACATTATCGCCACCTACTTGTCTGGCATGCTTACGGTGTTGTCTTGAACTGTCACTGTGGCGACGTGTGGACAGTGAAATATCATAAATCATCCCAGGTATTGGCAGTATTACCTTGCATGAAACAGCAGTAAGCGCCATCATGTTTGCCCTTTCATATGGGGATAATTCTAACGGACAATGCTGTTGACTCTCAGTGTAACACTGTATCCTGGGCTTCCCTTAATGTGGTTGGTAAAAATGGTGGAGAATATGTTTGGCTAACAATTAGGAGACATAATGACAAAGCTAAATTTAACCTGATGGAATATATTCCCAGGGAAGGTTTTCATTATAATATTTTTTTCATAATGGGAAAAATCTGTTTCAGTATTGTTTTATATGCAGTCTGAGAGAAGAAATATGAAAGATCCGCTCACTAGACTCCGTCTGTTTGGGTCTGGGAGTGGCTCAACTCATTGACAAACTGTCTACAGGCGTACCCATCAGCCGACTCCCTCCCAAAGGTCAGGGGGCGACTGAGATTGGCTCACCTGAAGTTATATATCAACAGTGATAATAAAGGGTTTCTTTGGGGGGACAAAAATTAAAGGAGGGAAACTTTAAAAATGGAAAATTAATTGTTTAAAGACAAATGTAGACCAAAGACTAGACTTTCTTTTTCTTCTTTCATTCCTTTTAAATATTTAGTATTTTTATTATTTTTTCTTTCTTCTGCCTTGAGTACTCTCTTCCATATATATACCCAATTAATATACATCACTCTTATCGTGTCTCTCTTCCCGTCTATCGTATATTTATTCAACTTAATCCCAATTTGGTTTGACGAACCATGACCTCACCTTTCTGATATGACTTCCCAAAACAAATACATGCTCACACATTCATATGTATGTCTATATACACACACACGCGCGCTCGTTATAAATCCTTGTCTTGTCTCAATCATGTACGCTAGTATGTTGCCCTTATCTTTTCATGTTCTGTTTTCCATAAAATAAAATAAAACGTTAGTCACAAAATTTAAAAGTGAAAAAATAAAAAAAAAATGTCTTCTCACCTGGTGGCCATTTTGACAGATTTGTTTGAAAATCAAACTTAACGTAAAGTTCCAGGAGGGGATTTTGAGTTGGTTGGTGAAACAAATTAAGATTAACGGCCATGTCTTTTAATGAGCTCCTCTAAAGACATAAACTCGCCTGAGACGGCACCACTCATTTTTATATGTAGGTATTATGTATATCTGTCACTACTATGCTTGGTGCAAAGAGTTGCTGTGAGTTGCATATTTAAGATTTAAATTTGCAGACAGATGACACTTTTTCGTTATGTGTGCAGAGATATACTGTCAAAGTAGTATACAGAGTGTACAAATGAATGCAACCTGAAAGCTCCTCACAGTGTTTATTTAAACTGAGATTACATCTTTTTTTTTTTTTCGTGATGAAAAGGAGACATTGGGACAAGACTTCCATCATCTTAGACGTCTAAATGATCACCGTCACTCATGAATAAATATTTTTGCTCTCAGTATTTCTGATTTTCTCAGCGTCGCAGTTGTCTTCAAATTCCTTGACCAACATCTGGTTGTCCTGCCATCTTTGAAACGATCTGTCAACTCTTCTTGAAGATAATTTTTATATTTATCAAAATTTTTTCGCATCATTATAACTTTTTTTTTTCTCTAACCTTACAACTCAACAAAACGTGATAGATTTCTGTTTTGATTGATTGCCTTTCAAATTAATCTTAACTCTAACCATTTTTTGACCTTATAACAATACTTCTACATTTGGACTAATTTTGGGAGTCATTTTTTAATGGTATCTGTTAATACTATTAGACTTTTGCCTGTTCGAGATGAACTGGCTCACAACTTAGGGCATTGCTGTTTTAGAAAATTCACATATCTTCTATATAAATACCATCGTAAAATATTTGGCCTGTCTCTCCACTCTATAAAGAGTACTAAAAATGTGTATCACTTAATTTTAGGTCCATTTTAGTAGTTTTAAATCTTCTTCAGTTCTTAAGAGTGTAACTTATAGTCGAAAAATTTAAAATGGTCTTGCGTCTTGACCTCCAGAAACTTCGATGTATTCTTTGTTTTAAGTTTTCACTGATCTTCTCTTCCGTCTTTGTGAAAGATGGTTGTGTGCATGTTTTCTTGGTCTTGACTTAAAGGTCACATGATTGATAACCTCTCCCTCTCTCTCTCTCTGTGTTTCTGTATGTGTCTCCATCAGTCCATACTGGGAGGTGAACTGGGAATGGGGAGTCCCGGCGCAGCATCGCCCACCAAACCAGCAGGTCAGTACTACCAGCACTACGGCTCCAACCCCCGGAGGAGAACACTGCCTATGGACACCATGGGTGAGATGCCGCTCACTCTCTCACATTATATATGAACACAAAGACACACAAACACGGGGACGGAGTTAGCAGCACCGTCAACTATGGCTTTCTGTGTTACCCATTGTCAAAATAACGGCCTAGCTTTCAAAGTGCTTTTGTCAACCTCAGCGTTTAGATATGAGTTTGATTTTCTGATTTTTAATGAACGAAAAGGGGAATAAAATAAACTTTAAAACATAAAGTCCTTGTAAATTAAGTATAACTCTATCAGTCTCTGTTTTATAAAACGTTGAAATTGTCGTGGCCTTCAGCAAATTGTCACAAAAGTTATTGTGCTTGGTTGAAAAAGTTTTTAAGGTGGTGTTGATTTATCTTTGTGATCAGTTAATAAAACTGTTGTTAAAAAATATAGACTTAATAGCTTTACACAATACGTGCAGAGCCCCAAAATTACCATCCAGTTGTAAAAGTATAGGGATACAAGTCAGTTGCAGGACCTTTGCATTAGACAGATTAATGCTTTTAGTAAAGGCTTTTAAAAAATGTAAAATATTTGATAAAAATGTCTTTAAATGTCTAAAAAGTCCTATTAATCTTGTGAGAGCCAAGGGCCCAGAGTGTTTTTCTGATCAAACGTCAAATGTAAATGCTAACTTCAGCTTAACAAAAAGACAAAAGAGAAGAACTGGTGGTGATTTATTTATTTTTTAATATATGCTTGCAAATTTTTCAGACAGACACCTTTCACTCTCTGAGTATTTCATCATCTTTTGTTATTTGCGTCTTTGATGAACTTGACGGAAATTTTCTAATCATATTTTGGGCTGTAATTATTAGCTGATGTAATAAAACAAAGGAATTATTGTCAACAATAGTGAGTATTTGACCTTCTGGCATTTTTTAGGTAAAAGTTTGGAGACTTTTCGGACAAAATGTTATTGCGTGCTTTATCAGATTTCTTCTTCCTGTTTCTATCAAATTGTCTCCATCCGTGGATGTTATTTATGAGTGTGGTGGTGCAGCAGCATGCAGGATACAATTCAGAATTTTATTGAAAGTCTGACCTAACTAGAAAAAAATAAAGCATCATGACAGTGTTGAAGAAAATTTGTTCCTTTATTCTGTAAAAAGATGTGTTACTATACATTATTCCACCTGAGATATTTAAATAACATTTTCCTCTGATATCCCTGAATGCAGGACACTCCTGCACAGCCAGCAAAGGTCTAACATCTACACCTCCTACGAATACAACATAAATATTCTGTTGTTATTATCCTCTAGCTTCATTTTCATCACTGTATCCAGACAAACTTTTACCTTCCTGACCTTGATGACAGATTTCAGACCTGGACTGAACCTGCTCACAGTTGCTCTGTGCATGTGTGTGTCTTTGAACACGGTTGCTATTATGTTTAGAGAAGGCCGAGCTCTGTGAGTGTGTGTGACCGTCCTGTTTGTTGGCGCCTGTGTTTTGAAAAAGGGGCTTTAAGAAAATAAAAATACAGGGAAGTCTTTTAAAGTGAAACACAATGGTGGCCGCGGTGTAGCCTTGGTAGCGTTAGCCTTGAGAGGACACGACAACACACCAAAAAAATACATACTCACACACACTCACACCCAGGCACACACACAAGAGACAACTCCGGGCCAATTTCCAAAAAATGGCCCTTTCATTTTTCCATCAAAGTCTCACCTTCCCGGCTGATGGAGCGCTCCCTCGCTCTCCTTGAGAGAAACCCTGAAAAATAATATAAACGTGTCAAAAGCTGCCCTGCTTCTCTTTATCAAACAGAAAGGGAAAAAAATCAACCCGGTGCTTTTTGTGTTCTGTCTTTTTATTTCCTGCATCTTTTTGTGTGGTGCTTGTTTGCTCTGAATGCTGTCTTTGTGAACATATCGACGGCGGTGGGAAAAGTGGCCTTGCTTTTTTCTTTTTGGGCTGATCGATTAAATTCAAACAAATCAAACCAGCGGCTCCTTTTCAGAGAAATAAAAGCCTCTTGGCCTGTTAAACCCTCATACATTGCTTTGTTTCTTTTCTTTTTCTCTTTCAGACGTTCACACAAAAAAAGTGCGGAAGGTCCCTCCTGGCTTGCCATCCTCAGTAAGTGATAGCATTTGCTTTTTTCTTCTTACTGAGGTTTTGTCGCTGCTTTGAGTGAGTGTGTTTGAGTGAGTGCGTGTGTGTGTGTGTGTGTGTCACGGGAGCAGAAAGGCTGCTGATGCTCCTGCAGGTTTGAATCGCTGAGCTGGTTTGAAGTTGTTCAAAAGCTGCACACGTTGCCAGGTTTGGTTTATTTTGTTGGAGTGGAGACATTTCTGCTGTCGGACACAGGCCGGACAAAAACAGCTGCCGGCTTTTAATGTTTTTGGGGGAATCAGCTGGAAGGATTTCACGCCTGACGCCAAAAAAAGACACCTTCAGTTGTGGCGAATCTGCGGAAACACACAAGTGTAACTGTTTTATCTTGTTTTGTCAACGTTTTAAACACACAACCACAATTTTATCAAAAAGGATATCATGATAATTTGGTTTGAAGTGTCTGGTTGCTGATTCATGCATTCATGGGTTTATAAGCTGTTTGGATTGGAACCATCCATGGTATTTTTGACTGGTCATCTGGTTGCAGGCTGTTTTTTAAAGCAGGATTACCAGGACTAAAGTCCTGACGGACCTGATGTTGCAGAGGAAGGAGAAAGCCACACTTTCTACCAGGTCTTGTATCTTTGACATGCAGCTGTGTGAACTGAGCTGGACACAGCTGGACTCAGCTTATGTTTGAGGTATCAGCTTAGAGGTGTTAAACAGAATAAAAGGGACATAAACGCATAATAAAAATCAGAAAATAGCTTAAATATGTTTTTACACTCCTATTGCCACTCTATATTGCAGCTTATACTATGACTACCTTACACTGCACCTGTTATTATTGTCTATTTCATACCTAATATCACAGTTTACATCACCCTGGTAAACCTGTTGCTATTTGTCATGTCATGCCACCTCACGTTATCCCATAACTGTTACTTTAACCTGTTCTATAGGCTGCTACATTACATGTCCTAACTGCCCATTAGAATTTTTAAAAATCAGTTTATACCTTTGTGTAATATATAAGCTTTTACAAAAACAGAATTCTTTTTATATATTTGCCGTTCTTGTCGCTTGTCTTATCTTGTTTTATCTTAAATAGAAATACTTGAAACATACTGTGCATTCAAATGTAAAAAATATTAACCGCTTTTATCCTTCATAGGCTTCAGCACAAATCAAAATGACTACTACTACAAACACAGCGTAAAGAAACTTGATTTGTAATTTAAAATTGGTTTATTTTTGAAGAGATGACAGCCATTCTTTCCTTTTTTGTGTCATTTTGTGTATGAGTTTCAGTGTTAAAACAACAGACCCTACTTTCGGACTTATCAAACCCTAATAGTACATATTAATTTTCTTTCTTTTTTATTTCTTTTTTCAAATTTATCATAAATTCAGGTCCATTAGTATGTTAGCATAGATAAGATGGTTTCGAAAAAGAACCAGGAATGAATTCCCCAAATCTGAAATGTCATTGACTTTACAGATGTCAGATATTTACTTATAACTTTGCAGATAAGATTTTTTAAAAGTTTTATTTTATTATGTTGGTTTGACTAAATGACAAATAAATTAAATTGTTTTTTTTGTTTTTTTTTCTTTTCATTTTTGTGATAATCTTGGTTATGGTTTATTGTACAGATACAGTTTACAAAGAGAAAATGAAACGCAAGTATCATCGTTTGTACAGCGGATGGTGAATTGCAACAGCTATGAATAATAAAGGTGAAGGGGACAGTAGTTGACTAAAACAGTGAGATCTACGTTAGCATTAACTTTAGCTGCAGCCACAAACACACTCTATTTGCGTCAGGCCTTTCCTTTGCTGCAGTGTTTTCCCTGTGTGGGAAAAGCCGGCAGTAATGGTGTCATTTGTTTGTATTCATTCATGAGTGCAGGTCTCTCATCAATGAATCTTGTCCTGTTATTACATGCTAACTCACATTTTTGGAGATATTGATATTGTTAAGTTCGTATTGTGATAAATTGATCATAATATGTTTTAAATCTGTTAAAATATCAGAGATTTGGTCTCATATATCAGTCAGTCTGCTTTTAAAGAGAGGTATTATAATGTTTCGAGTGTGTGGGGATGTCTGCACAATGACACCGAATTAAAATCGTACCAGGACTGAGAGCTCTGGAGCTCATCAGATTTATTTCTGAATTCAACATGGAGCGGTTTTATATGTATGGAGGTTTTTTCTCATGTCTGACCTCATTAATCGCCTGTTAACGACGGCTGAATGTTCGCTGTGTCAGACGCCTCTTTGGCTCGGCGGGAGTCCGCCTTTCTGTGGCCTCGGCCGGCTTTGTCCCTGCTTCCTCCTCTCCTTCCTCCTCCTCTCTGTGTCTGCATCGGGGAGGGGGGGAGGAAGGGGGAGAAAGGGGGAAGGGAAGGAGGAGGAAAGACAAGAAACAAGGCGAGGAAAGCGGGGAGGAGGAGTGATTTTTCTTTAATAGGTTGATGTTGTGTTCATCCTCAAGTGGTAGAAGGACGTTCTCTGACGTGAGCCCCAGAACTCGTGTTCCCTTAAAGCACCTGAACTGAAAGGAAGTCCGTTTATTTATTCAGTAAAAGTTGAAAAAATTCTCATCACCACATTTACACAACAGAAATGGACGTCTTTGTTCAATGGTGTGATCCTTTTGCCTGTATTAGAGCTGAGAATGTCGTCACGTGTGAACTGACTGCATTACAAATACAAGCTGGGAAGTTGTGTAGCCGTTAGCTCCTGTTGTTGCTAGCATGGTAGCCAATAAGAAGCGATAAAAACACACACTGTGTTAGTTTGCACGTGAAGGCGACATAACATTTCACATTTCTCGCAAATCGACCAGAGTGTTTTTCTTTTAACCTTGACATGTTCTCTGCAGTCTTCCTCGGGCGAGTCCCACTTTTTAAAAGACGAGGATGAGGTTTTAAAAAGTGGAGCTTTTCCACTGTTGATACAGAGAGCAGCCATCTTGGATTTTAAGCCTCAGGCTGCCGACTTTCAGAGTCGGAAGGTGAGGCAGAAGTTTTCCATGTTATATTTATACTCAGTTATAAACGTGTGAGATTTACAGACATGACTTTTACCAAGAAGTATGAAAAGATTAATATTTTTATCTTCACAATCTAAAATGATTGTTGTGTTTTGCCATTTTATGTCAGAAAATTGATGATTACAAAAAAAGAACACTTATAAATAGACTCATTGAAGCTCAGCACCATCCTTACATCTTTCCAAAAGCACCAAACTCCATTGACAAAAACAGTAACTTTCTATTACTGAACACAGGTGTAATTTCTCTACCACTGCCTCCAGTTACAAGTTTGTGTGTGTTAGTAAAGTCAGGTGGCATCAAAGAGAGTGATTTAATGGCTGTTTCTGCTTAAAAAAAAACATCTGGACTGTACAGATCAGCATCCCAAATTATTTAGGACCTTAAAATCACTTAAATATGTTCAGAAAAAGGAGACTGGGCCTTACATTTACAGAGTAATTTACTGTAGTGTTATGTTGTTAATTCAGAGGGCAGTTTTCAAAGAGTGGACAGGATGTGTTGATGATGTTACAACATATATGAGAGACAAAGTCAACCTAGAACTAAAGAGAAGGACAAAAGGTTAACCAAAACCCTCCTGATTGGAAGTTTTATAGTCATCTTTTTTCAGTTTAAGGGCTTATAACAGTTTAAGACGAGCATAGACGAAATTCGAACTGTGTGAATCATTGTTTCTCTGGGACTTCAGGTTTATTCGTCACATAAATCTGTACTCCTCTTTACCCTGCAGCCGCCGCTGAGGTGTGCTCTGTGCTGCACAGGAGCGTTAGGGTTCGTCTCACATTGACAGTCATGTGATCCGTTTTTTTTTTTTTTTGACCTGTTGTTCTTTGCACCTTTACGTCTGATCCTCCTCCTCTGTGTTGTGAGTAATCCCGCCTGCTTCCTCTCACTCACATCAAGAGACAGAGGAGCGAGGAGACGACCCGCTGAGGACAGGAGAAAGAGAGCGCTGGTTCAACTGCAGAAAGACATTCAGGCGGTTTTTGGCACACGTTTGGCTGTAATGTGGTGAAGAGGGAGAGCGTTAAATCTGTGACATCTTTATTTCTGATGTTAAAGTAGCTGAAGCCCAGGTCCTGCACATAATCAGGAGTCAGATCTGGGGTCAAAGCCTTTTTTTGGGGTTGTACTCACTCTGCTGACAGGTGCTCATTTCCATAATCACTTCTGGTTCAGTTTTGGTTTAAATATTTTGATTTCTAAACTTTACTTTTGATCAAAATAGTGAAACTTCTTCGTGCTGCAGCGCTGACAAATCTGCATGTTTTGTATTGCTGCATTTCCAGCGGGTGTTAGATTGCTTAAATAAGCTTGGGGTTCTGGTACATGTGTCTTTGTATCAATTGACAGAGCAGGCGTGAATCAAAGGAAGAATTTGGGCAGTGTTCTGTCCAAACTTTGTGTTGATAACTAAAAAAAGAAACACATGGGATTTATTGTGAGTGCTGTGCTGCAGTGATTGAATCAGTAACTCTGTCAGCTGTTTGTTTTTGACTCAGATCAGTCCCATGAACATCCCTCTATAAGTTTCCTGTTTGTTTTTAAGCCTCAGCATGCTGTTGTCTGGTCAGAGATTCCTGCTCATCTCTGAAATGTTGTTTTTGCTTCTTTTTTTTTTCCCTCGATGGTCCGGCCTCCAAACCTGCTGCCAACAGCAGCGGCAACGAGGAGGGGCTGTTTTCATTTTGGCTTTCAGCAGCCGACGGAGCTGTGTGCATGTCTGTCCGTCTTTTATTGTGTGTTACCGACTCTTTAATGCAGGAAAGTCTGTTTCTCCAATCTAAATATCTTTTCCTTCTTTTTATTCTTAACTCTTTTATTGAGTTCAAGCTCATATATATATTTGACGAATAATAATGGGATAATTTTTGTTGTTTTTGGGAGCTAAATCATGTCTTGTGAAGATTTTTTGTTAATTATATTAATAATCATACATTAATATTCAGCTGAATACAGAGTGAGGAGTTCCTAAAATTCAACTGTAATAACAAAAAAAAAAAAGAAGATACTTGACGCTGCCACCTTTGTTCATTTTCATCATTTCAGAAAAATTTGACAGACTAAATTCTAGTAAATGTTCATGGGAAACACATTTTATTTTCAGTTTTCCTGAAACTGTTTCTACTTTATCGACCATTTTTGATTGAAACCTCTGAATGTAATCAAAAATTATAAGTAACATCACTAGTAATATTAGTATTATGTTTTTTTTTTTACTGTCATTGATACAGTGTAAAGAGTGTGGGTGTCATTATTATCTAACTAGTGATAAAACTTAAGTTCACTGCACTGCCATATTTTAAAAAATGGAAATATTTGATAATATTTAAAACTTATTGCTTTTTTTGTGTGTGTGTATGATCCTTAAGCATGCATTTTATGTGGATCGGTTTAGTTTCATATTGTGTTCATGGGTTGAATATTTTATTCTTTAATGAATTAAGATTTCCTCAGCATTTGTGTAAACAAGTTTTGAGCTCTGATGTAGAGAATGTTAGATATGACAACTATACATATCAAGGTTATTGAACCTTTAAAGGGTCAAAGGTCATTAATTCACTAAGTTTGTGTTGATAATCTGATCAAATTTGATATTGATGTGGAACAATAAAAAAACAGCTGAAACTGCAGTTTCAGAAAAACAGAAGATGAAATTTCAAACAATAATAAAGATTTAAAAGAAACAAAAAAATTATTTGAAATACACATAAATGGTTCAGTTGTTCCAGTCAAATGATCGGTTGAGCTGCAGACAGCACAACTCCTGCAGAGATTCCCATTTTTTATACTGAGTGTCACTGCAGATATGATACAACACACACACTAACACAGACACGTGCACACACACTCTGTCTGCCCGGCCTGCACCTGCTCTGAGTACAAACACAGCTTCAGAGAGGAATGTCTGTAATGTAAGTGTGTGTGTGCATGTGTGTGTGTGCATGTGTGTGTGTGAGTTTATGTCCAAGTCAGGGGTTCTATGGCAACACACCAAGACCCAAATCTCCTGAGAGAAAACCGACTATAGATAAACGTTCTTCACATTCACACGCACGTTAGTACATACAAACATGCGAGGACCCCCTCTCTGTAAACAGAAGGACTTGAGGTCCTGACTATCTTAGTGCAAAGCTCACATGCTAGGCTATTTGTACAATGAGACAGTTAGCCCTCTCTCCATGAAGGGATCCTCTGTGTGGTGACCACACTGTGAAAGTATGTGAGATGAAATCCACGGCTCTCATCATGAGCAAATATGAGACTGAAGCTGTCAAAGTAAGCGAAAAAAGAAAGACAGCTATCATCCAGGTCAGTGTGCTTTTTCTGAGGCAGCCCTCTTTGTGTTGTCCTTGTGAGATTCTGTTCAGTCTATTTGGAGATTTGCTGGGAACAAACACTGACTTTAAAATTTCCCTTTGACCACTAAGGTGAATAGAGAGACCTGATTTCATTGAAAAAGGCAGAAGAGGGCTTTGCCAAAATTTGAAGATGACCCTTTTTACTCCTTTATGGCTCTGTGTTTTTATTCAGGAGTTATTTTTGAGTTATTTTGTTACCTTAAATAGTAATTAGTCACATAATGACCATTCACTTATTTATGGCACATGTCTCTCACTGGGTTTCTTTAAGGCACGGTGGATTTTTGGTGCTACTATGAATCGCCAAGAGAAACTGTAACATGGTCCTTATCCACCATGCAGGGGGTCAAATGTCACAACACTGGAGCGGCCCACTGTTATGAAAGCTAATGTTATGGGGACTAGCTTTAACAAAGTTTTGTTAAAGTAGTTCCTTTAAACATCCATGAACAGAGCGAACACACTGCAAGAGCAAGAACATAACAATAGGAATGTTATACGAACCTTTTCCATTCTCGCAAGATAAACTCATCCCTTGAAAAAGATTAATCATACCGTCATGACTTTAACCTTTTTTAACACGACTTGATAACCCTCAAATCTGTGCACTGAAGCTTATTATAATGAGCTTTAAATGACATATAAAGTTGCTCATTTTAAACCAAATAACATAAAATGCACTAGTTTACTATTTCAGTGCGCTTCATTCTCAAAGACTTAAAGCTTCTTTGAGGAACTTCCAGTTTGTGCTCATTTTGGCGCCCTCTGTGGACAAAGCAGTGCATGTAATTTTTTTGTTTATTTACTTTTCGTGCATCTTTCTTTTTTTTTTTACATTTCTCTACTTCTTACTGTCTATAAATATATTTTCAAAATAAAAGCATTCACATTTGTAATACTATTTGCAAGAAATAATTTTTCTATTTATTAATATGATAAATAATAACATATTATTATTATTGTTTGGGTCTATGACTGTCTCTCGGAGAGATCTGAAGTATTTCAGTCTCAAAGTCCTCAAACGCTGAACTGCCTCTCCTCCTCCTCCTCCTCCTCATCTTTGCTTTTTTAATCATGTGATTGTTTGAGATCTCTAACACATGAAGCATACATACGCTGTCATGGGTTTTCAGTGTTTTTAAACATCTTTAAATGGATTTGGAAAGCCGAAGTGCCGTTTTTGTGGATTTAAATGTGTTTTATCCTCGTCGCTGGCCCCTCTTTTGCCCCAGCTTGTGAACACACTTCATTTAAGTTAGAAAGTCTTGTCTGTTTTCTGTCATCTCTGTCTCACATCCACTGCAGGCGATGGCTCTTTTTCTTTTAATTAATTCATTTCTCTCCCCCACCAGCCTTCCTCCTCCTTCCTCCTCCTCGTCTTTGTCGTCTCCCCACGCTGCAAGTTTGTTATTGTTGTTTGTCAAATTTAGTTTGCTGAGTTGATGATTTACTTTGAGAAACAATTAAACGTCACTTGAGAGGAGAGCGTGGGATGTCTTTGTAATCAAAAGGAAATTAGGCATCAGTTGCTAACATTAGCAGGTTGCAGAGTGCCGTCTCGCTGCTGCTTTTCTTTGTTGGTGTTCGGAGTAAAACAGCTTTTTTTCCCCCCTTTTAGATATCATTGTTTTAGTTAATTTGTTGTTCAGGCTGATAGAGTCTCTGGCTCGTCCTCCGAGCTTTGCTAATGCTGACTGAATATCAACAAAACACACACACACGTACAGTTTACATACTGTAGATCAACATTATCTCCAAAAATGGCCATAATGGAGCCACAGAAATGAAGCCATTAAAGGGAATAGAAATAAAATGATGCATGTGTAAGCATCTGCGTACTTAATGTGCAGATTTTGTCTTTTTTTTGTCTGCCTCCACACAGACACACAAACATAAACACACACTCACACACTCGGTCCACAGGTTACTCTGTTTTTAAATTATTCTGCTCAGTGTGAGTTCACATGTTTTGTCAGTCTTACACATGAAAGAGTTGAGAGGAGGCAAAAGAAAAAAGTTTCATTTCATATCTTAAAATGTGCAACCTTTATGAAGTGAACCTTTTTGTGCATGATACTAAGACTGAATTAATAAAGGTATATTTTAATGCACTCTATAAATGTCATTATGTGTCAGTACTTCACGTTACGAGTAATTCCTATTTCGTGGTTTTAAAAACAGAAAGCAGATTTTGACTTGATCTGATTGAAATAGTGATGCAATTATTGTTCATTTAATCATTCAGCAGAACAAAAGAAAAACTGACTACACTAGTGTTTATTTTAGGTCATATTTTCAGTTATTTTGTATGCAACACTGTCTTCATTTGCTTGCACCTTCTCCTTCATTTTACAAATTATCTGCCCCTTTTCAGTAAAGGATATATATATATAAATATTTTTGAACAAAGTGAATGAATATTTTAAAAAGGTCACTTTGGGCTTGTCATGTCTCAAGGACTTAACTTATTTTTAGCTATTTTTGGCATTATTGCATTCAATAAGGGGAGAAAAATGCATATATTTTTCAAAAATGTGTGAAAATGCTGAATCTTCATTTTCACTTCATGATTAGTCAAAAAAATTTAAGATTAATCAATACTAAAACTCATTGGTTGCTGCCCTTAACTTGAAACGTAAACATGGAAATAACCTGGAATAAAAAAAAGGAAATTTGAGTTTTTCCCATCAACATGCACAGTCTGATATTTTCACCTTTTTCATTTCAGTCAAGGATATAAACTCAGTTTAAAATATGATTTTGTTTAAAACTCAGAAGCTAAACATAAAAATATTCTACATAAAGCTGTCCTCTACAATGAACTCTCTTTTCGAGGGAATCTGATTGAGACAATTTTTAAATTTTGCAATGAGCGAAAATGTTTTCTAATATTTTTACTGAAATACACAAAGAGATGTGTTCAGGATTTAAGTGTCTGTTTCAGTTTAAGAAGTTACTAGCTCAGCTTAATTTCAATAATTGTTGTGTTTTGTTAATTACAAAGGAGTCAAAGTGAAGCCAGTTTAACACACAGAAAACAAATCTGTATTTTCTCATATCCTCTCTTTCTTCCATCCTCCTCACTCGGTGTCTATTTCTGATCTCAGAAACACAGACAGAGCATTATGGTTGAGTTTCTATTAGAAACCATACGATGATATTTTTACCTGAAGACAATTTAATAGATAATCTAGTTTTAAAGGATCCAGAATCTCAAGAGTCGTGAGCTGCTTTTCTGGAGAAAATCTTTCTCTTCTCTGATATCGGTCGTTTGTTGAAGAAATCCAGAGAAATCATTTTTAATCTTTGAGTTTTAAAAAGTAGACCACGAGAAGGAGGAATCTTTCCAACTCACAGAGCCGATGAAATCCTCTCTGTAGTCAGACCGGGTCGATCTGCTCTCTTCTCTGGCTATTTCCCTCTCTCTCTCTCTCTCTCCCTCTCTTTCTCTCTCCTCGGCTCAGATGTGGTTTTGTTTAAAGTCGACAGCGTTAATTAAATTAAGCCAGGTCTTGCAGAAGGCACAGTAGGAGAGCCGGCGGTCCCCGGTGGGGCCGCGGGTGGAGGATGGACGGGGGGTGAGAGAGGGAGAGCGATGTAATGGGGGAAAGCAGTTTGGTGAGCTATACTGCTCCCTTCAGGCGGCCCCTGGTACCACAGAGGTCCACACACCCTGGGAGTCACTAACTGTAGGAGGCAGATCTGCAGTTTGGCGACAATCTGCTGTGAAACACTTTGTCTGCTTTTGGTTTGAGTTATATTTATAAAAATCAACATCCTGTCCCATAAATGATCATACCTTTAAATATCAAAACCTTATAGATTAAAAAAAAGTTCTGGCTGAAGTAGATAAGACATAAATTTTGTTTTGAAAATGAGTATGCATTATGTTTTTTTTTTCTTCATCTTACTTGTTTAAACAATAAAAACATTGCAATTGTATCAGATGCTTTTTTAACAATGCAGTTTTTCAATTGAAATCGTAACATGAAAAATTGACAAAATCACAGGAAACTATTGTCCGAGGATTTCCCAACGCTTCTCTGATATTCTAGTGTCTAATTCACAAACTACACTGTCAATGAACGAGAGATAAATACAAACTCCTTTGATGTAAAGACTCTGTGCATGTTTTGAAAGGGGTGAAAAACATTATTCAAAGACACACACACACTTTGACACGTGTCATGTTTAGTTTGAATATTTGCAAACTGCCAGCAGCATAAAAACTCACCTGTTTCTATCACTGTGAAACGTTTTCAAATTCATTAAAAAATGACAGGAATTGAAAAAAAATTTTTTTTCACACGAGATTCGGCAGAAAAAAACAATATTTTCTAGATGTAATATATAATGAAGAAATTTTATTTGTAATGCGAGTGATTCCAGTGAAAAATGGGCTAAATAAATGAGCGTCATGTCCACTCTGTCAGTTTTGTCTCACTGTCAAACTGCCTGCAGTTTTGATGTAACAACAATCTGAAAAACATAAAAACACACATCGACCTCACCTCCTCCTGTGTGAAGTGTTGCTGAAAATGAAGTGTGTGTTTGCGTGTGTTAGCATGCTGCTCAAATTAGCCGTGTTGTACCGGGCCTTGGCAGAAGATGAGATGAGAAAGAGGCTACAGGGAGGGAGGGAGGGCCGAGAGAGAGGGAGAGAGAGAGGAAGAGAGAGAGGGGGAGGGAGGATGAGAGTCAGACAGAGAGAAAGACAGAGTAGGAGAGAGAGAGTGTCGCATAAATGAAATGCTGGGGTTTATAATTGTTCTTATGTTTGTATTTTTAAGGAGCTTGTTATAATCATTTCAGATACATATTTCAACATTAGTACAAGAGTGTGTGTTTGCACAAACTAGTGATGGTTTTTAATCTGAGCTTCATGTAGATTTAAGTGCAGGTCACTCTAGCCGCACTATTACATCGAGTAAAATAACTTCATACCAATCGGCAGATTTTACACTGACTTATTTTTTATTATTATTTGACAAGTGCTCACATAGATACAATAATGCACTGTTAACTGTGAGATAAAAAATGATAATGTACTCTGAGGTGCTCTACTATAGAATGATAAAACACAAGTTAAGCTGCGTTATTAACCAAGGTCTGTCTGTCAGGTACAGTACAGTATGGTATGCATTTATATGTTTGTTATTAAAAAAAAGTCAGTAAAAATACCAAATTATTCTGTACCTATTTTTTTGGCTGCCAGCAAATGCTCTTAGGAATCGTCAGAGGTTTATGTAATTCACTCAGACACCAGCTGATCAGAGAGAGGGGCACAAAGGTTGATGCAAATGGAGAGGGAGATCACAGCACATAAAATATTTCCCATAGCTTTGATGATTAACAGAACCTACTTGCAGCCAACAGGATTCATGGCAACTATTTTACAGTATAATTTTTTTTTTTTTGCAAGCTTGGATGAGAGTAGTGTCAGTTCCATTTTTTACCTTATAGCTGTACCGGACACACACAGAAAAAACAGATCAGGAAGTGCAACACGTGACATAAACATAGCTGATAAAAGTGAATACAGACTTTAGCTCTTCATTTTTCTGTGTATCTTTAAATTTAAGATCCATGTGACTCGCAGAAAAATAATTAGGTGAGGTGCGCTGCTCACCTCAGCAGTTTGAACATCTAATCTGTTAACATGCACGCCAAAAATCAAGCTGCTCCATCAGTCAGCCAACACGCTTCCTGCATGAAGAGTCACAGCCTGCTGTGGACATGCAGGCTGGATCAAGGTCTACCGTACCAAACCCTACCAAAACGGACTGAACCAAACCAGAACTCTGGGTGGAAATGCATGAATTTTGATAGTAGAGAATTTTGTTAAAACCAATCAGAATTTAGACAAAAATAAAACTGTTGAAAGACTGAAGTACCATGACATAAAATCATGATCCTCTATGAGGCGTTCTGATATAAAATAATAATGCACTGTGAAGTTCACTATCAGATGTTATGTTATTAGATATTGATGCACAAAGAGAAAATGGTGACTGATGTTATGAATGAGAGCGCTGTCCTGCAGCCGCCTCAGTCTCCATCCCAAAGAAACACAGAGCAGCTTCAGCCAGAAATGACCTCATGGTTAAACACTCTCTCTCTCTCTCTCTCTCTCTCTCTCTCTCTCTCTCTCTCTCTCTCTCTCTCTCTCTCTCTCTCTCACACACACACACACACACAGACACACACACTCATATGGACAGCTGTGTGTTCAGTTATGTTGAGTAAATGCTCGACTCGTTCCACTTGAAAACGCTGCAGAAATGCCTCAAAATATCTGCCTGTCACCCCTTTTGTAGGTCAAGGCAGTTTCGTTTCAACTCACCACAAATGCTCCCAGTGTTTGTGAAAATGATGCTTTTTATGAAATAATGTCGATTGGAGTGTGTAAGCGAATGTGTCTACTCTGTGCGATGAGGGTGTGTAAGCTTTTTGTTTGGCTCTCAGCCCCGAAATGTCCCACGCTGGTGCACCAGGCCGCCATTTTGTGTCAGATGGGGAACTGACTAATTGAATTACAAGGTATCCATTTGTGTTCACGAGTGTGTACATCATTGTGTGCATGCTGGCCGGGCAGCTTTTCTTTATTGTGGAGAAGTTTTTGTTTGACTGGACTACACAACAGACGGACAAAACTGAAGCTTTAAAGACGACGAAGGATAAACATCAGAGTAACATAAATAATCTCCAGAAGAGAAGTAACAATGTAGAGTTTTGACTGGCATGTTTGTCTGTCTTTATTAGTTTATTGTTTGTCTACAGGGGAAACATTAAGTTACATTTTGGTCAATGTTTTATTCGCATAGTTTTTAACTATTTGCAGTGATTTCAATCTGAAGGTTGTAGACTCTGTAAAAAAATGGAGGGAGTTTCTATGATATCACCAACTGGTTTCTGGAAAAGCCCCCTGGAGCCGATTGTTACAGATGCCATATTAGAAATGTTCAGTTCAGACAACTTTATTCATTTACATTTACATTTACAAACAACATTACACAGGTACACTTCAGAGACAACAAATAACTAATCAGCATATTGACAGAGATGCTTCAACACTTGCCCTCGTGTGGCCACTGAATGCTGATGAGAGAGGGTAAGAATCAAATGAGAAAGTCAATGATAAAAGATAAATAAGGTATACAGACAGAGCAATTGGTCAACTTGACCACGCCCCTTTTTATCCAAATATGCACATAACTCTTGCTCATAATAACTTAAAATTTAAAAATAGTTATGTTGAATTAAAAAAAAGTGATTTATAATTTTGCTGTTAAGAAGGGTTATTTTAACATGAGTGTTAATGAGACTTTTAGGCTTTTGCAGCAGACCTCTGGTGGACGCTTGGGGAACTGCCATGTTCAGCAGCTCTGCACTGGCTTTATACAAAGCTAGCTTATTATGGGCTGGGGTAGTTTAACCTTGCTGGTACAATGTTCAAGCTCAAGCTGCGTACATTTTTAATACAGCACCTACCTTTGATAAGTCATCTATCACTATGTAACGCTAGCTGGCTACATTGCTACTTTTAGCCCGCCCGTCATTAATTTGAAGAAGTTTTTGTCCACATAATTGTATCTAGGTTGCTGTTGGGTAACTTGCATCCTGTGCATCACTGATATACAATGATGGTTGTCTGAAGTGGACATGATGATGATCTGAGGCATATATTACTTTACAGCTGTAACATATAAATTCATGCCTCATCGCTTGCAGACTTCTCTGGCTGAGTCATGAGCATAATTGTACACATACTTAACCGTGAACTACCTGTAATACTCAAGGCGGAAAGAGCAACAGTGTCAGCAACATAGATCATGGTGCATAAGTAACTTGTTTTATTAACTTGTCTCTGAAGCTTTCTGCTATTTTAAGTCGCTGATACAGTTTAATTTGTCACATACTTCACCTAACAGTCATGCCATGTTAAACTTTGAGGACTTTGACTGAGAGTACAAGGCAGTCAGCAAGTTAATCTCTGGTTTTAGATAATGTTGAATTAGTTTAAAGACCGACAGGATTACACTTTTTGTTTCCTCGTTTGCTCCTCTTGAAGTAATGATAACTCAGCCATACCTCTGCTGTGCTGGCTCGCCGCTTAGTTGGTGTCACCTTCATGTGACCTTACATTTGAAAAGGTTTTGCCTCCACATTCACCGGAAGCTTCACTAAGCTTTCTGTCAATGAAACAAACTCAGACAGAAGATGTCTGCTGCCTCTCTGTCCTTGTGAGGACATTTGGCTTCCACAACCCCCCTTACCCCCCCACCCACACACACACTAGACACTCACACACACACACACACACACACATATGAATGCCTGCTGCAGATGTGAACGTTCCCTCGTGCATTCCTGAGCCCAAATATTTGGCTGCAGCTACAGGCAGCGGGGAGCAGCACTCTGATTTGCTCCAAGGCTAGGATGAATATCACATGTTATCGCTCACTCATACAGACACACACATATGCAAAAACGCACAAAATCAGTCTGTACTTGTGGTGATAAAACTGTTATAAGTAGCTGATAATGTTTTGAAAATGACTGTGAATGCTCCCAAACGTAAGAGTCCTGCTTTCAGCACATTTATGTCCTCTTGTAAGAGTGAAGGAGTGAAATACTTTTTAATCTTCATATATTTTCCTCCTAATAAGCCTTTAAATCTTCATGAAATGGTACAGAATAAACGAGTGCAACATCAAGTAGTATTTGGAGAGCGCTGCCTGCTGACAGCTAATTGCTGTCTGATTTCAACTTGACAAGCTGTCAAAACCGGTTTCTCATGGAAAATTAATTTGTGATCACAAAGAAAAATGTGAGGGAGAGTAATCAGCACCTACTTTACGGAGGACGAGTTTTGAAGCTTTTACAACTGGTTGAAAAGTCTGCGGAAGGTGACGACGGTTTCCAGGGAGGCTGATTTGACACTCTGACAGATGACTGGCAGCATTAAATCTGACCTTTAGCCCAAAATATCCTCTGCATGCCATACATCCTGATATTATTGCACATTTAGATGCACTTACCTCCAATTATAAACAACCTATACATCATAAAAGGTGAACCACAGATAAGAAATTGTGCTAGAGATTCAAAGAAAGTGGAATATATATGACAAGGAAACAAGAACTCGATCAAGGATATTACAGAATAAAAGAAAAAAAGATGCAGATACAGAAAAAAGGGTGTAAGTTCAATGAAACAACAGGTTGTTTTCTCTAATGAGAGCACTCGCTTCAACAAAGCCTTGGTCTCAGTGATCTGAATATCAGCCTCATAACACACACACACACACATGAAACACACACGCCCTGTTGTGTCTGTGTAATGCATGCTGCCGCTGCTGGTGCGGATTAGCTTCATCTTTAATCATTGTTTTCATTCTGAGCACGCTCTGTGTAAGGTATACCTGAACACAAAGCGCTGAGCAGGCCCTTCTCTCAGCAGCAGGTTGAACTGAGCGCTGAATGATATCCTCAGCAGGAGGACGGCGGGTCTCAGACGTCTAAGCAGGACAGAAGAAATGGTCTCAGGTCTCAGGCTGGAGTTCTGGGACTAAACTTAACATCTAGGACTCATTATGCGTTGAGTTAGGTTTACTCTGGACTTACACAGACTGAAGTTAAGCAACACTGGCCTGTTTTATACCAGCTTCACCTCTAATCAGTTTATTTTCTTGTGAAGTCTGGCATAGTTTCCTTCTGTGTCCACTCACATACTTGTAGCTCATCACCAGCTTCCCTAGCCTGGCCTTTTTGTTGACATGCCTGGAAAGATGCCGGGGTAAGATTTGATTTTTGCCATTTCTGACTCATTTTGGATCAACAGAATAATATCTTACCACTGCTTATCACGAACTGTCTTCGGCTTGGTTTTAAGAATCCACTTTTTGTCTTTGTGTGGCCATGTTGTCAGCAAAACTATGTGTCTTGTGGTGGAAGAGTGGAAAAAAAACACAGGCCCATACCTGGCTGGTATAGGAGACTCTGCGTTTGATCTGGGCTGGTCTCTGACGGAGTAGCAAACCTCAGCCCATATCTACTTCTGTGAAACTCTACCTCAACTGGTTGCAGCTTCATGAAGTTAGTTGAGAGATGTTCCTTTCTCCTGATTATTACCAATGCAAAACACTAAATAGAAACTGTGATATCAAACTGCGTCCATATAGTCTAAATTCTGTTCAGGGTGACATATGTCACAAATATATTATCTTAATTTTAAACCATCAATTTATGTTTAATTATCTTTTTTTATTATTTTAATGGAATTGGGGTTGTACCACCGTCATCAAGTGCAAAGGAATTCGAGCATCAAACTATAGAAACAGTGAAGGCTGCTGGGTATTGCATCAAGTTTTAGCTGGTGTTTGGCTTCTTCTGTGTTTAGTACAGACAGCATGCCCTCATTTGCTGGTACTGACTGACCCAGAACATCACAGCTCCCTCAGGTGGGAGCAGCCCTTACTATGGGAAGTTCATTGACTTTCGTGTCATGTATGTTTTCTCTCGCCATTCCTCCTTGACTCTGATAATTCAGTGCAGGACTCTGCAAAAGACCTGTCAATCAATCATCTTTTTCAAATCAAAACTTTACCTCTTAGCAGAACGAGCACGTGGACAAAACCGTGCCAAGCAAGACTTCAGTATTTTATTTATTCTTTTTTATTTGACCAGGTAAAATCCCACGGGATGGGAGTCATTTTTAATTAATACTGTGATCTGGACGGGATGGGAAAAAAAGCAACAGGAGCAGGAACAACATTAATAGATGATCATTTTCAGCTGTCTTGAACAACTAGATCTCAGTGAGAGCCAACATGCTTGACCACACTAGCAACACAAAGGAACCACAATAGTGGTTTGACTTCCTGTCACCAGCAGAAGTGAAAAGCGACTCAGAGTGGCTGCCACTTTTACCTAAATTTTTTTACTTTAAAATAAAAAACGTTTTTTCAACATGTTTGGTTTGTATTCAAACAGGAGCGGGACAGGAGTGAGAGTGATTTTGAGAAGGAGCGGGATGGGAGTGGGACAGGATTAATTTTTCTACTGTCGGGGGTTGGTATGGGACAGGATTTCTTCTCTGGGAGTGGTGCGGGACAGGAGTAAAAATCTGCTCCTGTGTCATGCTCTTCAGCACACGTCATGATAAATACAAATTCAAGAAAAAATCTAGGGCAATAAATAACAAGAAACAAATATGGTTAAGGAACCATCAAATTTACAGTTAAAGTGCAACAATATTTTGGGGCAATTCCAATTTAAAAACATAGGCATTGTTCATAGGACTATGGCTGCTTAGTGAGTAAAATGAAACAAAAAACTTCAGCTGAACCCAGTTCTGACATTTTCAGTTCTGTTTGTATAACGACAGAAACCATGTTTGAGAAACCCGTAGTTAAGGTGTGATTTTGTTTTACAGTTTGACCCATGTTCCATCTGTTAACATAGCAGAGTAGAGGTTCGTGACCGCCTGTGCTGCAGCCAGTCTGTAGGGGGAGCTCTAGATATTTTGGCTTCAAGGTCAGTGAAATGAATGTGGTTCACAGTCTTTTCCCCCTGCATGGTAAATATAAGTCTAAGTCTATTTTGGAATGCGTGTTTTGAACACATCCTTAAGGTGGTATGACAATGTTTGACAACATTCAACAAGTAAGCACAACCAGCCCCTCCTTTTCTGAAAACACAGGAAGCTGAAGCAGTTTTTAAAAAATTTTGGTAACCCTGTCGAAGTGCTTCCCTCCAATTTGTTGAATTCCTCAAAATGTTCCGTTTGCACGGCTGAAAGGAAAATCACAGAAAAATCACCATAAGGGCTGCTTTGCATTTTTAATTAAGAAACTAACATATGAATATATTTGCATATTATTGAGTTGCAGATTAAATCATGCATACATAATTAGCGTGCTGCGGCGCTCGTTCGTTCGCCCCTCTCTCTCTCCCTCTCTCTTTGCACTGTGCTTACTGTTTTTTCGGCAAGCTGTGGTTCTGATGGATGCCAGGCACAGGCACACACACGCACACACAAACACACACGTACACACTCAAACACTTGTATCAGAGACCCACTTACGCACCCTCTTCCTCTCTGTTTGTGTGTGTGTATGTGTGTGTGTGTGTGTGTGTGTGTGTGTGTGTGTGTGTGTGTGTGTGTGTGTCTCAATTTGTTTTTGGGAGGAAAATTAGCTTCTGATTTCCTCCGTCAGAATTGAGGCCACGTCAGGTTTTTTACCCTGATTAGACCGCAGAGAGAGAGAATGAAAAACTCTCTTTTTTTTAACCCTCAAACTCATTTCTTCAGTCTGTCTGCCATATTGTTCCTCTATTATCGATTTATCTTATCCTTTTTGACTTACATGTTTTAGCCAGGCTGATGCTTCCTTCAGAAAACTTTAGGACACTTTAAGACACATAATCAGCATGAAGGAGGTAACTAATTGATGGTGATATCAACTTCTTCTAACAGATTAATTCTAGAATAAATTGATTTTTCACCTGCAGAAAAAAATACTCTTTGATTTACACACTTTACATCCTTGGGTTATGACAGGTTTGAAACTATAAAAACTAAGCATTCAGTCACTTGATTCCTAAAACATGGATACCTTTACTTCAGTGACGCTATATTTCACTGCAGGCAGTTCCCTTATTCTAAGCTTCTGCTTGTGAGAGTCACCTACGTTAGAAGACAAAACATTGAATAAAATATGGATGAATAGTTTTGGTGTTGAACAGACCCAAAGGTGGGAAACAGAAGTGCTGAAGAACACCTACAATACATGTTGGTAAAAGCGCTCAGAAATGAAAGTTTTGGATGCTGCCAGGATACAATTTAGATTTAACTGTGACTGATACAAAAACCCAGCAGTGCTCATCCTCTTTAAAGACAGAGTAAAGAATAACACAACATCCAAATCATACTTTAATGTTAGAAATTATAATATAAATCTGGTAAGTGGAGACGGACGGAGAAAATAAATGTTATTTAGCTTGTATTTGTGTCCATATACTTCATGCCACTCCTGTATAAATCAGTGCTCCAGCTGGGCCACCCCAGTTGAAAAGTCAGGGCACGCCCCATACTCATATTATTTATTTAACCTAGATAATGATGCAAAAGTTATGAATAGGATCTGAAGATAAAAGCACTGATTTCTTTAGTTTTTCCTGTTAGATTTTCTGCCCAACTCTTTATGTAAATATGGTTTATGATCAAATGTAATTCAAACTGCAGAACACTGTGTATGTCATTTTGACCTCAATCAAGTGGGATGTTCTGTACAGTAGTGATCCCTGTCTGAAACCAAAGAGGGGTGGACAGGAATGGCTGAATAGTTTGAGATGTATTTGTGTGCCATATTTCTTGAATGAACATTTTTTAACCACTTTACAGATCTTCATAATTGTAAAAGAGTCGTGATGTTTCAGGGATGAGACACATGCTGATGGAACATCCTGATCCTAACAATAATAATACAAAAAAAAAATCATTATTTCATATAAAAACAAGTTTTTGTGTTTTCTCTGTTTGTATTTTTGCATTTATATGTTTGGGGCTTTTGCCATCAGGGCTCCTATCATGCTGTCAGTGAGCCAGATGTGGACAACACCTGAGCCCTGTTTATCTCACCTATTGTTATTCTGCACCCATCAAACGTACTGTTACACAGGCAGCAAGCAGTTAGTGAATCTGTTACCATGAATACAAACTTTTCACTGGTTGTAATAAAAAGCAATTATATTCGACCTAATGTTTGTAACATGGAGTCTAGAGAGTTTCTCAGCTACTTGAGGACAATCACAAGCAGCCATATCTTTATGTTGAAAATCAAAGGACTTCTTTATTGTCGTTATTTTTTTTTAACATCAGAGATCGCTGCTTGTTTTCAGCGAGTGGAAACTCCCCCTGCTGGTCATTAGAGGGAGTGACAGTTGAGGGCTTCACATTTTCAAGTCCACTTCCAGGTCCGCCTCCTTAATACAGCCCATCAGTTTATTTTTGAGCACGGTGTTGAGAACTTAAATGGAAGTATCACTCTTCCTGAACGCTTTACTCACTACCAGCCCCCCCAGCACGGATGGGTTTTTGTTTCAAACAAAAGCCGGCATACTTTCATGTTCCTGTGTGTGTGTGTGTATGTGTGTGTGTTTGTGTTTAGCTGCCAACTTGTGACTCTACAATCCTGTCGATAACTTTATTATTTGTAAATTTAGCCCCGCAACATAAAAAAGCTCATATCAAAGGCTCACGCTGGGAGGAGGCTCGATGAAGAGAACAAAGTGCCGTCATGCTGAGTGTGTGTGTGCGAAAGAGAGAGAGAGGGAGAGAGAAAGTTACGGGATCTGTCTGAGAGAAAAATAGAGCGAGCGGGAAAAGGTGAAAGAAAAAAGACAAATGAAAGAAGTCAAACAAAATCAGGAAAAAATTAAGTGAGAGAAGTCTGAAGAAAATAAGAACGAGTTTAAAGGGAAGGTCAAGAAGAACAGAAAGAAGAAGAAAAGAAGTAAACCGGACCATTGAAGATCCAAAAAGAGATGAAGAAAAAAAAAGGGCTGAGAGACATCGAGAAAGACTGAGATGCAGGAGGAGAGAGAGAGATTGACAGCTGGGCGTTGTAATGTGAGGGTAAATCCTGTCAGCGTGAAATCAGGATGAAATGTGAGATTATAATTCAACCAGGGATTAACTTTCATCTTTAAAGGAGGAGAGAGGGAGGAGGAGGAGGAGGGGGAGGAGAGAAAAGAATTAGGGAGAAAATGGAGGAAGAAGGGAGAGGGGGGCAACTTTCCTGAAGGATGGAAATTAATGGTGGTAATAGTTTAAAGGGAGGGAAGATGAAGAGGTGGAAGATGGAGAACAGAAGGAGAATATCGAGGAAGAAGGAAAAAGATGAAAGCAGAGCTAGGATGTAGGGAGAGACAGGAAGAAAAAAGGAAGAGTAAGAAAGGGAAGGAAAAGACAGTTAAGAAAGACGATAGCTCAACCCTCAGCCTTACCCCTTCATCTGTGTGTGCACGTCCAAAGGGAGGGCGTCCTGATTCTTGTTGGGATGGAGAGCTATGGCGCATGCAACATAGTCCTTCAAACAGAGATTTGAGACAAGCTCCAAATGAAGTGTTAATAAGAAATCTCCAGAGTGTGTTGTGAATCAGCAAATAAAGAAGGAACTGTGTGTTCTGATCAGGTATTACACTAAAAATTCCCCTCCAGAGACTAGTGTGTCTGCAAAATAAACACTTTCATTCTTGGCTCAGCTGTCTCTTTTCTGGTTTTTGGACGGGTGGTATGTTGAGGTCAGGCTACCCATTAAGGGCATGATAACGGCCTTTCAGCAGATTTCTGGGTTTGGACCCCGTCAGATCCAAAATCAACTGTTTTATCTGGTGTGGCTTGTCATAGTGAACGACAACCAGGGCCACATCTGGAGCAAAACTGAAAATCTGTCAAGTTAAATTCTTCTTTCTGGAGTTTTCTGTGTTCTGTGACATCAGTGATGTTGACCAATGGGAGCTCTGTACTCTGTGTCATGAGTAGGGGTGGACCAATCGTCACCATTGAACAGCTATCAGTGCTGGTATTCAGCTGATTATCTGTATCAACCCTTGGCTTCATTGATGGCCAGTTAAATTCATAAGATAAAGGTGAGCTACTTTGTCTTGAAGTCAACAGCCTTTGAGAGCATCATGAAGCTCACGTTCAGTCAGATGTTGGCACTGGCACATTTCAGCCATTATCAAACAGTGTCATTATAAATTGCAAAGTTTAGAAACCATTGGATGTTTGAATCATAGGGCTGTAATCAACCAAAGATATTCATGGTTTGACTAAAACTCCGAAATTTTCGACCAAAAATCGACTTATCGGGGGAGATTGTTCTGACTCTGACGGCAAACCCTTCTGCGGCTTGGCGGGGTGAAAATATACTGATATCAGCACAAGAAGGCAATGAAACACAGTGAAAGTATAAACACTCAAAACAAAAATAAATATTCAGCAAACGGACGTTGATTAAATTGGACGCTCTTCAATCTTCCTATCTCCAGCCGGTCTTCGGTAGGTTGGGCAAATCCAAAATGGTGAAAACACGGAGGGTTGTTCTGAGACAGGCTGTTATCTGTGAAACGAGGGTGCTCTGAAAACATCCCCATTAACACTTGGTACGTTCCTCCTGATGAAATTAACCATAGAGTATAAATTGACGCAAAAAAAATTAAGTCAACCCATTAGAGTTTTGGTCGACTCAGTATCAACCAATAAGTCGACCAGTTGACTAGGACTTTACAGTCTCAGCAGTCTGGTGCATAGACATTATATACGTAGACGCCTCATTACGTGCTGGAGCGTAATCCAGCGTCACCGCCACATTGGATAAGTCTCCCCACTCCAGGTTCTCAAGAGCCAAATGGGGTCAATGGAGACCGAGCAACTATGCCTGTTTTTTTCGCACTCTATGGTTGAAAAACCTGACGCAGTATTGAAACCAGTGTAATGCACTGGAGGCACACAGGGGACGCATCCAATATGGCGGCCGCACTGATACCAGAGCTCCAATAGGCAGCGTCAGGCTTTGAGGCGTCTACGTGTATAATGTCTATGGTCTGGTGTTTGTCTTACTTAATGGCCCACCCACAAAACGATGTGATTGGCTGAACATCACATGACTGCAAGCAACTACTGTAAGTGTAACTGGTTACTCCGGTAGATGATTTTGAATGTTTTAGCTTTAACTTCACATTTGGTAAAGTCACTTATTAAAAATATGTGATGAAGTTTGTTATATTTAAAACTGTACACGTCATATTGGCTTCACGTGTTTTTTATCAGTCTCACAAATAACCAGGATGTGTATCACCGCTAATAAAACGATACTAGTCTACCCCTGATCACAAACATAAACAAAAATATGGCAAAGCAATGAAAGAGTGAAGTTTGAGCTGCGAGATGTAACGAGAGAGAGGAAAAGTTTATTGAATTCTGACGATAACTAGACTGTCTGCTAGTCTGAGACAGTCTGAGTCTGACAGCAAAGACCAGCAGATGCACTTCAGTAACTGAGAGAGGAACTGTCGTTAACATGTCTGGATGTCATCCGGCTCAGCACAGTAGTCTGTCAATCAAGTCGTGGCACAAATCGACTTTTACAATGTGTGTTATTTTGTCAATAGAGAGAAAATTGATCGTTTCTGATGCATCTGAAGAAGATCCAAACTCTTGTAGGGTAATGAGCTGCTCAGGTTAAAGTCTTTCCTGGTTGTTCTCACATGCAGACGTGTTTCAACAGAGCGGGTAAAACATTGTTAGCTTTCTGGCAATTAGAGCAAAGGAGCCATTTCGAATGATTGTGTTCCTCCTGTTTTTGCTCTCCTCATGGACCATTCCTCCTGTAGACACCAAAGCCTTCTGATACCTGACTGATCAATACTCTAAGGACCACCGGCTAACTACTAACAGAAATCTGCACCATGAGTACAGGTTCAACACTAGAGTACATTAAAGTAAACATCAAACTTTTACTCCTTCACCGCGGTCCTCCTTACTCACCCTCCCTCCTTTTCTCCCCTCCCATATTTTTCCTACATCTTTTTCTCCATAGTTCCCTATTTCCACTCTTCTTAAATCCCTTTCTCATTCCTTCCTCCTTTTTTCATTTATTTACCCCCTCATCTTTTCCCATCTCCTGCTCTCATCTTACCTCCTTACCTCCCGTGCTTCATCCTTTTCTTGCTTCCCTTCTTGTATCCTAACTTTATCTCTCCTCTCCCCTTTCACTCCTTTTCATTGCTCTCTTCCTCCTCATCTTCTTCTCTTCTACTTGTTTTTTTTTACACTGTTGATCTCCTTTCCACTCACCTCTTCTGTTCTCCTCTTTCCATTTCTTCTCTCCTATTTCACTTCCCTTCCTTCTCTCTCTTTTATTTTGTTTCCCTCCCTTTTCTACTGTCCTTTCTCTCTGTCAACCTTAACCAAAATGTTTTATCGTCTTTCACACTATTTTGACCGTTCCTTCATTTCCGATCTTTACTCATCTCGTCTCCTTTTATTTCTCCTTTTTCCTCCATCTCTCTTCACATCATCCTCTCCCTCTTCCTCCCACCCTTCTTCCCCTTCCTAATTTTCGATGTCCTCCTCATCTCGGCTGCTTCTGTCCTCCTCTCCCAAATCTCATTCTCTCCAAATTTCCACCCTCCGTTTTTCTCTCCTCACCTTTGTCCTCTTTTCCTCCTTCCTCCTAATGCCCTCCTTTGAGCACTTTCCTTTTCTTCTCTTCCTCATCCTTCTTTCCTTCTCTTCATCCCTCTTTGTCTCCTCTGCAGGTTTGTTGACCAAGCAAGCGTCAGACAAAATTAAAATCCCTGTCTCTGCTCCTTTCCTTCAACCGGGTCACTCTTTTTTGGGCTCTGTATTTTTCCCCTGCACTTCTCTCCTCCTCTCTCCTCCCTCCCTGCCTCTCTCCATCCCTCTATCTCTCCCTTCGTAGTCTGGTTGGGTACAATGCTGGGAGCCAGCCAGCGCTGCAGACAGATGGTCCACTTATTAGATGTGCATCAGCCCTCCCTCCTCTTCCTGCAGCTCGCTTTTTAATCAAATTAAAGCCGAAAGAAGAGGGAAAAGAGAGAGAAAGTGAGGGGAGAGAGACAGAGAGAGACAGAGAGGGATAGACGGAGAGAGAGAAAGAGAGAGACAGAGAGTTTTGGGAGGTCTGCTAGCTTGTTTTGGAGTCTATTATTTGTTTGAATAGGATGAATGATGACGATGTTAATATGAAATTTGGACGACTGAGCGCTCTGTCTGATTTTGGTCTCTCTCTCTCTCTCTCTCTCTCTCTCTCTCTCTTTCTCTATTTTTGGCTGCATTTGACTGTGTCTCCTTTTCTTGCAATTGTGATTTGTGTTTTTTTTAAAGGGAAATTACACCAATTTAACCAGTAAAGATCGGCTTACTCGTCAGAGTTTACTCAACTTAGCCTGAAATAAAAGATCTAAGAGTTGGCATGATGTAAAGACCCCAACACTGATAAAGCCAAAGGTTTTTTGGAGGGAGACATGACTGTGATTGGAGGTGAAGGTTGGATTAGAGAAGACAGAGGGGTTATCATCCACTCGGTTTACATCTGATGCCAAGGGGTTGCAAGGTGTATTCTTAATGTATGATGACTGTATCTGCAGCTCTGTAACACAGTCAATAGGTAAACTGTATGTTTCTGTTTTTTGACGTGGTTTTCACTGAGGTCAGTATAAGAGTCACAGGAAGTGGGTGCATGAACAGTGATGTCATTTGACCATAAAACAGAGAGTTTGAGAGATAACGTTAGCATGATGGTTTACATCCGAGCCGCAACCTCTATTTTTCAAAAAGAAGACACTCACCATGTTTACATGCACACTAAATTTTAATAAAAGTCTGTATTCTGGTCATCACAATATTGGAGATAAGATGTTTGCATGTGCATCATAGTGTTGAGTTTATGCAGGGATATTCCTGTCGAACATGTTAATTGGCATGTTCCAAATATACGACGCAGCAAGCGCAGCTCCTCAAAGCTCCTCTAAGATATGTTTTGACATATGAAATAGACTGAAATTCATATCAGTACCTTTTAATGACAAGCAAAAGCAAACAGTAACATTAGCGACATGACAGATGATTTATTTTTGTAATTATAAAAACCTTTAACAGGTGCAAGGTGAGTGTCAGGTGCTTTTACAGTTTTCTTGTAAAAATATTAACATTAAACAATATATGTGATGATCAAAAGTCAGATGAGATTGTTGTTTGAAGACACCGTGGAGATGACAAAAAAATCAACGTTACACCAAGTTAGACACCCCCTCGAAAAATGAATGCTTGCTTCTCTAGTTATACCAACTTCAGCAACGACAAAGCTCAAGACAGAACATTTTTGATTATTACTTCATGGAAATGCAATCAGACTGAGACTCTAAGGCAGAAAAACTACCATGTTTGCAGCACAAAATGATTATTATAATTATCATTACTTAATAGAAATGATCTGCTGCACTCTGTGATCGACTCGTCAGGGCTCCCCAACAAACAAGCGGCTGCTGTCTAGCTCAGTGTTACGGTGTGTTTGACCATAACTTAAATTTACGCAGGAATATCCCTTTAATGACCAAAGCTTTGAACAGCATTGTGGACACTTATTGTATGTAGAACTGTTCTCTTTCAATTAGGATGATTATTTATTGGCACACTTTGTGTAGGTAAATGTTGTAATGTTGGTCTTGTAATAATCAAAGTTGCCTTAAGTTCTGCAGTGTTTTAAAAACATGGAAATTAAATACAAACAAATACAAGAATTTGCAGTTAAAAACAAGTAAAGTCATATCTCTTATCTACATTTAAAAAAATCAGTAGCATATTTATACTGAAGATCTGACTCTTGAGGTCGTTTGATTTTTATTAGACTGAAGTGTGTATTCAGTATTTGCATTGTATGTACATATGAAAGCAGACGTAGGCACCTGCATGATTTAGTTGACTGTCTGGATTTAAAATGTACAAACTCTGAACAAACTCTACTGTCACGGCCCGTAGACCTGACTTAATTGCTTAACCATGAACTGTTTATAAAAAGTGGACACTGTCACTTTGACTTCACCCATTTAGAGCCTCAAGTTTGACATGTTAGCTGTTGCCATCTCGGATTTATTTAAGAGAGTAGTTGTGGATGCATCATCGGGCCTCTGTCCTGGTTGGCAGGTTATCTTGAGTGACTTGTTAATCATATAGGCTCCACAGTAGTCCCTGTAATTCTGACTGCGATTGAACCATATTTGTTTAATGAATATCATGCTTTAAATCCACTAAAAGTTTAAAGAGGTCAAAATGGTTATGAATGAGAATGGTTATCATGTGGAAAACAGATCTTTATGATTAACTTCTGATTAAGTTGAAGTGTAGTCTCTCTGTGGACTGGTGTATACAATGGACAGCTTGGGTAATATCATAACTGTTAACATTATATCTCAGGCTAGAGGTAGATTGTAAACAAACCCTCTGTGAAAATATCATTTTTAAATCTCTGTAATGCTCAGTGTGGACACATCCAAAACTGTGAAAGCTTAATGAAACAAAGTGACTTAAAGTAAGTAGAAATATCAGAGTCCCTCTCTGCAGACCTGCCTGTATTTGAGATAAATCTGGGAACAGTCAGTGTCTCTGGGTCTGTACACAAACCTGCATGTCAATCAGACTTACAATGGAGGCTCTGCGGTATTAAAAAGTTTACCTTTAATTTTCCAGGCACCATCTGAGCGGGAACTTTATTATTTAGGAGATAAACAGTTGAACAGCTCCTCACACAAAATCATTGTTTAAGACATTTATATTTAGATGGAAGGACACATTAAACAAAGAGCCAGTTGTCTGTGACTTAAGTGATGTTTAGTGCCAGGGAAAAACAAAATCAAACAAACAAATCAATGAAATCAGAGTTATTTATGGCGCCTCCTGTTGGCCAACTGTGCTACGGGTAGTTTGTCTTTGGGGTTATGAGCAGGGGTGTGTGGTGGAGGAAGTTTTTTCTCTCCGAGGCCTCAGACTGACGAGGGCCCCATAAAGATCTGTGACCATTATCTGTCAGTGAAGTGGAAGAACCAAGAGGAAATCTTTTTATAGGGTCCAGAACTTTTATTGGTCATCTCGCATCATCAAGACAAACATTATAAAGCTTAATTTTTTCTCTGGGTGTCCGTGACAATAGCAGTGTCTCATTTGACATGCATGTTTGTGTTCTACATTAATGTGACACTTAGATACAGACTCTTGACAACACTGTGGTCAGTCAGGGGCTGTATTAAAGGGAGTTTACATATGTTACTCATAGAACAGCATCTTTCAGGTCATGCTACATTGCATGTCCACCACACGTCTTTAAATGTGTCTATTTCACATGAGCGTATCACATTTGCAATTTCCAAAAAGTCCGTATTTTGTCAGCTATAATCTGTAAACCCTGTTAAAAGATAGAGAATTACCCATGTGGGGTTGTTGCTTTGTGTGTTTTCGCTGATGTTCATTTGGTTGTCTCACCCCGGTAGGTGGTTAACAGCTAGTGAATTAACTTGGACTAATGAATGACGAATGAAAACCTCATCATCTGCCGTCCACAGACAGTGGATCAGCTGCCAGGTAGCTGGAGGCGTTAGTTTAAGGTCAGTGTATGTCAGAATGAGAATACTTTACTTACAGTATCCCCCGGGGGAATACAGTCATTACACTTGCTCTTGAAAATACAATTATTAATAGAAGAGAAGAACAGAAATAGGAGTGAAATTAGAATAAATAAGAAAGTAAAACAGTTTGTACAAAGTCAAGAATATTAGAAATAAGCTATAAACAAAAATGAAACCTGTTTGAGATAAGCTATATACAGAGAGTGAAGATTCATGTATGTTATACCAGTTTGCAGCGTTGAGTTGTTGGATATGGTACACAGTGTTGCTTAGTATAATAGAGTATTGCACAGGTGGAGCAGCCTGCAGCTTCTACATGAGAATAAGTCAGAGAGTGTGACACTCAGAGGGAGGAGTTATCAAGTTTGATGGTCAGAGTCAAGAATGACTTCCTGTGAGGCTCTGTGGTGCATTTTGGGGGAATGAGTCTGACACTGAATGTGCTCCTGTGTTTGACCAGGATGTTATGGAGTTGGTGGTCCGAGATTACATGTAACTTTGACAACATCCTCCTCTCTGTCACCAGCTTTACTCCCACAGTGTCACTGGCCTTGAGGAAGAGTTTGTTGAGTCTGTTGGCGTCTGCTACACTCAGTCTGCTGCCCCAGCACACAACAGCAAAACGGGTCACACTGGTCCACCACAGACTCATAGAACATCCTCAGCATGGTCCTGCAGATGTTAAAGGACCTCAGCCTCCTGAGGCCCGTCTTGTAGACAGTTTCAGTGTCTAGTTTGTTGTCCAAGAGCAATCCCAGGTACTCATGTTGTATAATAGTTTCTGTCTTGGCTCTTATATTTTAACACGAGAATTAACTTTGAATCGTAAAATATTAAAACTTCTCAGACTCGGATCAGAGATTTTTTAATCTGCGAAAACAAACCTCAGTGGCATTTCTCTGTTTTAGTGATTTGTGAAGTTAAACTGAAAGAAAGTGAGGAAGGAAGGATATGAGCAATGAGGACATGAGAAAGGAGGACAGAGAGGGGGAAGTACATATGATGAGAAAAACACGAGGAAGCAATCGGGGAGCCGGAAGGAAATAAGGAAACAAGACGAGAAGATAGGGAACAAGAAGGAAGTAAACAAAGAAATAAAAAAAGACAGAAGGGTTTATAGGGAGGTGAGGGAAAGGAAGCAGAAGTTCACAGGATGAGAAAATGGGGGGCAAAGGGAAGATGGTAAATAAGGAGAGAGGAAACAACAAGGTGAGGTAATGAGGAGAGATTCACAGGAGCAGAGGGATACACAGATTTTGAGGAAGAAGGATGGGGAGGGTAAAACAAGGAGTGAGAGGAGGTAAGCAAAGGAAACAAGAGCAGAAGGGTAGAATTAGTGAGCAAGAAAACTGGAGTAGAGGGAAAAGGATGAAGGAGACTAGAGGAGAAAACAAGGTGTTAGAGAAGGAAAGTAGGAGGTAGGGAAAAATTGAATTTCTTGAGGGCAATAAGGAGCCAACACAAGTTTAGGAAACAAAAATGAGGGATTAAAATAGGAGACAAGGCTATAAGGGACAAGATGGAAGGAGGAGACAAGAGGAGAATATAAAGGTGAAGGAGAGTTAAATAAATAGAATAGGAGGAATAGTAGGATTTTAGAAGGGCTGGAGGAAACAGAGAAGGAAGGATAAAGGAGAAGAAAAGGGAGACAAATTGAGTAAAGTTACTGCCGTGAAGAAAGAGATGACAGGACAAAAGGGGGGATTGGAAGAAAAAAGGGCAGAATGATGGAATTATTCAGTAAGGAAACCAGGGAAAAGGGAAAAAAGAGAAAACAAGGAAGGTGAGGAGGACGGCAGCTAGGAGGAGAGGAAACATTGGAAGAAAATTGCAAGCCATGGTAGGAAGTAGGAAGTAGGAAGTAGTGGACACTATTAAGGGGACAATAGCCAAGACAGGTAAAGGGAACAAAAGAAAAAAGGAGGTACCAAAAGAGGAAACGAGGAAAGGAGGAGACGGGAGGAAAACAAGGGTGGAGCAGAGAAAAATCGAGATGGGGAGGGAGGAGATGATAGGCCGAAATTTTAGGGGAGGAAGAGAAAAGATGTGAGATGAAAAGAGGGACAGATAGGAAGGGAAAGTAAGGTAAGGGAGGAAATAAAATACTTGGGTGAGAGAGGGAGGGGAGAAGGAAGGAAGGAGAAATTGAAGGAGGCATTAGAGGAGAACAAAAAAGAAAGAAAGGTCAAAGGAGTGAGGAAGGAGGAAAGAGAGAGGTGAAAAAATAGACAAATTAGAAACAAGAAATGATAGGATACAATTCGAAAGAAAAGGGGAAGAGATTGAAGAAGAGGGAAACAGAGAGAGGACGATGATGATGAAGAGAAAAAAGGAGGAGAGTGCAGTCTGGAAGGGATGGAAAAAGTGAATATTCGGCTCAGTTCAAAGGCAGGCGGCGAAGTGCAGCACCGCGCGAGGAGGAGGAGAGGAAAGGGAGGGAGGGAGGAGGGGGAGGGAAGGATGACTTCCAGATTTACTGTGGAAAGTTGAAAGAGTGTCGGCAGCCACGCGCGCGTGTCCACGAGCGTCTGTGCGTGTGTTTATATGTGCGTGTGTGCTGCGTCCCAACCTCTCTCTCTCTCTCTCCGTACAATTTCTGTGCGCGCAGTTAGGAGTGCGTGAGAGAGAGAGAGAGAGAGAGAGAGAGAAGGGGAGGGGCAGCTCTCTCTCCCCTTCTCTCTCTCTCTGCCTACTTTGCATATTCCGCGTGCCTCGGCTCGGCCATATGGGAAAATGCAACTGAAGGAATTGTCGGCGGGGAAAAAAACGCGCAGGCAGGAACACGCGAGCGGAGCGGCGAGAGTTTGAGATCATAACAAATCCCGAGAAAAAGTTCAAACAGGAGAGGAAAGAATAAGAAAAAGGTGGAGAAGAAGAAAAGAGAAGGGGCGGGGGGAGCGAAATAAATCCAAAACAGAGAGAGAGAAGAGAGGAGCGACGCGGAGAGGAAAAAGGGGAGAATTAAGAGTTTTTCTTCTTTCTGCGGAGGAGCGGAACGATGTATTGTGCGTACACCATCCCCGGGATGACAGGCAGCTCACTCATGTACTACTACAACGGCAAAGCGGTAAGACACTCTCTCTCTCTTCCACACACACGCGCGCACACACACACGCTCCTCCATCCGTGGCTTCTTCCGTGTCTTTTTTCTCCTTCCCCCGTGAGGGTTTGGGAGTCAGACGGAGAGAGAGAGTGAAAGGTGGAGAGAGAGTGAGAGAGAGGGGAAGAATAGAGGAGAGGAGAGAGAGAGAGAGGGGAGGTGTGAAGGTGAAGAGTGTCGCTTCTTTACGCACCAACTTAGCGGCGCGTCGGTTCGCCGCCGCGCGTCAAAGTGCGAACGGACTGTGAGCTCTTTCTCTTCTGTCCGTCTGTCGGGGGGTTATTTTTGGAAAAACAGCAGCGCTGTTGTTTACCGGGGGAATAAGAGCGAGAGTGTGTGATGGTGAGAGTGTGTAGTGTGGACGTGTGTGTGCGCGTGCACTGGTGTGTGTGTGAGTGTGTGTGGAGCAGGAGCCGCGTTGGAAAGCCTTATAAAGCCTTGATGAAATAGGATGGACAGCGCTTGATATGACATAAATGTGTGTTTTTGAAGAAGAGAGAGTGTGTCATCCCTGGAAAAAAAATTAGCCTCAAAATAAAAAAGTCCCAAAAATTTGACGCCCTTTGAATTTGTCTTGTAGATTTTGCGGTTTAATGTCCCCCATACATCCGCTCAGAGCTTTATTTCTTCTGTCTTTTAAAAATTTAAATGGACATTAACGCAGAAAAATTGAGCTTTATTGTTATATTACATTTTCTCTCTGTGAAGTAGAGTGGCACAGACGCGCTCACTGGATTTACTTGCGCATTATTCAGGTGTTTTTCATATTTTTCATCCCTCTCCAAACCGCATGAATTTGATTTCTGCTGCGGTTTTGTCTGAAATTGTGAAAGTAAGTTTTAAATAAAGCAGATAAAATATGAGACATACAATTTTAAAAAAGTGTGGATAATAAATATGATAAAGACACACTTTTTAAAGTCTCTTCATTTTATTAGAATTAAATAATTGCTAAAAAAAAAATACATAAAAAAAGAAAATCAGAAAATCATCCATCCTTCCTTTTATCAAATCATCTGCTAGAATTTCTGTAGACTGATAAGAGTTTTTAAAACATTTAAAAAAATCTTTTATTTTTAAGAATAAAAAAAAATTTGATGATCTTGATTCAGAGAGAAATCCATCTGAGAAAGTCACCCAGCCTCCTTCAGCTGTCCTGCTGTGAACCTGTCTGTCTCACATACACACACCCTCCACTCCCCCCACCTGTAAAACACCAGTAAAGGGGTGAGGAGATTGAAGGTGGGGAGGGAGGGGGTGTTGAAGAGGTGAAGTAAAGGCTAGAAAAGAAAACCCGGGTGTAAAGAGCAAAGGTGAATGAATTTCACAGGTCTTCCTGCGTAAAAGCAGAAATGTCAGCGCGCTGCGGTGCAGGTGTAAATGAAGATGGAAGGCTGGGATTTCCTACAAATCCACCTGTCAGTGAAGTGTCTGTCCTCTGACTGTCTGCCTTTGTCTCACCTTTTGACTCCACATGAGGTTACGAGAGAAAAAGGAGGATGAGAAGGAGATGGAGGAGAAGCGAGGATGGAGGCAAGACAAAAAAAAAAAAGCCTTCACATAAAAATCTTTATTTTATTTGTTCTTATCTTATTAGCAGAAAGATTGTTTTTGTTTTCAACGGACAACCAAGAGGATTACTGAGTGTCTTGATAGGAAAAGATGAACGTGGAAATAAGGAAGCAGCCTCGAAACATAGATTCAGTTCTTTTTCTTGGAGAAAATGTGTCCCCTGAACGTCGCAGGAAATATTTCATCTGGTGCAGTTTTGTTGTCACCTAATTTTACGTCTCATTTCTTTATCATTTTAAGAATTATTGTGGTGTTTTTGTACATTTTCTTATTCCCTTTGAATTTAATTGATGCATTTTATATTCCTGAGTGTGTCTTTTTGTGAACTAATATTATAAAATAGTGGACATTGTTTGACTTTTCAGGACGTTATCAGTAAGTGCTTTTGGCTGCTGTGACCTGTGTGACTGTAAACAGAGACTCGGTTGTTCGAATGCTTCCACACAAACAGTCGTCCCCTGTTTTCTCGCTGGCTGCAGGGTCTCTGGCCTCCACCAGGCCAACCGAGCTCCACTCGGTCCAGCCTTGTGCTTTCTGTCCCCGCTCTCTCCCTGTAGTTTCGGGGCCTGTCTTTGTATCCGAGCAGCCTCTCTCAGAGCCGGAGCTCTTTTAGTTGGGCGATGCCACGGGGCTCGACGTGGCACCGCTTTGTTTCGGTGGCTGGCTGGCTGGCTGGCTGGCTGCTGGATGGCACATTGTGCCGATGGTCTTGATCTGGTGCCAAGCTCCTTTCCATCTTCACCGTACCCCCCTGCCCTGCTCGGTCTGCCTGTGTCACAGCTTGTTTACAGCCGCCATCCGCTGGCAGAGAAAAAAAAACAAGTGAAAAAGAGAAAAATAAAGTGAAACAGTTGTCTGACTGCCCTATTTCAGCAGCTGTTTGTTAGTTTTAGTAGTTATGCGAAGGACAGATTCAGAGCTGTTACGGAGGCAGAGATGGAGGCAGAGATGGAGGGAGTGGAAAGTGGGGCAGAGTAGTTGGTTTGAGAGAAGAGGCTCGGGCAGATCTGCAGCAGGAAGCAGCGGCCCAGCGAGACCGAGAGAAGAGGCTGAATTGGGGCTTTAGTTTTGGGAGAGTCGGGGGAGGGTGAAGAGGGGGCAAAGAGGAGGAGGAAGAGGAGGAGGGTGAGGGCCGAGGCCTGAGCGTCGGTTAGCGGCTGTCGGCTCACTAACTTAAGCTCCAGCAGCTTAATGAGGCAGCAGAGAGCTCAGCTAAAACAAAAGGCCTCATTTAAAGCCGGCCCGGCCAGCCGGCTATTGTTATGCTAACACAGCGTTTGAATATTCAGTAAGTTTTAATTAGGAGAGTCCTGAAGCCGCCTGCCAAAATCCTGCAGTCCCCTCTCAGTGTGCAGCTTCAGGAAACACACACTTTAAACACTTTAAAGTGACGGGGCTGTCGGCTCAAATTTGTTTAGCGTTCACTGTTTTTCCCGAGACAAACAGCCGCAGATTTTAATTGATTTTTGTTTTTTAAATCACAGTTTTTTAGTTCACGTACGCCAATCATAGTCTGATTTAAAATGTCTCTCATTAAAATGAAGGTAAAATGAAAATATCCATCTTCTGGAAAATGGCTTTTACATTTTTCATCCATTTATAATTCATTTAAAATCTGTGTTTTCTTTACATTTTCATTATTTAATCCTATTGGCATTTAAAAACAAGCGTGTCGGAGAAGGTCAAAGGTCAAAACCAAAACGCACCAATGAAATTTATGTGTTTAATAATTTAATTTAAAAAAGAAATTCCTTTAGGTATTTTTTTGGATGATGTCTATTTGTGCTTTTTGATCGTTACGCTTAAAATAATTTTGAGCTTTTACTACTGATTATAATTTAATTAACCTGTCGAATACGTACTTCAAATTTTTAAAGAACAAATAGCAATGAAAGAGGAGAAATCCTGGCGGAGTTATGTAATGTCCTCTTTATAATTCATCCTCGGATCCATTTTCAAATCCCTCCTAAAGATATTAAACAGACTCAAACTGCAGAGAGAGGCTCCTCACGCCTGCAGCAGCTAATATGCAAATGAGCCCGTTGTTTCAGTGTGTCGTTCTTTTGCACGGGGAGGGTGAGTGTGTTCATTTTTTTCATTGTTGACATTGCCCTCTTAAAAACTAAGGTGAGCTTTTCCACATGTCAGCGTACACTTTGTTCGGTAGAATATGAAGAAACACTGTGAGGGCAAGTTTATTGTTCGTTTGTGTGTGTGTGTGTGTGTGTGTGTGTGTGTGTGTGTGTGTGTGTGTGTGTGTGTGTGTGTGTGTGTGTGTGTGTGTGTGTGTGTGTGGACATCCTGTGTGCTCAGTAGGCTGGAATTAGAGCACAGCATGTTATGCAATTATAACTTTATAAATAGACGCATTGTGTGTGTGTGTGTGTGTGTGTGTGTGTGTGTGTGTGTGTGTGTGTGTGTGTGTGTGTGTGTGTGTGTGTGTGTGTGTGTGTGTGTGTGTGTGCAGGCCTCAATCTTCCATCTGCTTGAGTTATTCTGCCTGAACAACCCAAAAAGATGATCAGACTGCATGCTTTTGTGTATCAGTGTGTCAGGCTCATAGTAATAGTATGATGATGCTGCGTAAATATAGTCACACCTAGTAATGGAACTTAAGTTTCCCTTTTGAAATAAAAGAAAACTTTACTCTTTTTAAAAAAATTAAACATCTTTTTTTTCAGATATTCTGAATGTCGTGTCTCTTCGTTGAATTTAGTTGTTAAATAAAAGCAACTCAACCTCATCAGCATTAATTTTATAAAAGATCTTTTACTCACATATATTTCAAGTGTCTGATCTTAAATGTTGTGTGTGTTTGTGTGTTTTCTTTGTGTGATCAAATTGCAGAGAAATCACCTGCACATCAGTTGGAGTGGACTAAAAAAGATGAGTTTAAAAACAGCAGCTGCAGTTTTTTCCATTTCTGGCCCTGATGGGAGTCCAGGACTGAAATGTTTGCTGCTGTTTTTACTCACCTTTTTTCACTGTGAGCTTCTATTGTCCAAATTAAAGGGGATACTTGTGGATTGATCTCAGCTTGTGGACTTTTTTTGTCTTCTTTTTAGTCCTGTCAGATTGGTGTTTGGCTGCTTTCTTAGACCCTTTTTTCCAAACTCTAGTACTGACACATTTGTCATTTTTAATTTTTTAGAGTCAAACCCACCGTATTAGACATTAATGAGATATTTTTGTAAACAGTCCGAATACAAGTATTAGTGTCCATTTTTTTCTTGTAAATTAACGCAGAGGACACTATCGTTGTATTTCAGTGTGTGTGTTTCTGATTCGGTACGTGAGGTACACTGTTTGTCTCTGTATGCAGGGATGTTGAACTGAGGGGTAAAGTGTGCTGAGTATCCAGGGACCTCATTTTAGAGGGGCCCACAAAGATGACACAATGCATGGTCGTCAATGCAAGTTGGGGCCCTCAGAGCCCCCCTTTGTATGGGGCCCTTATTTCTCTGCTCCACCCCTGTCTGTATGACAGGTTGAATCAGGTCAGGAGTGTCTGCAAAAACATCTACAGACACGTATTTTGTTATATAAGGGCAGAACATTTAACTACACTGAAAATATGCTTGTCTGTGTTGGTGTGTGTGTGTTTAATTATTAAGCTTTTATTTAGCGAATAAGGATAAAATGCATTTTTGTTTTACAATTGCGTGTGTGTGTGTGTGTTAGACTGTGTGACCGTAAAGTGCTGCCCTCCCTCTAAGGTCATTCAGTGTGTCTCTAGTGACTTAAAAGCCTGTTGTGTGTGTATTTGTGTGTGTGTGATGTCCGGTTGGTCAAAGCCCGACACACTGTTCAGGCTTAGACTTAATCCTCCTGCATCAGATTATCTGACACTGATGCTGCTGATACACACACTGATACACACTGATACACACACTTTTACACAAAACCTTCAGAACAAACGCACAATTTTATCATCATTGTGATTTTCAAACAGAATGTCTTAAAAAAAATTAAGTAACACTGTTGTGTGCTTACTGACCTCTGGTTGAGTATACAGGTGTGTGATGCCTTTAAGTGTACCTGTGGTCATCACTGTCTGCTGGTTGTGTCTCCTCTGCATGAATATGGTGCAAATATTTATAGAAAAGAAAATGAAGCCAGGCCATCTCTGATTCAAATGTGAAGATTTGAATGAGAAATACTACAAATAAAATTTTATATATTCAGTATTACTACAAAATGAATCTCAGAGCAGATAAAAAAAATGCAGATTGCCACAACAAAAGAAGAAATCATACATATATTTTAAAAAATGTCTATTTCAAATCACACAATTGATCAAATTAACAACCTGACAAGAATACTGAGTGATAGGAGACTGTTATTTTAGTTTCTATGCATTTGTTGACAAAAGGCCGAGGCTTTTGACGTGAAACACCTTTTTTTTGTAATTCTTTTGCAGCTGAGAGTTTCTTCCCCTCTGATCTGCGCACATATGTCGTATTTTTTCAGTATGTACTCACAGACTGATAGGACTTCTCTGTCTCTCATGTTACGTCTCTGCTCTTCATTACTAATGGAGAAGAAAGGCTAATTAGCGGGTCATTAGTGATGTCACAGTGGCACATATTTGAACTATAAATGTCAGGCTGATGAAGAGCTGATGTGTTGGTGATAATGAGACGTTTTCTTGTTTAATCTTGCATAAAGGTGGAAGATCACTTTTATTTCTCTGTACGTGCTTTGCATAGCTTTACCGCGTGTCTGTATTAAATGTATGCTCTCCCGTTTCCCTCGCTGCAGGTCTCTGTGTGCTGTTAGACTCGCATGTTATACTGTGTTTAATGTGATCTGCTTGAACATGTGGTAGCGGTTTTTGGGGTTAATGCAGCTGCAGTTTGTGGCTGTGAGACGTAGATGAAGCAGAGTGTAATTGGTCATCAGAGGTATATAAAAAAAACATTATTTTTGATCTGTTTTTATGAGTTTTTAAAGCTTAATGTTGCAGCTTTAAGCTTCACTGCATCATCACAAACGTGTGGTATCTTCTTTATATTGTTTTTAAGCTCTACCTTACTCCTTATTAGAAATACATCTGCAATAGAAACACAAAGTTATTCTCACTGTATTTTATAAAGACCTCACCATTAGGAAATCTATAATTTGCACTTTTTTGTGCTTTGAATTCTCAAAATGTGTCTTAAATTTCCAGCGACTGAACTCTGAAACTGGATCCCAGCACTCATTTATGTTGTTTGTTTTTGAGGTTTTTATGGTTATTTAGTCTTTGTCTTCAAGTCAACATATTTTTTTATCCTTTATTTGGGTAAGAGCAGACTGCAGGTGGTCAGTGATTTATCCAGTCAGCATTTCCCCGCACATAGACAGTACTCAGGTGAGCCAGGTGAGCATTTTCACAAACTGTTTGTACATTTTTCCTTTTTTAATAAAGCGTATAAAATTTCTGTCTTATTATTATTTTTAATTTCCTTGAGGGAGCCTTCCCAAATGGATAAATTAAGTTGTCTCTGATCTAATTAGATCTCTACATGCTTTAATGCGTCTGGATGTCTGTGATATTTGTTGTTTTTGTTTTTTGTCTTGATGACTGTGCAGTTTCTGCTGAGGATTGATAACCTATCCTGTCCCGTACTCTGCTGGTGATCAGAGAGAGACAGCGCCTCTCTCCTGTTAATAATTGAGGTGTGCTGTCTCATGTTAGATATCAACTCCTCTGCTTTAAAAGTTAGATTTCGGCTGGTTGCTGTTGATGTTATTCTCCATCATTGTAGGTTTAGATCGTTAGGAAATGTCTTGTCCGCTGTTGTAATGAGGTAGTACGGGGTGGATCTCCTGTGATTGGGTTCACCAACAAAATGTAGTGTTTATGAATATTGTCAAAAGATCAGGACACTTACAGGTGAGAGGAAATGTCAGTAGGCAGGTAGAGAGGAAAGACGCAGGGGTATTAAAGCAGCACTATTGTTAATACAGTCCTATCTAATGTGGCACCTCCAATTCTACAGGTAAGGAGTCATTATTTCAGTAACAGCATCCTCAATGCTGTCTTGATTATTTAAAACTCTGCGAAAGCTTTTAAAAGCTGTGCTATTTTTATTTTCCAGCAGACATGTTTTCTGTTGAACCTTCTTCCACCCAAAATACCAGACATCATGAGTCTGAATACAAGAGGAATTTGTTCAAACCGGTCCAAAATAAGCTCAGGATAGTCTGTGTCTCATTGATGATATGCAGGTTGTGTAACAGAGTCTCTGGTCAGTTTTTCCCTCTCTGTCTTTATCCACCCTTGACTTTAATGTGCGAGGTCGCAGCTGCCAAAGAGATGTGCATGCATATCAACACACACACATACCCACATAGTCAAACAGTGAGTCATCTGCGTGTGAGTGTGTGTGTGTCAGTGTGTGTTTGTGTGCGCGCCCCATAAGGGAAGGTGGACTGCGCCGGAGCAGAATGGGTCGGCATTCTTTGGATAGCTGGGAATTTCCACCCTGACCTGTCCATGTGAAGAGAGGCTCTGTGTGTCTGATTCACAGGTTTGAGTCCCGGCGTCTGACTGAGTGGCTGCCAGCCCCATCAAACCTCTGAACATGAAGGTCAGCTGGCAGACGAGGACGGGCAGCAGCAGCAGCGGTAGATGATGGTTCATGTGTTTGTTTGGTTGGCCGGCTGTAGATTCTCACAGACTACAGGGTGCAAAAGCTTTTGAGCTGCACCTACAGTAACAAGCCTGATGGCGGCCATATTGGAAATCAGAGGGCCTTGGATTCAGTGACAAGGACCTGCTGATTGAACGTCTTTGAGTCCCCCTTGTATCGATTTTTGATTGGACACTTACCATGTGATTATTGATCTAAATGAAAGAAGTATTTAGCCAGTGTTTGTACGTATTACCTTACTGATGGATTCAGAAGCATTTCATATCCTATTCCATGCAACTTCTGAGTTCACAAAGACCACACCATCACCTGTTACAAAATTGGTAGGATGGGACGATCAGGACAGACGAGTGAGATTGAAGAAGTGTGGCTTATCTTGGGAATTGTTTCAGATTCAGAGTTCAGACTTGAATCAAGACGGCTGTTACATTTTGACACTACTAACCCAGCATCCAACAATGAGGAGTTTTTAGAGTCAGTGTGGTAATGTTTGTGGCCTGTATGCTTCAAGAGTTTTAAATACATATCGAGCTTTGGAGGCTAGAGCTTTAATCACCAGACATGCCTACCTGTTTTCCGCATTAGTGAACAACGTGGCACTTTTTGGTAGGCAGAGTTTGGCTGGAGGCAAAGCAATCCTCTGGATACTTTCACCAGAGCTGGGTAGCTGTTTAAGCTTGTTTCTGACTTTGGTGGTGGATAATAGAGCTGTCTTTGAATACGTAAGGTCACTGAGCATCTGGAAGAAGAGTGCAACTACAATGAGTGAACACTGAAGTACGAGCACACTGGGTGATCCGCATGCTCAGCGGACAGATGATTTGAAAACTGGCTAAGGTTGGGATGGCCATACATCTACAGTACATGTACCTGAAAGACAAATAAAGTGTGTTTATAAAGACAAACAAACGGCTTTTAGGTTTGTAGATGTTTTAGAGGTTTATTTTTGGTCGATAACTGTGGCCAACAGAAGCTCAAGTACTAAAAAAGTTAATATTATGAAGAAATCAAACATTCCTCTCAATACCCCCACAGTTTCTAAGCAAAGTTTAATCAGTTTTGACTGCATAATGGAAACAAAAACTGATATTGTGATAATTTTTTCTTCCTGTAATTTATATTGTGATATGAGGAAAAAAGGAATCTAGACCAGATAACTGCAGTAAATATATACTGTTTTTGAATGCTATTAAGCTAAGCATGATATGGATATTAAAGTGTGATTTCCTCTTGGAAATCAGACATGTTTATCACAGTGTTCAGCCCTCTGACACCTGCATAGAGGTGGAGGAGGTAGAGTGACACATACTGCAGTAACTTCACTAAAACATACAACTCACCTAACACATACTTCATATTTGTTTATGACTATTTTCGATCTGCATTACAAGTCCTATGATGTTAGCTTTAAATCAAACAGTAACTCACCGTCTTCTTTTGGATTATGATTTTTTACATCACTATGATGAACATGCACAATAGGCTAAAAGTAAACACTCTGGTTTTGCAGTCCGTAGGTGTTCCCCCAACAATAACCAGCCTCAGGACCAGCAGGACATCACTATTTAAAAATCAATTTCACGCACTCGAGCAATTTCCAGGTAGCTGTGCCGCTAGAAATGTTTTGACAGTCACTTGACACACAGATACAGTCATTTCCTGCACGGCAGTCGGTTCCTCTGTGTGGTCAATTAAAGGTCAAAGTTTGGGGTGGAGTTACTTTCAGATCATGTGACCGATATCACATAATAAGACGATTGTATGTTTTTGTATTTTATCGAATATTTTAAAGTTTCACATCATGGGAACAGTTTTGTGCTTCATGACACATTTTTGACGCTTGTGATTTTTTTGTTTCGCAGTTAGTGAATTTTTGTTTTGAAGTTGGTTCAGTTGACCTGTAGGACTCCGTACACTGGTTCTTAGGCTACACTGCTGTGATACCAAAGTGAAGAGAGCCATGGATGCTAATATAATTGATTTCTACCAGACAGTACAATGAAGACCTAGACTGCGACAGGGATAAAGAGCTGACTGTCATGCAGTGAGTCACAAGTTTACAACCCACTGCTTTCTTTTATGGTGTTTTTTTTTTTTTTTTGGCAATTGGGAAAAATTTTAATCCAGTTAAACAGAAAACGCTCAGAGGGTTTGGTATGCTGTGGATAACTGATGGTAGATTTTCCAGATTAGATTTTAATTCATACTCACTTCTTTGTTATTTTGAAGTTTTGATGTTGTTGCCGCTCAGGATTTATTTAGTGCTTTTGTTGGACTTTTACTCACTCAGCTCCAATTTCATAAAACATAACAAATCGCCAGCAGGGGTTTTATGTTCTGTACTGCTGTAAAACACTGTGTATGTGACATTATAACTCGAACACATTTTATTCCCTCCAAGTGTGTGTGTCTGTGTTTGTGTGTTTGTGTGTGTAATGGTCTACCTTACATTTTTTTCTGTGTTCAGGCATATTTGTGACTCAAAACGGGACTGTCTCTCGTGTTTGCTGTGGTGTTTTTAATGCTCGATTTGCTGTTTTCCGTGTGTGTGTGTCTGTGTGTGTCTGTGCGTGTGCGTGTCTGCTAAAGCCTATTCTCATATGTTCTAAGCACAAGCTTCACAGCAAAAGGCAAGCTTAAGTAAGTTAACATTTTTGGCATGAGAACAAAGAAATGCTGTGTGTTATGTGTGTATATGTGCGTATATGTGCGTATGTGTGTGTTGCAGAAACCACTTTAAACGGAGCGGACACACTTGTGCACAGTAGAGCCCCTCACTCACACACACACACTCACACTCACACACACACACAAACATACATAAAACCTACAGTCTTCATTATCAAAGTGGAAAATGGGGCTGTTGTCATTTTGTTAGGCGTCTGTGTGTGTGTGTGTGTCTGTATGTGTGTTTTAGTGGGTCAGTCATGCTGTGGTGAGCTGTTAGGGAGGCTGCATGGACTGGCTGATAAACACTGGACAGCTGTCACACTTTAAACAACAAGACAACAAAACTGTACGACACAATGCAGCTCAGTGCAGCTGAATGGCAGTCCGCTCAGACGGCTAACACACATTCTGTCGGCGGTGCAGCTTCAGCAGCAGTGACAGTTTCTGTGAGGATCATACAATTTAGTGTTCAGTCAGAAGAATAAACAAGTGTTTCAAGTATTTGATGCTGGAGGCCTCTTTGTTGTGCCTTCAAGTGCAGTCCTGTTTATGAGGTATCCATTTAAAAGGATCATTTTTAGTTCTTTTTGACTGAGCCCTACTTTTTTTTTTCTGCTAACTCGGGGGTTAAAATTGTCATTACTAAATATATACATTTGGAGAGCTGCTCAAGTTGATCGCCTCAAATAGCTCTTGGATGCTAGATACCCTTCCCCTGCAAGTGCATACCATAAAATTACCTAATGCACTGATGTGACGTGACTTAAAGACACGCCCCCATTCATTGGAAATCACAGTCGCATGTGTTTACAGACCTTAAGCCTGTAGATTTAGGACAGCATCTATAGGACTGTAATTTTAAGACCTCCTGTGTTTTGGACAGCTCCACTCAGTGCACTGGATTGCTAATGAACCAAATTCTTGATGTTAAAGGGATATTCCGGCAAGTTAGAGACCCCATCAAGAGATGTATGTTGGCGACAGCTTGCTTCTCTAGTTATACCAACTTTAGTAACGACCGCAGATAGCAATACAGAGAGCCACGTACTCAACCAAAACACCACTCTATAGCCACAAATAATGCTCAGAACAGCACCTAACTTCATCAACAGTACATATTGGGTTCTAGCCATAGCACTCGCCACCAAACCTTTTTAGATTTCTTTAGCAAAGAGACTAAACACAACTCACCGTCTCTCTTCCAGCAGCCGCTTGTTTGTCTGGGCGAGTCCGTCAACTGCAGTGGGGGGACGCAGCTCAAGGAAGAACATTTATGACCATTTCTTTATCATTTCCTTTAAGTAATAATCACCATATTAATCATTTTGCACTGCAGACACGGTAGTTCTTCTGCCTTAGCGTCTCAGTCTGATTGTATTTCCATGAAGAAATGATCATAAATGTTCTTCCTTGAGCTGCAACCCCCCACTGCAGTCGGTAATGGGCTGGCCAGAGGTCTGGCTACAAACAAACGGCTGCTGGAAGAGAATAGGTGAGTTGTGTTTAGTCTCTTTGCTAAAGAAATCAGGCAAAGTTAAAAAGCTGTTTGGTGGCTAGTACTATGGCTGGGACCCTATATGTACTGTTGATTAATTTAATTGCTGAGCATTATTTGTGGCTATAGAGTAGCATTTTTGGTTGATGTTTGTTTATGGCAAGCAAGCGGTCGGCAACATTCATCTCTCGAGGGGGTGTCTAACTCAGTGTCATGGTGTGTTTGACCCTAAAATAATTTTACGTTGAATATCCCTTTAATATAAACATTTTGGGTGTCTAAATTGTAAAACAAAGAATTTTCCAGAGCCACAACTATTGTAGCAACAACCGATACAGTCCTATGGTTGTGGCCCTGAAACTGCAGTCTCCTGCTCTGCAGATACACAGTTTAGCAGCTGCTTGCAACGACAAAAACAACAACACAAAACAAGCTTGGGTCAATAGTGATGCAGACCAGACCGGTAGCAGCAGATATCTTTCGATAACTTTGCACCTCCATAAGGTCATGACTATGTATTAAAAGAAATTGTTGGTGTACTGTCAATCGAGTAAAGCTTGTGGATTGCTCTCTATCATCTATCTATCTATCTATCTATCTATCTATCTATCTATCTATCTATCTATCTATCTATCTATCTATCTATCTATCTATCTATCTATCTATCTATCTATCTATCTATCTATCTATCTATCTTCATGTGATCAAACATCTGCTAGACATGTTGCTTTCTGTTTTCACTCTCCATCAGTTTAGATTTGTCCTACGCTGCTGTTAGTACTCAAACGCACCTCCAACCAGCCCCCATCTATCAATAACTCTGATAATAGATATTATCCAGATTCATATGGTGCTTGTTTGAAAATACCTGGTTTTAGCACACAAAAAAGAAGGGGGAGAAGAGAGAGAGAGAGAAAGAGAAAGAAGAAAGAAAAGAGGAAGAGTGAGTCAAAGACAACAAAGAGAAAAGCAGGAGGACATAAAGAAAGAACAAACAGAAAAGAGTAGAGCGGCTCGCAGTGCTGAAGTAATCAGCTCTTTGATCTGCCTCCTTTATTATTCCAGCGTGGGCCAAATAATGCAGTCCTGATTGTGTTCCTGGCATCCTGCGAGCTTCCATATGTTGGCTATTAGAGTCTCTTACGTCTCCACGCTGCGGCTCCAAACTGCTTCTTCTTCTGCGTTGGTTTTGGAGGGGTCAGAGGTTCAGGTTCAGACAGGAGAATTATTGGATTTATGGGAAATTTAATTTATTTACGACAAGATCAGAAGAGTGGCGCTAAGTTAAGCACTGTCCAGGGAAACCAGGGGAAAGGATGAGTCTGAAATGCTGTCATCGAGTTAGATAAAGTTAAAAAATGTAATTTGGGGGGTTGAGATAATCATTCCCTGTACAGACATTAAAAAGTGATTCCCCTCTGTTTAATGATGCCGTACCAAAACATTTTCCCATGATCTTAACACACTTAAACTCTGTCATTTTAGTGGACTTTTAAATGCATTTTAGGTACGAGGACAGAGTGAAAACCTTCTGTTATTTATACACAACAGTTTTCCTCTGGATGACTCCTTAATTGGCCTTTTTAATTTGCACTCTCGTAAAGAACTGAGTTATTGTAAAACTCCTTTTTTATTTTAGATGTTAAGAGTAATGGGGCGCTCACACCAAGCGTGAGTAAAATCATCTACCCGCTTAATTTGCACGAATCTGGACGCATGAATGAATAGTATTTACTCGTTTCATTTGCGCATCAATTGTAATTTCAACAGTAATCCCTGCCAATTCAACCAGCGGGATCAAGTGATAGACAAAGCTTTTTGAAACTTACCAGGTAATCCAACCTCCTCACTCACTTGCCTCCAGGCGAGCTCCTTACACATAATTTGTGCTGACCATTGTTTTTGACTAGGATATTATCAGAAGTGACCCTTCCTTTTTTAAATTCTGAAAAGTGACGTTGATGGTTGTCGCTAGAGCTGGGCGATAAACCGAAAATTTACTGATACCGAAATTTACGACAATAACCGTTGTTATTTTCCCCGTGTCAATATATTCAAAAAATAAATAAATGAAAGTTGGTTTTGGATGTGTGTAGGTAGGCTTTGGTCTCATGCTGTGTCGGCGACATGACTCCACCCCATCCAGTCCGTAACAAAGAGGGAAACCCAGGTGAGGAGTTGGAGCGGCGGCTGAAATAGACAAAGTTAATGTGGGAGGGAGTGAGCGGCTTGTGGAGTAGTTATCGTCCATTTATCGTTATCAAGGTGAACTGCTCAATATATCGTGATTTTGATTTGAGGCCATATCGCCCAGCCCTAGTTGTAGTGGAGTTCAAGAGGCTGAACTGTTTCAACGTAAATCAGCTGACGTTGCTGCTCTCCTCTCTCCCCCTGCTCCTCTCTCTGCTCTCCTCTCTCCCCCGGTACCTCATTGGTCTGAGCTATTTAAGCAGAGGTAAAAGTCAGGGCCGACTGAGGGGAGGGGCCATGTCCATGCTCTGCTGTTTAGGTAGAGATGGAGGATGGCCTTGTTCAGGACATGAAGGGGACAACACAGCAGAGATCACAATAACTGTTCACTCTAGATTGTTATAGTCTCGTGATTTTTCAGGGCCAAAACTGTGTTTGTTTTGGCTGTATTTTTATCAAAGTTGTGGCAGTTAGTATTAATTTCAGCCCGGCACATTACAACTAAACCTTTAGTTTTGGTTGTGTGTGTTTGACATGACGATAAGAGTTTGTATGAAGAAAGGAAAAGGTGTGCAGAAGGTTTTAAGAGGAACTAGCTTACATTTTATGGGACCTACAGACTCCTGAGTGTGTTTTCAGCTTTCTTAATGTTGTGTCTCGGCAAAGTCCCTCCTGCTATCAGATATATTGATTATATAAAAGAAGCAGCCCAAACCACATTTATGTGATCTTCATTTGGTGTTGTCATTTAGACTGTAACATGGACCTGCAGTTACATATTTAGGGAGGCGTACATAGTGATCCTTGGTCATCATCAGAATCAGAATACTGTCTTTATGCTCCATCAGGGATTCGGTAAGTTCGGTTATGGGCCCTTATGACTGTTTTATCGAGCAGATACTTTCCGGTAACACTGACTATTTCTGCTCTCCAGAAGTAGATTGCCAGTTTTAATTTTTTACATCCAGACATTTCCTCTTATTTGACCGTTAAGGCTGAAGTAACCATCTAAAGGTAATGGCCGTATTAACTGATGACTATCCTGAACACATTGATTATAATAACCGCTCTGTTCTCTGGAAGAACTTTTTCGCTTCACTCTGGTATCTGCCACTAAGGACAGCTTGAGCGGGTTGTTTTTTTCTGTCCAGCACTTCATTATTTAGCTGTATTTTTTTCCTCATTCATTATTTCCAGCCTGAGACAGACAGACAGACAGATAAAACGATAACTGTTGAGGAGAGAAAACAGGACCAAAGCACAGTGAGTCAGTCCACACAGGAGGCGGTTACTCTAATCTTTATTAACGTTTTTATGGATCACCAGGCTGTACAGGATCAGAATCAGATGTTTAGAGGAGGGTTTGAACCCGTTAAGGTGGGCCTGATTTGAGCTGTCGAGTTCTTGGAACAACCTCTGAAGCTCGAACCATCTCAGGAGGAATAAAAGCATGGAGTGCCCTGCATCCTCTGGCTTCTATTTACCAGTGTAATATCTCTCTCATCCTCCAAATATTTGGTGCATCAGCTTGAATTTGATTCTCTGTGCATTTGAGGGGGGATCAAACAGAGGAGCAGTGTTTGAAAGAGCTGGACTGTGATGAAACTATGCAGACAGGGATGTACAAATTTAGATCCAGTGACTTAAAGGAAAATAAGACGGTATTGTGTCCTTCTGGAGTTATTTTAGATGTTTTTTATGTCTTATATGAACCCTTGGAAATCACTTTAGTCAGATCATATTTTATCTGGACTTGGCAGAGGAATAAAATGCAAAATTTTTAATCATGTAGAGACTTCTTCAGATCAGTAAACCTGAAAAAAAGACCTTTTTCCAGACTTCCTCTCTGAGCTCAAAGTAAGCTGAAATACCGGTAAATTAATTCTGCAGGACATGCACTTGGTTATGGAGAGGGTATAAAGAGATCCAGCGCAGTAGCCAGATGATCTAATGGCTGCGCACTCTCTCGACATGAAGAGGGTCATGGGTTAAAAACCCTGCGAGCCAAAACGAGGAAGATGAAGGATTAAGAGTGTTAATGTATGCCGGAGCGTGAGCGCTTTAGTGCTCTCTGTCTCTGACTGCGGCTGTGTCCCGCTCTCACTTTGAAACCAAAATCAACAGTACAGCAGGTGTTTTTACACTAGTACACAATTTGCAACACACTCGACTAACCGAAAAACAGCAAAGAACCTAAAGGTGTTTTTTTTCCCCTCTTTTTTAGTTCTCTCAAAAATGTGTATCATATCTAGAGCACAGATGGAGATTTATTGATCTGCTTTGTATCAGGGCATATATAGAGAACAGAAATCACCTCAGAGAATATATTATGTCCAGATGCATAAGTAGAACCAAACAGAATATCCAAATATCCCCTATAGCATGTCTCAAAGTATATGGACTCCGTATTTGGCTGGAGTCTGACTAAATCTGTTGTGTTTCATCACTTTATGTCACTGAAGCATAAAAACTCTAAGCTGATGTTATTAAAAAAAATAAATGTTTGTTAACTCCATATCCTGATAGCATCAAAGTGATTTGGGGATCAGCATGCTTTAGTTATACCGTTTTACAATGCTGTGTGGATTTCATTATAGATGTCATGCTTTAAAATATCAGGACGAAAACATCTACCGGTTCTGTTTTTCCCAGGGAGTCTTGATCTGATCTTTTTAGTTAAAGTTGAAAAAGCTTCGACCCCTTTATTCACTCTGCTCTTCATTTAATAAGACTGAAATAAACTGATATTAAACAAAACTTATAACAGATACTTTCACTCAGTGCAGGGTACCATATTTGTTTTATCAAGCTGTATAATCACAGTCTACCACTGCTAAGGTTTAGGTGGCTCCATGTTTAACCTAAGGCAGATATGTTTTACAGCCATATGGTGACATCCAGCTTGAAACCTAATTACATAATAACCATGATATGAAGCTACAAATAACACTAAAATATATATATATATATATATATATGAATTATCTTCAAAAAAAAAAGCTATTTAAACACATTTTAATAAGATAAAAAGGTGTAAAAAATTGTGATTTTTTTTAATGTAGTGCCGACTCCTCTACTGTATTTGTCTCCACATCATTACTTTATAACAGCAACAAAATGATAAAAGCATGTGCAGACATGTTTGTTTGAACTTTATATCATTTCAGTTTTTATGTATCTTAATGTTTTTAGAAAACTCTGTCTTAATTTTACTGGAATTAAAAAAAATTATTGATCCAGAGAGAAGAGAGTAGAGGTTTCCGCTCAGTTATGTCTCTTTAAACCATTTTTAAAATACACCCCCCAAAAAGTGGCAAAATATTTCTGCAGAGAAAGGTAAAAAAAAAAAAAAACTTGCTGATAACTTATTACGCTGACAAAAAAAAGAGTAAGATTTTAATTCAAGAAACTTTACATTCAAATTTTTCACAAAAACTGGCAGAGTTTTTAAATCACTTCATAAAATTTGGTTCTTACTTCAGACAGTAAATCTCGAATCAGTTATTTATCTAGAATTTTCCGGCAGATGTCTTATGATACATATATTTTTTTAATTACAATAAGACACTAACACCAAGTTTAGAGTTTTTCAATGTAAATTCAATAAGTTAAATTCTGATAAAGGTCTCTCAGTAAAGATTGGTATTTCCTCCTCCTCCCTCTCTGATCCTGGATCAGCAGGTGACGCTGCTTCAGGTCGGCTCTCACTTCCTGCGGCAGCCATCTTACAGTGTTTTGTTTGTTTTGGGGTTGGCGTGTGTTCTCGATGCTGAGGTTTACATGTTGCATTGTCGTGGCGCTGGAGACCTGGGCGCCCTGTCGCCAGCTTGCATCACCGTGGCAACGGGATAACTGTGACCCAGCAGCACCCTGCCGACAGCCGTGCTCTCTGCTTCCCCTCTGCCTGTCTGCACCCTCTTCAATAATTAACACGCCACGGCAGCCATCTTAGTTTTTTTGGCTCGGTTTAAGGTGCCTGCCGGCATGTTGCCTCGGCAACGGGGTCCTTGTAACCCAGCGCTCTTGGTGACGATTGTTGTGTTGTGACACTCCAACTTTCAGAGTTGGAATCTGATTCGAATGGCAGCCATCTTAGAGAAGGTGAGGGAGACGCTGAAGACGCACTTACACCAAGATCTGACTTCCTGGTGTGGGATCATCAAACTCTCCTGAGCTGATCGAAACAGCAGTCTTCATTTGAAAACACGTATTTATCTATTTTTGTATCTTTCTGAACATCTGTTCTTATTTAAGACAGCTCAGCAGGCCCGACATCCTGTGTGTGTCTGTGTCTGCAGTGATACACACATGTTCAGCTCCTGACCTGCCCGAGACTTTAATTTATTTACACACACATCATTTATTTATGAGGCCTGATTGGGGGAAAAACAGGGTCAGTGTGGACCACCACCAAGTGATAAAGGCTCAAACAGACAGGCCGCACCGCAGAGTAAGTGAGAGTCCAGATAAACGGACAGAGAGATCTGCATAAATACACCGAAGAGAAGTTCTGTCGATTACAAAAGGACAGAGGACCAGAGATCTGACCGATGAGTGCAACTCTGAGTTAAATAAAAAGGAGATTACATAACAGAAGAATAAAAAAAAAAAGTCATTAATATTTATTGAATTTAGTCAAACTCTCTCAGTGTGTGTGTGTGGTGTATGTAGTACCACACACACACACTCACACACACACACACACACAGTTGCTTCCTCCTACACTCTTGTTCTCACCCTGACAGCTTGGCTGCCGCAGAGAGCAGAGGTCTCATTGGCCGCGTGCCCTGCAACGGGTGTTTTGATTGGCTGTCGGGCCGCCTGCCATCATGCCAGCTGAGTGAACACATTTATGTGTGTGTGTGTGTGTGTGTGTGTGTGTGTGTGTGTGTGTGTGTGTGTGTGTGTGTGTGTGTGCGTGTGTGTGTGACATGAATTTGTTTGTTGTAGTGGCTGCAAATAGCCAATCAGAGAGCTTGCTTTGCTTTATGTTTTTGTCTTCCTCTCTTGATTTATATATTCCATTTTCTCCTTTATCGTCTTCTGGATTTTAAATGATGAGCCCAATGACTTTGTGGGTTAATTATTTCATTAAAAACACTTTGAAATAAGGCCTGTCAATTTTTTGTGACGGTCGTGACTTTCAAGCTAAGGGTCTCGGTCCCTAAGGGGTCCTGAGAGAGACCTTGGAAGCAGACTGAAGGGGTAAAATGTTTTACGGTTGTTTTTCTGTCACAAATTTCTTATTCTGTCTTCTTTTGTTCTCTCTGTTGGTACTTGTTACTCTGAAAGAAAAACTCTTTGATTAGTTTTTTTTTCCACTTTTCAAGCCAGCAAGGACTTAATTTGGATTAATGGGAAACAATGATTCAAATGTGCCGATAAATTACATAACTTTAATCGAAATGGACACTGATGTTTTCAGGTCTGATGTTCTGGTGGAAAATTGCACTTGTCTTCCTCTTCCTTCATTCTGTTTTGGACGTTTTCCTATAACTCTTTTTAACTGACAGCGTGGGTCTATCAGGGGTTTGGAATGGAAATAAAACTCTGAAGGCAGTGCTCCGCCATTGGATGTCTAATATGTGATTCCATGTTATTGTCTCTTACAAATTTAAAGATGGGCAAATTAAATTGTTAAGTAAATCTGTTTTATCACACAAAAAAGTGTCTTGGATGCACTTTTGCAGACTTCTGAGGAAAGCAGGCAGAGCCAAAGTCAACTTAAGCGCCGCTTTTTCCAAATAAGGATTTTCCAAGAGTTAATTACTCATGAGGTTTTCCCAAAAGCCAAATTATTCTCAAGTTTTCTGTCTTTCTAAAAATACTTTAAAAGAGAAGGTCATCAGAAGACTCAGACACATTCAGGGTGATGTGACTCAGCTTGTTTCTTCAGTAACCTTAAACCCAGATGTGCAGATCCTTTTATCTGGTTCAAAGATGCTGATTTAAAGGTCTGAAACAGTAATGATGTGATTATTTGATGTTACTTGGAACAGTGGGATAGTAATGAGTTGGATATGTTGTAATGTCTGGTCAACAGCTGCTGCTTACAGAAAACTCTCCACACTCACAACATTGTGGTTTTTGATTCTCGTGACGGTCTCTGAAGGTGATGCTCGAGCACCAGAGTAGTTCAGGGTTAAGAGCCTTGCTTGAGGGCATCTTCATTGGGGTAATGAAGTCAAGGCAGCTGCGTCTCGTAACGTAGAGAGGAGGTGTCTGGATAGTTCAGGTTTGATGTGCCGACCTCAGTCGCCGCATGTTAAGGTGTCCATGAGCCTGACATTAATGTTCAGTTCATTCAATCACAAGGTTGCTCGCTGACATTGTACAAGTTTGAACGTGTCTGGAGTAGACCAGGTCCTGTGTGGAAAGTCTTGCAGAAATATTATCCGTGCATATGAGTCTGAAACTTTGAGATTGTTGTTAATTAGTTTATCAATTGATTAATTATAAAACCTCTTAATGAGCTGTCAGACAGCCAACTGGCTCGACACCAACTCTTTACCTCTGCAGGCTGTATTTTCTTTCTTTCTTCTTGTCTCTCTTCTGTTGTCTCCTTCTACAACAGAGACCGTTTCTCTCCTCCTTTAGCTCCCTTTTACCTCTTGCGTTCTCTGCGTTCAGTCGCTCTCAGAAGCCTGTTTGTACAAAGATGAAACTCTGATAAAACATTATCAGCAACAACTAATTAACCAGAGACCTGGTCCGATACTCTACCCTTTAAAACTCCTGTTTGGTGTTAGCAGCTAGCTATGAAACAGACTTACACGAATACAGATGTCTTTGTATGACTGAGAAGGCAAACAAAATCATCAAAAAGATGAGTGACTGCTTCTGTAGCTATTCTGGATGTCTGAAACCAGCTGCAGGGGGTAGAGTAATACTTTTATTGCTTAAGCAGGATGAGATCTTCTATTAAACTCAAGGACCTTTTTGTCCACAAGGGGCGCCAAAATCAACACAAACCAAAAGTTTCCTACAGGAGCATTAAAGAGGACACTGGGTTCTTGAGGATGGCATGTGTCTGACCTGTGATCTTTCACAGAAGATTGCAGAGAGGGAAATGATAAATTAGTCCTACAGGAAACATTGGAGAGCTCTAAAAGAAACGCTCTCTGTATGTGTCCTTGATTGATTCAAGACCAACATGAAAAGGCATGTTGGAAAAAGAGATGATTCAGACAGGAGTGTGGAATGATCTCAGTGGGGTCTCAGCACACATCACTGTGCTGTGAGTGTGAGTGTGCGTGCATGCGTGCGTGTGTGTGTGTGTTTCCATTTGATGCATTTTGCAAACTCAGAAAATCTCAAAAGACTCTTGACACCTACTGACCTTCTATCTGTTATCTTAAATCTGTAAAGTGAAATAATATAATATTTAATATATTACATTATATATAACATAAGATTATGTAATATATGTATCAAATGTGTGAGGCATTTTAAGTTTGTGAAGGTTTTAGGGCCCCCTGTAGATACAGCCACACCTCGAACTGCAAAACCTGCAGTTCTTTAAGTGTCCACTAGAGGGTGGTTGCAAAAGCTAATCGATCTCCTTTGACACCCTTATTAGAGTATCCATCTATATTGCAGGGATGTTTACAGCCTGGCTGGGGGTATGGAGCTCATTAAGTTATTAGCATGCGCCTTATTAGGGATTATTATTTCATTAAACACTAGTTGAGATGATAATAAGGGTAAAAACATATATTTGTACTAGGGCTGGGTGATTAAACCGAAAATTTTCAGATATTGAAATTTTTGACAATAACCGTCATTTTGCCCATATTAATATATTGTGTGTCAAAAAAATTAATAAATAAATAAAAGTTTGTTTTGGATGTGTGTAGGTAGGCTATGGTCTCATGTCCCTTTAGGACGCTGTTCTACATCAGAGACTTGACTCTACCCCATCCAGTCTGTAACAAAGAGGGAAAGACAGGTGAGGAGATGGAGGACGGTTCAAAAGTTGTAGCGGTTGAAATAGACCAAGTTAATGTGGGAGGGGGTGAGCAGCTTGTGGAGTAGTTATCGTCCATTTATTGTTATCCAGGTGAACTGATCAATATATCATAATATAGATTTTAGGCCGTATCGCCCAGCCCTAATTTGTACAATTAGAGGCATAGCTGTTTGACAGAAGGCTGAAGGCTTCTATACAGTGGCTGGCTTTACTTTGGCTGCATCTATATTTTATAGTATATGTCTGCAATTCTGTCAGTCAGTGATGTGTTTAGTGCTTAAATTAATGGGAAACAGATACTCATAGGGAAAAATGATTAGTTTTAATACCATATATTTGACCCTTGATCTTTTTTGTGGAAGTTGTGCTTTGTTAGATGCGTCTATTGGCCCAGTTCTCCCAGCAGTCAGACCATACAGGCCTCTTCTTGACATTAGTGAGCTGTTAACTCTGATGGGGAATAATATTCAGTGCTGCGTTTGTGTCGTCTAAGAGTGTATAAGGACAGACTCCTTTTGCTCATCGATCAGATCTGCGAATAAAAACGTTAAGATTTGATTTCAGCTGAAGTTATTATTAGCGCTGGGATTGAAATGAGACTCCACCTGAAGCAGAAGGTCCTCAAAAGAGTGGTAAAACAGAGCTGTTTGTGCATCTGTCTTCTTTTTATATCTCTGTTTATTCAGAGCCGAGCCTCCGTCCGTGTGTGTGCGCTTTTATTTGCGTGTGTTTTCTGCGTCTCCTCATTCGGCCTGTCAGGACTCTGTGCCGGTCGAGGCGTTTCTCTCGCTAACGATCGCTGGCAGTCGGCAGCATGTGGCAGTAATTAAATCAAGGGGAAATTGGTAAAAGAGAGTGAGAGGGGGAAAAAAAAAACGTCTGTGTGGTGAGTTTGCCAGAAAAAAAAAAAAAAATCCCAGTGGTTGAAAGGAAAATGGGACGCTAATAAAATGAGTGTGGAAGAGACTCGTAAAGAGCCGTCACCTGTGGAGAAATGTTTTTGTTCTCGGGCTTCAAAAACACACACACAAACAGACACACACACAGGGACACACATGTGCCCACACTCAAACACATGGTTTTTCTCACACAGCTACATACACACACACACATGTGATGGTTCTCACGTGTGCTGCACAAAAATGGCCTCGTTATTCACTTGCACAGATGGGGAAAGCGTGCACACACACAACCAAACACACACACGGATACACACACACACATGCACAGGTGAAACTGCATCAACATCACACAATTTTACATGCGAGAGAGACATTTTCTCCAGGATCATCTGGACCAGAAACAGCTGCAAAAGCTATTTGAATTATACAAAGTTATTGGTTATTTTTTCTGACGCATAATGTGATTTGTAATTGTGTTCGAAACTTGCATGCCTGTGTTTGTGTGTAAAGTGTGTTTGGCTTTGTGTTGCAACTAATTTCATCCTTCTTTTTATAGTCCAGAGATTTTCGAAACTGTACCAAACCTTAGAGCCGCTGCTGCTGATGATTTTTTATTTTTTTTAAGATGATTTTTCTGCCGATTATATTTAACAGTCAGATTACAGTTGTGTTTATTAATAAGTTTGACCAATCCTTACATATTCGATACCATTCACTTATTTTACCTCATCTAAGCTTTGGTGCTGAGCTCACTTCAACAACTTACACAAAGAACCATGAGTGTAGTTAACAGTGCTGGTCTCCATCACTTATGTTTCCTCTATAGATTTCAAACCCGCAGAAATAATTAACAAAAGAAAGGAACAACTCCTCCTGGTCGTAGCCTGTCCCCTTCTCCAGTAAGATAAATATCTGCTCCTCACACTAGCAATATTTAGAACGTAAGAAGCTTCTTGGATAAGAGGCGAAACGTCTTCTCAACTCTACACAGTCCAGTTGCCTGATTTTTAAGTCTTCAAGAAAACCGTGACCTGGATGAATGAGAATCTACATGGACAAATCTGCTGCCTGGTTGCATTCATAAGATGTATTTTAAAAAAGAGGGGGTTTGTAACATAAGAGGAAAGTTAAATTTAAAGACTCCTCAGTGCTTATATAACAACAACAAAAGTTTCTGTATGTCAATCTGTGACGTGAATTCAGGGAACGGACTGAATCAAGAGACAAAACGCAATGTCCAAATATAAACCAGTTAAAAAAGAAGTACAAAGAAAAGACTTCGAGGAGGTACAGTAAAGAAGTCTGGCTGTAATTATGACCACTGGGGGTTTGTTTTTCATTGATTCTGTCTGAGTGTAGCCCGGTGTCTTTGTCATGATTTGTTGTTTAAATTTTTGGAGCTTGTTTATGAGTAGATCACTATATATCTAAATTACTATCATGAAAAGTACATAGAATTCGGCTAGTATTGATCAAATACAAAGATGATAATCAATATGTTGGTATGAGACTCCATGGAAGTTATTAAGAGTGAATAACTGGAGGATAAAGAGGGTGAGATTGAATAAGTTTATACTTCTTCTCATTCATTTTTGCACATGTAAATGACCATGAATGTGTCAGATTTTACTGATAGACCTTATTGATTATTCTCAAAATGAAGACTGATAGTGGTAATCGCAGTGATTTGTCTTTGGAAGTTTAAAAAAAGTTTATTCGTTTCCTCAGAGTCCACAGTGATGTCTTCAAATTTGCATATTTTGTCAGGACAACCTCAAAGACTGTTTACAAAATAACAAAAGCAGCAAATTCTCTGAGGCAGGATCCAGCAGAACTTTGACACTTTTGTTCAGAAAGATTCGCAGAATATTTGCATTGCAACCAAACCACACTGTGCCGTGGCTGTATGTGTGTTTTTGCAGAGCTGTGGAGCATCTGCACAGATTTCACATCCACAGAGACCTGGGGGGTTTTCTCCATGCAGCAGACTGCTAGGCCCTCTTTCTTGAACTGTGTTTCATTATAGCTGAGATGGCTGTAATTCCCATCTGAACAACATTCTTAAGATGTTTCTTCAAAAACTATTAATTTTAAGTGTATAAATGATTGAAGTTCAATGAGAGCCCCGGAACCACAAACAGGAACCTGAAGGCATCTTAATGGGCTGCAGAAACTCCAAACTGCACATCGGGGTTTATGATTTTGGTCTCGTTTCAGTCCATCATCATAAAGATATTTTACTGTACATATATTAGAAAGAAAAAAAACATCATCAATGCAACATAAAAAAGCATCTTAAAGTTTTTTGACTGAACTAACTAATCAGGTGTGCAAAAATACTAAATCATTTAAGTTTAAAGTTTACTTAAAAATAGATTTTAATGTCACAGGGTGGGTGATATATTCATCAGGATGTGAATACTGTTGTGCATCTATCAGTGTGTGTCTGTTTGTGTGTCATGCAGCCCTCAGTGCTCTGAAAGCAACTGTGTGATTTGTTATTTCCTTCCTCTGATGGATATTTTTCTCTTCACACACACACACACGGGGACTTGCACAGGGACACCATGTACACACACAGGGACACATACACAAGTACAAGTCTGCACACTCCCAGACCTCTGACTATTTCCTGTGTCAGGGGGGACATTATAAAGCCACATTATGCTCACTCTGGGCCTCGATATTCCCCCATCATCTTGTGTGTCAGTGTCTGTGTTTTTTGTTTGTCTGTCTGTGTCTGTGTGAGTGAGTGAGTGAGTGAGTGATGAGGAGAGCCTACTCAGTCTCCCTTAAAAGAGATGTCGAGGCGATGATGTTATGAATGCAGACACACACATGCGCACACAGTGGATTAGTTTGATGCAGAGACAGATCATCCATTGAACAAACAAACAAAAACAGTTGATACGGAAACAAAGAGAAGAACTGCAGTGTGATCATTTTATCTCCATGAACTTCAGGAAGTTTTGATGTGTCTCTTCAGGTCCTCATCAGTGCTGTCTTGGTTCTCTGAGGTCGTTCTTCTGTAGACTCTTTCTAAAGGTCGAACATCACAGGACCTGTTTTTAGTTGTGCTCGGGTCATGTTTGATTCAAAACTGTCTGTCACTGATTTTGGTCCCTTAGAGGCTTGGATTAGGTCCAGAAGTGGACTCTTGCTTTCCCCGAGGAACCATCTTCATGTCTGAACTTTGACCTTAGACTTGGTTATGTTATGGTTTCTTAATAAAAGGCCATTTTTGCTCATAACTGTGAGAAAACACTTTGTAAATCTTTGTCACAGGTTCAAACCAATCAGTATCAAAATGTTTGTTTACTGCAAATATAGTTTTGGGTCAAGTGAAAGTTCTTGAAATCCTCTACTGTTGTGTGATTTGATATTTTCTTTATTTGTGACATTTGTTTAAACTTGAATTACATCATTAAAAGTGGTGCAGTGTATGGAATGGGGTTCATATCTACCCCGTCATATTTCTTAACGAGGACAGTTCTCTTGCAGAACGCAGCTGAAACAGCAGGGTGTTGGTTCATCTCCCAATGAGCGTGTTTTGTCGTGCGTGGTTGAGCCAAGGTGTTGCACTCATAGAAGTGAAAAAAAAGTCAACAAATCACCGTAAAGTGCAAGATGAAAAGAAAGGAAGGACTATCAGTGACGACAACTTCTAGCCTGGCTTCACGAAAACGTGGCAAGAGAAAATGCAACAAATTGTTTGTGGAAATGCATATCGATCATGTGGATTGTTGATTTATCGAAACACAACTTCAGCCTCTATTTTGAAGGAAAATGCAGATGGTGGGTTGGATGTGAGAAGATTTGTTTGCAGGTCTTAGCAGCTGGAAATGAACGCACAAGGTTGACATCAATGAAACTGGAGGTCTTTAGAGGGTTGATGATAAGTTTGTAGTTGAACCTGAACAAATATAAAGACTGATTGAAGTAATAGAGTGAGAAAATGTGGACTGTGTGAGGAAGTCCAGTGTTGCTGTTCAGGAGTGTGTTGAATACAGTGAAGGAGGTCTGGTTAGCTGGACAGCTGAAAACTGACTGCAGCTAAACTGACTGTGCTTCACTGAGCAGGACGAACATGTCTGTAAAAAGAAAAGTTATTACACATGCAGACTTCATTTTTCCTGCTTTCACTTACTGATCAATTGAATAAGAAATACACACTTTCAGACTCACTCACACACTTTAAAGCTGCAGGAGTTACACTTAAAAATCAAGATGGACAAGTCTTCAGAATACACACACACATGCATACACGCAGTCTGAGAGTTAATTCAGTGTAATTAGTGGTCAATTAAAGCACTGTGACTTCATTGGCTGTCTGACTCTTTGATGTCGAGGCTCCTGGCGAGACCAGACGCCATCTTGAATTCATTAACAGGCCGCAGTGTAAACAGCACCACTCTGCGTTTTCTCCTCTTTTTTTTCTGCTGCTTTTCTTCATTTTATTTTTACACATTTGTTTGTTTTTTTCCTCACTCTGCAGTTTCACTTTTCATTTAGCTCAGCGCTGTTTTTTTTTTCTTTTTCGGTCGTGCCTGTGATTTGTAGTTTGTAAAATAAGTCAAACAAGATTTCAATGAGAAAAAGAAAAAAATGAAAGAAGAAAAAAAAGACAGATATTTATTTCCTTTTTAACACTTTATGATATATATTATGATTGTGTTTTGTTTTACAGTTTTTGCGCTATTTTTGTCTATTCCTGCTTCCAAACTTCTTGTTTTGAGTTTGGCTGATCCTCTTTTTCTCATACTAAGCTCTGTATCATTCTAATGATGAAGTACACATCAACAGTTTTCAATTTTAATATTTTCTTTTGTATATGTTCCTAAATTAGCTGGCACAAACCCTAATTTACCCAAAATCTAATCAAGTCCAGTCAAATTGGTTCCTGAAGAACAGTTAAACAACTTCCATTGCGGTGCACAGATAGCCTAGCAGGTTAGAGTATCCCTTGTATGGATGGTATTGTTCTCCCAAAACGCCCCCAAAAAATTTAAAAAATTTTAAAGAAATTCTAAAAAAACTTCCAATGACCAAGGCGCTGTACAAAGATTTTTTTCTTTCTGAAACATATTTTGTTTTTTGTTTTTTTTTTTGTTTTTCCTTTGTGTCCTTTGTGATTCAGGCCTGTAATAATGAGTCATTTTAAAGTTTTTAATGCTTAAATAAAAACATTCTCTTCTTTTCTGCTGTTTGAGATGTTCAGGAAGCTTCAATCTTATTCAGCACTCTGACTCAGTGAGGGTCACAGGCTGAGGTCAAGTGTAAAAACCAGCGTTTGAAATCAGAGGAGACGACAGTGAAACAGACGTGTTAAAGACGAGGAGAGTCGGTGACTGAGAGGAGCCACTAACTGGGTTAACGCTGATGGAGAAAAGCAGTAAATAATAGATAAACAGTCTGCTGCAGGAAAGAGGAGAGGAGAACAGAGGGGGGAGGAAGAATGAAAGAAAAGAAAAGAATATCAGGAAAATAAAGGAAAGAAAAAAAGGGAGAAAGAAGAGAAACAGAAAAGGAAAGGAAAAGGAAGATAAAGAAATGAATGGCAAAAAGTAAGGAAGGAAATAGGAATGAAAGGAAAGGAAGGACAGGAGGACATGAAAAAAGAGATAAGACAAAGTAAGATAAGGAAAGAGGGAGAGGGTAAAAGAGAAGGAAGGAGAAAAAAAGAGAAAAGGAAACAGAAATGGTTGCAAAAAGAAGGAAAGGGGTTGTGAAAACAGGACTGAGTATCATAGTAGAAGAGTCAAAGGGAAAAAAGGAAAGGAAAGAGAATAAGAAGGAATAAGCAGAGGGAAAAGATGAGAAAACGGGGGGAGAGAAAAAGAAAAGGAGACAAAAGGAGAAAATTTCACATAAGAGGGAAAGTTGAGAATATAAGGAAAAGGTTATCAAGAGAGTGAAGAGGAAAGAACACAAAGCAAGGAAACGGGACAGGTAGTAAATGATTTGAGATGAATAACGTAAAAGAAGAGAGGTGGAAAGAAAAGGACAGGGAAGAAGAAAAAAGGAGGAAAGGAAGCAGAAAAGAAGAGGGAAGGAAAGGAAATGAGGGGAAAAAAATCTGTGTGTAAGGAAGTAATGAATCCTTTTCCTCCTCATGGTCGTCTTCCACACACACTCGGCAATTCCTTGTTTTCCTGTTCCTACTTACACACTCCATTTTCTTCAATGACACACACACACACACACACACACACACACACACACACACCTTTTTACACCAAAATATCCTCACACACCCTCGCTCAGGTCACACACACGCCTCTCTCTCTTTGACTCTCTCTCTTTTTGTCCGACCCCCAGTGTTTTCTGTCTGAGTAACTCGATCCCCCTTCATTCACAGGTGCACCACGCCATGACACACACACACACACACACACACACACACACACAAATACATGCACATGCACACGCTCACACATCCGCACATACACACATGCTGAGTCCACTTGTCTTCTCATAGGGGGCTCTAATCAAGCCACAGGAAGCCTGAGCACCACAGGGAGTGTGTGTGCGTGTGTGTGTGTGTGTGTGTGTGTGTGTGTGTGTGTGTGTGTGTGTGTGTGTGTGTGTGTGTGTGTGTGTGTCAGTTAAAAGTGAGTTGAAGAATGTGTTTCGGTCCATGAAACTCACTGCATGTTTTCAATTACACACAAGTATTTCTGCAGATGTGTGTGTCTGTGTGTGCGTGTGTTGTTGCTCACTCTCAGTCTGTATTTCTTCCTGTTTTACATTTTAACTTCTATCCATAATTGTCAGCTTGATCGATTTCTAAATACATTGGAGGCGCTTATTTGATCTGCAGTTTGTCCTGCATACTCTTTGGATGTTTTTAACCATCTGTTGATGCTTTTCACCCAAAACCTCTTTTTGCCTTATTGTGTAACATGCTTTTTTTTCAGTTACTTTCTTCTTAATTTAATTCTATTTAATGTCCCATCTTTATCGTTTCCATATTAAGATGCTTGCTTTAAAATCTTTTCACCTTACTTCTGCTCTCTAGGTTAGGGTACAGACATGGGTGCAACAGTTTGTCAATGTAATTAGTTGCAGACAATTTTAATTGTTGGTTATCAATCTTCAAGGTCATTGTGTGTTTGTGTTTGTGTGTGTTTATGCTGTGCAAGGACATAGCGTCTATTTTTTTTGTATAGCTGAGGAGTGAGACATCTTACCGCCCAACTATCTCTGCTTAGTGCGGCAGATGCAAAACAGTGACCTCAGAGCGACAGGTAAACAAAATTTACGGCCGCAGCGGACACACTACTGTTGCACCATGAGGTTTTCCAAGTCCAGGAGCATTTAACCCTCAAAGCTGCAAAGACCAGGAGCTTGAATTGTATATAATGAGAGTATGTCAGTAATGCATGAGGAGACAACATGGCGGACGCCTCCTCGAAACATTGAACTCAAGTTAGAGCCGCAGTTTTACTTTTACACCTGCAGTCCCTCACTTGAAAATCTTAGCCTCATAACACCTCGTCTCTCCCTCCTTCATGTTTACAAGAAGTTTACAAATTTGATGCATAGTGTGTTTTTTTTCTTGAAGCATTAATCCACTCTTTAGTGTAAGAGGAGAAGGAAGAAAAAAAAATGTAAAATTTTGATGTTTTTTTTGCAAAATAAGCACCATTTGTCTGAGATTTCCTTTTGGGGATAAATGAAGTTCTTGTATTGCATTACATCTTGTTATATTTTTTTGTATTTAGTTATTGCAAAACTTAGTTATCAGATCAGTAACAAATAATGACAAATAATTGTTTTAAAAATAGATAACCAGTTAAAGACCATTGTAGCCCCGATGTTTATGAACTTTCAAAAAAAATCTGGTCTGTTCCTTTTTTTTCTCCATCACTCTGAATATTTTCATCTCCCCGACTGTCTCTTCCTCCTTTTCAAGATGTTTCTTTAACATATTCAAGTCTTTATTTCGCTCTTCTTCAAAACTTTGCCTTCCTCTTTCTTCAGCTCTTATTTTTTTCTCCCATTCCCAATCTGTCTTTCTCTCTTTGCTGCATCATATGGAGTCAATTAGGCGGCCATGCTCAAAACTCTGCAAGCGTGTGCATGTGCGTGCGCGTGTCTATGCGTGCGTGCATGTGTCTGAAAGTGTGTGTGTACATCTGGTTCACATTAGCGCAATTGCAGGTTGGTAGAATAAAGGGCTCGGCTCAGAGGTGGTGGGTGGGATTTCCTTCCGCTTTCTCACACACACACAGAGTTTTTTCCCTCCATGTGTTTTGAATCAGGGACGTAATTAACCTTCAGAGGATTGTGAGGCCGCGGCTCAGATCTCCGCTATAAAAATACATCTAAAAAACAGAACCCCCCCCCCCCCCAAAATATGTTTGATCCGTCTGCAGCCTGTTTGATTCGCTTTCCCACATCTGCCTCTGGACGGGCTGAGAGCACAGCAGCGTGAGCGCTAAACGGAGATGAAACGAGCGTCTACAGGTGGAGAGAGGAGGGAAGAAGTTCGAGTTTAGCGAATCATCACTTTTTTGAGAACTAGAGCAACAAAAACTGAATGAATCAATGACTTTGCTGACTCATTCATCCTTATAATAGCTTTATTTACACTCTTCTCTGTGTGTATCCTCTGCTTTTACTGGCTGCGGTGTTAAACAGTTCGTGTGAAGGTGAATAAAGACGAGATGAAAGTGAGGCCAGCCTGTTCGAAATGAGAGAGGAGAGGAGAGAGAGGAGAGAGAGGAGGAGGAGGAGGAGGGGGGAGTGAAACAAAGAGAGAGGAAAAATTGGACAGGCACAGGTGCAGCCGACTCTCTGTGTGTGTATACTGTGTGTGTATAAGTGTGTGTTGTGTGTGTGTGTCTGTCAAGAGGTTTCGTGACTGCTCCTTTGAGTGTTCACATTCCAGCACATCTGCTTTGGATGAAGCGCGGTAAACTGTGTGTGAGAGTGTGTCTGTGTGTGTGTTTGTGTGTGTGAGAGAGAGAGAGAGAGAGAGAGAGAGAGACATTTGTAAGGCTTATGCCAAAAACAGAGGGTTCTAGCTCTGTCTGTTTCTGTCGTCTGTCAGTGAAAGTGTTTCATTGATTAATTTTGATAAACCTGAGAGCAACTTTTTGAGGGCTGTCTGATACAGAAACATGAGTGTGTGTCTGTTAGCGTCTGCATTACCCCTGTTTTTAGATTAGATTGCTTTGGTTTCATCTTTTTCTATGTGGGTTGATACGACCATGGAGGTGTGATTTCATTCTTAGACTGTGCTCAGCTCTTTTTAATAATAGAAAGGTGTCTTTATGAGCTCACTCTGTGGTTTCTTAGTTTTGATTGTGAGAAATCAAGGTGAGGCGGCTATTAATACACTGGAAAAACTATGAAAACTAACGCATGTTTAAGTCACAGTGCAGACGATGCAGTTTGTTGATGGTTGGTGTCCACATTGAAGAAAGTTTAAACAGCATTTCTGTATGAAGGCCTCTATTGCATTCAGCAATGTGCAGTTTTGGTGCAGATGTGTAGCTCATTCTTGTGACATCTGTTATCACCGTCCTGCTATCTACCTGTACAGTAGCTCAGTCTACAGCATCACTGATGGTTGTGAGGAGCAGACAGACCCACCCATCTGTTCCTGTCTCTCTTTAGATGTCCTCTAATAAAAGCAAAAATTCCCAAATAACTTTGAATAAAATAAAGAGAGTCACCAGACACACCTTGCCACACACCCAGCATGCTTTAGTACAGTTTAGCAGTCATTGCTCCTGTTAGCGTCATGTTATAGGTAAATTACTCTTTTTTTTTAAACTTTCTTTTCTGTGTTTTTTTCTAGTTTGTTTTTCACGCTGGTGTTGAGAATGCAGTTGACATAATAATCGCTACAAGTGCAGGTTACACATCAGATTTTAAAATGAAGACTGTGAAACATGAAAGATTACTCTTGAGGTTCATTTTTTGGCGAATGTTGTTGGAAAAAGCCCCTTTGAATAAACATAAAAAATATAAGGCTGTAACGGTACATTTTGGAAACTTGCAGATAAAGATGTCAATAGAGCTTTGTGTTAAAATCAGTTCGAGGGAAACAGTGGAGTTACCCCTTTTTTTTTTTAGAACCGGAAGCAAGCCCACTGTGGGAAGAGACTGGGCGTTGGTGTTGTTCTTCTAAAGCTCTTTATCATTTCATGTTTCTAACAATGCATCAAAGAACACGGCTGTTTCATTCCCTGTTATCTCCAGTTACTGATTTTCCATCACATCAGTATCCCTCTGAGTTCAGTTGCTCTGGATCTTCATCAGCACTTCTGAATGATTACAAATGTATCTGGTTTCACACTCATCTCACTTCAACACTGAGCGAGTGAGGAACCAGTGAGGTCAAAAGTCAGCACAAAGGTAGAAAAGGAGTTTCTTTCGTCTCCGTTCCTCATTTTTTCTTCCTTTCTCTCTGTTTGAGCTGAGTAGCTGAAGGAGACTCAGGGAGGTTGAACAGATGCTCCCCACATTTGGAGACAATAACAGAGAGATGAAGCATCAAACAAGAAACAAAGACACAAAGCCTCCTTCTTTTTTCTTCCTTTCTTTTGTTCCATTTTTCTCTCTTTTGTTTCCGTTTACTGTCTTTTCATCTGCATCCAGCTTTTAGCATTTCACCTTGTTCCATTTATTGTTTTTCCACAGAACAGACCCCTTCAGGGCCCAGCAGCTTTTCCATCTCTGTTAGTTATAACCGAAACCCTGCAGAGAGAAATTAGGTTTCTTTGTTTCAGTTCTTTCATACTTTAAAAGTTGCACTAACTTTTCACTCTTGTTCTCAAACTCTCTTCTTCATTCTAATGCTTTTCTCCACTATTCTTACATTGAAGGTTTTAAATTGAGCTAAATAAGTAGTTTGACCATGTAGGTTTGAAGAAGTCCTCATTACTGAGAACATTTGGAGTTGGGGACGTATCATCAAACTTACTTTCAAGGGTATAACTGTTTATCTTGCAGAAAGAGTTACGTGTAAAGCACAAAAAATGTACGGAAAAGTAAAATGTTATAGTATTTGAATGGTACCGTGGTATGCTTTAAGCTCTCTTTGTACTTTTGAAGGTTGAGCTGCTGATATCTAAAGCTCGGTAACTGGCTGCTCCAGGAACACTTTGTGAGTTTGGTAGCTGCGTGAAGACTAAAGTTTCTAAAAGGATGTGTTTTATTGTTTGATGCAAAGCAGTTTGAAGCTGTGGTTAAAAAATTGATGAAAGATGTCTTTAATATTTACAGATGATCCTCTTTTGAAAGAACAATGATTTTCATTGGATTTATCTGTCATTGCTCTGGAAAACATCAAACTGGTTTGTGTTATTGATCCGTCAGAGGATTCGCTTCTTTGTTTCTTCTGTTACTCAAGAGCTGTTGGAGACGACTTTTTCTCCTGTGTCTCTTGTTTCTATCAATCACTGCTCAATTAAGACTCTGGTATGAAGCCTTAAGTTCAGTGTCTCGGCTGCTGCCATCTCCAATTCTTTTTCAAATTGGAAATTACTTCCTCTCTAGAGGCTCAATACACATTGCTATGTGTCTGCCCAGACCACCTGGAACATCGTTTGTAGAATGAACATCAGAATATAAATGAAAGCTTGAAACCAAAAAGTGAAACCATAAAGTTGTTGGATAAATGTCCACTTATGGAAAAAAAAAATCAGGTATGGTCATTTTCTGGTAGACCTCCTCATCTTCAGTCTTCATCTAGCAGTTACAGTTTAGAATCAAGACGCTTTCACATAGACTTTAATTTTTGAACCCAAAGATAACTAGGCTTGGATAAAATGTGACTATCATAGTACAAGACCAGAGGATGAGACAGTATGACACAAATTATATGTTTCATAATGTTACATTATGTTATGTTATGCAGTGTTACACTATTTGATGTCAGGTGAAGTTGTGAAATATTACATTTTGATATGTTACATTCTGTAACATTACATGTGATAGCACATTATAGGATAGCATACAGTACAGAACAATATAATACGTTATGTGACTTTACAATACATAATGTCACACAAAACGCTACGGTACTTTATGGTACATAATAATTTACTACTTTACAGAACAATTTGTATATTTACTTAAGTTATATCATGTCATGTCATGTTATGTTATGCAATGTATGTCATGTAAGATTAAATGTTACAGCGCGATTACAAACCTAACAGTATGATAAAATGTATGTTTTGTTACATAATATTATTATATTTTACATTCCGTTACAATACTCAACAGTATGTTTTGTTGAAATATGTTACATTATGTTTCGATATGTTATGATATGTTATGTGAATTTATGTTACATTACTTTATACAGTTATCTTACGTTTCATTGCTTTAGGGGACAACACAATACTGCAAGTCATAGTATGCTGTGTGTTTTCATACAATATGATACAATTCAGTAATTAATATGATAAGATAAAATACTTGGAAGACACTTGGATACTTTACAATGTGTGATAAAAACACTTACTGTATTTATGTGATTACAGCGGGAAGTTGTACAAATGTGTTTTGTACAATAAAATACTGTAGGATGCTGTTTAATTTAATAAGATAAGACATGATATGTTTAGATATAATTGATTGATAACAGTACAACACAACACAATATGATAGGACAGTGAAGTACAGTCTGATTTAACTTGATGTAGTGTGATAAAACATGATATGATGCAGTACAACAGTAAGATATAATAACGCTGTAGAGTAAAATGATATTATAAAACAATATAGTTTGATACACTTCAGGTAGTCTATCCTCTCCTGAGGTGCTGCTCACATTTAGCTGCTTCCTCAGAACTGTTTAAGGATACAAGCAATACCAATGAAACCCCAGTCCCAAATAAAGTCAAAACCCATAATGCAACATTATCCACATGACACAGAGAATATGGTAAATAAGGAGAGATCACTGATGAGAGGATGGCTGCTTTTCTCCTGTGGTTCATGTTGTTTTTATGCGGTTTGTGGTTTCCAGTTCACAGTGACATGAAAACACTGCAGAGGGTTTCTCTGATTGGCTCAAGGTCCGCTCATAACTGTGGGAATACTGATACTACTGTGTGTTCATCTGTGTGTGTGTGTGTGTGTGTGTGTGTGTGTGTGTGTATGTGTGTGTGTGTGTGTGTGTGTGTGTGTGTGTGTGTTTCAGACTGCAGGATGTGAGGTTGTTATTGTGTCTCTGCATTCCTCAGACTTGAACACACGCTGCACCTGTTCCTGTCTGTCTGCAACACACACACACACACACACACACCAGCGTGCACATGCTTACTGAAAAACACACACACATACATAGTTTCACATACGCACAGATCGCCGCCTTTCGTCACTCGTCTTAAGAACACATTCACTGGGAAAATACGGCTGTCACGGCATGAGGCATAAATCTCAATAATTTCAGCAGGAACAACACAAGCGTGTGCATGTGTGTGTGTGTGTGCGTGTGTGTGTGTGTGTGCATCTTGTTGTACAGGCTTTGGGTCAATAAATGTGGTTTTATCATCAGCTCACAAAGTCAGTTCTCAGAGGGGAAGAGGAGGAGGAGGAGGAGGAAGTTTAGGGGACTGTGGTTAGCCCTAATGACATTTACAGACACTGCGTTCAGTGTGTGCATATGTGTGTGTGTGTGTGTGTGCATGTGTGTGTGTCAGTGTGAGTATGAGAAAGTGCAGCAAGTGGAGAATTTGCATGCACCTTGAACTCCTGCAAGGTGCATTGTGGGAAGGAACAAACCTCTCCCCACTAATTAGCTTCTCTTAGCACCTTACATCTGTTCATTTAAGTTTGTATGTCTGCGAGATATGTTTGTCAACAAGCTTGTGTGTATGTGTGTGTGTGAGTGTGTGCATGTGTGTGGGTGGGTGGGTTGTTTCCTCATCTCAGCCTTCATTCCCACAGTTCCCGGTGTTCCCTGCTCCTCCGAAGATTGAATTTTTTTGTGGCTTTTTTGGATATCTGCGCTTTTCTACAGTGTGTTGCTTCAGACAATAAACACAGCCTGTCATAATATATCAATGCAAACTCTGTACTCATACTTTTAAAATTTATTGCTAAAATAATGCACTGTAAATGTCCAGGATCACCTTTTTTACCCCATTTATTCTTTGATATAACTTATAATCTTTTTTCATGATCATTATTTTTATCATTTATTCTTAGAAAATTCACCAGATGCTCAAAAAACAGACTTTGACTTATCAATCAAATACCTTCTCCTGAGCAAAAATTAGAATAAAGGTCAAAGATGAGTGAAACTTTTTCAATTTAGCTGAGATCCTTTGCGCCCAGATTTTCAAACACATCCTTGTTGATACCAAACCTTATTTAGTCTAACCTTTCAGTCTCATTGTAACGCAGAGTGAACACAGTCTCCCTTTTATTAAAATTTACCCTTACACTTTTTGTGACAGACACAAAACCAGACAAAATACGAGTTTCAAACGTAAATTATGAATATGATGATTTTAGATGTTTTGAGATATATGAAGGCTGCCATATGCTGAATAACTGAAGTAGAGGCTGTTGACAGGTTTTCACCGGCAGCTCTTTCCCAGTCTTACTTTCCAGACACTCTTGGTGAGCTTCAGGGATGTATGACAGAGAAGTAGACAAAATAATGTTGATATATGGTCCTCAAACTTTCCATGTCGTCTCAGAGTGCTCAGGGTTCAAATAAGTGATTCTCAATCCTCAAGATTTTAGGGCTGGGCGATATGGCCTCGAATCAATATCACGATATATTGAGCGGTTCACCTCCATAATGATAAATGGATGATAACTACTCCACAAGCTGCTCACTCCCTCTCACATTAACTTTGTCTACTTCAGCCACGGCTACAACTTTTGAACCATCCTCCATCTCCTCACCTGTCTTTCCCTCTTTGTTACGGACTGGATGGGGCGGATTCATGTCTCTGACAGCGTCTTGAAGGGACATGAGACCATAGCCTACCTACACACATCCAAAACAAACTTTTATTTATTTATTCATTTATTGACACCAAATAGACTGATACAGGCAAAATAACGTTGGTTATTGACGTAAATTTCTAGTTTATCGCCCAGCCCTAATGTAGGATATTCATCTCAGGCGTTAAAGCTCTGCATCCCTACTTAAAAGAGCATGAGGACATCATGCAAATGTTAACATACTGTCATCATTTACATTCATTATTATTCACATATGTATAACGCATACTGAAATGCATTTGGTACCTTTCCAGACAAGAACTATGCACTTCAATTTGCTTTCTGTAAGAGAGACTTAAGAGCATGAGTTTGACAAATGAGGAAAGAGTATAAAAGTTGAATCAATGTCCAAAAACAGGGTAGAAATGTAAAAAAGAATGTAAATCATATTGCAGACTTCAATTTTGAAGGTATAGTTAATACATTGGTTATGTAAATATTTTATTTAATTGAAGTTAAATTGATACATTGTCTCTGATCTCGGCGTTTATGAATAACAAAGAGCAAGCCACTGTTTAAAAATGAATACAGCAGACACATATGCACTCAAATTGCTTTTAAAGGACTTGAGACAGAGCGTCACTGCAAACTTACATTCAACACATTTCTCTTCGACTCAAGGTTTGCTTTATACCCTTTCATTTTCTGACATCAAATATTTTCAACATTTTATCATCTATTTCTTCTTCACAACCAGGTGTGGTCACAAGGTGAACACATATGTCCCTTTATGTCGGATATTTTTACAAATATAAGACCTGCAGCTTTCAAACCACAGATTTTCTTTTAACACTATTCAATATAAGACGTGGGGTTCCTGTAGGCTGTGGACATTTTCTTTCATTGAACCGAAGGTAAAATTGCAACACCTCCTCAAGGTTTCAGGTTGAAGCTTTTCATCAAGTTGATAAAAATGTGTGATGGAGTAGTCCTTGGCTCAGGAGAAAGGGAATAACTTTTTAGTTTTTCACTCTGAAAGTTGCTGCAAACTCTCGTCACGGTGACATTTTGTTACAAAGATCTCCACCTTTAGGACTGCAGGATACCCATGCTAAGAGATCCGGTGCCAGTTTTCAGACTTTCAGCCAATGAATAGGCTTTTAGCATCAGGAGGTTTCCGTTGGACTGAAACAGTTTGAGGCTGTTTTTCTGTTTTTAATAATTTCTCTCAGGGAGTGTGGGAAGTGAAATGATGTTTTTTATAATGCCCCGAAGTGCGTCTTTTTTCATCTTTTTCTTTTGTTCCTTCTGTCTGTGTTTTATCATCATATTCTCTTTAACTACATCTGTCCTCCATGTGTATGCAAATACTCTCAAAGTTAACAAAGCAGCCCATGTCTTTCTGTTTGGAGGGGATGGAGGTGGATTAGGTGTAGCTGTGGAACCTTGTTTTTATTTTATTTTTTTTTCATTTTGATGTGAGTCAGTGGGAGACAGAGGGAGAGAAGAGCGCTCTCAACAGCTGTTAGAGGGTTTGCGTCATGCAGCGTGAGCTAGCGTCATGGCTGACTGTTCGCACGCTATGCACACACACACACACACACACACACACACTCACAAACACACGCAGAGGCATGCTGTGGGGACCCCCAGTCAAAGGCATGACCAAACACAGGCATTGTGTTCTCATGCAGCCGCTGTGCTGCTGAGGAGGAGCGTCACCTGTTTCCACTGATGACAGGCTGCTTGTTCTGCGTGCACTTGCATGTTTTCCTGCATGTGTGCTGCAGGAGTGCTGCCATGATGCTGCCTCAGTAGGAGGAGGCACTTAGAAAATCACTGCTTTGGTGCTTCTTCATCATAATAATAGGACAGTTTTTAGTTGTCTTTAATTTGCACATGAGACTCTTTCCCTTTGTCCCAAAGTCAAAGCTTTGATAGAAATAAATCAATAATGAAGTAGCTAATTATAACAAGATTAATCTCTTTTTTAAATAAATTTGATAAAAACCAGAAAGCCCCTTTTGTAATACACAATCTGCACTAAAAACAATGGTGTAATTTTTTTCAGTTCTAACCTAGTAAAAAAAAAAAGAATTTCCTCAGACTTGATTAAACAATAAAAAAAAAAATTCAAGCTTTTTTTTAAATTGTTTTCGTCACAGCTAGGGTTGGGCGATATGGGAAAAAGTTTATCATGATATATTTTTTTCATATCAGTCAATTTTGATATGTATCACGATGTAAAAAAACACAATTTGCAGTGAACATTTCTCTGCTTCATGTCCAACCTCAAAAAAAACAAAATACCTCCACACCACCGATGTTTTCGTGCTAGTGTTGTCGACAATGTTGTCATCTGTTGAGCCTTCATTTGCATTTCTGCCGGGGGTAGCACTCTTTTTTTTCTTTTTTTCTCACTGACAGTGCTGTCGGCTTCACGTGTGAAAGTGCTATAGTTGCGTGTAGCTTCAGTCTGCTACTATGCAGTTGTTTGCTACTTGGCTCTAATTCAGCACATGATTGGTTCAGCGCGGTGCAGACCCAGAACAACTCCCCTTTTCATTGGCTATTTGTATAGTCTACCAAAACATGGCAGAATGCTATCAAAAAGCATATTGACTGTGTTTTATATTGATATTGAGGGGAAGTCATTTTCGATATATATCGTCATTGTTTTATCGCCCAGCCCTTGTCACAGCAAATATCGAGTAAATGATGTCTGTCTGGAGTTGCTTTCTGCTGAGCCTCATGAAGAAAAACAAGAGAATGTCGACTTTTTGCATCTTGTGTTTATATCTGTGTGACTGTGACGAGATCAAGTTGTGTTTTCGAGGGAGAGCAGATTCCTAAGTGACGTTTGTATGTCTGTGTTTGTGTGTTACAGGTGTACGCTCCGTCTGCCAGTACAGCCGACTACAACAGGGACTCACCGGGCTACCCCTCCTCCAAACCCCCCAGCTCTGGCTTCCCAAGCTCATTCTTCATGCCAGGTACACACAAATACGTCTACACGCTCAGTCAAAGACACAACACACACAGCTTGAGGCCCCAAAGGCTCAAAGACTTCTCTCAAACCAAATTCCTCCAAAGATCTGGAAAGGACTCATTTTAGCAGCAACTTTAACAGCTTGTGCTTTTAGTCTGAAGCCATAGCAGCAAGGGATCCTGGGATATTACACTAACACACTGGTTGATACATTCTTCACTTTGTCCTCTAGATTTTTGCAACAAGACATCTAAGAAAACAATTCATGTTTAACTCACTTGATCAAAGAGAAAAAACTATTAACCATTTTTAATCTTTTTTATTTCAGCATCAGATGAAACTGATTTATGCATATCTTCTGTTCCTCTCTCTTTTTTTCTCTTTGTCTGTCTCTCTATCAGACGGTCACCACAGCGGTGATCCCTGGAGCAGCAGTAGTAGCAGTATGAGCCAACAGGGTTACCACAGCAGCATGCTAGCGGGCGGGAACTCTGCTCACGGACCCTCCCAGAGCTCCTCCTACTGCGGGATTCACCCTCACGACAGATTGGTGAGTACAGCTGCCAGTCAAAGCATGTATACGCTTTATCTGTGAAGGTTTTAATAAAAGTTGTTCTCTGTCTTCAAAGTGTCTGTCCCAAGGTTAAAGGTACAGGTAAAATTTGACGACAAAACTGGCTTCGAGTTAAAAGATCTCCCTTCATACTATTCCATCATAGCTGGAGCACTTTGGCATCTTGAAATGATCCCGTGTTTATTTTCCGTTTCTTTAAAGTAACCAGAACATAATGAATAAAGGAAAGATGTACATATTTTACTTTTTAAAAGAGGAGGCTAGCCGACTATGGAGCTGATCTAAACATGTTGCAAAAACACAAAGCAGATCGACCTGTCATGAGATATAAACATTTGACATATATTACCAGCTAATGTTGAGAAACCTTTTTCTCATGTTTCAACATCCCGATTTTCTTTTGATCAGTGTTTTCTGTTTTTGTTGAATTAACAGTTCTCACATGTCTGTATGTTCTTGTTCAACTTTCATGTCTGCTTTGTTTGTTGGGTCTCCCCGCAGAGCTACCCGTCACACTCGTCTGCAGACATCAGCTCCAGCCTTCCCCCCATGTCCAGCTTCCACAGAGGAGGAGGGAGTGGGGGAGGGGGTAATCACTACAGTACCGCCTCTTGTACCGCCTCCACCAATGGCACAGACAGCATTATGGGTAAGTCACCGGCGCGTTTTTGTGTTGAAGAAGAATGCGAGAGACGTTGCAAACAGGTTTAAGACATACATACAGCAGATTATGGTTTTGTTAATTTAGATAAAGTCTCGATTCATGGCATTTTTGAAGGGTGCATTTTAAGCTGCATACCTTAGCAAACCTACAGCGTATGCTACTATATAGATTTGTCAAAGGTGTATAAATCAGGCTTTGTAGAGCTGCTATAAAGCCTAAGAGTAAAAGCAGGGTTTAGTCCATCTGTTGATGTTACTCTTTCACGCACCTTCATTTAGAGGAAGATTCATGGATGCTTGAAAACAGATTTTCCTAATGAACTTCTGTGAACAGATTTTTTGGTGATTCAGAGCTACGCACTTCAGACTTTAAGACTTGAGACTTGACTTTGACTTGACTGACTCCTACTGGCCTTTAAGACCGCACTGACTTGACTCCCTAAAGACTTACTTGTGACGTCCTTACTTTGACTTTAAAACTCTTACTTTTGACTCCTTACAGACTAGGAAGACCTACAACTTGACCTGATTAACAGACACAGGACTTTTTTTAAGACTGTGACAAGCTCTGCTGTTTAAATTCTTATCAAAAACCATCTGCACTCACTTTTACTTGATTTAGGGGAGGTGTTTTGGTTATTTTACACTTGGATTAACTGATGTTTTCATCCTTGCATGGTGTCTTTGCTGTTTGTGTTTTGGTTTGATAAGCTACACAGTTTTAGTACTTAATAAAAACTGGGAAACCTTAAGGAAGGCCACGCTCAAATTCGCCCCCACATATCCAGCTTTGACTCTCCCTGTTGACTTTATAATGGGATGATTTAAACCACTTAAAAAAAAATTAATTCACTGTCAGGGGAGAAGGCAGCCAGTGAGAAACGGAATATATCGGCTTGACCTTGACACACACAGACACACACGGAAACACACACAGCATGCCATATGGACCCCTTACTTTGAGTCCCAGAGAACAAATAGGACAGCAATAAGAAACAGATTGAAAGTTTGTTTTCATGGGAAGACATCTCCAACATTCCTCCAAGATAGCACACGCACACACAGACACACACACACACACACACACATAAGCTGGGCCAGATGAGTGTAAACACAAGATGAACCCTAATTTAAAACACGACTCTGTTGTTTGAATACAAACATTTGATACATGTGGGTGCATGAATGAACACTTCAGGACGCACATGCAGAGTTTACAGCGGCGTCTTTGTTGGTTTAATGGTGAATGAGTAAGTGAGTTGTTCCTACGGGCTGATGTCTCTGATGATTTTCACAATCTGTGACTATTTAATGGTTGCTGATATAGCATGAATTCTAAACAAGGTTGTCCCTAAATTGTCTCTTACCAAGGTGGAAAGTGCATGCCCCGTTTTTAAAGACTTAATGCTGCGTTCCAGTTACCTCGGAAGTCAGAGCTGGGAATGACGTTACACCCGAGTTGACGGCGTTCCAGTAAACAAGTCGGAAAACCAAGATGGACGCCTACTGTTAGCCCTTGTTAGCTGTTGTAAACAATTGTCAGCTGTCGTTAGCTGTTGTCAGTTGTTGTTAGCTATACCAGTTACAATATACAACGTATAACACAGTATTTTACTCTCACAAACACCATAAGACTGTATTCACAGTTAGACGTTGGGCAGTACAACATATACCACTTATTTATTTTCACGAAAACAAAACAGAAGTGCTAATAAATAATTACGAGAGCTTTCACTGTTACTCTTTACTGTTGAGGCACTGCGCTTTCTTGGATTATGACGTCATCAAGTCGGGGTCGGTGAGGATCGTCCAACTTTCTGAGTCTGAAATCCGAGCTCAGAAATTCCGACTTCCAAGTACAACTGGAAAGCAGCATAAGTCCTTGTCAAAACTGTCAATGGTTCTAGTGAATTTCATCCCAGATCCCCATGTGTCCTGTAAAGAGTTAGGCATGACATTAAATCAGAGGATACACAAAATTTCGAGAACTAAATGGCTGACTTTCACTTGTATGAGAGCTGTTTTTTTCAGTTTTTCAGACACACACACTTAAACACACTCACCCATAAGCACACACGTTCTTTCTCCTGCTCCTCTCCCTACTCTCCTCTTTCCACCTGCAGCTGCATGATAGTTTGTACCGCTGTTGCACATGTTAAATGCTAATTTCCTTGTGTTTGTTGCACACTGATCAGTCCTGCCACAATCTCTAACCCACATTTGTTGTTGAAACATTTTGACTTAACATCAGGTTAATTTGGTCAGTTCTTGATGACAGTTTTTGAGTTATCATATCTGCTCTTAGACATTAAAGTAAGCTTGACGGTTATTTTGATTGCATGATATTCTGTGTAAATTAAATCACACACACATACGAACAAACCCAAATGGATATTAGCTCATGTGAAAGTAAATTATATAACTCACTTTTTCTAAAACATCAAAACCATTCTGATCTCTGTTCTCCTCCGCAGCTATAAGCTCTCATTTATGAAAAAGATTTTCTCCTGCACATGTTCTAAATTATGCATCAAGTCGGGATTCATGTGTGTGCACGTGTGTGTGTACGTGCGTGCATGCATGCGCTTGTGTTTGCGCGCGTGTATGTGTGTGTCTAACGGTAATCCCTTGGATGGTTTACTGGGCCAGTGGTATGGCGTGAGTGAGACATGAGGTTTTAACCCCAAAACATATGCTGCTTCCTGTCTCTCTCCCCTTTCCCTCTTTCTTCCCTTACTTCTCTCTGTCTCTCTCTCTCTCTCTCTCTCTCTGTCTGTCTGTCTGTCTCTCTCCTTCTCTCTTTCAATCTCTCCCTCCATCATCCTCTGACTCTCTCGAACACCTCTAAGAAGTCCAGTCTTGCCAATTTCTTTAATGGATTTATTTACCATGACAGGATGTGTTTTTTTGCTGTGTGTGTGTGTTGTTTGTGTGTTTGCATCTGTGTATGTTTGTTTATGTGTGTGTGAACATTTGTGAGTGTGTGTGTGTGTGTAGTGTGCACATGTCTAACATGTGTGTGCGAGCGTAAACTTTCCATCTGGGGAAATGCTATCAGGAGAGATGAGCTGTGAGCATGTCAGAGTTAGTGTGTGTGTGTGTGTGTGTGTGTGTGTGTGTGTGTGTGTGTGTGTGTGTGTGTGTGTGTGTGTGGGCGCTCATCTGGTCCTGTGAGGTCACTTCCTTCCTCTCTGGCCTCAGTCCCTTTTAAGTGTGTGAAACAGATTTAGAATTACTGAAGTTCAACTCCTGCAAACACTCATGCACACACACACACACACACACTCACACTTGGGCGTGCTGTAAGACAGTTAAAATGTGGAAACATGTAAAAAACTGTAAATGTAAGCTGTTGTACTGTTTCATGCCTGGCTTTCACCAACATTAATAACCACAGATTTGGATAAAGTCACTCCCTCAAACAACAAGAGGTTCCTCCTTCAGCTGTGGCTCAAAGCTATAATCAGGCAATTATTTACCTAATTGGCTGATTAATCAGTAAGTAACTAAAAACTTGTCAACTATAAAAGTAGACCAGACTAGTTTGTAGCGTCTGATGATGATTCATAAAAAGATATTTGTTCATTTTAAATGCACAACCCCTAATTTCTCCTACTAACACAGATGAAGAGTTAAAACACCTGAAAGTTCAAACATGCATTACATTTACATTACAATTATCAGGACACAAGCCAGACACTCACAACGCACACTTAATAACCAGCTAGATTTTAGCATTCGTTTTTTGGTGCTTATGTAAAACTTTCACTTTATCCATCAGCTTTGATTACCTGTGAGTGCAGCATCTCAAACTAACAGACCTAAGTTTGTATTTCCTCTAATGTGGTCGTCAGGAACAAACAAGACATTCAATCAAGACCCTGCCTGGCCTCCTTTTGTTCTTTATGTGCGAGTCCTTCCTTACTGCACCTACAGATAAAGTCTACGAACACCCACTGCTACACAGATACAGTAAAACAAACAATACAACACACGCTCAGTGCAAAGTGTAAAACATGGATTTTTGTCCTTGCATAACAAAGCATTAGGTTTTTAACATCCAGCTAGACAGGCTTCTATGATAACAGTGGTAGCAACGTGACAACAGAGTTATGATATACATGTCAAACATTGTTCGTGCACATGACTTCATATTTATTGGCTTAGTGAGTTAATCAAGTTAAAAAAAAAAAAAAAAAAACTATTATCAACCGTACATTGTGCTTTTAAAAGTAAAGCAAAAGATTCATGTCAATCAATCATTCAGTCAGTGTGATCAAAGTGGACCCATCCTGCAAACTTTACCCTGTTTTGAAAATACAGCATTATCAAAAGTAGTTTAACTGGGTAGTATGCAGAACTAAGTTAATTGCATATTCATTTTATGTACAGTCCACATTTTTTGTTTCGGGTGATGTTTGCAGGCTTTATGAGGGACAAAGTGCAAAATTATTAATTATATCTGCCGTAAAGTTCTTGTATATGTTGGAAAAATGTGAGGCATTAGATTTAGGCCTTTGACTGCACAGACCACCTGGCAATCAGCGTTTTTCAACTCATTGTCCACTTTCCATGCTTTTGAACATCCTTTTAATGATAGCTTGAAGAAAGCTGAATTAATTTTTTTACAATAAGACACCAGACAAGAGCCCACAAATAGGTTCTGGGTGACTTATTAGTTACACTGTAATCATTGAACAACATTAACATGCAAAACTGTAACATGCTTAACATTAGGGTGACCATATGTCCTCTTTTACCCAGTCCGCTTTTGGGGAACTGTCCGGCCATGTCTGGGGGAATTTATAAAATCCCTCAAATGTGTGGGGTTTTGTATGGAAGTTTTGAGTTTGTGTCGCATGGACTTACTGAGTAAGAAGTGAGTAAAAAACACTCGACCTGACCCGAAAAACTCTCAAAATTTACTCAGCGCGACTCTGTGATTCCACCCCTGCATAGTCGTGTCCTCTTTTTTGGGGGTTCACAATATGGTCACCCTACTTAACATACACTCTAGGCTTCTCCTTTTTATTGTTTCCTGCAGCAAGAGAAAGGTAGGAAAGGATTCAAAACAAACATTCAAACTTCTTCACAGTGTGTTTGTGGACATAGACTACAGCCTCATTGATGAGGCCAGTAGAACTGGATCTGTGTGTTGTATTATAACGGGTTGAGTGTGGAGCTGATGGACTGATGTAGGAATAGATGGACACATTAAAAACTTCAGTCTACAACATCCATATTTACAAAAATCCGTCCATCTTTTTTCCATGTGTGTGTGTGTGTTTGTGGGTCCGTGTGTTTTTGTCACAGCTAACAGAGCACAGAGTTCAGCAGCCAGCAGCTCTCAGACGGGAGACGCCTTAGGGAAAGCACTCGCATCCGTAAGTACAGCTCACACAATCAGACACATACAAACACAGATGTGAGAGGCATGCTCACGGTGGTTTAAGAAATGATCTTTCTGAATGATCTCCTCTTTCTTCAAGTGTTTTTGAAACTTTAATTCTTCTTTGACTTTGCAGATCTACTCTCCAGACCACACGAACAACAGCTTCTCGTCTAATCCCTCCACCCCAGTCGGCTCCCCTCCCTCTCTCACAGGTACTACTTCAACAACCAATCACAACACACGATCCTCATTGTCATAGAGACCAGCTGATGCAGATGGTGAAAAGAAAAAAAAAAGCAGAGCTGACTTGGACGTGTTAAACTTATTTCAGATATATTGAGATTTGATCTTGACGACTACTTCTGACCTGACCTGACATGACCTGTTTCAGTGACTTGGGGCCCAACTTGAACATGACTCTAATGACATGAAACTTGACTTGGACTTGTCTTCAGTGACTATGTACAAGACTTGGATTAAACCAAATGACTTGAGGCTTGACTTGACTTGAGACCTGCAAAAAGACGAGTATATTTCATCACACAAAAGACCTGGACTCTCTTGAAATGACTTCAGTCCTTGTTTCAAATGACTTGGGACGACACTCCCAAGTCAGTTGTTTCAATTTCTGATGTACTGCACCTGCAACAAATTTAAAAGCTCTTAGCTATGGCTTTACTGATTTCCAGTAAAGGGCCAGACTTGGAAGAAGGAAAGGACTAAAAATAAGAGTTATTCTAGTTTTTTATTTAAACTGGGGAGTTTCTGAAAGACTTGCAGACTTGACTGCACAAATATTTCACATCTTTGGTAAGAACAAGAGTAAGAAATGGGAATGAATTACAAATATATCAAAACAAAGTAAGAAAAACAATCAAATCAAGCTGTACAGCTTTGTTTGGAGAGATTAAAGAGAGTTCTGCTTTTAAAGTGCAATAAGTTCCAACAATGAGAAAACAGAATAGCTCTGTCTCCCCTCTATCCCCCGCCTTGTTCTCCTATTATTTCCTCCAATTACTCCTCCTCCAGGCTAATATTGTAAACTCTTCCTGCTCCTTAAAGTGAAAAATGACTTTTCCTAATAATAGTTGTGTCGAATTTGTCTCTAATTGTCGCCGCTACACACACCGTTTGATATTTCTGTGCCGCGCCTTGTGACTGATAGCTTTAATTACGAGCACCAACTCGACAAATCGCTCACAAACCTACCGGCTCTGCAAACACAAGGCCCCCACTCCCCCTCTTTCTTCTCCTCCTCCTCGTCATTATAGCTGCCTGGGATATTGCCTGCTAAACCATAATTGGTGTTTATCATTGTGTCAGAGTTACTCCACTTTTTACAAATTAGGAATGAAGCCTATTAGAGCAAACTACATGCAAATTGATATCCAAGGCTAATTCTGCAAGGGTGTTTTACCGTGTTGGACTTGGAATAATTTACCGTGCCGTTTAATACATATATTTGTATTTGCACATGAATATACCCAGGTGATTATTCATTAATTAGCATATGGAAATGAGCATGTAATATGAATAAAGGAGAGGGGAGAGAAAAAAGACTCTAGGACAAAATGGGGAGACGATGAAAAAGAGAAACATGAGCTAATGAGATGAGATGCGAGTTACAAGGGAGAGATCAGGGGTGAGGGCAGGGAGGAGGTGAGAGGAGAACAAGAATGTGAGAATTACCTGCATTGATCAAAGCTTCAGGTGGGGGATGGGCGCCGATGACAAAACAAATGATCACAGAAGCAGGGACGTCTCACTAAATATTTTTCATTATGCACATGAGAAATTGCAGGTGAGCAACGCTTTAATTCACTTTAACCATCAGGGGAAGAGGGTGACGTGCACTGCAGAGAGTCACTTTTTTAATATTTTGTTTTGCCCACCAGAGGACTGCCTGGGCCTTTCCGAGGTTATACAGTGTCACATTTTTCTAACTTTGACAACTGGTATACTAAACATTACTCTTTACATATTGGCAACTTGGTTGGCGGTGTATATATTGGAGGAATTTACAGCTGTAGTATTTAGTAGCATTTGGCAGAACAGACTTGGTAGAGAGGTAACATAATATTGTTAAAGGTAGAGTCTGCAAAATAAAACATAGAATTATTCAGAAGTAATGTAGCTCAATCATCAGCTATGGGGCCCCACAGGTGAGTGGAGATCACTCCGTGCTCAGAGTCTCTCTCCTCGGCCTGTAACTCAGACAATATGGCCTGTAGTTTGATGTTTTGGTTGAGATGAGACGTTTCTGGACGGGGGAGTGGGAGTGTTTAACCCTGCCAGACAGTGTGTGCAGTGCATAAGTTACTTTGGAAGTTGATCCAGCAGACCCCACCTTTAATAGTCATCTTGATGTTTAAATGAGAGTATAACCACCTGAATGTCAAACCTGTTTTCTCTTGTTAATGTAGAATGACACTTTTATATTTGCCACAGAGGTTGCAAACTACACGCTGTGCACTTTTTTGTGTTTGTGGGTGGCAGTCTGAAATGCACCAGTTGGAAAACAAAGGAGAAGATAGTGTTTTTTGGGCTGTGTATAAATTGATTTGTATAATGATAAAGCTGGACAGATGGAGGATCATACTTTTCACACATCACAAGGGCTTCTCGTCCTCAAAGGCCAAAATCACTTCAACGACTGAAGGTTGAGAAAAGATGCATTTTAACTTATCGTCTGACTAAATATTCAAATTTCTGCGTACTGTACCTTTAACTGACCAAGAATAACACTAAAATTTTGATATACGTGTAACGATTACATAACATGACATGAAATCAAGGCCTCTTGACACTCCCTGACATCAGTTATGAACTGTGTATAACAAGGGCAACACCAGAGACAAGCAGGTCACACACATCATATTCAGTCAAATCACAGAAAGCAGTTCCAGTTGTACTGACAACAGTAAGAGTGTGTCTTTAGATGTGTCTTCAGCTCATGTATTTTTAAAGATGCTTCAACTGCAAAACTCGAACGAGGACAAAAGTCATCTCTCATATTTTCGCAAAAACCTTCTTAAAATGAAAACGCTTAATTTAATGTGAATAAAAATAAGCAAGCAACAAATGTACCTAATGTTTTGACTTGACGATTAGTTAAATGTTAGTAGATGCTGACTTTGATTTTTGTTTTTGCTGCAAAGAGGAACAGAATTGGTAGCCATGGTAGCGTTACCAATCAGAGGGACTGGTTTCGAATCTGTTAATGTGTCATTTTCAAATCCGGTAAATCATTTCTAAATCAACAATAAGAGTCAATATATTTATGCCCACAGCTGAATGATAAGCAGAGTAGAATCATTCAGTGTGAGACTGGACCCAATTTCCATTACTACCTTATCACCATGCATTATTCTTTACATAGTAAATAATATAAGTTCAACTACGAAGTGTTTTTGGTTCCTCATTAGGCCTAATATGTTGGTGGTTGATCGAAGATGCCAGACTCTATTATTGTGCTGTTTCACATGAAGATGGTTAATGCATGTTTAAAACATTAGAAAACAGAACAGCAAAAAATCCAGATATATTAATGTGGAAGCTAAAAACCAGCCATCGCAAAAACAACTGTCAAAGAATCGAGATTAGCCATAAAAATCTTCTCTGAATCCAGTTTCTTAGAGTCAAAATTGAAGAGTCAGACTTTTCAAAAAAGGAACAACCACTAAGTATAGCAAGCGCATTTGTTATGTTTCTCCAGAGTACTCTGTGAATTGAACCTTTAAAAAACAGATTTTGCTTTGATGTCCTCTTTGAAATTGTTTTATGAAATGAGTTTGACCAAAGAGTGATTATCTGCAAGCGTGTCTCCATTCTGAAACCTCTCCTCTGCAAAAAGGCCTTCATATACTACTATTTCACTTATCAAGGTCTAATATTAATGTTAATTTTTACACGTCCCTGTCTTCCCTCTCCTCCGTCTACCAGCTAATGAGACCTGTCGATTCAGATACGACTCTTCAGAGCGACGACAGGACACAAAAGCAGAAAAGAACAGAGACACAAAGCGTGTTTATTCTGCAGAGGGTCCATGCTAATCAACCACTTGTACCTTTTCAGAAACAAAGACCTGATATTAGCATTCCTGCTATGAGATATGGGTCGGTTTGTTTTAGTCTTTTCTTCCTCATCTCTGTGTGTATATTGTCTGAGCATCACAAGTGGAAACGATGAGAGACTCCTCAGGTGTAAAGATGCTTTGTCTTACGTTTGGCGCTGTACATCAAGTGGTTCCTTTCTTCATCATATAGAGGGAGAGGAGGGTTTAGATCTGATACCCACACAGACTCCCATCATTTTTTCTGCCCACACTGGTTGTATGCAGGGTCACAGGTGCCTGGAGACTTTCTTATCATGCACAGGGGGAAAGGCTGGTGTTGCTAATTAAGAAATATCCTTTTCAACTTTCAGATCATCCGCTCTACTCTAATTTTCTAAATTCTGTCATAGCCCCTACTTTTTCTGTCTTTCATCCTCTTATCACCATTTTTTTTTCCTTTCTGATGATGTCCCCTTGTCTCCTCTCTCCTAGCTGCCAGTTCAGCTGTGTGGTCGAGGAATGGTGGACAGGGAGCATCATCGCCAAACTACGAGGCTCCCCTGCACTCTCTGGTATGTTCAAACACACATACACATTATACAAGGAGGGTCAGATTTTTATCCATAGCTGACCTAAAGTTTCTCATTTCATTTTGTGTCCTTTCGTTCTGCAGCAAAGTCGTATTGAGGACCGTCTGGAGCGTTTGGACGATGCCATTCACGTATTGCGAAGCCATGCAGTGGGGCCGTCGACGGGTATGAGCAGCGGGCACGGCGACATGCACAACCTTATAGGGGCGGCACATACGCACAATGGAGCTATGGGCGCTTTGAGCAGTGGCTACGGGACAGGACTGCTTTCAGCCAACAGACACTCCCTCATGGTAGGACCTGAGAGCAGATTTTCATACTGGGGCTTTGGGAATGCTGATGATGTTGGGGGATAGGAGGAGCAGTGGACGTACTAGGTTTTAAACTTACACACATTTATAGGCTTAAAAAGAAAACAGGAAAATCTATACCCACTTGGTCTCCCACTTGGAAAGGACTGACTGATTGACATTGTAGTGCTGAGTAACAAATGTGCCTTCATATTCAAAATAACACACTTTTGAGTGATGTGTGGAATTTAAAATGTCACATTCTGCAGTAAAATCATTTTTAAAAAGTGAACCAGGTTGGCATGTTTGAAAAGAGATGATGAATAATAAACAAAATAATATGAATGTATAATTTTTAGGAGATTCTCACTTATACACAATATTGTTCTTACTTTAATATCAATAAAAATTACAGGAATATGCACCAGATTCACAATAAGTGGGACTAATTGGTGGCATGAGTGCTGATTTTGAGCCAAAATATCCTACTCTATAAAAATCTTGTAATAAAAACATATTTACATTTGTTTTTATTCTGAAAGGTCCCATAAAAAGAACATGTTTTCCCTTTACAAATGATCCCACAGCCAAGCAGCCCTGAGACAGAAGGAGTAAAAGGCTCCTGCATTGTTTCTGTAGCTCATCTACAACTCTGATAGTTTCTAAAAGACTATTTGAATTTGCTCCCAGGATGATGTAACAACAGGAGTGAGTCGCATTGGCATGTATGAAAAATAACTCCTGCTATTATACTCCTGCACTGTATTAACACCGCCTGAAGGGACACAAGCTGCTTCGTTGATTTTTGATTCCCAGTGTCTGATCATCTTCTAAGGGCTGATGCGACAGCTAGCCTCTGCTCCTGCCTCTTCTTAGTCTTCCCTGCATTTTATGGTAGTTGGTGTCCGGCACATAAAATCACTACTGCTACTTATTATGAAGCAGTTAATTCAACAGTCTAACCATGTGCCTATTTTTGGTACCATATAAAAATTTTGTGCACCCTTCCTCTCCTGACAACATGCAGGCAGCCAATCAGTACAGTACTTTATCATCGTAGAACCTCTGCCCACTCAGTCCACTGCAATAAAGACAGAAACTGAAAGGTTGCAGGTCCTCATTTGAGGCTGGGTTTGTGACTTTTTATAATTGAATTAAAAATCTCACCTAAAAGACAGCTAGGGCATGTTGTACATCGTTAAACGTAATCCAAAGGGACCAGCCACAGATAAGTCTGCTTCTTAAAAAACAGTTTTGGAGCAATACGAGACAAAGATCAACAAAATGTTTTTGAATGTGGGAGCACGTACTAATATGTAACACAAATTACATGTAATGCATGTTCTAAAAAAGATTTTTTAGTGCAGGACTGATAATTATACACATGTTTGGGGTCTTAAAAGTTAAGAGAACATACTAAATAACATAGTAAAGAAGGACCTGGGTAGTAAAAGGAGATAAATGAAAGTAAAGGAAAGAAGCTTAAAGCTATGCAAAAAGACAGGGGGGGGTGAGCTGAAATGTGGAGTAAGGGAGCGGTAATGTTTTCCATATTTAAGTTCGGCTTTTTTGTCAACTTGAATCAATAAACATAAAGAACCAAACAGCTGTGTGACATAAGGAGAGGTAGGAGGGCGAGAGAGAGGGAGCGAGAGAGAGAGCACAGCCAGTATAAACACATTCAGATGCCTGGACATGTTCACTCAGACCCACTCTGTTTATTTGTGCATATTCACATGTGAACACGCACAAACACACATGCACTCGCCAGATGTTCATGCTAACTAGCACTCTCTGCACATTGTCAGTGCCTCTTCAACACCTCTCTTTCTGCACAAAGACTTGGCCTTAGCCTCAGTGATGTCATGTGTCAGGCTCCTGAAAGGACATTTTTAATTTTTGGTTCTGTGTTACGGCTGTAATGGACTCTACAGCCTCCAGGAGGCGTAAGCAGCAGCTCTACAGTGTTCTCTCTCCGGTAGTTCAGAAGCTTTGTCCCTCTGTCTCTGCTCTTTGTTAAAGTATTTACTTTGAAGTGTTGTTTTTTAAATGGAGAACACCTGTGGTAGAGAGGTGTGTGTGTGTGTGTGTGTGTGTCTATGTGTGTGTGCCTGTGTGTGTGAGCACTGGCCAGCTCCCACAGAGATTATCTTCTTCTCACGCATATCTGCCCAGCTGTCTCTCTCTCTCTCTCACTCACACACACACACACACACACACACACACACACACACACACACACACACACACACACAAACGTCCTGCTTTGTCTGTCTTCCACCTTGCTTGTGTATTTTTCTGTTTATCCTGCTTTTTAATCTTATTGATGCACACATGTTGATATGAGAATAAATGAAATCTTATGTAAATCAGATCAGTCTATTTAAGCCTATCTATTGAACGGTTCAGCCTCACTCCATGTCCTGTTCAGCAGCAGCAGCAGCAGCAGGCAGCTGTTTTCAGCCATAAAGCTCTGAAAAACACACTGTGTACACTTATTGCTCTGCAGCAGGCACTGCAAGCCACTAGCTGGTGAAGAAAGTTGCATCTAAAGCACCAATATGAAAATTAGTAATAAATTAGTGGATTAATCTTAAAGTTAGAGTAGGAAGCTGGAGAAATCAGCAAGAATAATGAGCAATCCAACACCAATGTTTCAGCTAGATGTCAGGGCCCATAGGTGCCTAACAGTATTCAGCTTCCCCCTGTCCGCTCTTTAAGCAGCTTAATTATTTGATATGGTGAAAGAGTGTTTGGTGTTCAATTTGTTGTATGGCTCCACATTGATATACATTTGTAATCTTGCCTCATGAGCATTCATACAAATTGATTTTTATGATTATTGTTTTAAACAAATTACGATAGCACACTCAGCATGCTTGCATTTCACTTTTCTGAATGAAGGCCAGGGTACATATTATACAGGCCTATTCTGCTGAGGCATTTAGTTAAAAACACCTAATAGTGCATCCTTTAGATTATTGTCGTGAGGCACTAAAAAAAATGAAGGATTCAATTCTTAAGTTGAAAATGTTTGAGTATTTTGCAGAAAACACAACTTGAGAAAAGTTTGCATGCAAAGTATGAAGTATTTTCCTCAAGAGCATCAAGACTCACCACTTTTGTTTCAGTCTTTAAGTGAAAGAAAGGTGATAAAAATGAGGTTTGGTGTTCTATTATACTTGGACATCAAGAAAATCAGTTACTGCTCAGAGATAATTATGATAAATTCTTTTAAGCTAAAGAGGAAAGTCTTACTTTGCTGTAAGTTGAACACAAGTTCAACATAGCACAAGTCTTCCTTTCAAGCTGTCCCATTGATAAAATCATGTTGTTAACAACAGATCATTAAATAAGGAAAACCCCACTGTGTCGAGGAAATGTGTCAGGGAGATTCGCTGCTTTCTGCCAACATCTACGAAAGAGGAAAGAAAGGAACAGAGAGCAGTGTTTGACCAGCACTTGGCTCCAGGATTTCATTTTAACTTTGTGGTAAAGAAAATGCTTCAAATTTAAGGGAAATACTTGCAAACTACTTTCTCTGTTGTGTTTGGATATGCTGTCAACGCTTTTCTGCTCTCCAGAGACACATTTGGCATTTAACTTTATTAAGTGGCATGTGGTCCAGGGCCAGGAAAACATTAAAAGTTAACTTCTTGTTCAGGGTGATATCTTTACAAACCACTTTTCAGTTTAATCTTGAAATGGTTCCAAATACATTCCTCAGTTGTTTTATGCAACCGGTGGAAAAGTAGTCACCGGTGAAGTGAAGGATATGTGCTGAAAACACTGTTTACTCATAGACTTTTTCAAAACGCGCACACAGAAGCTCATAAATTGCTCCTTGTGTTGTCATTATAAGACTCCTATGTGTTTATTCAGGCGCTGGGTTATTGCGCGGTTTAAAAACAGACTCATTAGGGCTGAAAACACAGCAGCTCTATAACAGAGTTTTCATGAGCCATTCTGCAAGCCACGCCAAGCCAAACTCAAAGGAGCATGCACTTCCACTACAGCCACACAGCAGGACCTGAAGTGTGTTTTCACCTGATGTAATGTTATGAAAGAAATAAGAATAGGTTGGGGAGGATTTAGGGGGCTTGTCCCTCACTGTACAATTGATAACAAACCAATGGATGAAATCTCTGAATACTAAAAATCCCAGATAAGGGAGTGTGCTTGTTTATGTGACATTGTGGGGACCTTGACCCAAAAGTCTGCTGACCTGACGGGGACTTGCCTCTATAAAGAAGTATATCAGTTGTGCTGCTTGTTCCCTGAAGCATTTATTTTCAAAGATCTCCTGGACAAATAAAAAGTAACAAAATAAAATTGTCACATGGTGCCAAAAAGTTCAGAAAAAATACAGAAAATTTTAAGAATACAGTTAAATGAAGGAGTGCTGCATCTAAGATATTCTTGTATTTTTTTAAATATACTTTTTATTCTAACACTCGCTCTTTATTTTTTTTCTGCCGTGCTTTAAAGTTTTTCATCTCTTGCTCTTTCTTAACATCGTCCCTAACAGCTCTTTCCTTTCTTCACTTTTCCAGTTTCTCTTCGTATCTCACTCTTTCTTTTACAAATCATCTTTTTTTGTACTTCATTCACTATCTCCTCTTTCCTCTTGTGACTCCTCACCTCCGGTTCAGTTTCTACAGTTTCCCATTAACTCTCATGCAAATGCAACTCTCACTTTTCTGCAGCTTTATTACCTTTTTAGTACATATTTACTCTGTTGCATATTTTCTGTCACATTTGTTTTCATCTTTGTGACTTGATTTCTCCTCCATCCCTCTCTTTCTCCCACTTCCCCAACTCCTCTCTTTTTTTTACACAGTTGTTTGCACACACACACACACACACACACACACACACACACACACACACACACACACACACACACACATGAGCCACAGCTGTATGTAGTTTGGCTGTGTTAGGCAGAGACGCCTTTAGGCTGAGGTCATAACTCTGGGAAAACAGGTGGTAGACCGATGCAAGAGGGAGAAAAAGAGAGCAAGAGACATATGCAAAGACATAGATACAATTCCTTAATGCGTCAGTGCATGTGAAGATAAACACAAATTCTCTGGCGTTTAATTTTGTCTCTTCTCTCTTTAATGCTTGATTATTTCAGTCCGTCAAATGTTTGTTAGATTCAAACCACGGCCGCTGTTTCCCTCTGGTGTGTTTAAGTCTTTCCACTTATTTCTATGCGTCTCAGCTTGGTTTAGTTTGAAGGTTGTCTCTAAAAGAGGGGAAAGGTTAAGAGACAGAAGAGTCTCTTTTTCTCTCCATTAAGCAGAGTTACATTGAGTGAAATGGATCATAATCTGCATCACTCTGCTGAAAAAACACACTAATGCCCGATAATACTCCACATTTCCTCTCTTTTCTCAGTCACTGAAAGTACTCTGTAAGCTGATGGAAATCTACCGTTGGCCATTACCCTCCACCACAAAAGCATACAAATATAATATACTACATTTGATTTAAAATATGAAAGCAGATAAAAGGTTGATTTACCGGGTGATCAATCTATGGATGTTATACCAATGTACCGTTTCAGACATGGAGGAGGCCTCAAACAACATCCATATTAGTGCTGTGAAGTCCAGCAATAGTTGACTCCATATTGAACCCAACAAAGGGGGGCAAATAGAGACAAAGACCATTGTTTGCACTGGGCTATAAATATGTTTGATGCCTTAAAGTAGAGACTTTTTTTCTCTCAGCTTTATTTTATATGTTAGATGTTGCTGGTTGGACAGATCAGGTGTCATGAAAACTCACAGGCACATACATTTGTTTAGTATTCAATTGTAAAATAGATGCAACTTCTTTCCTTTATCAGTTGTTGGCTCTGTATGACATTAAATTGCACTATGATGTTTGTGAAACTTTGTACAGTTTGTTTTGGTTCATTCTTCTCATGTGGCCTCCAACTAATAGACTTTGTTGCTTGATTAAAATCATATTTAGGAGGTGGAAGTTTTCTACATTTTTTATATTATTTCACGCAGCAACAATCCAATAATAAGACTTGTATATTTATTATTAATGGTCTATTTATGGGTTGCAGAAATCAAGACTGCTTCATAACAGATTAAAAACTATTTTTAATGCTTTTCATTATTGTCACAATTGGTTCTGTTTAGGACACAGAGTCCTTAAATGGCAGAATCTTATCACATGTTTTTGTGCACTGTATTTTTAGCCTACTTTTTAAGGTTTGGTTGAGACCCTCTGGTTTCAACAAAGCTTTAATCCTGTACTACAGTATAATGTGATGTATTGGACTGCGAATACAAACAAAAAAACCAGAGTCTGAGAGCTGGTGAGGAGGGAAGTTTTATGAAGTTTCTTCACCTTTTGAGACATGAACAGAGATAGAGATATCACCCATCAGGCATGTGCTGCCAAAGTGCTCCTCCCCCTTAAAAATAGAAGTTGATTTACAGTTTATACCTTTTTTACATTTACCAGAAATATGGAAACAGATGGGGCGAAAATAACCTGATGCTCTTAGTCTAGTGCACAGTATATATGTTAAACAACAAACAATGTGATAGGTGTAGTGTTTTTATTTTCATTTATGAGATTATGTTAAGACCTTAATGTGATCTTTCACTGGTTAAAATGTAAACAACAACAAATATCAAAAAACAACATCAGTGTATCAGGAAAACATCCCTCCCTGTTTGTGTTATTTAGACTTTAAATGTAGACCACTGTTCTTTTTTTTTCATAACGTGCAGTTTGTCCCCAAAAGAATAAATGATAACTAGGGCCCCGTTGGGGCACTGGCGGGCCCGAGCCGTGTCGCGCTGCCCCCAGCGCGACCGCCTACCCCTCCCGATCGCGTCACACTCAAGGTCCAAAGATGGTGTGCGCACTTGTCTGTGGTCATTTACCATTATAATGAATGGGAGGCGCAGTTTCTACCAAAACGCTCGCTGCAGACAAACTCCATGTCCTTTTTGAAAAAAGTCTGGACCATGAGTGAGGGCACAAACACAGCTAGTATATATCCAAATGGCAAGTTGCTCCTCCTTTCGGTTTTGCCGAGAGAGCGATGCGTTTGAGCCATTGAGCGATGGGCAGGAAAAACTTGACTTTTTCTCCTGCCATGGGGGGGGCGCTCTTTTGGGGAGAAAAAATTCCTTCACAAATGTGTTGATGGCTGGACATTGCATCATCCTAGAAAACTTGGAGGCCAGTGAGGACAAAAATAAAAAGTTATAAGACTTTTAAAAATGTGGATATTTGGGTCCTCTTTGGCGCCCCCTAGAACGTAAACTGTGGGGTGCAGCGTCATGATTTGTACAACTTTGAATGGCCATGGGGTGTAGATTGACCTGAGCAAATTTGAAGCCGATGGGACAAAAGATTTAGGAGGAGTTAGCCACATTCCAATGTGTGCGAATCGGCAAAAAATGCGAAATAGCCCTTTAACCGTACATTGAACAGATACGCTCGCATTGACTTTTTCGTAGATCTTATTGAGATACATGTGTGTGTCAAATTTTGTGTCATTTTGACAAAGCGTAAAGGCGTGACAGTCAACAATGTGTATTTTCGCCTTAGGAGACAAGAAAAAATGGACTTTTTTCTCCTGCCATGGGGGGCGCTCTTTTGGCGAGTAAAAATTCCTTCACAAATGTGTTGATGGCTGGACATTGCATCATCCTAGAGAACTTGGAGGCCAGTGAGGACAAAAATAAAAAGTTATAAGACTTTTAAGACTGTGGATTTTTGGGTTATCTTTGGCGCCCCCTAGAACGTAAACTGTGGGGTGCAGCGTCATGATTTGTACAACTTTTAATGGCCATGGGGTGTAGATTGGCCTGAGCAAATGTGGTGCCTTTGGAACGAAAGCCTTCGGAGGAGTTAGCGAAATTCCAATGTGTGCGGATCGGCAAAAAATGCGAAATAGCCCTTTAACCGTACATTTGACAGATACGCCCGCACTGACTTTTTCGTAGATCTTATTGAGATACATGTGTGTGTCAATTTTTGTGTCATTTTGACAAAGCGTAAAGGCGTGACAGTCAATAGTGTGAATTTTCGCCTTAGGAGACAAGAAAAAATGGACTTTTTTCTCCTGCCATGGGGGGGCGCTCTTTTGGCGAGTAAAAATTCCTTCACAAATGTGTTGATGGCTGGACATTGCATCATCCTAGAGAACTTGGAGGCCAGTGAGGACAAAAATAAAAAGTTATAAGACTTTTAAGACTGTGGATTTTTGGGTTATCTTTGGCGCCCCCTAGAACGTAAACCGTGGGGTGCAGCGTCATGATTTGTACAACTTTTAATGGCCATGGGGTGTAGATTGGCCTGAGCAAATGTGGTGCCTTTGGAACGAAAGCCTTCGGAGGAGTTAGCGAAATTCCAATGTGTGCGGATCTGCAAAAAATGCGAAATAGCCCTTTAACCGTACATTTGACAGATACGCCCGCACTGACTTTTTTGTAGATCTTATTGAGATACATGTGTGTGTCAATTTTTGTGTCAATATGACAAAGCGTAAAGGCGTGACAGTCAATAGTGTGAATTTTCGCCTTAGGAGACAAGAAAAAATGGACTTTTTTCTCCTGCCATGGGGGGCGCTCTTTTGGCGAGTAAAAATTCCTTCACAAATGTGTTGATGGCTGGACATTGCATCATCCTAGAGAACTTGGAGGCCAGTGAGGACAAAAATAAAAAGTTATAAGACTTTTAAGACTGTGGATTTTTGGGTTATCTTTGGCGCCCCCTAGAACGTAAACCGTGGGGTGCAGCGTCATGATTTGTACAACTTTTAATGGCCATGGGGTGTAGATTGGCCTGAGCAAATGTGGTGCCTTTGGAACGAAAGCCTTCGGAGGAGTTAGCGAAATTCCAATGTGTGCGGATCGGCAAAAAATGCGAAATAGCCCTTTAACCGTACATTTGACAGATACGCCCGCACTGACTTTTTTGTAGATCTTATTGAGATACATGTGTGTGTCAATTTTTGTGTCAATATGACAAAGCGTAAAGGCGTGACAGTCAATAGTGTGAATTTTCGCCTTAGGAGACAAGAAAAAATGGACTTTTTTCTCCTGCCATGGGGGGCGCTCTTTTGGCGAGTAAAAATTCCTTCACAAATGTGTTGATGGCTGGACATTGCATCATCCTAGAGAACTTGGAGGCCAGTGAGGACAAAAATAAAAAGTTATAAGACTTTTAAGACTGTGGATTTTTGGGTTATCTTTGGCGCCCCCTAGAACGTAAACCGTGGGGTGCAGCGTCATGATTTGTACAACTTTTAATGGCCATGGGGTGTAGATTGGCCTGAGCAAATGTGGTGCCTTTGGAACGAAAGCCTTCGGAGGAGTTAGCGAAATTCCAATGTGTGCGGATCGGCAAAAAATGCGAAATAGCCCTTTAACCGTACATTTGACAGATACGCCCGCACTGACTTTTTTGTAGATCTTATTGAGATACATGTGTGTGTCAATTTTTGTGTCAATATGACAAAGCGTAAAGGCGTGACAGTCAATAGTGTGAATTTTCGCCTTAGGAGACAAGAAAAAATTGACTTTTTTCTCCTGCCATGGGGGGGCGCTCTTTTGGGGAGTAAAAATTCCTTCACAAATGTGTTGATGGCTGGACATTGCATCATCCTAGAGAACTTGGAGGCCAGTGAGGACAAAAATAAAAAGTTATAAGACTTTTAAGACTGTGGATTTTTGGGTTATCTTTGGCGCCCCCTAGAATGTAAACCGTGGGGTGCAGCGTCATGATTTGTACAACTTTTAATGGCCATGGGGTGTAGATTGTCCTGAGCAAATTTGTTGCCGGTGGAACGAAAGCCTTCGGAGGAGTTAGCGAAATTCCAATGTGTGCGGATCGGCAAAAAATGCGAAATAGCCCTTTAACGGTACATTTGACAGATACGCCCGCACTGACTTTTTTGTAGATGTTATTGAGATACACATGTGTGTCAAATTTTGTGTCATTTTGACAAAGCCTACAGGCGTCAGGTGAGTTTTCACCATAGGGGGCGCTATGGAGCCATTTTTCATTTTTTTGTTTGGGCGACTTCAGAATATCGAATTTTTCACCAGGCCCGGTCGTCCTGCCAAATTTCCTGAGTTTTCACCAGTGGGAAGTGGGCCATTTTCCAGTTTAAAGCGGAGGAAAAATAACGAAAGAAGAATCCATCAGGAACAAGAGGGCTCTCGCAGCTGCTTAGCAGCTACGCTCGGGCCCTAACAACCTCTATTAGCATACAGTGCTACAGTATGTTAATGCTTTTAAGCGTTTCTGCTGTTTGTATTTAAAAAAGCTGCATGACATGAATATTCATGGGGAAACAGTTATGACCTTAACATTCATGACTGTAACAAGCTACATGGAAATAATAGGAGATAAATAGAATTACCTTGATATTTGTTAACGCGACATGGTTTCACTCTCTGTTTTAACCAAAAAAACATAAAGTAAATGTAAATCCACATGTTAGAAGAGACAGAAATGAATATTCATACCACCACCATTTTCTGAGGGGGAAAAAATTAAATTTGGGTGGGAATGTATCTCAAATATAATAAAAAAAATAAATAAATATATTAAAAAATATATCAATTTTAAATGATTTCACACAGTCGATGGTTACTTTTCTAAAAAAATGTCTTAGTCTACATGCATGTAATATTTCTTAAACATGGACAAATATATAATTAAGAGGATTTACTTTGAAATACATCTATTCGTGGAAAAAAAGCTCAAACCTTTAAAAAAAAGTGAATAATTAAGTGTCAAATATGTTATTTGACATGTGTATCATGCAACATAAGGCAAAAAGAGTTCTTATTTTTCGTTTTATTTGGCATGAACATTAAAAAATGTTGAACCCCTCAATGATGATTTTTTTTCCAGACTACATATTCTTAACTCACTCTGTCTTTGCTGTATTTTCCTGTGTTTCACTTTTCATTTTCTCTAATTGACATTTCACTCCACACACACACGCCTGCTGTCCTTCCCTCTGTTCATTCAATGGAAAAAAATCCAACATACACATCACGCCACTGGAAAATATTGCACTAATTTTCCTCTCATACAGATCCAACCTCAACACTGGTCCCAGTGTGAGAGCAAATGAGTGTGCGTGTTTGTGTTAGTGTGTGTGTATGTGTAGTGTGTGTGTGTGTCTCTGCATGTGTGTGGAAGTGTATGTGTGTGTGTGTTGACATTATAGCAGGTGCTTTCTGTCAAGTGTTCAGACTGCACAGAGGAGAGACTGTACAGCTGAGGGGGAATGTTCCACCCTCTGTGTGTGTGTGTGTGTGTGTGTGTGTGTGTGTGTGTGTGTGTGTGTGTGTGTGTGTGTGTGTGTGTGTGTGTGTGTGTGTCTTAAATTGTAGACTAATACAGACTCCAGTCCAATTTGTTAACTCTGTAGAAATCCAGTATAAATAATGTCACTCTAATGTCTGCCTCCTTGTCCCTCTATCGTTCATACTCTTTGCAGGTTTTCCATCATATTTCATTTTTTCTAACAGGGATATTAAAGTCGAGAACCATCACTTAAACCTGCCACATTTGCACAGGTTTTTGCTTTAAATAATAAAGCCCTACTGAAGATTTAAATAATTTTAATGTCTTTCCCTATAGCGCCCCCTCCAATGAATGCAAAGAAAATATCACTCCCATTCTCCCTTTCACATCTAAATGAGCTTATTCTTCGTGCTACAAACATATTACACTGACCGATGACAAATTTTTGCTTCTGCTTTCTTGAGCCAAAACTGGCACAACCAAAGTTAAAGTAAAGTTACAAATTCAGGGTGGATGCTGTCACAGTTCAGGTAAAAAAAATTCACGGGGACCTCCTGCTCAAACTGCACCTCCTTTTCATTTCCTGCTTCTTTGCAAAGAGGTTTTTTTTTCCTGACTACAACAATAATCAGAAGTGACCAACAGGAATTGTAGAATTCATCTAAATAGAGGTGAAAAATGAGAATTTACAGAGTTAGCGAATTGACAGGGCTTATTCTTCTCTCAGCTGTAATACAGCAGCAGCAGCAGAGACAGACTTGTCTCTACTGTTTATAACTACGAGATAAATCCGCGTGTGTGTAGTGTGTTGTGTTTGTGTTAGAGAGATACAGAAAGTGTGTGTCACCTCTTGACCTAGAAATCCCCATCTTTCTTTCCTTCCTGTGTAATCAGTGCACTCTCTCACATTTTAAATGAAGACACTTCCCACTGATCAACGGCATTACAAATGACAGCCACTCAGCACCTCCTCCTCTGCCTCCTGTTTATTTCACTCCACTTTAAGATGAAAATGTACTTTCCTCATAAAATACGAATTTTTTGATTTATTTCTTCGAGTGTCTAAACGAAAAATCTTAAAAAGCGACATCTTCAATCATATTCTGGTGACATCTGATGACAAGTGCGCTCTTTCAAAGCCACTTCTGCTTTAACTCTCAGGCCCACAAATACTTAAATTATTACAAGATCTCTGCGAGAGATGTAATATTTAATCAGCAATAAAAAGAATAAAAACAAACATGTTTACTTTACTAGTCATGACTAGAATTACTAGTTGTAAAAACATATTAATAATGTCAATGGGCCCCAAATTCAAGGTTAAACTTTTGTGTCTAAGCAATACGGCAGCAACCTGACACTTAACAGGGATGTAGCTGCGGTTCATGGTTATAGACATAATGCTATAATGTTTCACTATCCGGATGGAACAAGCACAGGTGATAGATTTAACATCTTGTAGTTTGGCCAGGTTTGTCAGGTTTCATGTAAAAAATAGATCCAGTTGTATTTAGATCCTTGACCTCATCATCAACAGGGTGTAATGTGACTTGAATTTGTGAATTCGACTGAAATGATGACTTGAATTTGTTTTTGTTAAATGTGCAGTAAATGTGGGGAACCTCTTAAGGGGATCTGTGAATGAAAGACAGATAGAGGGACAGAAACAGATGGAGAGAAATGGGGAGAGAGGGAGTGCAGAGTGCAAGAACAAAAGGGTTGGGAGAGACGCAGTTGCTCCTGAAAATTGATGTAAAAAATGCATGTGTTGTCAGGTTTTTTACCTGGTCAAAGAAAGTCGTACACTCCAGGTGTAAGACATAAAATCTGGGATGTACTTGAATGTAACTTACAAAAATCCAATCGTTAATATGTTTATAGTTAGATTGAATCAAAACACTCATGTCATGATCAACTTTTGTGCCGTTTCTGCAGAGTTTTCAGTCACAGCTGGACTGAAATATTCATATTCAACCGTGATTACAGTTATCAGTTGTCCAATCAGATGTCTATAACCTGCAAGTTAAAGGGTAAAGGGGCGTGGCTGTCAACTCCCTGAGCTGCATCAGTTTACGTGTAATTTATTTATATTTTTCTCCTCCGTCTGTCTCCTCGTCTTCTCTCCTCATTGAACTAAATTAAGCAAGAGAGAAGGAAGGCTCGTTAAAATATAAAAGCCCTCCATTAAAAATGTACAACAGCCTCTCTGTCTCCCTCTCTGCTGCCATTTTACATTTGGGAATCCAGGCGGTGATGAAAGGCAGAGAACGGAAAGAAAAGAAAGACAGAGAGAAAGACGGGAGGAAAATAATAAATAAGGAAGCAGTCAGACGTATGGACGGATACACACACACAAACACACACGCGCACGCATACGCATGTACGCACACACAGACAAGCCCGTCGACATTTTATGATATTTGCACGGAGCGAGAGGGGAGTTTGGCATGTGGTGGGCAAGACCTCTCTGTCAGCCAGCTGGATTAACAGACAGACAGAGGGATTTGGTTTTCAAAACAACTTTATTTACACTATGGTTAGCATACAAGACAACAAAGAGCCAAAGCAGATAACTGTTATTAAGTATTTTAAAGAATAGACATTATCGGTATGCACAACATATTAAATCCTCGTATCGATAAAGGAAATTATTATATTAGCAATGTTTGGTTTCTGTTGGTGGCTGTAAAACTATTATTCTTCACCATGAATCTCTTAATTTCAATAGTTTTTGATTAATTCATGAATTTTTGCCATTTATTAATGTTTGATTGAATATGAGAGGGTTTAACCTACTACAGGTGCAACAAGTGCTACAGGCCTCTGCACACAGAGCTTCTGCTATACTAACCAGGCTAAAGTGGCGCCTTTAAAACTGTTTTTGAGTCCAGATTTATAATGTTAATTATGAGTTTGACCTTTTATTTTTCATAGTCATAAATGCTGCACTGCTTCACCAGTGTTGTCTCAAAACACCACCTAAAGGTAGGAGACAGATTTAATGAGTTTGTTTTGTCAAATACAGGGTTTATTTTTTAATATTTACTAGGGAACATTACTAAGGAAGTAATGTAAACTATCAGTAGTGTTCATCTGTAGATCAATTATGGTGAAAAGGACAAAAAATAGCACAGGATTTTCAAAGTTTTCAAAAGTTTGGACAGTACTGAGTGGTCGTGATGTATTTTTATTTGCAGAAGAGAAGTGGTGGTGTTCTAACTAACATTTATTAAGTAGATTTATATGTGATAACTGATTTACATTATACCTTTGAAACCTTTGTGTTTACAAAGTGCTTTGACAAAGTCAGGATCCCAGGGGGATAACTGAGCAGTAATTAACAGTTAGAGACAGAGGTTTAACAGAGAGTAGTCTAGGAAATTCAAGCATTACAAGAACCAGGTGCAACACAAAAGGTCAATAAATAGAGTAAAAGTGATGAAATAGATCTGCAAGGATAGTGGAGCCTGTTCAAAACAGAATCAAAGCATTACAGGACGATAGGAGGGTTAAAAGAAGAAAGTGTCCTTTAGCCTGTACACCATAGACTTGAATGGGTCAGCATCCGAACTTCAAATTATATTTGATTCTGTCAATACTGAAAGACAAAATTCAGTTTCTGTGTAGCTCTAGGAGAGACTTTTGTAACTGCAGTTTCATGTTTGTTTCGCTGATACATCACCTGTCTGAGGTTGGACCTGCACAGGTATTTTTTTTTTCTAGTCAGAGAAACAAGGACTCATCGTCTATGATTTGGAAATCGAAAAACAGATTGATTGAAACATCCTGATAGCGAGGCGTCCGAGCTTCTGAGCTACAGAAGCCGTGACTGAAATGAACGTAACATGAACAAAAATGTATGTGCTGCTAACTTGGATAAATAACCTTATGCCCCCAGAAAAACTGTACGATTGAGCAAAATGAGTAATTGATCAGAATAAGAGCCAGAGTTTAAGTCGGCGAAGACATCCACACTGCCAGGCAGCTGCACATCATATTTCTATTCTGACTAATGTTGATAGTTTTCAGATCTAAACATCCATCAGGATTCATATCGAGCTGCTGTCCTGCTGACATGTTCAAAGTAAAAAGGTCGGAAAAATGGAGGATGAGAGAGAGAGAGAGAGAAACCACAGGATGCCACTGGGAAGCTGGCATCGCACATACACACAAACACACACTCACACACACACACACACACACACACACACACACACACACACACACACACATAAAGAGAGCCCATCTTGTGCCAAAACAGTGAGTCCCTGCTGGAAGCTGCTCGGTGCTCTGGGAATTAGAAATCCCACAATTAAACATATGGGCATTAAGATAATTGTCAGTTGTTGTGCTGTTGTGTGTGGGTGTGGTAGTGTGTTAGGGTGTGTGTGTGTGTATGTGTGTTAGTTTGTTGGTCTGTGATTGTGTGTGGCAGACAGATGGATAGGATTCAACCAAGCACACATGCACACAAACACTCGCATAAAAAACACGCAGCCGAACGGTATTTCCCTGAAAACACACGTGAAAAAAACACAAAAGATACTCTGTGAATTAAAAAAAAAAAACACAATATAGGAGTCAGACACACACAAACACACATACATACACATACACACAAAAGCACCTGCAGTGTGCAGAAGCAGGGCACCTATCTGAGTAGTACTGTACTGGAAAAATGGGGGAAAAACATCAGACTGGACAGTGTGTTTGTGTGTGTTTGTGTGTGTGAGAGGAGAAGGGCAGATGGCGATCTTTAGTGTCTATAGAAGGCAGAGGATGCCCTCAGCAGGCCGATCACAGAACTACAACATCTGGAAGCAAAAGAGAGGGTAATTAAAGAGGCGGAAAGATAACAAGAATAAGTTATCAGTTACTCTTATAATGTGTTATCAGCACATTCATAGATGCACTTATAAGGCTTTATAACAATCCTTTTCAGTGACTAAATAGAGGAGTTTTTATAAGTGTTAGAGGTAGTGAACATGATGCTTTATGAAGGTATGATCTATAATGAATTATACCTCAATGCTAAACTAAGAATAGACAATTTTAAATTTCATTACACATTATAACTCCTAAAACTTTGTCAAGTTTAAAGGTTTGTTCAGAACAGATTCAGTGTATCATTAGCAGTTATCATTAAATGATAATATGTGTTATTAATACTTAAGGATTTGAGTGAACTGAAATTTAAAATATAATATACAATAAAAAATGTTTAGGTTTGATAACAAAACTGTGAGACTTGAATGAGACTGGTGGGAGTTTGGCCGTGTAGAAACATGAGCTTTAAGTTTTCAGGATTGTGTGCATAGTTTACAGTTTTTCTGTGTGTTTATATTTTTGGGAAATAAATATTTTTCTTGGTCCTGTAAGCCTCTACAGTGAGTTGTAGAAAGAATTTTTAATACATAGTGATGAACAAATAAGATATTTTCACAAAATTAATTGACGTAGTGTCAGTTTGCAGTTTAGTTTAATTTAGATTTATGTGTTAAATAAAAAGCTTTTTGAAAATTGAGGAAAACAAAAACAGAGGATGAAAGAATCTCACAAGGTACATGAAATAGTATGTGATTATTTAATGAATCATTTAAAATGTTGAATGTTGAAATGTTTGATATTCCCATGATTTACTTTTTGTAATGTTTCCGCACTGCTAGTTCAACTGTTTTTAGGTAATTTGTTGTCATTCTTTCTCCAACCCTTTTTTAGAAAACTGGTGATGCTCGAGTCTTTCTTCAAAACTTAAAACACATGAACCCAATCAGTCCCAACAAAACCAGTAAGGTGTTAAAACGTTGTCTCACTCTTTCTGTCTTCCCCTTTTCTCTGTTATCTTCCAGGTGGGCTCTCATAGAGAAGACGGCGGCGGTGTTGGCAGTCTACGTGGAGGACACTCAATGGGCGGTCAGGTGTCGGTGCCTCAGCTTCCTGTTCAGTCGGCCACTTCGCCGGACCTCAACCAGCCTGACCCGTACCGTGGTAAGTCCCACACAGAGAGTATAAGACTGTCCAAAAACATGATGAATTTTGTAGGGAGTGAGCTCCTGTTACCAGAACCAATGGAGAACACACATTATCACTGAAGTTCTTCTTTATTTGAAGGTGAAAACAGGTGTATTGATTCTTTAAATCATAAAATATCAAAATGCCTGAGGCAAATTTGGTCATCTAGAAAAACAAGAAAGCATTGGTTATGTGGTTACAGTAATTAAACCAGATCCTCACAGCAATGAGAAACAAAGTAATTCTTTGACCTCTAACATAAAACCTTCTTATCATTGTTTCTTACTCACATTTGTTCATTTGATTCACAGATGAATATAATTTTCATCCAGTTTTTTACAGACCTGGTAGAATGAAGTATTTCATGACCTGAGGATCAGTCAGATCGACATGAAATCCTCAACCTTTGTCATCACAGCAGTGTTGTTTTCTTCAATATTGGGCTGTTCTTGAAAGTCATGGTCCTGGGTTTTCAGAGCCATGAGATCCATGCATCTCCCTTTGTATTCCAGGACTTTTCCCCCAAATGAGTTAACAAGCCTACTCTCCCCAATCGCATCTTTAATTGTTCCTGTTGGGAACATACTGTATGCTAAGCATTTTTTAAAAGCTGTGAAAAACATACATGACAAGAACATTAAAAATATGCCTGCTTTTATATTCACCAGATTTTATTTGGTGACAAAAACAATCAGAGATAAGGGTCTGCGATGAAAAAAACGGTATCAGCATCTGTTGTTTTTGTTCATGCATGTGTGTGTTGGTATAGGCTAAGATATTCTAGTATGCAAAACTGCACAGATGCACATACACCAAAAACACACCTGCTTACGAAACTATAATAGCTATTGTTGTTATTGTTTCCATCCCTACATAGACATCTAAATAAGTGCAGCAGAAATAACTTTATTAACACAGAGAAGGACATATGGTGAGTATAAGCAAGGATGGGGACGGGTAAAAGGTGAATTTTAAAGAAGTACAGAAGATAAAGATGGAGAGGACTTCCTGAAAACAACCAAAGATCGGAAACTTAAAAAGATAAACAGAAGTCTACTGAAAAGATAAGTAAAAACAAATTAAATAAATGTATAAGAATAAAAAGAATTAAAGTAGAGTTGACAGATGTTTGAAGGCAGTTATCAGTGACCAAACAATGAAAATGATGCTGTAGGAAGAGGATGAGGATTTGAAAAGGGAATGATGAACATTAGAGGAAAGACCAAAAAAGAGACAGAGCAAACAAAAGAGGGAGGAACTAAAAAGACAGAGAATAGAAATAAAAAGCAAAAAAAAAAAATTAAATAGAATATTAAGAAGAGAGGTGGAAATAAAGAAACTGAACAAGAACCAAGACCAGAAATTTAAACACGTGGAGTCAGACCTCAGCTGGAGAACATCGACGTCAAGGCTGGGTGTTAAAACTCTTTACAAGGAGGGTGAAATAAACACAGTGTGTCTACTGTGTGTGTGTGTGCGCGCGTGTGTGTTTGTGTGTGTATGTGTGTGAGTGTGTGTGTGTGTGTGTGTGTGTGTGTGTGTGTGTGTGTGTGTGTGTGTGTGTGTGCGTGCGTGCGTGCGTGCGTGCGTGCGTGTGTGTGTGTATGTGTGTGTGATATGAATATGGAGGAGGAAAAGTGTATATGAGCACGCCGTGGAGCAAATTAGCCCTGAGCTCGTTTTTAAAGGCTGAAAATGAGTGTGCTGGCAGCAAAGTTCAGCCGGCGACAGCCAGAGCCAAGTGTGTAATGAGGTGAGAGAGAGAGAAACACACACACACACATGCACACACACGTACACACACACACACAGAGTCAGAGCAGAGGGTGGGTAGAGGCTGTAAATAAAGTGTATTAAATGTTTTTGGCAGCAGAAACTTCAGTAGCAGAGCTGTGGTTTCTCTCTCAATTTCAAAATAATTATGAACTGTGACGACTCTATATTGAATTTATTTTTTATGTATTTATGATGCATTTTTATAGTAACAAGCTGAATCTCACCAGTGCGGAATGGATGATTTAATTTAATAATATAATTTAAAGTGATTAATGAATTTATATACCTAAAATGTAATTTAAAGGGCAGGTTCACTCTAATTGAAAAAGAGAAACACATGTTGGCAGCTGAATCTAAATCCAGAGCTGCTGAATGTTCAGATAGTCTGTGTGTACGGAAAACCATCTGACTTGTCATAATAAACTGATTTCAAACAGAGAACAAAGCGATATGCAAGGGTGGAGTATGAATGATGGTGCGTTTTATCAAAATGGTTCTCTGTCAGTCCTGAATGCAATGTGAGGAAAGGCTACCTTATCTAAAGAGCACCGTTCATACGTAGAGTTATCCAAAGTGCTTTAAAGGGTTAAAAACAAAACAATTATAACAAACAGCATGGACAGAGATGCAACATTTAGAAAACATGGGACGCAAATTTTTAAGCATAAAAGAAAGAATTAAGACATGGGGGAAAAAAAAAGGTCCAAATGAAAATTCCAGACTTTGTATTTCAGTAATAGTGAACTAACTCATCCCTGATTTACACCGATTTACAGACTGGTCTGGTCTAATTGAACCGCTCCAGGCCACCTGAGGGCAGTAATGGATCCCTATGCTCTTTTTCCAACAGTTAAAAAACTATGAGAGAATTAAAAAAAGAGACTCTCCTCCTTTTGTTAAAGTTTAAACTTTTTAGTTATTAAGGTTGTGGACTGTTTTCGAAAAATATGAGCCAAAGTGTGTATCACATTGTCTTTCTTCGTGTTTCGATATACCACAATCTCTGGAGTTGAAATCTAGGTATGTAAGACGAAGAGCTACTAGCTATTTCATATTGACATCCTTGATTTCACTTCATTTCAGTCAGAATCAGAGTTAGTCGAAGTTTGGCACTGAGATATGCACAGACAGAGAACCAGGCAGTAACATGGAGAAAGTTTACAACACGAAGGAGGAGCTGGGAAATATGAAATGGGCTTTTACGTAAAAACATCTAGATCTGGACTCAAAGTTCAGGTGGAAGCTTGTTAGAAGGAAAAAATTAGGTCTAAGATCCAGACCTGCTGCCCTCAACAGGCCTCGGTGGGTCCTAAATGTTGTGTCCGGTCTCCTTGTGTGTCTGTTTGTGTCCGTTTGCACATTCAGAAGCACAAAGTCGCTTTTGAAATGCAGAAACTTGCAGTGACTATGCAGAAAGAGAAGGATACACAAACCAAACACAGACCGGTACTCAACGCTACACACAAAATGCCTCCAGTCAGGCAGACAGAGATTCAAAATGGCCGACAGTTGGTGCTGTGTGCGTGCGTGCATGTGTGTTGAAGGGGGGGGGCAGAGCGTTTTGTGTTGACTGAGAAGTTGGCAGCGTCCCAGTGACGGATCCATACAGACGTCAAATAAAGACGGCAGTGTTCAGCCAAGGAGAGAGGCAGCGAGGGTGCAGAGGCCTTAACGTCTGCATCAGCGCTCTGCACAGCCGCCATCTTGCAGGTTGATGGTGTTCATACAGGCGTTCACACAACCTCTGCAGAACAAGATGAACAGAAAAAGCCTTTAATATTATCATTGTTTCTCAACTGCACTGAAAAAAAAAGACTTTTTCAAGTGACTTCATACAAACCTCGAAGTACAATGATGTTGAAACAACTTAATTTGAATGTTTAATAAATAAAATCTGCTTTTGTTTCAAATTTAGATTAGATGACAGATGAGAACTATCAAAGCATTTGATGCTGATGCTTTTGGACTTTTTATCTGTAGATTTAAAGCAGACTTTGTTAAATGTGACAAAAATTGTTTCTTATTTATATTATTGTATTAGATGTTGTTTTATTAAGGTGTATCTTTCATTTTTCCATTGTTGGTTTTGCAGCTGTAAAGTGCTTTGCTGCATTTTAACAACAATGCATCATTTGAAATGTTGCGTTCAAGGACACCTCTGAATGAGAGATTTTATCAGCCCTTTAAACAGAGATAGTTAAAGCACTTTATTGATATGCATCTGCATTGTTGTGGTTATGGATGGGTAACATCAATTCATCACTTTTATTGTTATAACTCCTCCTTTGCTTCTAATGCACAGCTTTGCCAGACTGGTCAGAGAAAGTTCTGGACATTTCCCTAACCCTAACTCTCAGTTGTTTCCACCTGAGTTACTTACCACCTGTAGATTTTAGATAACTTTATTCAAAGAGGAGAAACTGCCCCCGGTCAAAGTAGAAGAACTGGACAGACCTTAAAAAATGTGATGTATGGTGTTAGAAATACAGCATCAGTCATATTGGAAAAATATCTTTCAAGTCTGATTGTATCAAAGTGATGCCATTATGGGAGATCAGATATGTTCAGAAATGACATTCTATAATGCTGAAGTCAGAGAATATCCAAAATGAATGGGCCACACTTCCAAATATGTAAGCAAAGACTTCTCCGTATTCTGAGGTATTTTGTACAGTGTCCTTTTTCACATTTCTGGCTTTGTTTCTTCTTCTCAGTAAACCAGTTCAGGTGTCAACATGTGACATAAAACTTTGGTCACACAGCCACAAAAACTGTATGCATCTGTGTGTAGATGCTAACCTCTTCTCTCATCTCTCCCACAGCCCTATCAGGAGGTCTTCAGGGTCAAAGCACCTCCTCCGTCAGCTCGATCAAATCTGAGGACGAGGGAGACGAAAACCTCCTGCACGACTCCAAAACTCTGGATCCCAAGAAGGAGGACCCGGACAACAAGGACCTGAAGTCTGTTGAGAGGTCAAGATCTAGGTAACCCCGCCTACCTCTCAGACGCTCGCTTCCATCAAACCCCTGAGCGAGGCTGGAAAGAACTTTTTTTTTCCCAAAGCACAACACGCTCTGAGACCTAACTTGTGCAAAAAGTCATTGAAAAATAAACCTCTCCAGAAGACAGCTGCAGGAGTCTTGACTTTTTCAGACTGAAGAGATGATATGCAGTTTATTTCTTCTGTTTAGAGGCAGAACAAAAACAGATCCCTGATTTTGACAGGATAGAGCAGGAGTTGTAAGCTCATAGAAGTTTTCTGAAGAAATCCAGATTGAAAAAATACCTTATAACCACAGTGAAAATATAGAGCACTCAATTAAGATTATTTTCTCTTTCAGGATAATTCAAATAACAGCAATATGTTGTAGTTTCTGAGGAGAGAGGACACAAGGAAGGACTTGAAGCAGTGTGTGTTTTGGGAGCCAGCCTCTGGACTTTGATGAAGTGAACAAGTGTGATGAGAAGCAGTTAAAAGCTGCAGTTAAAACAGAGACTTCTTGTGCGCAGAAAGGCCCGTCTTCATCAGTCATCTCTCTTCTGTTTCAAAGTAAAAAGAGAGATTCCTGCTGGAGGTGTGGTGCTGGTTTAATTTCAACAGTCTCTCCATGGTCTTGAGCCTGGTTTTAAATGTTTCTCACACAAAAGAGTAGAGCCAACACTCAAATATTCTCAAAGACGTACTGCCTTCAACTCAGGGCTGGGGAATCGACACTTATTAAAACACTGACTGTAAAAACTCTGAGCGTAAACACAGCTTGCTTTTATCAACGACAATGAAACCAATCTATGAGATTAAAAAAAACACGCCAGTGAAAAAGGTTTGTAAGAGAGGACGTCAGTGTTGGTCTCAGTGTTGATTTCCTGTCCTTGATCCAGAAGAGCAGCCGTCAAACCTCCAACATGATTTCTCAGTTGGAGGAAAAAAACAAGAATCCGAGACATTTGGATCCCAAACCCCGAGATTTTCCATGATGAGGCGGTCATGATTACAATTGATAACATGATGATGATGACGATGATGATGATGATGATGACGATGATGATATTATTGGTTTTGATGGTGAAGATGAAGTGTTGTCTACACTTTTTGTCAGGGTTTGGGAACATATACATGGTCAACCAATATTAGTTAAAAAATTAGTTTAAATATCAGGGTTGGAGTAAAAAGAAGGAGAAGGTCATAGTAATCCACATTATTTTACACTGCAGGAAAAGAAGAACATCTTTTCTAGACGTTTATCACCGAAACAAGTGTTGAAAAGCAGCTTAGATTTTCATTAATCTGCACCAGCTTTTGTCCTGGGGCCTGTTCTACAAGGTAGGTTAACTGTTTAGCGAGGTAACTTCGAGGATAAGTTCGGGGTTTCCTGTTCTACGACGCTGGTTCACTTCTTAGCGAGGTAAGTCTCCATGGCAACGTATGCTGAACGGCTAACCTGCTCCGGGGCAGGTTAGGTTCCAGATTGAACTCATCGAGTATAATAACCCCGCCCACTGACCAATGAGCTCTCTCGAAAAATGGCTTGTCCATTCTTGGAGGATCCTATAGACTTCGGTGCTTGCAATGAATTAGACATGTCTGGTGCATGTTAAAAGCGCATGTTGAACAGAGCTATTTCATGGTGATAATTGCATCAAAGCTTAATTTTCTGCCAGCATTCCCTCCGTGCTTTTGCAGCGGCGACGGTGTTGCTTTTGAGGTTTATGATAGATCTGGCTACCGCGCTAGGTTGAATGAGGTAGCTCCAAGGCTACTTCGCTAGGTCGAACTTGCTTCGCAGAATAAGCCCCAGGACTATGCCATTGGTGACATAGTAAACTCATCGGTATCAGCATAAAAAATAAATGAATAAATAAATAAACCCTGGGTAGAGCTTGTCTGTTCCCAAACCCTATCCATCTATTTTAACATTTCCACCTATGACGGTCAGTATGAACAGCATCTGCTGCAGGTTTGTATATTTTCGACAGAGACAGGAGTTTAGAGCGAGCTTTCGTTCTCTTTCCTCATCTCCTGTTTGCCTTTTCCTCCCCTGTTCCTGTTCACATTATTGATCACCATAGCAACAACGATGACGAGGACTTGTCTCCGGAGCAGAAGATGGAGAGAGAAAGGGAACGGAGGATGGCAAACAACGCAAGGGAGCGTCTGCGTGTGCGCGACATCAACGAGGCGTTCAAAGAGCTGGGCAGGATGGTCCAGCTACACCTGAAGAGCGACAAACCGCAGACTAAGTTGCTGATCCTGCACCAGGCCGTCGCTGTCATCCTCAGTCTGGAGCAACAAGTCCGAGGTCAGCTTGAAACATGAACCCTCGACTTTTGTTTTCAACAATAACGATACAAATTGAAGACAAACTAGTTTAATCTGGAATCAACTTTTGTGTTTTGGAGAAAATTGTGAAATCAGTGGTTACTTGATTGAATTATATTTGCAAAAAAACAAAAAGGCTTGATTGATGAATTTGAATTATTTTGAATTATTTAACTTGATGTAATCCAAATTTTAGAAAAACTTTCACACCCAAACACAGATAAACAATTGAGAATGGTTCATGTATTTTTGGTGAACTGGTGAGTGAAACAGCCGGGTTCAACGTGTGATCAAGAAATCAGAAAATTAAAAGGATGAAAGTTAAAATCACAAGTTTTAGTTATGAGATGAATCTTCTTTTTTATTGGCTATATTGAACAGTTTCATAGATGTTTAGAGGATCATACAGACACATTTGGGGCATATTAATAACAAAAAAATTGCAATTTGCTAAAAGACTTTATGAGTTACAATAAATAGTCAGTGTTGCTACTTTGCAACATTTGCCCAAAACCAAACAAACATTAGGAAAAATAATCTTTTGATCGCCCACATTTTAACAACAGTTAAGGAAAATCAATCAATCAACCAGCTACTGCTTAGATTTGTAGGTTTTATAGCTGTTGGATGAGTGAAAGGTGAACGTTGGGTTGCAGCTGTATCAAACAATAAGTCTTCTTTACTACAATACAAAGACTCAGCTGTAATAAAGGGAAGGAGCAATTTAAATACCTCAAAAAGACACTCTAGTTATTATTAGGGTATGTGGGGTTAAACTAGATAATGTCATTGATTGGTGGATTGATTTGATTTAATTCGATTGTTGTTGCATTAAAAGTTTTCCTGGCCCAAACAGCCATATGAGACACTTTCATAGATTTTGAGACCAAAAGTACACACATGAATGTTTGAAATCATAATGAATACTTGAATCAGTGAACCACCCTGATGATACTTGAGTTAAAATTAGAATTCCAGCACATGTGTGGTTCTCATAGCTCCAGTAGAGGGCGGCAGTTGAACCTGTTGGTTGAGATCAACCACCTGAAGTTTTTGGTTATTTGGCTTCAGTCAAAAATTCCTCATTGAAAACAAACAAAAAAGACACTCAACACATAAAGAATAATCTCTTCTCTCTTTCTTTCCACCCAGAGCGGAACCTGAACCCCAAAGCGGCCTGTCTGAAGCGTCGTGAGGAAGAGAAGGTCACTGTGTCATCGGATGGGGCTCCTCTCTCATTGGCTGCTGCTCACCATGCCGCTGCTGCCGCCATGGGCGACGGGTCGAACCCTATGGGACAAATGTAAAACGCAGCAACATCTCCTCCCCCCCTGAATGGTCAGAAGATTTCACTTATACACTAATCTGCTGTTGTACCTTTAAGTCCAACTAAACAATCAAATCAGAAACCAGTCCAGGATCTTAATGTAACCATTTACCATCCAACTTCAAACTCACTGCAAATTAATCAAAGCACATGTTTTGGCTTACAGTGACAAAATTGGAATAAGACATTCCTGTTTGAGAGTTCAAAATCCTCTCAAAAGATGGGCAAGCTATCTTTTGTCCATTTGTCCGATGTTTGTTAACGCAATGTCTGTGTACTTTTAACCAAATGTTTCTGCAAGTTAGCGTAGTTCAATATCAAATTTGAGTTATGCTGCTATACGACACTTAGTGTGATCTGTTTCTGTTATGGAAAAGTGCCATAGAGCTGACTGTAGAGGTGGATGTAGCCCTGTGATATCGCCAACTGGTTTAAAAACCATCATCCTAAAACCTTTGAGTTTGGCGTTGTTGGCCACCACCATGTTGTTGTTTTATCGACATAGAATTGACAGTGTTTGGATCACTGTGTAGATACCGACGTCTACATCTTGGTAGGCTGTTTACTTAATTCTTAATCGTCCATAATTTTTAAAGTGTACATCATGCAGGATGGAAAACAGCTAGAGAGTAAAACCAAAAACTGATGAGGAAAACATTAATTGTGGTCTTCATTCAAGATAGACAATGGCTGCTTTGCCCATAAGTTACTTTACAATCAACAGTTACTTTACAGTCACCCCCTGTTGTGCCTAAGCGCAGAAAATGCATGTTCAAGCCTAACATGCATTGCCTACGGACCTGTGTCCATTTCCCGAAAAGCTTCAACTATTTGAGTCAACACCCTGAGCGAAACCTCCCTTGATAAATGCAAAAAAAGTGCAGTGATGCTTACAATACTAATCGGGGGTGAGCTCAGATCTGGGTGATCTATTTTTGTAAAACATCCAGGCGGTTTTGTGGCAAACCATTTGTAAAAATTAAATTTTGTTAATATTTTCAAGGAAAGTTTTAGACTTTGACCCTGAATAAAAGTGTGGTTGGAGACAAAACAACCATTTTCAGTTTGATAGTTAACAGTTCTGAATTATAAATTTAATTATGTTTATCATAAGTTCTGTAAGAGGAAATAGTCCCATTCTCTCCTATATTTCCTGTTGTTGATTGGTTTACACAAACGTGGGAACAAAAAAAGTTCAAAAGTACACAGACAACATGTTAACAAGGTAACTCTACAATCATTGTTTGAATAAATAACTAGATCTGAATCATTCAGCTTCTAACAAAAAAAAAAAAAACATCTCACAGAGCTGATAATATGTCAGCTGGGTAACAAAAGAAACCCAAAACCTGAGATTTTTTATCTGGTCTAGGTACATTTCAACAACAGATTGGCAGTAAGTGTGATTTTAATGTGTGATTGTGTGTGTTTGTCTCTTCTTTTACGTAAATGTCATTTTCTTTTTTTTCTTTTTCTTTTTGAGTTTTTAAAAAATACTTTTTTTCCCTTTGCTCTGAAACTTTTTTTGTTTGTTTTAAACAGTCATATTTGTTTTTGCTCTTCATCATATAACAATATTTTTGATTACTTTAAAGGTACCACAGGTCTTTGATAAGGTGTAGGAGTGACCTCAGGCACAGACTCACAAAAATTCTTCTCCCTTAAAAGCATCACACTGACAGGAATAAAGTGATGCTTTTTTTATTAGTCCACATTTTTGCATGCTTTTGGTCATGAAATTGCATGGCACATTTGTGACCCTGTTATTTAAAAACAAGTACCAATAGTTCACTATTCAGTCACTGTGCTTGTAAGAAAGGGGCCTTTGGAGAATGCAGAATTCAGTCACAGCTTAACACAAAACACAGGAAAAAAACAACAATGGAGCAAGTGAGTTAAAATAATGTCAATGTGTAGTTTTTGAAAATAGAATGGCCCATTCATTTGAGTCAAAATACTCACAGTACTGTCTGCATTGAAATGTAGCAGAGCATTATCGCTAAGCAGATGGAAATCCATATTGGGTTTCTGATAATGTGAAACAACATGAAATCATTATTTACTTGTAGTTATCATCAAATGTGCAAGAAATAAGCCAGAATTACAGTTGCTCAGTCATATTGGTGTAAAATTGGTGCAAAATCAACAGAATAAAAGTTGGACTCCATTCCAACATGTAGTTTAATGATAGACTTTGTTGATATTTCGAGAACTTTTACTTAAAATGTCTGCACAACATATTGGTCAGGATCTGAAATACATCCAGATATATAGTTTTTGTACCATTTTAAGTTCTAAAAGTTTACATTACATCTTAAATGCTTATCCCATAATCTAACCCAAACAAAGAATTACAGCAGGATGGTATCAGCATTAGAAATTTAATGAGCATCATCATCAGGACAACATATCCAGATGTTCAACAGTAAACCAAATTCTCAGATTAGTTTCAACCTCAGTTGCAAAGTATTTTTTTATTCAATGCAACCACAAATACAGCTAATAAATGACTTCTCAAAGCCAGGCCCAGTTTGGCAGTACTTTGATTTTGATCATAGAGATGAAGCTGTGAGGTGGCTGTGTTTTCTTAAACTGGCAGAGCAATGTGTAACCAGTGTGGACGGTGGCGGAGCTAGCTCTGCCAGTGTTAGACATTGGGTAAAATTGGTGGACTGATAAGACATCCCATGTTTAGACTTACTGAATAGATAATTTAAGAATCTGACTTTTCTCTTTTATTATGCACTACTTTTGGACTAGTTTAGTCATTCAGAGTTTCAATTTATCTAGAAACATTGTAACCACCCTACTCTTTAAGTTTTAGTCGCACTGTTGTTATGGGGTAAAGGTAAATACTGCCATGATCATGGTAAGTTATAAGGTCTTTTTCCTTGAAGTCAACTTCATCTGTCAATCAGTGTTTGCATTGTGTGCAGTGTCACCTCTATATTTCCTTCCCTTCATTTTCCTCTGTATTATCTCTCCAGGTCCAAGATGCCAGAGTTCATCAAGATGATGAGTGACCACTTCCTCTGACAATGTTTCCATGACAACCTGGCAATCGATCAAACCTGTTGTTGCTTCGGCCTGACCAATCGGATTCTCTGGAACTTCAGCCTGACCAATCAGATCAGCCTCTTTCTCGCCTTTCCTCTGACGTCTCTGACCCTCCTCTTCACCTTTGTCTCCCTTTTCTGTCGAGAACACAAACTGCAATCTCGTTAGTCGCTTTCGTCACTTTGCATTTCCGGCTGAAGTGAACTGGATGCTACTTTGTGGAGACAATAAAGAGCTGCCGTTGACATGGCTGCTACATAGTGGCAGTCTGTAGGGGCTTCTGGACAAAATGGACAAAAGACTTTGAAATCACACCCTCTGAGAAATCTCCATCTTGAACTTCTTGTTTTATCAGCATTCCCTGTTTTAAAGAACAAAAGGGTTCTATATATAGTATATATATATAAGAGAAAAGGAAAAAAATGACTGAAAACTCGTTGAAAAAGTGCAACTGGACACAAGCAGTAAGGAGGGAACAGGTTGGGGAGAGTTGTTCAGAATGGAGCAAAACATATCACACAAAGTGTTTAAAGAGATTTTCTTTTGTTAAAAAACAACATTGCGCAGCTGATGTTGAACACAGCTTCAGTGCGACTCTGACTGAATGGCAATCTAACGCCACACTGTGGATGAAGCTGTGCCTGATCTCCTCTTGGATGCAAATCAGTCAGACCGAAACACATGGAGAGCAAACTTAAGTGAAAACAAAAAGAGAACTTGAGAATTCCAGGAAGTATTACACAACCTCCCCACTCATGCACCCCCTTAAGAGCCACACTTTTCCACAGAGATGAGATAAATCAAGAAGAATTTGGGAATCTACACAAACCAACCCTGTGTGCTTGACAAGCCAAGTGACCTGATCAAAAATAAAGTTTGCAGATGCTTTCTGACTATCACTGAGGCCTAGAAAGAAGCAGAACAAAACAAGGAAAACAGGGGCGACAAGTTCTTCTGCTTTGAATGCATTCCCTCATAAACATTGCAAAATGTAGTTTACACCATCAGTGTTGAAAACCAGATGTTTTTGTGTTTTTTTTTAGTTTGATGCTAAAAGCCCCCTTGACGTAATGCTTGAACACAAAAACAAAACCCTGGACCGTTGTACCTAAATGACCAACGTGGATCAACTAAGAGGAAGAGAGAGCCTAAAGAATCAATCATTGAATCAGTTAATCAATCAATCAATCAGTGAGTGACTCCAAACGGACTGGAGTGTTAGGTACAGACCAGAATAATCCTGCTCAACGAGTGTTCTTCTGAAAGCAGCAGGATGGAAAGCATGATTTTGGCATCATCGTTCGAGACTGCTGCTTAGGTTTCTAACACAGACGCAAAAATTTTTCCACAGAAAGAGAGAGAGATCTAGCAAACATCGTGAATCAGAGTCCTTTAACAGAAATTCATCAGCGTGGATAGAGCTGGCTGGTTCTGAGTACTGCTAAAATCCAAGGATTACTGGACAGATGGTTGAGAGGATGGACAGATGATTGAAATGATGGATGGATGGAGAGGGTTTGACTGAGCACTGAAGTGAAGTCTGTTCCATGTTTGGAGCCATCCCAAAATCATGATCCCTCTACTTAGATTGAGTGCTGATGATGCCCTAAAGGCATGAACCGTGAGAGTTTGGGGATTCATTGAAGGGTAGTGGAGTCTGACTGAACGGGCCAACATCCCAAGGAGCAAGAGATTTAGACAAAGAATGGCAAGGGTGTAAATGTCCACAAAGCTGCAAAGAAAGCAGAAGAACAGTCATCGGGGTGTTGTGTGATGTTATGTTCCTCTGAGAGCCAAGCAGCAGCAGTCAAGGCAGTCCGGTATCCAGTTCAACAGATTCCCTTTATTCCTTGTTGAGGATCTGGCGCATGACAACCCTAGATCTCAAACACAATCTCACAGCCCCCTGCCAGCCCTTGAAGAATCTCTGACTGTGATCGAATCGTCTGTTGTTGGGACCATTAGCTGATTCAAATTCCCATAGGTTTCCTTGATTGTGTGGCTGTGATTCCAGGAAAAGGTTTGAACAGTATCTTAAGTTGTTGTTAGATTTACTGACAGTAGTATCTGGACTGGTTTGGACAAGAAAATAAAACATCAGGAGAAGTTAGGGAAAGGGTTTTTTCTAGGGTACCATGGTTTGGTTACTAGGTCATTATGCGAGATTTCCAATAATAATGCCAAAACAAAAAAACCAAACAATCTTTTTGTTTGTTTCCACGGTCACTGTTTCCGATTAGGTGATCCAAGAGCCATAAATTTGTGCCCTGGCTTGACCAACAGGCATGACAGGCTACACAGTGGTACACAACCAATCACTTTAACCAGTGTGATGGCATCAGAAGACGGAGGGTAAAACAACCAGAAATGCTGATCGCAGTTACTCATCAGGTTGCTCTATCTATGTTTTATTTTTCAGTCTCTCATCTCTTGATAACTCATCATAGAGGCAGGGATGTTGCTCCCAAAGTTCAGCAAACCTTTCCCCGTCTCAAAGCACCAACTTAATTGCTATTTTCTCTCATCACCATTTCATTTGTCTGCTCTTATGACGTTTTTTGGCAGGGCAGGGCACTGACATGTCAGAACAAATCACAAACAACATAAAGAAAATCAAACTCTCTTGACTTTCTGTGTGGAGGTTGTGAAGCATCCCAGATGTGGGCTTGATCGTCGTTCATGATGACACACTACATGGGATAAAATGATCCGTTTTGGGGGCAGATGGGTCCCAAACCTCTACATCTGCCAGATTGACCTATAATTGTACTAAATATATGCATTTTGACCACTGAATACATGTACCACAGGACCAAATGTAAGCAGTATCTGACTCTGATGCTATTTAACTGTCAGATAAGTTGAGGTTTTAAATTTGAATGCTTGGCTTTAGTGGATCTCAGATGCTATTAGCTACTGTTGGAATAAACCACACTAAGACCAATTTGCCAAAAAAAAAAAACAGATATGACTGATGTAAGGCCCAGACATTCTGACCATTTTTTTTATTATCATTAATCCTTCATTTCACTCAAAAAAGGTGTTGTCTTCTGTGTCATGATCTTCCCAGGTCATTAAAGTAGATGATCAGTAGGAATCAGCTATGAAGAAGGAGTGTTACAGGATTCAGTTACAGAAAGGAACAGGTCCAGAACAAGGTTTGACAGGTTGACGTAAGAATAACAGAATCAGGGCAGCAAAGCTCAACAAGAGAATCTGGATGTTCATATTGTTGCTATGCATTGAGGTCTGCTCTTCTGCGACAGATAACGGTCATTGGAATATCTGCAGATGTCCACTGTTTCATGGTGTCAATCTCAAAGTCTTCTTTCACTCTTACCCCAGTTTGAACCCTCCTAAAGATATGCCTACTTTTATCCCCAGTCCCTGTGCCATCTTCTCTGTTGACCCTAGCCTTATAAGCCCTAAAACAGAGCCCTTGCCCCTCTTCCCAGCCTCTTGCAGTCCCACAGATGCAATTTGAACATTCACAATTCTACCAATGTGCCTTTTTAGAGTTCATATCATTCGAGTTGCCAGAGGAGGACATTTACCTGGTCTTTTAATAGGATGCAAGCTTAGGGAAACCTGTTCTTATTCGTTAGGTTCTATGCAGTCAGGTTTTTTACCAGACCTGGGAATTTAAAAAAAGCTAAAAAGGAAAAAAAAGTATTTTTTGGATAAAAAAATAAACTGTATTTAATGTACTGTACGCTTATATGTAAGTAGACAGCGTGTTCTGGCTTGGAGCCAGCGAGACAGACGCTTGATTTAGCAAGACAAGCCCCCCCATCCCAGTCCTCTCCGTCCCCCAAAGTCCTCCATAAATCCCAACCCTTCCTGTCCCAAGCCCCAGCCCTGTTTCCATGGTGAACAACGCGTCTCTTCTTGTATTATAGCTTATCAGCTTTTTATCAATATTTGACCGGCTTGTCCGTAAGCCAATGTAGTCTTCAGTACAAAGTGTGTGGTCGTATGTTGTAAAACAGATTTTCTTTTTCTCTCTCTCTCTCTCTTTTATAAGAAGAATCTTTTCTCTGATTACTTTTTCTTTGTCTGTTCTGGTTTACATGTCTATTATAGAAAATGTAAAAAACAAAACAAAAACAAAAAGAAGAAAACAACACAATTAGCTATCCGGCAGCATTGTTCTCTGTCGGTGGTCATTTTGCGGTTAAACTCTTACCCAATCAACAGGAAGGCACGGAAACTGGAAAAGAATCTATTTGAATAAATCAATCTATATATAAATGTACAAAAAATATATACGATATATAAGGAGGGTGCCATTTTCTGTTTCTTTCGTATTTCTGTTGCAAAGGAGCGTTTTCTTGGGGAGGAATTATTTTCTCAAAGACTGAACTGGCAGAAGTTGGCGAGGCCCCTCAGTGTTAAAAGTTTTCAACTGACTTTGTTGTGTTCTCCGTTGTTGCCATGACAACACCCTCAGACTAATACGGCACCCTGTGCAGGACAAAATGGGACCGAAGTTCCATCAGCTCCTTTCACTGCTATCTATCCAAGGCAACAACTCACAGACGTTTGTAAATTGTATGCAACAAAATGGCAAACTTTACCATTATTTTGAAATTGTGTATGTAAAAGTTATATTTTTACATGTAGACTGTTGTTATTTTGTGTTTTAGAAATATGTTGTATCGGTTTTTTTGTTAAAAGATGAAAAAGTAAAATTCAGTGTGTGTTGAAAAAATGTGTCACATTGAAAATGTAGTGAGGTCAAAGTTCTGAATCATTATTTTTTTCAACATTACGTTTACTATCTGTGACGAACATTTTTGAGGGTTTGTGGGAGGAATCAGAAATCAGAGATGATATACGATATTGTCTAATTCTCCATGCATCATGACATGATCATTTTTCATTGTATTTTTTGCAGAGAAATGTGTAAATAGTCATAAAACATTTGTGGGGTTTCTGTGGGGTGAGGACTTGCCAGTGAGAGGTGATGATGATGATGATGATGAACCTGTTTTGATTTCTTGTGGAGTTATATTTGTCCGCTTACAGTAGCCAGGTGCCAACTTTTAGTTTTGGTCAGTGGTGCTCAGTGCTGTTTGTGGTTTTAGTTGCAGACCATCTGAAGTGTAAGTCAAAAAACGGCTTTTCTTGCACCAAGAATCTCTTTTGTCAGAGTCAACCACAGCCAATATTTTGGTTCAAAAACTAAATACAATACAAACAAAACCCCCTCAACGAAAAGATTTAACACCCATCATTGTGACATACCTGCATTTTGGTTAAATAGTACTTTTAGAGGACTATTGTTTAGCTACTCAAAAATACCACATGGATTTATGAGGTACTAAATTGTGTGAAAGATTCGCTGAAAGACAAACTTCAATTTTACTGCTGGCTCCCCCTGGTGGCTCTGACTCCCGCATTCGTACTTTCTTCAAGATGGGCTGTAAATGTTGATTGAATGACCCTCAGCACCTGATTCAAGATTAATATATAAATTTTTTGTAAAAGATTGGAGTGTTGCTAATATAAAATAGCAAGTCGTCAGCAAACAATCTTATCAGCTATTTCCCCAAAAAGATATCCAATAATGTGCAAGGCAGTTTCAGCCATTTGTTTTTTCGTGTTTACCATCAAAATTGAGCTTTTTATCAAAAGAGAAAGCTGCTTGGAATCGGACCTAGGTTAAACACGAGCATTGAATCTGTTGGTGTAAGTGCTAAATGTATTTTTTAAGTAATGTTATTTTTGCAATGCTTTATTTCATATTTTCTCTTTGTTGTATAATCAAGTCATCTCCCAGTACAGTATCTTCATTTTTATGTTACCCCTGATGTTTCTATTAGCCAAAATGTTAACTTTTTCTTTTCCCTCCTTGTTGTACATACACACCTCATTTCTCTTTTTTCAGTGACTGTGCCATGAGCTTTGTAATCTGTTACTCTGTACCAGTTTTACTGCAATAATGAGTTGAATTCAAAATGGCCACTCTTGTCCTTTGTTTTACCATCCATGTTAGCAAAAGGATCATTCCTTACTTTTTTCATGATAACACAATTTCGATTAATAAATATATTTGGGTAAAGTCCAGACATGATTTCAAACCAGCACCAGAAGATCAAAACATTCGTCTAAGACTCAGACTACTGTATTTTTCACTCACAAAACTTTTACAAATAATTCCAGAAAGTGCTACAGCTGTCAAGATAAAAGAATAAAAGGCAAATGTTAATATTTTAATATTTGTTTAAACAAATATTAATGTTTTAGCCCTGACAGGACAAAAAAAATAAAACAAATACGCACTTACAGGGGGAAGAGCGTCAAAAACTCCAGCAAATAAAGACATTGGAGATTTTAATTTTAATTTTCATTAACTGTAGGAATTAACAACTGCTGAAATGCGCATTTTTAATTACAAAAACTCAGACTGATCCTACAGTTGGGACTTAAATTTATTTGACAATATCATTTTTTTTCTTTTGTGAAGACAAAGGTTACTTTATTGGGGTTAATAAGATAAATTTGACGAAGAATGCGAGTAAGAAGTCATTCATTTAAAATAAAGTAAATAAAATAAATCCCTTTTTATGTCTGTTCCAAACTTTGTTTAAAGCTCATGTGAGGAACTTTCAGTTTGTGTCCATTTTGGCCAAAGTGATCCTTGCTGATCTTGTCCTCTACATGCTAAAATAGTGTATGAAAGCACTTTTCCGTTTTCTATGGAGACCGTTTCCGTCTAAAAGTGGCCTCAAAGAGCAAAATGTTGATGAACAGGATTTAATGTTGATGCTTGCATGTGGATACGGCACAGCTCTCTCCTTAAAGTAAAGTAGATCTGTATCCCATTCATCTGCTTCTACGAGTAATGACGCTTTGGCAAGAGATATCTTTACCACAGATGATCTTAATGCAGCCCTCATCCCAGAAAAAACACTACCAGTGCAAATGGGTCACCAGACTCCACACAACATGAGAACTTCTTGTGGTGCTTTTAAATAAATTAGATACAATGCTAACAAAGAGCTTAAGTTTTATCGATTTGAGATTTTTGTGGTCTCTTAAGCCACTGATTGTGTCTCATTTATAGCATGACATGGGGAGACTAACCAGGTTTCACACCCTCTCAGAGCCAACAAAGGCTTTAGACATTTGTCCTCATGTGCTGTCGTGAATACCAGCACAATGGGAATAGAATTAAAGTCACGAATTGTTAGATTTAAGATATAAGAGTCAACTCTCCACCATCACTGTGCATTGCAACAAAACAGCAAAGCATCTCTGCTAAGATCCCTGACAAATTGAACTTCTACTTTACATGTATCCCAAAATTAAGTCCTCCAAAAGTGTTTTAAACACACTTTAAACGTGATCAAAAGACAGAAAAGAGACAGGCATAAAGACAGACAGATAAGCACGAATACAATATTTAAGTCTAGCAAGCAGGTTTCAAATCTGAAAAGCGACTCAGATAACAGAAGTCTATTGTGAAAAGTAAGTTGGCAAGTCTGGTTGTGTGAACCCACACCTTGTTCTCAGTTTTTTTAACTGAAGTCATCCATTTTATTGCCATCTATAACGCACATATGTTAGTGACGACAGCCGAAGAAGGGGCTTTTGTTCTCATGAGTTTCTCCTTAGGACAGCGTTTCTCCCCACCCAAGGCAGCACACACTCTCACAGTGAGGAGGCACAGCCTTACAAGCTTAAGTCAGCTAACAAAAGTCTCCCATCAGCAGTCAGATCCATAGATTACTCATTACACTGTAACACACCTGAATGCCTGCAGCCTTGCTCTGCAGCAGGGACAGTGATGAGTGTTTCTGACTTCTCTAGACTATTACTCAGGGTATAAGTATACATCAGGCAGAATTAAAGAGCTAAAAGCAGCTTCCAAGGCTGAGTAATCTATTTAAACAAAGCTGGGGAGAATCTTGACTTGCTTTAACCTGAGTTATTCTAATCGGCCAGTAGGTGGCAGCCTTAGTCGTTGCAAAACGTAGTTAGATTAAAAAGAAGCTGAGGCAAAAACAGGACCAACTTAATTGGCTTTTCTGTAAGAAGCTTTTATCTAGATTTGATGGGAAGATAGGGTGTGTCCAGTAGAAGTAGGTTGTACACAATAATATCACAATAAACTATTTCATTATTGGAAGATAAAACTAGTTTATTGATCTAGATGAGGAGAAATTATGTTCATCCAAAAAGGATGTAAAAAAAAACTGATCATCTCCATGTTTCTCTCTCTGGTACACTGGGGCTTATTGTTAAGCTTCTCTGAGGTGCTGTGGGCCTGACTTGATGAAATACCAGTGAAAAGATATGCCCGCTTCATAACCCTGGTGATTTGGTGGCTCTTTCTGCCAATCTACCCTCATCCATCTCCATGGGGGCCACAGGGAACATTTGGAGCAATGTTATTGACTACGTAACTGAATGAACCACTTGTTTGGTTTGAAGGAACTGTCACAGCCTTGTGACTTTTGGGAGGGACGTCTGCAGGTTGGCATGTCGGGACCAGTCATATGCTACATGACTGATCTCAGCCTATGGGCCCTGTATCAAACAGAAAAAGCAAACAAAATTGAACTCCTGAGAAGTGTAAATGCTATTACTGCACACCATACGAACAGCAATTTGACGTTTTCTGAATGGACTCCTGCATATTTTTGGCACTGCGTTATTGTGATGAAATGTAAAATATTGGAATTTTAACCAGGATTATTAATTATTTAATTGTTTGACATCCCAAGTCCAAACACGAATACTTCTTGTACAGTCTTTGAGCTTACTCCTGCACACTCACCACTGCACCTTTGGTAACTGAACCCAAAGCCACAATTTGTCTAAATGCAAAACAAACCACATACCGTCTGTTTATTTATGAACTGAAGATGTGCTGTTAGGCATATGTTTGCATGTTGAATACCATGCTATTTCCCTTTGCATGTTAACTAGCCAAAATCTTGTTAAAACAACACAACAGTTTGTGGATACAAAAAGGGGAGGATGTACACTGAAGATGTCAAATGTCTTCTTGTTGTAAATACTTGTGACTTTCATTGTCAACCTTTATCAGCTATGTTCACTTTAGCCAGTGCGTCTCTAATCTCATGAATTTTGCAAATCAACATACTGGAACTTGTTTATTAGTTAAATCAATTAAACTTGTTAGCTAGTATTTTCTCTTAAACTCACAGGGTATATGAAGCCCTTACGTGACACCCCAGTTGTTTTTATGTTTGCAGCCTGCAGTGTTACAAGCCTATGCAGGTTAAATATCACGTCACAGCTTTAGAGGAACTGGTTCCGAGGTTGAAGGGATTGCCTGGTGAACTGATGAGGTCTCTCTTTCCTGGCAGGGCCCATTGGTTCATTTCAGGGTGACTCTTGATCTTGACTCATGGTTGTGTTTTTATCTGTCTCTGGCTGCAGGCTACACGGAGCGACGTCACTCTCTGATTTTTCTCATCATACATTTGTATGAGATGAGTCTGCAATTACTTAAGCTATCTATGTGATCATCTTGTATTTGCTACCACATGTTTTTTCCACGGATGATAGTCACTTTGATGCCTGAGGGAAAGTTAAGGTATTTTAAGTCTAATTTTTTAAGTCCATTTTTTTATGAGGACAACATCAAAACATGAAAACCTCACAAATGTTTTTATACAGGAAAACTGCAGAAAAGCAGAAATGTTGTCCAAGTCTTGCAGTCTCAAATTGCACGCAAAGCTTCTTATGTCTCAAATGCATGTGAAAGACTTGCTTTATGTCCTAATTCAGTAGGATGTTTTTATACAGCATAAAATATACAGCCGCTGGTGGTACAGTTGACCTTTTAACCTTGGTCTATGAAGTAGACATATGTGCTGAATTTAAAATCACTCGTCCCCTGTCTTTGACTGTTAATCTTCCATGACCTGTTTTACACTTTGAGAGCTTCAAGTTTTAGACCTTGGTTGTTATTTGTCTCCATTTGCAGGCTCTTTTTTGGTGAAATCTTTTGAGTATGGTCACATCAGTGTTTCACTATACGCTGATGAATCTTCTATTCTTTAAATTCTATCCAATACAGTTAAATGCTTTTGTTTTACAGATATGAAATAGAGCTACCAAATAACGGACAACAGTTCAATCCAGAGGAACAAAAAGTTAGAAATTTTAAAAAATCTCCAGATACTTCCATGAATAATGTTTCTTTGCATTCATCTCCCTATTCCCTTTTGCTTGATTCAGCAAACTTCACTTTGTTTGTTTTAAATGAAAAATCTGTAATCTTTTCTTAGTTACTGCACATACACTGTATCATACATGGACATAGTCTCAGTAAGTCCGCCATTTGTTTCTAAAGTGACGTTTTAACGCCAGTTTGCAGCAGGCGCCATGTTGGAAATGCTGACTCAGGCTTACTTCCAGATGATCCACTAAGAACGTAGAGCGGTGGATTTAAGACAGGCCTTTAGCTGACGGTCAAATCAGCTGTGTCTGTAATTCTTAATGTCTTCAAAACTAGTGATCTATAGGAAAATTTACTTACAGTGTGCGAAAAGAGAACATGTTTGTGGGTTTTGGTGCCTCAAGTGGACACTCGGAAAATTGCAGTTTTACATACGTCTGCTTCCATGTCGTTCCTCGAAACAGGAGGTTCCTGCGTTGTTAATCTTGTTGTTTGCTGTAGCGAAATTGCACCTCTATTCTCTGCTTATGAACAGATCCCAGCAGGATGAAACTCAGGCTGTTGTATTTCTCTCAACGTTTATACAACGCATGTGGGCTAAAGCAGGTCAACCACCAAGAGCTATTCATATGCCCCATCCAATTTCAAGCTTTAATCATCTATTATTGACAAAGAATGTGTTTTGATTATTTCTACAAAGTGAAATCATTACCCTCAGCTTGCATGCCAAAGGTCCCCATTATAAAGACTTTGTTTATTTCTGTGAAAAGAAATTTGAATCGGTTAACCAGACAGGCCTGTTAAATCGATCATGTACTCAGTAGCATTTCCTGTATTGACTCGATTTGGATGTCAGTGTGTCTGATTCAAAATGTAGGATTTAACCTTTTGGAAAGACAAATTTGTGCCTGACATTTCATCATGATACATACTTTGATTCTCAGGTCATCAGTCGTGGGGAATGGAAAGTCAAGATGAACATAAAGTAAGATGACTCCCGATGACCTCTTCCTTCTCTTTTTCCAGAAAAATACAGACCCCAATAAATCAGAGGAGGGTGGAGACCTGTCTGCACCTCGCTCACTGAGAGAAGCACGTTCAATCATCTTTAAAATCTGCTCTGCTCAGACTGAACTTTTACATGTTAGGGTTTCAGACATTCAAGAATCAATGGTGATAACAGTTAAAAAGACTCATCAGCACTACATTAAAATGTCCCTATAATAGGAGGTGTGTATCTTACATGTCTGCCTGACCTTTATACCAACAACCTCTGTGTCTCCAAACTGCCATACCGACAGTTTCTATCGAGTTTGTACCTTCAGATGGAAGCAAAACAGATATAAATCATCTCTATAACTCTGTGGGCTTCAGTCATCGCTCTTTCCTTTCATTTGTTTATCGTAGTATTTCTGTCCTTGTACGTTGCTGAGTGGAGGATTTTGCTAAATTCATGCTAATCTTTATCTTAGTGTTAGGATTACGCTTCTTTGTTTTTCCCCATTCCTCAGAAATCTGTTTTCATCCGTGCCACCTGGTTAAATAAAAACCAGGGACAGGAAATCTTTCCACAGTGGGGTCAGTTTCAGCTTGAATCGATTCATGCAGAGAACTTTATTTCAGTTATTAAGAATTTAGAGGACGATCCGGTTTAGGAAGGAACATTCAACGGAATAGTTTGAGACCAAAAGCCAAAAGCTGGTTATGAGAGTAGTGCAATGTGCAAATAAAATAGAGTCAACATGGTGGTTCCTGTCACAGTTATGACTGATTCAGACCATCGCAGACTGGACCCTTGTTCTGACGTTACTCAGAGTGACTTAGAAGTCATTTTCTTCAAATGTCCACTGGTAAAAAAAACACAGTGTATCAGTTAGTGTGTTTCATTATTTATCTACAGCACAGTACAGTGTCTGAACAGTCAGTCAGTTAGTGTAACAACCAACTCCCCAACTGACAGAACTTGGTATATGTAGACGGAGGATTGCACCTCTAGTTTTCTTGTATCAACAATGGTTCCCCAAGGGTCAGTGTTTGGACCTCTGCTATTTATTTTTTACATCAATGAGTCCAATGCAAACTTTCATTTCTATGCTGATGATACTGCGATGTTCTGCTGGGCATCCATACACTCTCCAAATTACAGCTGGCTTTCTATCTCTGTCTCTATGGTACAAAGATTAAGTCTATACCCCAGTCTGGATATTCTGATTGATAATTCTCTTACTTTTACACCTCATATTCAGCAGCTGGTTTGAAGACTGACATTAAAAACTCAGCTTTTATTTTCAAAGCCCATCCTGCCCTTCTTTTGAGTCCTAGAGTGCTACACATGCACACCTCACCTACACCCCTGAAAAAGAGATTTTTAATCTCAGTGAGCTTTTTCTCCTGGTTGATTTAGATTTTCTGGTATCTGAAGCAGAAACTTGTGGTGGTGGGACATTCAGTGACTGTTCCGTTAATGTTTGTAAAGTTTCCTCTCACTTCTTGTCATTTACCCTGATTACTGCCGCAGGACTTTGCATTTTTCAGCAGTCCATTATGACTACTCAAACTAAACGTCAAAGAAAGATAAACACTTGAACGTACATAAATAACCTTGATGACTGAAAACAGGCGGCTAACAGCTAACCAGTCACACATTTAATGGTGCCAGTCAACATTTAATAATTTTGGGCTCCAAAGGCAATACTAGACCCATGCATAGCTGATTTCAACAACATATCTCATACATTCTCTCTCCTTATTCACTTTATACATGATATTCAACTTCTCATAATCTCACCATTCAAAGTACAAATCAGTGAAAAGGTATCATACAAGGATGAAATGACAAATCCAGTCCAAAAACATGTCAGTCCTGTTCACTCATTGGCATTTTAAAATGTGTCTTTAGACTGAACAATTAAAGAAAGTGAGCTGACGTTTCCACCACCTTAAATCTCTTTAATTTCCTGTAAAAGAAAAAAAACACTAAAGACAATAGCTTACAAAATAACTTGATATGAAAAAAACAACAACAAATCACTGACTCCATCACCTCAGATGTTTTATGTAAGCTGTTGGATCGGTGTGTGTTGTCAGTGTATGAGTAAAGGTTGTGTCACGGGCACACACCCTTCTGCAGCTTGTTTCTTTGAACTGCAGTCACACCCTGATCAACGCCAAGGTGAAACAACATGTGCAGCTCTCTGCTGTATGATTCACAATTCACACTAACATTCTTGGATTCACAAGAAGTGTGAGATGATGAAATTCACTCATTAGCATTTAGTCTAGCCCCCTTTTTTTTTTACCTCAGTAGCGCTAATATTGTGAAATCATCCTACACCACTCTGATTTGGCAAGTTTCAAACTCTGACATACTTTCCTTTGTGTTTTGTATCAGTTTAACCAAATTACATATTTTATTCAATATAACTTAACACTAAAAATCTTTTGACATCCAGACATCATTAAATTACTGTTATAAATTATACAAATAATTAGCATCTAATGCAATGTTCACATACTTGGTTAAATTGAAAGTCATGAAACTTAATAACTTTACAACTTTCAAGAGCTGAATAATGTTCTATGATAATAAACATACAGAAAACTCATTTTTCACAATTTAAAAAAGACAAAAATGAGTTTTTTTTGCACCTGAAATGACCCCTAAAGAATTTGTACTGCAGCTGTCTGAGAGAGACAACAACATAAAACCTGAGGTTTTGAACACACACACTCGTTCTTGATGTCTTGAGTAAGATCAATTGGGATACCTGCAAACATAAATGTGAGGAATTAAGTGAATAAAACTGGATTTTATCAATAATATTAGCAGCAGTCACTCCTTCATTTTTGCATGAGACTGTTGTTTTTGTGGTGTGCCTCAAGGGTCTGACTTGGGTCCTTTTTTATTGTTTTTAATACTCTTGTCTCAAGTCCTCATCAGCAGATTCACGTATTAATATCCGTGGTGATATTCAGCTTTATATGTCTCGGGACTGATGACCTTTATGAATTGACTGATTTGCACAACTGTTGGGCTGGAGCCTCAGCACAGATCGTACTGAAGTCCTTATCATTCCTTTAGATTCAAAGCCTTTGAGTCTACTCTGTGTATTATTACCGTTTCTCGAGCGGTGAGGAGTTATCTAAGAAATCTCAGTGTCTTATCTTATCAACCTTTGCTGTCTGTCAGGATATCACAGAGATTGACCCTTGCATACGTCTCCCAATCAATAAACATCGGTAACCTTAGCTCTATTTTATATCCCGTGGCTACAGATGATATTTTAAGCGTCTATATCTGCACCAGTGATCAATAAGGCTGTTTCCAGGATTCACAACGTATTATGAAGTACAGACCCACTGCCAATAAGCACTGAGACTAGTGCCCCATACCTCCACTGACCACTTGAGGAGCTTTTTAAACCAAATCAGCACTTCACAGGACTTATTTACAGTATCCTACTGCTTTCTTTAAACTTAGGATTATGACCCACGGAGGGAGAGAAGCTGTTTAAAAGTGGCGCTGACTTGCCTGCCTCGCACATACTTTTCACAATGAAGTGATCTCTTGCCTCTTGGAGCACTGTATTCTGCAACATAATTAAAAACCTCTTGAAAGTTGATTTTTATTTTTAGATCTGTCAACATACAGATTGATTTTGCCCCTGACAAAGAGTGATAACATGTCCACCTGTCAGCCAAATCAACGGTACATTAAATCAGGCTTATTATGCACAACTATAGAATAATTTTATGAATCAATTCACCTTCTGAATTACAGAAAAAGCGATAGAGATCAAAGCTATTTTTTAAAGATTGTTAACTGATCTAATGTGCTGTAAAACTGCATTTAAAAGACTTTAGCAAACACAGAAAGTTACGTATCCCTGAACCCTTTCTTCTACCCACAGTTTCGCAAAATTATGGCCTTACTGCTTAAGTACCAATAACTTCTTATCAAGCTTTTATATTGATTTGTATGTGATAAAGCTCTCTTTGCTGCACATTTTATCAGCTAAGATCAGGCCAAAGATCTCCTGAAAGCTTTTCCAGGTGAATTAGACTGGATGCTCCTGTCTGACATTTTTCAATGGACTTCACATTTAAAAGTAACACATTATTTCTTCTTACAAAGTGTGTTGCACTGAGCAGCAGAAGATAAGACAGGGTACATCAGTGAGGGCTATCTGAATACATGTGTGTGTTTGTGTGTGAGTCCATAGTGTCTCCAGCCTGATGGGTGCGTTCTCGGCTCCAGCTCAGAGGAATGTGAGGCGTGGTTGTCAGTGTTACCCAACACAAAGCAGTTTAGCATGCAGTCAGACACCTATAGCAACCAGCTGCTGTTTAACCAACAATCAGTCCTCCAGACCTTGGCGGTAAGCTCTCTGTGTGCAGGTGTGCCACTGTAACACTGCATGCTCAGCCTGCTGGAAAACCTCCTGTTTCATCACTGACACAGATCTGTGGCTGATATTTATTTATTTATCTACATGCAGAATTCTTGATTGGTTGGAAAAATGCCCATGCTAAGATATCTGAGTGCAGTATGGCAATGTCATAGATGAACTGTGGCACCTGAGATAGCAGTGTCTGCATGCTGGGTGCTCTCCTGTATTTCTATGAGCTGAATTAAAATGATTGATTCTGTGTTCTTCCAAACTCCTTTTCCTAATCACAATAATGTCGTTGGTGTTCAATAAAAATCTGTGCATATTGTTTACTGTTTACCTACATTATGTGTATCAAGTTAAATGTGACATGACTTAGATGATCAGGTTTGTTTCTGCACCCTTTGCACTCTGGGTGGCTGTGGTTCAGTTGGTAGTCGATTGTCTCCCAGTTGAAAGGGTGGGGGTTTTCTGTCAACATGCCAAAAAGTCCTTGGGTATGTAAGACACCTGACCCCACCCACCCCACCTGGCTGCGCCCAATTTTGTGTAAATGGAATTAGTCAAAACTGTTGGACTCTATACATAGCAGCCTCTGCCGTCAGTGTGTGAATGTGGTGCGAATGGATAAAGTGTCCTATAATGCAAAGCACTTTGAGTGAATAGAAGTATTGAGAAAAAGAGATAGAAACATCATCCATTTACTATAACCATTGCACCTGTTTTTGTCTTACTGCCCACAAACTGAGCTCCCTCTTATACAGGAATTCCATCTGCAGCTCAATAACTCATAGTTTAATGTGTAGATGTGTCTCTGTAGATAAGGAGGTGCAGGCATGTCAGAGTCAGAGGCTTCAGCAAAAGAAGAGGAAAATAAAAGTTAAAAGAGACACTCAACCCATCCAAAAACTTTTCACTCCACTCTCATTTCAGCACCAAACTATTAAAAATTGCATTCTGTTTATAACATGAATAATTGAAGTTATGACAGGTCTATGAAACTACAAATTTGACACATCCCTTGATATATGCGGGATTCAGGGACTGATTAGGGATGGTTTCCGATTTATGCATCTAGACGCTAAGACTATTTCAGCCTCATTAAATCAATGATTTCCTTTAAAAACTTTATCGATTGTTTTCTCTTTTTTCCCCTCTTAATTTAAGAAAGAAATATATAACTTTAGTGGTCATGGAGACATAATTTGTTGATTTCTGAACTGGTATGGAAAACTAGAAAACAGGTTTCCACTCTTTTGATAATTTCTTTTGCACCTTCTCCAATTCAAGTGTTTTTTATTTGGTTGCTCTGTCCCAGTTTAACAAGAGCGAGATGTCAAACTTGCAGAGAGCCATTAACATGCATTACAAACACACCTACCTGAGCCACCTGACGTCGGCGAGTACAAAGCAAACCTCAAAAATGCTTAACAACTCCAAGCTTGTTTGATTAAAAACTAAATTGCAAGGCAGAGGGCAAAGCCAAAGTCTTTTGTGTTTCACATAGTTCACCCTTTATCAGATTTAATTCGTTTAAAAAGTATAATTTGGTTTTATAAATCCATGCAAACTGTAAACCAGTAACACAAAAGTGGCGTTTTGCAACAACCGCGGTGAGATTAAAGATCACATACGATAAAGCAGATTCTGATTATGAGTGTATCAGCCAATCAGAACAGAGAATAGTGTGAAGCAAAGGTTAAGGAGTGTATTGGTCATAAACCAAATTATTGCCATACCAATAATACCGGTTAGATGATGGTAGGTCATTATTTAAGGCATCAAAATACATCTTGGTGGTAAACCAAAGTATTTTTCACATATTTTTTTTTTTGCTTTTGTTGTTTTTTGGCACTTTGCAAATGCTAACACACACAAATGCAAAATTTCACAGAAAATGAGATGAAAAGCTGCAAGATCATGAATCATCTTGATGTTCAGCTTTCATTTTCAACAGAGAACATCAGTGACATCAATGAGGAGAACAAGGACGCTGAAGCGCCAGAGGGGAAGCCAACATTCCTCGAATAGTTACAATAGTTGGTGAGTGGTACACTACATCTCCAAAAATGGTGATGGAGAGACGAGGAAAGAGAGAGGTTCACACGCTTCCTCTCTCTCTCTTCCTGCCTGTCAATCATCTTGAACAGGCGGAGCGAGCGAACAGGTAAAGCGACAACTACTCTGCATGCGTCAGCGTGCGTCGTGCGCGCTCCTATTACGTACGGCCCCGGTGTCCTGCAGGTGTAGCCCAGTACACACCCACAAGGCAAACTTGAGGGAGAGAGAAACTTTAGCCTGTCAGTCTGCAGCAGGACACCGCGGAGGAAGCACATACAGGTAAGACAGCTGATGACTTATCTGGACAGTCGTTAGGTTTTAGCTTCACTGTCGAGTCGCTCTCAGGAGAGCTGTTGTCATGACTCAAGGGAAATCCTGTCAGGAATCTCGTCGTAACGCTTTCACTTACGCTGCTGAGCACGTTTCCTCGGGTTGGATTAAAGCTGAGTGTTTTTTAAGCTAACTTCAGTCAGAGACATTTTTCTAGAGAGAGCAGCTCTGTAAACACCTGCAGGGAAACTTTTAAACCTCAAGAAGGATTTCTGATCCAAACTTTACAAAGGAAGTGAGAGTTCAACAAGGTCAGTACATTAACAGAAGTTACAGGATATCGTTCAAGTGCTCATGGAGATGTAAAAGTTGTGAAATTAGTGCTGAGACGATACCAAAAACTGCTTAAAAATAAAGTTTGTGAGTGCGTTTGTGATCACAAAAAGTGATCTTTTTTGTTAGATACCTTCAGATGATTTTAATGAAATGCTTCAAGGAATAAAAGTAACAAAGATTTTACAGAAATATATAACCAAAAGTCTGAAAAAGGAAGAAATATACATTATTTATGTTCACAGACCTCTGCCAAAAGATTTTTGAGTTCTCATGGAGCTGAAATCCTGAACGTGCATTTAATTATTATAATTTTTTGATAAAAACTGTCTGACTTCAAATCAATTTAAAGTCACTGAGTGTATGAAATATTGTGTGAAGCACCATATAGTGTAGAAGTTGATCATACTGAGGAGAAAAGTTTAAGCGATTATGTTTAAACCTGAGGCAAAGTGCATTATAAGTCTCCTTTTGATCCAGTTTCTTAATTAAACAATCAAATCAAACTTGACTACAGTTGGTATTAACATCACATTCATCACATCGCTAATGAGGAATGATTGTTATGACATAACAGAGTCAGGGTGGACACTGTCAGATGCTCCTGTCCTTGTCCCTCTGGTACAGAACGATTGAAAATGCTAATGCTACAGTATTGAATCATAGCTCGGACAACAGTAACCGTTTGGGGATTGCCTCGTCCTGTCCTCTCTACAGCAGGTCCATAAAGTCAGGCTAGTGTGGAAGAATTTGACTGACCTGACCTTAACCCCATCCACTAACCTCTCAGAGCAGCCTCCCTGCAGGAGTGGAGGAGGTTTAATTGTGTTTTGGAAGGACCTGTTCTGACTGGATAGGAATATGTTGGTGTTGAACGTATCACACTCTAAACACTGAATAACTGCCTATAAAGTTTTATAAAATTTGACTGCTGTATTGCGCAGTCGTGTCACAGTTGTATTGTTAAGTTGAGTGCAGACTTTATCTAACTAGAACGTAAACAGATGAGCTCTATAAATTATCTGACACTAATAATGGGGATACCCGTTCAACCGTATGCTGAAATCGGTTGTTGTGCTGTATCAGAGTGTGACTCTGTTCTCAGTCAAAGGGCGAGCTGGATTGTACTCTGCACTGTGCCCTGATAAAAAAAAAAAAAGCTGCAGAAAGAAGATGTTATCTTTATTTCAGCTGGGTGGAGGCCCTCTAATGTCTCCTGCGCCAGGTCCATGTGGAGCCTCAGAGTCACTGTTAGTTAATAAATAACATCAGAAGTGACAACAACACTACTCTACCAGAGCTGGACATTTAAGAATGGCAGAGTGAAGGCCTCCACGTGGTGGGCGAATGAGGAAGTTTGACAGTTGTTTAATGGGGGAATACCAGCTGAGACAATGGACACAAAAATGTTAGTTGTAAAATCCTATACAGGCTTACTTTGTTTTTCATTCATGAATGTCTAAACTAATGCATTTAATAGGAGCTGTTCGTGCCAGCGAGTGGCGCACATTTGGATTTGGACATATTTGGATTACATGTTTACCGGGGATTTCTGCCTGAGAGCTCTGATTCGCTCCGTAGGTGGTTTAAGTGTCCCATGTAAAATTAAAAGCCAAAGTTGATGTGGTTTGTCCCACACTGGGGTCTTGTCTTAGATCTAACCAAATCGTATTGGTGCCTAAACTTAACAAAAATGTAGTTTCATCCATACTCAAAATCACAGTCATGAATTGGATGTGCGGTAATATCAGATGTTGCCCTAAAATTTGTGCAGTTTTAGGCCAAACGTTAAATATAAATTTGTGTTAGTGCAAACATATCTACTTCAGGAGTTGCTGTTAAATCATTTGGTAAATGTAGACTATAATTACAGCATAATCTGGAGTAGACAGTCTGTAATAAGGTGTGTTGTCACCTTATAACAGGTCAATCCGTCTGACAACTCTCTGGCTGATTTTCGATTCAGCGTGTGCCGTCAAGGTCTCTAGTCACATATATCCGCTCTGTTTTGTTCACTTGCTATGGGATAATGTAGACTTTTTGGACTTCTAAGTTTATTTTGTTTCCATAAGAAATAGACAAGACTGCAGATGGCTGAAACAGAGAGCACAGTGTTTGATACAGTCGTCTTTTGAAGAATATGTGGTTAGCAGTCTGTCGTGATGTGAAAACAAGCAGATGGCAGACTTGTTTTTTATCTTCATTAATTACAGTTTTTATTTAATTTGAAAAAAGTAAAGGGAAGTGAACTATGAAGCACCTTATAGACATGCCACTTGGTTGAAGCCAAACCACAGGCAGAAGAGAGAACATGAGGTTCATCAGGTGGACAAACAATAACTTATTTTATCGTTATTAAACCCCCCAGTAGCCAAGAATCATTTTGACATCCAGTCTCTAGAGGAATACTTCCATAGCAATACTACAATACACTTAAAGCTGACATTTTGGGCCTTTATTATACATTTAATAGCTATTGCTAACTCTGAAACCAAGGCAATGCTAGCCTCATGTTGCTATCTGGCAAGAAATGTCAACTTTACCCCTCGCCCCTGCTCCAGATGCAGTATTTGAAAACAGTGACACTTCTGGACAGATTCTAATAAGCTAATAGGGTCCAGCAGTCTGCATGTTAACAGAGTTGTGGTGCTATTGTCTCAATGACTGCTAAAGCTAATAGAGGAGTCAATCATGCATGTTTAAGTGTTTTTTTCTCTTGGCCGAGGAATGCTGAAACTCAGGCTCGAAATGGACTGTTAGCATCTGTCTCTGTTCGGCTCTGTTCCCTTTAGTTTCCTCTCCCTTATCTTTAAGTCTACTTTTTAAATCTTTTTTTTTTTCCCTCAGTCTATTCAACTTCCTCCCTCTTCTCTTAAATTTCACTTTTCCTCCTCTTCTTCACTATCTCTTTCCTTTTGACACATTAATCTTCATCAAGGATTTGCATGCCAGGGTTAATTATGTTGTGCAAGAAATTTGGCCTGTGCAAGTCTCACTTTGTTGAATTTTTTTTTTTATAGTCGTTCATTTCACTCTTTTTTTATATTGCCTCATACCGCCCTTTCTCTTTCACTTTTCCCCTCACCACTCTCACCTACTACCACTCAAGTTGATCTACATTTCCTTTCACCCTTTCACTCCTCACTCCTGTCACTTTTCCTTTCTTATTATCTTCAAACAGCTCCCCTGCGTCTCTCACACTGACAGTTTTTGGCTTCAAGTCTCTCTCTTTATTATGTTTTAATGGGATTACATTCTTTCCTTGACTCCGACCCAGTTAACCAACCAGACTGACCAGAAAACACGACTGTTCCGTCTCACAGTCACACCCATCCACTCTCATTCTGTCACTCATACGTTTCAGGACTATAACTAAATCTGAATTTCTTTAAAACCTGTTTTTGATCAAATATCTAGTTTTAAAGACTAAGTGAAAGTGATAACTCACAGGGTTGAATCATACGCTGACTTCCGAGCTAATGGCTCACACATTAACCCTCATAAAACAAACTGATGTTCTCAAATTACCAAAATCCTATTAATCGAAACATCTTATCCTTTCTATGTTTGGATATGATTGGTAAACCATTTAGTTTTTTGCATTCTTACAAACATTTCTATGTAAAGAGTTGAAAAATTGTGGGGAAAATCACATGAAGCCACCCTAGCCAACAGCATTTAGTCTTAAAGTGTACATTGCGAACACAGTTTGTATCTATACTCATCAATAATCACTTATTTCTCCACTTTTTTCTAATATGGAGTTTCATGTAGGATTAAAAGCAGTCATTAACTTCCACTGTAATTTGAGTTGTGCCTGTGAGCTAATTCAGTTCATTTAAATTTAGATATTTTGTGCACACAATAACCAAGCAACTAGTTTGAATGTATTAATTCATAAATCTCGACTTCAGTCGTTTGAATTTAGCACCAGCTAATAAGGGGATGACCTCGGCATCGCCTTTGTTGTTATAACTTTTATGGATTTCTTTTTTCTCTTGTAAAACTTAAAACTTAAAACTCATCCTTTTAGAAAGAAAAAACATCCTCAGTTTTATGTTCGTCTTTTGCTCTTCACCCAGATTGGACAGTAAAAGAGATGTAAAATCTTTATTGCTCTGAAACTCAAAGACAAGAGTTTAAAAATAAGAAGTCTGTTTGAGACTTTGTTTCAGTTTCATTGGAGCAGAAAGCACATAGAGGAGGTCCTACTGTGTGGCGTGTGTCTTTCCATATATTCATTTCCTCTGACGAAATAGACACCATCCTGGCTGCCTGCCTCTCTCATACTGAGTGGATGAGACAGTCTAAAATGGGGTTGGGTTAAAGCTGTGTCATCCAGGGTCTTAAAGGCTCAGTATAGGTCTGGTTTAGTTTGTGTTTCTATGTGTGTGGGAGGGACAGAGATTTTAATGAGCAATAAAGATGATAAATGATGTCATTGTTCTCAGAAAACTCGTCTTCCTTCCAGCAGGTACACTGGCATTGTGTGTGTGTGTGTGTGTGTGTGTGTGTGTGTGTGTGTGTGTGTGTGTGTGTGTGTGTGCGTCTACTCCCTCCCATTGACCGAAACCTCCATTACCTTAGCTTTTAGCTATGTCATAAAAGTGAAGCGATGATGTCTTTAATACACACACAAACACACTTGATGTTGAAACTGTTGGGAAGGGTTGAGACTTGCCCCATCACTTCTTCACTGAGGGAACATACAGTGATTTGTAGACGCACACACACTGTCTAGAGTATTTCCTCAGTCTTTAGATATTGCATAATACAAAAGGATGAATATATAACAGTTATAGTCTTTTATGTTGCACTCGATGCAGTTGTTATGGCTTCCTGTAAACAAACAAGGAGGGAACGCTCATGATGGCATTAGCCTCTATGGTGAAGCTATAGCACAGGTCCAACAAAGAAGTGTACACCAGGTTTAAGAAGGAACTGGTCCTGGACTAGATGGCTTCAGAAACTTGCTCACTGAGTTGCAAAGTTGTGTCTTTCAGCGCCATCTTCATTACGCGTCTTTTACTCAATCATTTTCATTTACATTTTGGCTTTTGCAGAGCGCTCTATGTTCTCATTTGTCAATACCGCTGACATGTTAGAACGCATAATAGGGAGCAGTAAGAAAAATGAAACATACTGGACTTTCTGTCAGGAGGTCAAGAGGCACCCCAGATGGGGGGTTGATTATAATCTGAAATATAACAATGCATACATGAAATGATGGATTTGCAGAGCTGACAGGTCTTGAAACTCCATATGCTGTATCATATTCTGACTCACAATCACCAAAACAGATTTCTGAGGTTTGATTTGAAAATTATGTTTCAAGGAAGCTAAACCTTTCAGAGAGGTACTTAGAGAATAATCAAAAGTTGGTTCTTGGTTTTACCCCTGACCAGCACAGTGTCCTCAGATATAATTTCTGAGTTTCTATAACCAAACCAGTGACCCCAAGTTCCACCTTGGTAGACTTTCCAGTTCTTCATACAACATATCCTTCCTGACAAAAGGCTGCTTTTCAGCTGGCTCCAATCCATCAAATTAAATAGCTTTACTTTGGAGCTTTAGCTGACTGTATTGCAAAGAAACTTAAGTTTGTGCTCAGGTAAAACAAGAAAACACACATTGTGTTTGCCTTTATGGGCCAAATATAATGTACTTAGATTTAACCTGGATCAGGACACATTTGCTAAAGTAAATCATCATTCAGGGAGAGGTAGAGTTACTCCTGGTGGACCCCTGTCACACACAGGTCAACTCTTGTTTTCTTTGGATGGCCCAAAGCTAAGTGAGCGTTGTCATGTTGCGGTGTGCTCCTGCTGCTGTGTGAGGAGTTTTTGTTCAGGGTGTTGTCAGTCTGTCATTTGTCTGGATGGTTTTAAAAAGAGAAAAGTATGTCTGTGTTTGCCTCCCCCATTCGTTTCACTCTGCTCCTGTTCTGTTTGCAGAACTGATCACACGCATTCCAGCTGAGGCAAACAATACATACCTGTACTGTCAAAACAGTTAGATCTGCTGTTTGTTTGGCGAGGAAATGAACTATAAATAATTGCATGTTCCTACATTCCCTCTCAAAATGAGATGTTAAGCTCTCATTCAAGACTGATAGACTGTTAACGGATCTCAGACTGATTTCTATAAACAACCACACCACAAAAAAGCATTTAAAGGGCAGCTAAATCCCTCATTTGGTACTGTGTAAATTGACAAATATCCCCTAAATCTACTGCAAAAATCACAGGATCAATGCAAAAGAATTTATAAAAGTCTTTATAAACAAGATCTGAATAATTTGGTAAAACCTGTTAGTAACTATTCAAAGAAAGAAGAGGCAGTGAATTTTTTCTCCATGAGCCTGACTGCACAAAATATTAAGTATGTAGCGTCACTATCACAAAGTTTGATGGAACAAGACCTCTATTGTGCGCAAGACTCAGTTCTATTATGATACAAATGTCAAAACGTCTGGTATGAGGAACACCCCGAGGTGGCATCTCGGCCCCATCAATCATTAACCCGATGGAATTCATTTATCAGACAAAGCTCCCATAAACCTCAAAAAGAGCCTCTAAGTGTGGTTCACTTATCGCTGTTTCTTAGCGCAACAACTCAGAATCTAATCTACAGTTTTAGTCTGTACAAGGACAGATGTTCAAAACAGTGTCTTCAGGAATCCAAAAGGCAGCATGTTGTGTAGACCTTCACATTAAGTGTTATCTGCTAAAGCTGGTCTGGACCGTACTCTATTTGCATTGATCAGACCCACTTCCATCCCATCTTCAACCACATGAGTGTGAAACTTCACAGCATTTAGCAAGTAACAGTGGAGAGGAAACAACTTCCTTCAACAGGCAGAAACCTCGAGCGGATTCATGTAAGACAGTCATCTGCTGTTACTACATTGGGTTTAGAAAGGGGGTTAAGGGAGATGCAGAAAGAGAGAGGCCCAAATGGTGGCATTTGAGAAGAAAAAACAATCATTTGTGGCCAAAAAGTGGTAATCTGCGACCTCAGGTCAGTAATGCTTTACCATGAGATGATTAAACCATGACCATGACTTTGTTAAAATCCTTCTTTGAACATCTGACCTAATGTAGCTCGGTTTACCTACAAAGTGTCTTTGGTGAATCTGTTGGGAAGCACTCTGATGTAGCTCCAACAAGCAGCTCGATGGATGTTGTAGCTGCTAATATGAGACTGCACTGCTCTTCTATGAGAGCCTCCAGTCTGCCACGGTGGTCACACACTTCATTAATAAACTGAATTACTAGGTATGGACTGTAACTTCTGTATAAGCTAGTTCAAGGTGAAAGCTTTGTGAAAGGTAAAAACTTAATGTAAGAGTTTGTAGCCTGTTATGTTGTTGCTCACGCACTGCTCAGTGTGCAATCTGTGGAAAAACAACTGTGCTGAAGTTGTGATGAAGAAATGCCAGTTTCATCAATGCTAAGAGTATAGATCTAATGAAATGTCAAGAAAAGCTCTGCTAAAGCTGCACATTTAAGAATCAGTCTACGCAGGAATTTCATGCTTATTACGGCTAATCCTTCTCAAAATGTAGCCTGTGCTTGAGAGTTGTTTTTGTTATCTCTTTTCTCATGACTTAAATAGTAGAGTCAAGTTAGCTTAGAGCTTGCCATTCACTAGCTCAGCGCACGCTTTACAAAAATGATCGTTGTCGCCGAAGGGTAACTAAACCCAGCAGATATTATACTAAAAGCACGAGGCCTGTCAAATAATTAGCACTGAGAATGCTACAGGATGAGTTTGGTGTAAATCAACAAAGTACAAGAAATAGTTCGTTGAAGTTTGTCATAACCCAACAAGACAAATACTGAGGAAGTAAAAGTCTCAATGAAGCTGCTGTTACCCTACATGCTAAACTGGTTGAGTTTGGCTTCATACAGGTTAACGGTGCTAAACTGTTAGCAAGAAACACTTTTTTGACAGTGTTGGCACTCATACTGCTTTCTGGAAACGGCTGAGTAGATTTCACTGAGAGAGTTGTTAGCATGTGTCTGTTAGCGCTCGACATCCTGAATGGAGAGCAGTTAGCATCAACACTTTGGTCTCTTATCATCATCATAATTCATTAGCCTACTATAATTCACCAAAAGGGTTACACAGTCAGATGATACGTTGAGGATGTACTAGCTAGTGCTACACATGTCAACGTCATTATTAAGAGCATAAGAATCCACAGCATTTTCGCAACTGACTGAGTGTGCCTCAATGTCAGAAACTGCAACTCAGCAGTGACTCATGGGAAATGTTAAGGTGGATGTAGACGTCAGGTATCTAAGGTATGAGGGTGTGAGCGTTGAAGGTAAGCTAACACCAAGACATAACTCAGCGGATTGAAAGGGTAACATCACATACTTCTTCCACTCGTGTGTCTGTGTGTCAATGACTCCTGTGTAAAGCGTGTAATGTTGTGCCCATATCAGTGTAATGTTGCCTAATTCAGATATCAGATATCCATACTGGCAGGGAGGGAGGATGTTGGCATGTCATTATCTAATCTTACAATTTGTCCTGCCTGCAGAAACCCACTGTCACTCCTAATACTCTTACATAAATGTATATGGTCGTGTTGTCACTTCTTTACTCTTACCCAAGTCAAAGTTCTTGAGTTGTTTGTTTCTAACAGAAAAATCTTATCGCTAGGAAATATATATTTTCATATATAAAGAACAGATTAGAGCTGAGGTTAATACAAGCGGTTATTTACAGAGTCTTTTTTTATTTCCCTGTTGTTTTATCACATGCCACACAACCCAATAAACACACCCGGTCTGAGACTTTCTGTTTGGCACCAGCATGAAGGGATAAGATAGGGTGTGTGTGAGGTAACATGCTTAGGGTTTATCAGTTGAATGATAGGTTCATTGCAGAGGGCATCATTTCTGTGACCACACATTCCTGTGGTGCACTCAGTTATGGTCTGGGAACCATTGGGCATTTACCATTAACTTCATGGGTGTTTACAACATTGGATTTGCTGCAGCTGGTCAAACAAAATAGCAGGAAAACACATTTTTAAAGACAGATTTTTTTCTCTGTTTTCAAAAGAGAACGTTTTGAGATTGACCACAAAGCTTGATATGTATGAATGATTAATGTTTTAATTCACACTGTTTCCTAGTAAACATGTAATATAACCCAACAGTACCGAATAGATGTAAACCAGTAGCTATCCATCTTCACGTGTGTCACAACAAATGAAATCACTGACACATGCAAGTTGAGGTTGTAATATCAGAGCATAAACTTTCCCTTCTGCTGTCCAGAAATAGACAGAATGAAGTACAGGTGTTTTTGAGAGCCTCTGTTTTTAGTGACCCCAAACTCTGACCCAATTTTGCAAACCTAGTTCACCTGACGTTTTATTCTCACAGATCCCCCCTGTTTTTATTAGCTAAAAACAGCCAGGATGCCTTCAGAGCAAACTTCAGAGCAAACTCCAGAGCGGTACAGTTAAGCTTCTGCCAATAAACTCGACTGACAGGAGACATCTTTGCAGATTGGCATCAAAATCAGAGACTTGACTGAAACAGAGAGAAATTTCACAGATTCACGTACACGTGCAGAGTTCTGTCTGAAGGTGAGAGTAAAACACTCTTGACACAGTAAATTAGTTTCTGTGGTTGTTTTAACTGACACGTTTAAACTGGATAATTGCTTTAATTACCCAGAGGAAATGAGTTTTCCAAATACACTATATAAAGGTATAGAAGAAAAAAAAAACTGACACCCAGGAAAAGCTGTAGTGTATGTACAGTGTGTACTTTTCTAAAACCAGAAACAGCAGCAGGTCTAACCAAAATAGATCCTGGAATGCACAGATTTACGGTGCTCTATAACCCAACAGGTGATTTGAATTGAAGCGTTCAGTCCAGGGGAGTGGAAACACAGGAGACTCGACTCTTTCCAGAACATCCGCCATTCATCTGAGTACAAGAAACCTCGCTATGAAACCAAAGCACTCCAGCAATCAGTTTATTTCATTGACGTTCTTCTTTTTCTGGTTTTAGCCTGCTTTGTTAAAACCACCTACAGATGAAATGTTCCTTTAGGAGGAAATGTCACAGTTGAAAACAGTGTGAGATCAGCTCGACTGCTGTTTTTACGCTACATACTGACTTACACAAGCATCAGGCTGTCAGTATTGCTTTGCATTAAACCTGCGGGCGTTTCATTTCATTGTTTGTCCTTAGGAATAAGAACAAGAAAACAACATTCCAATATGATTCACTGTAACTCAAGTAAAGTAACACATTTCACTTTTTGTGAAGTGTACAAACTTCCCACAGGATCTGAAAGGGTTCCCATCACAATGAAGTCATCACAAACCTCTAAATTTTTCGTATTAGTTATTAAACTCAGAAAAAAATGATGTTTTGGCTGTTAATTGTTAAAGTCAAAGATCTAACAACATTTTGTTTTTTTGTTTTTTTCTCTAATGCATTTTATTTATGTCTAGTTTTGCAGCATTGCTAATTTTCCGAAACCTTCACACTTATTCCTGACTGACAACTGCAATCTAAGTGAACTCCTGCGCTTCTCGGGTGTTTATGTAAATGTTAGATATGTTAAAGCCTCACTTTTTTGCCCTCTATCCCACTTTATCAGCCTCCCTTACATTCCCCAGTTTAACATAATGTTCCGACCAAACACTTTAAATTTTAGGGTCACGAGTATGTTTAAGAGCCCATTTTCCACGTCTTGTAATTTCTCTTGCTAATGGACGCCTGAGAGTCCTAATTATTCATCTCCGTCATTTAAAAACTGCCATCAAGCTCTTCCTGAAATGCATCTTGGTGCATTTTTGCATTTTATAGCTCCTTGTTTTTTTTCCTCCAAGTTTTAATGAGTGTTGTTTTGCATTATGCATTACCTCCAGGCTTCAATTTGGCATCTGGGAAAATTGGCTGGACTCCAACACTGTGGTCACCCAGTGCTTATTACTCATTAAGCCTCGACGGAGGGCCGAGTGGGTGCAGGCTGGGTGGGTGCTGGTTGGGAACTGCTTTGCTTGGAGAGTGGATGATGTTGTTGTTGTTGTTGTTGTTGTTTTTGTCGATGTTCTAGTTATGGAAGTGAAGTAAGAGGCGAGAAAGTAAAGAAGTTTAAAAGTCTTCATCATCTGCGCGTCTTCCTACTTCACTGTCTGTCTGTCTACATGCATGTTTCTTCTTTATCACGCATTAGAATTATCATTTTATAAACCTCATATTTATTTAAAATCATTTTTTACTCCTCATAAGGTTTATATTAATGTTAGCATGTTTTAGTTGTGTAAAATGCCGTTATTTTGCATTTCTATGTCATATTAAAGCTCCTGTCTTTTAAAATACTGATTTATTCTGATACCTTTTTAAGGTAGCGTTAGCAGAGCTGCTGAAGAGAAGCCCTGTCTTTTTCACGTTAAATGTTCACTAAAGATACCCTTGACTTCTACCTAGAGGACAAAATAAAACACTGGTTGGTCCTCAGCTGGCCTCAAAACTGACAGAAATCAAAAGTTCCTCACAGGAGCGTTAACCATTAAAAGTGCTGGAGGGGAAGGTGTCGATGTGAAAGATTCCTGCATCAACAGCTTGCAATTATAATACTGTGGAAAAAAATGTAATTAAAAATAATTAAATATGATTTAAATGGCTGTAAATAGTGTACTTTGAACTCAGACACTCTCTAGAATTCATGTCCTCAGACCTGATCTCTGTTATTCTCCAAAATGACAAAAATCTAACCAAGATACTAGCAACGCAGAAACACAAATAAACAGATTTCTCAGTAATTTCAGAGTTTGTGGGGTTAAAGGGATGTTAAAATTACAAAATAAAATCCTGCTAAAGTCTGCAAGATCAGCAAAAGTCTTTCTGTAAGCTTTCTTTCTGATTTGACTAAATTTGTGGTATCTCCAAGGATACCTGTGTTGTGTCAAACTTTTGGGCGAATACCTGAAGCTCATTTTGAAAGTAGTACAGTAAGTCATGGCTTTATTATCATGCATGGTTTGGTTCTGTCCACAAACATGCAGCTCTCCAGTCTGTAACTGTAGACTGTTTGTCTGCATGAGAGTCTCCCTGCATGTTTGGTAGTCTGCATGCCTATCTACCTGCTCTGTTTGGGCGAGTCTTTGGGAGGAGCTCACAACGAGCAACCTGCACAGCTGTGTGTGTGTGTGTGTGTGTGTTTGCAGTGATGGAGCTGGGTGGTGTTGAGAGCAGTGCTGTGCCAAACCTAAAATAACCTGTGGTATTACCTGTATGGCATTAATAAGTGCAGTGCACACAGTGTGAGAAGTGCAGAGTGATGTTTCCAGAACATGTGTCATTATTTAAGACTTTATGTGATAATCTGTCATGTTTGAGTTGTTTGATGATCAAATTCTGACATTGTTTACCTGCAAAGACTCTGCAAACATGACTCTACTTTTGCTTTTTCTGCCTCAAGATTCGCTCCACCGAGAAACAACAGAGGGTGTAGAAAATATGCAGAAAGAGAATTAAACACCTTTTCTGTCTCTCTGTGTTAGGAAACTCCGAAACCAGTTCTTTAGGTTTATTTTACAGAGATAATGATAGTGGACCGAGTGAGGGATGTGATCTTAATAGTTGTGTGTTTCTTGTGCGATTCAGAGGAACTGGTTCAGCTTTGCTTTAATTAAACAGAGGAGTGAACAAGGAGAGAGCAAATACAGGAGAGGTGATATGCTGCCTATTCACCACATTACACACAAACTGGTTTTACTGTCAGAGTGTGTTTTTATAGGGAGAGGAAGCTGCATGCCACTGTACAGAAAACTGCACAATCCAGATCAGATTAGACCTAAACACAGGCCCGGTGGGTTTACTTGAAGTCAAAGCATGTACTCATTGTTTCTTCCCTGTTGTTCATATAGAAAAGTCTGAATGCTCTTTGGTCCGAGAGCATTCAAGACAGTTTTTCAACAACAATGGTCAGAGCATTTACAGTTTCATCACGACAATGACCCTCTCCAACACCCTTGACATGGACAACAAAACTGACTGAAAGCTGACTCTTGTTTTTAACACAAAACCAATCCACTCCACTCTCTCAGGTCAGATTTGGTGTCTTTGTTGTGGGATCTTACTATTTTGTTTGCTTCAAGTGTACAAATCAAACAGACAGGTCGAAAAGAAGTCACTGGGATCAGACTGATCGGTAAAGTAATATAAATGTGGAATGACTCATTAAGAGGTAAGCAGAGGGGTTAATAAACCACAATTTTAGTTACAGAAATCAATGTTTCTGTCTTGCTTTGAAATTTTGGGTGTAAAAATAAAAAAAGGAGTCAACAGAGGTCATGCCATTAAACCTGACAATGTACCTGGTAGAATTGACTTTCCAGGTTGTCCTTTAATGAAAGCTCATGTGAGGATTATGAGTTGGTTATTGTCCAAAATTAATATCTGGACTATATTTGACCTATAAAACCAAACAAGACTTTAGCTGACAAGAAGGTATAGACGAAATTTCTTCGGTTTTAAAAAACAAAAACTTAAATTCTGACTTTAAGAAACACTCAGAAAACAGTGAAAATTTGATACCAAAAGTTCTGGCTAAACATGTGGTCACAGACTCTAAGGGTCAATAATGTTTAATCGGTCTGCAGAGTGTGGCTAACACTAGCAGAGCTAGCACCACCAGCCTTTCGTTCCTGTGCGGGTTATGCAGAATCTGCCTACATACAGCTGAGTTTCCCTAATCTAGTATAATGACACACTGCACTAAACTACATTATCATCTTTGCTTGTTTACATTCAGGTTATTTCATACAGCATTAAAGTATTACAGTGCTAAATGCTCAATGATGCTACAGCTAGTACAAGCTGCTGCACTACAGCTTTGGCACAACACGAGGCATTTGTGGCCAACGGTGACGAAAGTGCAAATAATTTGATTAGCTAACTAGTTACTCTATTGCTAACATGCCATGATGAGAATATACTTGTTCAGCTCACATCCCTGCAGACAAGATTCTTTATCGACTCTATCATTGCTCTCAAGGATTGATGCTGAGTAGGTGTCAGAGGAAGTGAGTCACAACACTCTGCAGAAACAGGCCTCTTCTTTCACATTTGACTGTGACTGAGATGCTTGGTGGTTAAAAGACAGCAGGAAGAGAGTTTTTATTTATTTATTTTTTGTCAGAAAACCTGATTTAAAACATTTACAGGACAGGATAAGCAAAGAGTTAAGAGGTCCACAGGATGCAACAAAAATGGCACAAAGTAGAAGTTCCTCGCTGGATGAGGTGTCTCTCTTTTTTATTTTTTTCTGACATATTAGTATGACAGTTTTTGTGTACTCACCCTTTTAATTCATACAATGTAATATAAAAAGATCTGCCCCGTTCAGTCACTGTTACATCTTAACAATGTGCAGTTGAATTCAGACCAAAAATGACCATTTGTGCGCTTAGGAGAAGAGTTAAGGAACATCACATAAAGCAGAAAAATGAGTAGCTCTGTCAAAGGATGAACTTCTTGCTTATCTCGCTCATCATTAATAACATTTAGTGAAACTAGTCATTTGATTTGAACTGAGAAAATAGGCGATATATTAAAATTTAATGAGTGCAGCTTTGTGTACATTCAGACCACATTTTTGCTCATTAGAGGGCACAGAGGCAGAGATAGAGTCCTGTTCTCTGCTGAGGAAACATTCCTGGTCAGTAAATGAGCCTGCAGGGCGTCTCCTGCTGTTCACTCCCTGTTTTAAGCCGCTGCTGGTTCAAAGTGCACCAAACACACAAGGTGACATACCACAGCTGTGAGTCATGAGCAAAGCATGCTGGGTAGGACAGTTCTCTGCTGTAATTCAGCACACGCAGATTTGTTTGCTGAGTAATGACACCTTGTTATCATGTTTGTGCAGATCCATGAGGTTGCGACCTCTGTCCTCTTATCGGCTTCAAACTTAGATAGAGTCAGATTTTTTGTCGACGTGGTCCAGCACCTGAAAATTGGTCTTGAGATTAATTCTTGAAGCTGTAGTGGGTGTTTGGGGTTGTATGGGGTGGTGCATTAAATTGAAATGCATTCCTCCTTTATGTGTTTGAATGGAGTAGACACATTATGAGAAAAGCTTTTCAGTAATGTAAGACTCTTCAGTTCAACACCACCACCTAAACCATTTAGGTAATGAAAGTAATTATGTCCTGTCTGATCTTGTCGGCGAAAACTGAACATTTCGAAGGTTCCTGAAAGCAGAAGTTGTGGCAGAGCGCTCGTTTGGGACCGCAGGTTAGATAACCCAAAAGTAAACTTCTAGATCTTTAGGAAACACACTGATGATTAATATTTACACGTTATCACAGTGATAAGATAATTACAGCTGTTGCAGCAGTTAGCATTGATAGCATTGAAGAGAAAGAAAAGGAGGAGTAAAGTAGAAAAAAAGGAGAAAATAGAGGAAACTTTGGTAGTTAAAACTGCAGAACTGCTGAGACTTAATTTCACTTTTGAGACACAAAACAAAGCATATGATCAGAAAAGAGTCTTCACTCAAATCTGGTCCACATCTGTTTTATTTTTGTTTTTATTTTTCCCTGTTTAGATGATGACTGCATCCACTGTAGTGAAGTTGTGGTTCATGCAAAAGCATTTCCTCCTTAATTCCTTTAATTCTATTCCGTTTTTATGTTGTGAAGCATTTTGTAACTCTGGTTTCAAAAAGTGCTATATAAATTATGTTACCATTATTATTATTACTGTGATAACATATGGTTGCTGCACAGACCTGCTTTAGAATGTTGTTTTTTAAATTCAACAATATTTTTTTTTATTAGTTTTAGACAGACATACACAGGAGACACATTGCAAACACCCCCTTTCCCTGAAAACCCAGTCTACAGCTGGATATTTCTATTACTTTGTTTAAATAACAAATTGTGGAGCTATAACAAAAAATAGAAAAATAAATAAGTACATAAATAAATAAAAAAATACAAGTAAGTGCTGAAATTCAGGTTTTATAATGTTTGTTTTTGAAATGTTTTTTTTTTATGACAGTTTTTTGCAGGATGCAGACGATTGTGCAAATGTTTTAATATGTCTCTACTTAAAATTAACAACTGTGACATAACAATCACTAAACTTTGTGCATTCTGATTTATTACTTTTAGCCAACAAAAGGTGAGCACTGTGCCGCTTTAATGTTACCCATCAGTCTTGGTGTCATAATGTGTGCTCTAGTGTCTCAGTAAACATCTGGATACATATGCAGTCCTCAACGAGAAGTGAAGCATTCACACTCAGACACAAACATGTCCTGCAAAGAGTCATTTTGGCAAAGCTCTGGCCGTCAAGTTTCAATGTCTAAATTCAAAATAGGCAGAAAATGTATGTCTCTCTGCTAATCCTGTGTCAGAGTCAGCCATGAGTATGAAACATTATGTAAGAAAATAATCTAAAGCGGAAATAAAAGTCCCCCTCTGCTTGCTAACTCTCATCTAACGGGCAAACTTTCCCATGAGCAGAGCCTTAAACATCTGCATTCCAGGGTGAGATCATCTTTCACAGACAGAAAATAAACACAGACATTAAAATTCTGTATGAACGAGTAACCAACCCTGTCCCTGACAATCTCATTAGTCTGTGAAGGTCATTAAGAAGCACTGGTATGAGAGCACAGTGCCTTTAAGCATCAAATGTTGGAGCAGGTGGGTTAAAAGTTTTACAGATTTTATTCAAAGCAGCCTAAACTTCGGTAAAAGTTGGACATATAGCACTTATGTCAAAGTTTAAGCTCTGGACTGTAACTACAGCACCAGCACAAAGACTATATATCCATCAAACTTAAGTTAACTTAAATGAAAATCTGTGTTTCCTGTCATGCATTTCAAAACTGAGTTATAAGATAAGTTTTCAAAAAGGTATTTTTTTTTCAACCTGCAGTCTTGTATCAGTGGGTGAAGAGTTAAACAATCATAAAGTACATATACAGAAATGAGTCAGATGATTCATAGCTTCCTGCGGGGCGGAGAAGCTACCTCACCTGACTGCATAATATTATTTGTTCAAACAGGGAGAGTCTACAGTGTCTCATCTGAAAAGAATGGGACGCTCCTGTGGGCTGCTGCTGCTGCTGCCGGAGTCTTTCAAAAGAGACACGACCAGTCTTATCTTCATAATTCAGCTCTTACTCCAGAAAAATGGTTGATTCGACTGTGGAGGAGTTTGTGAAAAACTTTTCAATCAGCACAGACATTTTGGAGACAGTTTTTTAAAAGAAGGGAAACAGTCAAAGTTTCCCTTTCTAAAACAGTTATCCACTGCAGATTTCCCACCTGCATTTATGTGTTCACAGTCACTTCACACTGTCTTATTTTGCTCCGTCATAATGTGGAACTAGCTGTAATTTACTGACACTGTTCACCCTCCTCATACCTACCTGCTTATCAAGGTGTGTCTGACTTGGCAACCTGCCACAGTCATCTGGCCCCACCCAGACACACCCTGGGGTGGGAATCAGGCCGGAGTGGGAGGTGGGAGGTGGAGCTCTGTGATCTCACTTAACCTTAGTTTATTTTTTATCTCTTGCTCTGACTTGATGGTTTTTTATGTGGAGTTTCCTTTTTGTGTAGTGACATATGAACAGTAAACATTGTCCCTGTTAGAGTCTGGGCCTCACATTGATAATTGATACCATATTTAGTGGTTTGATCAGTTGTAATAGATGTAGACATTTCTCTTTATCTGCTTTTATGTTCAGATATTAAATGTTTTTTTACATTATAAACTGGTGTTGGATAGATTTTTGGATAATACTGCTTGCAATTTAATAATGAGAGCAAAATTTTTGACTATGACAATTTTATAAAACAAATTCTCCAGATCTAAAGACACTAAGGCCATAAACCCAACAAAAATAAGCATGTTGTGGAATAAATTTGGACAAGAGAGGGAGCATTGAACCAATAAGACTGATCAATCAGGCCGAATGATTGCCTTTTGAAATAGCTCTGACACCTGAGCTCACGAGGTCAATTACACAACATAAACAAAAACACGTCTGCAGACACCTCAGGCAGCCTGATCAGTGTGGCTGCTGTTGAGGGATGTTAATGTTCCCCCAAACGGGTCACCCCCTTTTTCCCATCCTTAATGACAGCATAACCAGGTCTAAAACAGAGACTTTCAAGGGTGTAGTATCCATCTGGTATGACGTCTAAAAAATGCAGTTATATCATTTGTGTAGATCTTATTGAAATCACAGTGTTTTATTATTTTGATCAACATAAGTCTGTGGCCCTGACACATCTAAAGTGGATTGGATGACAAAAATACAGGAAAATATTTGTTTTCCTGTTTGTTTTGGACACTTGATTGGAACATTTACTTACAAATACATTGGATACATGAAAAAGTTAGGACACTCAGTATTAAGTTTCTTGTACTTCTCTCTCTCTCTCTCCCTCTAACTCTCTCTGTCTTTCTCACTCTCTGTATTTTAGTTACTCTGGCACACACACACATACACACACACACATGCACAGATGAAGGGTTGAGTAAACCGATCAATCAAACCCAGAGAGCTTAACAAACTCTGGCCGGATATTAACCAACAAACTCACATTCTCTCTCTCTCCCTCTCTCGCCCTCTCCCTCTCTCTCTCTCTCTCTCTCTCTCTCTCTCTCCCTCTCCCTCTCTTGCTCGCCCTCTCTCTGTGCTTGTTGTGGGGAGGTTGTAGTTAGGGTCATCTCCATGTACACAAGAGCAGCCCACCCACAAGCAACAAGAGCGTGCGCACATACACACACACACAGAGAGAAACCCCCCGCAGTCTGAGCTCGGTCAGGAAATTAGTTTGGGTTCTTGTCCTCCACCATGAACACTTCTCTGTCTTCAGGTCCAGCAGTGAGTATTTCAGAAACTTTTTACCACTCAGAAACTTTATACCATGAACGGATATTCGTCTTTTCTAAGTCTCACTGCCAAATCATCAGAGCCGGTTAAAAAGCGAATGCATGAAATTGTCCTTTAAGCAGGTCCTTTTGAAGGTTTGACAGTGAAGGCGTTAGCTCAGAGAGGTTGTTTTTAGGGGTTTAATGAGGGTAACTTAGTCCTTTTGAAGGACTCAGGACACTAAGAGAAACTAACTGTGGTATTCCTCTTAAAACTGGTGAACTAAAAGTTATTTTTGTTTATTTAAAGGTGTATCTCTTCAGTCTCTTCAGTCAAGAAAGCAGTCATGGTACAGTAGGAGGAATACCAACACGTGAATGTAAACAGAAGCTGACTTGTAATCTTTGAACTGGATCGTAAACACTTAAGCAAACTGGAGAATTTCTTCAAACAGAGAGCCTCAGTGCTAAGAGATTAACCGGTGACTGGTTAGAAATGCAGCCTTGGCGAGCTGCTGTTTGCATTTCCTCAGCACTCTAACTTCTAACTAAATGGACTGATGTCAGTGTGCAGCACCAAAAAGGCAGCAGAGGGTGAAACTAAATAGAAGAAATGTGCAGCATGTTTTAAACGTGCACTTTCCAATATGTTAAGTTGTTTCCTTTAATAAAGAAAAATAAACTGGATACATGCAAATATGTTATAGCCTGTTTGAAACCTTACTATTGGCTTTCTTGGAATTGGACCAGCATACCTCGTTCATGCATTTGGGGATTGATATTGTCTTGTATGTGAACACTTCAGTCAGACCTGACCACCTGGTATCCTTATATGCATTTATGCTACTTGAGGTAGTGAACAGGAGAAGCACTTAAAGAGACAAAACTGTTGTGTGGTACATTATTAGTTCAGAGTTGTAGGGTTGTGAGTTTTCTACCATTTGACATGCGACTTGTTAACCTCATGCAGACTTGTTTGTCTGTTGTTTTTGTATGTGATGTAATAGCTCTACTAGGAAATGGTCCAAGTGTAACATGCAAAAAGAGGGCATATAGTAGGGCTGGGCGATAAACTGAAAATTTACCGATACCAAAATTTACGACAATAACCAACATCTTTTTGCCCATACTGCTGTCAAAAAAATAAATACATAAAAGTTTGTTTTAGATGTGTGTAGGTAGGCTGTGGTCTCATGTCCCTTTAAGACGCTGTCCTACGTCGGAGATGTGACTCCACCCCATCCAGTCAGTAACAAAGAGGGAAAGACAGGTGAGGAGATGGAGGACGGTTCAAAAGTTGTAGCAGCTGCAGCGGCAGGGAGGGAGATGAGCAGCTTGTGGAGTAGTTATTGTTCATTTATCATTATTGAGGTGAACTGCTCAATATATTGTGAGATTGCTTTGAGGCCATATCGCCCAGCCCTAGCCTATAGTATAGTCAAGATCATACAGGACATTTTATTTCATTCATTTGGTCCGCAGTGCACAACACTGGTAAGAGCATTCTTACATTGTTGAGAGGAACTTAAAAGTCGCTGTGCTGCAAAATGATGTAAATTAAACAGTGATGTGATAAATCGTGAAAAACTATTAAAATTCAGTGACTAATCACAGTCAATATTAGTTCATCAAATGGCAGCCCAAACACAGACATGAGGTGTTGTTTAGTAACAGAGATCTGGATGTTGCTGAGATTTGCTCTACTGTATTTTTCAGTTGCTTACCTGACCTAGGCGGTATCTATATGGAGTGAGACCCAGACAGGATCAATTTTTTAAGTACGCAAGATAAACATGTTGTCTCCTCGATTTGAATTCCAGGTAGATGCCATGTCATTTAAGTGCTTTTTTTGTTGACACTACAACCCTGTCTAGTTTGAATTATGTTAACACACTTTTAATTTGTTTTCCCAATTAAGTTTTGCTGAGAAATATGATAAGAAAAACAAATAAGTGTTCCGCAAACACAATCCAAAGGCGACAAAGTTGGAAGGTAACTGGAAGACAATCATAGCATCCCACATTTGCACTATTTTACTTTATAATGAGATGTTTCTATCAATGAAGGACTTTGTTGGGTCCTCTGAATGTCACATGCCAGTCAAATAATGTATATTGAGACAGTTTCTGTCTTACTTCCATCATCTTTTAACAACTAGAAACTCCTCTCTGCTCCCTGAAGCTCCTGTCAGTGCGTGTAATCCTCCTCAGAGGGATTATAACACAATAGACGTGTTTTGATTGCTTTTAATCAGACAACAGAGACTCTTTGTGTCATGAACACCCGGCCCACTCACGCTGTGAATGCATCCACTCATACAGCAAGGAAAGAATTAATTGCCTGCTGTCCATCTGTAGTTTTAATATACTGTATGTATGGAGATTGATTTTTTTTTCCTTTAGGATAGAAACACATATAGGAGCCAGCAGGGTTAGCTGCTTCAGCACAGACATACAATGACTCTCTGTGGTGGGTTTCAAACAATGGTGGGTGGAAAGCTCCTATAAATGAGAGTCTGTTCAGTAAGAGGACTTTAATGCGGTCACCAGCACCTCCAATTTATAATCCTCTCCTGTGTAACAATACTTCACAGTTTTGATGACACATTTTTGACATTTTTCACCTGTCAACAACTTAAAATGTTTAAGATTATCTCTACTTTGCAATCAAGTCCAATGAAAATTCAGGTTCAGTCATATTTTCTCAACTGTTGATGATTTTTCTTGACGAAGTTATCCAGTTTTTAGAAAGATCTGACCTTTTTTTCCCGTACCACTGTAGCTGCCTGTCACTTTGCCTTAGATCCGATTAATTATGTCCTCAAAACAAGGTAATCCATCACAGCAAATACTGGCAGAAAATGAATGTTTTTAACACGACCCTGCCTCCATTACCTGTCACTCACCTGGCACGCTGACAGGTACAGATGGAGGTCTCTCCAGGATACAGTCTTCCTGAAAAACATGTCACCTGACAAACTGCTGAGCCTGTTAGTGGGATGGTCATTTTAGGTTAAGTGTGCATTCGCAATTTAGGTGTTTCTACCTCATGAAACTGGCTTTTTGTCTTTTGAGGTGCTCTGAGATCATGTATGATAATTTTTCAGTTGTTCAAAGAAGTTTTAAAGAATTAGATGATATAATAATACTATATGACCTGTGTGAGGTAGCTATACACGTCTTACAGCTCAAAAGACTCTATATTTATTTCACACTGGGTTAAAAAAACTGACTTCACAGTTTGTTATGTCTGCTTTTCCACTTATATAAAGTACGAGCTTGTGGGTGTTACCTTTTACACAGCTTTCAAGTCATGAAACAGTGTGACATTGTGCCTCTACAGAAAATGTCTGAAGCTAGCTGTTAGCGTCCATGTTAGCCCCCCATGATACCATTCAGCCTATCAATCTCAATCAATCTTTCCTTATATAGCACCACTTAACTACTAAAGCTCTAAGCTAGTTATTACATCGCTATAATAGCTGTTGTTATAATATCACTTGCGGCTTGTAGGTCTGAGTTTTCATTGAAGAGTTTTTAGACGAAGCAGCTTTAAGTTTCACTAACAGTAAAGATGCTAATCCAGCCCGTACTGGTCTCTGTTTACAAAGTAAATGGCGAGCACAAACACATTGTGGCTGTTGATGTCCTAAAACCTAAAAACCTTCTGCTATTTTTTAAAGCTTTTGACACGGAAAGAGAAATAAGCTTTAACTTTCCATCACTACTTTTTGAACCAACAAAAATCAATGCTGAGGAGATAGCTGGTGATGAAACGCACATTCAGGACGGCAGAGTCTGACGTCAGCTTGGGGCCGAGTCTTTGGAAGTTCTAGAAATGAGCTGTTCAGAGTAGATTACACCCACCATTAATGTATCCCAGGACTAGTGTCAAACAATATGGTAACATCATTTGTATGTATTAAGCCACAGGTGTTGAGTTTGAGAGATATGTTATTTAAATAATAAGGGGATGATGGAAAAAAAAGCTACATTCAGTTGTAATTTTTGGAAAAGTATATCTGCATCCTGCACCGCCATTAATGTGATAGTGAGGCAAACTGCTCTAAATCACTGCTCCAATAAAAAGTGATACACCGTAATTCATGTACAATCCATGCAATTATGAGCAATTTTAAAACCATTTTGAGCAAAATTACACAGCCAGGGTGAATGTTGTGGCTCTCTAGTATGTTTGAAGTCCTGCGATGTAGAGGAAAGACCAGTGAAGTTGTGGCTGGAGTCCTTCCTGTCAACTGTCATGACCTTTTGACCTCTGAGTAAAGAAATCTGTTGTTGTTTACTTCAGAAATGGAGGCTGCCAGACAAGCCGTATGGAAGTCCTTCAGGTTACTTAAGAAAGAAAAATACGGCTGTTTGTCGACGCCAAGCAAAGCTGCTATTCTGCAGAGAAATGTCCGTCCTCTGAGGGTTGCATGCATCCTGCTCATTGAGAATAAATGCAGGAATCTTTACAGCGGAATAATGCATCCACCATTTCGAAAGTTATCAAGCATGTTTTGGGTTAAGCACTTTTTTGATACTATTAAAGGTTTCATAACATGTTAAAGAGAAGCTTTCTGAAGAGGTAGGGGGAGCAAACTTGGCTGATGGATGCAACATTTTTTCTGTTGATATCGGGTGATAGATCAACCTTGGTATTGTGTCCTGTTCAGTATTTTAAAGTCATTTCTGCATTACATAGCAATCTAATTCAATAGTAAATCCCTTAAGTCTGTGCGTTTCCTTTTCAAACTTGTAGTCCTATCATATTTCTTCGACTGCCTGACTCTGACTGAAACGAACCTGACCTTTAGTCCCCTCTTGAGTCTCATATCTGAGATGTGAAACAGTCGTCTTGTGGTATTCAGGACATCCTCATAATTCAGTCGTGAGGGCAGGATTCGCCACATTTCAACCTTTCCCTCCCACAATTCCTGTTTCTCTCCATTCCACGTCTATGAAAATGTTTCTTAAAGAGTCAGAGAGGAATGTTTTGACTGTTGGGTGTTGTCTTGAATCCAGCAGACGATGGCATCTCAGACACTCAAGTAAAACATTTTGTATGAAGTCCTCAGGATGAAAGACATTCCTCAGCCGAGGTTAACCTTACTATATAATTAAAAATATGTTTACACTAAATACACAGCTTGGTTATGAGACATAAAATAGACCTCTTGTTGCAGGTTTGCTACGATGTTGGTGGATTAAAGGATTAAAATGTAATCTGTCTCTTTTTTTTACAGTCTCCAGAGTTCCAGAGACACAGAGAGGACTTCCCTGCTCGCCTGGACAAACTACGGCAGCTGATTGAAGACAAAGTTCACATCCTAAAGTTCCCTGTCACTGAAGAGCAACAGGTAAATCAAAACAAACAGAATAATAAAAATTCAATCTAGTAGCATACAACTAATTAAGTTTTGTTTGAGTCTTCTTAAGTAAGGACTCCATCTGTATGTTCTTACTTGACATCTTTTCTCCATTTATTCCTAACTTGGACCACCTGGTGATCTTTCTGGTTAGGGTTTGTGTTAGACATGAGGTCTGTCTGTGATTTTACACGGTCATACCTGACAGTTCAGTATGTTCAGCAATGAGGCAGCTGCTTTTGTGCAAAGTTGACAAACAGCCTCATGCTTTGAAATTGTTCAACCTCAGACACAACAACGCTCCACATATAAGCTGGCTCGCTTAGAAACACAAACACTGCATAGTAAGCATGATAACATTACCTGGCTGATGGGTCCGCTGTTGATACAAGAGGTCAAACTGACTGTGAATTTTGACAGCATCTTGATCTGGATCCAAAGACATTACACTTCAGATTGTCTGTTGCATTTACAGGCTGTAAATTCCAGTTTAAGGGATTTTTACATTTGTAAAATTAATCTCATGTGATATAACTTGATGCTGAAACATGTCAGCACCACACAGTCAGAAAAATCAGGATTCAGAATACATTTAGCAAGCTGAGTCTGCAGCTACAAGAAGAAGGTGAGATTAAAGTCAGGATGTGTACGCTTCTGCAGCAGCTGTTTATCCTTTATCTGCTATAAAGTAAAACTTCACAAGAAAAAAACAGCCTGTTTCCTCACAATATCACCCTATTCATCATTTTAAACCAACACTTTTAACTGTAGCCGCCGATTATGACTTTTTTCATTTATTAGATAATTCTGTTATGGTAAGATTACAATTTTATTCCTGTATATTTGTGCAAATGCAATTTTCTTTAATTCTACATCCAAATTTTTTTTTATATACATCAAATTTATTCTTGAAATTTATTTAGAAGAAATCTCAAAATTCATCATTATCCTCAATGTGGTCCTAATCCCAATAAAGGATTTCTTTATTTATTTCATATAATGGGTATGGGGGTGGGGAGCTGGGGGTGAGGCAAACCATAACAACGGTATGGATGTAATTAAGCAACTACCAAATCCATATCTAGTTGTAGCTTTAAAAAATACATTTCATTATTATAGGAATAGTGACCACCACACTGCAGCTACAACTACATATGTACTGTTTGTATTTGGTAGAGATAAAAAAACAATAAAGAAACAGTATGTAAAGATAATTAATGGTAAAGTAAATGGTTCACAACCTGAGGGTGAAATTTAGCTTAAAGAAACTTTGACTTTTTAATCATTAAGATGAAAGTGAGGGTGGACAGAATCTGTATCAGAGAGTCTCCATATATATGATGGGAAACATAAAAACCGTTTCCAGATAAGTACTGGTGTTGCAGAGGCATCATAAGTCATTTTGTTTGCTGACGCAGAAACTCTGTAAAAGGGTTTTCAAACTGAATCTTTGCTGGAGGGAACAGGGCTAATTGCTCAGCACTGCCTTAACTGCATTCTTTCTAACAGTCTGTACAGGGCTTTGTTTTTATTGGCAGCCTCTTTATGCCACTCACTTCTTTTTTCCACCCTATTTCTCTGTTTCTTTTTTTGTTTGTTTCTGATCTCTCCTGAGGTCATTTTCACAAACCAGCTCATGTCCAATGAGAAACCGTCCGCCTGCTCGATAAGTGTTGTTTTTCTCAAGCTTGTGGGAACCAAACTTTGATAAAAACGCATGTCTGAAATGTCAGTCAGGGGGTTAATGGCCCCTCCTCGATGTGTAACTTGTCTAAACATCTCGTTAAATGAGGCTTGAAGGCTTGTAGTGACAGTCTCAGCAAAGATTAGTGGAAAAACTACAGATGCAGTTTTTTATGGATGTACTCCAAACATGAGGTTTGTAGCTGATGCAATCTTCATGATTTTTGGCGTTTATGAACCTGTTATGTCTAAGTTTGAGTCTCTGCATAAGCTGTACTCTCAAAATGAAGAGTTTTCTCTGAGTGTATGTCGAATTTGAGTTTCTGAAGAGCTAAATATTGTATGTTTGAGAAGAGAATTTGACTGCAGTGTGAATGTAGTGCCAGTTTGTTTCTCAGAGTGAGTCACATGGACACACATAGACGGACAGACAGGCAGAAAGACAGACAGACAGACGAAGAGACCGTCATGTGCCAGAGTGACTCAGTGGGCCTGTTTTCCCTCAGCCCACAGACGCTCACTAACGGACTCTGTCAGCTTCATGAGTTCAGATTCACAGCCTGATCAAACGTCACCTTCAACAACTTAAGCTTTACTCATCGTGTCCCCTCGTCTGTCTGTCTATCTGTGAACCCCACTCTCTTATCTCTCCACTAGTGATTCATCCCTCTCTTCTGTTTTACTCAACATGTTGCTATGTCTGACAAACTGAGACAGCAGGGTACGAAAAAAGTCTCACACGTTATATTCAAATCAGTCACTCTCCAGTAAATTGCTTTTCCCTCGTGGCAAAAGACGGGATCTTTATTTAGGCGTAAAACAGGCAGTTCTTGGACTCTAAATTCAGCCTGAGGTAAATGTCAGATTTCTGAGGGATGAAGTCAGAAAATTTGCATTAGTGTTGTTACATGTCTTTTCCTGATTTAATGTCGCTTTGTTCCCTGTACCTGTGCGAAGTTTAAAAACAACAGATGTCTAAAAGATCAACCTTAGCAAGTTATGTGTCGGATTTCAAGAGAAAAAGTGTTAATTGGGCTAAATTTAAGACACACTAACCTGAAAAGCCTAATTTTTAAGCATTATGTGCCAAAAGTAAGATCTCAGTCATTTTTGCATTTTCTTTTTTCATCAAAAGACATTTCAAGAAATTTGAGAGACACTAATATATATATTTTTTAACTCATTACTGCAATTTAATTCTTATTTTTGGTGTGTAAGAGCTTGAAGTAAGACATTGTATTTACTTGTAATGTAACAATGGCTTAGATAAAGTCCAGTCAGACATTTTTACTAAAAATAAGACAAAAACAGTTCCTAACATCTGGATTTTTTTAAACATCTGGATTGACTGTGCCAACACCTCTGTAAGACAGCTTCTCCTTTGTTTTCCTCTGTGTGGCTGTTGAGCGTCTAAAAGCTTCTTTAACTTCTTGGTCCTTGTCTCGTGATCAGGGTTCGGAGAACACAGGGACAGCAGGACTGTGGAGGTTTGCTGTTCTGAGCGAGGAGCTGACCTTTCACCTCCAGCAGCTGCAGAGACAGACAGAGCAGGAGCTCAGCAACATCTGCACACAGTGAGTCAGCAGCAATGAGATTTATTTATTTGCATTAGTCTGTTCGATAAGCGCAGTAGAGCAGGAACCTTTTTCTGGGTGTATGTTGAGTAATGACCCTCAAAATACTGATCCTTTGAGTCACAAGGTTGACTGTGACATATTTAAGTCAATTCAATAAGGTTCAAGAAGGTACTTCTCATTGCCTTCAAAATGTCTGATTATATGTCTAAAATTCAGAGTTTATTTTTTCCAAACTGGACCATCTTCTCATCTTAAATCAGACTGTCATCTTTGTAAACAGATCAAAACTCTGTACTGGTTTGTGGGGTTTTGTCACAGAGTTGAAACACAGATGCAGGAGTTTCACTGAACCTCCTAACAGCGGCAGGTTCTGCTTCACTGGAAAGTACAACAGGATCCAGCCTGTACCTGAGTGTGTATGAGAGAGTTTGCACAAATGCATGTCTGTATGGCTGAGAGGAAGTCAGAGATGGGGCGAATGAATCCAGGTACCAAAACGATTAACAAGCACTTCAGCAAGAGTCCAACTGGTTATTTGCCGAACAATGACAATTATACAATTTTAAGAGCCAGACTTTCAGGTCAACAGCCGACCTGACCTGTGAGATTTGTGCACTTTTGTTTAATTATGCTTTATTTAGGTCAAACATGTGGTGACTTGTTCAAAAACCTACAATATTAAAGACTAGACCAGCAACAGTCTGTTCTTCACAAGGTCAAAATGACTGTTTTGGTGTAGGTGGAGATACTGGTACATTTATATGCACTGTAAGTTAATTAAGCCACAATTAAAGCTCTATTAGGCAATTTAACTGCAATACTGTTCTCGTCTCAGTTCACAAGCACCAGACAAAATGTAATAACTGACAGGAGCATGTCTGTCTCCGCTACAGTGAACGGCGACATGCTTGTATGTACTGCTGGGCGTTCTCTTAGTTGACCCCAAAATAACCGACAAAATGTGCTGACACAGCGAACAATAAAAATCTCTTTTACAGCCCTGTACCGTTCGGTCTTATGATTCAATATTTCATGTCTTTTTTATATCCTTTCGTCATCTGTTGAGCCCATGTTCACAACCCTGCTTCCTAGAAATGCTTTAAAGACCCACTCCAACGAAAATCATGTTTTTCTTATTTTTTATACCTTCATCTGGCATTTTTCTGATGCTACAGGACATATCATGAGAAAAATAAGTGCAAAATTGCATTTCTTAGTATTTTTGCATTCAAATCGCTGTAAATCTCTGGCAGACCCAATTCGTAGCAAATCCAAGCTCCGTCCCCAAAGCCCCGCTATGCAGGCCACAGTCTGAGAAACAGAGAGGATGATCACAGAACAAGCTTGAACATTAGCGTATTAACAATGCTCCTAAGAAAGCTAATTGTGAAATTAGTGATATTAGAGATAATAGTGTTCGAGGGCTGAATAGCTCCTATGTTATCTGCCACTTCTACTACACTGGCAATGTTAGGCTGCAAGCTAATGTGAAGAGGGGAGTGCAGAGCAGCGCTGTCTCCGCCTACGACTAAGAGGCGAATTGCTAATGAGCTACCGGAGCTCTGCAGAAGAAAAGCCCTTGGAATTGACACAGGAGACGTGATTTGGGCTAAAACTTTATAATCACAGTTTAAAGGCCACTAAAAACAATTTAAGTATTAAAAAAAAAAGAAAAAAAAAACAATCGGAGTGGGACTTGAATGCTTTACTTTAAAGTGTTTCGAACACTTCTGCCGGATTTAGTTCAATTGAAGTGCAAACATGACTGAGAAAATTGATCTCCAACTGTATTATCCAGGTATGTTAGTCTGACTGTGAGAAGTTACATTTTGTGATATCATAGAACTAATATGTTTACGTTTCAATGTTTCAGTCGTACTATCGCGGGAAATACATTTTTTTAACCAACTAAGTGATGTAAAAGCTCATTTCTGTCTTAAAAAGGGTCTTACTCTAAAAAAGATAGAAAGAGATCAGAGAGAGCATCTCAACGGCAAGTATAAGCTCTTGTTATGAACATAAGTGCTGATTTGTGACTTAGATGCCAAAAGGATTTAATATGCCCAGGTTTAAAAATACTACAGTCCTTCTTTAGTCTGCTTTAAATTGTCAATACTGGCACCAAAGCCGAATAAGTGAATGAATAATAGTCAGAAATGAAACTCTGAAAAATGTGTCTACCATCACAGATGCTCTCGTCTTTTAAATGCTGTATGTGTAGCTCTGGTGTGGACATCAGGCTGGCTGGACAAACAGTGAAAGTGTGACAAACTGTAAAAGTTGGACTCAGTCTGAAGTCCTTGTAAAAACTTTAACAGAAAGTGTGAGAAAGTGAAAGTTTCCTGGTGAATTTTCAGTTTGCGTTACCACTTGTGCCGCGCTGACAGTAAACGTTCAGATGGTGGTAGGTGGCTGCTGCCTCACCCCGCTCTCTCGCTCGCCCGTACTCTCTGTACTGCCGCCATGACGAGCCGTTTGGCAGAGCAACACTTCAACTGCTCTCACTTCTGTCAGACAAGACAAGCTAAAACACATCTCAGGATTCAAGGTGTGCCAGCAGACACACACGCACGCACACCCACCCACACACACACATTATTCTGATCATATTCCAGGAAATCTCCAAATTTCTCTGTAACTTTAGTTCTCGTCTCCGGGACTGATCGGCTCTTGTCACAACTGGGATCAAAGACTTAATGGGAGGAGATGAATGGTGCGGTAATAAAACCTTTTACATGTCTCTGCCATGTTGCCCTGCCCACTTCTCAGATCCTCTTGGCTTACTGGAAGAAGACGTCACCCTGCTCCCGTTTTTACAGGGGTTTTCCTCAGCTTTAAAGGAAGGCTTATGTAGTCGTGTCAGCGACAACACAGGGTTGGGTTTTATGCAAGAAAAGAGGATCAGGCTGTGACTCTACAACAACAGAGATAAGACAAATCTGTTATTTCTGAGCGTACTTCAACAAGCTGCGGGAGTTGAGCAGCTTTCACACTGAAATTGTTGGGAAGAGTTCTTTAAAACTCTGCTGTGGTGCAGTTTTCTCTCTCTCAAAACGATAACTGAAGTCTTCCAAAAGTGAGCTGTCCTGCTGTAAGTCAGAAGTAATCCAAGCAAGCAGTAACCTTCACAGCTCTCTGGTGGAGTTAAAGCTGTCTTAGTGGTTTAGGAGCCAAAGTTTTCCATCACACAGAGCATGCTGTCCCTACAGAGCAGCTCACTCTTACTACAGACTTGGTGTGTGTCCTTTAAAGCCCTGTATGTACATATTCTTATTTTTGCATTCTTTTTCCATAGCCTGTCCCCACTCCTGAGTTGACAAATCTTGTGAAGCCTTTAGGGTCTCACATACAGACTCTATATTGCCTGCATAGAGAGCAAGCCCACTGAGCATTTTTTGGTCTAAAAGAGGACTAATAGACGTCTAAATGTAGCCTAGACGACTGGTCTGAAATCAGGCTACCACAGGTCTAAAAATGAAAGTTTTTCAATGTCTAAATTTAGACCAATGTAAGACTAAATCTAAACCTGGGCTTTATCTAATTATTTTGGTTAAGTACATGAAGATCAATTATGCAACTCACGGTTGCTTTTTGAAATAAATACTTCTAAATACTTCTCCCGTCCAAAAATGTACAGAATCTAAACGGTTGAAATTAGGCCTAAAAAAACTAGACATCTAATAGCCGTCTATTGCTCAGTGGGAGGAGTCATCTCAAATTAAAATGATTGGCAGAAATGATTGATGCTCAAGGGAATCACCCCGTCTATCCAGCATGCTGGAAGTAAAGTGAGACAGAAAAGTTGTTGACATGACATTCAGACTAAACAATAGTGTGATCCCACAGACAAAGCGCCAATGCTTCTGTACCATCTGTTGAGCCTCAGTTAAACTGTTGATAGCCATTAAGAATAAATTGAAACTTTGATTGACAATCTTAGAGCCAAAGAAGACACAAAGATCAGATCAGATCAATTCAAACATTCCGTACATGGACTATAACAAAGAAGGAAACAAAACCCGCTCTGGTCCACTCATTCTGGGTCAGGTTATCATCGGATAATTTGTCATTTGTGATCCAGAAACATAATAACCATTATTTTTTTATGTAGCTCATGCAGACCTTCATTAGTAATTTTTCCTCTGGTGTTACTCTAAGTTATCAAATTCTCTGACCAATACTTTCTACTGCCTTAACACAGCAGGGTGACTCAGTCTAAGAACATGAGAGTTTTTTTTTATCGTGGTTTTCTGGAAAGACGTTGTTTACCTATTGGCAAATTTGAGAAAATACGTTCAAGTAAATCCTGACCTGATTTCAATAAGAATATCAAGATTTAAGTAGCATCTGATGATGAGCTGTGAGCTTAAACCCACAAACAGAGAGTTCAAAGCAGATCAACTCAGCAGCTGGCATTAAAACAGCAGATGAAGTTTAACTGTGATGGATTATGCATGTTGATTTCAGCCGTATTTTCCCGTGGATAGACTGAAACAGAGTCTTCAGCTCAGTTACGCAAGGAGACTTCTCCCTCTGCCAAGACTAACAAACAGACTGGCAGCTTGGAAAAGTCCCATCTGAACTCTGTCGACTCTCTCCTCCTCTTGACCTTCCTCCTCCTCTTCTCCGAAGGCTAATCTGTTCCTGATATCTTCAGAAACTTCTGATATTGACTGTGAAATCAATTTGACACCTCACTGATTCGATACCTTGACCCTAAGATTACTGAAACCAGATAGAAAGCTGGATTTTCTTCTTTAAAGCACCAACAGCACAAAGGTCAGAGGTCAGAGATATCACAGATACCGTTTCCTGCCTTTTAACATTCCATTTAAGACAAACTGTTTGCTTACTGCCTGTCAGGTATCATTGTAAAGAGGTCATCAGTGTTTTTCACCTCATCTGCCAGTGGTCACAGGGCTTTGGGAAATCCCAACCTTAAATCAGGTTGCTTGAAATTTCCAGTTTTTGTATAATAACAAAACCAACACAATGTGAACCAGCTGTATCCTACACTGTCCTTTCCCCTTTATAATAATCCAATTCAAAACATGGTCCTGCTATGATTTAACTGAGGTGGGTACATAGACTGTATATACTATGGACATCTTGGTTCCGCCCTTCGCCAGTCTATGGATTTGAAGCCAAAAAGTTCTCGGTAATTCTGCGTTTTCGGTCCATTTCCTGAAACCGATATTACGCAGTAGCATTGTACGCACTCCACCGCTTGTGCAGTAGCATTGTGCACATTTGACGGGAGAGTCGCTGAGAGTCGCTGTGATGACGCTCGGCTCAAACAGCATATCCCCCGGGTGAGCTATGCAATCCCTGAACGCCCATAGGCTGTATCAGGTGTCAATCATCAAAAACGTGAACCCCTAATAACTTTTAAAAATGGAGCGGCACAGAAAAAAGAGGACTTGAGCACAAACCAGTCTTACAATAACTACATGTCAACATCACAAGCAGGGGGGAGAAAGATTTATGTTCTGTGTAATAAATCTCTAAAGTTTGTCCACAGTCCCATAAGCTTTGCTGGCGGAGGCGGGATTTATGACCTGTACTGCAGCCTGTCACCAGAGGGGGCTGTTCTCAGGGTGGCTTAACCCAGCGAGGAGGCAGACGGCGTCCATTCTATGTACAGTCTATGGATGGGTATCTTAATCCAAGTGCCCAACACGATCTTGGGTGACATGCATTTAGGCTCCCACTCTCCACACATGACAGATATAAGTCCACACTTCAGCACACTGTTTTGAGCAGTGTGCATCCAGAGATCTCACCGTGTGCTTTCAAACTGTCCGTCCCTTTTTGAAGCACATATGTGTGTGAAGATGTTCTTCACACATATGTGTGTGTATGGAGTCAAAAGTACGGTAAATTACTGCGTGTTACGTCAGAGACCAATTCCAAAGGCTGTAGCATGGTGTTCAAGTCTATCAGTCCCATTAGATACGGTGAGACCATGATAATGCATAAAAGACAAACTCTTAAAGTGAAGCACCTTTACACGGTCAGGCTGCTGGGTTGGCTAATGCTGCAGGTGTCTGTATTTATTTGGCTCTTTTTCATGTTGTAACAGCGTTTGGAAAGAAAAAAAAAACTTGCTTTGTGAATTATCTTGGCCATTCTGCCATCATAACACTCATGAAATAGTCCAGATCTGGTCTTGGAGGATTTCTTGCTTCACAACAATGGAAAAATAATCTGAATGATTGAAAACCTATCAGTTTCAGCCAAAGCTGCATCTTGAAGGTGAAACATACATAATAAGGTGAAATAAGGTGATCCATCTTATTTTAGTTTTTGGTCGTAACAGCCTCAATTACGTCCTTTCTTTCAGTTTCGTTCATGTGTATTGTTCTGTTTCGATTCAGACTCTTTTGTTATTCAGTTTGATACTTTCTCTTTCTTTCAGTTGCTGTTCTTTAACTTTCTTTCCCTCCCCCCCTGTAAGCCTGTTGTGTAATAGAGCCATACATGAAAAAATATGATTTCTTCATCCTCGTTGCTCCCTCTCCCCCTCATCTTGTTGAAACATTTCTGCTTCATTATAGCATTCTTCTCCTCCCCTTTCCTTCCTGCAAATAAATATGTAGAAATGTTTGTGCAGCAGTTCGAAGCAGAGTGAGACATAACGGCAGAGTGGATTTACATACAGGTCTGCAGCATCACCTTTGTCCGTGTCAGAAACAGTATGTGGAGTGGGTTTATCTTCTGTACAATGGATCCTTTCTGCTCTATAAATACGCCTGAGCGTGTACATCCTGTGTAACCTCGACATGGTGAAACCAACATATGTGACTGGCTGCGTGAAGTGATATACATTAATGTAAAAAAGAGAAAAATATAACACCCACACATTTTTCACCTGCAATTATGGACTGAAATGTGTTTGTCACATACATTCAAGCAATTATGGAAACCTATTCACGCTTTTCTGTACGTACGCACCTAATCAGAACACACTGACAGCTGGTGCAGTGTGTGTGTGTGTGTGCGTGTGTGTGTGTGTGTGTGTGTGTGTGTGTGTGTGTGTGTGTGTGTGTGTGTGTGTGTGTAATTTTAAAATTGTCAAAACACACACACACAGATACACATATATTCATTGGTAATTACTGTCTCTTCACACTGATGGATGGTGTTTCTTGCAGCTCATCACGCACACACAGGTGTTCTAATGAAGGCCTTTGATTGGTTAAGATAAGTTTTGATTGACAGGTGACAAAACAGCTTGTTTGAGTGAGGTTTCGATTTCTTGCAATCATCAGATATACTCCCAACACTGTGCTGCACACGTTCGTTTCAATATTTAACCAAACCTGTTATTCTTGTTGGAGATATTTAGACATGAGTTAAATAATTTATACAAAAATATGTGCAGAAACATGCAGAAGAAACAAATTTCAGAAACTGGAGACTCTCCTTGTTGATATTTCTCAATAAGGTTTCCCTGAGTCCAGAAGATTTTGGGATATTTTGGTATCAATAAACAGGGGAGGCACAGGCTTAAATTTAGCTCTAAATAAAAACCACAGTTTTCAGATTCAATGAAAAATGGTATGACCAGAAAAAAAACAAACATCAAAAATAATGGTGCAACTTAATATTCTTCAAGTCAGATTCTTTTAATAAAACTGCTGCAATAAAACAAGATGCTGGAGGCCACTGGAGACCAGATTTTCATTTTGAATGTCCATAAAACAGATTTGAAGTGTTTTTACAAAAAGCCCAGATCAAATGCTCTCATATTTCTGAGGGAACACTTTGTCATGTAGATTCCTTTCAGCGCTGCTTTGAGATGAGTTTTTACATTTGTGCAAAATCTAGCCTGACATTATCGCTTAGATGAGAGGATTTCAGTTACATCACGACAAAATGATCCAAGGATGAGAGTGGCTGCTGAGAGGAATGCATGTTTATATAAGGCTGTCTTTTGAATGATTAAAGGGATCTGCAAAATTTATAGTATCAAGTGTTATCTCTATATAATGTCCTAGTTATTAATCTCAGTGCAAATAATCAGGAATCTAAATGGTCACATACCTTTTTGTCCTTTTACGCACACTGTAGAAAAGCTGCAGCGGCTTCTTCTTGCTTCCTGCTGTCACGGTGATTTAAGGTAACACCACATTGTTTTCAGATATCAAAAGTGACATGCACTTAGTGTCATACTAAATTTAGGTATCACCAAAGTGCTTCGAGTTTGAGTGAACGCCTGAGTTAGGTATACAGGTGGAGCTAATCAGACTGATGTCAGCCGGCAACTGCATCACTAAAGCCAGCAGAGCAATACTTTGGTGATTTAAAGTCAGCGCAGACTGTCGATGAAATGCTTTAAAGCTGTCTCCTGCCTCAGAGCCGTAGTTTCAGACCACATCAGTGTAGCAGGACAGCATTTATTACAATAATGCACTTAAAAAGTCATCGCGTTCATTTGATTCCCGGATTAAAACACTGGTAAAGGTTGCTTTAAATTGTTGATATCCACTTAAAATATGGTTTTAAATTCAAAATAATGCAGTTTATGAAAATGTAATCAGCTTTTTAGATACAGCTTTAATAAGGACTTGTTTGCCTGACCCAATACTTATAGTCACTTTACGTCTTGGTCATAATAAGCCTGTATTTCGCACTCCAAATTTAGCAAACTCTACCTGCTGTATTTATAGATTCCCGCTCAGACTTTACCACCGTTCATTACTCTTTAATGACGGGATCATGTATAATGAGCAGGTGGTTAAATAAATAAGAATCTTGACTGGGTGTTCAGTACTCCTCTTTGCTCTGCGTTTGCTCATTTTTTAATTAATTAAAGTTAAAGTATGATTTTAAGCCGATGTCAGAAATGTTTATCATTAAGGAAAGGCAGCAGTGTCAGTGAACAGGATGGAGGTTTGAATTAGGATACCCATTTTTTAAAAGCTGAAATATGTTACCTAGATGTTCAGATTTTAAGAAAAATACATTGCAGTCGTCTTGAATCATTTTATTATCTTAGAGAGAGCTTTAACAACAAAAAGGTTTTATTATTATTTAGAAGAATCTGTAATCTTACGTCACTGTCTCCTTAAATCTCTAACATTTACTAAACCTTATATCAAGTTAGCATAATAAGTTACTCTTCATTTGTCTCTAGATGTGAGGCAAAGATCACCTCCATCTTTTAGCTCTTCTTCAGATTTTTCCTCTCCACAAAGCTGGCTGTGGAGTCAGCAGTCCTCCTTTAAAAACCTCATTAATGAAGTGTTAATATATTTCCCAGAGGGCTTTGTGTTTTTTTGTTTCTTTTAATCCGTCTTCCTCTACAACGTGGATATCCCTCCTTCAGTTAGTTCATTAAAGGCTTCCTCAGATGAGCTGCTCTTCTTCATCTTCTTCACAAACAAAACACTTCTCTGTCTCTCATCAGCGGCTGCTTACGGCGCTCTGTAACAGAGGGTTAGCGCCTCCCAGTGGACATACCACCAGTTACATCTTTGTTTTTGTAGTTTAGGTTCATATACTCAGAGCGTATTTTTCAGAATCTTTGTGACAGCAGAATAAAACAGGCAGGTAGAAATCATGAGCACATTATTATTTCTACTATAGCTGTGGTCTGTTTATTCTGCACTCCAGTGCTCCTGCTTTTAGTTTCACATTCACCATCGAGTTTGCAGCTTCTTTCATTGCCACTGGCTGCACAAAAAGTACAAATTACAGTACAGCACCTTAATACCCCCACGACAAGAAGACATATTTCTAGGACTATAGCCTTTACAATAGCTGATACTACAGTATTAGCATTTTAAGTAGTATGATTATAGTGATATAATTTGCTGCACTCTCTTAATGTCAGTATGAAATACTGTAATACTGCAGTACTCATCTTAAGCTCATAGTTCTGTTAATGCTATATTCAAGCTATTACCACTGCCCAGAACAGCAATGATACAATGATAAAGCACTTTTGCTTTGCCTGCCTGAACTAGTACTGAGAGCTAGTTCAGGCATGCAACCAGAGCAGCTCTGTGTCCTCATAATCACCCGATGGGTCTATTTAAAGAGCAAGCTTTCATGTTTCTGCATCTTTGCCAGTGCTGCACTGAAAGTTTCAGCCTCACCACCTCTGCAGCTTCCACCTGCAGACTCCAGCTGTAGGCGGTGTGAGATATTGTGTCATCACTCCTTACTTTGTGCTGGAAAGTTATCTGCAAGGATGATACCAAAGAAGGCAGCCTGGTTGTTTTGACCATTATCCCCACATCTTTGCTTAGTTTTTAATCGAAATATTATGCAACCAAAAGACGTCTTCCACATGCATCACTTTTATTGTTGTTACCTCTGCAGCTGGTCATACTTCTACTACTTCTTCATACTTCCAGTTGAAAGTATTCACTTCTCAACAAGGTGTCAAACAAAAGAAAAGTTGATTCCTAACCTGGTGTAAAAACATCCTATAGTGGCTACTCCTTCTGTGTTCACAATCACATGACTTTCTTGAGTATTCAGCAGTTGATGACTTTGCAAAGAAAACACAACAGCTCTTTGTGTGTCTTTCAAGAGTCCGCCATCTTTGTCTGAGGAAGGAGCAGTTTCATAATGAAGTGTGTGACCTGAAATAGGGCGTCTTCGACAAATCAGGAAGTGAGAGCAGAGGGTTCAAAGACCGCGATTAGCCTTTAATGAGATCTTTCAAGAACCTCTGATAGAGCAAACAGGACTTCTAAAACCCATACAGCCCTTTAAGAGTTTATGTGCTGATATGGTGCGGTGTCTGTCGTCAGTGTTTTCAGAAGCTAATCTCTGGGTGTCTTAAAGACAATCAGAGAGCTCTGACCTGTCCTGTCCTGTCCTGTCTCTTCTTTTCTCCTGAATTAAGGAGTGGCTCAGGTCGTCTGTCAGCACTCAAGGGGTTTAAGCTCATGTTTTCTCAGCTGGAACGACCTCATATATTAAAGACCATTCTGTACACTCTGTAATGATTGATGTCTTCACATTAACAGCGTTTTAATATATAAATGTTTTTTAATGAGCCCAGGGTAATTCATGATCGATTTCTTGACATTTTATGTGTGTGAGCTGACTTTTTCATGTTTGGTTGTATTAATTTTCGGTATGTTTTTACTTTTAAAAATATACAGCATTTCTAGTAATTCCCTCTTTGTCACTGAGTCAGAATTAAAGCTGTTTATAAAGGATAATATACTGCATTTATTTACAAATTAACTATCTCTCAATCCCAACCTGCACTGATTTGCATTTGAAGAGCTTTGGATGGATTTTAAAGACATTTGGTAATTTGACTGTTTTTATAATTTTGTGTTTCAGACTCTCACAGATCGAGGGCCGTCAGCAGCTGCTTTCCTCCGAACTTTTGAGCCTTCAGGAGAAAAAGAAACAGGCCGAACAGGAGCTCAAGAGAAACTCCAGCCTTCATACGTCCACTGTGAGTAACCACAGATAGGATTTTTGAGTGCCAGTCGGTTAAATGAGAAACTCAGTTTAACTTATTGTCACAAATAAGCAAAGAAGAGCATGAATCTAAGGCTTTTTTAGAATAAGGCGAAGAAATGTGCAGTAATAAGATGAAAACATGTTCAATGTGTGATATTATAAAGAGTCTGAGTTGGTATGGCAGCCTTTTCTGCAGGGTTTGACATGGAAACAAGATATTCATGACTATTATTTGTCATGGCTTGAGTTTAGGGACAAAACAAAAAAGGGAAAATGCACCGTCAGTTCAGTGGGGCAAAAGTTTGTTTCAAAAAATTGACAGTCCTCATTGCCAGTAGAGGATGTGAAATAAAGAGAGAAATAAACTACAACAATTTTTGCCATGTGGAGAGACTGTCAAAGGATGAGATAGAGAGAGGTTGACTGCCTGGTGGAGTAAAACACCATCCACCAGCAACCTGCAGGAAGACAAACACAGAACCAGTGAAAGGTAACCAATTAGCAGACCCTTTACAAGGGAACTCAGTCCTTTTGGTGAAAAAAACTAGAAAACTAGAACAAAATATAAACTAATGCAGAGAGGACCAACTTGACAAGTGATTAAAGTAATTTTAGGAGAGGAAGAAAGCCCGACTTAAACACAAATATAAGTTTATGCTCTATTTAGACACTTTTTAGAGCTGCATTTAGACACTTTTAAGGAGACAGCATGTACATGTTTCTCTTCCTGAGTTTGAGAGTCCGTGTCAGTCCACCAGTCGGTCTCTTGAAAACAGGGCAAGCTTATTGTCTCCCCTGTCCTACTGTCCTCATAAGTGGACCTTGAGCTGTTGATGTATCGTCTCTCATAAGGCTCTGAAAATGCATGAGAACACAAGAGAGAAAAAGAAAAACCTGAGAAGCTGAGCTGTTCAGTAAAACTGTTTTGTATTTCATTGTCCTCTTCAGTTTCAGTTGTGCACCTGTCGGGAGCTCCAGGTCTCCATCACCGATCATTTGCTCCAGTCGGAGAGGCTTGTGTTCCAGGAAGAGGCACTGAGCACGCTCCGTAACCTGTTGACACAAGATCTGCATAGGTACCAGGAAGAGAGGCAGAGACTGACCCGCTTCACGCAGAAAGTACTCACTCAGTCCCACAGGTAGACAAAACCGACTCCTAATAGAAGTTTGATTCCTTCAATTTAATAAAATAAAATGTCAAACATTAGTTTTTATACAAAAACTCTGTTTTATATCAATATCTAAGAGAGTAATGATGAAAAAAAATTATCTTTTCTTTTCTCATCAGGTTGGACAGAAAGGAAAGGTCTCCCCCTAGAGAGAGCGACCACAGCATGCAGGGAAAGAGTGAGACAGAGCAGGAAAACAACATGGTACAGCTTGATTTAAACTCACTTCACGTTGAAAAACCTTCTGACTTTGCTTGACTCTGATTTCCTGTTCTTGGTGCCAGTAGACCCTTTAACACCTCTTCCAAACAGTGTTTACTCTTTGGAAGCAAACTAACACTAAACCTAATCCCACCTGTTGTTCTGAAGGGTCCAGCTACTATTTTACCAACAGAGGTTTTAAACCAAACTCCAGAACATGGGTATACGTGTTAAATGGAAAATAAAAGGAACAGTCTGGGGTGCTCCATGAGAAGTGTGAGCAGTACTTGACTGGGTCTCTGTGCAAGAGATATTGATAAGGAGAAATGTTTGAAAATACGCTCCACAGTTGAGTGACAGAGAATAAGTTTCTGATTTTGCAGATTTTATCTGACATTTAAAGGGGAAGTACATTCATGATGCATGTAAAAACTGACTTTTGGGCTGGTGCTAATGTCTGCAACACAGTTTGTCACTGTAGCATCTGTCATCAGATGAGTTTTTTTAATGAACTTTATTTTGGGTCATTTTTGCCTTTATTAGAGAGGACAGATGAAGAAAGACAGGTAATGTGGGGAATCAAGAGTGTGGGAAGACATGCAGAAAATGCCGTGACAAAGCCTCTGTATATGGAGTGAACTTAGACCACTACACCAACAGTGCCCCCCATCAGATGAATTATATTATGAAGTAATGAGACCTAACAGCTGAGTCACAGAAATTAAACAATAATGCCTATTTAAGATTAATAATGCATATGTAATTATTTTCTAAGAGACTAGAGGAAAATTCACTTTAAGTCTTCTACGTTCTAACATTTTTGCTTAAAAGAAATTTGCTCCCGATGCAAAATAAGTAAATAGAAAGTGTTGGTTTCAACTTCAACATGTACAAGATTATAACTAAAACAGTAGGGCTAGTGAGGAGGTTAATTCAACCTTTTTTTTATTCAGCCACCTGATGTCAGGTGGTGAGTTACCAATATATACTTCTCATAAAGTATCAGCACATATCAAAGATATCCCCGACAATACGTGAACATTTTTTGACCCCAAACTCTCCAGTTTACAGCAAGAAAATGAAAAATCAAATATGTTATTAAAAACAAGGGTCTAAGAATAATGATCAAACTTGAGCTCTCAGCTGTCAAACCCATCAACCAGATCAAATAACAGCTCATTTAAAGACTACCTGTCCGTGCTTTCAAGGTCACAGACTCCAGGTGACTGCTGTCTATTAGGCTATTTCAATCTCTTCATAATAAAACTCATGTAGGTAACCAAATATAAAACAAATTTCACGATAATGCTCAATAATTCAAAACATATTCATTTCTCACAAACCTTATTCAGATATTTTTCTTTCTCTTGCAAAACTTTGAACTTGACCCGACAGAAAGTTGTTCGTTTTACCAGCAACTTTTATGCATATTCAGCATTCAAAAGGCCTTACAGGGTTAAAATCAGAACATAGGAAAGCATTAAAGGCAACATGATATGACGTGAAAATAAGACGCTTAAATTCCAAATGTTTGAAAATATAAGATTTAGTTTCCAAAATTAAGAATTAATCCAACCGTTTTAACCACATGTTGAAGTGGTCTTTCTCCTAAATTAGAAGGTATTAGTAATTTTTTCAGGTTTGGGGATTTAAAAACATCAAAACACCGTAAATCGTAATGATGATATTTAGATTTCAACTAAAGAACAAACTATAAAAGACAGAAAATCGCATTAAAGAAACCTCTCAGTTCAGTTAAGTTAAAGAAGAACAGTTTGACTGTCTCTTTGTCTGCAAATGTGTGTTTGTGTGAGTTTTTTTTCATTTTGGTGTGCATGTCTGTGATTGTGTGAGTGTGTGCATCCTCGTCTGTGCGTGTGTCTGGCATGGATCCAGCTGTTGTCAGTCTTTCTCAGACAGTCAGAGAGGAGACAGAGGAAACATCTGCCCGCTCATCTGGCTCTGTCTGTCACACACACACACACACACACACACACACACTTTTTGCATCTTTCTCCTTAAAAAAAAAAACCCACAGGCAGAAGGAAAAAAGTCCCATAATAAACTGACAGAGTTGTGACAGCAGAGGATGAGGGAGGAAACCTGGTTTTGGAGTCTGATTATAACAGGAAACCTGTCAAAGTGTCAGCACAGTTTAACTCATGAAGCTTAAACACAAACACAGCAGACAGGCCGCCTGCCAACCTGCTGAAGCTCCTGCACACAAATACTGTATGAATCACACTCACTGTTTCCACTTCAGACACAGCCTCATTCAGAAAAACTGGATTCTCTACAAAAAGTGAAAACTACATGTTTCAGTGATTTTTGGAATTCTAACTTAGTGACAGATAGTTTGATTCATGAATTAATCAGCTGATTTTATACATGTATGTCCATCACTATTAGTCATTATGATCCTGGAATAATTTATGCATACAAACTTATCAAATGTTCTTGAATTAAAAGCTGTTTAAAATACAACCACAGAAATTACACAATTATTACCTCTCATAGTCAGGAAAAGTAGATTACCATCCCCTATTCTCTAACAGCAATATGAAATATCCAAAATATGAAGACATCCACCGTATTAGTAAACACAAGGGTAGAATAAACAGGAAAATCTGCATTATCTCTGGTATTTTTTGTTAAATTTAGATTGTATTACTGATGATTTACCAGCTACACGACACATGATAACAAATGACTGTGGGGAGAACCAGCACTTTTTCTTTTCCCGTTCACAATCTTATGTTTAAAAAAACTCTTTAAAAAAAAGGACAGAGGAAACAAAAGCCATGCAAATCCCTCCATTTGTTCCTTTTGTTCCAACATTTTAATATTGATAAATGTTCAGTTAAGACTGGCCTCTTTTGAAGATTATTTTTGGATAATCCGTCACAAAATGAGGAAAAGGAATTCTATAAACACACACACTTTTGTTAGAAACATATTTAATGCATTTAATATAGAGGGCATGTGAATTTGTATGTTTTCTCACATATTTTATATGATCAATCTAACATCTATTTGTGCATCTTTAAAACCCAAAACCTTCTCAAACTTTCAAAAGTACTGAAAATAAGAGTTTTAAGTCAAATGAGCTTGTATTTATTTTTTCACTCTCAGGGAAATATTGGATAAATCTGATTTAAACTCATTATTCTTAGTTGAGTAAGAGCTGCTTATAATATCTGGCATAAATGTTTTAAAATAAGTTCCAGAAACTGAGCCTTATAACAAGATTTGGAGACTTTCTCTGTCGGATTTTAACCACAGATAGTTCCACTGTGTCCCAGGATTAAAATATTAAAGCTGCAAAATATTATTTATGAGACAAGTCAATTTGCAGATTATTTTCACATGGTTGGTAGAATCACTAAAATTATTCTAAAATCTGATCCTGGTTTCCTAAAGCTCTGGTGAAATGATCCTGTTTTAAAAACCTGAAATAGACTCATTGATGATACACGTAGAAAAAGGTAAAACCATGTTTGAAATAAACATTTTCTCTCATTTAGACTTAATTTGAACAGTTTTAATTGTTGCTTCATCCCCTCTTGCACGCTAACCTGTTTCTTTTTATTTCTACACTTAATTTCATTTCTATTTTTCACAGCTTGTTTGGCTGAAAGAACCCGGTGATCATAGACATAAGCTCATTTATTCATAAATGAGACATGTGGGATTATTTTGACTGGGTTCAGCCTGATCCGTAGTAAATATTCCATAATGTTAGGATAAATGTGGGCTAAGCACAGTGTGAAAATGCGCAGGCCTGAGGGTGAAGACCGAGGGCTGGTCGGCTGATTAATCTCTATTATTTACAGTCAGAATGAGTGGAGGTGGGGGGGGCAACAATAACAACAATAACAACAACAACAACACAGGAACATATTGTGGAGCAGATTGCCTTGGGCCAAACGTAGCTCAACGTTGAGAGACGTATGTGTCCAACATGAGACTCCTGCTGCTAATTGGTTATTTATTTCATTTTTTAATGTGCCGATCTTTACCCCTTCCTCAACGGTGGAAGTTTGCTGTACTTTGAGAGTGTTAGGAGTTTGTGTAAAAGGTGACACTTAAAGAGAGTTTCTTTTTGACTATAAGAGAAGAAAAGCACTCCCATAGAAGTCATAGACCGTTCGATTAGAGAGATGTCTGAAACAACGGAGAAAAATCACATTCAATGTCTCATGTGCGAGAGAAGTGTGCGTTTTAAAGCACAAGCAAGTGTACATATTTTTACAGTATATCTCTGTTAGGAGGAGTGCAGGTCAAGAAGTCAGCTCCTCTTTTAAACTCCCACTCCACAAAATCCCACCTCTGCGTACTAACATCAGGGAGGCATTCAAAGTAATTCCCACGATGCATTTCTGTCATATATCTGGGTCAGATGGTGTAAAGCTCTACACCATATGTCTGCTCTGTAGTGAGGCCACAGGGATGAAGGACCAGTGTGTGTGTGAATGTGTGTATGTGTTTGTGTTTGTGTGTGTGTGTGTGTGTGTGTGTGTGTGTGTGTGTGTGTGAATGTGTGTATGTGTTTGTGTGCAGGACTTTTGGGAGTTCAGATCTGGTTTTCCTGAATGTTTTCTATCTGTGTGATTTCTACGTTCACTTTGACACACATCATCATGCTAACAAATGTGAAGTTACGGTTCTGAACATAAGTGAACTCTTTTTTAAAATAAGTGTAGATAGAAAAACAATATTTTGCAAAATCAAATAGTGCCACAAAAAATTTTGGATGTCTGTTCAGCCATCTTAAATAATTTAATATGAAATAAAATTGAAGGTAAACATTATAACAAAAATAAATTAATTATTCATGCACATTAGAATTAAACATTCACGGTTATCTTAGCCGGTTACATGTTACAAATAGATTTTCAATTACTTCAATGAGAGCCAACGCTAGTGTGATGTTGTTTACCATCAATAAGTCTGAATAATCAGCCAACTGATTCATTAGTCCATGTCTAAGCTGTTATTAAGTCTACCTATGTTTTGAAGAGGCATCTACAGCTAAGCTCTACAATGCTTCAGCTCCAAAATAGCAATATTTTTCTTTCAGTTTGACCAAAACTGTTAGCCAGAGGGAAATTAAGGAGCTTTTAGCTGGTAATATGGAGAAGAAGATGATACTGATGTTAATGGTAGAAGGTTTTTCTCTCATGCTGTAGGGATAATATAACCAACATGCAAAACTAGTCAAGGATTTTTGGGGATTTTCACTCTTGGTAAAAATATTCTAAAACATAACTTTTGTCACTCAGTACCACAGGGATACACAAGTTACTATTGAATTTCAAGTCAAGTTGTGGCAGGAACTAAGACTGACCTTACACATTTGAAATTAGATCACTGTTAACCACAGTCGTAGCAACTCAGATGTACTTTACACACTGTGTGGAAGTGACAGAACCTGCAACGACAAGTCAGAGACAGATATTTTGTTGTTAATTATACTAAAGACTCCTAGACTTTTGCTGATGTGTTTACAGGCAGTTTTATGTGATTCAGCCGAACAGCTTCAGAGCGACGTATACAGTCTACAGGCTGTTCGATTACTCGCCATGATGGAGAATAGATGCATGTTCAGGCTTGTAATTCAGATCAAAAACAAAGACTTCTGCATGAGAGCCAATGTTACTTAAAGTTGATGGCTCTTGTGTTTTTCTGCAGCTTTGTGTACAACTGTTCTAACTGTGATGGTCTGTTTTGCCTGTAATAAAACACCAACACCACAGATTAATGCAAAATTATAAATGCTAGACCAAAACAGGCCATCCATCTGTTAAGACAAATCCTGTCAAAATGTGGGTGTCTTCATAAACCAAGGAAAAATTATCTGCTTTCCTTTCCTAGTTCTACTTTAATGACAGTGATTGACGGAGCAGATGCTGAAACAGACACAAAAAATGTGATTTAATTTCACATTCAAGGGTATTAATTAAAGCGTCAAAATGGATTAGACTTTTTAGTATATAATTATCTTGATTATACTTTTAATATACATGTGAAATCATTTTACCCATATTAATTTATCATCTTTAAAAGCCTGCCTCTGATAAAGTGATCCCTGGAGAGATCTTGACCTGAATATTCATAAACTCACTGGAACAAATAAACTCCACAGAAGGTCAGGAATTTAAGAGCGAACACGCTGGGTGTCCCCGTCTCGTCTTTCCATGAGAGTCCAAACTGAGCGCGCTCTGCTCACAGGGCAAAAATAATAACATTAAAATCATCAGCTCAGAGCTAATCCCATCCCGGCCTGTAAACATTTTAATACTGAGGTGATTAGCAGTGATCCACCCTCCCTCTTTGCCTGCCCAGACCCCGGCTTCACTCCCAGCCCAGCCTTGGCTCACCGTCCCCTGGGGAGGCAGCCAGGCGAGTCCCTGGATTAAGGCCACTCGGTGCTTTGGACCCTCAAGCCCCGAAAGTTAAACCCCTGGACATTCGCCACTTCATTTCTCTAAGTGGCATCAGCCTCCTTGTTATGATTGTTAATTAAAGTTGGATTTAATCAAGTGGCTTGTTGGCAAAATTTATAAAAGTGCTGCCATTTTCTGCTCCATTCTTTGTTTCTGAGTGAGTGGAGTGGGTTGGAGTGGGTTTACGAATCATGGCGTCTCACTGTCAGTTCACACGCCGTATACTGTGTGCTGTACATCCCGTCTTTTATTCAGTGTGAGAAAGTAAAATGCTGTTCTGCAGGGGGGGAGGGGGCAGATTTTTCAGATGAGTGAGCAGATGTTGCTCTTCCTCTGGAGGGATTTATGTCAGATAGAAGCACACACACACACACACACATACTCACTCAAACGCAGCATGTTGTATGCATTTGAACAGTGAACAACGTCTACCCTCTGCTAAGGATGCACTCTCTTATCAAGCTTAATGGAAGAGTCATATTAAAACTTGCTGTAACACTTACAACTTTTACTTTTACTGTTTGTGCAAGCTAATGTTCTAATGTTTCTGGGTAGACTGTGTAAAAAGTAACACCACCACCTCAACGTCATGCACACTAACTTGTACGCACCGACTGCAAGCGTCTCTTCAGGAAAGGAAATAATGGTACACTCAGTTTGTCTACTTTGCTCATTGCTGAAATCTAACATGCAGCTTTTGATTGATCTATTCATTAATTTATTTGTTGGCTTAGCTTACAAATCATGCAGACAGTAGTGCTTGGGATGCTTTGATTGACCTGCATATGGATCAATCTTTGGTGCATTATTTGTGCTTTTTGTTGACTTGGGTATGAATGAGTTAGTCAGTGTGCTCTATTTGTGGTGCTGATGGGGATGTTTTAGCGTTACTAGTAGTTGTATTTTTAATTAGTCATCATATATAACTCAATCATTTCCACTTTTTAATCAAAGCCAACAGTCATAGATTAAGTTATAACTAAACATGCAGCAGCAAAATCTCCTCTCTAATCGAAATGCAGTTTCAGCAGATGGCTAACATGAGTCTAGTTCTGCTCAAGGTTTCTGCCTGTTAAATAAGTTTTTCCTCACTGCTGTAACTTGCTAAATACTGCAAAGTGTTACACTCATGTGGTTGAAAATGGTATGGGAGTAGATCTGATTTTACAAAAGGGGACTTAATCTTATCCCATCTTGAAGTTTGGTCTTTCTGGATATAACAAATTGAACAGTCTAGAGCAGCTTTTTTTGTCACGTCTTGGTAGCTAGCTTATATTTTTAAAACGTATCTGTGTGGATTCTGGGTTAAATTTGAACAGGAATAACAAGCTTTATAGTTGATAGCAACAGACTCCACTCAAACCTGTCTGTCACTTTACCTGACCTGTTATAAAGGCAGAAATGACTCATAAAGGTAAACCAAAAAATTAAACAGTCTTACTTCACTGTATATGAAGATTTTTGTAATAACCCTTTAATATTGTTTTATGCTTCCCGGTATCAGCTTTTTTTCTGAGTCAGTATCCATTAATGTACATCTAAAACCAAAAGCCAAGATGTCCGCCCAGTCTGTTGACTTATCATAACCCATAATGCACCAAGACAGAGTAAAAGAAATGGGAAGCAAGTGTGTTCATGTTTATTGTCTGTAGTATCACCCACCATTAACTAGGTACATTTGCTGCTCAGACTGCGTTAACATGGTTTTGGGGGTCTATTATTGTGTTCACTTCTTTCAGCAAGGGTCTGAGCCTTCGCCTCGCAAATCGCCCACAATTGTCCGTCAGGGCGCCGTCAAAGACGAGGTCGACCACATCAAGAAGGCCAGTCAGAAGCCCTCTGGAGTCCTGTCCGGGGGTTCAAACCTGCGCCGAGCAGGCAGCATTAAAGACCTAATCAGTAAATTCTCTGGGCCAGAGCGCGCCTCTTCTCCACTGAGCCCCTCCTCTGGATCCCCAAAGTCTCCCTTTCCCGAGATTCTGGGCTCACCAAAGTCCAAGATGAGTCTGGTTACACTGAGCAGTCTTGACCCGGACCCGAGTCCAGCCCCTGTCATCACCGTTACTCCACTTCACGCCTCTTCTCCACTGAGCCTCTCCTCTGGATCCCCAAAGTCTCCCTTTCCCGAGATTCTGGGCTCACCAAAGTCCAAGATGAGTCTGGTTAACCTGATCAGTCTTGAACCGGACCCAAGTCCAGCCCCTGTCGTCACCGTTACTCCACTTCACGCCTCTTCTCCACTGAGCCCCTCCTCTGGATCCCCAAAGTCTCCCTTTCCCGAGATTCTGGGCTCACCAAAGTCCAAGATGAGTCTGGTTAACCTGATCAGTCTTGACCCAGACCCAAGTCCAGCCCCTGTCGTCACCGTTACTCCACTTCTCGACTCTTCTCCACTGAGGCCCTCCTCTGGATCCCCAAAGTCTCCCTTTCCCGAGATTCTGGGCTCTCCAAAGTCCAAGATGAGTCTGGTTAACCTTATCAGTCTTGACCCAGACCCGAGTCCAGCCCCTGTCGTCACCGTTACTCCACCGATCAGGAAAAACAGTCAAAATGGAGATAAACTGGCTCAGACAGACACGAAAACAAGTCCAATTATAGCAGGAATCGCTAGTTCAGAAGGAGGCGTCTCTGAGAAGACTGAATTAGAGTCAAAGAAGAAAACACAAACAACAGACTCTGGTAGGGAATCGGTGGCTGACTCCGGTATGGGATCGGTAAGCGAAATAAACGTCCCGAAAACCCTTCTGTGTTGATGTCCACGCATGACAAGAAAGCTCTGCATCCGCTGTGCATGAAGATGTCAAAGCAGCATGGCACTGCAGCTGTCTTTAAATGCATCTCAATCTGGATAACAACGATAACGAAAAGCATCAAACCGTGATGGGCTCTTTAATCAAACTAATCAAATTGGTCTCAAACTCCCCTTTCTGCTCGATCCTATCCTATGAATCAGCTTCTGCACTGGAACAATTCATCTGTGATCTAACATCATAACACCGACCTTTACTTTGTGACTGTGTTGACTTTAATTGCATGAGACTGTTTGGTTCAGGAGCAATGTGCTTAAGCTTGCATCTGACAATTTGCTTGACAAGTAATTGTGTGTTTACCAGCTTGTTGTGGTGTTCTTCTGCCCCCTAATGGCCAGGCCAGAAAATTCACAACTGTAATTTTTCATGAAATCTCAGTTGGCACATTGTGAAGGAAAATCTGTTGGAATGAAATCCTGGAAGCTGAAACAGATTAAAAAGTTGATTATTATTAAACTTCAGACAAAATTGATAATTGCTATGATCCTCATTGTATCTTTTCTCCCAGAAGGATTGTTACTCTTACGAATCTTCAAAATTAAACTGCTCTTTTTGTCTGATTTGATGTCCAATCTAATCATCTTTTGTCAATCTAATCTCCTCTGTCTGTTTAATAACTGACACAATGCTCCTTGAACTCATCCTGTGTTTTTCATACCCTCTGATGCAGGTGAATCTTTTTGTCAAAAACATCATTTTTATGCCTCGTCCCTCTTTTCTTTCCTCTTCCTCTAGGAATCTGAATTTGATACCAACAAGCAGCCAGAGAGCCCATCAGAGGAGGAGCCCACCACACCCAAAGTCGTGTCCACCAGCCAGAACCCGAAATATCAGCTGTTCCTCAACAATGAGATAAAGACCAACGGGGTGAGCGGCAGGGAAGCAGATGGTCTAGGCGGAGGCGGGCTGGTGGGGGAGAATGGCCCCAGGCTGCCCCGATTGGAAACACCCCGGCAGGGGATGAACCACTTTCGAGGGTCTCTGGAGTCCCTGACCCCACGGGAGTGGGACACTATGTCTGACAGGGTGGGTGAGGTCGATTGGGGACTCTAAATGTTTGTGAATCAGATCTGGGAGATTAGAGACAGTCCTCTGATAATCACATGCTGTTTTACAGCTGGATATCTGTGATTTCTAAAAAGAAAAATGGGAGAGCGCCATCTCCTGGACAAAGCACTGATCCAATTCTGTTCATACAATATGAAAACACCACATCTTTAAAGAATTAAGACAAGATACAACCATTTGGTAAAGTTTATTCTGGACCTCTTCTCCCAGAGAGAAATGATCAGTGCTGCAAAGTCAAACCTTAGCAACTGAGTAAAAAGTCATATTTTTATGAATAAGTGGGAATTTCTGCAGATGTGTGAAACTTAAAGCACAATTCTGCTGCACTTTTACATTATCCTGCACGAAGAAGAAATGTTCAAGTATTCATAGATAGCACCTGGAGATTAATCATCTGGTGTTCCAGGAATTTGACACAAAACACGCAAGCAATGAAAACTTATTCAACAACATACAAAGGCCGTCAAGCACCAACTCAAACTTTCTTCCCATAGTGCCTCTACATCTACAAAGATTAAACAGGAACTGATTTTAAAAAAGTGGATAAAGAGTTGGGGTTTTTTACACTGTCTAGTAGTTTATTGCAGTCAGAGGGAGCAGTGAGTTTAATGGCATGTCTTTGTTGGTTTTTAGGGCAAGGATGGAAATTTGCGGTGTGTCTGAGAGAGTACGGGGATTTGTAGGATGGTAAATATTATTTAAGAAAGGGGACTCAGTTAAAAAAATGCATTTAAAAAAATTGCACTAGAGCCTGTGATAATGTCTTCATGCAGTGCAAAAAGACATAGACACACAAAGAAATGCAGTTAATTACAAATATAAAACTTTTTTTTAATTGAACTCATGAATATTTTAAAGTTGCAGTTTTTTACATAGGCAAAAACCTCGGATCTTGAGAAATGAAGCTGATGCAGGTGTGCTAAAAAAACTGCAGTTCCTCAAGTGTCCTCTTGAGGCTGACTGCAGAAGCAACAAAAACTACATACACACTCAGCCAAAAAAAAAGCCTTTTTTTACAATGGCGTCCAGTAATTATACAGCCTATTGTCAAAACCCTGACAACCAACAACTTCAAGATATATTTTTTCCCTTCCAGATGTTGGATGACATCTTCTGGAAAAAGCACAGATTAAAGGTTTCTTATTTGCTGACTATGACTATCACTGATTTATCATACCAGAGTTTCTCAACTTCTGGCAGACTTCTGCAATGGTTTTAACATCATAAATGCTTTTTCAGATGTTAAATATTTGATTAATTAAATGTTGGTTGAGAAACTCAGTTGTATGAAGTGACCGAAGAGTTAAATGTTGCCTCACATCAAATCCAATCATTGCCAGAACCGCTTTCGCAAAGTCCAGCTTCTAAATGTTCAGTTCTATAATGGAAATAAAATGATCAACTAGAGCCAATGTGCAGCTGTCAATAAAAAAGGTCATGCTTAATGACAATGTTTCAACAAGTGATCAATACTAATGTAATAATAAATTATATTTTCTTTTTCTCAATTTATCTTCATTTAATTTCTGCAACAATTGTTTGAATTTTATTTACCACCAATAGAAGAAGATGCTAAATCTATGCTTCTGCAATTGTTTTCAATCCGCAATAAGATCCATTTTCATTACATGTTTCTCTATCTATAACTTTATTACTGTTTTGTTTTGTTTTTTTTCCTAGGCAAGCTTTTCTGACAACTCTCCCAGGGTGTTTCACAGTCCATACTCCACCTCCATGGATTACAACCCCACACATCGCATGTCTGAGTTTAAGGTTATTATATTTCCGCTACTTTAATATGCAAGATGCTACCTGGATGTATGTTTATGATTTGTTCAAGTTCTTCTGTTTTCTGGTTGAAGAAATACTCCAAATGTCAAAATCTTAGGTGGCTTTTGCCTTTAAAATTTACACAAGCAAGCCTCCGATATAACTGAGTGAAGGGACTGACTCTGGTCTTTGCCTCTTTGTTCAGCCCGGACCGTCTCCTGCCACCTCTGAATTGAACCTCTTCAGCTTCACCAGTCGCAGCACCAGTCCAGTAGCCCACCCTCTCAACTCTCCTCGCCCGCGATATTCTGCCTATGACAGTTTGATAAAGAGGAGGACCGAGATGATCCACCCTGTAAGTCGCATTCACACAAATACTGTCAACTACCCACACATATACTACAGACTTATTAATTACACTGTTACTTTTTTTTGATGTTGATTGAAATCTGACAAATATGGGACTTTAACACCAATACCACAAATTGTGTCCGGAATTTTTCTTGGTGGTTAAATTTGAAGAGGTGATGTAATATCTATATTTATCACACAATTTACAATAAACTAAAGCTCCTCTGCTTGCATGTGTCACCAAAAACTGTCATATTTTCTTAAAATGCTGCAATTTTTTTATATTTATTTTTGCAGAATCTGTTGTCGTTACTGATACCAATATATCTGTGATAGGCTAAAATCAGCTGCATAGATCAGTCAGGCTTGAATGTTTGTATTTAGGGTTTATTTATGTCTTTGTCGCAGCAGCAGCAGCATCAGCAGCTGCAGCTCCAGCAGCAGCCACAGGTGATAAATACCCACTACAGTATGCGCTCTAATACAGTGGGAGCTTCACCCAATAGGAAAGACTACATAGAAGAGCTGACCAAACAGATGGATGCCTGTCAGAAGGTATGCTTCATCTCCTTCATTTCTGGGAGTCCAGAACTTGCTATTGATGCCTGATGGAAGTCAGATATGAACAGTGTATTCTGTGTTTTCTTCAGCGTAACCAGTTCCTGGAGGCAGAGAGCATTGAAATGGACAAAGAAAGGAACCAGATTAGGTCAGGTGTTGTTTTCTTTCCATTACTTTCTGTTTCTGGTCACATTTACACTTTCTTTTGAATCTTATTTTTTTAGAGTAAGCTAACAAGCTGTTTTACTGTGTCTCTGAAGGTTTGAGATGCGCAACCTGCTGGTTAACAATGAGGACCTGCTGAGAACCAACACTCAGCTGAACAATGAGATGAAGAGGCTGAGGGAGCAGATGCTGGAGATGGACAGAGAGAAACAGGCCATGGTTGAGAGATTCAGAACCATGGAGGTAAGAGCAGGTGGATGAATGGATGAATGAATGGAAAGATCCAGCAAGTTATTCATGTGTTTGCATGAGTGTTTCTTCTTTCTGTGCAGATTGAGGTGAAGGAGGCACGAGAGGTGATGGTGGAGGCCAACAATCAGGAGTACGCCTTCAATTTCCTCCAGCAGTCACTCCAAACCCAGCTGAAGGATGCAGAGGTACTAAAGCCCAAAACCCCAGTAGTAAAAAGAGAGACAGAAGGAACGGGTGTCAGACAGTATTGCTGCCTTATCCTCAACAAAAAAATCTTGTACATTGTGATCAGAGTTCCTCAATAAATGACAGGGGTTTCTCTTTAAATCTTTAGGTTTTGGTTAGTACTAGACACCAATGTTAAAAAAAAAAAAAGAACCAGAGCCCTAAATACTGTGTGTTGTGTGGTGTTCAGGAGAGTCTGGAGAAGGAGCAGCAGCACTCCCAGAGTCTTTCTGAGAAGCTGTGGCACGCAGAGAGGCAGCTGGAGGAGCTGGAGTTTGATAAAGGCACCAAAAGCAAGAAGGCGTCTGAACTTAACAGCACTATCGAAAGACTGGAGAAAGAGGTAAAGAGATCGAAAAAGGATTGTTTGACCTTCACATGTCTATTAAACCAAAAACATTATTATCTATGGAAGTTGAAATACCATATCCTTATTATTGTATATTATATTGTGAAATTAGTGAGGAGATGGCTGAGTTGGGTATCATCTGCATGTCATGATACAATACAGCCAAACCGAGAATAGAGCCTTGGGGAACTTTAAAGATCAAACCTTGGGCTGTTGTCACTTTACTGAATTATTGTTCATGTTCATGTAATTTTATGAAATGCAGTTCACAGCAGTACCATCATGGGAAGATATGTGATCTCTTCAAGTGGTCTGCTAATGTTTTGGAGATCAGTTATACTCCTGTGAATTCACAAGATCAAGTACCCTTAGATTTACATCCTTTCTTAACGCTCAGTGGCTAAAAACAGCCACTGACATTGACTGCTGTGAAAACATATTGGATTCATATTTTTTTCAGATTTTTTTTCATATATCCCTTTATTAACATCTGCTTTATTCAAAACTAGTAAATGTTTCATTAAGAATCCAAATTTTAACCCTTTAAGGACCCATTTAAAATATAAAGTCACTAAAATTGGGGAAAAAATGGGAGGAAAACGACTGATTTTTATTAGATTTATTTTCTACCATATCAGTGACATTATGTTTTGAATGGACCCTCAAAGGGTTAAAAAAAATGTTTTTAGATGAAACATTCACTAGTTTTGACCAAAGCAGAAGTTAATTAAGAGATATATGAAAAAAATATTGGAAAAAAATATTAACCCAATATGTTTTTACAGCAAAGTTAGTGGCTGTTTTTAGCAACTGAGCGTTAACAACGGATGAAAATTTGCCCACCGTGTATTTTTAAGTCATATTCTCAAAGTGTCCATCAATATAAGCATCTGCACAAAAAATCCTCCCATTTGCTGCAGTAAAAAAAAAAGTTACGTGGAAATTAGTGGCTAAATTTTGCCCCTAGTGGCTGATTTCAGCCACAGCGTCACACAAGGGTTAATCAGAAAGAATATTAGCTTACATAGCAGGGTCAAAATGACAAATAATGTGTGTATGTGCCTACTAATGTATACAATAAGTTGGTGTGTGTGTGTGTGTTTCCAGCTGTCTGAGGCCCTGCAGGTGTCGACACAGGCCACAGCAGAGCTCAACCTGCAGCAGAAGCTGCGTGATGATGGCCAGGTGAGGGTGGAGGAGCTGGAGGAGTCTTTGCTGGAGAAAGAACAGGAGGTGGTAAAACTACAGGCCCTCGTCAACAAACTGCAGGGAGAGGTACGACCCTGAAAGTCTCTTTTCATCTAAATATGTAAAGCTGCAAATTGAAGGATTTACTCCAGGTGCATTGTTCTTATGGTCATTGCATGCGTATGTGTAGGTCTCTGGTAAACTGATCGATAAGGAACGAACGCTGGAGGAGGAGATCCAGCTGAGAGAGAGGATCCAGCTGCAGTGTAAGCAGGCAGAGAGGTCAGTGGAGGACCTCCAAATGGAGCTGCACACCACCATTCAGGGGAAAGAGGACCTGGCTAAACAACTCAAACAGGCCCAGGTAAATCACTGAAAACTCAGTACTGAACTGGTACAGTAAGAGTAAAATCCTGCTTTGTAGTTTTGGACACCATCATATTTTGTAAATAAGTAAAATAGCTGTTTATGGATGATAAAAGTTGCATGTTTGACCTGTAATTTTATAGTTTGAATGAATCTCGATAAGTTTTAGTATTCAACACTAAACATTGACAAATAAACACACGCACACACACACTTCTCTCTCCATTTGCCATGAATTAAATAAGTGCCATTATTAGACAGTATCTATAGTATAAAAACAAACATGACCCAGTGATTCAAATAGAGATGTCCACTTGAGTTTATCAGTCATGCAAACCATCAGAGTTTGGGGTTAATGAGGCATTAATTATGCTAATCCTGCTCCTGCCTTAATCCCGAATATTCATCATACTGCTATTTCCGTAGAAACTTTATCCGTCCCATTTCTGAATAACCTGAATTTGTTGTGCTGACGGTTGTCACCATGAATGTTGACCTGAGATCAGAGGCTGTCAGAGAAAAAATAGTGTAGTTTAATTGTTTAGATGATGCTAAATTCCTTCTTCTTCCTCTTGTTTCAGGAGAAGATGATTGACCTGGAGACTGACCTGGAGGAGCTGCATGACAGTGAGCAGAGGTGGGCCGCAAAGCACAAGAGAGCCATCGAGCAGGTAAAAACTCAAGGGACAGAAAGTGTCATTTGTGGGATTTATCAGCTAATAAACAAACTTGATTACTATGATTGGACCGAGTACATCCAACTGAGAGTGAGACATTTCTGTTTATTTTCTGTTAGACTGAGCAGCTGCAGCTGAAGCTGATTCAGGAGAAGGATATGAATGATGTGCTGGAGACTGACAAGGCCGGCATGGAGAGACAGGTACTTTGTGTTTATAGATGTGTTTGGTTGTATTCTGATTTATTTGGACCCTTTTTGCCATAATGTTTCACTTTTCACATGAGGGAAACCTGCAGATTTTCGAGGCTCATGTCGGTAAAAAACAGTTTTGTAATATTTAAAGGACATACTATAGTTGCAACTATCTTTTAAGAAGCCCAAATTCCCAGATATGGAAAATTTTATTAACAATACCCATTTCAAAGGGGCAAAAGTCACTAATTTCTTGTTAGAAAACAAAAAAAGGGTAAAAAATAGGTGGTGAGCAAAGATTTTGTAGTTAAATCACTGTAAAAATGTTGCTTTCTGCAACAAGCAACTTTGTTAAAAAACTTTTACAGTTATTAACTGTGACACAACTATGAGACAAAACGTAAGCTCAGCTCTGCGCTTTAAGAAACCCTGTGAAATCAAGTGTTTAAAAGCATTTCTCAGTATGTGATGAATGAACAACAGAGGCATAACTCGAATGAAGCCAAAATCTGAAATAAGCTTTTTCTTTCCCTCTCTCTCTCTATAGCTGCGTGAGTTGCGTTCAGAGGTGGAGGAGCTTCAGAGCTCCAGAGTTCAGGAGGATGTCATCTCCAGGGCTGAGACTCGAGTCAAAGAGCTGGAGAACACACTGAGGACCGAGGAGAGGTCAGTCACATCACTGCTGGTTTTGACTTGAACTGTTCATCAGGTTGTTTCCTCTCAAGTCTAGTCATACCTGTAGCTCAGATCTTTTGGTCAGGACCAGAAAGTGACCATACGGGGGAAAAAAAACATCCAAACTAGCATGGATTTGGATATGAGAAATATTTGACCAATGTAACCCATGCTGTAATGAGCTGGAACGCACAGACATGCATGTTCAGCTAAGCTATTGCTACAGGCTCATGAGTTTGTGTTGTGTCACAGGAACAAATCTGTTCTGGGAAACAGTGTCAGCAAACTGGAGAGGAGGATCAACGAGCTGACTGACCAGATGGAGGAGGAGCACAGGATAGCTAATGAGCAGAAAGAGCTGGTAACACTAAAACACAGAGATACACGCACACACACACTCTTTTCACCACATGATGGCAGTGTAAGCAAAGTAACCAATATGTTTAGTGTCCCTCTTTTCAACAGGAGTAGAAAGATGAAATATCCACATCTATCTTTATTAACATCAAGATACTTTTTATGCAATTAATTTAACATAAATGGACATCAAAAGTACTTGATTAAATCATCTGTTTTGAATGGATTTGGTCTTTTATTCTGAAAATATTGTTGTTTATGCCAGGACATTTTTTGCTTTCTGCAAGCAAAACTCCTTTTTTTTATTTTCTTTTTTTAATCTATCCTTTTAAAGGTACAGTATGTGTTTTTTTTTTCTGGCATTTGGCAGAACAGACTTGGTTGTACTGAAATATTAAGCATTTGTTTACATTAGTTCTTAAAAAATGGTCTTTTAAGGTGTTAAAAATTTGACATTACCGTGAGAGAAATTTGCTTCAGAGGATATTTCACAAAAATTATGACCTGCCAAACTATTCAAGATGATTTTGTTAAATGTTGTGCAAACATATATAGACAAACGAGGAAAGTCTATGTGATAGCTCACACTGTTTTTAGCCGTAGGTGGCAGTTTTCATCTTCTCCTGTGAATCCAAACTAAATGCTGCTCTGTGATCCCTCCTCCAGATGGCCCAGAGGATCCGTTCCCTGAAGCGTCAGGTAAACGAGGCAGAAGAGGAGGCGAGCAGGAAAGAGGCTCAGTACCGCCACACCCAGAGAGAGCTGGCAGAGGAGAGGGAGACGAGTGGCCGTCTGCAGAGGCAGCTGCTGGACCAGCACATGCAGACGAAGTATGAACATTAGCACACTGACATTTTCTCACACTTGGTCTACACTTTGGCATCACTTAGAAGTTAATACTTAAGATTTTAAAAGGCTGTAAGAGATAAGGGAGAAAAAAGGTCTAGTCCAACTTAAAAATACCCAAGATTTTTTTTAAAAAAAGAAGAAAAATAATAGGAGCAATCTTGTCATTTCTCCTGGCAGTTAGTTTTCTCACTCCTGGCTCACGGTAGAGTTGATTCCTGTAAACTTTGTGTTTAGATCCTACCTCTCATTGTTTACATGTCGTAGTGATCCTGGCCAAGACACTGAGCCTAAAACTGCTCCAGAGTGGTTCCAGGTTGTAAAATCAGCCCTGTTTTAACGCATGTGAGAGGGATTAGTAGTGCTTGTGCACCAGACCAAAATCATCACCTTTGTTCCATAAATCAACCTGTTTCTCTTGATGTCACAGGCGTATGGATTCTCTGACCATCCGTCAGACTCTGGACAACCTGAGGTTGGACTTGAGCGTCGACGATGAAGACGAGGAGCCGCCAAAAGAAGAAGAAGAAACAACAACGGGCCAAGTCACCAAAGTCTAAACATCACACTTCAGCTCATGTGATAGGCAATGTCTTTATACTGACAGTAGAGTTTGGATGTGTTTACATAGGGGATCTAAAACTGCCACCAACAGCAATAACTCAGAGAAGTCGAACTTGTAGCATGAAAAAAACAGACTTCAGCACTTCAGTACTTTTCTTGGGAAAGTACAGTGACGGCTGAGAGATAATGGAAATAACATCTGATGCTCATTTGAACTTTTGAAGGGGAAAAGGTTTCTTTTTTTTAACCCTTCGGTTCACAAGTAACATTAAATATCTGCAAAATTTAGAGTGCATATGACCAAACCCGAAGATTATCTTTACTTACAGACCAACAGGTTTTTATTTTTGACAAATCCTCTCCATGTAAACTCCTGTTTGCGCATTTTCCTTATGCATTTGAGACTTAATTCATAACATCTGCTGTACAGAAACTTAGTGCAGTGACATGTTGAGGAGAGACTTGCTGGTGACAAAAACAACTGGATCAGCATTTGAAAGAAGTACTTTGTCATTTTAATTTGATATTACAGCTGCTTCGACCAACAGCAGGGGTTTAATGATATTCAAAAGGACTTGTTGCAATCCTGCAGAATTTGGTTAAAGAAGGGATCACCTTTGTTTGAAGGTGTTGAGTTTGTCTTGTCATACCCACAGGTATCATTGTTGGTCACTAACATATTATTTAGTTTAAACTACAGAGCATGGTGTAAGAGAGGAGGAAGGATCTCTGCTTGTGATTGTAGCTGTTTTTGATTCACACACAGAAACAATAAGGAGATTATTTATATTGAACACTTTTTTCGTGTTTGAGCTGTTTTTATGGTTTTTAAGATTTAATTTTCTGTATCTTTGATGCTTTTGGGGTAAAAAAATATACTAAGAAAAGATTTGTGTTAAAAGGTTTAGTTTTAGGTAGTGAAGAGGTTTTGCTGCTGTATTGATTTAACTCACTGTGTCCTCTGTCTACAGTATCTGCTCAAGAGGGAAGTTCTGAGGGGAAGATTAGATATGCAAGCAACGGTGTAAAAAGAAAAGAAAAGAAAAGTCATAACTTTGCATTTTTCTATCTTTTAGAGTTGTAAATAATACAGATTAAGGCATTTTATCATCCAGGAGTAAAAACATGTCTTAACGAGATTTAATTAATGATATGTTTAATGCTAAGTGTTGAAGTGGCATAAAATATAATTTTACATGAGACAGTTTATATGCTATGTGGTTTTCTTGGTTTACTCTGTTTGCTCTTATTCTGGGGATTACTTTAAAGAGGACTTAAGTACACAGAGAAAAGCAATCAAGGCTGGGATGTTAAAATCAAACCAATGTAGTATTCAAAGATTTCATCCTGAAAATATGCTCAAAAAACTTTAAATCCTGGGCAGAAACTCTAGAAAACCCAGCCACATGCTGCATTCTTGGATGATTGATATTGTAAACACACAAAGCTAATATTCAGACGCTTTAACAATTGAGTTTGTTTACATTGTTAAGTGTGTTTTGCTTTTTGGAAATAGGAGCATGAATCCTAATATTGTGTCCAGGAGGGGGTTTTTGTGTTCAGCTGTTGGGAGTAGAGTTTCTGCTAAGTATCACTGGTGTTGTTGTTTTTTTTTTTTTTTTTCATTACAGAGGGGACAGAGTCTACACACATGTAAAAAGAAAACAGAATGCATATACTTATTTTTGTAACTACACTTCACAGTCTATTGGTTCTGCTGGGTATTTATTTTGGTTATTCACATTCTCGGTTTTGGTGAGAAGTTTCTACAAAACGGAAAATAAACTTTTCTTCATCAAAGATTCTGGGGAAAAGTGTGTTACTTTGATTAGAAAAAAACTTTGATTTAAAAAAAAAAAAAACAAGCTGGGACTGTTTTTATAAAATGTTGTCAAAAACTGGATTCAGTGGTTTAAAATCCACCCCTCACTATTTAAAGCTTTAGTGAGTAACTTTTGTTTTATTTGGCACCCCACCATAGACGGGCTCAAAATCCCATGAAATTTGGCAGGTGGGTAAGGACCGGCTTAAATTAGCATATTTGCTGTGCCCACATATATATGAACAAAAAAATGCTTGGGGAGTTTCCTGTATATTGGTTCTACCTCTGCCAGAGTTTAGTCATTTGATAATGCTCTGGCATCGAACAATTTGACACCAAACATATGTTGCAGTGCCACCTGCTGGCAGAGGGGAATACATTTTCGGTTAATGGTCTGTAACTCCTCCTTTATTAATGGGATGCAACTGAGATTTGTTCAGGACACACCTGATGGGGCACCACAGCGGCAAGAAAATTAGCACCATGTTTCGTTTAACTGTGCCTAGGTGGCGCTATGAAATGTCTCAAAAAAGAAGTATATATATACATAACAATCTGTAATATTGCTATAGATATGCACAGCCACATAAAATTGGTACGCAGCAGTAAAAGTACAACACCAAACAACACTGTGACAACATACCACTTGCCTTCATTTCATGAAAAACAGCTGTTGTTTAATCACCACTGATCAGCACTGGGTCAGCTGTATGGCGGCCATTTTATCCATATTTGGTTGAAAGGCAGTAAAGAGATCATTGGAAATTCAAATCAAAACAATTTTAAATAAAAACAAACCAAAACAAAACAAAAAAATGATGAAAAAAATCACAGAGCTGTGATGTCATCAGAGCTGTGATGATGTCATCAGAGCTTTGATCTCATCAAGGGGACTCCAGAGTAACTCTGAGCTAGCACTGTCTAGAAGACGTCTACGTTTGAGACACGGATTTATCAACTCTCAGCAATAAGAGGAAGAACTTTGGTTTTTATCAGCTTTAAGCGATAAGAAGAAGGACTTTGATCATCCCTGAGTCCAGAGTTAACTCTGAGCTAGCACTGTCTAGAAGACGTCTACGTTTGAGACACGGATTTATCAACTCTCAGCAATAAGAGGAAGAACTTTGGTTTTTATCAGCTTTAAGCGATAAGAAGAAGAAGGACTTCAATAATGCAGAACTACGGAGAACCACAAACCTTCAGCCAAAGAGAGCAAGGAGGCCGCCAGGTGATCCACCAGGCCCCCTCACAAGGAGACATGAGGTTTCGCCAACAGGAGGCAAGCCCTCCCCTATGGACGCCAACTTCGTGGGACCAAATTGAAAGTCTGAGTTTGCGGCTGACAAGGGAGAGGGGTGTGAGGAAAATGCAGCAAGAAAGAATTGAGGCCCTCAAGGGCGAAATTCGAGAACTGCAGCATAAGGCGAGGCTAGAGAGATGCGAAGGCTGTGAGAATGTCTATTTGCAGATGAACATGGGTTATTACTCCAATAAAACCAAAGAGGAGCTCATCCGTGTGATTTCTGCACAAAATGACATAATCATTGAAAAGGAGACACCGATAACCCTGAAGGATGAGGACATTGGCAAATTGACTAAATGGGACCTTGCCCGTGCTAACCAAAGACGAGTCCTTCAGATGCAGGGTGTGATGACTTTGCTGAAGGCACAGGAGGCCACCAATAAAGCCATGGAGCAAGAAATGGCAGAGCTAAAAAAGCGCTACATCGGTGAGACGACAACAGCGCCTTTCAGTTTGGAGGAGAAGGCTGATGATGTACAAGACATGGCTGGAGTGCAAGAACTTCAAGATCAGGTCGCATCTCTGAAAAAGAAGCGTGATGATGAAAGACAGAGGGCCTCTACCCTCCAACAAGAACAGGAGGAAATGAGGAGTATGTTTGAAGAGAAGACCAGTAAGGACACGGAGCAAGTTGAGAAGCTGAATGCTGAGAAACTTTCTCTGGAAGAACAGGTGAAGAAACTGCAAGAAGATGCATACAGCAGGGCTATGGAGGGATCCAAAAATACGGAGAAGATCCAAGAGCTCAATGACATTGTATCATCTTTGAGCAACCAGCTGGAGGAGGCCAAGCACCAGCTTCTTGAGAAAAACAAACAAGAACTGCAGCTGGATGAGAGAATGGAGGAAGAAAAGGATATCCCGAAGACCACAGTGGATGATCTGCTACAAGAGACATCCAAACTTGAAGATCAGGAGGAGACAAGCGATGTCATCTGTGAGGTTATCAGAGAACCCTTCCCTGAACTGGACAGCGCTCCCGTGGACAGTGAAGGAGATGATCCCACTACAGTCAAGGAGACAGCTGAGATGATCTCAACAACACCTGAGGTCATCACAGAAACACCTGAGATGGAGGCCATCTCTCTGTGGAGGAGGTTCAAAAAGAGTGTGACTCCCAAACATCGCCGCCAATACAAGAGGCAGAGGCAGAGGCAGGATTGAAAATCCCTGGCTCCTTGCCTAACTAAAAAAAAAAAAAAAAATGCAATAAAAAAAAAAAAAAAAAAAAAAAGTAAAAAAAGAACTTTGTTAAAAAAAAAAAATTGCAAAAAAGAACAAAACAAAACAATAAAACAATTTTGCAAGAAAAAAAAGCAAAAAATAAAAAAAAAATAAAATAAATAAAGAAAAAATAAAAAAATAAATAAATTTTAAAAATATACAAATTAATCAATTAAAAAAAATTAAATTAATCAATTAAAAAATAAATTAAATTAATAAAATTAAAAAAAAATTAAATTAATCAATTAAAAATAAATTAAATTAATAAAATTAAAAAATAAATTAAATTAATCAATTAAAAAATAAATTAAATTAATCAATTAAAAAAAAAATAAAAATAAAAAAAATAAAATAAAATTTTTAACTCCGCCAAAATGTCTCAATTGGGACATTTTTGCCGGTCCCAAGCCCGGATTAAGGAGGAGGGTTTTGTGACATTCAAAAAAAAACAAAACAAACAAACAAACAAAAAACCCCAAAACAAACAAAAAAAAAAAACAAGAATTGACAGATGACAGTTTGGTTTTAGTTCTAAACATGTTTTCGGGTGTAAAAAGGCCATGACTCCCAAACATTGCCAGCAATACAAGAGGCAGAGGCCAGACTGAAAAACCCTGGCTTCTTGTTTTACTTAAAAAAAAAAAAAATGCAAAAAATAAAAATAAAAACTTGGAAAAAAATGCAAAAGAATTGCAAAAAAACAAAAAAAAAAACCTTAAATCTTTATTTTTCTCTATACAAATGGACTCTTCTCTCAACTGTTGAATGGGCAGTCAGGAATTGTAAAAAATTGGTTCATTAAGAACCTGTTAAGTTAAAAGCTCACATACTGTTTTGGGATTTATGATCAATCTTGAACATTATCTTTGAAAGTGTTTGGTTTGTTTATTATGTCCTGTATGTCTGAAAAACCCCTGGCTCCTTGCTATACTTAAAAAAAAAACAAATTGCAAAGAAAAAAAACAAATTCTTGAATGAGTATTTTTCTCTGCAAAAATGTTATTGCTTGACGGCTCTTCTCTCAACTGTTGAATGGGCAGTCAGGAAATATAAGTGTTGGTTCATTAATAACCTGTACAGGTAAATGCTCACAAGCTGTTTTGGGTTTCACAATCAATCCTGAATATTATCTTTTAAAGTGTCTTTTCATCTCTCAAAGAGCTGCTTCAGTCAGCTTGCAAGCAGTCTGTTTTGTGTCTGTTTTATCACGGTGTACATGACCATTCTGCACCCCAGGTATTATTTTTAGCACAATATCGATATATACTTTATATTTTTATTCTATATAAAACAGTTATCATCAATACTGGTATACCGTGACAGTCCTTATGGGACTAATGGGACTAAACGCCCGATGAAAGGTGTATTAGGGACATCTTGCCGAGTTCACAGAGAAAGTGACTGTGTGTAGAGAACCGTGTTTGTCCGAGTAGACTTTTATTTTTCGCTATTTAGTTTTTTAGAAACATCACCGCTTGAAATGTTAGTTTCTGTCTGCTGTCTGCGTCTCGCTGATGATTCGTGGATACTTCTGTTGACTGGAAAATGGCTGCCCACCCGATCAGAAGGTACAGATATTGTGGTATTTTTTATTCTGACCTAATATATATTAAGATATTCCCCATATTTTGATTGGGTGGGCACGACAAACAATTTAAAGAAACCACTGATTTTAATTCTTAATCTGGTAAAACCACCCAACTGTAACTTTCTGCACAGACTCAAAGAAAACATGGAATAACAAATGAAAGAAACCAGATAAAACAAACACAACTTTATTTGCAGCTCTGACATTAGAAACATTGAACACATTGCAGGTCATTTCATTCTCGTTGTGTCAAACATGCTGACGGTGCAACAAACACACAAGCATCGATACACACAGTGAAACCGAGGAAAAACGAGTACAAACTGCAGGCATCAGAAGTTCACACAAAGAGGATTTCCAAAAATAAAAGCTCTTAGAGGTACTTGGATTGAGTCATTATTTTGTTATATATCTGCCACAAAAACAACATTGTGATTTCAGGTCTCTTTTGCCTCTGCTTTAAAATCCATAATCAATAATGCGATAAAATATTTAGTAGCTCACAAACTTTACAGAGGATCAGACAAAAGAGTTGAGAACAGGCACGACATGACTCTCCAAATCATGTAAACTTTCTGAGTGACTTCAAAAACTACAAAAAGTAATTTCAGACTGCTGAAGGAAAACATAGTTGAGGAAAGAGACAATGAATGAAGTGACAGTGAATGTGAAGTACAAATGAACAAGCAAAAAGGCATCAGAGGATGAACACAGTCTGAAACTCTAAATAAAAACAGAGTTAAAGGGGGGGTAGGCAAGAATCCGTTAAAGAAGCGTCTTTTTTTGTGGTGTATTAACAAAAAAGCTTTTAATATCAGTCAATAGCTATTAGTTATTGATGACATTTGGTAATATTACGATATCGCTGTATTTTGTTGTGTCTGTGTAGTCAACATTTTAAAATTCTAGAGCAGCCCGCTTTTTCTGACTGTAAACAAAGCCATTCTCCGCCTCCCCCAACCTGATTGGTTGTGAGACAGACGCTGCTCCTTAGTGCTGATTGGTTGTGAGCACAGACTGTATATACTATGGACAACTTGGTTCCGCCTCCCACCTGTATATGGATTTGAAGCCAAAAAGCTCTCGGTATTTCTGCGATTTTTCTTCATTTCCTGAAACCAACATTGCGCAGTAGCGTTGTGCGCATTCGGTGGGAGAGTTGCCGAGAGTCCCTGTGATGACGCTCGGCTCAAACAGCGTATCCCCCCGGGTGAGCTACGCAATCCCTGAACGCCAATAGGCTGCATCAGGTGTTAATCATAGAAAACATGAACCCCCAAATTACTTTTAAAAACAGAGCTTCACAGAAAGAAAGAGGACTTGAGCACAAACCAGTCTTACTGTAACTACACGTCAACATCACAAGCAGGGGGGAGAAAAATTTATGTTCTGTGTAATAAATTTCTAAAGTTTGTCCTCAGCTCCATAAGCTTTGCTGGCGGAGGCAGGATTTATGACCTATACAGCAGCCCATCAACAGAGGGTGCTGTTCTCGGAGTGGCTTCACCCAGCGAGGAGGCAGACTCTGTCCATTCTATATACAGTCTATGGTTGTGAGGCAGACGCTGCTCCCCCAAGTCGTTCAGGAGCCCAAACAAAGTTAGCGTGCTCCAATATCAGACAGTAGAAACCAACCAGAAAGTACAGAAAATTGTCTGAATCCTCCTTTGACCACGACTGCCAACACAAGCAAGAAAAAGAAGTAAATACCGGAGACTCTGGTGGAATAACGGGCGCTTAAAAAGCTGGGTAAGAGCTAAAAAGCCGGGTCAACATAGCATAAATGATGGGGAACGCGTCAGGATTTTACCGACCCTGTAGCCTTTCTGCTGGACAGGTAAACCGCTTTAACAAAGTAAGCCAAGTGTAACAGAAGTGTTTCTTGTCAAACGGGACCTGCTGCGTGTTGTGGCGCCGCTAAACTGTTTATCTCGGGTCCTGGAGTATGTCACTTTATCCTAGTTGTAGAAGTCCTGCAAACATCGTGTTTGCTGGTAGTCTGTTGTCATCTACAGTAGCACCAATGCTTTTTACTTTCACGTTGACTGGGCCTCATTTGTAATTATCTTTAGTATTTATCTGCATTATATCTGAATTTAATTGAAATGATACGAGTGAGCAGGAGTGTCTGTTTGTGGGCGGGGCTTGCTGGAGCAGAGACAGAGGGGAGAGGAGGAGCTGAGGGGAAAACTGGTTGGGAGGGGTAGAGTTTACATTCAAGGTTTCTCCCCCAAAACTGGCACTTCCTCAGGTCCTGCCTACCCCACCTTTAAAACGATCGCAGCACAATGACAAAGACGCAGATGAGAGGCGTTGTTTCAAGATGATAGGATAATGGGCATAATGGATAATTCAAAATTGAGACAAAGTTTTGAATATTGAAAAACTGTCTCAGCGCTTGTATAAAAGCTCTTTCTGTTTCTTTGTCTCGTAATCTGGGCTTTAAGGCAAGTCTTGAGGGTTAAATTTAGGGTTTTCATCTTTTTTTCAAAGCAAAATTCTTTCAATGATTCATTCAACTACGACTTGAGTTTTACTGTATTTCACCCCAAAGTATTTCTTCAAAGAAATAGTTGCAAGATAACTGAAAACAAAGGTATTCAAGACATCATGTCAAAATAATGCACGAGTCTTAAATGAATATCTAATGTGCTCTTACTCCACCAAATGTCAGGATTGTGCTGAGGCTTTCATTTGGCTCCAATGGCAAATTGACAAAAAAAATCAAGTGTTCATCCTGGTTATTCAAAGCTCAGTCCAAAGAGTTAAAGGACTTGATGAAAGACATTTCATCTCACATCCAAAAGGCTTCTGCACCTTGAAACTTACTGGTGAGCAGGGTCAGAGAGATCCGCCTCTGCAGGCCAAGAGAACGCCGATGATCTTAGTACTAGAAAAGCAGTCAATAATGAGGCTGTTGTCCTAATTCCTTGTGAAGTCTCTAGTATTCTTTGTGCTTGGTGAGTTGGTAGATTCCCAGTCTGGTAACAGCAACCTAACAACTCACCTACACTAGAAGGGCTTAGCCTTTTAGACCAGCAGTACAACAGCATAAAGATGTCTCTTTGGACTGAGTTTTGAACTGTGTGGTTGAAAAAAGTGACCCAGAATAACTTTTGTCATGAAAGGAACACAAATCCAGATTTCCTCTGTTAAAGGCCGACCTTGTTCTACTGATCCATTCCATCTGGCTGCCACCCAACGAAACCTCTTGATTTCTAAACTTCTAGTTCTGCTCTGAGGAAGTCCAAACTGGCTCTTCATTACGCTAGCTATATAACAACTCCAGTTTGCTACTGCTTTGTACATAAAACGAAGTTTGAATACTTTTGTGAGATATTTTACTTCTCTGTTGATAACAGCTATAAACCATATAATAGAGAAGACACCAATTTTCGGTCATTGGATAAGTCTACTCAACCCCTCTTTCAGTCTGGAAAAAGTAGACTACCTGGTGACCAAAATGGAGCAAAGATGATTGGAAATACTAAACTCACATTTTTCAGTATTAAGGAGACCTCCAACGTGGCATACTTATTTGTATGCTTTCATAACTTTAGAGTTAGATATAAAATTTGCATTATAAGAAGGCATACAACCAAACTAATGATAACAATGCAGAGGGGAAATAAATGAGCGGGCCATTAATTGAGAAACCATGAAACCAAACTTTATAATACAGACTTTTTAGGGAACCTTATCCAGTTCTGTGCAAATAAGTGACTGGCAAAGAGTGTTACGGTGTGAGCCATCTCCTTGTTTCATCAGCAGCAGCAAATTAACAGCAGTGGGTGTTTAATATGGCACTGAGATCAGCTGTTGGCAGAGGACTGTGCTTGGCTGTTCAACAAAAACAAACACACAATAAAAACACATTCTAAGTGTGGATGCAGGCAGGATGAGCTTCAGCTTTGTGGAAAACGGACACTTGTTTGTGTAGTTACCTTTTTCATTTGGCACACTGGCAGACCAAACGTAGGTCAGGTGAAACCAAAGCTCTATGACACCTCAACATATATCTGTTTTTCCACCATCCAGACAGCACAATACTGAACTGAAAAATGGCTTATAAGCAAATACTGGGAATCTAAATTGTAACTTAATTGCTATCCAAGTTATCTGCAGCAGCTCTGAATTGAGACTGTCAGGTAAACTGAAGGATTCTCAAATTGGCTTAAGATGTTTTATGAAGTTAGACAAATCAAGGTTTAACTTGACATCAGGGAAACTATTGAGCGTCTTGGATTTAACACTGACATTTTGCCGTTTTGAATAAACACATTTCTGTTGGGCATCAAAAACTGATGTTTTGCTTTGCTCAAGCTTGGAATTTCAATATAGGGCGAATCACATTAAAGTAAGAGGAAATATGATTAAATTAATAGGGTTTATGCAGAAAAACTGTCATTCTGACGGTCTGATTCAAAGGGACAAAATAGGATGATGCCAGTCTGATGAAATGTTGGTCCAAAGGTACCTTAGGGGCACTATTTAAAAAAAATCTAAAGCTTGTCCTGCTGGAAGGCTTGTAAACTAAACTTTAACAATTTTACTGATGAAAACAAAAGTGCAAGAGATAAAGATGCTGTAACAAGTCTCTTATCTGTGAGTGTGTTTAGGGTGCAACTTCATTAATCGACCCTCAGTTTTATGTCCCATTACTTTCCCTTTAAAAGCTGGGCGCTCCGCATTAGGTGCTTTGCTTTCTATAAATTCAATGAGCTAAAGAAGCAAATGTCTCTTCTGCTAAGAAACAGATCTGCTTATTTACACGGTGAAAGCTCTACAGCAGACCATCGGAAAAAAGCAGCAGGAGTTCACCGAGACTCCCTGACGTGAAGCATGTCTGACTGAACACAACACTGAAAGCTGGATTGTGCTGTCAGGAGACATGTTGCTGTACATGTACTTCATGTGCCGCCTGGAAACACCTCTGGAGGTGCATCGACACTCTTAAGGGCCTACTGGTTAAGGAAATGAAGAGCAGGTTTCTGGTGATTCTTGATGCCTCAATATGGCAACAAGCAAAATTTGCCTCACTGCACCACATTTCAAGACCCCCCAACACGCAAATAAAAACCACAAACCGGCACAAGAAGCTAGCAATGACTCTCCCTGTCTGTTGGGCTGAGTGTAAGATTTTGTACACGGTTTTCGGGGAGGAGTAAACGTCTTTATCGACTTCTTCTGTACATCTTTCAGTGTTTTTAAAGAATACTTTTCTTGAACAGACACTTTGACACTTGAATAAAGAGCACGCAGCAATGAAAAATAACATAATGAGAGTAAATAAAGGTGAGAATAAATGTTCTCTAAACAATAGATATTAAGAATACAACTAAAATAATATGACAACACAATTAATAACTCATGTAATACATTTCTTTAAATATAAATAACTGGTCACTGCCTATGTTATCAACATTGCTCATATATGGGGCTTAAAGTGATATTTCCTGTCTTGTTGTCTGTCTTAAAGAAATGAGAGTTGATGATCTACTATCAGCCTGTACACCTTGTGTTTTTCTATTTGAGGTCTTGAGTCATTTTGTCTATTTAAATGTCAGCTGTCCTGCTCTACTCATACACTGGCAACCTGCATTTTGACTAATTTAAAGTAGGCGGTTCTATTTGTATGACTGCCGTTATCTCTAAAGTTACAGACAGACAGTTTCTTTTATGCAAATCTTTCCTATTTGCAGTGACCAGGTGTACTGGGGACATCCAACGTCTAAGCTGATTTATCTCAGATTTCCATACAGTCTGTTTCACCACAATGGAATAACACTTTACAAGCCAAGGTGGTGGATCAGTGGTTTATGACATGCCATGAATGAAACACCTTGTAGGTTTTTTCCTCCATTGCACACTTGTAATGCTGTACCTACATTTGTCTGATGATATGAATCTGAAACTATCTCCAAATCGGAAATTAGACAAGTCTGGTATAATCATTACAATCCTATTTGTGAACTACCAGGGAGCTAGTGAAGTGCTTTAGTGTTTCTTGATCTGTTCAGGGTTCAAAATGAAGCGCTTAAAGTTTTCCAATTCATAAATCTAATGAGAGATATCCAGACTCTGTTCTACAATCCTGTTTTTAATCTTTAACATGTCATCTAAAGAGACACCAGTAAAGCTTTGGCCGGTAGAGGAAATTGGCCAAACTCAACATATATTATTGAAATGTTGCATCAAAAGTTATATCAAGAGATAGAGTTCAAATATTATTAGCAAAACTTTATTAACTTGCAGTTCAGTAAAATGAGTAGCACAAAAAGAATGGAGATATGTTTTTTCTTTTTCCACTGGTTTGTCTTTGTAAGAGTCTATAAAAATATCTTCTTGAAATGACTTTACTATTTAATGTCACAAACCGGCACCAAAATTACTGCTCTACACATTGTTAATGTTATTATAAGCGTAGGCCTGAAATTAACACCTCCTGCAACCTGCTGAGGCTGCAGCTCCAGTTAATGTCTGCTGCTGGGATGCTACGCTCTACGAAATGGATGTAAACAAGTACAGACGACAGATGGCATCTTGTAGTGCGATGTGATTTGGCAGTATATTAATCAACTAAACGGAGCTAAAATTCTGCGTTGGCTGATGACACTGGGATACTGGGATGTAACCAGCACAGGTATGTGGGCATTAGCCTGCAGGGGGGACTGACGTTAGCCGCACTCTTCAAACACAGTTTTTCAACAGACTCTGTGATCCAGAGTTTAATAAATTGAGACGGATCTGGACTGTTTTCTGACCTTTAAACTTGTTATGAAATTTTAATTTTAATTGCTATTTTGACTAAACTAGTTGCGTTGAAAATCTTCTTCTCGCCACTGTAAACACTGCTAAGCATTGTCTCTCTCTGTTAGCTAGGATGCACTCGTGAATGCTAGCTTTGGATGCTAGAGTTACCTTTTTTTTGTTTTTCCACCTTTATTTTAATTTTTACAAAATGAGCAACACCTTCAGCGAGTGTTAGTCCAAATTAACCACATGTAATACTTCAGATTGTCATACCTGAACTGATGTATTCATTAGAGTGTGTTACTTTTCTAAATCAGGATGTTAAGAGACAGTTTAGTCACCCTTTTCTGCTTTGATATTTACTTTGACTTACTTTTACCAATATAAGATATAACATAGGCTAGAAAGTTATCGACCAAACATATCTGCATTTGTTGAAAATAATCAAATAATAATCTGAAACAAAAATGTTCAACCAGGAATGTGAAATCTAACATCAAACCTTTACCGTACACAATTAAAAAAAAGATCTTTTTGCCCTTTTGGACTCAAACTTCTTCACCTTATCTGTTAACTAGACAAAAATGCCTCCAGCATGTGTTACAAAATTAGAGGCAGCATCTGAAATTATGTGAAACAGGGAGATACACACACACACAGATTGGTCAGACATTTGGTCAGCCTGATCTCAGAGGAAAAGTTTAGACCTTAAACTCCTTACAGACTCAATAATCCTGTCATCCTGTGACAGCCTGAACACCACGTGAAATCCTTTCCATTCTGTGCAGATGTGATGTTAAGGATTTTAAATTAAGGATTCTAACACTCTTAGAGCCTGTTTGGATCACTTTAAATCACTCAAACCATCTGTGAGCGGAGCTGAATTCCCAGGCTGCGTGTTTTAATGAGGCACATTATTTTTCTGACAGTGATGAATCTGTCTGCTCTGCTGTTTTAATTTCCCTCTTTAAGAGCTGAAAGGCAGACGGGCAGTAGATGTAATACCTTAAATATCCAATAGAGGGAGACACAGCTGCTTCAATGTGAGACAGGTGGACAGTTTAGGGAGAGATAAGAAAACATGGATGAGAGAACGAGGAGCAGAAGATGGTTCAAAGTTAGTTTCAGAGAGGAGACAGAGAGCGGGGGGAAATGTGCAAACAAAGAGGATGATGAAACAAAAAGAAAAAGGGACTGTTTAGTGTAAAAAGGAGTGACAACAAAGGAGGGCTGACTGGTAGTTTTCCTGAATCGCCTCCTGATCTAGCATGCACATTTCTTCTCACTGGACTGTGAATCAGTGAGCTTTGTGGCCCCGTTCCCATTGGCTGAATCGGCTGGTGGTTTGTCGACACATTGCTCCATCCTCTTCATCACCAGGTCCAACAGTGTGATCACTGACTTGTCCACCTCTGCACCTGTCGCTGCACTCGTCTCAAAGTATGGGATCCTGTGAGAAGAACACATTCAGATACAGATGCTATTGAACCATAAACCCTGTTACTGTCTGTCTGTTTTCACAACTAAAGAAATGTGCAGAAATAGGGTTTGAATACACTCAAGTCTCCACCGGTGCTCATCCTAGAAACAGACTGACATTTTTCATGAACTGTTCAAACACACATGGTATTTCCCCAGTTTTTTAGAGTTTAAGATGGCGTTATTTACTTCCTGGAAAAGATTTTTGTTGCCAGGCGACATTAGAAAAAGCAAGGTTGGGCCTGCTTAGCCAGCTGGAAAGACACCAGGTAAAATATGCAACCTTGTCTAACAGGAAGCAATGTGCCGAGAAATTGTTAAGACGGTGTAAACTGAGATAATGATGAAAGCAGGTGAGATGTCAGTCAAGAATATGCTCTCAAAGCAGCTCAAGTGTTCAAAAGAAACAAACTTACCCGTATTTGTCAGCAAGCTCCTTGGCCTGTTTCTCCTGAACCTCCCTCTGGTCGGCCAGGTCTGCCTTGTTTCCCACCAACACGATATCTGGGTTCTCACAGTAAGCATTGGCCTGTAGCTGGCCTGGAAATGAGTAAACACCTTTATCAAAAATGTAAAACGTATGCAAATGTCATATGATCAAAAACTGGATCTTTTGAAAGCAGAGTGTGACAATGAAAAGTGCGTCCAGTGTTTTACTGGTTTTACTTCACGCTTTTACCGTATAACTTTCATCAGGAACAGTCCTGCTGCCGTGTGCCAAGTTTAAGTCAAAATGTTCACAGTTTCAAAAACAATGAAACCTGAATCATACTGGTTAGGGTTGTGAATACAGGTGATTATGAATTACACATCTCTGATTCATCATTGACTGTTCATCTGCAGAAAAATACCACGGCTGATTATTCATCTTTGGACATAACAGGCAGTTGGCAAAAATCTGGACTCATAAAGGCCGTTAAAAATAAAGAAATTCTGTCCGTCTTCTGTCTCATGCAGGCAGCCTCATCAGTATAGCTGAGGTTGGGCAACATAAACATCATCGTCAATGGTTACGCATTCTGTTAGTCTGAAGAATAGAAGATCAAACCTTGTCACTGGCAATGGTTTGATGTTTATTCTACTGTTATTTATAAAGTGATAAAGTCTTTGACATCCAAATGTCACGGTCTGATATCTATATCATAACTCTAAAACCCATCTACTGCTAGCTATGATAACCATATATTAGGTTATGCTCATGTGTTGGTGTGTTCTGTGATCATTGGTATTGCCTATTGAAAAGTGTGATTGGCTGACCACTATCACACTACGCTAAATACATTCAGTTGGATATGGAATCATTGGAACCTTGACCACAAGGTATGCTCCGAATTAGACAGAAGTTCTGATTCACCCAAAAAGACAGAAGCTGGTCAAGTTAAGTGTTGACAACTTTAACACCAAATACTGACAAAGTAGTGTGAGACAAACTGAGATGGGCAATAAGATGCCATCTGTTATCTGTGCTGGAAATAAGCATCGTAGTATCTTGGAAACTATTATCAACCAGAGCCTCACCTCCAACTAGTGGCAGATGGCTCAAATGCAACATATGACTTAAAACTTTGGTCTACAATACCAAGAAATTTAATCATTTGTTTGACTAACAAATGGTGCTGACTGGTAACAAAGACAACATCTATCCAATACGCATTTATTCACAAAGCAGTCTGGTCAGGATAAAACCTTATTGGACTTCTGTGGTTCCCTGTAGTTTTAAGTTTTAGATTGTAAATTGTATATAAAAAAAACCAATGCAAAGGCAGAGAGCAGTGTGATGATCGCAACATACTCATCCAGTTTCTGACGTTGAGGAAGCTCTGCTGGCTGGTGAGATCGAACATCAGCAGGAACCCCATGGCGTCCCTGAAGAACGCCGTTGTCAGGCTGCGGAACCTGGTGCACATACAAACATTATTAAAAAAAAGTGTGTATGCATGCCAGTTTCAATGTCGACAATTTTAATTCTGAATTCATCTTCTCAGGCTTTTACGCCGTTATATGGAGAGGAGAAAAGGACACTGGAAGAAAGAGTGTGGGGTGGCACGTCAGGGGTGTTTCCACGACACGCAGGCCCATAAATCGATCATACAGTTTGCATCATGACTGATTAAAGGATGAAGAGGATTAGTTTATGATAACAGGAATTAGTGCCGTCACCCTGCATTTTTAAAAGTGAAGTTTAAATTATGTAACAAACACTGACTCATCCGGCGGTGAGTCATCAGACCTTTGGAAAACTGATTCAAAGGATCAAGGCCAGTTTATATTGACGTCCACACACACCGACACACACTCACACATGATTGATGGATGCCACACAAGGAGGAGGACGCATGGAAACACACAAACGCAGCACGGCAGACACTGGTCTCCTTTTCAGCATTGCTATTCATTTGTTTTTTCCAGGGATCAGATTTCTGATTTGCCGTTTTGCGCAAGGTTTTGAGCTGAATGAGGATGTAAAAGGTGTTGCTGTTCGACCGCATGAAGGAAAATTAAAAGTCATCGCTTATCAACAAAGAAAGCATTGTTTCCACTTCAAGCCATTCATACATGGAGGCGTAGAGAGAGTGAAACTATTGATTGTAGACCTTGCTGAGAAAAAAAAAAAGAATTGCTAATTATAACATGGACACACTTAGGGGTACTTTTAGATAGAAACACCATTGATGGCGGTGGCGACTGGGCCATGTTCGATTTAATGACACTTTAATGAGCCGTCTTTGCACAGTGAGGGGTCAGCTTTATTTCAGCCTCTCCAGGTGCTGTGAGAACTGGTCGGCTCCTTTTTGTCTCACTCCCCCAGATTTAACACACCTCGAAGCTGCTCAGCAGAGGAGTCACATGACAGGCTTTTCTTGTAACCATTATGAAATATAATAAATGTAATATCTGCAGTGTGATGAACGCGCCCACCTCTCCTGTCCAGCTGTGTCCCAAAGCTGAAGATGAACTTTAAAGGTTTTCCCCGTAGTGGTCCCATTGGGGTTGGTCTGTGTGTACACCTGAGGAGAAAGAAACGACACTGTTTTTTTATATCTGCGTAAAAAAAAAGCAGTAGAAGAAAAGTGAATACAATGAACCTCCTTCAGTTTGACATAATAACATGCAGCTTGTAACTCATCTGAGCTGATTATAAGTTTTCTGTCTGGATTAAAGCCATCAGTGTGGATCTAATAATAGTTCCCTCACAAGAGAAGAAGGACAGTTCCTCCAGTGTCCACCTGAGGCTGGTTACAAAAGCTAAAGAATTTCAATAAACACCCTCAGTTTTAAAATAAAAAGAAACACGTTAACAGCCTGGTATCAAAAATGATTTTGGTCTAAGGGATGAACTTTTGAAACGTTATGGCTTTAAAACTCCTCTTCATAAACCAACAGATAACATCACAGACACCAAATCTATGTTTCAAGAGTCTAAACTCAAAACCCTCACTTTAGATTGTTCAGAACTTTTGAACAGGATTGAGTTTACTTCGATCCAGATTAACAGGATCATCCCAATTCCCACTGGATTTTGTCTGGATTACGAGACAAAATGTATTTCTCATACTTTTCACTTAAAGTGCTTAATTGCTACTGTGACATTTTAGTAGAGATATACATTAGGGTTTTAGAAAGCATGTGAAATTTCCCCCATAAAGTATGTCCCTGATAACTGTGAGTATCAAACCAGAACATTCAATTTGAGGAAGTCTCAGTTTAAGAGAGCTGCAAAGCAATACACGGAAAAATCAGGACCAAAGTAACAGGATTGACTTGATCCTGAAGCACACAAAAACATCAACAACAACTACAGTTAAAAAAAAATAAATAAAGGGAACAACTGGGCACTTTTTATGTTGTTCTGAGTAGTTTTCTTTATTCTGTATGGGATGGACAAATTATCAGACACTCATCTCAGCTAAGAGCGACAAAATTCTACTGCAAGTACAAAAAACAAAAACGCATTTAATTTTAAACCACAAGCAACAATGTCTGATTATTGGGTTGATAAAAACTCTTGAAGCTTCAATCCACTGTGGTGAAAAGCTCTGAGGTCGGTCTAACAGTCTAACGGAGACCTGACAGTGGTCCTGACTCTGAAATGATGGAGTCTGGTCTGATACAGCAGGTTGTGTTTGTGTCTCTGCGGGAAGCCTCGGGCGTCATTCACACCTCAGACTCTCCCACATGAGACAGTGTCACTCTCACTGACGTTCTTTTAAAGGGAAACATCCGCCCACTAGTTGCTGTCATCTGACTTGCTAGATGGCCTTGAAAAGCACTGACCATTTCAGTCTGGATTCATGGTCTCCACCTTTGCTTGTATTGCAAAGCAGCATGTGGAGAACGCAAAATGGTATCAGCAAGGATTTTAACAAGAATACATCTATACCGCATGGACTGACTGCATACTGCATACCTCCTGAGGGAGAGTGTATCAGTACAAGAAACGCAGATCAGACAGCAGGAAAAAATAGCATTCTTGGTCAGAACAATAGTCCTAATTTTACAGAGATTTCTCCAGATTCTCTGACTCTTTTAATAAAGACTTAACCGACTCTAATAATAAATCTGATTGATCGACTCGATTTTTTTCTGCATCAATTTTCAGTCCATGGTTAAGGTCATCAGGAGGAACGTACCAAGTGCTAATGGGGGTGTTTTCAGAGCAACCCCTGTTTCACAGGTAACAGCCTGTCTTAGAAAACACTCCCCTTGTTTTCACCATTTTGGATTCGCCCAACCCACTGGAGACCGGCTGGAGACAGGAAGATTGAAGAGCGTCCACGTTAATCATCAACGGCCAGTGGTTTGCAGAACATATATATGTGTATAATTGCCATCTTGTGCTGATATCAGTATATTTTCACCCCACTAAGTCGTACTCTGCTGAGCCACGTTGTCCCCCGCCACAGCAGGGTTTGCCGTCACAGTCAGATACCCCCCATTAGTCGATTTTTGGTCGAAAAATTGAGGGTTTTAGTCGACCAAGAATTTCTTTGGTTGATTACAGCCCTAGGAAAAAATCCTTGTTGATATCAGACTGATTTTGCATTTAGTGTAAGTTTCTGGATACTGAGGGGGGAGCCACTAATAGCACTGAGCTCCAGCTGTGTGTTCATCAGCTTCTGTTTCTCTCTTACATACACATACACATACGCATACGAAAAACACACATACACATACACACACACACAAACAAGGAAAGAAGAAGTAATCAATTCTATGAGTCATCTGCTGTGGTGGGATTAAAGTGGCATTGTCAGTATTTCCGACAAGCAAAAGCTGAATGGCACCCAGGTGACCGAGTTTAAGACCACACAGCTGACCGAGCTCCGCCTACTCTCTGTGATAAGTCAACTACATCTCCAGTGTCTGGATGTTTTTATGGTCATGAGGCTCCACAAAACTTCAAGTTTAAACAGAGCACACAGACAGTTTAAGGAGGCACAGAGATGTCTGAGATGTTTAGCGTGTCTTTAGTTTGATTTTTTGGTACATTTTTTTTCACCCATAATGTTTGTTAGTCATTAAACTTCTACCGCTGATCCCTGCTCTTTCATGTATCCCAGAGATCTTTGTGCTGCATCGCCTGCCTCAAGCTTTGGCATGCCACATACACATGCAGAAAGACAGGAGACTCCCATACTGCAAATAACATAACTTTCTGCAAGCAAACTAATGATATTCTTTGACTCATTTGACCCTGACTGAAACAACTTTATGGTTTGGAGTTTGAAAAACTATTATTAAATGTGAAAGAAGATTATTCAAAGGTCATGTCCAAAAGCAATGCCACAAAAAAACACACCTAAGTATTGAATTCTAGGGACTTCTTTTTGGTTTTGATGCAATGGATTTGAGATAAAAAGAAGTGCACTAATCACCTGTTATACTTTTTTTTTTAACATCAGACAGCTTCCTTAAAAAAGATGATCCTTTTCAAAATATGGTGTACTCATCAGAGAAAAATGTCTATTAGATCTTTCCAAAGACCCAGCATTTGACACTGATCTCGGGTGAATGGAGTGTTTAAGGAGAATCAAATCATTACAATCAGGCAAAAGCTCTGTTTTATAATCCACATCAGGTAGTTGTTGGATCTGACACAGGTCTGACCTCCCTGCACACGTTCAAAAGATTGTGACTCATCTGAGCTGCTGCTGCTGTGGGAGAAAAGGAGCTGGAAAAACAGAACTGACCTGACCTGCAGATTCTTCTGTAAGAGGCCAACTCAAAGAAAGTGCCCAATAACATGGTAACTACGGTAACCCAGCCTGCATCAAATGTGTGTGGGGTAGGCATCTAATAGTTGATGACTATTTTTTTACAATGATGAATGTTTATTAGTCTTCTTTACGTTCGTCCAACCAACACAAGTATCCCGTTTCCGTCTCTTTCCACTGATCAAAACTCACCACTCTCTTTTCCCTGAAGTCGATGCCGACTGTGGTGATGAATTTGGGGTTGAACTTGTTGTCTGTGTATCGGTACAGGAAGGTGGTCTTCCCCACTCCGGAGTCCCCCAGGGCGAGGAGCTTTATAAGGTAGTCATAATCCCCATCAGTCATAATGATGACTGCAATAAACCTGGAACAGACAGAGACATACGTTAAGACAAACACACATAGAAAAAAAAAACTGTTTGGGCTGTGAGACTGTGAGTAGTACTTCAGCTGAAGAAACAAACGTTCACTTCAGTCTGAGAGAGAAAGAGTCAGACTAAAAGCTAATGCATTTACACGTAGAGAGGAGTTGATGTGTCTGTGTGTTATTCTACCCACTTCTGAGTGATGGGAGTGTGGTCAAGGGGTCGCCCTGACCACAGCATGACTTTCTGGGAAAATTGTTATTGTGTGTGTGGGAGCGTTGAGTCGGGGTTGGAAATAGAGTCTGCATTTTTTTATGTCTGAGAATGCAAGAGCCCAAAAAAAAAACTCATGGATCAGACATTTAAGGAGAAACACATCACACCAAAATTATAAACACCCATTCTTGAGAGTCGGGACAAAACATGTCCTACATAGAAAAGTCTAATTTATTCAAAACAATTAAGAAATTCTAAATGTTTGACATACTCAAAAAGTTAAATCTAATGGATTTGTGTATACCAATCCTATTTTTTAGCACAGATATTTACTTTTTTGGGGGATATTTGTTTAAATGAAACATCTGTGGTTAGAAGGTCCATGTTATTGCTTGTGTCCTCAGCAAGAGGTCACAATATTGACCAGCCCCAAAAAACTTTAAAAAACTCTATAACTGTGAAAACATATACATCAAATAAAAATTCAGGGCTATAAATATATTAACAATGAATGGCCTGAACATCAAATAGCTTTTTGCCTAAAAATCTGCCTATCAAAGTTGTGTCCTAAGTTTCTGTCAACTCCATCAGATTATTCTATAAACCTCATTAAATCATGCAATATCATGGTCAGCTATATCCCTGAGGACCCCTTATCATTTCCTGCTTCTGGTGAATGCAACACCACCACACATGGTCTGGTAGGTTTTACAGTTTTTGATATTTTAGACAAACAATCTCAATATTTGTATGGTCACAGCTGGACCATGTCAACACCGTCTCTCCATTATTATACATTTTTTTAAACCATAGTGAGTTCAATTAAAGTATTTTGGTGATATTATCAGGACAGCTAGCAACTGCCAAAAAAGTAGCTAGCTGCACTGTACAATAAATGTTTTGGAGGGAAAATACATGCCCTTACGTCAACTCCATTTCTAGCTTCCTCTTCCTCTTATTTCTCACGCAGCTCAACCTGGACATGTCTCCGTGTCCTCTACCCGTCCTGCTGCAGCTGCTGCTGCGGCAGCTGAACAGATGATTTGTTCCAGTGATCAGATGAGTTTTTTACTTTAAGCCTACATACAAATATTATAATAATCAGTTTTGTGAGCCAAATTTATTTTATATGCCAACATCTATGAAAGAAAGAGCCAGGCCACGGAGCGCGATTTACACACAGATGGTTCCGATTTTAATGCCATTATTGGAATTTATGTTGTGACCTTTGCGCACAACCCACCTTTGTCACGTGAGGTTTAAATATATGCAATTTAATGTGATTGTCTTTATTTGTGGAAAAGGGTGTTTGTCTTACCAGTGGGTCCAACATTACACACACCAAATCCATCTGTGCTTATATGAGACAGTGCGGAGGACGCCCAATGCAGCGCTTACAGTGACACTTGTTGAGGAGCTGCCTTTTGTCGCCATCGTGTGGCATTGCTGTCTTCAGACATCTCTTGATCTCTTTGACTACTTCACGAAATTGGTAATACGCCTCGCTAGTGGCGGATTCAAAGGCGAGAAGAGCTGATGTTATTGGTCAATACAGGTCTCGGCTGTGTTAAACCCACTCAACGCCCTCTCTCCTCCCTCCCTATGACCTACGCCGCTGGAAGGAGCTGAGTTAGGGGAGGGGGGATACTTATGCCGGGCTGCACAACTCACCAAAATACGAAAATGTGCTTGGAAACGCCTTGTCGGCGCGGTGGTTAATTGCATTAACGGTATGTTCAGTATGAAAACAAGGAGTTATTAGTTCTTAATCTATTTTCACCTATTGACCTATTGTCAATCGGTTTAAAAACACATTTGTTCAATAACATATGCAATGTCACCAACTCCGTCAGTTTCTCGTCAACTCCGTCAGGTGTTCGTCAACACCGTCAGATGTATGTTTTTCTTCAATTTTGGAGAAAAAAAAATTTGTTTCTTCAGTTTATATTGTTTAAGTAATAAAGGAGCATTGGCTCTACATCCTCTTGTGTCTTATTTACTTACAGAAATTGTTTTTATAATATAAAAATTAAAAACAAAGTTTGAAAATGCAACTATTTAGAAATCTTGGTTTTCAAAATAGTGTGAAATCACACATTAGGTTTATATATTATATTTCATGGCATATCAGAGTAACTAAACACTATTACAACATACATCAGAACTTTAGATTCTTGTTGGACTAGAATTATTAAAATTATATTCTTTTTTGTGTGTCTGATGGAGTTGACACAAATCCACTGTCTAAGGGAAACATGTTAATTTATAGAAAAAATGTTTTTATTTAGAGCCTGTTCCTTTACGGGGTTAAATAGCTAAGACCTTTCTCTACAGTAATAAATAACTCTAATCAATATAGTGTGCATTCTCAAAAAAAGTTTTTTAGGAAGTGTTTTGTCCCGACTCTCAAGAATCCCTGTAAAATTAATTTAGCTATATGTGGAAGTTAAGACTTGGATGTTGTAAAAGCAACAAACTTCTTGGCCAAAATTGGTACTAATGTATGTAATTCTTGTTGCTGGAGAGCGTTAGGGTCAGTAATGAGGTTAGATAAATAAATAAGAAAAAAGACCGAAGATTTTTCCCTTAAAACTTAAAAAAAACTTAAACTAGTGCTGGGACGATATGCTTTTCTCCCAATTCAATTCTTCTACGATTTTTTGGATGCCGATTCGATTTAATTGCGATTCTACGAGATTGTTGATTTTTCACCAGTGAAACAGTTGAATGATTATGATTGTCTACTGACTATTCCAGCAACCATATTTTGCCAAAAAATACACATCACATGTAAGTCACTTTTTAAGATATATTCTTAAATTAAAAAAAAAAAAAAAGATTTAAAAATTGTAACACAAAATATTGCGATTCTTATATGAATCAGTTTTTTCTCCCACCACTTATGCCAACATTAGAGGACATTTCAAAATAGACCAAATACAACTTCAAGAAAAAAGTTAACTGGGGCTCCGTTGTGGCCTATTAATTTTACCCCAAACTATTGCTGCGTCAAAGCTGTTACAGAGCATGGCCTTTCCACTATGTTACAGTGCTGTTTTTAACAGAAGAGAGTAGTGCTGGGCGATAGGACGATATATATCGTGGGCACGATAGAAAATGTCTATCGTGCCATTTTTATTTTTATCGTTTCGGACGATAGGCTGTATTTTATCCATAGGGCTTGTGCCATCAGATGATTCATAGTAACAACAACAATAATTGCACATTCAGTAAGTGTATTAAGTGTCGAACGGGAAAGAAAACAATATTTTCTTACAAAGAAAAGGATGCGTTGACATGTAGGCTCGCATTTCTCTTTCGATTTTACGACAAGGCGCCGCTTTACGTGCCCTCTTCGTGTCCAGCGTCTCCCGCCGTTGCGGGTTACCTGGGTTACACACGTGAGGAAATCATTGTAAGCAGTGCTTAATTTGTGCCGGAGCAAGTCGGAGCGCGCTCCGGGACCTCTTTTGATCGGATACGGGACCTATTTCAGCCGCTCCGGCACCTGTTTCATCTGCTCCGGGACCTTCCCTGTAGAGGATGACGTTTGTCGGGAATTCCCGTGGGTCACGTGATTCCCGCGGGAATCCCACGGGATGGGAGTCATTTTTTTATTAATCCCTTGATCGGGACGGGACGGGAAAAAAAGCAACGGGAGTGGGCAGGAGCGGGAACAACATTAATAGATGATAATTTTCAGCCGTGTTAAACAACCAGATGAACAGGTGCGTCCATTTTTGTAGTCATGTCTCAGTGAGAGCCAACACTCTTGACCGCGCTAGCAACACAAAAGAACTACAACAGTGGTTTGACTTCCTGTCAGCTGGGAGCGCGGCTGCGCATTTCTACAACTTCGAGCCAGGGGCGGGGAAACGTAATTTTGTGACATTCTGTAGTTTTTCAATCATTTCTGGAGTCGTGGCGAATCAAATCACCTTACCTGTCTGCCCCTGATAGGCGAATAAAGCGCTCGGATTCATGCTCGGATCTTGCTACGTGCTTCAAGAGTAAAGTAAACAATGATAGAGGCAGAGAGCAGCTTTGGAGGAGAAACATCCAGCAGTGTGAACAACCTCTTCAGAAGAGCCCCATAGACTTACCTTTTTAATAAAGCCTTTGGTTAGCTTTCCTCTATGCTTTATGCTTTTACTACCTTGCCTCTTACATTGCAACTCTATATTCTTAATTTTTTTTATTCGTTTATGCCTTTTTTTATGCCAATCTGTGACTGTCATTCTATTGCTTTTTTTATTGTTGCTGCTCTTTTTTTACTGTGTACTGTAGCACTTTGAGATTTTTTGTAAATGTAAAGTGCATTACAAATTAAATTTATTATTATTATTATTATGGAGTGCTTTGGCTCACACTATCGGCGTTTTCTGTGAGTGTTGCATAACTTTGGGTGAGCACAGACATGAACGCACTTCAGCCATTCATTTTTCTAGTTTTAAGCGCTGGTCTTGTACTGGCACTGTACTAGGGCAGCTGTATACACTTTAATTTTTCATAGAACTGAAAGCATACCATAGCTATATCGTGATATATATCGTTATCGTGATATAAAATGATCCATATCGTGATATACATTTTTTTCCATATCGCCCAGCACTAGAAGAGAGTATAGAAAGACCTTTATTTGTTACACTTCTGAAAACAGCTTCCCTAAAGCTCCCTGAGGTTTGCTATGAAGCTTCAGGATCATTGATAAATGTTTGCCTGGTACAAGAATTTAAATTGATTGGAATAATAATATTACACTTAATCAGATGGCATTACATTTGTGAGATACACTCCGGTGTGTAAAGATTCACAGATGAACGTTCGTGTCCAGGTCTTCTCTCTCTGCTGAAGAGATTGACTGCATGCAGGTACAGTTAGCAAACAAAGGTGAGGCTGCTGTGTATTCACCAGCTGCTCATTCTGCAGGAATGTAATTGATTTAAAACAAAGCCAAAACAAGAGACTGAATTATGGAAACTTTGGTTTAACTTGTTGGTGAATAATCAGCATTGACTAGTGTCAACCTAGAGAGTACTGAATGGAATACAGTGCAGATGAGCAAATGACATGTTGCAGTCCTCCATGATAACAATGTGTTTGGCTTGGCTTTTTAAACATATTGGCCTTTCATTCAGAAGTAAACAAAGAAAGAGTCAGTGTTTGTATGCAACCAGAGGAGCATTTCAACCCGGACACAATTTTATATACAAGAGTAAAGTTCCTATTAACTCCATAATCAAAATCCTGAAACTCACACTCTTCGAAAATGTGCCAAAAAAAGTCAACATTGACAAAGATGCTAAACCAGAACAGAAGATCAACTTTCAACTAAATCAGAGACAGTTCTTCAGGAAAAGCATCCACTCATTCTAGTCACCTGAGTCGTCCAGAGCATCAGCCCGGATCAGAAGACCTAAAAAGCAGAGGAATGCAGCTGTAATGAATGTTCATGTCTCTGGTGAGCTGTAGTCGGGGGCCTGTTCGCCCTGTAGCTAAGTGTGGTATATTTAGAGCAAGGATCATAAGACTCTAATTGACTCAGCTGAGAGGAAGCACGTTATACACTGTAGTTTGTTAGAGGGAGTAACAGTGATTAACCAGCAGCTGTGATCGCCCCACAACAACGTCACTCTACATCAGAATCTGAGGGGAGCTGTCTATGAACCGGACTAAAGTTAAGACAGAACTTCAGTTCGTCGGGTCCTCAGGAACTGGAAGTTTTCAGCACTTCTACATTGGCCAAATTTTTAAAGATGAGTGAACAATACTGATATCAGTAATGGTTTCAATGGGTTTAAAAATATTCTTGTCCCATACCATGCATCCTCACTTATTTTGGGAGTTTTCCAAAAGTGTCCACCATGAAAACCCAGAACCTGCTGGAGGGCTTATCAACCTCATGTGGCCTGGGAACTCATCACAGTCCCTAAAGAAGAGCTAGAAACTGCTGTCAGGAAAATGGATATCACTGCAGAGACCCAACCATAGAAAGCACAAATAAGATCCATGGATGGAGAGAAAAGATGGTGCAGTTCTGAGGCTCTGGTTTTGCCTGTTGTCACATTTAATGATACTCTAGATGGATATATATACATGATATATGAATGCCCAAAGCCCAGGCATCAGTATCAGGTTGAGACTTAAAAACTGAATCAATGCATCCCTAATTCAAGGCTTCTTCATTACAACAGTAGAGAGAAGTTGGCAAGAGATTTTGTGTTTTGAAGAACTATAATTCCCAAATTACACATTTGCAGAGTTTGGCTCTGATATGAATGAAACTGAGCTCTAACAGCTGAGCTGAGCCAAGTGATTAAAGTCACTATGTGGAGCTGGATTTTACTTCACTACTAATGACTAGATTAACTGATAAAGAATTACTGCCGGTGGGAGTGAACCAAAAAGAGGGACCTTGTTCACCGAACAACGCTGGTAGAAAACTAGGAATGTTTGTAGGATCCCCAGAGGGGGAAACATTAACAGCAGCTCAGTCAGCTGAGGGATGGGACAAAGTGGAACTAAGAGAAACAATAGGGAAGTGGAGTTTATTACAAATGTTGGTGAACTTATTCAAGAATTTAAAGACTGACTCTGGCTCAATTTACAAACAAGTAATCCATTCAACATATCATTTATTTACTGGGTCAATCTCAGAAGGTGCTGTTCTCCGAGTGGCTTCACCCAGCGAGGAGGCAGACTCTGTCCATTCTATATACAGTCTATGGTGAATATTGAATAAAAAAAAAGTTTAAGTAGTTAATTTACAAAATTGTCAGAGTTTGTAGTTTGTTGAACTGTTTCTCCTTAAACTGAGACAAATTTCTTAGACTTTGCCTGCCCATATTCACACACAGCAGCAGGAGGCTGTACGGTGATCCTCATAATGTCTTGGCTTGAGGAAAAAGAGGTAAATGAGGAGTTCACACATAGAGAGATAAATGCTAAACACCCCTCGCAAAAAATGTTTCAAAGATTTGGTGCATTCAGATTGGGGAAGGAGACATTTTCCCTGGTGTGCGCTAAACCTTCCTTTTCAACAGCAAGTGAGAACAAAATGATAAAACACACCAATGGAGACATTAAAAATGTATGAGCCATCAGCGATAATAGGCGACAGCAAACAGAAGAGAAAAAAACATACAGAAAGAGAGGATAAAAGGGTTCGACAGTCTGAAACAGGCCAGTCCAGCTGCACAGACACGAGTTTATACGAGGACAAACCGTCAGTGTCGCTTGTCAGAGTATCTATCGGGAAGTTGTGTTTGGCTCCTCCCTCTGTTTTCACCAACATCAGCAAGATAAAAACAGCCGTCACTTCTGTCACTCAAACTCCAAGGCGCGGACTGCAGCTTTGCAGATTAATAAAGTTGCACAGTTTTGGGTTTCAAATCAGGGCTCCTGTAGGTGTTTGTTGTGAAACATGACAAAATGTGTCCACGATAACATCAAACAGATGTTAATCATTACTATTAAAGACTGGCCTGAAAGCATGGCACAGTGATACAGTGCACTGCCGCAGAAAAAATGAAGTTTTACCTGCAATGCAAGACTTTAAGTTGTATTTATTAGTTGAACCAGAAACACTGTGAAGAAAAAGGATCTGAAGCTGTTTTTGACCACAAAGAACTTTCACATCTGAAACATCACATATGACACAACATGCTTATCTGTGTTTTTATCATCTCACTAACCAAAGAGGCATCAAATTATCAACATCCTGTTCTGGGTGTGCGTTCAAATGTTCAGTTTGCAGCCTTAAACCCTACTTACACTGAATTAGAATAACATGTGAACCTTTAGTAATTTATGCTGTTGATATTTGTGTTTTTAATCCTGCATGCATCAACTATGTCTGTAACTGGTAGGTCAAATTGCTGAATGCTGCATTGGACCTTGTGCACCAAGCTTTTCACAGCCTTTTTGGGTGCAAATTCAACCAGATCACTTTGCTACAACAATAAGCAGAACTGTTTGCAGGAAGAGCAAACTAAGATGTGCATGTACATATGCACATCAAGGTAAGATTGCCTGTAATACCTGAGGCGCACCATGTCGCCATTTTGGTATAAAATCATTCTGATTGGTCAAAACCCTCTGACAGCAGTTATTAACTCCGCATACCAAAGATGCACACCAGAGACATTCAGATCACTTGTTAACCATTTAATCACACAGGCAGACTCTTCCATATCAACATCTATTGTATGACATAAGCGTTTTATGTGCCCTAAAGGTTTTCATGCAAATTCTTAGTGGATGTTTACGAGATGTGGACTTAGTCTTCACTTTGTGGATTTCTTGCTGGCTGAATACTGTAGAGTGATGCTGCCCCCACAGACAAAGTGGATGCCAAACAGCACCTCGGCAACTGAAACAAAAAATTACATTCTTACTGACTTCACTTGCCTTGTGTAAATGTGCCACACCAAACAGGGACGCCAGCAGGTAATTTACAAATGACAAGACACTAAACCCATGTGAAGAGTATTATTCAAATAAACACATGACCAAAGAACAAACTGAGTGAGTCACACTGGCTTTGCTGGGTGGGTAAACCTCAGCTCTGTGATGCTTGAGCTAAATGTTAACATCTGCTGAAAACGGTATCATCCTTTGCATGCTGCACCTGCTGGCACTTTCTCATCAACATGTGCAAACTCACTTTAAAAATACTGAAATATCCCTTTAATATTTGCTTATAAACTGGAAAAGCACATGAACACCTGTTTAAACTGCCCTATCCATCCCACCACCCCTAACTCACTTTTTTAATTTAATTTTAATTGGTATTATTTATTTCTTTATTTATTCCTTTGCTGTTGTTTATGTCAAATGTTTTAATGTTGCTTTGTTGATTTTAACAGTTTTGATGATCAATGATTTTAATTGTTAATAATGTTTTATTATTGTTTTATATGTTCTGTAAAGTGTCCTTGAGCGACGTGAAAGGCGCTTCAAATAAAATGTATTATTATAATTTTATTATTATGAAGTTGATGGGAATATAATGAGGACCTTTGTGTTGCTGGCAAACGTTTGCAACATGCTCACAATAAAAGTGATGCAAGTGCACATCTGTCAAAGTGGGATGGTGTCTATTCGCTGCTTTAAGCAAGTCACACAACTGTACCATGATATAATTCAATAAATGAGTCAAAGAGATGTTACATTACGAAGGCTGTGACATAAATTAAGAAAAATTGAATTCATTTTTTGTCAGTTCAATTCCTTTGCTGCCTAATTTTTAGATTAGGTTATATAAAAAAGACTCAGTTACCTTATAAACTAATAAAAACACCAAAAGGCCATCCTTGTCCAATCTTGTCAAACTTCTCTGTCACAGAGCTTCAGCAACAAAATTGATTCATGACAAGTCCTGGAAACGTACAACACCTCCATCTTGTGTTTTACAATCAACAGGTTAAATACAACTCTAGAGCGCCATATAAATCATTCACAACACCAGAGGAATCAGCAGTCCAACAGAGGAGCATAAATCCACCTGACAGATCCTGAGTGTAACTTCCACCATTCAGTGCAGCGCTGCTCTAAACACACACAGATTTATGACACACAGAGCGTTTAAAACTAAACAGAGCAAGAGTAAACAAATGTCGTGACCCCCAGAATTATGCAGCAAATATGCATGCATAAGAGTCCATTATTAGATGATATTCTCATATACATCTATCTGGCTACAAGGTGAAATAAAAGACCTGAATTATCCTCCTCTCCTCATAAATACTGAGGCAGAAATCCTGATCCCTAATCCTTAACATCTTCACAACAAAACAAGGCAGTTCTGTCTCACCTCCATCCCTATAAATAATGTAAAACGAGCCTTTGATTAAACCAATCAATAATTGATTCTTTTTTCATTTATTCATTCAAAGGTTTCTAAATTCAAAGTATCCCCACCAGACTGAAGGCTTTGAGCAAGAATACATTTCTTCTCGAGATAAAAAGCACAGCAACATCTTGGCTGTCACAAGTTCAACCGGAAGTCCCCAAGATGGTTTCGACTTTAAAAAGTCCTCCATTGAAGTTTCTCAATCCAACAACACAAGTTTTGACATGAAACGCGGAGAGAAAAGCTGAGCACAAATGTTTTTGAAGGTCCCTCACCTCCACTGAAAGCAGCAGGGTGATGCTGCTTGGCCTTTGCCGTGTTAATTATTGATTAACACCAACGGGATTAATCTCCCTCTTCTCACTCAAAGCCTTCGCTGCTGTTTTAAGTAGTTCCCCGATGAGAAGTGAGATGTTTTCGACGCTCAAATCACGGTATGTTAAGTTGCTGAGGTAGCTGAAGCTCATCCAAAATCAGTCAAAATAATAATAACTATCAGCCTGTCCGAAGTTTGAATAGAGTGGATGTTTTTACCTTTTTATTAGGACACAATGAAGTAAATTGATCTTATAATCCTACGAAGCTTCTGTGAGGAGATTTTAGCTGCTTGTGAATCTACAAATACTGATGCCTTTTTATGATCTCAAAAGCACAAGACCACCAGCAGCAAGACTGACAACTTCAAATATTGTGATTTCGAATAACTGGGTAGGTGTCAGCCTGAAAAACTGACAGCACTCTAAGAAGAGACTAAAACACTTCCCTGTAAGTATTTCTGTGTTTTGCTTGAAGACAACTTAATTATTGTCTTTTTTTTAGTCAGAAAATACTACCTTTGAATGTACGGGACAAGATTTAACAAAGAGAGTATTTAGCCACAGGGGGCGCCAAACTCAACACAAACAGAAATTTTAAAGAGCTTTAGAAAAATGTATACAGCGCTGTAGCAAATGTCACTTGCAGAAATGAAAATATAAAAAAATTAAAGGAGACACATCTATAAACCATGAACTATTAAAACAATGGAGAATGTTATTTTATCTGACCAGCCTTGTATGACAAATGTACAGAGTTAAAAACTTTGGGATTAGAATCATTGAAGAAATAATAAAATAAGAATTTATTTTTCAATGCCACACGATGAAGATATCACGACAAGTAAAAGTCCTGTGTTCAACGTTATAAATGTCCAAACCAGTAAAAAGGTCTTATTTAGTAAAGCTTTAATGACTTTCATTGCTCAGTGAGATGCAGGATTATTGTTTTTTAAATCAACAAAAGTTAAAAGTGTGACTAAAATAAATGAATCAGCGTGATTACAATACTAATCAAGACAGTCGTCATTATCACTTGAGCCATAATTGTGCAGCTCTACCATGATCACCTTCAACTGTCAAACCCAAAAGTGATCTACGGGACTGAAAAGGGAAAAGTTTGCTTTTATTTGCACTACTGCTATTATGATGTATTTATTCACAGACTGATACCTAAATTAAATTAAATAAGTCAGTTTTTCTCCCTATCTTGATGATGACAGATATGGTCAGTGCAAAGAAAAATGAACTTTTCTATTGTATTTCTTTGGATTTTCAACCTTTAGAAAGACCCTTTGTAAGTTTATATCCAATATTTATAAAATGTCAGCAGACGCTCATCAGAGGCGTTTCTATTTGACTCCTGCATCAAACAGATCACCAGACGTCTGATTTGTTTTCCATCTCTTCTGCAGACTCTTAGCCTTTATTCCCTTTAACCAATCTATTCTCCAGAGAGAACGATCAATAACCGCTAACATGGATGAGGATTGACCCTTGATGATCCAATTTGTTCAGATGTCCTCCAGGGTTACCCGCTGTGATTGTCTGAAACCTTTCAGCATTTCAGACCCACTTAACAAAACCGAGAAGGACATCTGAGCCAGACGGCTGAAAGATCAATGAAGTGAATCCGCACAGCAGCTGGGAGGCCAGCTGTGGATCACTTCTCCTCACAAAAACTGTAATTACTACCATCACCCATGGCTATTTTAACAACATGAATGACTGGTCTCTTAAACATGCTAACAGGTAAGTTTATCCACAAATCTGGTACGTTAAAGTGGTTTTTAAAGGACTAAAACCAGATCATGTCGACAGAATGTGACACACTCAGGTGGATCTGGGAGTATTTATCCATCCCTCTGTGAGCCCCAACATGGCTTCCTCTATTCCCTCTTAATCCTACAGCAGGAGGTGGGAAACATCTGTACAGAGAGTGAACTCAGCTGGATTTAAAGGTCAACATGGAAGTGGGGAATACTGGGAGGCAGAGGAGGATGACTAGGGGTTCAGGTGCAATGGTTATGATAAAGTGCAAACACTTGTAGGTTGGTGAAAGCAGAAATAACAATAATTTTAAAGAGTTTATTATTTATTTATTTATTTATTTATTTATTTATTTTTGTGTGTTGCATAAAGTGCTTCACATGAAGTAAAAGCCCAACAATGAATTATACAAAAACCAAGGATTACCAGAGAAATAACAAAGTGATAATAAGAAAGTATCTTCAAGATGGTTTGAGATGAATATTTAAAATGTAGGGCGGCTTGAATGTGGCTTGAATCCTAATCATTATCTTTTGATTGGTATTGATATCAGGATTATTAAAAGCAATAACCAAAGATTTCACATCTGCAGTGCACACCTTGTCAAAGTCCTCTGTAAAAATTAAAAAAATGAAAAGGACCGTGCAACAATTCTGCACTTTACTCGAAGAGCTTTGACTTAGTTTTGATAACTCACTAAAATTAAACGTCAGATTCCACTTGTAATAAAATGATTTTTCATACTGTTTCATAAAAACTGGATGACTTGAGATCTTTTACTGCTTACATTTGATCACAGGCTGCAGACTGAACAAAAATGTACTTTAAAAAATGTCTGTTGGGCTTGATAGCGCTCGTGCACACTTGACATCACTCTCTAGTTGTGCTCATCCTGTCCTTTGGCTTTTCAGACATAGGAATACAAACACTATCCTCCACCTCCTCTCCCTGCTCTCCCCTCTCAGCCTGTAGCTGCCTTCTTTTAATGCAGAGGACGTAACGGGGCAACAAAGCAGGCAGCACAATATCTAGATTATCACATTTTTATGTTTGCGGGGAGCCATTAGGGCTGGGCGATATGCCCTTAAATCAATATCAAAATATATTGAGCAGTTCACCTCGATGTGGAGGATAACTACTCCACAAGCTGCTCACCCCCTCCCACATTAACTTCTTCTACTCCAGCCGCTACAACTTTTGAACCGTCCTCCATCTCCTCACCTGTCTTTCCCTCTTTGTTACGGACTGGATGGACTGGAGTCATGTCTATGATGTAGGACAGCATCTTAAAGGGACACGTGACCATAGCCTACCTACACACATCCAAAACCAACTTTTATTGATTTATTTTTTTGACATCAAATATATACCATTATGGGCAAAATTACGTCAGGTATTGTCGTAAATTTCGGTATCTGTAAATTTTTGGTTTATCGCACAGCCCTAGGAACCATAACGGTGATCAAAATTGAAATTCAATCAATCACCCAGGTCTAATAGCATGTGAAGCTGGTGTTCCTCTTGCTCCCTTTGTAGTTCCCTAAAGTTGCAGTGGGTTTTCGATGCCATGCCCCCGCATCCTGAAACTCTTCCCACTGTCTTGGTGGATGTGAGAGGCACCTATGTTATAGAGCACAAAAACTTGTTCATTTCTCATTCTCTATGATAACCAGAGATTCAATCCTCCTTAAGAAAAAACATGCAAGCACAGTTTCATTAGTCTGAATAAAGGCAAAGCTTTGTGGGTTGTTTTCATGGCTCACAAAAGTCTGTTATGAGGAAACACTGCTTACTTACACCTTGATACCACAAGCATCCCATACTGGCTGCACAAAGTTGTTGTATTGAGGTTTGTTGTATCCACAGCTATTAAAGTTAACCACATCAAATTAAAATCATCTCGTCGATTAGAATCATGAGACCTGTGGATTTCAGCACAATGCTGACCTGTGTCTCTACACATTTAGTTGAATTCCTCAGTAACAGTGCTCAGATTGGATTTGATCTGGTTTCATGTGGCTGGATTTAACAGAGTTCGGGTGGGGCACTTGAAATAGTCCGACAGTTACTGTAACTGCCTGCTCTGTCTTTCTATGAATGTCATGTCAGCCGAGGGGTTCACTATTGGTTTTCCCCAAAATTACAGTCAGTTTAACGATTCAAATTTGAGCTTTTATTATTATAACGTACTTTTAAGTTGTTTTTTTGTAAACAATGCACAAAGCAAAAGGAGGCAGTAAGCAAATGTAAATATTTGAGTGAATAGGACACAGTGTGAGCTGGATTACTGCGGTGTTTCAACAACCACAGGCTGGAATCAGCAGAACATATTGGTTGAGACGGTAATGTCACAGGTTTTATCAGCAGTAGTGTAAACACAATCTGTTCAGTCATCAGCCCTTATGTGTAGATGAGTGCAGATGAAGTAATTAGACTAGAGTAAGGGATTGTATTGCTTTAAAATCTTGGTCAATTAGAGAGTTTTCAGCAGTCTTTACTCTTATATTATGAAGAAACGTACATACTCTCAGTTTAAATTATATGGTCCACCTGAAGGCAGCCAAGCCAAAGTGAGCTGTTGTGAAAAATATGGTTACCCACTCCTAATTTTGCAAAAGATTTAGGAGTTTAGCAAGGGCAAGATGAAGGGATTAAAAAAAAGGTACAAAATTCTTAGTGGAGACCAGGAACTCCAAACACTGCTAGGTTTGTCTGTTTGCCTTCCTGAGACTGTCGTTCTCTCTTTAGTTTTGTTTAGCGAGCACACTTTGCACAAGGCTATACAGTCTGGTATCAGGTATCCCTTTGGCAAACTCATCAGCAACCTTGTCAGGGGTTTTTAGGTGGTCAAAAAACAGAGGCAAGTAGCAACAAGACCAGCTATTTTGGTGCCTCAACTTTGCTATTGTTATTCCATTTGTACAAAGTCAACCCAATCATTGCCTCTTTAAATCACACTTATATGTAATTCATATCTATTGCATGTACTCTTTTTGTTTGTAATGGTTTTTCAAAGCTTGATAACAGCCACCATTAGATGAGACTGAAAACACTATTTGTGTCATTACAGTAGAAAATAACTTAAGTCACACAAAGAGAGCTGTTGTCAGGTGCTCAGAGTGATAATGTGGTAAACTCCAGGTGAAATTCAGGTGCTCTTGAAGACAGCTTTACTGTCAGTAAGGAGGAAGCCTCATTTCAGCCAACAATAAAGTAAAAAAAAAAAAAAAAGACTTTGCATTAGGGCAGTTCTCCAGGCTTTTCTGTGCTGATAGAAACAACTTTTATTCAGATTTGGTGATAACAGAGAGTAACTTTAGTGAAAGCACTATTCCAGAAGTGTGATCAATATTACTGAAACCAGTAACATCTGTGTTTGAGAAGTCAAAATCAATCATTATTTTGTTTGGTACTGACATCTGCTTCAGTTTTGTTCTAAACACTCAGTTTCTTTGTTTTCAGCTATTGTTTTGAGTCCACTCAGGGTTAATGCTTAAACTGCTTGGGGTCATGGGATCAGTCAGCTGATTGAATTTGTAGTCCACCTTGTTGCCTCAGGACACTAAAACACACTAAGATCAGCTGTCGAGCCACCACATCCTGAACAGTCTGCTGAGTCCTTAAAGGAAAATGACTGGGTGTTGTCATGTTATGTAACAAGAGAGAACAGTAAGTGGAAGCGTTCAGTGTTTTAAAATCTAATATTCACTAAAATACCTTTTACAGCTTCTCAATAAAATAAAGGCTCTCCTCGTTTTCCCTTTCCAAAACAACGCAAGGTTCAAAGTGTCAGGATTTTCATGAGAGTTTTAAGTTGTTTGTTTTTTTTACAAGTCAATAAAACATTTTATGTTTCATTATTAAATTTTTCTCATTCAATTAGAAAGTGCGTCAAACAGTCTCATGGGTTTGCTTTCAAATGAAGCTTCTGTACTTCAATCGCTGCACTTTGATGATGAGCATGTTGACTTTAAAGATGTTTCTAAACTGCCAACCCAGTGTAAATGTACCTGTAACATAATAAAATAATTATTTCAGTCTGATTTAGAGCCTCAACACTGCATTGTCTATCGTCTTACGTTTTGGTGTATTTATTGTCTTATTTAGGTTTATTTATATGAGCTCAATAATTGATGTAGGCTTTTATTTTAAGTTTTATTCATTTTAATATTTAGGTTAATGGGTAATTTTTGAACACAAGAAGCAAAGTCAGCTCAGATCTTTTTCCATTTTTGTATATTGCCAAAAACCCAAAACTGATTCTGACGAAAACCATCTGACCTCTGGCCCTTTTCAACCTCTTAACATAATGATCAGTTTGACTGATGAAGACGGCTCTTACAAACTCTTATATTAACGTGAATCAAAGCTTGTTTTTAAACGAAACCATCAAATGACTTACTTTCTTATCTAACTCAGTTATCCTGGCCTGTAACACATATATGATAGAGAAATACAGCCAAGAGAAAAATAACATTATTTAGGCCTAGACTTGATAATGGAATTTCACTAAAATAAAACTGATTTTTAAAATAACATAATTCAGCTGTAAGATTTAGTTGGATTTAAAGAAGAAATTAGACTTGATTTGCATTTAAACCGGTTAAATTTGCTGCGTAGAGGAAATCTGCCTTGTTGCTGATATGGCGCTGCTGATATTGGTTTTGTGCTCTGTGGCTTCATCGTCAACACTTAGTACCCGCAGGAAGTGGTTTAGAGAGCACACCGCCCACAGCATCAGTAAAATCTGAAAAACCAAATGTCAGGCAAACTCAGCCACAAACAGACACGGTCACCAACTAAGTGCTGACAATGTGAAGTCTCATACATTACTGATTTATTGCTTTGAAAAGATTTTATATTTTTAATCTGGCGAAGTTCAGTATGATCCAAATTCTCTTTAATTATTTCCCAAGAGTGAATCCTGACACTTTGATCCCAGTAAAAACCTCTTTTTTGTTGAAATGATCTACTAAAGCTGGTTTGTTTTTCATAGAAGCTTACAGTTTCTGTTTTATATGGGTCATTTCACAGTCTTAGCACTGAGATGATAATTATATATGTCATTTTTAAAGCCCCGAGATCAAATTAACATCAAGAAGAGTTGTTTTATTCTTTGTGCTGCCTCCAAGTTTAGCTGAGAGCAACAAAACAGCAAAAACATGCTTCTGTGTTTTCTGACCAGAGGGAAATACACATCAACAAGAAAGAAAACCATCGTGTGTGTGTGTGTGTGTGTGTGTGTGTGTGTGTGTGTGTGTGTGTGTGTGTGTGTGTGTGTGTGTGTGTGTGTGTGTGTTTCGTTTTCTAAAGAGCTTCTGCATGCCGGTCAGAGTCAAATATTTACTTCAGATGCTCCTCTGCTGTAAATTATGAAAGAGGAAATGTCAAATCCTGGAAACCGCAGCTCAAACAGTGTTCAACTTATGATCAGGATTCAAATGATACTTTGAATGAGTTATACGGACCCCTCCTCCCTTCCCCCCTGCAGTCGAACCAGTTTGAAGATAATGTTATTTAAACAAAGATGGTGGGATTTGTTTTTCTTCTGCACAGCACAAGACACCTATTACAGACTGTTAGGCTTCCAATTCACACAAGTCACATTCAGAGTGTTAAAACAAAAACACCGGGCTCTGGACTTGTTACATTCATAGGAAACTTCTTTTTTACTGCAGTCTATCTGTCTGAATTTTAGAGACCTTTACTCAGGAAAGTATGCAGCTATCACAAATGCTTTAGTGCCACTAAACTGCAAATCAGCATTAACCTGGTAAGTTCAGAAATTAATGTTAGAGGACGTAGAGCTTGGGTGGAAAGCTTTCTCAACAGTTCTGAAACAGACAGAAATAGACAAGAGACGCATCTCTACGGTGTACGAAAACAACTGAGACCATGAATGAAAAGACAGCAATGGTTTCTTGATGGAAAAGGCAGGGGTGTCAGATTTGGGTTTTGACAGCGATGCCAATCACGCCTTTGTGATCTTTCCTCTAATATACAGGGTTTATTGTGCCATAAAAAAATAGCTTAAATAAAACAGTTTGATTTTTTTTTTAAAATGATACCCAATGCTCTTTTGAATCAAGAGGAGTTAGTTGAGATGGTTTGGGCGTTTGAATTCGACACCTCCATCTGGAGGTTTTTTAGAGACCTCCATCTGGAAGGAGACCCTGCGGTAGACCCAGGGTTTGCTGTAAGGATTACTTTCCCACCTGGCTTGGAAATGCCAAATCCTGGAGGAGGAGCTGGAAAACGTTGCTGAGGAAAGAAAAATTTGGAAGGTCTTGCTCAGACTGCTCCCCCTGAAATCAGGCCCCAGAAAAGTGGAAGAAAATGGATGGATAGTGGATTTCTATGTCTGCAAACACAGTTTAGGGGCTACACTAAGTTTTACATAGTTAGCTTGATTGCCAAATAGGCACACTGTAGCTGATAGCAAGGATGCTAAAACCCCAACTCTAGTCCACCCTGGTCCGCCTTTTTCCCTTTTGCTAGGCCAACCAAAAGTTAGGTTGAGTCAGCATCCAGTTATGTCGTCAGCTATAGATATGCTTCAAAACACAAATAACCAATGGGAGATGTCACTGTGACAAATTGTGTCAGTATTTAGATCTAGAAAATAGAAATAGATTAGCAGCTAGTGGTGTTAGCGCTTGCTAATAAGTCACATTGAGAAGCCAATCTGACCAGACTCTGATCCACAAACTTGCACTCAGTTCCCACGTTTTTCTAAGTGTGCTTTTTTAGCTTCAGATTAGCCAGTTAGTTGGTCTTGAATTTTCTTTTAAATAGCCTCCCTATCTTAAACCCCAGGCACTCAGAAATATCCATTAGTCAGTAACAATACCTCTCTGAGCTGTCCAGCTTTCTGACCATCACATAACAGAGTCACAAGTTTGCTCTCTAAGAGAACAAGACAATGAGTTCCCACAGTTTTTTTTTTTTTTCTAGGTTGCATTCTTACCACTGACTCCTTTTCCAAACTCTACACCTGAAAGCCATTTTAAACTCTTGTGTGACTGGGTCTTTAAGATAGGGTTTTCAATTAATTACTTTTAAAGCCTGGCCCTTGAAGCACCAGTCAGTCCTGAGAGATGTCGTCACCCTGTGTCTTGCCTGAATTTTCCTGCGTAATCCTTCCTCTATTTCACTTCAGCTATTCAAGGAGGTTAAATTTGCAGAATCTAAATAAATTGGCCTCAATCTCACAAAAACGGTTAAATGGTCTTAGCACCCGGACAACCTGCCAAATTCACCTCAAGGCTTCAGCTAGTCCCAGTTTTTAATGTATGATCAGTTGGTCCATATTTCAGGCAATGCTTTTCAAAGTTTTCTCCCCCCAAAAAGTAGAATAAATCAAACTAGAGCCAAGCAGTCTGACTGAAACAGGAGTTAGTCATATCATCCCTAATAAGACAAGATTTAACAGTGAGCCTCCCTCTTTCCTTCAGAGCGTTTCCACTGTCAGAGGACCCAGCATGAGAGGAAATTTATGACCAGCTTACATCGGCTGGACGCTCAGAGTCCAGATAATAAGCTGCCTGGATGATGCAGCTGAATGCAACAACACAGCAAGTTACTCGCTCGTAGAAAAGAAAAGGATGTGAGCTAATTTCACAGCCGCATAAAAAAAAAAGGCTCTGAAGTTTCCCTCCTTAAAACTTCTCATGTGTTCTGGTGTCTACATCTGCACACTGTCCCCCCTGCCTGCCTGCAGCCTGTCACATGCCTGCAAAAAAGTCAGCAAACAGCTCCTGAAATTAACTTAGCCAAACAAACATCCTGCTGATCTCCAGAGCCTCTTACCTCTCAGTCAGCGGCTCCTCAGCTGATTCTGCAGAGCGAGATCCTCAGGGAGATACCAGCCGTCCAGAGCAGCTGACCAGCAGCCCTGCATCTACACCCACAGACGTACTGACTGACTGACTGACTGACTGACTGACTGACTGGAGGAGTGACTGAGTGGGAGGCTGGACGTCTAGATGACTGACTATCATTGAGCCGGAGGCAGCAGAGCAGAGAGACACTCCCCTCGCAGACCAGCTGACTCTCTGCCTGGCTGCAGGGAGGACTCGTTTAACAGCACTGACTTGTTGACTGTCCTGGTGGTTAACAGAAGAAAATTAAGCTTTCGTAATTTAAAGAAAACAAATGTCATAAATAGAAAAATGTTAGAAATGAGGTCAAGTTAAAAGTTATGATTGTAAATTATCGTCATGGGATAAAATGTTAACATTATGAGATAAAGGGGAAAAAAAAACGTGTTAAAGTAATAATAGTATGACAAATTATTGATTCAAAACAAGGATGCACTAACTGAAAATAAAAGCTGATGTTTCAAATGAGAATTTAGCCAATGCTGAGAGCCTACACTAGTGTTTTTTGCATTACTCCTTTGTAGATTAGTATTTTTTGCGTTTGATTTTTTAAAAAGCTCCGAGACTTGATGTTGGTGTAAATAAATAGTTTGTAGTTTCTCCTTTCAAGTCCCTCTTTTAACATCCTAAAATGTTAAAAGACTCTGTGTAATGACTGAAATAAATCACTCTGTCCAGCAGGAAACTCTCTCTCTCTCTCTCTCTCTCTCTCTCTCTCTCTCTCTCTCAGTGTGTAATAAAAAGGTGGAGCTGAGCCACTGTAAACTGACAACACACACACACACACACACACAAACACACACAAATATCCTTATCAGTTGGTGAAGCAGGTCAGCCTCAAGTCATGTGTGCGTGTGTGCGTGTGTGTGTGTGTGTGTGTGTGTGTGTGTGTCTTTTGTTAAGGTAAAACAGGAAGTAGGAAAGTAGAACATCGTATGGGGGAAAAGTAGAGCCAGTTAAAGTCATTGAAAGCCGAAACAACTCAGGGTATATGACTGAAACTGAGAGAAACTTCAGCGTGGGTTCAGAATCACTACAAAAAATGTGAATTATATCATTGTTGTCTCTCAGAGAAGCCGTGGACAGAGACTGGAATTACATTATTAGACTTTAGTGGTCAAATTCTAGACTGAAATGCTCCCTTGCTTACTCCTCCTGTTGGTGAAGTGATGGTGGCCTTTGGGGACAAAAAGCGCCGGTGTTGCAAAACATGAATGACCCTCTTTCACTTTCCTCTTCTTTCCCTGTTTTCCTACCACAACATTTCTCATGGTCACTAACTGAACCAAAACATGAACATGTGTTACCAGTTTGTGTGTCCAACGCCACTATAGTGAAGCAAGACGGCTGCTTCCATGAAAGGGAACTTGCTCTTATGTAGATATAAAAAATGAAATCAAAGTTAATAATATTACTGTATTTTTCAAACTATAAGGTGCGCTTAAAATCCTTAAATTTTCTCCAAAACTGACAGTGTGCCTTACATATGATTACTTGTTGTGCTTACTGATCAATTTTATGTGGTACAATGTGCTCAAAAATTTGTGGAAATGTGTAAGTATGACTTTGGTAAGCAACGAAGCCACTCCACTCGATGGATATTCGGAGCATTACGGTACGCTGTGTCACTACCTGCTCAGCCCTGTAACAGCACCCCTGAGCGGTCTACAAGACTGCCTGACCGTAATGTCTAAACTAGAAGTGCATCCATGTAAGGGAGCCTGGGCCCAGAGTATGTGCTAGCAACAATCAACCAATCAATGCTTAATGCGCCTTACAATCCGTTGCACCTTATGTGTGAACAAAGACACGTTAATTTACAATGCGCCGTATAATCCAGTGCGCCATATCGCCCGAAAATATGGTAATAATAATTTTCTCCACATGGTTATGCTCTAATTTAGATATATTTCTGAATATAACATCCCTTTCTAGTAAATCTGATAAACTACGCACTGCACCTTTAAGAAACTCAATATTTTCCATCTCCAAAAAAATTTAATAAATAAGAGTGTTGCTTAATTTGAAACATTTGTTTAAAACAGAGACTTTTATCCATCTTATCTGTAATCTGTGTAACATGGTACATCCCTTCATCCACTTGCTTTTACACACACGTTACCATGGTAACTAAATGATCCTGCATACACAAAAAAAAAAAAGAGCACTCCCTTGGCGGCTCCCATGTCCACCAGATGGATTGTGTACATTTGTGTAGAAGTGTAGTCGCCGAAATTAAATTATTCATCTGACTATGTCCCAATCACAGGTCTTTGTCGAGCTTTTACACAAAGAACGAGCGCTTGTGCGTCTTGAAAAAAATACTAATCCACAACAAATGAGAGGCTTTGTTGTGGGAAAGTCTTTAAGCTCGAAGGTGTATCATTTTAAAATAAGCACATTTACAATTATTTATGTTTTCAGACTTCGCAGACCTGCACGCACGTATCAGATGGTGAAGGAGTGACAGCAGCAGTACGGTCAAAAAAGCTTCAGTAAAGAGAGATATCATCTCCTGGCCCCTCACAGCTGGTCTGGAGTCTTACTCCTCTGGTCGGTGAAGCATCATGCAGCTCATGTCGGTGACCTTTAGGCGACGTTAAAGGCCACCTTACCACAACAGCGACAGTAACCATGACAAAACAAGATCCATCACAGTCTCAGCAAGGGAACACTGACAAGCAGGAGACAACGTTCAGTCACATCAGAATGACACGTTTATCTCTGGTCCTTTTCTCTTCTGTCAGAAACACCTAAAGGTTAGTCAACACGTACGTGCGCTGAAGAAACGGTGCTTTCAGTGCTGTCGTTTATTCCAACTGCTGCTACAGTATAAAAGCATGTGCCGCACTGGAAACTGTTGTGCCAACACAAGAGCCTTTGACACAATTCCTGAAAGTGTGAAACATGACAATCTCCATCAGTATTAGGCTCGATTATCAGTTTATCCCAATAACAAATGTTTTGGAGGTTCAGCTCATGAGTCCAGCACTGATACTTTTTTAAACTTGAGATTTTACTTGCAAATCAATGCATCAGCAATGAACATATGTATGCACTCTAAATCATAGATGGTGATCAAAGAGTTGTGTATAATGGAAGAAAGAAAAATTGCATAAAAGGTCAGCGATCATATTAAGGGGATGTAAATGTACTTGTGCAGCCCACTCAAATATTCTCTATCAAGGAAAATACTGCTATTGTCTCATGCATGCCGATTATTTAGAGGTATACAGGATGTTGTCCTTTTACTGATTATCTATAAAGGCCAATAACAAGACGGCCAATAACAGTCGTTAATTAAAAAGTGCTCTCCTGGTGCAGCTCTGCTGTCAGTGTGTGTTTCCCTTTAGATCATTTCTTTGCTCCACTTTCTCACTTAATACCCCGCCCACAAAAATATTTGATTGGCTGATAACGCCACCTGACAGTACGACATAAGTGTGCTGTATGTGTAACTGGTTAACTGTGAAGTTGTGTATATGGATATGCTGTTGAATGTTTTAGTTTTTCTTAGGGCTGTAATTCTTAGTCAACTAAAGCCCTGAAATTTTGAACCAAATATCGAATAATGGGCGAGGGGGTTCTGACTCTGATGGCAAACCCTGCCGTGGTGGGGGGGGGGACACAGCTCAGTGGAGCGCGGCTCAGCGGGTGAAAATATACTGATACCAGCACAGGAAGGCAATTAAACACAAAAGGCAAGTTGAAAAACTCAAAATAAAAATAAATATTCGGCAAACCACCAGACATTGATTAACGTGGGCGCGTTTCAGTCTTCCTGTATCTAGCCGGTCTCCGGTGGGTTGGGCAAATCCAAAATGGTGGAAACAAAGGAGGCTGTTACCTATGAAACGGGGGTGCTCCTAAAACTCCCCCATTAGCACTTGGTACGTTCCTCCTGATGAAATTAACCATAGACTTAAATTGACACGAAAAAAAAATTGAGTCGACCAATCAAAATTTTGGTCGACTCAGCACGTATCGACCAATAAGTCGACCAGTCGACTCGGACTTTACAGCCCTTGTTTTTCTTTTCATTTTTGCTGATGTTGATTGATTTTGAGTCGATAATATTCCCTGAATCTTAATTTTGACAGCAGATTTTTATGTCATTTCGGCCCTGAAAAACCAACATCCCCAACCCCTGATACAATCCTTTGCGCTCGACTGGCTACCTCAAATCTAGTAAAAATGAAGAACACCAGCTTCAGGTGCAAGGGACACACATAGTGGCAATTCTGAAGTTGTTGATGCTCCAGTGTCTTTTAAATCTGACATGTGGGAGCAATTTGGTTTTCCCATTTCAAGAAATGAGACACAAGAAAATGTGACGGATAAACAAAAAATGATGTGTAGACACTGCCAGACAGCACTGAAGCCACTCAGCAAACTGCCACAAGAAAAAAAAAAAAAAAAGGAGAGAACTCAAGGGACCACAAGATGTACTGCTGAATATATAGCTGAAGACCTACAGATATCTGTTATAGCTGACAACAGAGGAGTCAAAGGGCTAATAAACAAACTGAGGCCGATGTAAAAATCCCTTATCCTGAAATTTTGTTGTTACATTCCCAAAAACTTAAGTCTTAAGTGCCCAATATCAGCTGATCACTGCCTGTTTTGCTGGATGAAATAAGTATACTTTACTGTAACGTACTGTACCACACACCTGCTACACCGGCTCTAAATAAGCTGTCTCGATTGTGTAAGGTTGTTGATGAGGTGCAGAAAAAAGGTATATTTTTGAGCATCTTAACTGATTAATGTGCCAGTATAAGACTGTCACCGTTTCCAAATGGTAACAGAGCTGCTAAATGAAAAGCTACACATACTGTATCACAACAAACACAACCCAGGGCAGCACGCATTAAGTTTGTTGACTCATCTAGTTTTATAGCACCTCTGTCACATCAAATCATCGGGAATAAATGAGAACCAGATAGAGTTGAATTAGTGTGAACTGCACAACTTTGGTGTGATATATGTTAATGAAGTTTTTACCCTATAGTTCAAAACATTCATCACTTCCGTTCATTAGGCTTGACCTAATGAACATGTAGCCTCTCGTGAGAGACATACTTCATGGTTCTCATGGGGACCCTTAACTCAGACTCTACGTCAGCTCACTGAAGACAAACTGCACAAGACCTGAGGATAAGGATGCATTATGTTTGACTGGAAGGTAGCCTGGCTGTAATGGAAACAAATGAATGTTTGTAGTGATTTAGCTTTCAGAGGAGCACTTTATCTTCTACAAGAGTGTAAAAATGGAAATCAGAGTCAAGTGTGACTCTTCCTGCTCTTTCTAATTTAACCTGTTTGTAAGAAACACAGGGAAATGCTCAAAGGTCCAACAATTATTTACAGATTGTTTTAGACCAAACTAGATTAGTTAAAATTTAAAAAAGTTTTCAATTCATAAAACCGGACTTGAATTCAGGAATGTGGATCAAAATCTAGTATAAAATGACTGTTAATCATAGGTAAATAAAATGCCATCAAAAGCAGTTCTGACTCTAAAAACTCAATGTTATATATTGTCATTATAAAACAAATAATATAATTTAAAAATACAGATAGTGGAATTGTAAAGGCAATAACATGACAATATCCACCTTCACACCATGGAGTTGAAGGTGATTCCTTCACTCCTCTTCTGGCTGTATCACCGTATCTTGAGTGAAAAGGAAGGAACCAACTTACAAGCAGATATTACAAAACTTCCTCTGGTTTACAAACAGTGAAAGAAACTTCCACCTTGAGGAAGCAGAAACACTGTTCATTGATTTCTCCTCAGCTTCAAACCGTGTCCAACCACACCTTTAAGCATATAAGCTAAAAAGTATTCATAACACTAACTAATTAATCAAAGCGTAAGGGGTTAATGGTGTTTTATCTGATTGTATTCTTTCTTCTACCGGTTCACCACAGCGCTGTTTCCTCTCCCCGCTTTTATTTGTTTAATATAAAAATGAATGCAAGTCGATATGAGAGGCGTCATGTCCTCAGATTTGCAGATGACTGTCATCATGATACTTGAACATGTTTTGGTTAAAGTAATTTTACATATCCCCCATTAGGCAAGGTGCAATATACATTACATAAAGAAAAAATTATAACAGTATTTTTCTAATATCATGCAGCTCTACTCTGAAAAGCGCTGAAGAGAACATGTTGGTATCAGTGGCACATTGAGGTCTATATAACATGCACACATCACTCTTTCATTCTGCTGCACATCATTTGTTTAATAGGTAAATGTTCTGAGGGGAGGTACAGATATGAAACTTGCTGGACCAAGAAATAAGCCAATCACAACAACAACAGAAAAAAACCCTGAATATTCTTGCATCTGCATGAACAGACTTGCACACGCATGTGTTTTCTGTCTCTCCATGTCAGCATCAGCAGCAGCACTGAACTACCCCTGACAGCAGCAGGGACGCTGGGAAACATTTACAATCCCTCCACCAACATTAGCTGAATGTGAAAAGGGTAGCGAGGTCCAAACCAATCCGCTCTGACTTTGATGTGCTACGAGTGGGGACAGCAATTGTTTCGATTCCCAGTGAACCAGAAAGAAGCACTTAAAATTAATTGTGTTAATATATTGGATGGGTCTCACTGGTATGCAACAAAGATGCACATCTGACAGAGGGGTGGATACAAACTCCCAGCGAACCCCGACGCTCATAACATAGATACACACACAGCTATAGCTTCACTTTATCAGGGCCCACAGGTCATACAACCGTTATTGCTGTTATAAATTTTAACCACAGAATGTCAATGGTGGGAATTCTGAGTGTCGTCTTGTGTGCATGTCTTTCTGTGTGTGTGTGTTTGTGTGTGTGTGTATTTCATAACTGCTAATAATAAAACCTAACAGGCCTGAGACACAGTGTGAACACAAATCACTTTATGTCCACTTTAAAACATTTTACCTGCATTTCCTCCGTTCATTACCTGCCTGTGTTTGTGCAAAGTGGTTTCTAATTGGTCAAATACTCATTCCAGGGTCTGCTCTGCACTGCAGACCTTTCTGAGGGTGCAGCGCTGACCACATTGTCTACATCTAATTTCTAACACACAAAGAAGTCTGATTGATTCCATGTTAACCTGCCATCCCACGCAAAAACAAAAAATAATGAAGAGAAAAGAATGTAGTGAGATTTAAAGACCCAGAAGAGGGAATGACAAAAAAGGAAAAAATCAACCTTTAAAACTCCTGGCATGGACAAGCATTTGAAGATGACCTTGTTATGTTATCTAGCTGTGTTAAATGCTCTAAATGTTGGTGTTATTTGGTGAAAGACAAGACTCATTAAGTCATGTTTCTCACAAAGATAAAGTATTGTTTTGTACTTTAATATTTCTGTCGTGTTATGGTGATGTCTTGTACCCCTGGATTTTGCCCCCTGATTTTTAACCAGCGGCAGCTACTTATCAACGTATTTTCTTTACGCAGATAGTTGGGCACCTCTAGTACATCACCTCCTTACTTATCTGCTCTTTCTTCCACCACTCGACATCTTGCAGTAATTGGTTGATGCTCAAAGTCCCAATGGGCAAAGTCTGTGTTAGAAAATAAGGGTTTCAAACTTCGAACATGCATTTGCAACAACCATTAAAAATTTATACATCCAAGCCTGTGGATCTAATTAAAACTGCAATATTTGCCTATGTAAAGACTGGATAACATTGAAGACCTCTTCATTTACAGTTAGTTACTGTAAATTTGTCCTTGTCACGAAAACAAGACGTAAATTTGTACTCATCCAACAGCCAACGAAAGCTCTAAATAAACCGCTAAAAACGACTATTTCGACCACTTCAGCTCTTCTGCACCAACATCTGTAGTCTTAGCTGAGCTGGCAGTCATGCAGCTTTTATTACACAGCAGCAGGAATGTCCTGTTTAAACTGTTTACCCTGGGAGAGACACTCAGCAGAAAACGACAACCGGGCCTTTTTCCCCTCAAAGTTAAAGTCATGACAGTTTGTAAGTGAAAGGTCATGGGTTCAAATCCCAGCAGAGAAGCAAACAGAAGAAGAAGGAGGAGGAGGATGAGTGGTCATTCTTAGATTTTTTTTTCTTGTGCAGTGATGACAAAAGCAGATTAGGTGTTGACCAGGTAAGAGTGCACCTTAAAAGTTGATACACATACAAGCAGCTGGTTCATGACCGTCCTTAGATTTGTGATTGGTGCTTATTGCAGATCTGCGTTCTGGTCGTTCTGAAGCGGTTAATTTGTCAGTAGTCGAAACAGAAATTTAAATTCCAACTATCCAACTACTATGAGAAAAACTCAGTTTTTTTATATCCACATTATAGGGCATATAGAAGTAAAGCAGTGTTAGCCCTGGCTAGATGCAGGTGGCTGGAAGATGACCATACACTTTGAGTCCAAAGAATTATGTGATTTTGTCAGTATTAGAAAAGTTAAAAAAAAAACAGAAAAACACACCAAGGCTGACTAAAAAAGGACATATTTCACAACATAATCAGATTTGAATATTAAAGGGATGTTCCGACGTAAAATAAGTTTGAGTCAAACACACCGTAACACCGACTCAGTCAGCCCGACAAGAGATGTTGCCGACTGCTTGCTTCTCTAGTTATACCAACTTTAGTAACGACCGAACAATAGCAATACAGAGAGCCACGCACGCAACCAAAACACCACTTTATAGCCACAAATAATGCTCAGAACAGCATCTAACTTCATCAACAGGACATACAGGGTCACAGCCAAAGCACTAGCCACCAAACATCTTTTTAGCTTTGCCTGATTTCGAGACCCTGGGCAAGCAGCTTAAGGAAGAGCATTTATGATCATTACTTTATCTTTTCCTTGAAGTAATAATCATCATATTAATGAGCGTCTCGGTCTTCCTTGAGCTGCGTCCCCCCGCTGCATTCGATGGACTTGCCCAGGGTCTCGCTACAAACAAGCGGCTGCTGGAAGAGAGTAGGTGAGCTGTGTTTAGTCTCTTTGCTAAAAAAAAATTTAACAAAGCTAAAAAGATGTTTGGTGGCTAGTACTATGACTGGGACCCTATATGTACTGTTGATGAAGTTAGGTGCTCTCTATGTGACGGGGTGTCTAACTCAGTGTAACGGTGTGTTTGACCCCAACTTAATTTTACACCAGAATATCTCTTTAAGAGAGTCTTTTCTCAAGAAACGAGATGTAGATTTAACACCTGTTTTCTATTCCAAATCATTAAGTGTAATTCTTTCTTGATAGTCGTCACATAATTTGGCTGGATCCAGCTTCAAGTTTGATAAAATCCAAAAGCTCATGTTTAGGTTACGAAATCTTGTTTGTGTCGCCTCTGCATTGACATCATCACACTGTTTCCCACAAACTGAGCAGGTATTATCAGTTTAGACAGAGTGTGAGTCAGTGAGCGCTCACTGTGTCCTGACTGAACAATAGACACAGTTGTAGCTGGACAGCTGATCATCATGTCATATTGTCGTGTTTTTCACAGTCCACACAGACCTCCATCTGGGAGCACAAGTTTCAGTTACTGATCAAATAACCTTATTGTGTTTTAGCTGAACATCACCGCTTTACTCCGCGGCTAATAAATTAATTCGTCACTGATCCCAGAAATCTGTGAAGATGTCAGCGACAGATGCTGCGTTTAAAGGATTAAAAAATCGCTCTGATTCTTGGCGTTGGCGGTGCCTGGAGAGTCTCCTTCACTGCAGCTATTTGAAGGGAGTTTTAATTTTCCTAGAATGCTGGTTAAACATTTTAAATTCATTTTGAAACCTTTTAGTGATATCCAAAAGTTATTAAGATCATTAGTGACGAGAGGGATGGTTTTTGTACCGTAATTTTTAATGCCTGAAAATACTGTGAGAGAGTAGGTTTCAGCCAGTCAGCTGAATTAACAGCCCCCTTTTTACAATTCCCACATACAAAACTCAAAATTAATGATTCATTGAACTGTCAAATGTTAGAAGGATGAGTTTTTATTTTCTTCAGACACCACTGCAGCCTGTTGTTAAGCCCCACCATTAAAACAGACTCCCTCCCTACACAAACTCCATCTCTACACTTATTCTTGTGTTTGCCTTTCCTCCTGTAAGACCAAAAGTATTTACAAGTTCACTATAAAACCTTGTCTTTTCACATCTAATCTTTGTACTAACTATCAATACTGTTCTTTTCATCTGAAATAGTCTCATTCAATCGCTAGCTCTGGTTTAAAGACAGATGAATGCCAAAGGGGTGTGTGATACTGAAGTCAGAAATCTAAAGTAAAAAAAAAAGGTAAGCATGGATGAAGAGGAGATGAACAGGCTGACAAAAACACTTGAGGTTAAAAATGCATGAGTCTCCAGCCTCCATATTGCCTGTTTGTGTGTGTGTATGTGTGCGTGCATCTGTGTGATTGTGTGGCGCAGCGAGGTGTTAGCATTCAGCCGCCAGAATAAAGGCCAGATGAAAAAGATCTGTGTTTTTGCGAGTTGTCTTGCATCATGCGCTCATGTCGCACACCCTGCTGGTATTTTTGAATGTGAGAGAGGAAGAGATGCCTCTGTTTGACTGATAATGATGATAATCACATCAGCTGAAGCACGGGGGGAAACAGTCGCCGGTCCCTGAATGAGGAGCGTAAGGAGGAGGAGATTAGAACAAGGGAAGAAGGAGGGAAATGAGTTAGAGGACAAGATGTGATGTATCAGGGAGGGAAGATGGGCTTTGAGGAGGAGGTTTGGAAGACAGCAGAGAAGAAAAAACGAGGGAAAGTATAAAGAGGGATGAGAGAAGCAGAAGAAAACCTAAAATTAAGATGATAGTGAAATAGTGGAAACATGTACACGTGCAAAAAGAGAAAAAAAGTTAATTATCTTTTATCAAATCTCTGAAATTACTCAGAAATATCCGTCTGAAGCCTATATTATCATTCAACATGTACAAAACTGAGCAATAAATAAACACAAGCACCTTAGCAGCTAAAAAAATACTTCCAGCAACACAACAGAAGGAATCAAAAAAGACTAAATAGATTAATCTCCTCTCCAGCATAGATGTATGGGTGAGAGCTGTAATGACCCCCTGGCTTCAGGTCTTATCGACCACGACCATAAATAATGAATCTCCCCTTCAAACCATTCAGTGCATCTCATTGACTTTAATAAGTGATTGATGTTAGCATGTTCCCCTACTCTGTAAGACATTGATATCTGAACGGTTAATAATGCAAAAGAGCAGAGGGAGTTGGATAATTCAAATGCACTTTGAATCATAAAAAGCTGTTCCACCACTGTGAAAATATCAGTGATAGAAGAAAACTTGATTTTCCACAAAACTGAGGGTTTGGTTCTCTGAGTAAAACATAGTTAAGAGTTTTTCGGTCATTTCAGCACAGAGACTCTTGAAACAGATGAAATGCATTTGACAGTGAATAAAATATTAAAGCTCCAGTGAGGAACTTTAAGTTTTTGCAGATTTTGGCGCCCCTGTGTGGTGAAAGCAGTCTTTGCTTATCTTGTCCTCTACTTGCTTTAATCGTGTCTTCTGACAAAAATCTCATCATGCTGATTTTTGACAGTCAAATGTATCATTAGTTGTGAATATTTTAAGTGGGATTTATAAAGACAGAGCTGTTTCTTCAGCTACTCAGGTGACACCTACCCCTTCACATCAGTTTCAGACATTCATAGATAAAAAATAAAAACCATCAATCTTGTCACTGATGATCTTGTTAGATTTTTAGATCATAAGTATTATGATGAATTTCACCATTACCAAAAACTACTCATAGGAGCTTAAAGATGTTAAAACCTTCAAAATATCTCAACTACATGTAAAAAAGATTCAATAAAAGAAAAAAAATGTGGGGGGTTAAGTTTCACTTCTTGCAGAGAAAGATTTACACAACAACAACAACAACAACAACATGGCTGCAAGCACGAGTAAGGGGTTTCTCTTGAAAAAGGCTGAGTCTCATCAGTCAATTGGAACCTGGTTGGTTTCGCAGAAGGACCTCAGGTTTGAAAGTCATGTCTTCGTGGTTTGTAGTTTTATTTTAGGGAGGGAAAGTGAATCAGGTTTTGTGTTAACCCCCCACCCCCCACACACTAACTAACTAACTAACTAAATAAATAAAAAAATTAAATGAAAAGAAAAAATAAACAAACAATAAATAAAACTCAAATAAATTAAATAAAAAAAACGGGAGGACCCATTTTTAGTTCATATCACCCAAAACAGGATCTGTGGAGAGCAAAAGCAGGCAGAATGCACACAGCAGTGAGAGTATCCCAGCTCCTGCAGAGAGTGATCTTGAGGGTTATTCCTTGACCTCTATAAAGAGATGTCTGAAAATTAAACTGAGTAACTGAAGAAACAGATCTTAGATGCATTGTTATAAAAATCAGTCATTATGTAGGTTTAGAAATCCTTGTGATCAAGTTATCCATCCACAGGATCACAGAGTCCACAGGCCAAGATGGTCACAGTGGTTTGCAAAGTGTTTGCCTGTGCTGGTTCTTCATTGCGCTGGTCGGAGTTTTATGCCATTTAAATCAGATACAGCCAATACAGAGTTTTATCTCCATTTTCTGGATCAAAATACAGACAGACTGTACCATGATAATGCAAACAAGCTAGAGTGACAATGTTTAACCACTTGGGGAACTACAAATGCACATCCATGTTACACACTTCTGAAAAACACAATTGTGAAGTGTGTATTGCCGATAGTATTTTGCACATACGGGTAACTTGATTTAACTGGACAAAGTTTTCAACCCAATCTTGATGCTGCCTTTGCAAAACTCTCTGACTGCAGTCTAAAATGCCAAATCTGATTTGGACTCCAAGTTCAGAGACACACGCCTTCATTTGCAGCAATTAAAACCATTAATCATTCAGTAATACACAAGATAATAAAATTAAGAGCCAACACCTCCTCTCCGTCCTCTGAGGGAGCGAGTGAGCACAGTAGGAGGGATGGCAGCAGCAGATGTAGCATCGTGACCAGTAACTCTTTGCACTTAGAAAAAAAAAAAAAAAAAAAAACTCTGCACCTCTCCTCCTCCTCCTCCTCGTTTTCTCTCCCTTCTTCGCCTTCTCGCTCCTTTCTCTCCTTCTGCCTCCGTCACCAGGCAACTAGCCTTTCCTCCCTCTCTTTGCATTTTTTTCTTTTTCTTGTCTTTGTCACTCCCTCTTTCTTGTGCATTAAACCTCCCTCTGTCTCTGGCTGTGGATAAGATGAATACTCACAACAGGTTTTTCTTTCAGCAGATAGTCTCCACATTAAAAATACTCTCAGCCAAACCTTGCTGCTGTCTGAACCATCAGCTCTCAGGATTTTAAGTGTTGGCTTCTTTCGGAGTGATAAATTTCGAGACAGGTCCGCAAAATAACATATGATATCGCTTAGATTTTTCAAAGACATAATGCTCCTTCCTCCATCCATCCATCTCAGGATATTCCATCTAAGAACAAATCTGCATGACCATTTTCATTCCTTGATTTCTGATCCATGTTCACACATCACTTCATGTCAATTTTCCTCTATTTATTCTGCAAAGATCGACTCTGCATGGATGCATGACACACGTTTTTCCGGTTCTGTTTAACAACACCATGAATGAGGTGTGTTTTTCAAATGCGCTGTGAGGGTTTTTGGCTCATTATGAAAAGAGTGAAATTGATATTGACTTCACTTTATGAGCAACAAAATCAAACAAGGCTCGAAAAACAAGATCTGCTGTCTTGATTAAATCATTCTCAATAAATTCGCCTCTTATCCCTCGGTTTTAAATTTCAACAGTCATTGGCAAAATCTCTATTTTAGGATTGGGACTTAAGAGTTTTTCATTTTTGGTCATCCAAGAGAAATTTCATGCTTCCCTTTTATTTGTAAGTAGGGCTGGGCGATATGGGAAAAGTTTACCACGATATATAAAAATCATTTGTCTATCTTAAATGTTACTCTTAAATTAAATATAACAGTGTTTATTGGTAGCATGTCTTTTTCACTACAATACTATGAGGTCTTTGTGTCTCTTCAATGTTTTGTCGTAAGGCGTTGCACTAGAGAAAGCAGACTAAATGGTCAGCTGTTTCGGCTGCACAGGCACCATGGGCTCCTTGCTCCGCTCGGGGTTTGTAACCTTTTGCATTGCGTGTGCTCTGCCGTGTGGCGCTGCTTCAGGTGTTGAAAGAGATTTGAGGTATTTTCCGACTTTGAGAGAACACGTACTCGACATAATTTGCAGTGCATATTACTCTGCTTCATGTCTGACCTCAAAAAACCAAAATACTGACGTTTTCGTACCAGTGTTGTCAACGATGTCATCATCTGTTGAGTCTTCATCAGCATTTCTGCCAGGGGTAGCACTGCTTCTATGCAGTTGTTTGCTACCTGGTTCTAATTCAGCACATGATTGGTTCAGAGCGAAGCAGCCCTAGAGCAACTCTTCTTTTCACTGGCTATTTGTATAGTCTACCAAAACATGCCATCTATCGAAAAGCATATTGACCATGTTTTATATTGATATTGATGGAAATCAATTTTCAATATAAATCATAATCGTTTTATAGCCCAGCCCTATTTGTAAGTGATCCATGGATGTAGCGCAGTACTATTTAATGGCAGTACTCTTGTAACACAATTAGCTGCTGTAACGTAACTCATTGCTACTGACAAAGCAGTGGGTGTTGTTTCTCTGCTGATGCCATTTCATGATACGAATCTCCCCTTGCTTTATTTGAACAGTCAAATATACTGTAAATTATATGCCACTGACAGCAGAGTGCAGTTCATCTGCTTCTTCCAGGTGGATGTCTACAGCATTCTCGAAAAACTTTTATTCTTTCACTTTATCCTCATCTCGTTCGCTGAGTTTCATTCATCCCGGGTACATCCCACTTTCTGCCCCTCTCACACTCTACTCTCACAAGCTCCACTTGAACCAGAACAAGCAAAGTTTGCCCTTGAAGATTTCCCAACAACAAGCCCTCTGCAGATCAAGCGCTCAGCTGGAGAGAAACAGAGAGAGGGAAGGTAGCGAAAAATATCAAGAAAAAATAAAATTTACAAAGTTGGACCTTTAAGGTGGAGAATAGTCTGATACCGTTAGTTTCAGACTATTCTTAAAAGCAGACTGCTCTGTGTTTTACAACTGAAGAAAAATCAAAACACTGATTGACTGACTGAAAATTTCTGCTTTTCCATTTCTGCTTCAGAAATCATCTAAAACACACACCTCAAGGGACCTGATTAATTTAATAAAACTCAGAAACACTAATGAGCCGAAGCTTGAAAATGACACAAATATTTTAATAAGTAAAAGAGTCAAGCATCATAATAGCAGCGGCAGAGTAAAGTAATGATTTAGCCCATAATTGAGAAGTCCCAGTTTAAAGTTATCAAAAATTTATCCATTTCTATTGAACTCGTAAGTTGGAAATTGCCTTTGTTCACATCGCTGTTGTATTCCAGGACAGGGCTCGGAGGAAAGCTCAAACTAGTGCTGGAAAATGGCAGCCTGAATGTCATTCATATTACAGATGTCCATATCTGCTGGTGAAATGGTCTCGTAAGTGCATCTTGAGGGACATTCAGCTAAACATGACATAAATTAAAAGTTACAAGCACACACACACCCTCTGAGCACTCCCACGAGTGTACTTTCGATGGATACAAGATGTATTCAGCTGCTTCTCACATGAATTATTAACAGGTTTCAATTAGTTTCCGAGCTGCTTCTTCCTTTTACAGCACATATAAAGTCTGATTAACAGAAAAATAAAGACTTTCTGAAAACACAGGCACAGGATTCAGACAGCACAGTGATTCAAGAGAGGGTTAATTAAAGGTAACCTCTCAGGACCCTGGATTTTCTCTCGGTATGTTTTCTACCAGCCATAGTTTGATATCTCCCTTAGTTTAGGTGACTGAACCTCTAACCCTCACAAGGTCGGTATCTTTCCCAATGAAAAAACTCGTCTGGCAGCATTAGGGGTGTCCCGATACAACTTTTTTATTTTCGATATGATACCGATATTGTAGCCTTCAGTATTGGCCAATACCGATAGTGATCCGATATTAGCGCAAACTTGTGCATGACAAGTTTTACACTCAGCTGCAACATCTTTTTCTGAGTTAAATGAAAAATACTGAAAACACGGCAGACATCACTCCTACTCCTTGCTACTTTCTCATGTTGTTGTGATTACATAGGATCTGCATGCAGGATCCGGGTGCTGCCAGATAGAGGTGCCAGAGCGGAGTCTGAAATCGACTGCTTGTATCAGAGTGCTGATATCTGAGATTTTGGATGCAGACAGATATAATCCGATATTCCTTATTCTGCAGATGTCAGACCGATATCTGATATTAATATCGTATCAGGACACTCTTAGACAGCGTATCGTAGACAGTCACTGGCTCGCTTTTGATATAAACTCTGTTATGTTGTTTAAAATAATGCAGTTTGATAACAATATTGATGTTTACTTTGAAATTTTTTCTTGGCCACCTTTACACCGGCAACCAGTCTTAAGGATCATGACTATGAAGTCACAAAATGACTGTATGACTATTCTATTTTAAGAGACAGTTACTGTCAATAAGGGAATGAGAGGTGCTCTGTTTCACAGTCCTGATTGTTAAACTTTAGTTTTGAGGGGTTTTTTTATGAACTGGTTGTAAAAGCCCATATTTCCATGAATCAGTTAACTTCTATTCTGCAATATTACTTGAAACAAAGAGCAGGTGTAGCTAGACCCATTTAAACATCTTAGAACTTGCTGTAGTTTTGATATCCAGGAATGTGAAACATGGAGAAAATAATCTTATACTTTCCCCTGTGAAGTCAAGATTACCAAAAAGTAAAAATATATATGTAGCAGTAAAAATACAGATCTTCCCGAGAATGCGCAGAAGTCAAAAATGTCGTCTGGAGAGGTTCTGCCACTTCTGTCTTTACATCAAGGACTATATTACTCGAAAACACCACCTTGTCTGTTCAAGCAGACTGCAGGCACAATGGAAAGAGTCTGAATTATTCTCATCCAGCAAGGATAGAAAGCCCTCATGTGAGAGGAGGTGAACAACCTGAAATATACAGACAGAACAGAGAAAAAGAGTTGAATAATTAATCCTGTAAAAAAGAAGTATACCACATGAGCCAGTGACGGAAAGATGAGAGCTGGAGAAGAAAGAGCACAGACTGTGTTTGGTCCATCGCTGTTTTCTTGGCAGTGATATAAAGATGTAATTATTTTCATCTTATTAATCCACGGTCAGTGGGTATGCAGATGATGCCTCTAACTTTCCTGTTAAGAATTCAATAAGCCTCCCAGGGATGATTGGAAAATAAACAAGATACAAGCAGTTACAATAACCGCTCTGAGGACCGTTTCAGGATGAGTGAAGCTTTACGTCTCACTGCTTTGCATTAGTACATCAATTAGACATTTGAACGTATCTCACTCTCAAGCGTGGGATGTCTTATCTTAGGACGTCAGAGGCAAAACCTCTCATGATGGTAAGGGGCAAGTTGAGAGCATCAGTCTCCCAACCTGTTCACCCAGCCAATAAAATACCAAGAAAATAACAAGAGATTATGTCACTGATATGGTGAATTATTGTACTGGACTGACTTCTTATTAAATACTCTTAAATAAGATGTCTGCTCTGCAACGTGTGCTGCAGACAGTGCAGAGAGTATGGTGACCTATGGAGTCAAGGCGCTCTCTGCTGGATACATTACGTGGTGAAAACATTATTTCCTGTCTTATATCCAGCTGAATCTGGCAAGTCAAAACTCCTTCACAACAGCTAATTATTAGTGAATAACAAGGGGGGTATTACGGAGAATCAGATCACACTCATGATTGACACATATTAAAATCACTCAAACGAAAGGAGTTGGAAATTTCACTCCTGCCTGATGATGGTGTGGTATAACATCATTAAACAACTTGGAGGATATTTTTTATTTCACCCTAAACAAATTTGGAGAAGACAAAACTTTAGATTGGTGAGCTGCCAGTGAAGACAAGAGTTGGGAAGACTGCAGAAATTAGTGTGATGATGTTCAATCACACAAAGAGCTGATGGTTGAGGAAGAGGAAAATGTTTAAAGACTTTAACGTAACAGGGAAGGAGACAGGTGATGCTGTTACTTCCTACAGAAAACACGGAAAGAAAGCTGCTAATCCTGAGATCTCATCATCTAAGACTAATGACTAACTAATCCGATCTTAGTAATACTTTTGATTTATCACAGTAAAGCAGGACAATGTTCAGGCTTTGCCATTGATGAAGGTCTCAAGTGTAATGTCATTTTCAAATTGTGAGTTGGCTGGTAATAATACTGTTCATAACAGAAGCACTAGTCACTGTCAAAACTGAGGGACTATTTATTCTGAATTTACAAATAAACCATTTTTTAATCAATGATCAGATCAGCACTTAGCATCAACTGGTTTGTCAAGGTGAACTGCTCAATATATCGTAATACTGATTTGAAGCCATATCGCCCAGCCCTACTGTCAAAATGTATTACTACTCGGTCAGTGTGCATTTTGTGTTTGCACTGTTAGGACTTATACATACATGTTTCCAAATGAAAATCATTGTGTAGCTGCCAGTAAAGGAAGTGGATGGTTCTGGAAAAGAGTAAAAATAAAATAAAAAATAAATAAGAATGTGAGGGATAAAAGCGAGGGTGAGGATCATACATTATTTCACAATGATGAGGAAAAGGTGACATCTTTTTTCACCTTGTTTCAACAACTACAGAAGCTCCTTTACTGAACATGGAATCTAGATTGTAAACCACACCAGCGTGAAGGGTCTGAACTATACAACAACGTGCTGTTTCTGTGCAACTGTGACGCTCTTCTAGTATGGTCTGCTACCAATGCTGTAGTAGAGTTAAAATGTGGTATTGGAAGTTTAAAGAGAATACCAACATTTTCTGGATTACAATCCACTGAGATAAAATAAATAAAATAAATTATAATGTGGGACTGCAGCCCTCAACTTCCTTATTATGTATCCAAGCATGCTTTAGCATCAAAGCCATCGGTTGCTTCTTTGCACACCATCTGCTGGGTAATATACTTTAACACAATAAAATACCTCAGTCGGTTTGGTGCATAGGAAGCAGCTGACTATTTAGATGATGAAAAAAGGTATAAAAAGTGCCTCATCATCATCCTCTGTCTTTAAGATCCTCTCTTTCTCTTCTTCTCTCTCATGTTTATCTGACTGTAAGTTATATCGACTGACTGGCTGCACTGCGCGAGACACTGGAGATCAAGTTGTTAACCTAAATGTGTCACTCCATCTCTTTCTCACGCCACAAGACTACAACCGCAAAACACTACAAAGAGCTTCAAACAAAACACAACTGACTAAACAGAGAATCTGAAAGAAGGGTGATATTCACAATCCCAGTTTTAGTGTTTCATTCAAATTTTGAGCGTTTAGGTTTACTGCAAATGGAGTTTACGAGGATCCAATTATCTCTACAGATTAATACAAGCAGACTACTGCTGCCAGAAAATACTCCACCACACAAACTGAGTGCTGTGGATCGCAAATTAAGAGCAAACACACACACACTACACCTGACCTGGAGATGAGTATCACCGCAGTATGTGCTGTGCTATGAGGTGGTAATCTTATCTATGCATTAATCATCTTAGGAAGGCTGAGTCCTGCTGGCTGTGGTTAATACTCCGCAGGTGGGTGTCAGGAGGAGGAGGAGACACAGACAGAGAAAGACAGGGAGTGAGAGGAAAAGGGCACAGTGGTGAGAGAGAGCTGTCCCCGAGCTAAAAGGTCAGAGGGAATCATCACAGACAAACAGCTCTCCTGTCTTCTTACAGGCTGAAACTCTCTCTGGATGAACCTCAAAAGTACAACTGGTTGTTCAAACATCACCATGGAAACTACGGCAACTTCTCGGGACACTAATGACAATGGCAAGAGAGGTCCACGCGACTCAACATAGACAGATTGACTCTGATTCCAGGGATGGAGGAAGAGACGAAGATTTTCTGTGTGATAAATTATGAATGATCAAAGAAGAAAGTGAGTTCTTAAGGAGTGTTTGTGTGAAAAGTTCATCTCAACAGCTGTTCCCTCAGAAATATTTCTTCTGTGAAAATTCTTTGTTTTATTTTTTCTTATTTACATGTCCTCTTGTGAAAATGTTGAATAGACTCACTCAGGGATGTTTCTAGATGTTTTGAAGGCCTGACAAGACATCAACTTACACCAACAGAGCATTGATCTCTCAGTCATGACTGGGGTTTAAATCAATATCTCTAGCTCATGAATATTTTGTTTGATTTAAGATCATCTGATTTATGCTTAATTCTGCTTTTGATTAGTAGTATTTTGATCAGCGAATCAGCCAACTAGATGGATTTTAATCTTGGTACAAACCAAGCCTCAAAATGACCCATCACGGTTAGTCACTCACTGGTTTTACTACTCCCTCTCCTCAAAACAAGCGGTTTATATTAAGTAGCTTTAATTCATGAACCATGTATTTCTCCAGCGGTAGTCTTTGGTCCCAGGGTGAGCTGCAATCTGACCTGTCATCAGCTCACTTCCAGGTGATGAGCTTGTTCTGGGTTCAGGTTTCCATCCTTTATCAGTCAAGAGTGTTTCAACAGGAGCTGAATTATCTGCAGTTCAATACAGCAGCTTTGCATAGTACAGCCTTGTTCTCTGATAACCTACAGATGACTAGAGCTGTGTGCATTTAGACCAAGTGGAAACCTCTGGTCTCGAAGAATGAAGCAGATAGGAAGTGATAAAAATTGCAGTTTCCTGAGTGCCCATTTGAGGCTGTCACATACACACTAAGCAAAATATGTTTACAGTTTATGTCCTGAATAGCTCAGGGCTCCGGCAGCACCCACTGTGCAGGAAGTGAACTATTTAAGAGTAAGCTTCAATAATCTGCTCCAGAAACAAATGTGTGACTACTATGGTGACAAATCAGTGGTGCTAGCACGATTAATGTTAGCCTGCAAAGCAATCTGAATAGAGTCTGAAGTTCTTTGTTTCACCATAAGAAAAAAATGTGCTAAATTTTTACTACGTTGTAAGTAGAGATGGGCGATAAATTATGATTCTTGATATATTGTCGGAAGAATCCTCCATGATAAATATCTCATGATAAATATGATAAATTCAAGTTGATGACGTAAGCGCGAGCGACAGACTCGCAGCCATAGCCCACACAGAGCAGAATAACAAACAAACATGGCCGAAGGTAAAGAAGAAGACGTTTCTGAGCAGCTCGTGACTGAACCAGGCTCCACATGAGGGATTTCCTTCAAGATTGGGGCTTAAATGAGCGCAGTTAGGTATGCCTGACATCGGACAGTAGATCTGCTGCTGTTCACTCTGTGCAATAAGAGTTTTTAATAAATGTTGAAAATGTTTTCACATTTGAGACTTGTTTGATGTCATTAGTTTTCTCCATAACCTACCACTTAAACTTTTGGTTGAGTATCTTATTTGACTACTTCAACTGGTGTTCTCAAGACAAAAGGAGTCAAAAATATAGATGGGAATTATAATATTTTTTATCGGGTCTTTTATCGTTATCGCCAGAATGGAAAATCTTATCGTGATAAATGTTTTAGCCCAAGTTACCCATCCCCAGTTGTAAGTGTTTTCTTACTTTAGATTAGCCAGCTATAAATCTCCATTCGAATAACAAGGGCGTAAGTTCTTTTGGAACATCCCTTCTTTTGATCCAGATATAAAATAATCAAAAATTCTTCTCCTGGTTATCAAGTCAGCTAAAATGAAAAAGATTGATAATAAACTGGAGAAAACTATGTACTCTGGGTTGTCAAACATGTGATCCAACTGACAAGCTTTTGTTGTTGCGTTTACTATGAGCTGCTACTTTCATTTATTCTAGGAAAAAGAAAAAAAAAGGTTTTTCCTACTTCATGACATCAATTATCCCAACTCAAGATTGTTTCAATGCCAGGTTATGTTTCCTCAGGGCTTTAAAAGCAGCATCAGGCACAAAAAGGGGAAGAGAATGAAAAACTGTTGATGTCTTAACTTGAGCTTTCTCTTTATTGATTAATTTGTCTTCCTATAAAGAAACTGACAAATGAAAAGCAATCCTGAGTAAATTTATTCCTTCAGTGTGTAATAAAAACCAGCAAAGATAACAACCCACAAGCTCAATGTAATCTGTAATTTCCATTATGAGTTTGTCAGTGAGGTTTCAGCCTAGATTGATGCTCGAGACATAAAACAATGAAGCTGCCAGCAGCTCAGGGGACACGGAGTTCATCACCAATAACGCCTGCTTTACTAATTACCTCCACTGCTTTATCTTTGAGTACTGACTGATTTATGAATCAACATGTGAGCCTGCCTGTGGAATGATATGTATTACCATCACAACGTCAGATACTTATGTGAGGATTTGAAAATACCATCAATCATTCGAGGGGACGTCTGAAAGAACGACTACCACAAGCAAATAGATTTGATTGGTAACAAACTAAATAACCAAAGACACACAGAGATTTCAGTCTATTGTCTGTTATCGTAGGTGCCACCAAACACGTGTTTTGGTAACGCAGATATTAGTACTAGCAAATAAGAAATTATCTGAATTGCAGCATTGTTGCAAAAGCACTTTCCCTCACCGTAACTCCTCAACCATTCCTGTCCTGACGCAGTTTACCAGAAAACCCTCCTCCTCCTCCTCCTCTGCGAGTCATCTTCACTGAAATCATCCAAAACAAAAATCTGTTTAGCTCTGTTGGTGACTCATAAGATCTTGCCATGCAATCATCAGTTCACAATTTTCTTGAGAAGACTTAAAATTTTAAGATGTAGTCACAGACCGTTTTCACACCTGGAAATGTGCATCCTGCAGCATGTTTCAAAGAAGTTGGGAAAGGAACATCAAAACACTTAAAAAGTTATGAAATGCTAAAAACCAACTGAGGTTTAGAACTTTTCCTTAGTTTTGATTTAGTTTTTATCTTTCAAAAGTACTTTGAACAAATCAAAGAGTTTGAAAATAAACTGAATATTGTATAGAAAAACTCTAAAAATCATCTTATTTGGCTTATTGCCTGGTCAGACATAAGATCTGTGTTGAAATAAACATCATCGTTGGTGGTACATCACATATGCACTAAAAACTGTTATTAATTGGTGTGCAGGTTCACCTAATTTAGGCCACCCCAGCAGTGTCAGAGCTCGGGTTAGGGCACCCCAGTCAAAAAGGTCTGACACGCCCCTGTATGTTAGCATGTACCTCTACCTTTGTGCATTATTTAGCTCTGAAACAGATGGATCCATGCTGAGCCGAGGACTCTATCTAAAAGTTAGATAATTAACAAGGATCTATGTCCATTTAGAGCACCACTCTCTGTCCAAGTCAGCCAATGTGGATCACCCAAGAATGATCCCTCTAACTCCCCAACATCAGTGTGCAGGCAACCCCTAAGTGGCCCCAACTTGACCACCATCTTGAATCCAACACATGGCAAACTACTAGCAGTACACAATGTGTGCCTGAAGTAGCTTGCGACTGAGTCATCTTACTTCATACCTATCTCTGTCTAGAGTTGCTATTGTTCAGTACTGATGGAAGTAGAGGCATTCAAGAGGTGAAACATGACAGAGCCAGGAGCGGTGGTCGATTAATAAGAGATACAGTGAAGTGAGAAAGCACCAGTATAGAATATGAAGATGAGAAGTGATTCTCTGATTGTTTCATGGTGGTTTTACACGTCCACATATTCACACTAACCTACATGAAAATGCTGGATTTAGTGGCTGATCGGGAGAATTGGGACATTTCCCGGTGGGCCGGGCTGGTTGTAGGACCACCGGGGCTGGTTAGCAGTGACAGTTAATTTGTCATACAGGCTGCACTTGCTAGGGAGGGGTGTGAGCAGCCTTTTGGTATTTATATAGAATGGACAGCGTCTGCTTCCTAGCTGGGTGAAGCCACTCCGAGAACAGCGCCCTCTGGTGACGTGCTGCAGTTTAGTTCATAAATCCTGCCTCCACCAGCAAAGCTTATGGAGCTGTGGACAAACTTTAGAAACTAACTACACAGAATATACATTTTTCTCCCCCCTACTTGCGATGCCGACATGTAGTTATTGTAACACTAGTTTGTGCTCAAGTCCTCTTTTTTCTGTACAGCTTCATTTTTAAAAGTTATTAGGGGGTTCAAGTTTTCTATGATTGACACTTGATACAGCCTATGGGCGTACAAAGATTGCGTAGCTCGCCCAGGGAACATGCTGTTTGAGTTGAGCGTCATCACAGCTACTCTCTACGACTCTCCTGCCGAATGCGTACAACGCGTACAATGCGTACAACAAAACTGAAAACTGGCGCAACAAGCACTCATTCATCTTAAAATCTGTGTGTTTTTAGGATGAAAATTAACCTTTAAGAAGAAGAAACAGCTGCACTAAAGTAGTTAGAGTAGAAAGCAGACTTACTGATTTCTGCTTCATTCACTCCAACCAGGTGAATCATGATGTCACGATCTCACACGTGCACACACACCCACACACATACACACTCGTGCCACAAACAAGCAGTGAGCAGCTCAGCTCTTCTCCTCCACACACACACACACACACACACACACACACACACAAAGAAAAGGGTCATTTGATTAAAGAGCAGGGAGGAGCAGGTCTTTGCATGTGCAGCGGCTGATACAGCACTCTGTGGCTCTGGAGGCTGCAGACACTTTGCTCCTCAGCTGCTCCTCCAGCAGCAGCAGCAGCAGCCCTGCACCGGGGCTATGACTCATACCGTCTTCCTTCCACTGATGCTGGAAACGACAATAACACGGAAACGCACCACAGTCCAGCCCCTTACCTGCACCAAACCCGAGCTGAACACTAAAACAGTCCGGGAAACTAGCTTTCTTTTCACTTTGGTGCTTACCTCGCTTTGACGTTGAAGAAACAAACTCAGATCTTCCTCTCAGGTGTCTGTTGCTGTTGCCTGGCCAGTTCGTCTCCTCCTCCTCCTCCGAGACGTCGCATCTCTCCCCCGGTCCTGATGGAGGAGAAAATCCCGCGCAGAGATCACCGAACCCGGCTGGAGCTCTGCGTGGCGGGCCGGCGGACTGTTAAGTGAGGTTGTTTCAGACTGTGAGGAGGCTTCGCTGCACCTCTGAGAGTCCAACCAGTCTAATGGATGTCGCTCCGGCTTCCTCGAGGGGTGGAGGTTTGACGCTCGTGATGCATTCAGTGACTTTACAATAACTCGGATTTGTCAGGTGTGGGCAAACAGCAACTTCCATTTGCTTATGAAGATAGAAATATCTTACTGAGGGTAAATTATGAAAATGATATCACGTATTCACGGTGGCCGAGAACCGCCACTGTTGCAAACAAACAAACAAAAATGCAAAAAAAAAAAAAAAAAAAAAAACGAAGCCCAGCTGCAAATAAAAAAAACGGTGCAAATTAAGGGAAAAAAGAACCGCAACGGAAGTTAACAAAAAAAAAGAAAAGTGCCAATGAAAAAAAAAACTTACTGCAAAAATAAAAGGATGCAAAAAAAAAAAAAAAAAAGCACAACAGAATTGAGCTACTGGGGACCAATAATGATAACCCACCGGTGTTTTACGATTTGGGAACAGGAGATGACCGTGAGAAGATGAGCAAAGAAATAAGTGGAAAGGTTATTGATTAATTTCACTTCGTGTGTTTTTCAATGTGTCATTTGGTTAGGCCATGTGGCGCCTGAGTTAATATGAAGTTGAACTGGAGGATACTGGTGTAGTGTTACCTTCAGTAACTTTTTTTTTCCATCGCCACTTTTTTTTTTTTTTGCATCGATAACTTCCGCTGTGGCTTTTTTTTTATCTGCACCGTTTCTTTTTTTTATTTGCAGTGGGCATCGGTTTCTTTTTTTTTTACATCGGTAACTTCTGTTGTGACTCCTTTTTTTTGTGCATTCTTTTTTATTTGCAGCAGTAGCAGTTCTCGGCCTCCATACCTATTAACCATCTGAGTAAAATTCACTAAGCTCACTAAATGCGCTTCATCAAAGTAACTCATTTTTTCATCCTTCCAAAAAGGAAGAATGGAGATAGCTGCAGGGTTCAGAACTATTTTATTGACTCACTGGTCTCCTGCATGATAATAATTCTACCTGACAATCCTAATTTTTACCTGGAAAAATAATAAATAGCTCTTTGTCTCATGTACTTATTTGTTACAGATACTTTTATAGCGATAGTAAGGTATCATGTTGAAGCCAAAGAAAAGAGTATATCAGACAAAAATTGAAGTAAAACTACTTTTATTAAATCTGAATACATATCATATAACAAGGCTATATTTTAAAAAAGAAGGCTACACTGGAAAATCATACAGTCGACACCATACTCACACATGGTAACAAATAAATCTGATGACAACTGTGTGCTGAACTTCAAGCTTTAAAATGATAATGCTTTCAAACAACCAGAGCCATAGAGTGTAGTGGTGGCTATAACAACTTTCCAATGTCGGTCCAGGATTACAACAAAAGCACCGGGGTAATGCATCTTAAATTTCAGGGGCTAACTTTGATCCTGTCCTGACAAGAAATACATAACAGTTCTGGAGTCACAGCTTTTAAAAAACAAAGGAGTACTCAAACCACAGTTTTTAAAATAACATTATTTTTATTTTTGTACTTTTGCTGTGCATTAATGTAATCAAGATTACATGGATGTACACTTGGTTTCATCATGTTTATTAAGGAAACATAGCAACATTTTTACACTTTCATACTACAGATATCCAGTGCCCTTCTTTTAGTCCCTTACACCTTGAATATAAGTTCCAGCTTATTTGTATTTGCAGTAACACCACAGAGAAAAGACCATGTGTTGAAAAATAACCACAAACAAGAGCTGAAATGAAGGACTTAATTCTTTAGAGGCTATACTTAACTAGTAAAAGACCACAACCCAAACAAAATATGAATCTGACAATTCCTGCAGCACTTGAAGGCAGCATTAGGTGTGTATAGATTCACTTTAGTGTAGTCTGACAAAACGGGAGCCTACTGGGTCTTAGCACCTCCAGTTTACGTTTTCATTAACTCTGGCCTAAATGTTCAACAGGTGGAAACACAAACCATTCAGTTTTTTAGTTTCTGAATGCCTCAGTCAAAGAGAAAATCAATGATAAATTAACAAATAAAAGAAAAAAAAGGGAAAAGGTGTGTTATATGACGCATCAACCCAAGAGTGAGTGTATATTTTATGACAACAAAAACAAAGATATTCACCTTTTAGGGAATTAACGATCTCAGTATCAGCACAAAAGCTGCAACTTTGATGGTTAAATGGTTAAATTATTTTATAACCTTTATTCATTTTTTAAAATTGCAAAACAATAAGATAGTTATGTAGGAATAGGCAGTAAATGATATGTATCAAGAAATAATAATTGTGACCAAATTGACCGATTAAGAGAAAAACAGGTGAGTAGAATGATGCATTGATTTATCTTTTAAGACATTTTTCTCATTTAAACACAAGCTTTGTGTTGTTTTAATGGTAGTACACCTTTGACTATGACTTTGGAGGACTGATGTGTGAGTCTCTGTTTCTACAACCTGAGATCTAATAAACCGTTGAACTGACAATTGTCCAATACTTTTGATTAACTGCCTTCTTTCTCGGCTCTTAAGCAATCAAGTTTTACTTGCTGCAATTTAGTCGTCATGGATACCACCCACCTCCGAAAAAGGACATCCCAGAATCAACCCCTGAACATATACGCACACACACACGCATGCACACACACAGACTGAAATCTTACCATGTCTTTAACTGTTACAGAGTGTACACTTATGATACACAGGTGCACACTCTGTGTCTTTCATGCCCGTGTGCACATCAGTGTGGGTTGGTGGGTGTGTGATGTATAAGCACACGCTTGAGTGAATTCGCATTTGATCATGCATGTGCTGATGTAAAGCTTGGTTGCTATGGAAACATGAGAGAGGGTTCAGTGTGTCATGTTTCTCTGGTCCAATTATTCAGGAAACATGAAAACTGTCACATCATGTTAGGTCAGAATAAAATAGCAATGAAATGAGGTAGAGAAGAAATATCCAAATTGCTGTGTAGTCCTTTATTGTACAATATTGTATTAATTAATTCTCAAAATGTAAATACAGAGCTTCAATTATTTGCCTATATTTTCAGAAATGGAAACATCACATAAAAGAGGGTTGAAACATCCCAACAAATACATTTTTTACACCTCGTTATGTGAGGTTTTAGTCTCTATTATATAATCTGCTTGAGAAAAAATGTCCAAAACTGTCAGCAGGTAAAAGTAAAATGCTTTGCACAGCAACCACTCCTGATTCATTATGAAAACTGATTGAATAAGTGTGAGGATTAACAATCTATTGGAATTAAAGTGTATTAATACTTTTAGGTAATAGTCTTTTCTCTTTAAATAACCTCACATCTCATCTACATTGGGCTTGAGCTTTCTGGAAACCCCAATCTTTTACTGTAAATAAACTCCTTGGACGGGCTGGACGAGGTCTAAGCTCCCCGAGACCTTCCTAGTGGGTACTGCCTCCATGTGCTGCAACAGTAATCAGCCTTACGAATTCTGTTTGCCATCACCGTTTTTAACAAATAGATTCAGGGACTCTCTACTTGGCTAAATCAGGGTAAACAAAAAATATCCCTACAGCCAACCAGGATGAAAGCACATATCCAAGGAGGGGGGGATCAGGGGTGGCCATTACCCCCCTGAAAATCTGATTGACCACCTCAAAACCTTATACAGTGATGTTTGTGTACAATAAACTATTTGGGCTGTGGGGACAACAAACTGCAACGCCACTTTAATGACAGTAGATATAGTCTGACGAGCGACTCAGCTGGACTATTGTTCTTGTCCTGTGTTACATGATCTGGACAACAATCAAATTATTGACAGAAGGATGTCCACCTCTTCTACAGAAGGTGGAAACATACCCCCTTTTACTTCATCACTATTGAACCATCCTCAATTGACATATTACCCATCAAAACAGTTGTCAAAATGGAGCCGAGCAAGAGGCTAACGGCTAACAGCATGTGCAGTGAGTAATAAAAACAGCATTTCTTTTGCAGCTCTGTACTGTTTGTCTGAACAAAAAGGGTTTTTTCATCTCCTTTCATCTCTTTTGCATCTTATCTACACCGGTTGAGGTTTGTTTTCTGATATAACATTATCCTTTTCAACTTCTGGCTAAAAGCCCTGCATGGAAACGCTGGAGCATGCTGAACAAACCCCTGTCACATTTAGGACCCTCTTCTTTTTCTGCAGATTACTCTGTCTTTGGTAACTCTTTAAGGGTTTTAATCAAATTTATATCAAGTCTTTGGGCCATTAAATACCTCAGTTTTCATCCCTTAAGGCTTTTTTGGCACTAGTGCACCATATGCAGACAAAAAAACATACAAACTACCCATCACTTGCCTCTGCCACATTATTCATGTCCTTCAGCTACCTTCATGTCAGTCAGTATGTCCATGAATTCAGCAAAGCCCTTAACATTTAGTCTGCCTCCCCTTCATCGTTTTAATGGTACTTTAAAATTTCAGCTGTATAACTGGGTCGCAAGAGGTTGAGGTAAGTGGGAGTGTGAGGCAGCAGGTAATAACCTGGAAATTTCACTGTAAGCAAATGAGAGTTAATGAGTGTTTTCAATTCAGAAAATGTCAGGAGTTCATGTGGAAAGAGGCCCAGTGATATTCAAAGTAGTTTATCTATTCTTTTGTGGATTGCAAAAAAATCTGATCTTACTTTTGGGTTTTCAAATATATTTTTGAGTATTCTGTTTAACTTCATTAAGAATTGATCTCTATAATCAGGGAAAAAGCTGCAGTTCAGGGTCAGATCATAATGACGTCAATACGGCTGATGCACAGATTGTATTTGAACCCACATAACATCTGTAAACAGTCTGGGCCAGACTTATGCAAATCTGTTGACATTTGGATCTCTTCGCTTTTACTCCATATATTCATTTCTTTCCCCGGATACAAATCACATTTTATAGCAGGTGTAAATTTGGTCATAAATCTTTGATACTGCTGAAGAACCGCTGTCACATTTATTTTGATGCTGTCAGCAAGAGGCAGTTTTTGGCATCCAATTAGCCCTGGGGAAAGGTAGAAAATTGGGCACAGAATTAGATCGGACAGGTTGTAAAGTCAAGCTCAGCCCACAGTACTTCAGTGGATCCTAAAACCAGCTCATATCAGCTGACAGCTCAGCAGATTAGTTTCTAGACATTCAGTCTGAATAGGACCTGTATTAAGCTTCTTTTTCCTGTTTTTTCTCTTCCTGTTCCTTCTACAAACTGCTTTGTGACCCAACTCCAAACAAGCTCCTCTTTTTCATGCTGTGTCTGAATTTACCAACAACTTTTGTACTATATCTGATGCTGGCTCTGTTTTCAAACATTCAGGGACCTAGATCAGTATTAGACTGTAAGTTTTCTTCCTTCTTTGAACAATAAATCACCTTTAACACTCAAGCAGACTGAATAGAATTGAATAGAATAGAATAGAATAGAATAGAATAGAAGAAGTTTATTGTCTGACACAAAAAAGTGACAGAAATTTATCTTTCGACAGGCCTCAGTTGCATCAGCAGACATACATTCTCCATCACACTTGTACACACATACAGAACAAGAACTTGAGTTAAAGTACACAATGACCTGTGATAAAATCACATGCATATGGCGCTTGGAAAAAAATCACTACCAGGTTATGGGAAAACCTTTGATGTTGAGGGCTCTGATTGTAGTTGGAATGAATGATTTTTTATAGACTGCTTTCCTGACCAGTGGGACTTTGTATCTCCTGCCTGATGCCTGAAGGACTGATGGAGGGGATTGGACAGGTCCTCTGTGATCAGGGTGGCTTTTCTGATCACAGAGCGTTCATACAGATGGAATAGTGGAGTTTGGGCTGAACCGGTTATCTTGCTGGCTTGAGTTGTGATTCGTGAAAGTTTTGTTTTTTTGTTAAATGAAGAAATGATGCAAGAAGTGCACCTAAACCCCAGTGGCCTTTTGTTGAAGGATAGCAGTCGCTACAGCGTCCATCTTCAGAGTCTGCTATAAATATTTCCATATTATTTGGGGCACAGAAACCATAGGTGGATCATGCAGTACCTGAAGCATTAGATGTGTGTAGGACTAGTTTGATCGTTTTTTTCAGTCCAGCATTGTTGGAATATACATTAAAAAGTTGTTTTCTTAATAAGTGTAAGTTACTTTAGTCAGGACTGAAAAATTCTTTAAAATGAGTCAAAAGCTCAGCTGCCAAGTTTTGTATATATTCTGGATAAACGTTCGAGAGGCAATACAAATATTTGTGTTAACTGGCAGCCTTTGGACTTCACTCTGAGTTATGACCCTCTGTTGGTCTTTATCTGGTTAGTGTGTGATTGTCCAGTTTGTTTTATATTAAGTTGCATCTAAAAACATTAAAGACACATATTGACCCATTGTGTAACTTGAAATTTCTTCCTTTGGAAAAGGCAGAGAGGTTTGACATGTTTTACTTTTCTAACCCCGGCTCTTTGCTTCAGATTGTTGATAAGGGCACATTCTTCTCTACTGAATCTGCTCCTCTGTCAGCTATGAATCAGAGCATTATAACTCCTCCCTCCTCTTCCTGTTTTGCTACACAGCCTGTCCCATTCACAGACTGTTCCACATGGTCAGATATTTCCTGCCTCTTTCCCGTTCTGCAGATTTACAAGTGAACAGAAGAATGAAAGACGTTGTCGACGTGAAGCCCGATTCTCTGCAAATCAGCAAGCCGAGATGAGGAAAGGAAACTGTACTTAGGTGGGGATCAGTTCTCAGTTTTATCTCAAATGAACAAGTGAAACTATTTCATTCTGATCGTCTCGTTTCGAGGGGGGAAATGGCGCAGCAACAAAACCTGATGGATCGAAGGAAACTTTGCTGTTCGATTTGTTTGGACCTGCTGAAGGATCCGGTGACCATCCCCTGTGGACACAGCTACTGCATGAAGTGTGTTAAAAGCCACTGGGATACAGAGGATCAGAAGAAAGCTTACAGTTGTCCTCAATGTCGAAAAACCGTCACTCCAAGGCCTGTCCTGGTGAAAAACACCATGTTGGCAGACTTGGTGGAGGAAATGAAGAAAACTGGACCGTATGCTGTTTCAAATGATCACTGTTACGCTGAACCTGAAGATGTTGCCTGTGATTTTTGCACTGGAAGGAAATTCAAAGCCTTCAAGTCCTGTCTGCAGTGTCTGGTCTCTTACTGCGAGCAACACCTTCAGCCTCACTTTGAATCCCCTGCCTTTGAGAAACACAAGCTGGTGGACCCCAGCAAGAAGCTCCAGGAGCACATCTGCACACGTCACGGTGAAGTAAAAAAGATTTTCTGCCGTACTGACCATCTGTGTATCTGTGTCCTCTGCTCCATGGACGAACATAAAGACCACAACACAGTTTTAGCCCTGACAGAGCGGACTGAGAGGCAGGGAGAGCTGGGAACAAATCGACAAAGAATCCAGCAGCGGATCCTAAACAAGGAGAAAGATGTGAAGGTGCTTAAGACGAGAATTGAGGCGATCAACTGCTCTGCTGATAAAGCAGTGAAGTACAGTGATAGGATTTTCACTCAGCTGTTGCATCTCATCAAAAACAGGAGCTCTGATGTGAAGCAGCGGATCAGAGCTCGGCAGAAAACTGAAATTAGTTTAGCCAAAGAGCTGAGGGAGAAACTGGATGCAGAGATCATTGAGCTGCAGAGGAAAGACTCAGAGCTGGAGCATCTCTCCCACACAGAGGACCACACCCAGTTTCTTCAAAATTACCCCTCACTCTCATGTCTCAGCAAAGCCGTAGACTCATCCTGCATCAACACCTGTCCTCTGCAGTACTTTGAAGGTGTGATGGTTACCGTGTCGGATGCCAGAGACAAGCTACAGGACGTCTTGAGTGACACATGGACCAAGATCTCACAAGCAGTGAAACCAGCGGACGCTTTAATGCCACAAGCAGAGCCAAAAACCAGAGCGGAGTTCTTACAGTACTCATGTGAAACCACGCTGGATCCAAACACAGCAAACGCACGTCTGCTGGTGTCTGACGGGGACAGAAAAGCAACAGTAACCAGTGAGAAACAGGCGTACTCCGGTCATCCGGACAGATTTACTGACATGTTTCAGGTCCTGAGCAGGGAGAGTCTGAGCGGACGTCACTACTGGGAGGTGGAGAGGGGCAGGTGTGAGGTTTCAATAGCAGTCACACACAAGGACATCAGCAGAACCGGGTATGAAAGCGGATTTGGAAACGATGACAAGTCTTGGGCTTTGGAGTGTTTCAACAACAGCTACCAGTTCAGACACAACGGTACCAGCACCTTCATCTCAGGATCTCAAGCCTCCAAAATAGGAGTCTATCTGGATCACAGTGCGGGTATTCTGTGCTTCTACAACGTCTGTGAAAACATGACCCTCCTCCACAGAGTCCAGACCACACTCACTCAGCCCCTCCATCAGGGACTTGGTGTTTTTGCTACGTACTGTTCAGGATCGGCCGCAGAGTTGTGCAAGCTGAAGAAGACAGTTTAAGGGAATACAAACCAAAAACTCCTCAAAGTTTTGAGTCATTTCTTCATGACCTTTAACATCCACATTTCTGTCTTTGGGATATTTTCTTACTTTCTTTTGTTTGAATCTAGACAACTTTTATGAAAGAAAACTAATAATGCAGCAAACTTTGGGTCTTTATGGTGTTTTTTTTTCAACACATCCTTGAGAAAAAAAATCACATTTTTACAGGTATTATGATGCTTTTTGCACTAGATGGACTGAAGGAGAATTTTGCAATGTTTACTGTGGCTGTGTCACTTCCTTTGTAGAAACCAAAGTGAGTCAGACGGATCTGAGTCATGGGGCTGTTATCTACAACTTGTTTGCTTTCTTTTTCTGTGCTGCTGATTGAATGTGACATGATAGTCTTTAATTCTATGAAAGCAAATCAACACTTTCATTTACACCAAGGAAGGAAAATGCTCTTCAGTGAGAGTACAAACCGCTAAAAAGAAAGTTTCAAGTTACACAGAAGTATTAATTCGGCATGCTTTACAGGTGCTGCATGTTGCTTTTATTTGTCTCTTTATTTTGAAGGCAGCACATTATACAACATAGAAATAATAAACTATACCTTTGTGTGTATTATGGTGAATATGGTATTTGGTTGAAATGTTGATGTGAAAATGAATACTCAAACAAAGTGGAAATACCTGAAGATTAAGATTCAATTCTTACTTAAGCTCTTATCTCTGAGTTCATGTCTGCCAAAAGATTCAGTAAGGGCTCGTCATATTCCAGAGAGAGAGAGAGAAAAAAGTCACTTTACTCCATCCATGAAGGTTTGTTATTCCTGTCTTCTTTTTATTTATTTCTTTTTTTGTTATAATGACAGATTTTCTTTTCCTTAATTTGATCATTTTCAGGTTTAAGGGCAGATACAGAAACGCCCAGGTGCCTTATTACAACAGAGACTGGTGCAACTTGTTTATGATTAAAAAGTGATTAAACAAATCATCGCCAAACACTTGAAAACATTTAGGAATGATACACGTCATCTGAACATTTGCACTTTGTGTTTATTGAAGCAGCAGTTACGATTTTGTGAATTTGATTTAATATAAATAATATGTGTTACATAACTGTGCAATCTTGGTTACATTTATTGGCAATAAACTGTATACTGTCAATGTCTCTAATGGCCGTGACTTTTATGAAGGATAGTAATTGAAGAAAATAAACAAAAAACAAACAAGCAAAAACACAATAATGGTTATTGGGAGCTTGTTTCTGGAAGTTTCCTTATTTGACTTGTGGTTTGGCAACTTTTCTTCACACCATATACTTATTTTGAGCTACTGTATATTCTGATATGATTCTATGTTATAATTGTATGTATATGTATGTTGCATAATGCAGTCTTGCTACAAATCCCTTTAAATGCTGGATACAACTAAGGATATTTACGTAGTGAGCATAACTATTGGTGGAGTAAGGTGTGCCTACTTGGACCCATGTCATTTAAAGTGATGTCATTTAACATCAGCCCCTATCTCGTCTACATAAAAACCATAACCTAAAGAGGTGATATAGTTTTGTATTGGTTACATCTGTTTATACCACCATTTAAACCAGTACACTGAGGGTGCTGAATCAGTCCTTGGACATTTGTATCTTTATCTGTGATTATTTTACTAACAGATAGTCATCACATAGGCTCTACCTTATCACCTGTTCTTTTATTATATTGCATATTCCTACATGTGTTTTCTCTACAGTAAAAAGAGCCAGATATCCCATCATAAAGAACACTTTTATTTAGCTCTATGAGGTTAAACTGAGTGGTGTAACTTTTATGAGACACTGTGAAACTGATATCTGGGGTTTTGTTAGGGTGATTCCTGTTCACCTGCAGTTAGAGAGAACATCTGCATGCCTTGCGGTGACGGAAAGAAAGCCTGGAGAGCACATGGATAGAATCTATGCTGCAGGGACAACTGGGTAACACATTTGACTTTTACTTTTAGGGAAAAAACAACAAAACTGATCTTAAACCCCAACAATGGATATGATGTAGTTTAGAGTTCATCTTACATTTACATGCAACACCCCCTTCATTGTCAACACTTGACTCTGGACATCAATCTGTCAGAGTCTCTCAGATCTCTCACTGAATCATCTCCGTCTATTGTAAATCTGGACGCTCAGTCATCAGTGAGCTGTAAATGACCGCAGTTAAGTCAGAATATTTCCAGCCATTTTGTCAAAATGTCAACAATATTTTTCAGGTTTCCAAAGAGTCTGACAATTACTACACAGCATTTAGACATCAACAGTCATTTTAATCAAGTGAGGTATTAAAATTGCAACTTTTTATTTTAATAAAACTTGTCAAGATAAGATATTCATTTATTAGTCTCACAGGGGGGAATTTCAAAAATAAGATAATTTAATGCAGGACTTACATTACCTGACATATAAGAGGCCTCTGTGTACAGCACCCATCAGTGTGAAATGGGGGGAGTCTTTCAGTGGATGTGGACAAGGACACCTCAGTTCACACCTTCAATTGTGATTTGAACACTTCTACCACTGAGCCGCAGCTGCCCCCTGTGGTCTGTGGATGAAATTTCAAAGAAAAGTCGAGATTTCAAAAACGGTCCTTGTTGTATTTCTTTAAAAAAAATACAAAGGGGTTAGTAAGGGGTCAGGCACCAGAGTGTAAAGAAGACTGACCACAGATCATGGTGCCGGTTCAGCTGTATCTGTAAGTTACCGACTCCGTGCGCACAATAGGTTACCTCTCCATCAGGAGACAAGACGCCGTTCTTGCTACTGTGGGGTGGCTTAAAACTTAAGCTCTCCAGACCAACAAAAAATGTCAAGGTAAAGAGGTACTTTTCTGATGTTTGGGGGGACATTCTTGTTAGAGAGAGGGGTTAAAATGTCAATAAAAGCTGATAGCGTGCGTAAAAACGCTCTGACTTATAATAAAATGTCTGTGTTTTTGCTGATACGGTGAAATTGAATCCCTTATTTGGTCAGATGGTTCGGAGATGCAAAATGTCCTTGTCTGTATACATCATTATACCGCTCATTGCTCTCTCCTCATAACCTCAGACCTGCTCTGCACCAAAGTTGCAGCCTCACCAAGCTTTGTTAGCGATCTCTCAATTAGGTGCATGAACGTAGACACGTTTACACACGTCCTATAGGTATTTTTTACAATCTTAAAATAAAATAAAAAATAAATAAATAATGGACTAATGAATGAAAAAAAAAAAAAATCGGCCTACACCTTCATAAGAGAAACCTAAAACAACAGTGCTGGTGTTCAGTGTTCAGAATTCAGTAGTCTCATTTCTGCCCTGAGTCACCACAAGCTCTGCTCCAGTCTCAATGAAGTTTATTAGGAAAAGCCTGAATAATGTTGAAGTTAAGGTGTAAAGAGCCATGAACTTGCGTCAAATATACATGTCACGTGAGGACGCAAATGCCTATAGAACGATTCCATAGTTACTGAGTTTGGTTCCATAAATCATAACAAAACAAAAACTAATATTCAACACACATTCAGAGAGTGTTTGAAGGTGAAGGTGTTTCGCGAGTATCTCTCCGCACACTTTGGCAAACTTATCGTCAAGATCAAGAACTTCTTCCACCCTGAGAAAGCCACAGACTTTTAAGGACTGACCAGAGTCAAACTTCGGACGTCTGTCATGGAAAACGTAAGACTTACACACTGAGACGATATTTAACATTAAGGCAGAATATCTGAACTAGACAGTAGACTACCAGATCTTTAGTTAGTTATTTTTTTAATAATTTTTTTTAATAAAAACTGATGGAAATGTTCCTTGAATACCAGTAGGAGTTATCTATTTTCCTGTTGTATCGTTTATTACAAGTCTGCAAACTCCCTGCAGTTAGACTGAGGATGATAGGAGAAGCTGTTAGGTTCAGTGCTTAAATACTAAACTCTGTGGCCTCTATTGAATATATGAGGCCATGAAAACAGTAAAAGAGTAAGACAATAATAATGTAAAGGTTGGCAAATAAGTTAAAGTGCTTAAACTTAAACTCTGGTACATGACACCAGATCCTTGAGATAAAGAAAACACTACCCTGAGGTTGGTTGTTTTTGTTTGAATTGTTGCCTTAAATTGATGCCTTAGGTTCATAGCATTGATCTTGTTTTAATAAGTAACCTTAAAAACTGAATATACATAATATTTTCAGTTGAGTGAAACAATATCTAGATAATAAACCATCCAGTCACCAGAAAAGCTAGAGAATCAGAGACCGATCAGGCTGTTTATGCAGCGAAAAACTATTAAAGTGAAGACCTGTGTTACTGAGGTTGGTCGTTTTAGTTTGCATTGTTGTAGTTTTTTAAACCTTAGAGGACAAATTGATGCCTTAAGTTCATAGCATTGATCTTGTTTAAGTAAGTAACCTTAAAAACTGAATATTCATAATATTTCCAGTACACTGAAATTACATCCAGATAGTGAACCATCCAGACACCAGAAAAGCTGAGGAATCAGAGACCTATCAGGCTGTTTATGCAGCAAAAAACTATTAAAGTGACAACCTGTGTTACTGATTCTGACATGTGTGTATCCATGTGTGCGTACAGTGTGTTGGTACGGTTGATCTACAAGACCAGGCCTCCGGTGACAGACAAAGAGCCTCTGCTCGCCTTGCAGGAAAAACAGGGCAGCAGAGAGTTCATAGAGGGTGTCCATGCTGTGGATCTGAGCAGGTATGATATTAGATCTTCATTAACACAAGAAAAAACAAAAGTGTGCCACATTTTTTCACAAAAGCCTAAAACAACTACATGTAGAATCAGAAGTTCTTTTTGCAGCCTGCTGTGAAAGAGGACCTAAGTTTGTGCATCTAATGCTGCCTTCTCTCCTAAAACATGTCGTATAAAAGTTTCCTGCTCTCTAACATCTTCTCTTATGTTCATTTTCCTCCTTAAATTATTGAACCCAAAGCAGCAGCACTCTGCTCCAACCGTCACACCTCCTAAAAAGAGGAAGAGGACCTCTGTGGCTCATCCAGCAGGAGCTCCTGAACACCCCCTGGTCCCGAGGTCTCTGTCTCCCATCTCCCCTGAAGAGTTGCCTCCAGCCTCCAGTGTGGCCCCTGTCCCCCTGCTCTCCACCTTTCCAGTGCAGCCTGACACTGAGCTGAAGATCCACAACCGCTCAGTGGAGGAGTATCAGCTGCTCTATCATCGAGTGGTGGACGACATGCTGAAGTATGTTTGAATAGAAAGATCAAATCTCTCGCCCTTTATACGTCTCCAATAGATGACTTTTCATCTCATGTGTGGTTATGATTTCATTTCTGTTTCTTTTGCTCCTCACAGCTTTAAGGACGGACGTGCTCGTCCCTTCAGCTTCAAGCGGGGAAGGCTGATCAAACAGAAGCTCTGGGAGCAGCTGGACCGTCCCTCTTTCACGGAGTCAGTTGATGAGGATGGACTCGTGCATGTGGATGTGTCATACGGGAAGCGATTCAATCCTCCCCATTACTATATTGACACATCCGACGAACCACAGCCTGAGACTCCTCGTGTCTCAGCCAATGTAAGGGTTGGCAAATAATTTAAAATGCTTAAACTTTACTAGCATTTCTATAGTTCAATAAGTACATAAGACACCAGATCCTTGAGAAGAAGAAAACACTACCCTGAGGTTGGACGTTTTAGTTTGCATTGTTGTAGTTTTTTAAACCTTAGAGGACAAATTGATGCCTTAAGTTCATAGCATTGATCTTGTTTAATTACGTAACCTTAAAAACTGAATATTCATAATATTTCCAGTACACTGAAATTACATCCAGATAGTAAACCATCCAGACACCAGAAAAGCTGAGGAATCAGAGACCGATCAGGCTGTTTATGCAGCAAAAAACTATTAAAGTGACGACCTGTGTTACTGATTCTGACATGCGTGTATCCATGTGTGCGTACAGTGTGTTGGTACGGTTGATCTACAAGACCAGGCCTCCGGTGACAGACAAAGAGCCTCTGCTCGCCTTGCAGGAAAAAAAGGGCAGCAGAGAGTTCACAGAGGGTGTCCATGCTGTGGATCTGAGCAGGTATGATATTAGATCTTCATAAACACAAGAAAACAAAAGGGTGCTACATTTTTTAACAAAAGCCTAAAACAACTACATGTAGAATCAGAAGTTCTTTTTGCAGCCTGCTGTGAAAGAGGACCTGTGTTTGTGCATCTAATGCTGCCTTCTCTCCTAAAACATGTCGTATAAAAGTTTCCTGCTCTCTAACATCTTCTCTTATGTTCATTTTCCTCCTTAAATTATTGAACCCAAAGCAGCAGCACTCTGCTCCAACCGTCACACCTCCTAAAAAGAGGAAGAGGACCTCTGTGGCTCATCCACCAGGAGCTCCTGAACACCCCCTGGTCCCGAGGTCTCTGTCTCCCATCTCCCCTGAAGAGCTGCCTCCAGCCTCCAGTGTGGCCCCTGTCCCCCGGCTCTCCACCCCTCCAGTGCAGCCTGACACTGAGCTGAAGATCCACAACCGCTCAGTGGAGGAGTATCAGCTGCTCTATCATCGAGTGGTGGACGACATGCTGAAGTATGTTTGAACAGAAAGATCAAATCTCTCGCCCTTTATACGTCTCCAATAGATGACTTTTCATCTTATGTGTGGTTATGATTTCATTTCTGTTTCTTTTGCTCTTCACAGCTTTGAGAATGGACGTGCTCGTCCCTTCAGCTTCAAGCGGGGAAGGCTGATCAAACAGAAGCTCTGGGAGCAGCTGGACCGTCCCTCTTTCACGGAGTCAGTTGATGAGAATGGACTCGTGCATGTGGATGTGTCATACGGGGAGCAATTCAATCCTCCCCATTATTATATTGACACTTCCGACGAACCACAGCCTAAGACTCCTCCTGTCAAAAGACAGAGGAAGTTGAACTAATCAAGACATCATATGAGTTCAACTGTAAATATGTAAATATGTAAATATGTAGTTTTAAGTCTGCAATCTTTGAGAGGAACACCACAGACCTCCACTTCAGTCTCCACGTCATGCAACCTCCAGCTTTGTCCTCCACCTTAAAAATGTCACACAGTTTCAGCCTCACATCCAACTACCACCTGGCAGATGCCTCCCCCTGCAAGTGTGAGTAGAGAGCTGAAGCCTGAACCGAACATGACCAAACACCGGATAAGACCTCCACTGGTAGATGCCTCCCCCTTCAAGTTGGGGTAGAGAGCTGAAGCCTGAACCGAATTTGACCAAACACCGGCTAAGACCTCCGCCAATTCTGTCATCTGCAAGAAGTCTGTTCCTTTGCTTCCACCTGCAGATGGTGCACAGACAGTTGCAGAAGTTACCTCCATCTACACAAGCCTCTGGAAAGCCCACTGAAAACTGTTGCCCCCGCCTGCAGCCTCAGCCTCTTACTGCAGTTTAAGCCTCCACCTGCAGATCCAGACAGAGAGCTGCACAGGCCCCCGGTGTCAGAGTCCTCCTGCCTGAACCCTTGTCCTCTGCCCAAATCTTTTGCTGAATTCACTGCCAAACAAGCCTCCAACTTCAGTCCTGCTGCTGCTGCCTCCAACCGCAGAGTCTGACTGAGAACTACTCTGTGGATTTCTGCAGGTCCTTCAGGGCTCACAAACATCAAGATCTCCTGAAGCTGACGAAAGCCTATGAAGACAGCTCCTTGTTCCACAAGAGCTGTGCATGAGAGATGTCTTTATCTCCTCCTCTTCCTCCATTTTCACATAAGCCAAATAAAGACAGATTCTAAACAAAAAAAAATCTGTGACTTTGAAAAGTTTGGGTACTTGCAAAGATAAGAAGTAAATGTCTTTTAAACTCATACTTGAGAAGAAGAAAACAATATAAATATACTTACACATGAAATAAGGCTCATATTGAACATATTGGTTGCTGATGAGTGTGTTAGCAGGTGTGCCATCGAACTTTCTGCTGCTGCCGCATAAGTGTTGGGTTCAGTTGTTGCTTGTAAACAATATAAGCCTTAGTAATATGTAAAATCTAGTTTTCTTATTTGCAGACATACTCACAAAATCCTCCAAAAGATCTTATGTAACACTGAATCATGTCTATACTGGCCACTTATAAAATTCAGAATCCAACTCAAAATTCTTCTTATCAATTTCAAAGCCCTGCATGGACAGGCACCTGCCTATATTAAATAGCATTTATGTCTTAAACTCCCAGTAGGACTCTGTCCAGGGTTTGTTGGCCGTCCTCCACTCCAGGCTTATGGAGACTCTGTATTTGCAGTTGTAGCTCAAACACTCTTAAACTATTTGCCAATTGGTTAAAGAGTAGTGCACACTGTGGCAGGCTAAAAGCAGCTTAAAAGCCATTTATTCAGATATATTTATGTTTGTTTATTGTTCTGATTGTGCTCTTATTTTTTCTTTATCATTTTCTCAAAAAGCTTTCAATAATAATAATAATAGTAATAATAATAATAATAATAACTATGGGTCCATGTTGGCTTAGATTTTACAACTGTAGTTATCTAACCTAACATCCAAAGATCTATCTCTCATTGTGAACATTTGCTGTTAAAATTATTAAGACTGTTACTTTAGTGTTTTTGTTTTTGTTGGTTTGCAGGGATGAACAACATCTTCAAATATATGTAGATTCACTAGTTAGAGACAAAACTATGATTTCCTTTATGTAGTGATCCGAAAATATGAAAAAAATGGCTCATCTTACCCCACTCTACCCCATGTTCCAAAGAAAAGCAGGTCTTTGCCTCGAAAGCTTACAGCGGAACCATTGTTTACGAAGAACGGAGTACTAAACTGTGGCACACAGAATGCGGAAGTGAAGCGTCGCTGCTCTGTTTATGTTTTTCCCCCCTGACTCAACACGGTGGAGAAACAGAACTTTTTAAAACAATATGGCTGTGAGTGCGGTTCACCTGGAGTCTGACGCCTTCCTGGTGTGTATGAATCACGCGTTGAGCACCGAGAAAGAGGAGGTGATGGGTTTGTGTATCGGAGAGGTGGAGGTCACTCGTATCGTCCACATCCACTCTGTTATCATTCTCCGCCGCTCCGACAAGAGGAAGGACCGGGTGGAGATCTCTCCTGAGCAGCTGTCCGCGGCGTCCACGGAGGCGGAGAGACTGGCCGACATTACCGGCAAACCCATGCGGGTGGTGGGCTGGTACCACTCCCACCCACACATCACCGTCTGGCCGTCACACGTCGACGTGAGGACCCAGGCCATGTACCAGATGCTGGACCAGTGCTTCGTGGGCCTCATCTTCTCCTGCTTCATCGAGGACAAGAACACGAAGACGGGTCGCGTGCTCTACACCTGCTTCCAGTCCGTGCAGGCGCAGAAAGGCTCCGAGTACGAGCGCGTGGAGATCCCGATACACGTCGTGCCTCGCGAAGCCATCGGGAAAGTGTGTCTCGAATCCGCCGTGGAGCTTCCACGCATCTTGTGTCAGGAGGAGCAGGACACCTATCGCAAGATCCACAGCCTGGCGCACCTGGACCCCGTCACGAAGATCCACAACGGGTCGGTGTTCACGAAGAACCTGTGTAGCCAGATGTCCGCGGTGAGTGGGCCGCTGCTGCAGTGGCTGGAGGACCGACTGGAGCAGAACAAGCAGAGCATCGTGGAACTGCAGCGGGAGAAGGAGAGGCTGCTGCAGGAACTGGCCACTCTGTGAAATCCACGATGGAGCTTTAACTGTGGACAGACTGAGGACAAGGACCCTCTGATTGAAAACACCTCAAACTGGGACTGTCTACTTCCTGAGGTCAAAAACCATCGTAGCTGTGTTATGATTGATAACATCATAATAATCAGAATTAGTGAATGGGCATTTTCTCACTGAAAACACAGTCTTGCTTTTGTGACTTTAGAACTCGTGGAAAGTTTTCACTAAGTTCTTGATAAATCATAAATCATAGAATTATTTAGTCTTGAAAAAGTCAGATTTTTTCAACCCTCCTAACATGAAAAGCCCCCATGAGGAGTTTTTCTTAACTTTTATATATAAAAAAAAAAAAAAAACAGAGATTAACATTGATGCCTTTTTCATAATATCTAAAAGAAAACAACACCTTCAGTATGCTTTGCTCCCCAGAGATGGGAAAATACACGTGAGGTCAGCTTTTCAAATAAATATCTCAATTTTGACAAATATTCTTGGATTTAGATGGAAACTTTGCACACTGAACATATTGAACAGTTGTCATGATTGGAACAATGACCCTGAGAGGCCAACAATGTATATCTTGTCTTAAAACATGTTTGATTCTGCTGTGAAAATGTTCATATTTGTATGAAACAGGAGCAGCTTGTTGTTGGATGAGTTGTTCCTGGAAGAATTAATAGAGTTTATTGTAAAGAAATATCAAAATAAAATGAGTGAACCATGTTAGCTAATGGCAATTTCTAAGGACTAATTGTTTTTTAAACATTACAATCTAAATGGCACCATGAATTTGTTTGGTTTAACTTCTAAGTTTGGGCATCCATTCTGTGTTTCCTGCGGTGCTAGTTTAATCATTCAGGGAGCTTTTTGTCTAGATTTGTAGTCTTCTGTGAAGTGAAGAACTTGTCTCTGAATGCAGCATGGCAACACAAGCCCAAACTCGTTTTTTGAAAGATTTCCCAGTGTCTACACTCGCACTTCTTCACATCCCAGTTTCACCAAACTTGTCCCCCATGTCTCTGTTAAACCACTAGGTGTCTCCCTTGACTAAGTTTTCCTCTTTATTGTGGACGCTTTAGTTCACATTCCTTCATAATGATGCTGCTTTTTTGCAGGCTAAATTTTCTCTCTTATGACTTGCTCTTGACCTCAGTGCCTGGTTGAAATATGGTTGAAATGAACGAGGGAGTGATCTGTAGAGGCAATAATGTTACATCAAGGCTGCAAAAATGGTAAATGAAGAGAAGAACTTTATGCAACTCTGCATTTGGTTCATTTTTTTAGACATAAACTTAAACATTAAGATATACAGTACATCGCTTAACATTTTCAAGCATGGACATAATACAGCTGATGGACGTAATAAGTATATTATGCCATTCCCAAATCAAATCAAACCATCTCCTCTCTTCATATAATCCTGAATTACAAGTAATCTCAACAACCAACAGGTTTAAGCACTTTTTAATCTTTGGGATTTTTCATGAAGGTGCTGTTAGTGAGCAGAGCTCCCCCACTGCAGTCTCTGTGTATGTTTCTTCTGACCTCTGTCCCTGGCTGAATAGCTCTTGTTGTGGCGCGGCTTGTGTGTACGCAAGGGATCAAGAGGGGGCAGCGAGTGCTGGCCGGGGGGCAAAATGTGGCCTCCTTGATGAGACAGCAGGCAAATCTCCCTCTTGAGGGCCTCGGCCTCCTGGGTCTGCATTTTCACCATGTCCTTGAGCCTTTGTATGTCCTCCTGGACCACATGTCTGTTGTGATCCATGAACTGTCTCCCCTGGAAAGACACAAACATCCCTGTAAAGGTAATATACACTCTGACAAACCTGCTCATTAATACTGTATTCTTTGTTAAAAAAACAGAAAGTGGGTTGACTTGTTTCTATTCAAAGAGAACAGAGTATAGTATCCCTCCAACGCAAGTCTAAAGGGTTACAAGCTCATAAAAGTGAAACCAGGCTGGTTCAAACCTGCTAGCCCTGTTTATTCCTGATCTTATCATACAACCTGAGTGGTCTGATCAAAAGGTTTGAACGCACAAAGTCATACTGAGGACCAGTTGGGAGCCTTTTTTATTTCAGGGGGTCATTTTTTAGAAGTCGAGTCAAAACCCTGACTGACTTTCAAGACCGCAGAGGAGTTTTTAGGTGGTGGTCAAACATAAAAATAATGATAGCTGCTTCTCTATGCTACACAAAAACCAAAGAGATCATTAATATACAGATGATGTGAGAAGCATTAAAAGTTTCTAGATTAGTGGTCCATAAAACAATTTGATGATATTTTTCAAACTAAACATGCACAGGATAAAATCAGCAATGAGATATGATGTACAGCTTTGTCCAAAGAGGGCATCAGATTTGATAAAAGACTGCAACTGTTTTAAGTTAGTATTTTTGTATTACGCCTCTTTGACCATCTCTGTAATTATCTCATCTGACTCCCTAATTCAAAGTAGTCTGTTCCCTACTTAATGATACACGGATATCCTTGAGTGTAATTCAGTAATGAGATTTTGCTGTTCTTCAGACACAGCTGAATAAATCAAAGTTAAATAAATCAAAAACGTGTTTGTTTGTACAACTCCAAAAGTACAAATGCAACAGAGATAAATACTCTTGTTGGGAGGGGCAGAGTTTACATTCAAGATTTCTCCCAAAAACTGGCACTTCCTCAGATCCTGCCTACCCCACCTTTAACATTCACTATAAATAAAACAGAATTTACCCTTTTCTTCTGTCGAGCGTCGAGTTTATTCTCCAGGTCCGCCTTCTGTTTGTAGAGGCTGACCATGCTGCGGAGACACAATGCGCTCTGCTTGTTCGCCTCTGTCAGATTGTCACGTGCCTTCTCTACCTTCTCCTAAATTGAACAGTCACAGTCACAAAAACACAAAAATAAAAATCAATACATAGATTCTTCATTAGTTTCTAAAAAGTTTCTTATACATGTTGGAAGAAGATGACAAAAAAATACCATTCAAAAGAGAAGCCACAGAGACACAAACACAGCTTACATCACACTCTTTGATTTCTTTTCTGTATGCGGCTTCCTTGAGGAGTTTCTCCTGTCTGAGCTCCTCCAGTTTCCTGTTCCCTGACAGCGTCTGCAGGGCCTCCAGGTCCACCAGCCTCCCAAACTTCAGCATCATCAGCTGGTTGCATTGCTCTTTCAGAACTGCAACAACACACAAACACACGCTAAAAACACGCATCGATTCATATGTGCAAATGTTTCTCTGGCAGGAATTCTTCTTTCTTGACCTCTCTTTCTTAATCACACTTACCCATTATATAGATATTTGTAATAAACTTATCATATATTTCATGTTAACTATTAAGACGACTCTCACCATGGGTTTTGGCACTCATGTCCTTGCCCTCCTTGAGGAGTTTGACATGCTGCTTTCGGGCTGCACAGTACAGATCTCTCTGATGGTTATCCTCCAACTGCAGCTGCTTGATTCGCTTCTGCAGTCGGTTCAGCTCTGTCCTATCCAGAACCAGCGCTTGGCTCAGGTCAGACGGCACTGAGCCATTGGTGGAGAACTCAATCTGTAAACCAAATCACTTTTAATTAACGCCAAGTTATGTATTTCTTTTTGGTCATCAGTAGCTCTTTGACTTTTGTCTGTTTACCTGACTTAGTCTGAGAGGAACTACCACGTCCAGTTCGTTGATTTTCTGCTGTTTCTCCCTGTAGACTGACTCTATGTTGTCCTCTGCTGCTTTACGGTTGCTCCTTATAACTTCCTCCTAAAGGGACAAACACAAATAAAACACTAGGACACACAGGCAGGATGTGTGCCATGAGAGAACGCAGAGAGAGAGAGATGTGATGAGGAAAAAACACAGATATAAGTTTGACCTTCATGACGAGATTGTCTTGCTCCCTCTTCAGAGCTGTGGCACTCATCTTTTCCTCAGCAATAAGTTCCTCTAGGTCCATCCGGCGCTCTCGTAACTGCTGCGTGTTCTCAAATAACTCTGGATCACAGCCTGTCACACAGGTGCACACACACAAGATTTTCTGTATCACAGCTGAAGTTAAGAACCCTCAAACTTGAGGTGAGTCTTTACTAAATGCCTCATATCTAAAACACAAATGCCACCAGTCTGGAATCTTCAAGTCCTTGCTAGTTCTAGGGTTTTCATATGAATCAGATTAGGTCACGTTTAAGACGCTCTTTTCTTATGTCTTATGTCTTATGTTGTGTCATCAGTTGGCAGCTTTATCTGTGCAGCTCTTGGAGTCCAAGGCAAATTTTCCAAAGGGGACAAGAAAGTGTATCGTATCATAACGTACCGTATCGTATCGTATCATGTTGTATCGTATCGTATTATGCATGTGCAACCTCTTCAATTAACATTCCTGGCCTGACTGAAACAGCAAATTTCAGAATATTTATTGTGTTGCACATTTTGGATCATGGATGACGGTCAGCTCTTTTGTTTGAAGATGAAACAGTGAGGATGCAGATCAGAAGTTGTGCAGCAGAAGTTTCATTTGATGGTAAGCTGAAGCCATAGGCCACAAAGAAGCGCACATGTGCTCTTCTTAAACACCTGAAATGTTCGTTCCCTCTTATAATGTAGAAATATAGGAGTCTACTTTAGAGAAGTGTGTAAGGAAATGACCACACTAGTCCACACAATACTAACCTGAAGGGCAAACACTGAGGTCCTGAGCACCTTCCTCTGTGCTGGTATCAATATCATCGTCATCATCATCACTACTAATGTCATCCACGTCACTGTAATCATCCAAGTCTTCATCAGAGTCTTCATCACTAACCTCCTCCTCTTCTGCAAACACAGACACACCATGTACAGCGATCAAAGATAAACTTGACATTGTGCTCTTCTGTTTCTCTCTCTCTCACCCTCATCTGCTGTCAGTTTCTTCTTCACACGATGGATTTTCTTCTTGTAGACTTTGGTCAGGAACTCTTCAAACTCGTTCTCCTGTCCAAGTGAGGCCTGAAAGGCAGCAAACAGAGCCTTCCCTCTCTCCTGCAGCTGGGCTATGTCTGCCGACTTCAGCTCCAGTAGTTCATTCAACTCCTCCAGCTTCGACTGTAGGAAAGAGAGGGAGGGAGAACCAAGGCCATAAGAATCTGTTAACCGCTGTGATACAGCTGACTGTGTACGGAGGAGGATGAGGGCCACAAGAAAAGAAAAAAAAATATTACAGGAGGGAGATTTTGAGATTAAAGTCGAAATTTTAAAAAAAGTCTAAATCAAAAAAAATCAAAAATTCAACATTAAAGTCAAAATTTTGAGCTAAAAAAAATTGAAATTACATGAATAGTCATGAATTTTCGACTTGTGAAAGTGAGCAGGATAAATCATTAATGTATACAATAAAACCCAAATCTGAGTATTGATATACAGCTGATGAATTATTTGGTACTTTCTATACCATCAAACCTAAATTAAGTCAAGATTAGACCGTTTCAGATCATGCGGTGAGGAAAAGTATCAAAAATGTACATTTACAGAAAAAGAGAAACAGTCTTTAAACATGAAAATTAGCTTCAGGTTGGATTTTTTTTCATGAGTAAAGGAAACAAACACAGCCATCGTATAAACTAGAAACCCTGATCACTGTAGTAAACTCAGAAGAATGATAAGTAATATTGAACAAAGTATAGCATAAAAAACAAAGGACACAGCTGTTAAAGGATGAGATTGTCTCAATGAACCTGATACTTAAACTGTCTCTCACCTTGACGTCGTCTTCCTCCTTGATACATAGATCGAGTTTCTCCTGCAGACTGTCTTCCGTCTTCTCAAACACCTTGACAATCAGCAGCTCCTGATACAGCGTCAGCTGATGGAGCTCGGACATCTTCAGCTGCCAATCCAGACGCAACTTCTCGTGAAGCAGGAGGCGGAGCTCAGCGTCAAACTGACACACCGAGTTCTCCATCTGATAACGACACGAACAAAATCATACGATCACACAGGTTATACTTTAGTATCATGAGCTGTCAGACAGAGATGATCGATAGAATATATATTTTGTTCATGTCAAAGCACTTAAATTTGGTCGCCTTTTTTCTCTTGTCAAAGGGAACAAAATAACAGACCTGTTCAAGAAGAGAGTCCTGCTCATGCAGAAGTCTGATCTCCTCCTCTTTCTTCAGCTCCTCCTCCAGCTCAGTCATCTCTGCTCCTTCGTTTCCTGCTGTCTCCTCCTTTTCTTTAGATAAATCTGACAGTCTGAGTGTCTCTCTCTCTTCCCTCTCTTTCTCCTCCTCCTCCAACTCCTTCTGCAGCTGCTCCAATACGCCTGTATCCTCTTCCTCCTCTATACTTTTGAGCCTGTAAAATTAATGTGTAAAATTAATATGTGGTTTACTCTTAACCTGTCAAGTCAATTTTTGTCCTCGACTCCTGTCTAAGACTGGACATGAAGCCTCTGTACCTCTGCTCCCTCAGAACCTGGTATCGCTCTAGGGTGGCACGGCTGTACTGCATCCTCTTCTCTGGGGTTTCCTCTGGTAGAATGGTAAAGAGGGTGGGCGGAGAACGATGGAGGTGGGCTGGTAAATGCCGCTGTACCCTCTTTATCTGTTCAACCTGAGCACGCAGCTGAGACCGCAAGCGAACCTTGGAGTCCCTCAAAGCCACGATACGTCGGTTCATCTCAGTCTGCTTCTGATGGATCTGATAGAATGAAGAGAGTGATTCAATTCATGCTTATTAGTCTAACATTAATTAACCTGTTGGTCATCATATCTGATTAACCATCCAAAGTCAGGGTATGTGTGTGTTTTTGTGTACGTTTTTCTCCAAGCTCGTTAGCTCCGCCCTCTTCCTCTCAGCGTTCATCCTCAGCTGTTTCGGCATCTTAAAGTCTTTGTCTGACTTCAGCTGTATGTCTCCGATGGTCTCTCTGGCCTCTTTGATGGCCTGTACGTCCTCTGGATCCTCATAGTTCTCGTCTGGTTTCTCTGCATAACTAAGGAAAGAGCACATGTTCAACATCAGCATCAAAAGTCATCTAAAGCCTCAACTCTCTAACAGATGATTCAGAAACCCCAAGAAATTTAATTTCAGCGCAGAGGATTGGGATTATGTTGTGACATGACACTCACAGTTGAGCCCATTCCTGTTTTCTCTTCTCTATCTTGGCTCGAGCTTGCTCAGCTTTCTCTGCAGCCTTTCGGAGCCTCTCAATCTGTCGATCTCCCAGCTTTATACCTGAAGAACAAGCCACTGGCGGGCACAGCACGACCTCCCCTGGAAAACACACACAGATGCAAGTCAAGTATGTCTTTGACAGGTGAAAGAAACCCACAAAGATCATCTACCTTCTAATTTGCTGCCGTTCTTTGCAGGTTCAGCTTTAGATCTTCTGCGTCCTGTTACAGTGGTTTTGTCTTCATCAGGCTGGCTAGCTGTGCTCTGAGGGCTGAACTGAGTGGAAGTTTTCGTGAGCGCAGGTAGATGGTAAGTAGAGACTCTGTGCTCACTGCAGATTGCGACCACAGTGACCACAGTTGACTCCAGAGAGCTCCTGAACCTGAGAACAAAACACCAGAATAATAAAACGTCAAAGTGCAGGAGACTTAAACCTGCAACTTTCCTTAGGACTAACAAAGGGGACTCAAACAAGGAAGATGGATGGCCAAAAAAAAAAAAGGAAAATATATTAAAATATGTAAATAAACATCTTAACAAACAACTGTTACCATGTCTTTACAAACATTTCATTGTACTTGGATTTGTTTGGATGTGCGTGTTTGGTCAGTACCAGTCCTGGAGTTTGCTGAGAGCTACGCTGCAGCGCTCCTCTTCCCAGCTCATCTGCATCCTGACTCCCCTGACTCGCTGAGCCTTCTCCCTCTCTGCTTGTTCAGTAAACCGCCGGTCCAGCTGCAGCTCCTTCACACACACAAAAAAAAAATGTAACACACAAATGTAACACATAACTCAGAACACCACAATGGCAAACTAAAGCTTCCTGAAGTATTGTCCAATCTTCACTAACCTAACCATACCTCTCAAAGAAAAATTAGACCTATACCAAGAGAGTTTGGAGTCTCTCTTTTAGAGTCTGTGTACCTCAGGTTTCAGGCGCACGTGCTCTGGCAGTCTTTGGTTTTTGTCCATCAGCTGTTTGAACTTCTTCTGGAGCTCTGCCAGCTTTTTACGCTTCGCGCTGATCTTCAGCTCTGCCTCTCGGCGCAGATGGTCCTTCTCCAGCTTCTGTTTCGCCGTCTCTATGCTAAGAGAGAGGGAAAGCTTCAAATTTTTAGATTTTCTTGAACAATATTTACTGTTGAGTATAGATATCTCGCTGCCTCTTGTTTTAGATGAAGAAAAATGTGACATTTAAACAAATAACAAGGAGGGCTGACTGAACATAAAAAGAACCTAACCATGTCCAACACATTATTGACACTCACCTGTAGGCTGCTGGGTCCTCGATGTCCTGAGCCAAAGCCTCATCCTCAAGACCCCTCTGTAAAAATAAAAGTATGAATAAAGTTAGTATTACCAAGATGATGAACACTACCACCCAACTATAAGGCAGTTCTCTTAAATTAAATCAGTTTTATGATCTCTATTGTATGGAAGCGTACTGCATTCACCAAAAAAAAAGCTCTGTTTTTCAGAGTGACTTTTTCTGTTCTGTTTTTCGGACTAATTTTTTCTGTTTCTCGGACTAATTGTGTTTCCTATTCTCTGAAATCATGATCATTTAACGCTTTCATTAGACGCTTTCATCCCGCTCTACTCAATCTATTGGAAGCAAACACCGCCCACTTGTTTGGTTTAATCATGTTTTACTTTCTTTTGGTTTAAGACACTGGTAGATACTCCTTTCTTTAAGTCAGATAGATGGAATCGTCATAAGTTTGTCTACTTTGCACAGGCACCTCAGCATGAAATGCTGTTTGATTCCTTCACAGTTAAGTTTTTATAAGACAGGAAATACATTTCTTTAGTTTTAAACGGATGCTGACCCTTGGTGAAGGAATCTTGGCCCTCTTTCTCTGCAGACTTTTCTGGAGCTCCTCTGGGGGGAGAAGGCTAAAGGAGAAGATGTTCCCATCGTCGCCCGCTGTCAGCACAAAGTGGTCATCATAGCTGCAGCGGATGTGCCGCAGGTGTCCGTAATGGTTGTCGTGGACGCTCAGGGTCCAGTATGCCTGTATGGAGGTGAGGTCGTGGTCTCCAGGCTGCAGAGGGTAAACCCTGATGGAGCCTGAATGCATGCCACAGAGCAGCAGCTGTCTGTTGGAGCTACAAAACACAGTGAAGAAAAAAACGTAAACAGATTAAAGTCTTGTGGTTTTTAAAAAGTCTCCTCTATAACAATCCAATTTTTAACTCTTTCTGCTCAAAGACAAAGAAATGGTCACTTCCTTTCAACCTTGTTTTCTAGGTTTAGTGACACACAGCCTATCAGAACAACCCACGCTAAGTTTGCCCTCTAGATACCTAAAGGTGATAGAGCAGATGGGGTCTTCATCTGCATTCTGAATCGGCACAAAGCCAAAGGGTTCATCCTGCTGCTGGTCTGGATCCTGGTCTTGGTTTTCGGAGAACTTACAGTGATACAAAAAACCTGCATCAAAACCTCCCTGCAGAAGAGAAAAGAAAAGACATATTCTTTGAGGAAAAGACAACAGTATCTCTTCGGCTCCTGATTAAGGGTTATGGGACATTATCTCGTCTTTCCTTAAATTTCTGCACAGAGAACAAATCCGCAAAAAGCAAAGAGATCCAAGCTAAAATGCAAACAACAAGGTGCAAACAGTTCAAACCATCATGAATCTGAGCTGACTGACTGAAAGGCTGTTAGAGTGTTTTAGACTATAGTTCACTTAAAGTCCTCATTTCATGCCAGTTTTTTGCTCATAAATCAACCTCTGGACTTAAAATGATTGTTGATGATTGAATGGGATCTAAAAAAAACACAATTTTAAAAGAAAAGATCAAATTAGACGTCTGAACATCACGGATACCAGGTTTTGTATTTAAGGAATATGGTTAATTACTGTCTCTTGAATGTTGAGAAATACAAAATGTGTGATTGTTTGTGTGTTTCTGTCTGTTCGTACCATAGACAGCCAAAACTGTCCAGGTTGAGAGTAGAAGCCACAGTAGAGAGGACTCGGAGTGTGTGGGATGTAGATAGGGGGCAGTTCCTCCTCTTCCTCCTTCTCTTCTTCTTCCTCCTCTTGCTCTCCATCTAGCTGCTTTGATTCTTTCAGCCTCTTTTCTCTCTCTTCCTTCTTCTTTTCCTTTACTCTCTGACGTCTTGTGATTTCTTCCTCTCGCTGAACACACAAATCGAAACGTAAGAGATCTGCCGCTCAACAGCAATCCTTGTGGATAAACTCAAAGAGGGGAGAGGACACAGTAACAGCCACACAAATTAGTATAATTAAGATTTTATGGACCTTGATCTGTGATTTGATGCTCCTGAATCTGAAAGATTTGCTGGGCATTGACAGCTGGAAGGTTTTAGTTGGTTTCTGCGCCTCTGGATTTGGACTCTGCACCTCGACCACATGACCATTCTGGCACAGGATGAGCAGCCTGTTTTCACTCTGTGTAGAAAATGTAAAGAAAGTGTTTGGATCAATGATCTCTCATCACAGAAATGTTACACTAAATGTGAGCTGGAGGCACCGTACTGACATGGGAATGGGGGGACCACTCCAGCGCCTGCACAGGCCCAGGGACCTGGATAAAACCAATGGGCTTGTATTTTTCTCCAACAGTGAAGAAGAACACGGTGCAGTCTGAGCTCTGAGTAGGAAGTAAAAATGTGATATAAAGAACAACAGAGTACAAAATAAAACTATTATCTACTTCAGGGTCTGGTCAGAGTAAATGTAAGAGTTTACAGTTTACCCCAGTGGCTAAGATTTCTCCATTTCGTTCATATGCCACAGCAGTCACAAGTGCATTGTGGGGTTTGAAGGCCTGCTTCAGGCGAAGTTTTGCATCTCCTTTAGGACTCCTCCCACTGACCAGATGAAGCCTTTGAGGGTTGAACAGCTCCAGCAACCGGACCACTCCATCCTCAAACCCTGTCACTAGTAGACCGCCACTTTGGTTCACCTGCACAAACAGGTGGAGTCAGTTTTTGTTGTGCACAGTGAACTGGATTTGTTAGCGTTCCTTATTTCCATGCTAACACACTGACCAAAGTTGGAGCCCAGCAGAGAGCAGTTCCCCCCTGATTGAAGCGGCTCGTGGTCAGCTCTTTTTTCGCCAGGAGGTCAAAAACTTTTATCGAGCCTGGAGACGACACAGAAAGAGTTCCAGTTTTTAGCGTGCTTGTTCAGTTTGTGTGCATGCCTGGAGGTGTGTGTGTTACTCACGGTCAGTAGCGGTCGTAGCCATCAGGTGAGATTTCCTCGACATGTCCAGGCCCTGGATCGGCCCAGCGTGGAACGAGAACAGACACTCTGGATCTGGAGTCTGCACACACACAGAGAGACCACACATCAGCTGTTATCCCAGTATCTTCTCAATTCTTTTACAGCTAGATTCAATCTTACACGATCATGTGCAACATAGCTTTCCACTGGCTGGACCATTTTAACTTTATAACTCCTCGTGGCTCATCTTACAAACTTTTGTGATGCACCATCCCTGGTACATGTGCTCCATCTCAACTCAACCATTCTTTATGTAGACATGAGAGGCTGCTTCATTACAATTGTTTTAAACACTCATTCCTTCCCACCTCAATTAGATATTTAAATAATGTTTCCTAAAATATAGCCGGATTGTCCAATAATGTCATGGTGTTATCTTATTATTTCCTTTTTGGTCTTGTTTTCCTTGTCTTCACTTGCTGTGTTTCTTTTGACCATTTCTATGAGATGCTTGTGCAATATGTGTATGTGCAGTGTGCGTGGGTTGTGTGACTGTGTCTTCGTTGGGTCTAATACTTTGTGTCATCAATTGGCAGCTTTATCTGTGCAGCTCTTGGAGTCCAAGACCAATTTCCGTAAGGGGAAAATAAAGTTTATCGTATCGTATTGTATCGTATCGTATCGCATTGTAAAAAAGCTCAGGAAAGTCAAGCACTAAGTGTGGCTCACTCACTGTGTAGGTGAATGAAAGATCCAGTTTCCAGATGGCTCCACTGGAATCCTAAAAAAAAAAACACCGACATGACCTCAGTGTTGGGACTGCATCATCTGTTTGGTTTGATTTTGAATGGGCTGATGTGGTGACCTTCTTGAGTTTTCTAACCTGTGCAAACCAGACAAAAGAGTCTGGCGTTGAGCTCTTCACCACAGAGGAGAGGCAGACATTGTGTCCGACCACCATCTCATTCATGGGCTCCATCTCAAACCTGCTGCTGTGTCCGTTACTGTCAGCTGAGTCGATGCCCTCAAAGTCCCAGCCCTGCAGGAGAGCGGAGTAGAAGGGTTGATAACAATAATAATAATAATCATTTTGGTTTGATTGATTGCATCTTAAAACTTATACTTGTTTCCAGACCATAAACCAATAGTTACTAGTATTAACCACCTTCTTTAAGAGCAGTGCCACAGTGATGCTGACCCATCGCCTTCTGGATCAAATAAATGTATCTCTTCACCTTTTATTTTTGTGTCACATTTCCTCCTAAGTAATATATTACTTTAGTCATGGTTATTGTAAGTATCTTACCCGGACCACTCCATCAGAGCCAATCGTCATCAGCTGACCATCTTCCAGGACAAACGGCTGGACCTTCCCAGCATGGCAGTTCCTCCCCTCTTTACGGCAAATCTCTACCTTAATGGCGTTCCCGTCCCACAGCAGCAAGTTGCCCCAGTCTGAGCCGGACACCACCTTACAGGAGACAACTTCAGAGATAAATATTCATCTTCCTTTAAACATCGCAGAGGATTTTTGAACACCAAAATATTTGTGGGATACAAAATCAGACTTTGAAAGTGCAGCATTTCATTTTGTCACATGATTTCACAAAATTGAATTTTAAAATTGCAAAGAAAAAAAAGGACAATGCTATCCTCTGAGGGAAGAGATCTGACACTTTTAAGGACTCCTGAACTGTCACTACAAAGGGACTACAAAGAATTTAAAAAATAAGAAAAAATGTGTAGTATTACAATCCCCAAACTTTATTTATACTCGCACATTTAGCTGCCTGAAAACTTAAAATTCTGACAAGAACTTTTGGTATTTGTGAGATGACAGAGCTTGAAACATCTTTTCCTTTAGCATTAAAATTGTAGGTACATTTTTCAGACCATTTTTGACCCAAAAGTATGAATCTGAGGATGTTTACCCTGTAAATGAAATCTGTTTCACTTTATGATAACAGTTTGATAGCAGCGCAGTGTTTAAAAGGTCTAAAATAATCCTACTTTGTCTCAGAATTATAAAGATGTCGTCCTGCATTGATCTGACTTGTCAGTGTAGTAACACACACCTTTCCATCGGGGAGTTCCACGTAGCCCTCAATATCTGTTGCTGCGGTTTTCCCGAAATGCCCCATCAGCCCTTGCAACTTAAGACTTGTGAATGTGCTGGCCATTTTCCAGAACCTGATAAAGAGTGAAAATGTGTTTTTTAAAAAAGCACTTGAAAACCTGAGAGTCATTTCCAAACATCTCCATTTGTTGCCAATCAAATACTAAGAGGAAACGGATCATTTCAATCACAGCAGAGTTTAACAGTGTGACAGGGTTTAAGGAGGAATCAGTTAGTCTTTTACTTGATGTGATGAGATCCTGATGATGTGAGTAGTCCTGGGATATACGGGGAGAAGCTGACCCGATACACTTCTTGAGAAATGGCCTTACAGCTCAGCGTCACTTCCTCCTTCTTCCAGTCCCACAGTGTCAGCATGTAGTCAGGATCACTCCCCACGCTGGCCAGCAGGCGCCCATCTGGGCTAAAACTCACATGGCTGTACGCCCGCTCTGTGCCGCCTACAGACATGACAGTTGAAATATAATCACTGATCAATGACAAACATCTAAACTGAAAAAAGGAATAATAACTTAAATCCTTTTGGTCCTGTTTACCTCTGAGGATCCGATATGGTCGTAATGAGGGATATTCATACACTATGATGAAGGGATGGTCTCCCCTCTCTGCTACAGCAAAGTACTCCTTACTGGGATGTGTCTGAACATGCAGACACACAAACATCAATAGAAATAAGTTAAGACAATACTGTTGAGTAATATTAGGCCTTTGTTTTCCTCCACATTCATCTGACTAAATTGTTTTGGTGAAGAAATGCACCCAAGCAGTCAAAAGGTTTTTGGATCTCACATCCATCTCTGTCTCACCTCTTTCCTGTCATCTTTTAACCTTTTCTTAAAAAGAGTGACAGCAAGGTTTGAATTTAGTCAACTTAATTCTTTAAATCCGGCCCGAGACACTCAAAACAACACAGAAGAATAGATGTTCCTTTGTTTCTTGTTGACTATGTTAGATTTGTTTTGAATATTTGCTTAAACTTCTGTTCTGATCGATGACTTGAATGTTTTTGTTTTTTATTTCTACAGTACCACTGTTTTAAAGATGAACCCCCTTAGTCCAAATACAGTAATGTCTTTCATTGATCTTGCTAGTTTTCTGAACATATCATGTTTGCTCTTTTCAGGTTGGATTTGATTTTTCACAGTTAAATAAAATCTTTTGAGCAGAACTTATCCAGGATGAATGATGCGTCACAGTCCTCTACTAAGTTTTTATCCCATCATGAAAATTTTGAGACTGTTATTCAAGTGGAAAATTCACAAAAAAATTAAATCCACCGCAGATGAGTACAACAGTTCAGATACATACAGGCTGTAGCTTCACAGTAACATTATCGCTTTTAACTATCTTACCGTGATGGAGCCAATTCCTCCTCCACTGCTGGAGCGGAGGTATCTCTGCTCTTTGGTGAAAACATCTAGGAGGACCAGAATGTTTCCAGCAATAAATATCAGAGTTCTGTCATCCAGCAGCTGCAGGTTCCCCCTACGTCCACTGTCATAACCAAAGGAATGTCTGTACGTAAGGTGGGTTAAAGATCTGGTCAAATTCAGGGAGGTTTTTTTTTTTTTTTAGATAAAAATATTTCTAGTAAATATGGCCTTTTGCACTAGTAGGGTATATATTATTGTTAAGGTGCATATAATTTTTAAGGTTATATGTCAAAATTTCATTTCAGACTTGTTATGCAGGTCAGCTTACGGGTTCGCCTGACCCGGTTGTCCCCCCTGGTCAGCGACCCTGCTTATCACAAAGCTAGTAAATTCAACAATTACAAGAATTATCTGCAGATTCACTTTTTGTTTATCCCCTTTCCCAAGTTTGATGAAACTCAATTCTCACTGAAGGATACGAGAGGTACAGGAGGTTTTCTGGGATGTCAGAGTCCGGTGTGATGAATGGTCTGGAGTGAAGCTCCTTATACTTGTAGTTCATGTCTGCAGGAAGCTTCTTCTCTGATTCCTCCTCAGTCTCCTGCTTCATCGCTGAGTTTCTGGTATCTGACAGGAGGAGAGAAAAAATATTGGATTAAGTCATTTTACTAGTAGTAGTAACAGTGGTAGTAGAAGTAGTAGTAGAAGTAGTATTTGTAGTAGTATTAGTTTTTTTTTTTTTAGGTTTACCTTTCCCCTGTGTAGCAGACTGTGTGTTCTCAACCTTTTCAGGAAGAGAGCCAGTGTTTTCCTCCGACATTGTCGCTCTTCAGTCCTCCGTATCTCCGGCTGGTAATTTTACAGAAGAAGTAATTATTCAAAGTAACTGTCTGGGTAACATTACACCAAACTATCGTCAAGTTATGACATTTTTTCTGACTTTAATTAAATAACAGACACAGTATATAATGCGCTTTTCCTTCGCCTACTTGCCCTGCGTTATAATTTGGAGGCGTTTCTAAGCAACGGTAACGTTACCCTGCTGCAATGCCTGCCGGTAAATGTTGTTTTCAACACGTTTTTGTTTCTTTGCTGCTGTTTTAATCTCAATTATGAATTTTCCTTATGGTAAAAAAAATTATTTATAATCCCTGGGAAGGCTTGACTCAGATTTTATTAAAGATAAAAAAGGGGAAAGTTTCAACATCTGTGTCTAACTGTTACCATGGTGACTGGTCGATGCCTTCAACTGCAGGGAGCAGACATAAAGTCACTCTCGATCATCACTGAACATGCGTAGTTCAACAGAAACACGGATGAACACTTGATGGACTGTGGAGTGAAAGTTTTACTGAACTTCGTTTGGTGAGAGGCAACTGTCGTAATGATAAACGTTTTTCGGCAGGGAATGCCATAGACAAAATATACGTAGACGCCCCAAAGCCTGATGCTGCCTAGCGGAGCTCTCGTATCAGCGCGGCCGCCATCTTGGATAGCCATGTTGATAATAACTCCGAATCTCTCCCCGATTTTCTTAGCCTGGGCCATCCTGTTTCGTGAATCACTTGCCGTTCCTTTACACTTGTTTTTTTTTTTCAACCATAGAGTGCAAAAAAACAAACATAGTTGCTCGTTTTCCATCGACCCCGTTTGGCTCTTGATCAAGCCTGGAGTGGGTAGACCCATCCAATATGGCGGTGACGCTGGTTTACACTCCAGCACGTAATGAGACGTCTACGTATATAACATCTATGATTTTTCATCGGACGTGTTGTGCCGTAAACCGCGGCCGTGAGAGAACGCATGGGACAGAGCAGAGGCAGCGTGTGTGTTCATTTCTAACGTAAGTTACTGGAACTAAATGTCTACAGCCTGTTATCGATTATGTTTATGGTTCAGATATAAGACAGAAGTGCGTGAGATCATCAGTATAGGAATGTTTGTTGTTGTCATCATCAGGTGTTGATGTTGTTAGCTGACAGAGCTAGCTTTGAGAAAAGCTACAGTCCGAACAAACTCTTTTAATCTGAGCAAACAGAAGTGTTTTTTTGCATCAACATCATCGGGAATAATTGACATATTAAAGTAAAATGTACTCAACAGAAGAAAGATTTACTCTCAGTATTTAGTGTTTATTTTTGGGCCTTTTGCCCAGTTAGAGTAAGAGAGTATTCCTGTGGTTTATGAGCTGACTCCTTGGGGGAAAAGTTACCTTAATATCATGGTTAGGTTTAGATTTGAGTGTTGTTCCTCCATTTATCACCTGTGCTTTAAAATCATTGCAAATATCTCGCACATCTATTCAGCCAGCATGTCGAAACTCTGTGTAATCCTCATGAAAACTGTCATATGTAGAATATATGCATCACCTTATTGACCATACTTATCTGTGGACATTTTCACATCTGCTGATACTAATAATACATTTATTGGCCATTATCAATATTATACTTTCAAAGCCTCTTTGGAAATCCTTGATCTTCCCATAAAATCAACTTCTAAGCTGCTTCAGTAAATCAAACTACATCTGGCCTGTAAAAGCTTTGCTTGAACATCTGGCTTAAGGGCAGAAAAAATGCTCATGTTTAGTGTTGATTCATCATGTTCATGGTCAAATACTGTCCTCATTTATCTTCTCCACCTCCAGCATTTTTACACCATTGCTTATCTCTGACCTAAAACTGATTAGGTTGATGATTTTTACTCCAAATTCACCTGTTCTGTATTATTCTAACCCATGTTTGGCCTACATGTCATTAAATAATGGCTGTTAGTGGTCGACTGATAACGGTTTTTCAACAGCTGATGTCAAAACTTATAATGGTAAAGCAGGACATCCAATAGATGAAATCTAGTGCTCATATCACATTGTTGTTTTTACTTTTCTTATGTTTTTAAGCATTTTACAACTACGTAATACTTAAAAACGATAAACAAAGCTGCTGGACATAAATGAATGAGTGAATGTTGTATTAAGTATTTGTTTGTCCAGCTGTTTTAGATCATTAGAAAAATAAGTAAAAATTTAAGGTAGCTGTTGTGATCAAAAAGTCATAAGTCCACTATTTCATGCACAAAATCATAGTTATCCGAGCCAGTCACATTTTTAAAAAGACATTTATTGAATTTTGGAAATATAATGACTTTGTGAGGGTCGATGCTGATATGATGCAGATTACTAAAAAGAATAAAAAGCGACTGATAAATCCGTCTGTCTCTGCAGGCTATTTTCAGATGTTTAAAGAAACTGTGAACAGTTAGAGTACCAGTCATCCTGCTTCATTTCTACAAACACTCAGCCAAGGCATTCTCAAAATTGGCCTGTAATCACTGCATGTAGTTGATCGGTTTAGACCAGATTTCTAATAAATTGTGTTTCTGTGTTTTCATTTCTGTCTCATTTTCTCGCTGGGATGTACTTTAGGATGGAGGCTAAATCAAAGAAATCCTTCTCTCCTAAAGGGGGAAAGAAATTCACACAGAAAGGAAAAGGTAAGATAAAGTGTCTGTTTTCCAGCCTGGAGCACCATCGGTCTGTGTCAGGGTGTTATCTGACAACTCGCCCTTTTTACAGATTCCATAGGGACCAAACTTGGTGGAAAACCAGGCGGTAAACCAGGCAGCAAAAAGCCCTTCAAACCGTACAACAGCAGACCAGGAAAGGGCGGCGACGGCAAGAATCAGCAGAAATTTGCCTTCTCTAAAGCTGGGAAAGGGCCACAGAAGAGGAAACTACCACCCTTCAAAACTCAAAATAAAGAGGAGGGTGATGGTAAGAAAACAGAGTGCTTTTCTCCATGTAAAAAAAAATATGTGTTGGGTTACTTATCTCCAAATGTGTGGGTTTCTATCACCAGGTCCTCAGACTAAGAAGATGAGGAAAGGTGAACTCAATCCAGAGTCAAATGAGGAGCTGCAGAAGAACAGGCAACAGAGGAAGAAGGACCTTAAAAACAGCAGACAGCAGGCAGAAAGAAAGGAAATGTTTGAGATCATCTGTCAGGCTAAACGAGTGTGGGAAGATCTCAGGAGGTACAGTTAACACAGCCACATACATGCACAACCAGAGTTACTTTTTACAAAACATTTTCAAACAAACCCAGAAAGACTGGGCTGCAGTTTTAGTGCAGAGATTAGTGTTTCACTTTGACTTAGAGGATGCTGTGTTTGTGTCTCACAGGAAGAAATGTGAGAACGACGTGAAGACTAAACTGATGAAGGATCTTCACAAACTGATTAATGGAAAGATCAAACAGGTTCGTCTTTCTCGCTCACGGTTTGAAACTGTACAACAGAGCTGCAGCATCACTGTCTCTGAGGAATATGTACAGTCTGCACAGTGACACACAATACAAGATGATACAACACGATTTATACGACACAGATACAATATAATGTAAATTTTTCTGTTTTGTTTTAGAAATTAGAGAAAGCTGATGCCTAAACATTAAAACATAAACATGTAACAATGTAAACCTGTACGACTGTATCTATAACAGCTTTAGATGTGTCTACAGTCAGCTTCCATTAATCACAGTAACCCTCAGGAAAACGTCTTCCTTGTGAGCTCTAGTACTTTTTATCTTAAATGTCACAAACTCCTGTCAAGAAATCAGTGTGGGCTGTTTGAAGAAGTTTTTTTGATTCAGTTTATCAATAGAGAATGGTGAACTTACTTTGTTGCAGCGTATGTGTCAATGGGATTCATTTAAAAGCTTATCTTTTTGAGTCAATTATTACGACTTTGGTCTTTTTGTAGACTCCTATTTAAGATCAGTTATTAATTTTAATGAAGTCAGAATTTTTTCTGTGCTGTTTAAACATAGCTACTACACCTGCATGGAGACACCATTTAAAAGTGAATCAACAGTCCCATGTTGTTGCAGTGTTATATATCTTAGATGATGATTTCATGTTTCCTGTCCCTTTTGCCTCCAGATGGCGTTTGCTCACGACTCTGTGCGAGTGCTGCAGTGTTTCATTCAGTTCGGCAGCCATGAGCAGAGACAGCGAGTGTTTGAGGAGATTAAAGGTGAGGGCACATTGTCACCTGCTGCTCTATAGCTCTTCTTTCTGTGTCTTTCTTATTCCTATGAGTGCATTGTTTGAGCGTATTTAGACAGCTGTTCTCAAACTGAATATGCAGGTCTACAAATACGAGGATGACTGTTACACATTTAATTTTAAAATCTGACTTGTGTCCGGCTAAAGCAGCTACTAGAAACAACTTGACTGTCTGTGTTCGTTCTCCCCTGCAGATGATATCCTCGAACTGTCTAAATCTCAGTACGGCAGACATGTGGTGAAAAAGCTGCTTATGTATGGGTGAGTATAACAAAACAAGACACACTATTTTTAAAGTGCAAATAAACTAAATGTTCTTAACATTATAACAATAAAGTGCCCCAATGTTTGAGCTGTGAAAAAGTCTTAAGGGGAGAAACAAAACAAAAAGAGTAGAAATGCATATTTTAGGTTCAAAAAGGTTTATATTGTGGCCTATTTTTGTTTCCCTTTATTTTGCGTTTTATCGTTGAGCATCAAATAATTGTATTTTTTTTTATTATCCAGTAAAGAATTTAGTTCTCACTATTTTGGGGTTGCAGTTTCTCTTTTTTTTGTTTTTGTTTAACAAATTCCAAGTATTAATCTAATTTTCCTCAAAGTATGTTAAACCTGATACATCAATAAAGCCTGGAGAGTGTTTTTCCTACATTTTAACACAGTTTGACACAAATGAAAGATTTAAGAAGAAGAATTCAAAATGCAAAAATCAAACTTGAGAGGAATTCCTGTTTCTTTCTCAAAGAAAGGTTGGAAGAAATTTCTTCCATTTTTCCTGTTCTAATAATGATTACATGAATGTGTTGTGTGTCCATGTTTCTCCAACAGTAACAAAGAGCTGCTGGCGGCTTTGATGCCAACATTTAAAGGTCACGTGCGTCAGATGCTTCGTCATGCCATGGCTTCATCCATCATTGAGTACGCCTACAACGACAAAGCCGTGCTCGCACAGAGACTCATGCTCACCGAGGAGCTGTACGGGAACACCTTCACTGTGTGCAAGGTACACACACATACACACACACACACACACACACACTACTGTTTGTATGCCATAGAGCGGTGGTTTTGTGTATAAAATAGCAGCTGCTGAGAATGGTTTTGTTTTGTTTGTGTTTGTTCAGTCCTGCGTGTTGAACACTGTTGAGAAGGTCGTCACGGAGAACCCCAACAAACTGAACAACATCATCGATGAGATGAAGCAGATCATCACACCCATGGCTCAGAAGTAAGAAAAGAAAATTAAAGAAAAAAAGAAAAACACAGCAGATAAGACCTGAGAGGTCAAGTATGGAGTGAAAGTCTGAGCATATTAACAAAAAGAGAAAAAGTTCCATTTTACCCGTTGGCAAGGAAACCAGCAGTTTCTGAAGAAAAAGATGAAACGAGAGATTCCTGAGTCTTTCTTTTGCTACATCAGTAGAAGATTGGCTTTGAAGCTTTGGCTAATTTGGTCAGATTTGAAGTCATCAGTAATATTTACAACATAATAACATTTCAGAAGGTCAGAAGCAAAAAGATAAAAACAGATATGCAATTATTATTTGTTTTAATTTTGAATTTGCTTGTGAATGAAACAAACTTTTTCACCTGCTTAACCTATTCTTCAGTAACATACATGATTTAATCTGTGTGATGTCTGATTTCAGAGAACAGGTCATCAAACACTCTATAGTCCACAAAGTCTTCTTGGATTTCTTCCTGCTCTCCCCTGAAAAACAGAGAACGGTAAGACGCTCCTCCTCTTCTCACACAGTGCATCCAGATAGAATAAAGGTATATTCCCATAATTATGGGAACAATCATGGATAAGATATGAATGTGTAACAGCATATACGAGGTACTGAAATATCTGATCAACAGTCAGTCAAATTAAAACAAGGACATTAACGGCGATGGTTGTAATATGATATAAAAATAGATATATAAAACTGTAACATGTCCTCTTTCTCCTGTGCTGTTGTCCTGATATGAGCAGGAGATGATTGAGTCCATCAGAGAGGCGGTCGTCTACATGGCTCACACACACGATGGGGCACGAGTGGCGATGCACTGTCTGTGGCACGGGACAGCCAAGGTATGCAAACACACACACACACACACACACACACACACACACACACACACACACACACACACACACACACACACACACACACTCAAACTCAAACTGCTGTCTATAGACTTTATGGATTTCTTAGCAATAGAAAGACTTCATCAGTGTCCACATGTGTATTTTTGCCTTGTGTGATGCACCGGACTGAACAGGTCATTAGACAGGACTTTTCCCCTCAAAGTACACCCAGTGAAGGGGTTGGATCTTTTTACTGTAACATCTGTCAATCTTTGTTTTTATTGTAGCGTAGTTTTCTTCTCTGCCTTTATAAACACGTCTCTGTATTACAATGAAAGTTGAAGTCTTACAATGGAAATGATAGAAATATTTTTTTGTCTGTACAGTGTTTTTGTTTTAAGCCAAAGTTTTGCGTCTTGTTTCAGGACAGAAAAGTCATCATCAAAACTATGAAGACGTACATGGTGAAGTTTGCGACGGTGAGTTTCTTTAGTTAGTTTAGTTATCATCAGAAACTGTTAGTTTCTGGTTTTTACATGATAAGGATGCAGAAAAAGATGGTTATTAACACTGAGGAGGTGTTCAAATGAGGACACTTCCTTCATTTCCTCTGTTTTTCGCTTTGCCATTTGTTAACTTTGTTATTTGTCCACAGGGCGAGTTTGGCCACCTGGTCCTTTTAGCCATATTCGACTGTGTGGACGACACAAAGCTGGTCAAACAAGCCGTGCTCTCAGTAAGTCTGATGTCCTGTTGTTTAAAGATGCTCCGTCAGGGATGTTCCTGGTCAGGATTGTTGATATACAAGCACAATAACTGTTGTGATCTTGAACTCTTGCTTCATGTTTTTGGCCCAATTAGGAGATCTTGTCCTCACTGAATGAAGTCATCAGTAACAAGTATGGCAAGAAGGTTTTGTTGTACTTGCTGAGCCCCAGAGACCCGGCTCACCTGCTGCCAGAGATCATCAAGGTGCTGGAGCAAGGAGACAGCAATGCGCACAGGTACCGGCTCTCCTAACCTTCGCTTATCTTACTCCTACTGTTAAAGTCTGACAAAGAATTTGGTAAAAATGCAACAGAAAGGAAAACACGGAGACTTTTCCCATGATGGGTAAAAGTACTAGCACTGACACAGCAGGGGTAGCATGGGGTCTACACACCAGTAAATCGCATGTATCAAAGTGATTTCTCCTCTGTCTTCCTCTCCTCAGTAAAAAGGACACAGCGACTCGGAGGAAGGAGCTGCTGGAGGCCGTCTCCCCCGCTCTACTGGAGCATCTCCGCGACAACTCCTCCGCCATGGCGTTGGACAAGGCCACCAGCGTCACCGTCAGCGACATCCTGGCGTCAGCCTGCGGGGACCTGCGGCCCGCCATGACAGCTGTGGCTCAGCTGGCCAATCAGGAGCTTGTGCCAGGAGGGATCAGCGGACAGGTAGTTTGTTTGTGTCTAGGAAAAGAAAGGAAGTTGAAGTTTATCCGTCAACGGATTCTGGAAAACACATCAGAAGAAAAAGATTATCTTTGTAGCCAGCATTAAACACACGATAAAAGTGACCATCGGTTGATAAAATTAATCAGGACAGAGAGACCAGAAGAGTCTCGCTTTGTCATTGATTGATCTGAATGAATACAATTTTAAACAGATACCTAAACTTTGGTGAAGTTGCTGTTGTCTCTAAACTCTGTGTCTGTGTTTGTGCCGCAGCTTCACATGGCCGAGCATCCTGCAGGACACCTGGTGCTGAAGTGGCTCATCGAGCAGGACACGAAGCTCGCAGAGGCGGAGAAGGAAGGTAAAGAAAATCCTACCTAACACATCTTATTGGTCTCTTAACTGCTAACACAGGCAGATAATATTCTTCTTGCATGCTGACGTTAACACTGTTGAACCTTTTTAAAAACTCAGACTTGCATGCCTGCTGGCTCCTTACATTTACTTAGGGTGAAATGAACTGGAATTGAATGTCCGTGCACCACTTCACGCAAAGAGCACCCTAATAAATGTTTACCCTGCTTGTTAAAATCTGTAGTAACTATATTTTCGTTGGACAGTGTGAGACAAGATGAGTTAAAAAAGAGAACAATCATGCCTGTCACCTAAATAGGATGTTGGTTAAAGTGTGAAATGCTCAGAAGGCCACAAGAGGGCGCCAACTGTTTTAAAAATGTAACCACAACCCATTAGATCGTCAGATGACTGTCTAACCTACATTAGAGCAATTTAAAAACTTCACATTTGAAGTCAAAGATAACAGACACAGTCTCCTTGGGTTAGACATCAATGAAAATACATGCCAGAGTGTGTAAAGCTAAAGATTTCTCTGTTCCCTCTCTCTCTCTCAGAGCGCTTTGGCAGGATTCTGATCGACACAGTGGGAACAGAAAAACTAAAGACCTGGATCAGAGTCAACAGAGGAGCCATGGTGCTCAGCAGGTTAGTGTGCACATTCACACCAAAGACTGTCTATGGGACATATGGAGGGTCGTATATTTTTAATGGCCAGCGGGATGGTACTGGTTGTTTGAATGAGCCTGACTGTACTTTACATCAGCAGAGAAGGAACCTTCGTTTCAGCTTCTTTATTTACTCACAAACCACTTCAAGGTCTTGGTCTTTGTCCAAGTCATTTTTCACCATAAATAATCATGTTGTCAGTTATCCTCCGATTTAGAGTAGATGAGCGGACGAGGCATTAGTATGTCTTTGCTGCCTGCTGTTTAAAGTGACTAAAGTAAAGGCAAAGTCAGACAAATTCTGGTCTCTCACAGCTACAAGGGACTAATCAGGCTCATTTTTTTAAGTTGTTCAGCGTTTTTAACAGCAGAAGAGTTTTCATGCTTATTCTGCAGCTTTTTTACAAACCTTCACACTTTTTTTCCTCCCCCCTGCAGCCTTCTGAACAGCTGCGACACGTCTGTATCTTCAGAGGTGAAGGCAGCGCTGGAGTCCATCAAATCAGAGCTCAGCAGCATGACTGGCAACAAAGGAGCTGAAATCCTGCTGGAGAATCTGAACAAGTAGACGTGTCTGACATTTGAAACAAACTGTTGAGTCCATCTCTTCCTGTGGAGAAGTGGATCTTTTTTTTTTCCAGAAAATGTCTGCAAGTCTGCAACCAGGAACAGATTCAAGAAGTGGATACAGGCTGGAGCAGACCTTGAGTGATATAAAACTAAACGTAAATTTGTGTAAAAGCTTCGAGGATGTCTTTTGTGAATAATGAAATAAAAGTGTTGTAGGGACTGAGTGACATTACGAGAGGTCTGTTTGTGATTCTGCTTGTGTTAAGGGAGGAATTTCTTTTTTGTTTTTTGCAAAAAAACAACAAAAAACAGTAGCTGTTACTTAATTATAAAAATCCATCTGTTTCACGTTTTCTTTGAGTCCAACTAAATACCATCCTCTGCTCTACTGAGGTTCCTTTTATAACACAAATACCTGTTTTTGTCACCACTCACTCACTTTTATTCTCACTTAAGTGTTGCGTTATCAACCTCAGGATCAAAAGCAGAGAGGATCTGATGTATGATTGATTGGGCAGTAAAGAGTACAGCTGTTCAAAAACAGAAACTCTAATTTGAGGTGATTCTGTTGTAATGTTGGAGCAAGTTTTGGGAATGTGTCCATTCAGGAATTCATCCAGACAACTGAAACACTGAGAAAGTTTAAACAAGTTTACTTCTAACAGGTCGACTTCTTCGAAAAATCGGAGCTCAAGAACGGCTTTATTGTCTTGTATTTAACATATATTTAAGAAACAGTTCAGGTTTTGGGGTACAATTAAAGAGATGTCTTTAAAGAGTGAAGTGCAAAACACATCGCTTTACTTGTTTGCATATAACATTAAAGATGTCCCCCCCACACACATTCATGGTTTAAAAAACCTCGAACCTGTGCAGCTGGAGCTAAAACCAAAACGATTCTGTGTTTTCCATCTGTGAATACAAACAGCAGTGTAGGTTCCTGTTATCTCAAAGTTTGTATGAATTGTGCCACCCTGTGCTTCAGATTTTTATGTAACACTTTATTACTTATTATTGTATCTGATAAGGAAACGTTTGTTCACAAAATAAAGATGAATTCTTAAATCTACCTGAAGAAGGACTTAAAAAGCTTGTAGTACTGGAAAAAAAAACATGAAGTGATTATTTTTTTTAACATTTTCATGTCTTAACATATTATTCAAGAATAAACAAAAATGAGAGTTTGGAAAATAAAATGCAGCTCATAAAATGACAGAGCACATATTTCACTAACCCGACACTGAATTATTATTTTTCCTGCCTTGAATTATTTCATATAAACTGAAATACGACAAAGTTAGAAAATGGAGGATAATGGATAACTATTCCTGATGGATGAAGGACTTCCATGTATGTCCACTTTAAAGTTCTATGTCTCAGCTGCATTTCCTGTTAAATCCACACACTGGTAGTCCTTACTGGATGACTAAACTCGGCTCACTGCAGGCAGGATGTTCTTGGTCTAACAGCGTCCTCGCAGCACTCTGCCAACTTCTTGGCTGCTCTCTTGGCAAAATGCATCTTCCCCCGGGCCTTGGTGACAGCTGTGTACTCATTGGACTTGAGTTTGGTGTAGTAGTCAGAAAACTTGTTATAGAGGATGGAGATGGGCATGCCGTTCAGGATGACACCGAAGGAGATGCAGCCAAAAGCGAAGATTCGGCCCAGGTTGGTCTCTGGAAAGATGTCGCCGTAGCCCACTGTGGAAATACTCGCCTGAGGGGCAAGAGGGACAAATTTAATTACAGTACAGGCTTGACTGCATACTTGATGATTTCTACTTATCCATATTATTCATGTATGGACAGATGCAGCTTTTAAAAATCACAAAAAAATGAACATTTTGAAGCTAAATAGAAGCTCGGAAACAAAATTGAAGTTATTTTTTAAGCAATTATGAGGAATTTTATGACGTTTGTCGACTGAAATTCACATTGATGACTTTTCATGAAATACAAAAGCAAACAAGACTGTAAAGGACAAGACTTATGATTGGTAAACTATATTTTTTAATAACTAAAACCAGTGTGAAGAGAAGAAGGTGTCAGTCAAGCAGCTGCACATAATGCGCATAAATCGTTCACAATACAGAACATAATTGGCCGTAATTGACAGCTGGATGCTGACCGTACTGAGACAGTCTGTGTGAATGGTGTTTATGTCTCTTTGTGTTTGTACACTCACAGCGGCCCACCACCATGCATGTGGTATGGAGGTGAAGTTGGTGTTGTAAACATCGTGCTCCACAGTGTACACCATGGCTGAGAACACGAAGATGCCCATACCGATGAAGAGCAGCAAACAACCCACCTGCACACACACGCAAACACAGTTAATATCAACCGCCTCCTTCAATTGATTTGTTAATTAAGTCTCATGCTGTGTCTAATTTGGATGCAATGGTCTGTTTCAATATAGTTTATTATATAGAGCTTAATGAAATCAATTTAATAAACACCTCTTAAAAGATTCTTAGTGTGGGAAAACTAAAACGCCTCATCAGATTCTGTCCATTCTTTGATTTACAATTCAAATATGCAGACACTTGACACGAGTCATCGTCTCTGACCTGCTGGTAACACTGTCTTAGAGTGAATCCAAAAGCTCTGAGCCCCGTCGAATGACGAGCCAACTTCAAGATCCGGAAGATTCTCATAAGACGCATGATTCTCAGGACTTGACCCAGCTGCAGGCAGACGGAGGAAAAACCAGTGAACGCGCATGTAAAGCTGACTTTTTCCTCCTTTAACCAGCTGCTCTCTGGTTCTGATTCCTCTTACCTTTCCGACCCGTCCTACATTCTCAATGTCCTCTGAGTGCAGATGTATGTCCTCGTCCTCAAAGTGCTCCAGGATCATCTGCAGGTAGTGAGGCAGGATGGCGACCAGGTCCACTGTGTTTAGCACGCTGCGGATGAAACACTTGATGTCAGGGGTGGAGGCCAGGCGCAGGAGGTACTCTAGCGTGAAGAAGGTGATGCAGAAAGTCTCCACGTTCTCGCCGTAGAATCTGCCACTGGGCTGACCTGACGGGGTCTGGCGAAGAAATGAATCCAAACAAATAAAAGGGATCTTGTTTTTGAGTTAAATCCCTGTAGGAATGTTGTTGAGCAGATTACCAACTATAAACACAAGTTTACTAATTTTATGATTTAGGCTCTTCATTACAAGATACCACAGACGCTTAGTGCCAACACACACCTTGTACTGCATCTCCTCCACAGTGTTTAGCGTCATAGCGACAAGTGAGATCAACACAAACATGGAGGAGGCCACCCCCATCAGCTTGGCGGTGATCGAGGAGAACGGCTTCTCCATCAAGTTCCAGATTTTCCTCCTGATTGACCCAAAAGCCATGTCGTGAAACAACGCCTCATTCTCCTCCATCTCCACCTGGTTTTACAACCCAGATACAAAAAAAGATACATTACAATAGCCTCAAATATGCTTCAAAAACCATTAAACAGGTAGAATAAGAAAGAAATGGGTACATCAACCCGGTTCAGAAAGAAACAGCCGTCTAAATCTATGCCAAGGAAAAGCTTATTCTCCATTCTCCATCTGTTAAGTCACTGCAGCAGTGATTTATAATGTAGGTCATGCAGGCATGAAGTCAGGCAGCAGATTACTGACAAAATGTCACAGGTAATAAAAATAAAGAAACAAGCCGCTGAACCGATGACGCTCGTAAGGGATGTCTTTTTAAATATACGGCACCAGGAGGGCGAAAAACAAGAAATTAGAGTGCCCGTAATAATGGTGCTCTACAGAATTTATACATGTCTGTCAGTGAATCTCTTCACTGAGAGAAGTGTGCTAACTAACAGTCCTCCTGTTTGCCCTAAGGTCTAGTTATTCAGGATAAGATACTTTCATTGGAGAAATGTGTATAGTGGAACAAGCAGCATTAGCATTTCTAAATTAAATAATACAGCAGACGCTCTTTGTCAGGCGGTGCTGGTTAATTTAACATGATAAGACAGAAAACATGACTCAGCGTGTACAGCCATGCCAGCAGCTCAGCAAATCTGGGCTCTCAAGCTACCACATTTTTTTACCCAATATTAGCACGGTCCCAGTAAGAATACTTAGTGTTTTTGGTAAGTAATTTTAAGCTCAGGATGGGGAAGGCCATTTCATACACTTAAAAATGGATTGTTACACCGTTGTCAATCTATTATGATGAGACTCATAAATAGGTTAGCAAGAAACAAATGGCAAACGTGTTTACTAGCTAACATAATTAGCTTAAAGTGGTTGAGAGCTAGCATTAACCAATTTTTCCCAATGTTTTTATGCACATAACCATGTTCGAGGACTTTTGTTTGAACATTTTCTGTATTTATTTTCAACGTTTTGACTGTTAAGAAAATCTTATCTTCATGAGTGGTCACGGTTGTTGTCACATACAATATATCTGCCTCTGTAATAGTAAAACTTAAATTAGCCAACTAGTTGTTTCAGTGAGTGGTGGTGTGGTGACACTGAAAGCCCTGCCCCCTTGTGAACAAAGTCAGGTGTTTAGGGTGGACAACAGTCTGGTGTCTGAAGACCAGAAGTTCTGGGACAGAGTGTTCGGGTGGAGGGATTTGTCGGTGAGGAGAAGTATTTTGTATTTGCTGATGTGTCCAGAATCTGCAGCAGTGAGGGAACCACTGGTGATTTTGATGGGGATGGTCTCTCAGATCTCTGTGGTGTTCTTTTAACCCAGAACAGAGACCCGGACTTCACTCCTTCACACAAAGGCCAATAGATGTTAAAAAGGGATGCTGCTTAGACCAAACCAGTTTCTAGAGTTTAAGGGAAATGCAGGACATTCCTGCAAACAAAAGCAGCCATGCCGGCTGTTGTTAACCTACCTCTGCCATCAGCTGTTTCTGTATTTTCAGCTGCTCGTTCAGCTCGTCCTGCCTCTCCTCGAAGGAGATACGGCAGCAGCGTTGACTGTTTTTGATTCTCACACCCCAGTAATTGATCTCCTCAAGGAAGTTGCGAGGACACAGCTCGTCCTTGATGCACAAAACTCCAGTTCTGATGGGAATGACAGAGACAGGAGATAATGAGCCAGGAACAGAGGTCATCTCTATCATCTTTGGCCCTTAATAAATTGTAGAAAACCTGTAGAAATTATAGATGTTGTGGAAGAGTTTGGGGTCCCGGTCGAAGAAGAACTCTTTGCTCTGGACAACATAGTCGTCACACAGGTCAAGCTTCTTGTTGTGGTCGGTGTATGTGGCCAACCTGCCTATCCTTGTCTTTGGATACCTGGCAGCTAACATGGAGGGCAAGAGGTAAACCTGCAGAGGGGTAGAAGAGAATCAGATATACATTTATACATGCATGGTTAAGAAAAAGTTAATTTGAATGTAGTTATAAATGCAATACAAAGCTTTCAAAAACAGTATAAGATCAGATTACAAAGTAGAACTTTGTTGAAAGGTAGCAGGTCTTCTCTTTATGTTTACCGTTCCTCCAACGTTGATGTTAAGATTGAAGTGTTGGGTTTGAGAGAGCAGCAGGCGAGAGGGAGACACTAGGCTTCGATCCTCCTCTTCCTCAAATTCATACTCAGCATAAAGATCATAGATGTCTCTGCTAAGGTCCTTCACAAAAAGAACAAAACTTATGATTAAGTTCAGCAAGTGAATTCAGCTTTGAAATCTTTTATACAGCATGAATATAGAACTCGGCAGAGAACAAACACGACATGACTAATGAGAGGACACTTGTAAAAACATACGACACAGGAATAATTGTGTAAAACTGAAAAAATGCTGGAAATTGAAACATTAAAAAACACAACAGTGCAATCCCACAAATATATATATTGCCTTCTGATTCAGTTATTTTGCAAAGATGATACAAAAATGATCCAAGTAAAAACTAGATCTACTGTGCAGATGGATGTTGTTCTTGCAGTCAGATCTAAAGAAAATGTGGAGCAGAAAAATACAGGAACAGAAAAAAGCTTAAACATGATGAACTTTCTGACCTGCATGGAGCTCCATGGCTTCACAAAGCTGTTGCTGATGTCCAGATAGTCGTACCCTTCTTTCACATGAGAGTGAGTCTGGCTGCTGGTAAACACGCTCCTGCTACGGGATCTGAGGTGGGCCAGCATGGTCACTGCTCAACCTTTTTTTTTTTTTTTTTAATCTAAAAACCGGCCCCGCAGGTGATCACATCCTGGCAACATCCCGGTCTCTCCAACACTATCTACCTTTTAAACGTGCACACACGCTCGCACACAGCTGACATCCTGCATAAAACCTTGATCACAAACACTCAAAACAAAAGCACACATGGGTCATCATTCATGCAGGTAAGAAAAATCTTGTTTTGTCAAATTCAGAATCAGGTCACACACACACACACGGGGCTGATACCCACACAAACACAGCCATAAGGTAAGATGTGACATTCATGGTCTCCTGTGACTGACTGAGATGATCTGGGTGCTTAAAGTTTTAAATACTATTATCCTCTTTTATCCATCTCTTGATCTCTTTCTCTCCTCCCACTTACTCCAGCAGCTCATGACTTAACAAATCTGGCTTGCAGGGGCTGAATGGGAGAGATGAAGTCAATACCAGATTGTTAAATCAAAGCTCAGTTTAATAGTTTAATAGTGCTGCTATGATCTGATGTTGTTTTGCATACAGGAGTAAAATGACAGGAATCACATGTTAGTGGCTAAAGAGAGCCTGAGTGACTTTCCAAAGGGCTGGATTTACCAAAGACAGCATCTATCTTTGTAAGATAATATGTGTATTAGTTAAAAGTAGTTAAGTAAATGGGACTGTAATACAAAACAAATATTTACAAAATGCAATATTAACCCAGCACAATCCATGCTCTGAAATATATGTAGTTATGTGATAATTGAAAGACGAGAGTTGGGTTATTTGGTTAAATTTTCTGTGAATGTGAAAAGACGTTGAACAGATGTTTAGTTTCCTTTTTTGATTACTTTTGAATTGGACTTGCAGGCAGGTTGACCCCAACTCCAATATTTGCATTGAACTTCAACCTTTAAAGTTTAGTGGGGAATAATCCTTGCTGCAGTTTAACGAGGATAATGAGCAGATGGAGCTGGATTATTTCCAAATGCAACAATTTAAATGCACATCTGTTATGACCTGGCTCAGGTGGTCACAACAAAAAGAAGAAGGAAGACACACACCATGTAGAAACTCCCAAACAACTCTTTATTAATTCAAATTGAACCAAATTAGAAGATGTACGATATGAGGTGTAAAAATCAGTATTGTGTAAGGCATGCATGGGTGGAAGTAGGTGTATGTGCGGAGGGTAGTGATGGGATGTGATAGGCCTCACAGGTAACGTGACTGGTTCATTTTGCATGTTGTTTTTAAAAATAAAAGCACGACAAAAACACAGCGCTTTATGGGTCGTGTTGGGTAGTAGTTTGGTTCATGCGTTCGTCACAGAGTTTGGATTATAATCAGCAGTGGTAGTCGTTGAAAGCATAGGGTTAGTTAGTTGCAGTAGAAGTAGTTGTTGAATTAGTAGTAGTAGCAGTAGTTAAATGGGGCAAGCAAGAAAGAGACTACAACTAAACCAAGCCAAACCGAAGCCAAACCAAACCAAACTAAGTCAAGACAAGCCAAAATAAAGTCAAACCAAACCAACCAAAGCCAAACCAAACTAAACTAAACCAAGTCAAACCAACCAGACACACCTCCCACAGCAGCATGACCCTACAGGGGCATCACAACATCCTTAAAACACACCTCCCTTTAGTCCATCAGATGGTTGTACCATCAACGTGGGCCAGAGGTTTTCTCTGCTACAGTGGGAAGAGTTCATCTCTTCGTGGTCTTGACTTTCCAAACTAACCCTCAAGTTGATTTTGCAGAAATTCGTGGTTTTTTTTCCATCACCCAAATTGTGAAGAATTGAGATTTTTAAACTTGTAATTTAGTAAAAAGTTCAGAGTAGTTCATAAACCACTGGAGGGGATTGTGAAAATAAAGATGTGAGCAGACCTTTGTCGTAAATATATAAGTATATCCTCAAAGACCAAAATAACTCAACAGATCCAAATTCTGTCATTATTTTGGGACCCAGTGTACATCTTTACCTACACACAGGAAGATGTTGTAGAGAAGAAAGGATACCACATTTGAACAAAGCTGTGGATTAGGTTTTTTAATTCTCAAGTGATTTGCAAATCAGCTTCTTCACAGATACAGACCACTTTAAATCCCCTCACTGTACAAGGCTAGAAAAAGTTCACAGCAACAGCACATAAACATACAAAATAGTTTTACCAAATTCAGTTGTATTTGCTTTTTTTTTCTTAGTTTTTAAGCTTTTTCTTTCTTGTTAAATTACATCTGAACTCTAACCCTGGTGCGATGCCTGACCATAGCAAAAATTTCAAGTCAAATGTATACAATCTTATTTACACAAGGAACATTTGATCAAAGTGCATTGAAGAGAGTCCTGATCGAACGTCATGGTGGATTCATATATACAGTGTTTACAAATGTAGTAACCATGGTGATCCTTACATAACTCTGTAATAATTAATAATAATAATAATAATAATGATGAAAACGCTGATTGAAAAAAACAGCCTGTTAGAGTGCACCACAGGAGGTACCATATAAGAAAAAAACAAATACAAATTTACAAATCAAAGAAAAGTTACATCTTATTTTGCTGCCAAAACATGATCATACATAAATACTTAACACATCTGAGCCTGCTGGACTAAAAGGAAGCAAGAAATACAATTTGGACTATGCTCTCCCACGGGTTTCAGCCCTGAATATGGTCACAAGAAGTCTTAAACCACCAGATCCAGTTTTAAATCCTGTCCAGGACAGTTGATCCGTTTTCTGGAGAAACGCAGCGTACTTTTTGTCATTTTTCCAGCTCCTGAAGAGGGAACCCCAAATGACTGAAATCCACGCAGTTCTCTTGTCCGTTGCGAAACGATCAAAGACGGGAAGCTTAAAAAGACAGGAAGCTGTCCAAGGCCCATAAATAATGAAGACCAAAAAGCAAAGGAAAAAATAGAAGACAGAAAAAAATAACAAATCCTCACACTTTGGACGTACCGATAGAAAAACAGTTTAGACACTTAATTCATTGGAGTATTCACATAATAAATAACATTTCTTCCAGTAATCCTCTCCTCAGGTGATGGCATAATGCACTTCAGAAGGCATGTGGTCGTACTGTAAGGGCTGCTGCTGCTCTGGCCGCTGTAACGGACAACCGTTGGCATGGGAATGAGGAGGCGCCATGCATTTCTGCGGGTTGCCGTAAAAAAACGACGATCATGATAAATCGTCGTCTGTGCTCACTATTGAGATCTGAAGACATAAAGAGGGAGGGGGTGGAGAGAGAAATTCTTTATTGGTTGTTTTGATGTGTTTGTTTGTTTTGTCAAAGATTGAAGATTGAAAGTAAATAAAATTTGCCCAGTGTTTTCCACAAACTTAAGTCACAGAGCTTATGATCAATGATAATACATGTGACACTGCTAAGATCAGACAACATTAAACAGGAGGAGGACATTTGGGAGGTCTTCACAACCCAAGACCAGGTCAAAGATTTAAACCAAAACCTATGTACCTAAAGATCCAGAGACGATCTGAAGCCTGAAAAGCCTTCATGCTTTTCTTCAAGTTGTCTGCATGGGTATGTTACCATGTGAGAGCAGGGTTAAATCATTTCTCTTTCTCAGCTAAACTTACTGACGTGGGTTTATAACTTAACATCCATGTTGGTCATGAACAAAACCAAAAATTCTGCCGATCATTATCTATTCTCAGATGAACCAGCATTTGCCCAGCTTTACTCAGATCAATGTTTTAATTTATGATAATTTAAGAAGTCAATATTTGGTGGAAAAAACCCTGGCTTTCATGTGTATATCTTTTACATTGCTGTTTAGTGACATTATGTCTCTTTTGACCCAAAAGTATGAGCAGCTCTGCTTTGTTTGATGGCTTGTGCCTGTGCTGACGCTGGAACAGAAATAGTTTGATAAAGATACTCAGGAAATTTGTCGTGGTCTCAGTTTGGCACGGTTTTACAAGTCAACTAAGTTCAAACAGCGCATTTGTTTTTCCCAATGATGTTTACATTTTTAAAAGCAGTATTTTTTGTGTGTATCCGCCTGTGGGCAATCACAATATGCGTCTGCATGTTTAATGCTACACTACAAGAGGAGCGTGATGGTGTCTGTAATTAGTGAAAAAATATATGTGATCGGTTATGAGTCAAAATGAGTTGAACATTATTAACATTATTAACATATTGGCTGAGTGATTCTCTCAAAGGATGCAGAAAACACAACAACAAAAAACTTGTTCGTGTCTGTGTTGTTGGATCCTGCAGCTATTTTTCCAACTTTCTCTCAGTGAGAACGAACAGATGTTTCTGCTGCAGCTGTGACGGTGATGTCAGGGGTTTGTGTCCATCTTGCGGCTCCGGCCGGGCTTAGGCCTAATCTGTTTAATCTGTGTGCAGAGAGATGTGCTCTGTGGACAGCTAACAATGCTCTAAGGATTACAGAAGGCCACTGGGTCACGGTGAGAGTAGAGGTCAAAAACTCAGAGTCTTAATTCTATATATCAGGAGAAAGTTGTTTGAACTGTGCAGCTGCTCTGAAAGTTTGATGCAAAACAATACAACAAGCCCTTTTTTAAAAAGTTGTCATTATTTGGTAGCAAAGATCACTGAGGGTGAAGCCTGTTTCATTCTGTGGATTACTATAATGCTATTATACTAAGAGGTTGTGTGATTGTTTACTCACAGCTGGGTACGTGTGTCCCACGTTGGCGCCATGCCGGGTGATGTCGATGTTGAGGTCCTCTTCTGTGGTCTTCAGGTAGACGGGGTTGTCAAAATTCATGCTCTTCTGGTTCTTCAGCTGCCAGTTTCTCCACATCAGGTATCCACCTGCTGCAGCCATGGCCAGCAGCACTGAGCAGGGGGACGAATGAATAAAAGGAGAAAAATTAGACAATCAAAATTTCAGAATGCGCATATTTCAAGTTTCCCATTTTTGTTCATTTGCAAGTGTTATCAGTCAGCAGGAGCTCAGTTTGTAGCGAGTTTGCTAAGGAACTGGAGAGTCATCTTCAGATAATACAAAATAATACAATAGAAAGTTAAAAAAAAGAGGTACTCCACAAGTCCATATGACTATTTATGCAAAAATGTGAGTGAGTGACTGAATGAGTTTTCTACTCACAGACAGGCAGTATGGCCCAGGCAGCAGCAGACCCTCTGGCTGTTGAGTCCACCTGGATCGAGGTGCTCACGTTGGCTTCTATAAGACAAAAAGTAATCCACACTGTAAGACTACGAAAAATGATGACTCTCTTTGTAATGGATAAAATGACAAAAGTGAGCTAGGAGATAAATATTTTAATAGCAAAAGTAAAAGAATAAATGAAACTCATTTTTGTTATCAGCTGCTGTGCTAGCATCAATGAAGTCTTTTGTTAAACACCACAAAACATGAAATATCATACAAGAAAATCAATGTTTTGCTTTTAGAAGACATTTTACAAATGATCCCTACCATGATGATAAAACGGTGAGTGTAAGATTCTGACTCTAAGTTCTGTAATGGTATTTCTTGTTAAGGCCAACATTGTTCAGTCTCAGGATGTTGCAGGACAGAGTGTTCTGTTCTGGTGCTGGCAGCGAGTGAGTGACATGACTGGCAAACAGCTCAGCTCGAGGCAGCGCCAAAGACCTCAGAACAAAGAGTTAAACTAAAATAAAAGAGTCTGACAGTCTGCTCTGATGCCCAATGACTGACATCATTGAGACGCCTTAAAGCAAAGAATAAATGAGACTTAAAGCTGCCAAGGATGCCTGTTGAAGAACTGACCGAACTTCACATCTCTGTCTTCCTTCAAATTCTGCCCAGTGGCCACTCCTGGTACTGCACCTGAATGTAAACCTGCAGACTATACAGCGCTTTGCTAATAAAAGCATACTGTGACAATACCTCTAAACTAAGGCTGTAATGGTACCAGAGTTTGAAATTTATATAGGATTCCAGAAAAAAATTAACCACCAAAACTAAATATTTCTGTTTTGATTCCTCCCTACACACATTGCTCGTACAGAAAGTCACCTAACACATAAATTTATTGCATCTTACTTATGATAATAAAAGGCACAACAAGTTTATTTTCCTCAGACTTGAACAACAGACAAACTTTTATTATCCAACTTCACCATAGAGCAGAGATAAGTTTGCACTGAGCATGATCTTGTGATTTAGGACCCACAAAAAACACTGTCAGTGAGCTTTGAAGTCAGAAACTAAAGGTGGGGTTGAAGGAATTTTTGGAGACTATTATAGACCCATTAAATGTCATTTTAGGGTTGGAAATTTGGGTTTGAATTTGTCAATGGCAGCACCTGACCATCTTCTCAAACAAATGTTAAAAAAGGAAGCTGAAAAGAACAAATCTGCAGCCACAAAATAGAAAAATTTTGACATGGATCGTCTCTTATCTTTAGTTTCTCTACAGGATTCTTGTTGTGCATCTCCCACCAGGCAACTTTAACAAAATAAGACAGATATTTTCTTATTTCTCAAAATCCCATTAAGTATGGAATTCAACACTTACGATTCATTTAAGCATAATTTCTAAGTGTAGTCCGACACAAAGATGAGATAATATAAAAGTTAGAATGACCCTTCTCTTCTCAGACAAATCAGTCCTCCATTTATTCCCAGAGAAACTGAATTATGATCCCAGTAATCACACTTTGACTTGACTGCAGCTTTGCTTTGGTGACACTCTTGTTTGTTCACTAGGTGCTGCTCTTGGACTATGCTTGCAGACTTACATTTGCTCTGGCATTGGTTAGCTTCCATATGATGATCCCTCACTGGATAATGCTACAGTGACAGAGGGTGCTGTGTGATTTAAATGCTTTACACCATGTGAAGATACAAAGGAACTCCTGTAGACAGGCTAAATTGGCTGAATAAATATCATTAGAGAAAATGTTGTAACGAGAAACAACCTGGAACTCATTTGGAGAAAATCCTCAGGTTCCTTGTCTCTGCCTCTAATCATTTTAAAAAAACTTGTGTGGGAGACATCTTAAGTTTAGCTTCCAGACATGATGATACAAGAGATAGAGATTACTATTATTTTATTGGTAGCCCTCGAAAAGTAGCACAAGGGACTTTAAAAACAAAAAACAAGAAGAACCAACGATGCCTCTTTTGGATGATAACTCTCCAGAGCTGCATGGTAATCTCAGCACAAAGCCTATGCATAAATTTAGATTAAATTCAATGAGGAGCATGTGTAAAAATAGATAACGTAGTGATTTCAAGAAAATCAAAGCAGGAAACAAAGAAAGCACATTCAAAACATGGCAACCCGGTTGTAATATCGAAACTCAGCCACCATAAATGCTTATGTATCTGTTGTCAATTTATGAGAAACTTGATGGGAGTTTTTACACTTTCTATCAAACTGTGGGAAACAGGTCTATGTGGTAGGGTTGCTTTTCTGTGAACGCAATGGCTGTTTTTATCATGAATCCAACTGCAAATATTGCAGAATTTAACATGAATTACATCCATTATACAGAGATGGAGGGTGACCTGAGGAAAAATGGCTGAAACCTGTTTAAAAAAAAAAAATTTTAGCATTTAAAACGGATCTTTCTGTCGTCTGTCTATAAATAAATGAAATGTTTATCCCCTCTTGACCCTTGTTTTTCTTTGAACCAGTGAGTCAATGGGAGTTAATAATCATCATTTAAGATGCACTCATTGCAGTTTCTTTGGCTGATTCAGGCTCCTCATGATTCGACCTTCAAAAATATTGAGATCTTTTTGCTTCAAGAACGAAAAACCACAGCAAAAACAACTCTTCAACACTACAACGTACAGAGTGACAGGTGTTTGATATGATCAAGTCCTCTGTGAGCTTAAAGTATTTTCATGATTTGACTTCTTTGGTTAACAATAACCAAAGTCATGCCATGACTCTCACCTCTTAAGTTTTGCTGGACAATTTGCTGGGTGTCAGAATCTTCCCCTGTCATCCTGTTTAGCCTCAAGTCTCATTATCTCAGTTCATTCTGCTGGCCTATAGTGTGCTCCAACTACATAGTGTCTGGGCAGCTGGGGTTCAATTACAGCCTACAGCTCCCTACCTGCATATCAAAGCCCTCTCACTCCCTCCTCATTTTCTGCTCTATCCGCTGTCCTGTGATCTCAAAAAGTTAGAGAAAAACTGAACAAGAAAGAATGTTTTATGGTCAGCAGGCAACAAAATCTTTGTTGTGAATCAATTACTGAGGCAGCATTTATCTTCTCTTTGGAAGGGGATGATTTTTTTCCTTGGTCAGTGGCATTTCATCTCACTGTCACCCTTCGGTTTCTGAAGGGGAGGTATGAAGCTCAATGAAGATGACTGCCATGTTTACGATAGAAACACTGACTCAAAATCAGCAAAGAGGTGAAGCTGATGTGGGCTTTTAGCTTCCTAGTGAAAAGCTCCACCAGTCTCTCTACCCAGCTGCTCTCTAATTATGCAAATTAATACAAAATTCTTGACCTCCATATTCACAAAACACATAAATTCAAAAAGGCACCTAAAACAGTTAAAATAAACATGTCAGCCACACAGACTAAAGGTGGTATGCTTAACAGTCTGTAAACATGTTTAATTCTGCTGTAATAAAGAGCAGGTTATTATCATAAATGATACAGGTTATTATGGGGTTTCTGTGGCTTTTGGTGCAGCCTCAAGTGGACACTTAAGGAACTGCAGTTTTAATTTTTTTTAAACACCAGAGCTTTTTACCCACTTAATATAACCCAAAATATCAGCTGTTTACTGCTCATTAAAGCTTGAGCTTTTCGGCACATGACTCACTCAGCAGTAAGTCATTGACAGTGGTTCAGTGCAGATATGTAGTTACATAACAGTGCTCCGAGTGGTCAAAAGACAAAGAAAGGGCCATATAATCTATAACCAATTTGCCATTTCAATGCACCTTACAGGTTATAAAGATCTGTGAAATGAAAACTTTCACAATTGTTGAAAATCTTTTAATCACTACTCAAATGTCTAAAACTAAAGCACAGAAATATTTTGCCACGGCTCACAGCAGACCCAAAGCGCACTAAGCAGCAGAAAGCCAAGATTGAATTATCCCATGCATACCTCGGGCTACTTGACCACGAGTTCCAAATCACGCATAAACAGACTTAAATCAGTTATCTCTAATGCACCAAGCCCCCGAGCACCTCTGAGTGTGCACCATAACCCAGCAGGAAACAGCAGAGCACAGAGTGAAGAGAAGCCATCATCAAGGATGCAGCTGAGGAGAGAAAAAGACTGCCAACCCGGGAGCATAGAAATGTCCACACAGCACAGCGGACGCAAGAGGGAATTTTACCATTCAAATATGGCCACAGAAGAGGAGAGAAAAAATGTCAAATAAAATGCGAATGCAGCCACAAACAAGCAAGAGAGAGATGTTGCCCTCTGCAGCAGAGAGAAGAAGCCTTAATCTTGGCAAGGAAAAAGACAAGTTACTGTTCAAAACAGCCAAACATGCCGGGAGACAGGAAGCACAGTAGGCAACAACTGATGGATTTTACCTGAGGGTGGCTGTATTATGGGTTTCCCAGCATCCTTTGATAGTTCTGTCACAAAAGGAGCCAAGAGTCATGCTTTTGTTAATAAAAAGGAAAAAAAAACAGAGACAAAGCATCAAGCTGCAGAAGATGTCCTATTTTTGAAACTGCACACATATAAGTAGGCCTGTGAAAATAGACCAGATCTCAGGAGACCAAAATAGTAAATAAACACTCAATAGCTGAAAGTAGGAATCCAGTTTTGGTGATAAAGAAAGAAGTAAAACCACGAAAAGCAAAGATACTACATGAAATATTAGTGACACAAACCACAGTGTAGAAAAGCGGCAACATCACCTCTATACATAACACTTTTGACACTTCAGTAGCAATCAAATCTCACACACTGGAGACAAAAAGAGACAACACTTAAAGGCGTTTAAACGGGTCAAAAGATAGTCTGCATTGTACTGTAAAGCGCATTGATCAGGAGGTCCCTATCAGCTTCTGTACAACCAGCAGTAAACAATAAAATCCTTACAGTCTGATCAATAAGCCTCAGTAAGCAGAGGCAGCAGAGGGTTGCAGTGTTTACTGTAGAATCACAGTGCAGAGAGGACTTCTGCGTGGGAGGTGGAGAATAATGCATATCATCTGTGCTGACAAACAAAACATTACACGGTCAAACTCAGACTGAAGCTGATGCCAGAGCCCATCCTGAGACCAGACGATACTTGTTCTCACTAACTGATCCGGAAGTTGTGTGAAAGGACAGTTTTCCTCAGCTATTACTCGTCTGAGTCATTAACTGGATAAATGCTGTAAAATTCTATAGCAGGTCTGCTCAGATTTAGTGCTGCACTGCTACATATCATATATGGTAACACTTTACTTGACGCCTCTATAACGCATTATAAATATAGGTATAATGCATTATAATCACATTATAGCACTGTATAACTAGAGTTATAAACACTCATAAATGATCATAATGCTTTATAGCTATAATCATAACGCATTACAAAGCATTTTATCATGACTTACAAGGTCAGATATTGTAATGTGTTATTACTGACAATGCCCACATATATAACGCATTATACATATATTTATGGTGTTATAATTTGCTTATAAACTTGTATAACTATCATTACAAACACTCATTAATTATCATAAGGCTTTATAAAAATAAGCCTAACAAATTATAATACCTGACCTTGTAAGTCATGATAAAATGCTTTATAAAACGCTATTACATGATTATAACGCATTATACATATATTTATAATGCCTTATAGAGATGGGCGTCAAGTAAAGTGTTACCCTGTATATAACAAGTACCAAAATTGATGGTGTAGAACAAATAAGTTTTCAATCCCACATGGTCTTTCTGGTCTGAACATGCGTTAGAAGTTTGAGTCAGTGATTATTCAACATTTCCTTCTCTTGTCTCTGTGTAGTAAATGCCAGACATAGTACGTTAAATAACTTGAGTGTAAAACACAAAGATAACACAAGGAGTAGCAACAGTTTAAGCAAAAAAGCAAACAATTTTTTCTCCACCATGTTTTGAAATCAAAAGTAGAGCTAGAATTTCTTAAAACTTCATATTTTTCTCCTGCAGATGCTCACAATAAATAACACTCACATTTCTCCAAAATGTCTGTTTTCATATATCAGCAATGTTGTGAAGTTAACAGATGCAGAATAATAATGGAAATCATAAAACTGATTTAACTATTGTACCGTTACATCTTTAAGAATGTGAAACTATCCTCTGCTTGAAATCTTTGTAAGAGCTCATTTCAGACGTTGTGAACAACAAAACATTGAAGAACACTTTCATGACAAGAATAGAAATCCTCTTGTCTAAATTTAATTCTTTTAAAAGGCAGACATCTGTTATGATGACTGATATCTTTAGAAACCAACCGTGGCAATGAACAGAGTGCCAAATCAATAAGAACACTGAAACACCTTCACTATATCAGCCTGAGATCATTCAGCCTGAAGGAAAACGCTCCCCAGTCACCTTTAAAGACTGTTATGAGTCCCACTTTGGGTTCGACCCTGAAGTTAGAGCGTTGCTTATTACTTTCACTCGCTAACAGGATTAGAGCCGGTCAAAGCTGGAAGCACACAATGCTCTACAGTTCCTATTTGTAACAGCGGCAACGGCTGTTAAAAGGGATAAACATTTCAGCTGAAGGTTTAGTAAAAGCAGCTGGGACTTTGGCTGCAGCCCAACCAAAGAGAAAGTAGAGATTCATTCAAAGAGTGACGGGCATTTTTCTGTGACCCCTCCCAGGCCATTTCCACTTTTAAATAGCACCGCAAATAGACAGGCGCGTAGATACAATAGCAGCAACACACAACCGCATGCTTGCATGCACTCACATACACTCTGCACACACACAAAAACACGCTCACACACAGAGTCTGAGTGGTGTATTCAATGATTACTGCGGCTGTAAAAAAAGGGCCCGGAGGCAGCAACAGATTCCCATCCAGCCTGGGAGGCGTTGAGTCAGGCTGCGAGGACGTTCAGTACATGTAGGCTATGATGTTTCTGTTGTCAGGGCAGGCTGTAAAAGGTTTTGACTGGAGCAGGGAGTTCAGCTCACTGGTCTGTCTCCACACTTCTTTGTCACCCACAGCCATGAATTTTTCAGAAACTATGCAGGTATCAACTTGTTTCCTCAGCTTCTCTTAAAATTTTTATGGATACACCAGTGTCCCTCTTTGTACTAACTACCAAGATCGACACAGAGACATGTCTTAAAGAAATAACAATCCTGTGTCTAAATCTGAAACCTCCAACAGCTCAGACTCCACAGGGCCAGAATGATAAAGTTAGTGCTTTCTGGTCACATAAACAAACAAAAAAACTACAAGAAGACAAAACCACTGATACTCTTGGCAAGCTTTGGTAAACATGCCCACCCTAGGGCCACCATTAGCTACAAAGCTAGAGCTGACAAACATTAACACTGACAGATAAAAATCTCACCTCTAGTTTCCACTCGAGCCCAGAGCAAACCAAATCCCCTCAACGGTTTCACATCCAGACTTATTTAGCTTCATGCTCTCTTCTCTCATCGCAAAGAATCCCTAAAACAAGTTATAGCAGCACATCTGTTTTGTTTACGTCTGCATATACATGAGACTATGAAACATTCCCGCCTGCACACAATATCTGAATATCCCGTGGTGTGTCATGACGCTACTTTAAAATCTTCTAATGCGTCTATGTTGGATACAGACAAGGAAGGTCTGTGAAATTTCTGCATATGTGATGCATCCTGATTTTTAGCATTTTAGGATTCCAACTTAAACAGTCCAAATGCCACATTTTGAGCGTGGGCCCCTTTTGGCATTTTGAATTTAAGCATAGTAATACGAATTTGTTAATGCTGCCATGTTAGTGGAAGATTATTGCATTTTTCTCTTGCACAGCAACATATCATCAATTAACTGGTGGATGCGACTTGACTTTCTCAACAGGTAGACCACAAAGGAGCACTGAAGAAAAAGGTATCATATCAAAGTGTGTGCGACAAAAACTGTCAAGAAACTCTGGGAACAGATTCCCACATCTCACGTGGAAATCGGGAAGAGTAAAGAAGAAATGTCTGACAGGAAACCGAGCACGCTAACGAAGCAGACCTTCATTCAGGAGGACGGTGGTGCAGGGAGTTGTCAGGGAGATGTTCCAGTATGTTGTGTACAGCAGTGTCTCGGTCTACAGTTTGAGACCAATTAGGAGAGTATGTGCACTGAATTCAGCTGTCAGGTTCTTATCCACTGTGCTGCAGTTTGAAAAGGCTAATCTGTGAGAGCGCAGTGAGGAGCTGGGCAGCCTGAAATGAGAACAACTGGAGCAGAGTGGATCAAAAAGAGAGAGAGAGAGAGAGGGTGTCGGTGGGAGGTGGGGGGTGACGTTTCCCACAAACTTTTTGAATGCAAAAAGAAATCATAAAAGGGAGCCTTAATTTCTGGACAGTGGAAACTACATCAGACAAAATCTAAACCAGGACTTTTCTCTCTCTCATTTGACCTCATCTTTACTTTTTTCAAACCAAATACAGAGACAACATTTTAGCAGTTGACCAATATTGGTTTTACAACAGCCAAAAATGACTAAATATGCATCTTTGTCTTTGCCAGAAACACACATGTCCGAGATGATATAAACTCTGTTATTCTAATAATTATTGCAGAATATTTCTCTAACAAATGTCAGCAACTGTGAGATTTGATTAGAATGAGAAAACATGTTATTTCAGAGGATGTTGACATCACTCAAAAGCAGCCATATTGACAAGGCTGCCTGCAGTGTCTGCAGACGCAAGTTTTTAATTTTTTTATAACTGGCCTCAAACCAGGGTCTGATCTTGGTTTTCAACTTTGTTTTAGTAAAGTGTTTTCCTTATTTCCTCATTTATTTTGTTTTGAAATCAGTACATTGGTGAAAGAGGTAACTATTTTGGGGAGGGCTTGCTTTGTTTTAAAAATTAATCACTGAGCATTGAACAGCAGGTAGAGCCATGGGTCATGGTAGGTGTGAAATAGTAAGTTCATAAAGCATCAGGGCCTCAATGTCCTGAAATTGTCAGAAGTATGTCAGGAGTTCATGTGTGCAGAGGGGCTACTAATGCAGAATGAAAATCTTGAACTTCTAATGCCTGTGTTTGCTTAAACTTTTTCAACGTCTTTACATAAAACCTGTTTATCATGCATAACAGAGCCTTTTAAAAAGTCAGTCATGATGGTTCAACTATGTCTGTAAAGCCAAAGTTCTCCACTTTACTGTGGGAGAACTAGAGTGACCAGCACAGAGCCCTGACATCAACCTATTATCACTTTTGGGATGACCTGGAGTGCAAATTAGGAGCTAAGCAAACCTCAGAGAGAAAATCTCCACAGCCAACCTCCAAAACCTTGCGGGAAGTCATAGCTAAGGGGAGCAGAGGATTTCTGAAAGTATGTAATGAGATGTTTAATATTCACAAGCGGATGTTCCATAGCTGTCATGGCTTTAACACAGTCACATCCAACTTATGAGTCTGGAGAATTGAAGGCAGCTCAGACCAGGGCTGAACCCAACCAGCTGAAATGAGCAGCTCTGAACAAGCCGAGCCCCTGGAGCCTGCACAGTTCAAGCTGTCAGGATGAGACAACAAAGGCACTTTCAAACAGGAGAGGGAGGAGACGGCTGCAGCTGAGATGTGAAGGAGGATGGTGATGATACATGCCAAAGAGACACTGAAAAAGTGGATCACAATGCCAACTGAGTCAGCTACTGTTCAGCTGTCAGAGCCCTAACAGAAACAGACAGCTGGGTTTGAGTCTGGCATGGATACAGATAGGAGACGGGACTTGCGGAAAGGACATAATCACACCAGAGACACTTGGTCTGGTGGTTGAGAAGAAGGAAGGACGACATTTGCATCTGAGCAAAAGAATTCAATTGAATTCTTTCTGTTTCTCACAATTGATTCAGTGTTATGTAGGATCTTTGGTGAGCAAACGCTCCCTTTAGCCTTTTCTTTGTGATCAATTCTTTAGGAAGAGGCACATTCAAATCGAGCTGCTCAGTTGGATACAGATGAAGCAAAGAGCACAGCGCTGCCTTTGTATGTACAGGGATGCACATAAACACAACAGAAGCTACAGATTTAACATATATTTGATCGTTTAACCCAAGGCTGCAGTTTGCACTCTCAAAGACATAGAATTACAAACGTTTTCCCATGATGCAATTCATGCTGGCCTGAGGGCACTGAGAGGCAAATTAAAATCTTTCTGCTGGGTTAGTGGTACAGTTTCCCCCGGGGTTTCTATAACTTTCTATTTAAAGATAGGCTTTATATTCCTCGCCTCTCTTCCTCCATGTAATATCCAACCCAAAAATAGTATTAAGATATTGAGACAGAACTGAGAGGACAACACATAATGAGGCTCAGAGAGATAAAGGTGATCCCTAACCTGTCTTGCAGGGTTTTGCAAAAATGTTAATTAATCGAAGAGAGACTTGCATGTGTTGAGAAAAATCGCAATTTTGGGAAATAAATTCTCTCTATGCTCATGCAGCAGAATGTCAAAACATACTCACTTGTGTATAAATGAATATTAAACTATCGCTCTACTGGGTATTGCCACAATTTCTGTTCAGGCGGTTTTGCAGACGCAAGTACATGATGCTGAGAAACTGCACAGATGCCAGACCATGGGCCTGATTCAGACGTGTGTAGTTTTCAACAATTTGATTCGAAAATGTATATGTTCATGAAGTGAAAATGCGTACATGTACACTGGAACACCAAAAGGGAAATGAGTAAGTCAGTCTGACTCGGTTGACGCCGTGACTCACCAGGTCTGCAGCGCAAGCCGTCAGCAGCCAGCTCCTGACCCTCCGGACACACACAGGTGTACTTCGGGGAGTGTTTGTTGATTTGTGGAGCGGGGAGACACATGTAGCTGCAGCCTCCATTTTCACCTTTCTCTGCACACCAGTTGGTACCTGCACACAAGAGCCAAACATCCTGATTACTTTGAGGCATACAAATCCATGAAAGGGGGAACTCAAGATCTAAGTTACACCAGATTTCTGTTGTAAACACAGGAGCTACATGAGAAGGAACTGATTTTTTCCACACTGTGAAATTAGTGGTAGAGCTGCTTTACTGAACAGAACCAATCATACTCTGCAAAATGTATTAGATTACATTCATCATTTGCACTGTGTATGCCTTTATCATGTATAATTACAGTAACAGCTGATTTACTTTCCATTTTTAACCTTATTACAGCAGATACAGTTTGAAAAAAAGTCAATTATTAGATTACGTAGCACACCGTTTCTTCTCCTTCCCCTGTGTCTTCTTAGCAGATTCATACCTGATAGCTGGATGAGCTCATGGTACACGATGATGTCCTGGGGGTCGTTCAGGTTGCTTGCCAGCGTCACCACGTCAGAGCCAGTAAACTTGTTTGCGCCGTAGATAGCTTCATTTTCACCGTCTGTCCAGAAGACTCGATCCTAGATAAAAAAAAAAAATAACAGAAAAACACTCATCTTCTTTCCAACAGAAACAAGTGGAAAAGCTTTCCAAGAAGTTTCAGATAAACTTTAGAGCAAACTTCGACAAAAAATTAATAAGGTACAAGATTAAAAATGACATTTCCAGATTATAATTCTGACATGTTAAGAGTGTACTTCCCTCAATTTCTTGATTCTAATCTTGAAAAGTTTGTAGGAGTTACCCCATTATCAGAAGTTTTACCTGCAGGAAAGGTTTAATATTTGAGGTTCAATGCTTTTCACCTGCGTTACTTTACTTTACAGTCATTTTTGCACTTAGTCCAAAAAACGTTTCGCTTCACAACTGATTACGTTTTAGTATCAAAAAATAACACTCCTCACAGTAGGGCTGGGCGATAAACTGAAAATTTACCGATACCTTAATTCACGACAATAACCAACGTGATTTTTCCCATGTCAATATATTCGGTGTCAAAAAAATAAATAAATAGAAGTTGGTTTTGGATGTGTGTAGGTAGGCTATGGTCTCATGTCCCTTTAAGATGCTGTCCTATGTCGGAGATGTGACTCCATCCCATCCAGTCCGTAACAAAGAGGGAAAGACAGGTGAGGAGATGGAGGACGGTTCAAAAGTTGTAGCGGCTGGAGCGGCGACTGAAGTAGACGAAGTTAATGTGGGAGGGGGTGAGCAGCTTGTGGAGTAGTTATCATCCATTTATCGTTATCAAGGTGAACTGCTCAATATACTGTGAAATAGATTTGATGGTGTATCACCCAGCCCTAACTCACAAGATCTTGTCTTAAATCTTAAGCAGAGCTGCCTTTGTTGTAACTGGAGAAAACATCTTTAAAATTCTTGGGCCTCACTCTGTCTCTAACCTTTCTGCATGATTTTCTCTCACATGTCCCTGATCTCTCTTCTTAGCCTCTGATAGTCAAAGTACCTCATTACATGTCTGCCTCTGGGTGTCTATTATTAAAAACAGCAAAAAGGCTAGAGAGAAAAAATGTGTCAATATCCTCCATTAGCATCAAAAACTGAACCGTCTGTGAGCTCTGACCATCTGTGCTGTGTTGCTGCACTGCAGCTCACTAGGACCACCTGTCGTTCAACTTCACATCTCTTCTTTGATTTCCTTCTAGACTCAGTGTGCTTTTTTGTCTGCTCTTATTAAAACATTAATCCTGCTGTTTAAATTTTTATTCACCAAAAAGAACATCCTGTGCAGAGAAAAATGTTTTGCCATAGGGGAACAACAAGATCACAACAGATGAGGTCAATGAACGCTTAAATAGTGCCTTTATATAAGTTTTTAACACACTTCTATGAGCTAGAAATAGAAGTCCATGTTAAGTGTTAGTTCAACTTTAAGGAAAAGTAAGATCATGCTGCTCAGTTTAAATCACTTGTCCTTTATGTAACACATTGTTTGGCTGTAGCTGAAGCTCCTGAATTTGAATAAATGTGTCATCTGTCTGAGTGTGAGCCAGTCAGCAGCTGTGTGAGTGGGTGTAGGTGAAAAGACAGCTAAGCAGCCAGATGTCCATGTGCGTATGATTCAGTGGGATAATATGTGACAGAGACAGTGCTGGTTATACAGGAGTGAAGGCTTCATCAGTGCTACATACTAATGAGGCTGGAGTGCACATATTGAACAGCTAATTCCTAGCCCCAATTAAGTAAGAAATTTCTTAGCTGAGTTTTATTACACTCTTTATGTTCTTTTTAAAATTTCTAAACCAGAAATTTGTGCTGTGAAAAATAGTAAAAGACTAAAGCTGAAACCCTACAGGATCCGTATTGAACGTGTTCCCATTGTGCAGCCCCGGTCAGCTGGGCTCTGTATAAAGGAAACAACGTGCTCATGACAGGTTGTTTTGCCTTTCTTTGGTCTATTTTTTGCTAATTTGGATATAATTCAGTGACTGTTGAGCCTCTGCTATATGTGAAAAATCAACGTGATTTTACAGGTTCGTTTTTTGCAGATTTACTTGTGTTTAATAGAGTAAACCAAGTTCCTTTATGCTGTGCTGTTACCTTCAGACAGAGTTAGCAGTTAAAAGTCCTGTTGGGGTCCACAGGGATCAGGGATTGACCATGGGATTGTTCTGTGTTACTGATAAATCCATAACCAGGAAGTATTTCTCATCTACACAAACTGATACACAGTTGAAAGTACGCATATGGTGTTTTATTTTGAAATACCGGATGACATGCGCAGACATCCTGTCTAGAATGATCTTCTTTGTGGATTGACGCGTATTGGAAGCGTAGAGCAGCAAAAATAGACTTGGCGCGTATCTTTAGCAGTGCTACGCTTGATACGCTTCTGATACGGATCCATTATTTTGATTTCTAAACCGAGCTCTATAACTCCAAATATACCGTTCACACGCTGCTCTTCTATACCTTCTTTCGAACTAGTAACAGAGTCTGTTGGGGAAGACTGCGGCGACATGTAGTGTTGGAGCCAGCAGGGTGGAACAGCACTGCCTCCATGTGCACACCTCAGTGCGTGTTTATGTGGCACTTTACTGTGTCTTTACAAGTTGAACCTCCTGGATAGTCGTTATGAGATTCAGTATCACGCTCTGGGACACCAATATAGCACCATTTAAGGGTTCAAAGTGTAACTATAAAGAAGGTAGTGATGGTGTGTCATCCCAGTGTCATTGCAGGATTGCAAAATGTATTGGTGCTTTAGTTTTGCAACAAGACCAAAGTCAGAGATAAAAAGGCTGTCACTTTCTGTATAGTGAACAATATTTGAACTCGGCCAAAAATGAGTAAGTACAACTCAAGGCAAACTACACAAATCAGATCAGTCATATAGTCAGCTCCAACTGACCACCTTAATCACCATGGAGGATGAGCTGGGACATGAAAGAAGGGGGAAATACCTCAAAAACAGTGAGAGCGAAGGGATGAGCCAGATACTCCGAGGACTGGAGGACTTTCTTCCTGTTGTCTCCGTTCAGGTCAACACTACAGAGCATGTGCAGTTTGGAGTCAACCCAGTATAATCTGCCTTTGATCAGATCTGTGGTGAAGGTGAAGGGGATAAAGAAACAGAAGAAGAAAAAGTCAGGTAAAAAATACCAGAAGGAGATCGAAGAAATAGAGAAGAATGGATAATAGATGCGGAAAGGGAGAGTGGAAAGCCAACAGAGGAAGGCGAGAGGGAAAAAAAAGAGCACCAAAGATAAGAAGACGACGATAAAAGAGAGAAGTATAAAAGTATGTTGACAGAGGAAATGAAAAGAAGCAACAGAGAGGGGACAGAAAAAAGACAAATAGAGGAGAGAGAAGATGGAGCATGGCATGCGGCGATAACAAGAGGAAGAAGGAGAAAGAAAAAAAATAAAATCAATACGACATTTCATTAACAAGGATGAATCAATGGCTTTTCCACCGTGTGGGGGAGAAAGTGCAGCCAGAGAAAGAGGCATGAGATTGTAAGATGTGGGCAGGTGTTTGATGGGATGGGTTCAAATGAAAGCGTGTTTTCAAGGATTAGAGTCATTAAAAAGGAAAATGAACGAGCTCTAATGGAAATAAATGAATTCAAAACATCTGGAACTACTTAAATATCTAGTTTAGAGCTCATGAATTGTATACATTGCAGATGATGTTTTGTGCTTGCTGTACAGCCAGTTTTGTGCCAGTGTTTTATTTATTTAAATAAGCAATAGATTTACCCTCTAATTGGTGCATACATTTCCAGAAAGCATAGACTTGAATATTGTGCAGCTCAGCCTCAGGCAATTGGCGAGTTGGAGATTTGGACAGCGCTGCAGAGTACCTCTTTTTATCAGTCCTCCTTTGCAAAATATGCTCCAGTGATTACCTCAATTTTTTACCATTTTCTCTGACCACCCACTGTGAATCACACACACAGTGGAAATGCAGCCAACTCATTCACAGATACTGAAGTGAGTCTTGGCACATTTATATTCCCTTACGAGTGGGCGCTGAAATCTATGCATGATTTTGTGAAATATTGTTAATGTTCTCACCAAAGGGAAACCTGACATTTGATGTTGATGGCTGAAATAACTTCTGCTGTTCGCTCTCATTTGAGAGGACTGAATGAACACCAAAGACCTTACATCAAAGTAGGGAGGCTCCCAGGTTGTAGTCTGGATGAAGAGGACTCTTTAAAGCAGGGGTGTCAAAGTCAAATGGACGGAGGGCCAAATAAAAAATTTAGCTACAAGCCGAGGGCCGGACTGATGGAATGTTTATTGAAAATTTTTTAAATGACGCATATAGTCTAGTGAACCTAAGTGAACCTACTGAAAACCTAACAAATATATTCCAATATGATCAGATAAATAAAGCAATATTTTCTTATGGCTCTGTCAGTAATCTTTAATTTTCAACAGACACAAAAGACAAATTTCCTTTATATAAAAATCCCCATAACATGAACATTAAATGAAAGAAACCGGTATTATTCAAGGCACCATCAGTAGCCTATATTTTCTATTTTAGCAAAAGTGGGCTAAATTTACTTCAAAGAAAAAAATAATAATAGCAATTTTCTATCATCCACTCAACTGAAATATTTTTAAAATATCGTTTTAATTCCTCGGCCTTCTGTAGCCTTTGTTCCATGTCCATATTCTTGTTTTTGTCCGTGTGTTTCATTTCATAATGTCGTCTCAGATTATACTCTTTCAGTACCGCCACACTTTCTCCACACAGAAGACACACAGGTTTTCCAGCTGCCTCCGTGAACATATACTCCGACTCCCACCTTGTTTGAAACCCCCGGTTCTCAGTGTCCACCTTCCGTTTTGCCATTTTTGATGGGTATCTGAAAGTTAATTTTACTGTTATGCTGACGACTGCTGTGCTAATAAATATTGAAATGAAGCAGCCTACTGCTCGGTGCGTCACCGTTGCATTGTGGGAAATGTAGTATTGGTGCGTGTAAAAGATCTACGGGCTGCCGGCTTGCTGCGGTCTGCGGGCCGGTTCTAATAATAAATCAAGATCATCCCAGGGGCCGTAAAAAACCTTCTTGCGGGCCGGATGTGGCCCGCGGGCCTTGACTCTGACATATGTGCTTTAAAGTGTGATAGTGGGGTTGTATGAGGTACTTAAATTAACAGTCAGTGCACTGCATACAGGAGACAACTGTAAGCAATACAAAGATCCTTCATCGACACTCACCTTTACACTATGAGCACCACAAACAGTCCCCAATGATAAGAGTCCTACATTACCAAAACAATTCAGTCCAAGTGTACTTTATATTTTTCAAAAATGCCTGTAACTTCAATTCGATATCAGAGGGCTCTATTCTTTGGTTGTCATATCTAACCACGCAGCGACCTTGTACACCTCCACATGCAGCGCAGACAATACAAAACAAAGACTTATTCTGTAAATGGAGAAATACAGTCACAGCAGAAATTGAAAGAAAACTTTGATGTGAATATAGTCAAGTTACTTTTGCTCATAAAAAATCTCATAAAATAAGCCCTTGCATTTAATTTGGTATGAGAGGTCTAACTGAAATGGTAGAAATCATTCTGGTAAAATTTGACATAATGGAATTTCCCAGTTTGTCCCATCTGTTTATATGGAGAAGGCAAGCCTGACTCTGCAGCCAGGAGGTGGGGGAAACCCAGCATCTTCATTTCTTCCCTTACGAAGAGGGTTACATTTCACATTTTCCTTACATCCTACGTCAGCTCACAAAAACCTGAACTATCCCTTTAAAGTTGATGAATCAGCAGTAAAGTACAATGACTAGTAATGTTGTGACACGGTTTTCTTTCTCACCCAGTGTGATTCCATTGGGCCACTGGATGTCTGAAGCAACCAGGACCTGTCTGTCCACTCCGTTCATACCGGCTTTCTCAATCTTTGCTGGCTCGCCCCAGTCAGACCAGTACAGAAACCTGCAGGAACATCAAAACAACACAAAAGAAAAACAGATTTCTACATGAGCAGGAAGAATTAGAGGTAAACATTTTATCTGACACTGAACATCTAAAGCAGATTTCTTCTTCACCTACCCAGACAGGGGATCCACAGCGATGGATGCGGGTTCTTTGAGGCCCCTGTTGAACAGAACTTTCTGCTTGGTCCCATTGAAGTTGGCTACAGAAATGGTTTTGGTGCCAAGATCAGACCAGTACAAGTTCTTATAGATCCAATCCACAGCAACTCCAACAGGGGTCTGGACATTGTCAATGACTTTGTTGTGGTTGCTGATATCTCCTCGTTTGTCCAACACGGTGCTGCAAAGAAATAAAAGACAGGAGTAGAGTTTCTCCATTATGAAGACTTAAATCATGCTCCAAGTAAATCCCATCTGAACATTCATCAGCTGGACAGTCAGATCACCACTTTTTTCAACTTTATTTTCTACAATTACTTCAAGAGTCCGAAATTCTGAGAGTCAGATGTAGATAATTTGGCAGTTATGAGGATCACAACATAATTACATAGCTCAGTTACACAGAGACCATCTATCTGGATGATTGAACCCACAAAAACATCTCCGGTTACATCTCCGGCAAAAATGACAAGCCCCTGGTTTTAACTCCAGTTTGAGACAGACCAAGTTTCACAAATTACAAAACTGATCTGCTGATGAAATGAGAAGAAAATCAGGCTGGGGATGATGCAAAGAGGACTGAGTTATGTGTGCACCAAATTTCAGAAACAACAGTCCAATGATGCTGAGATATTTCACATGCTTAGTGAGTATTGGAGCTACAGGGAAGTCTGCGTGGTTTAGTGTGAAATCCTTTGGACTCCTAGTTTGGGACCACTCATGTATGCAACAAAGTTTGATATTTCACTTTGAACCACATGTTTATGTTGAAAATAAGCCTTAAAAACACATCAGACAAGATATGTGGGAAAATACAAGCCAAACTGAACTTTTTTCCCCTAGAGAAACAGGACCTATTACTTTAAAGGCACTATGAAGGGTTTTAACCGGCTGAGAAACAGATTAAAAATGATACTAATAGCTCCTTATGACTTTCAGAAGCAAACTAAACCATTAACATCGAGGCTGATCATTTCTCTTCAGTCTCTTTTAATGACAACTACCCACAATGTATGAAACATCTCACAGTTCAAAGGTAAAAGGACAAGGTTTCTGTCTGAAATTCTCATTAGACTAATTTAAGATAAGCACCACTTTGTCCACAGGGGGCATCAAAATCCACACAAACCAAAAGTTCCTTTTTAAAAGCAGCTTTTTTTAAAAAAGGGATAATATAAAAAGCACCAAAACTAGGAAGCTTGTGTAATTGCTCAGAACCTTAAACAAAACATGTCTGTGATAATCTGGGGATTTATACACCTCTGTGCTTTTTATATGAGTCTGTACGGCTGCTGTGTGCATCTAACTCACCTATAAATAGCCTTCTGTCCCAGATCAGCCCAGAAGATCATCTGCTGGTCAAAGTCTGCGTCCAGAGCCACAGTGTTCCTCTGCTGCTCCACGATCTGAGTGTACTCCTTCCTCTCCAGACCCAGACGACGGATGTCACGGCGGTTGGTGAAGATCAGGCAGGGCTCCTTACCTGAGGACAGGAAAGACACCTGTTTCTGATCTGAACTATACAAGATGTCTTTGGTCCGTTTGTCATTATGTGTCCATTATGTTACCATGGCTGGATGAAGTCGAAGTTACACTCAAAGTTTAAAGGATGTAAAGCTCTAGTTTGTAGAAAAACAATACACTGTCAGTCTAAAGAACACAGTGGGTGTCTTTGAATGTTTCTGCAGTGAAAAGAGTTGATTGTGTTGCTTGTTGACAAACATCATGTGATCATCAGACCAGAAGATGGCACCTGCATCTCCAGCACATGACAACTTCATTCGCTCATTTCTGGACCTTCGATTCAACTGGTGTTTGTGAAGTTAAAAAGAGGTGGAGTTATCTGAAGACAAGGTGTGTCTTCACTTTATCCTTCTATTTTCAGCACTATATTTCTGATGTAGGATAGAAACTGGATGGCCTGTTGTAACACAAGACTTATCACCCCTGAGCTTAAAAATACAAAGCAAAAATATATGTATGTAAACAGAAAACTCCATTTGGTTAAATGTGTCTAATCAATCTCTGCACTTAGGCAGGTCAAGGTGATCAATAAAGCCCAAACCAAGTTCAAGCTTAGAGGCTCAAGTTCTCATCCAATAAAGTCTGGAATTTGGTTGGTGATAAAACTCATGTCTAAGCTCCTTTGAGGTCATGACATGTCAAATTCGACCTCAAAACAAACCCTACTTCTAACCACAGCTGATGGTTTGAATTTGGGAGCCTGTTGATCTTTGCACAACATTACCATAGAGTAAATAAATCTACATAAAACGGCTCCAAGTTTAAAAAGGACATGTTGGTTCATTTGCCATTCTTCAAAGCTGGTATGCAAATTGAGTTGCCAGTTCAGTGACTTCACCCTTGTAAAACTGGAGCAGTCTTATTCAACAGCGAAACTGAAGGTCAGAATTTTTAGGTGCACTGGAGAGAAATGTGACCTGAAACACTGATGGAAAAAAAACATCTCTATAATACAAGAAAATGGCATAACCAAAAATATCCCATTTACAGCTTTTTCCACATAATAGAAACAATACCTTGAAACTTGGAATGCTCAAAAAACAAGAATTTCCTTGTCTTTCTACAGGAATTTTAAACCAAACTAGTTGATGGGTGAGAAATTGTCAGGTCAAAATTAAGAAGTTTATTTTACACGACCAAACAGTGGATCAGAGTCCGTGGCCAAACTTGTCAAACTGGTTTTCAGGGTGTGGCTAATGATAGTAGAGCTGGCACCACCAGCCTTCAGTCATCCTTGCAGGCTGACGTCCTCATGCCTGTGCGGGTTATGCATTGCTCTGGTCAAGTGGTTCGGTATTACAGCCTAAATACAACCTAATCTCCATTTTGTAAATAGTAAATGAACTGTTCATACTTCTTTTTCTTTAGTCTTCTGACCACTCAAAGCACTTTTACACAATATGTCATATTCAAGTAAATGTCACATTGATGGTCTTTCCCATTGTGCTGCACTATCTATGAAAACTGAAGCCTTGTGCTTTGTACATTGATGCCTTTATTAATAACATACATATTGAGCAAGAATATCTAGCTCACTAGCTTTGGTCAAAAATGCAGGTGGTGGCTGGCACTAAAAGAGTTCACAGCATCATGGTCGTAGTCATTGGCTGGAGCAATAGCTCCTGTGAGTGACTGCACTACAGCTTAAACCAACATGACAGTCACTTAAAGCCTGTCATATGAGAAATAATCAACTGTGCAGATGCTCAGGAGTTCTGGGGCAAACTAGAAAGGGCAATTCATCAATAAGTGAACTAAATGCACTCTTCCTTCTTAAAATATCACAACAACTAAAGATACATTTTTGATTTAAGGTTATATTTTAGTATTTCCCAAATAAGTAAAAATCACAGCAAATATCTTCCGTCATGGTTCACCAATGTGCTCCTTGAAGGTTGAGTACTGCTTTATCTCTGACTCACCTACAGCTTTGCAGACTGCGGTGGTCGGGTCCATCTGGTAGCCGTTGTGGCACTCACATTTGTATCCTCCCTTCAGGTTGATGCAGATCTGACTGCAGATGCCGGGGTTCAGACACTCATTGATGTCTGCACACAAAGAGAAAAAGAGAGAGGAGATAGAAGATACACCTGGTGATGACATGTTTGATCAATCACTTCATTCAATGCTTCAGTTCAGCTCATCAGATTTGCTCTGAAAAGAGGAAAATAGCTACAATATCACCTTCACAGATTATTGCTGCCAGGTTTCACAATAAATTACAATTTCAGTGTTACTACAACATGAGAAACGGCCTTAAAAAATATGAACAAAGACTGAATCCTTTATCACAATGAGCAAGAACATTTATTTTGTGTTACCAAACTGTCCAACAGCAGGGCGCACGTTTTTAATCAGTTTGATATTCTCAAAGCTCAAGGTAACTCAAGGATTCACCTTCAGCCAACAATTTGAGACTATCCACCATTCATATGAATATTTTGATTACACTTTATGGCTACACAACAAATTCAAACCCTCAAGTCAATCAGTGAACATGAAAAACAGTAAGTAGACAAAGAAAATGTGAGCTATAGCTAATGCACTTCAATATTTCTTTTCTTAGCACACTTTGAATCATCATTGCAATACCGAAAAATCATAATTGCCATCTCATATTAATGTTGTACCAGGCTTACAGTATTTCCATCATTTTTTGCACACGTCTGCACTCCAAAATGAGCTTTTCTAAATTTGCTGTTGGTGTTTCACAAAAAAAAAAAACAGCTCTCATTGGAATTTACTGAAGATTTAAAAATGTTTCCAGGAGTGTAGCTTATATTTTCACTTGGGAGCAGATTAAGCGCCGCCGTGCAACCACTGGGGTTCATTCCAGATGGGATTACACACATTTTCCAATATACACATCAGTGTTCAAGGCCAAGATTGGCTCAATAACAAAACTGTGTCAGATCAGTAGACAGCCAATCACGTTACACACTGATCCCCTCAGAGGCCAGCAGTGCACAATATGAACATGTTCCACTCAAAAATGAATTATATCCCCGCTACAACATCAGTCTACAGAATGTCTGACCCCGCCTGCTGGATTAGTGATTTCAAAGAAACTTGAATAGCAAAACATCCTGAGCCTCACAGTCTGCCGAGTGTTGATGTTTTCTTCCCAACCACAAAGAAAAGTAACCCGACAAGGTCAGCGTATTGTAATTCAATTTAAAGTGTGTGAAGCAAACAGTTCTGTCTGATCTATTTCTCGAACAATGGGAGATTATTGCTGCAAAGAAATAAAAGTGTGTCAGCAAAGACATCTTAGCTCAACAGAAAACAGGAAAGATGAGGGGCAGTGCTGCTCTTTCACTCTGCTCTGGAATTAATGAGTATCAGGCTGCTGCCAAAGTCAACCACTCTGTTAGTGATGACTTTTCGACTTGATCTGCTCTCTTATTTCTTAAAAAGAAAGGTTTGCATTTGGTCTGTCTGCAGTTTTCTTTCCAAAAATGAAACATTAATAAAAGTTCAATCATTCAGTTGGGTCAAAATATGAAAATATGACTTGCACATTAATAATCATCCCTCCTTTATAAAGATCACTCACCTCCGCATGTCTTGTGGTCAATAAGCTGAAGTCCGGGTGTGCAGTCGCACTCGAAGCCGATCACCATGTCTTTGCAGATGTGGGAACAGCCGCCATTGTTCAGGAGACACTCGTTCACATCTGGAGAACACAGAGGAGCTTTAATGTACTTTTGATAGTTAAGAGAAAATCCATCAGTTACACTTAACATTAACAGAATCCACATGTTAACCATTAATCAATTGCTTATTAGCATGCTTATTAGTAGCAAGTTGGCTCTTAGTTAGTCAAATAAAGGTCTTATTAACACCTGATTCTCCATAATTATATTCTACAACTATTAATTAGGCCATCTATTAAAGGGTTTTCCCTTAATAACCTCCTTATCATGGTTTATGTCAAATAAGGAAGTTGTTGTACTTTAACATTTTCATGTGCTTTGCTCAATAAGGTCTGATAAACGAATAAACAATTAGTTTGTCTCTTATTGGTCCACACAGGCTCCTCATCATGCCAGGCCTAATAAAAAAATAATTGAAGTCTGCTGAGATACACAGGTTCAATATGGTTGTGGAGAATAAGGCTTTAATAGGTGCTTCATAATGAAAAACCAACTCGGTACTGACAAACATGCTGGTGAGTAACTAGTTAATGGTTAATAACATGTGTACCCTCATATTGAGTATTACCAATTTATGTTCTAAACAAGAATAACTTTGCTCTCATAGTAGGACAAAAAAATACAACTTTTGGGATTGATTTGATTTTATGAAGGCAAAAAAAGATAATAATAATGCATCAGATTTCATATAGCGCTTTATCAGAGACCCTCAAAGCAATTTACATTGGATACATCATTCATTCGCTCACACAGTCACACTTTGGTGATGGTGGAAACGTGGCTGCCATTCTGCGCCTACGGCCTCTCCGACCACCACCACACAACACTCACAATCATACACCAGTGGAGGACACACACTGGGAGCAAGGTGGGTTAAGTGTCTTGCCCAAGGACACAACGGACAGACTTGGATTAGGGGGGAATCGAACCGCCAACCTTCCGGTCATTGGACGACCGCTCTACCTCCTGAGCTACTGCCGCCCCCCAAGATGATGAAGATCACCATCTCTTGTTATAAACATTAATAATAAACCCCAGAAATACAGTGAAATATGGATATGTAGAGTTTATCAGCCTGACTGACCTTGAATTAGTTGCAGTACAAGCATTTGTTAAGAGAGCTGTTATTCATGGAAGTATACTCTTTCATAGCATAGACCTAAAGTCATATAAATGAATTTTCATGACATAACAAAGCAAACAAAACCATCAGCAACAAGATCAACTACTTTGATATAGTAACTGTCGTTACAATTACAAAAGACTGCTTGGTTTATAAGAGGTGCCAGAGTTGACACAAACTGAAAGTTCCTCCGAGTGCCTTTAACTTTGTTGGAAAAGTAATAGAAATTTGACTTCATGAAAAAAAGGTGTCTCAGGGTGGCTGCTTTGTACTTTTAGTTTGAAATGGCTCATACTTGTTAATGTTCAACTTTTAACAAGGAAGCAGCAGGTTCTTGTCTTCTGGATATTTTCTAAAAACCTTCACTCTGCACTGTACGCTAACATCTGTTTTCTCTCTATATTCTATTATTTGGATTTAACAAAGGAGGCATTGTTATTGGAGTTTGACAAAGAATCATTGAGCTACCCATTGTATAACAGTTACAAAGAGCAATGTTTGAATGTTTTTATACTTGGATCTGTTGAACTGATGATTAACACAGCGTGCACGTCTTTTTCTCTGACTAAACTGTACAGTTAAGACTGGAACATTTAGTATGCTGTTTGCAGAAAGCATAATCACTTTTGGCCGAGTTCTTTGATCCATGAAAGAGAATTATTTAGACTCACTCCTCGTTCTCTCAGGCTGAACGGCATCAAAGCTGCACGGGGCAGCATGTATATTAAAAAATCCACACATTATCCGCATAAATCAATGTGCTGCAGAGAGAAAGGTCATTCACAGACGCTCTCCTGCCTGCATCTGAACTTTATGAAACACAATTTGTTTCTTTAAAAGCTACAAAGTGACTCGCCCTGAGAAATCCAAATGTTAGAGCCTCTTTCTGTGTTTGGCTTTGGTTCGGTGTAAAGCACAGAGCGACAGAATCAGGATCCTTGGTTCAAATATTTCTTGATCCAACTTTTCATGTTCCTGACATTTAGAGCTGCCAACCGAGGAAGCGCTCTGTGACATTCGAACAAGTGACATTTGCAGGAACATAATATGATAGCGACAAGATCATTCATGTTTACACATAATTCAAAGACAAATATGTAAATTTGCAAAATTCAAACATGTTGATTTTCCTCCTTCGCTCTGTCACTCTAGTGCGAAAGCTGCAGCAATATTCAGTCATCCTCTTAAGCGTTGTCATGTCTTTAATGTCTATTTGTCTTAAACAAATCCAAGCTTTGCTGCAACTGCAGTCAGTTATTGCCTCATGTATGTGGGCTGCAGGAGAACAGCCCTTTTATTTACTTTGTTGAAAAAACCGTGATGTCAAATAGACTGGTGCTAAACCTGATAAGCGCCATGAAGGTGCTTTAACTTTCAGCGTTAAACATCTTCAACATGTATGGTAGACATGAGGAGTGCAGTTGAGGAGTCAGTCATAATATAATATCTCGAAAACTGCAGGCAGCGTGATGTCTTTCCCAAAAAGGTAATATCTGTGTTTATGTCGACGCCACAGGGCAAACTCTGTGGCTGAAAATGAAGCTATTATGAAGCTCTCAACACTGGAGGTCAACAAATGGCATGAGTGAGTCATTCTATGAAGTTCATCATTTTGAACCAGATTCAAGCCTCTGTTACTCTTATTCAAAACTGCTGTGCAGGAGGTTAATTTGAGTTTCAGTAACGTACTGCATTCTTTGATGGGTTCATCACTCCAGTCGGGACAGTCCCGGGCTTTGTTGCAGACTTTACTCATCTCGATACACTCGCCGCTGCGACACTTGAACTTTTCTGGCCCATTACACTGAGTCACTGTGAAGAGAAGTGAAGAGTCTTACTTTTTTAAAAGCAGTCATGTTGTAAGTCAAGTTTTCAATATCAAAACACAAATGTTATAAACATCTGATTCATAAGATAGGTCATCCGTTCCCACCTGCTTCAAGATTTGATGCCAACCTCAACTTAAATAGTTTAGGACTGATGCCTGAACTTTGTGTTGTTCTATGATTTGTTTTTTCTCTCTTTGTGATTTTTCTGCCTGCTACTTTGGCCAGGTCTCCAATGAAAAAGACATCTTTGATGTCAGTGGCACTTCTTGGACAAATATAGGTACAACAAAAACATTTAAAAGATTAACACTGAAAAATACACTGGAACCACGAGAAAGATGAGATTTTAGCCTCATCATCATGTATTCAGTTTCTGAAAGTTTTCATAACTTGAAAGATGAAGTCCTTCTCAAACCCCCGTGTTCATCATTGAAGCCAAAATAAAAACAGCAAAAAACTGAAGCTTCTTAAGTCTCTAAAAGTAAAATGAAACCTTGTGAGATCCAAGAGTTAAACTCTTAGAGCAGAATGAAACATCCCTATGACATGGGACAAAAAAAAAAACCCTCAATTTTATCCAGATCGTTCTCCACACAACAAAATGGGTAACATTTCCTACCAACTCCTCCATTTTCGATCAAAGCAAGTCCAACAGTTTAGCCTAATTAGCATCATAAACGGCTGATTTGACTGTAAGGTGGTTGTGCGATACTCATTTGCCAGGAGACTAAATGATCGCTTAAGCTCCATCTCTAATGTTCCTAGATTAGCTGCATATATTAGCTAGAATCAGCACTTTTGATACCCATCTTTGGGCTACACAACACTACTTCATGAACTAATGAGTGACTACACTAAAAGTACATCCCTGTTTTATGCAACTTATAGTTTTTGTTGGAGCTTAATCAAAGGAAAGTTTCTCTCAGCTTGGCTTAAATATTGAAAAAACACAAAAAAAAAGAAACCTAATTTGAATCTGAATCTCTTTGTTGTTGATCTAAATGAGAAATGTAGAGGTAAATAAATCTTAAAAAGAGTCTTTGAGGACTTTCCACAACCTTCATCAAACAAACTGCTAATAACTATAAGCTAGGCGAAAAACTAAAGTGATGGAAAGAGGTGTTTAAAGGTACTTTTTAAATCTTTGTGTGAAATGCAAATGTAGCACAGACACAGAAATAACTTCAAATAGTCCTGGAGAGCATCAGTTCTCAGATACTCTATGTGAACATGCTCAATATAGAAAGCCCATTGTGATTGACATCTATAAAAACACATCTGCTAAGTATGCAAAGATTGTCAGCACAACAATAACATCTATATGACAACAGAGTTTCTGAACTTCAGGGCAGCCTCAGGTCTGACTCTTTGACGACGTTCAATAAAAGTGACGAGGGCATGTTGGTCAAAGGAGCATTATTTACCTCACAAGACAATACAAAGGCAAACTTGTTGAGTGGCACAAACACACACAGACACACAAAAGGGTATGCGTACTGTTTTTGCAGTTGACTTCATCTGATCCGTCGCTGCAGTCTCTCAGGCCGTTACACTGTCTGCTGCCAAGGATGCAGTTTCCGTCATCACATTTGAACTGATCCGGCCCACAGGTGCGAACGGCTGCCAAAGACACACCAACAAAACAGGATTACGCAGGATATGAGAGCTCAAACGACTAACTCATGTTGTGGCCGATGGAAAAATTTCGTGACTAATCCATTCATGGTAGCGGCTCTCGGCATGACAATCCACTTCTTATCTCAGTTTTAGGATATTGCTGACTGAATGTACTGTATTTGCTCAGAATGTGCAGACCCCACTCTAAAAATATCAATTTATATTCTAGTAGGTTTTGATGACTGCCTAAATTGCCTTATGGATTTATCAAGCGATAAACAGAAAAATTGATAATTCAGGATGGATTATCAATAGTCAACCTATAACTGAAAATAGTTCAAGTGTGACAAACAACAGATTTCAGCTTCTGCTGCTCCTTGCATTGATCATCTTAACTCTCCACTAAATGCTCAGTCTATACTTTGCGCCACAGCTGGTGTGTACGTACGACAGTTGGCTTCATCGCTGCCGTCCTTGCAGTCAGGGTCCCCGTCGCACCTCCACTTCTTGTGAATACACTCTCCTGAGCGACACTGCATCTCACTGGTTGAACACTTGGCCGGCGGCGTTGGGTGACGGCCACAGCGGGTTGGTGACTCATCGGATTGGTCCTGCAGGGGAGAATAAAACAGATGCTTCAGAGATGGAGGGACAATGTGATCAAGTCTATTCTCACCTGAGGAATCAAATTAAGAGTTAAAGCTTGTTTTTGATGGGTAAACAGATGTTTTTGATAGAAAAGTATGATGAAATAAACCAGATCAGATGCAGCCAACAATCAGTGACAGCTTTTCTATTCACAGTAAACCAGCTTTCATTAAGACTTAATTTCCAGTTGTAATTTCTTGGCTGTCAGCCTTAAGGTTACCAGCTATATTCACTACCTATCTTCAATCTCTGGCCTCTGCGAGAAACAACCGACTGTTTGAGGCGTCGAATGTTACAGACAGTTAGCAAATTAGGTCCTTAGGGAGGGAATGGCTTTTTTGTGCACTGCCTTTGTTTACAGTTCAACTACCAGCTTGAAAAGTGACAATGGAGTGAATGTGGCAAAGTGATATCTGTGGGCACGTTCTTGAGTACTCCTTCCTGCAGATGTCTGTTTATAGTGCATAAAAAAAGCCAAGTTGTCACTCGTTTACAGCTGATGGACCCCAAAACTGCATTGCAGCCTCTGCATTCTGCCTCTTTTACTCTCTACACTGACTATTTCTGTTCATCTTCATTGAAGAAGCCTTCCGAGACACCAGTGAAACACTCAGCTATGGCAAGCAGCAGAAAACACACTTCTTTTCCATTTCATTTGATTACAGAGTGTGTATTTTCTCTTTTTTAAAACTATTATTTAGAGGTACGACAATGGATAAATTAAAAAGGGGATGGGGAATGCCATGTGCTGAAAGACCACAGGCATAAATTAAACCCAGACTACCCACCTCTAGTCCTACAGCCTCTATGAAGCTTGATTTATAACCAGAGCCCTGTTTGAATTTTTAACAGGAGTCTGTGACTGAAGATTAGCAGGACATTTAAACAGGGAACTGAGTCAGAGAAGGGGCTTTCTTTTCTCCTAACATTGAGGTATTTTTTATTTTATTTTATTTTATTAGACAAATGACTTGACAGAAGAGGATCTAAAGTTGCAATAAGGCTTTTGCATTTTGTCAAACTTAAAAACTTTTTGGCACAAAACCTTCATCGGACAAGTTATACGAGTCTGAATACTTTTAAATGTTTTTACATCTGCTTGCCTTTCATCTCTTATTATTGTATCCAACCCACCAGTTGAGCTTTAGACAGCTTAGCGGGGAGTCTTTTGAAGTCTTAGATGAATGTTCCCCTTCTATTTAACTTGTATGAAGGGCGATCTGAACCAAAAAAGGGTTGTCACACTGGAACTGGCTGGGCTGGCGTTGTGCAACAGGTATACTGAATAACAATGAATTCATTTATGACTGCCTCCAATCACTGGTTCATCTAAGCAAGCTAAAAAGTGAAAAAGCGTACTGGAGTATGAGTGTAGCGTATTCATTTTCATGTGTACAAAAGACACAAAATGTTGTACAACAATTAGAAACACAATAAAAGTAATTTCAGAAGGTTTGCAGGCTTTCCGAAGCACCAGACAGCAGAGGAAAGAGCAGATTGACAGTGAATTGTAAAAAGACACCACAGCTTGCCCGCTCTGTTTGACAGACAGGTGATGAGGGGGACGTGCAGGGCAGATATGACAAGCCGGGGAGCTATTAGGACCCAGATATCACAGACGATTACCTCTTTAATTAGAATTTTAACAGTGCAATCTGACAGAATGGGATCAGGCGGAGCAGCAGGACGAGTTTCTCACACTTTCATCATTCTCACAAAGTGCCTGACTCATGCGGGAGCAGATTAATGGACTGTGAGAATGTGTGTGTTTGTCTAGAGAGCCATAACACGGACGCAGGACCGGCTGGGTGAAAGACAGGGAATAACAATGACCTTCCAACTGAACACAGTAATTTAAATATTTGTGGGTGTGAACGTTTGCATCAATATTCCTGTGCGGCCGTCACAGTGATAACCACACAGCTAATTAACAGGTACACAGCAGATCGCAGACTCAGTGGAACTTGTTCTGCCGTGTGTGAAAAACGTGCGAGGAGTGTCAAACTGTGTGTGTGAGAGAGTGTGTGTGTGAATGAGTATGTGTGTGCACATGAGGCAGGTCAATAACCAGCGGGTGCTGCAGAGATTGAACTTGCAGAACCAGTGTGTATGTGTGTGTATGTGTGTGTATTTATGCGTCCATGGTACTCATACTGGACAGTTAATTACAGTAAAAGAGAGGGTGTGTTTTGACGCCTGGCTTGTCTGAGTTTCTGGTGATAAAACCACAAAATCCCTGATGAGAAAGAAATTTTTAATCTTGTCATGTTTCTTTTAGACCAGAGGAACGTACAGTGTCTGACTTAAGGCCTCATAATTCTGTATTTAAACCATGAGTACATCATTTTTAAAGGATAAGCCCCGCTCACAATTTAATCAGTTATATCAGCTAAATTGAAAGCTCCAGCTAAGTCTTCTTTTACTCCATTATATACCACAAAGTGACGCTTGAGTCGACATGAGTCTCGAGTTTGGTCTGTAAAACGCATTCAGAGTTTTAAATCTGCCAGATATTAAAATTAGGGCTGCAAATTAAGATAAAAAAAATATACAATGTGTGATTATATATGTAATATTGCAACAACAATATCAAGTCTGGTAAATTAACAGCTGTGAAAAAAATGAATTAATCCAAAAAGCCTGCTCTTCTTCCTACAGAAATTGATGCCAAATCAATGTTGGGAGGAGGGAGCTGATGACCAGCCTGATCTTCATCTGCCTGCATCAAAACAGCCATTCAACTTAATCCTCCATCCAAAAGGTGAACGCTGAGATAAGATTGCTTGTTTCCATAAAATCATTTCTCTTTTTTATAACCAATAATTCAGGTAAATTTTTTGTTGCTAACAAAAGACCAAGACACCTCCTTTGGTTTGTAGATAACTACCTTTTCATGATGCTGTGAGTCTTGAGTAAATAAAATTCAACCAGATGGAGGATTTTAGACCACTACTAAGCTAAAAGGTAAGCTGGCAGCAGCTCACCTTGCAGCCTCTGAAGTCCAACCATGAGGCATCGAGAAGTAACCGACTTTGACATGAAACTTTCTATGGATTTTAACTGCACGTCTTTTTGTTAGGTTGGTTTTGTCAAGTTGATTTGCCTTCTGTAAAAAATGAACATCCAGAAAGTCAGCTAAGAAACACACCCGCTTTGAGCGTGAAACTTCTTATTCGGTGTTTCCACCTATGTGGGTGATGGATTGGGTGAACTCTACAAGGATTTCAAGCTGACTGTCAGTCTACGATGTTGTTGGTACTACAGCTATGTTCACTTTACAAAGATGCAGCTAAAAAACAAAAAGGCGTAGCTATTCCCCTGCAAAGTGCATGATGACACTAGGTCTTTGCTACCATAAATTTAGACTACCATAAATTAGCAGGGTTTCTTTTTAACTGTCTAGGGTGTTTTTAGTTATTTGTGATTCATTTGAAATAGGTCAAATTGTATCAGAATTAAATCATCAGAGAGAGAGAGAGAGAGCTGTCGATTCAGCGAAGCAAAAAGTCAAGATTTAAAGCTCAGCAGTCAGCAAATTAGCAATTCAGCTTCAACTCTGATGACCACACGTTTATTTTTAACTCCCCTAAAAACAACTTTCCTTCCTAGAGGGGAGGTTAAGAATCATTAAATTTTCTATGCAGAGAGCAGGAGCAAAGAGAGAAAACCAGAGGTTATCAGGGCTGGGGGTCAAACTGCTTTCTCTTGCCAGGAGGTGAAACTGTGCCAGATAGAGCTGATCTGTCCTGCTTAACTGCTCACATCAGGTTCAAGTTCAGAGAGGGGGGATTTAGAGCCAGACCTAAAGTCATTTTACATGTTTGTTTAGCTGACAAGTCTTGAAGAGAACATCAAGCAAATCTGTTCCCATGTGAAGTCTACTCCTTTATCGGGTCACTGGGTGCAGAGCTTCTGCTGACTGGAAGGAGATCAGGTTTGTTTACCTTTTGCTTAATTTTAGATGAGGATTGAAAAACACGAAATCAGTCATAACCTACAGTTGGGGTGATTTAAATAACAATGTTGTCTTAAGATTAGACCCACATATGTGAGCATGTTGGGAAGCTCAAGCAAAAGGGGTGCAGCATTTGGAAAAACAGCTTTCCATGACCTTTTTACACCATGCAAACTTGTTTTAAACATATCTATGATCCTAGTTACCACTTTTTTATTGGCTAAGAGTGTGTAGCAGTCAGATAATTCTTTGACAGTGTACATGTATTTATAGTTCTTATCTCTCTCTCCTACCTGGCAGTCCACGTCGTCGTCACACACCCAGCTGGCCGGGATGCAAGAGGAGTTCCCACACTGGAACTCACTGGGACCGCAGGAGGATGGAGCACACTCCAACTCATCAGAGCCGTCGCCACAGTCATCCTCACCATTACACACAAAGTTCCTGGAGATGCAGCGACTGCTGGCGCATGTGAACTCGTTTGGAGCACAGGTGACGTTACCTGGATGCGGTTTGAGGGAGAGGAATAAGATGTGAGAGGTTTGAAAGGGTTAACAGCTCCACAGCTACAGGCTGTCAAGGTCAAACAAGCAGTTTCATAAGATCATTTATCATCCTATGAAATGGCTTTCTTATCGAGAATCTGAACCTTTCATAATCTCTTCTCCTCTCCACAGAAGGCGTTCAACTGCTGATGCTTTCTGTTATGAATGTGCACGACATTATCTGTGTCATTGTGCATGCAAAAGATAAACACAATAGGGACTTCATACAGAATCCATGCTGTGGCCCCCATAAAGAGAGGTTTATGTTCCACATACTATTGCTTATTATTGCATAGAGTGCAAGCAATCCTGCTTTCTTGCATATTAAGACCGTGGCTGTACCACGTATCCTGCATTCCTTAACAATCGAAGCACAGCACATGTTTTGGTGGAAGGTAGTTTTACGCGACTGGAAGATTAGAGGATGTAAGAGTCTGGAACTGAGATTTTGATTTATGTGTAGACCATTGATGGCTTACTTTAACATGTATGCTGGGTTTAAGGTCACTGCCTGAAAACATGTTTCACTTTACACTGTAATAAAAGAGTTCAAGGACGTCAGCGGGCACTGACTTAAAGTGAGCAAACAAGAGCACAATTGATAAATGTCTCCTGCCTGTAAGCAGATCACTTCTTTGATTAGCATCGTCAGCCTGAGAGGATGGTCTGCTCGAGTGGAATCAATATCAGTTGACTCATGCGGATATGCAGCTGGTACTCACTCATTAGTCGCATGTTCAGATGGAGGACATACGTGTATTAGAGATTTCATTACAGGATTTCAGTGCTTGAAATTTATCTCAACCAGAAGGTGTTGATTGTTAGTCACTTATTTTTATTCCATTGAAGTGTTTTAATGGTTTATAATCGACTAAATTCAAATAAACAAATTACTCTTAATTCAAAATGTTTATCTCATCAAAAATTCCATCCAAGTCCCCCAGGAACAGCTGCTAAATACTGCTGAGCAAAAATAAAAAGGAAAAATAGATGTAAAAAATATATGCAGCACACTTGAGTTCTTCAGCATTTTCTGTCAGGTCCAATTGTTCCTCTCTGTACACACTTACTGCTTCTGATGTATTCACATTAGAGTTCAGGATAAGATGAGAAGTAACAACACATTATTTTCCCAATAAGTCAAGTTCAATAATGGCATTTGCCCTGATATTTTCTCCTTTAGCCTTCACGCTAGCTAGCTCAACTAAAAAGAATAATTCCCATCCCCCTCGCAGGTGGGTTAGTCAATTACTCATCAATAATGACAAGCCTGTGTGCTCATCTAATGGCTTGTTAGTCACTGCTGAGTGGCAATACGTGTGATGGCCTTTTAACAAGCCTCTGGTAAGGGGCCAGTGGTAAGGAAGGCAGTCACTAATAAGATTGGAAAATTCAACTGTATCCAAACATTTTCACTTCATGTTTGATATTCATTCAAAGGTGTGTTTTTGAAAAACCGTCAGCATAAGTACACTGACACTGACAGTAAAAATAAAAAGCTTTGCATGAACATTTAGGATTTTGAATATCATAAACTTCAACATAAAACTTTAACTGAAAGCCTTTCGCTTATGTTGAGCCAAAACTGAAATGTTCAGCAGGACTCAGCTGGTAACCAGTTACACTTCCGAGGTCATGTGATGTCTAGCCAATCAGACAGTGTTGTGGGCGGGACATTAGGTTAGACAGGGTGGTGCATTAATCAGTTTTGTGGGCCATGTGTAAAATAAAGGACTCATAATGTTGGGCCAAATGCCAAAGTCTTGCCTGAGTAATTGGCCAAGGCTGATAATCAGTCTACCTCTACTTTGTTAATGAAATTGACATGATTAAACCACAGACACTGTGATTCTCTATTAAACCACACTACATAAATTGTACTAAATCTTGACCGGTCTCTGTGCTCTTAGCTTAACACTCATCGTTTAGCTGAGCTCTAAATTTCCTCTTAAATAACCAGTAAAGAGGCTGCTTTAGGGCTTCCCCAGTAGCTAACCTTGCAGTCACCACTACAATGACACAAATGACTCAGAGTTCAGGTTATAGCGCACTGACCTTCATCTGATTAATGGAATCGTATAAATGCATGCCTCATGTAACCAGGGCTTGCATGTCAAATCTTCATGCGGTGTTTGAATGTAAGGGTGCTTCTATGCCTCCCTGGCATTTCTCTGCAAGTTTATCACAGACCTTGACTATGCAGATGACACAAGTCTGCTCTCCGACAACGTGGAACAAGCACAAGAACTACTGAACAGGGAAGAGCTAGAGTGTGCCAAGGTTGGCCAGGCCTTAGGCTAAATGCCAAGAAAACTGAGGTCATCACCTACAACATCAACCTCTGACTACAGCAGGAGGCGCTGTGCTGAAAGAAGTCGAGGACTTCAAATACCTGGGCTCATGGGTCAACTCAAATGAACAAGATCTAAAAGTGAGGAAGGCACTTGCATGGAGAGCCCTGAACGGCATGACCAGTGTGTGGAACTCCAACCTCCCCGCCAAATCAAACTCAGCCACTTCTACGCCACAGTAGAGTCCGTTCTCCTCTATGGCAGTGAATGCTGGACCCTGAAGCCAACCCTGGAGAAATCCCTAGATAGGTGCTACACCAGGATGTTGCGTGCAGTGCTTCAACATCAACAAGAATGCACATGTAACCAACAGAACACTGTATGAGGGAACACCAAGGGTGAGCAAGAAGATTGCTGTAAGGAAAATGAGACTAGCAGGACACTGCCAAAGGCATTGGGAACTGCCAGCCAGCAAATTGGTGCTGTGGGAACCAACACATGGGCATCGGTCAAGAGGACGTCCTACACTAACATACGTGGACATACTCAAGAAGGATGCAGGAGCTCAGAGTACCAACGAACTGGCAAGATGTATGGAGAATCGAGATGACTGGAAGCGACGATGGAAGGCTCGTCTGAGGACGACCTAGAGCGAAGTTTATAAAGAGATCATGCAGGTCCAGATTCTACCAGAATGAAAACTATCTAGTGTGATCACGTTCACAGCTGTCAGGCCTTGTGCGATGAATCTGGTAAAATGGTGTCTGCTGGAATATGGAAATGATTCCCCCTGGGATGTATTCAGAAAATGAGGTGCTCTCAGGATATCAGGGGGAAATTTTCAATCCTCCCAAAATGCAACCAGGAAATGTAACATGGTTTTTCAGCCAGTAATCCATGGTGCTGACAGGTTGGTCAGTTGTTCAATGAGCATTGAAGTGGTTCTCAGCAACTCAAGGTCAGAAATGATCCTGTGACCTCATTGGAGGTCATCAGAGTTCTAGACCATTTAGCACTAATCAATCTTGGGGAAATTCACAACCTGGTCTGAACACATGAAAAGGCGACAGCAGGGTATTAAATAGGAGGGAGACTTCATTTTCACTGATTGATCTTGACAAACACTGACACACTAATCACAGTGCAATCCTAACACATCCAGATCAACGAGAGCTGACCCAATTCTTATCGTTACTATGAATCATGAGCTTTTCTATGGCTTTAAATTTGTATTTTGACAGCAACTGCCAAGTGCCTGCGCTGAATGACAAAACCAATAAATGTTGAGGTTCTGATATGTAATCCTACGATGCTGTGCACCATGGCTGAAAATTGTCTTTTGAAGAAGAAATGCCTTGTTAGTTTCATGTGAAGTAGTATTTTTTTTAAATCATTTTACTTCTGTTATTCGCTGTAAAGACTCATTTCAATGTCTTGTAAACTAAAATTTAGTTTCTGCTCGTCTAAAGGTAAGAACACACAGACCTGTTGGGTCTCATTCATGAAATGTTATTAAATTTATGTGTAGATTTACACATAGGCGTCAACCGTACTAAAAAAATTACCCTGATTCATATGCTTTTTGTAACCAAGGAGCATGACATAGAAACAAGAGGGGAGGAGAAAGAAGGAAACTTGTTGGGTTAAGTAAAACTAAGAAAAAGACGTCACTTTCTCCTGTGAGTGGTGGTGTCACACCCTCCTTTAGATCACTGTTGGTGCTTCAACAGTCTGAGCCTGTATTGGGTTTCATAAAAGGCAGCTCCCACTGTGCGTGTGTGCATGTGTGCATGCATGCGGAGGGTCAGCAGAGTCAAAAGCCTCAGCTTCAGTGGGTAACCCTGCCTCCTATAGATAGATTAGACCTCTAGTTAAAACACATGGACAGATCCTCAAGGTGCCGAGGATAATTACATGCAAATCCCTGAGTATGGATAACAACTGTTCGACTATGTGCACGAATCTGCACGTCTTTTTTTTCTTCATCTGGCTCCTGAGGACTCTGTAAACATACCATGACGTAAACAGGGAATATTCTCACATATAACCAGCCGTCTTTTACTGCTCTGTGTCATGTGTGCTGTCGTGCAGAGTGACGCTGTTGTGTGCCCAACTAAGCTCCTCTGAGTAATCAATTTTCTGATCACCATTGAACATGTATAAATCACAAGTAGAAGACTTTTCATAGTTTTAACCTCACGTGAAGCTAAAACCTGCTTATTGCCAAATAAATTTGCTGAATTTTTTATATTTTAATATGTTAAAATTTGATTTTTCAAAAGTATCTGTCTATTGTGATCATAAAATAGTGAATTAAAATAGTGATTTCTGATAATAGGCAATATTTCACTTACATAGGCAGGTGTGGATTTTGTTAGTAGCGACAAATGATTCAAAACTAAAGTTTCAAAAGTCTGCTGGTTGTGACTAACAGTAGCAGCGAAACATTTACCAACAAAGCCTAACTTGCCAAATATGGTTGAGGTGCATCCTTAAACCTCTGAATAATAAGTAGCAGATGTGTAGGAAACATAGAAAACACACCTAAAATGTTTAAGCATGCAGGTCCACCTACCACAGTTGACTTCGTCCTCTTCGTTGTCACAGTCCTTCTCTCCGTCACATTTCCAGAAAACCGGGATGCACTGAGTGGAGCCGGCCCCGCAGCTGAACTCATTCACACGACATGTCCTCATGTCTGCATGAAAAAGCACAAAAACACACCATCAACAATATATTCTGTCATTTCTGTCCCACTTTTACTCCATTTCAAACGAGCAGGCCATGAAGAAGTCAAAAGGTCAAGTTGAATCATAAAATCAATCCCAAAAGACACAGACATTAAGTTTAATGTCATAAAATGAGTGGTTTGTGAGTCTGTCTGCTCCTTTTAGCTCATCTTGGAGACCATATATTGATTTTTAATTCATATCTGTTAAAATAGTCCAGACACAATCAAATGTAGGCATGAATGATGGTCTGTGCATCATTAAGACTTGGCATTGATCATATCCAAAGTACCATTCAAGGTGATTGTGTCTCATAGACCTTTCATTGTCAGATTAATTACACGCTGTAGTCTATTTGAAACCAGAGCTGTTTTCTCACTGACAAAGAAGCTGACAAAAGATTTCCACCTGACAGCAAAGTGAACTTGTCAACATGAGTAAACGAAGCACAGATGGTCTACAGAGGTTGAGGTTGTTATTTTGGAGTTAATGTAGGACTCTGACATCCTGGTTGTCTTTTTTTAAGTGACTAGGTGAACAAAAAAAGCGCAGCTCACCTTCTGAATTAAACAGTGACGCAACAAAACTGATGCAAACATAACAGAAGTGTCACCAGCCAAGCCAACACACACACGCTTCAGATTCCATTCACCGCTGCCAAGTTATGTGTAACAGCTGGTCAAACAGTACAGTGATATGACAGCTAGATATAGGGGCGAGGTTGACCTGCACGTACGCCATGGCCTGAACTTAACACAACCTTTAAAAGCATGCACACACACACGCCCAAGACTATGAACCGTTAAAGACCTTCAGTTGACTGATACACACTTCCAAACATGCTACCGAGTTGTACCTCTGCAAGAACAACCTGATGACATCAAAGAGCACAAGGACTGTTAGTGTCTGTTCGTGACTTTCTCTGCAAGGAGTTAAACGAACAAATTCAGCAGAAATAAAAGGAGGTGTGCTGGATAACATGGACCAGTGCACAGGTAAAAGAAAAAAAGGAGGATTAGATCCACTGACCGAATCAAGTCTGTGTTAGTTCAATCAAGTTTGGCTGCTCTTTATGACAAAGCCTCTATTCTTTGATCCTGGAGTTCAGCAGAACTGGAAAAGAAAGTTTATTTAATCCAAGTCTTTTTTTTCTCCAGTGAGTCTATCATAGTCTTCTGGCCATCGGCCAACTTCAGCACAAAACCAGGAGACTACAAAGTGACTCAATCTTCACTGACCTGGCTCTTACATAACATTCAAGGAAACTGATTATATTAGTGGCAGCTCAGCTATCAACAAAGAGAGGCTGAGTTTTTAGGTGTGAAGCTGTTACTTTAAATGCTAAATCTTTGTTTTTCTTTACATGGAAATCTCTACCACACGTTCTGAAGTTTAAGTCTCTGTCCTCAAGACAATGCAGAAACAGTGAAAATAAACACATAAGCAGGTAGATCAGAAGGTGACGATAATGTGTAATCAGTCTATCACGTCAAACACCACAGAAGAAAGTTGTTCTCCTGCTATTCAAATAAACAACAGCTGCAGTGGGCAGGTTGAGGTAACGACAACTTTTCTGTTTTTGTTGTCCACAAAAATACAGATGCAAAAAATGTTTAAGATTCTCCAGTATGGAAGGCTGCAGATGTGTGGACAGAGGACTACGATGATTTACGAAGACAGGGAAACCCAGAACAGGTGTTGTAAAGGTAAGACAAATCCCCCGACAATGTTAAGCCCGAGTGTTCTGGGAAAGACTTTGCATCATTCACTGTCTGAGTTAATGAGGCTAAATCACTGAGAATGACTGTTTCAAGTTTGTTTTCCACTTCATTCTCGAAGCTTATCCTGCAGCTGCTTTTAGCTCACACCTGTTATGACTTGCTCATTCAACACCACACAGCTCTTTGAACAACTCCGGTGCCATGACAACCCAAAATGCGCCACTCGGGTTTTGGCAGCATCACATTGCACACACCAGGTCTACATCAGAGTGAAGGAGAGATTGATCCCCACTAAAAACTAGCATTTCCTTTTTGCAAGGGAGTAAAAGTATTCATCGATTGGTGTTACTTCCAGGCTGACACACTGCAGCAGACACCAGAAGGACCGTTTTGTTCAAACCCTGAACTTTAGACAGTGAAATTGATTCTGATTCTGATATGGTCAAAGATGTGTGCACATTTGAATTTTACCCGGGTAAACTTTGCTCCCTATATGTGCACATTAAGCATGGAAGGTTAGTTTGTATGAGACATTTAACTAATATATATACAAGACTGTTGTGGCAGTAGTGATATGGTGGGGAGTGCAGAGGGGTGATGGGTCATGCACGTGTGAAAACAACCTCTGCTGCCCTTGCAAACATCACAAACACAGAAACTGAAGGTTATTCATGTTTTTAGTCGCTGCTTCAAAAAGGAGGTTTGTGTAATTTTCCTGTTTTTTTAAAACCCAAATGTCCTCCCTCTGTGCTTTCAAAGTTGGCTTCATATAAGACAGCTGAACTCCTGTTGGTTTGACACTGGGGTAGACCGACTATCTGCTTTGACCAACAACGGGGGCTTTGACTTTACAGATGGCCGATAAAATCAATGAACAAGTGTGCTACTTTGGCTCTGGGGCTGTTGTCGAGTACCACTTTGTCTCATCAAAGAATGAAGCTTTAATGTAAGTGTAACTGGTTATCTAATAACTCATACTCGACTTACACGATGCAGAACGTTTGAGTTATGGAGTGTCTGGAGGAAAAAATAGGGCATCTATGTATTCTTTAGATGTTGTGTGTGCACATGAGAAGCATGCAAGATGAACAACATACATGTTGCTCATACTGACAGTCTGATAAATGTTAAATCACACACCAGTATGAAAAACAGACCTTCAAAGGAAGTATAAGTTAACCTGAAACGGCAAACCAAAACGACCACTTTACCACTTCAGTAATCTCAATTTTGTTCTCATAACATGATGACTTAATTTTTGAAATCTAAAAAAAAATATATATATATATATATATATATATATATATATATATATATATATATATCAAATTCTGCCCTTATACTCCATTGTTCAAAAGAGTATAAATATGTATTGGTATTGATCAGCAGTATTAATCTCCGAGCCTTGCCTCTTCTTTTGAGCTATGGTTTTTCTGACTGTCAGTAATAAATCAAATGCCTGCTGGATGTGCTCATATTAAAAAATTCTAATACATTCCCTATGAGCCCACCCAGTTTAGAGAACTTCCCCTTTAATCTACAATCCAGACATCATGTCCATCTGAACAATTTGGCAAGCGTTACCTTTTTCTTCGACATGTTTACCCAAAAGAAAAGACCATAAACTAAAAAGGTTTGATAAAAGATATAAAGCTGCTTTTAGTCTATACTCTCCTCTGCTGCTGAAGTTCAAAAGAAGGTGCTGAATGTCTCATCAACCCCCTGAGCGAGGCTTTTTTTGTCGCTCTCCACTGAGGATACTGGTTTCATCCTGATACTCTGCCGTCTGGAAGTCAGGAGCAGACGTCAGGTTCAGTATTTACCATGAAACGAGTTGAAGAGGCACCTTCTATTTCTCTTCAGTTGCCTTAAAATCAGCTGTTTTCAGCATTCAGGAAGCTTTCAGGGAGCAAACCGAAGATCAAACCAACAAGTGTCTGATAAAGTGCCTCATCTTTCTTCTGATGTTTATCGTTTTACCTGAGGAGATGCCACAGTCCATTTGTCTTTACAACAACACCGTGAAGGCAGCACGGAGGAGAGACTCAATAAAAAGAAACTTCACTATAAACACTTTCCATCATCGCTTATCTACAACAAGCACACCAGCGTAACCTCAGATCACAGTTACGGCATTTAAAGCCCTGCAGTTCTCCTTCGTTTTATTTAAACAACTTATTTATTTGACAGAACTGCTCGCAGGAGACTCCCCCTCACCGCTTTTAAGTGCCTCGCTGAATTTCTGCAACACTAAGATACTTTCGGACACAGCAGGAACTCTCTGCTCTGCACTCTCTCGGTCAAAAGGGGGTTTTAAAAAACTGAAGCTGCTAAACCAACCCGAGGAATAATCAGCATTAAGTCTTAAACTGTTTTGGCCACAACAAAAGAGCTTTAACACTGAATTCACTCTCAGAAGAGGAGCCAACTCACAATTTAGTCAGTCTAATCCTACAGTTAAATACAGAGCTTTGATTAATGTCACATTTTTCTTATGACTTGGGAACATTCATAAATCCGCCTACGTAGTTCTGATGTTTTACCTGCATGACGGCCTTTATCTGCAGTTTTATTAGTTATACCACAGTGATTTTTACTGTTGTCCTAGCTAAGCTCAGAAAAATGTGAAATAAAAGGTAAATCGCTGTGGCTTGTAGGTTATGAAGTTATGATTATGGTCTGACATTCAAGAGAGAAAAAAATCATACATTTCTGAATTTTTTGTCCTCATTCTTTGTTTTTCATTTATTATTTTCATCGGTCCCATTGTTTTCAACTCTTATTGTGTTCTCACTTATATTCTTGAGTCTGTGTTGAGTCATAAATCTTGACGCTTTCTGGTTTGCTTTTTCTGGGTCATATACAGGCATCAGCATTTATTTCAGTCTGTTACATGACTATCTTTTAGTACTGAAGCTTGATTCATCTAAAGCTTTGCATTCCAGCTACTCACCCTTATGATGGACTTATTTATACAGTCCTAACATTTACGTGACTCTACAGCAGCTGCTTGGCCAAAATTGGACCTAATATTAGAGAATTTTGATTTTTTTTCCCGCTTACTCAAACAAAAATAGTATATAGATTTATTTAAACACCACCGATCACTAATAACATCATGTAGGCTTTTTGTTGGATCTTTGTCATCAGGGGGAAAAACCTTCCTAGAGAGCCCAAACAGGTTAGAAATAGTGTTTTTAGGTCACGTTGTCCTTGCTGCTTGAACATCTGCACACTACACTGCAGTCACAGAGACTGCAGTAATTAAAACTGCTAATAATATTGACCCCCAGGGGGACCCATGTGTACAAGACCCAAGAGAGGGTAATGGGCAGTCATTAGTAAGTATTTTTTAAGAATAATGAACAAAAATTGAATTGACCCTGACAGCTGTAGTAAAAACATACTTTTTACTAGATCATTCATGCAGAAAACTATGTCCGTGTTGACTAAGACATGGTGCCACCTGCCAAAGAGCTCACACCTCATTGTTTTAGGAAAATAATGCTCTAATTTCCTTTCAGCTTAAGAGTATATCGGCTGTATACCAGTAATCAGTGTCATTGTCACCTGTTCAATGGGTAACGGTCTGAAAATTACCATATCAATCAGACTCTATTCCACGATAAACTTGTTGGACAAAAAAGCATCTGAAAAAATTTGAATAATTTCAATAGCTTTGCATATCATAATGTTTTTTCCATGGTAACAAGTTTGGAGCTTCTCTCTACACCACTACGGAGTTAGCAGGGATCTAATACCACCAGTGGTAATAAGAGGATGTTGTTCAGCTCCAATAAAGTTATAATTTCTATTGTCTAGAGATCACCCTTCTGAAGACAGATTCATAGCTATCTACAGCAACTTTAAACCAGCTTTAGTAAACGTGCTTCTATATTGACCTTGGCATTTAATTCAACATCAACTTCAGTGTTAAAAATGGGGCCAGTGTGGGAGAGCACAAATTAAAAACAACTATTAACTTGAGGCTGGCAGCAACAGCCAACTGTGCAGCAAAGATAAACATGTTTACAACCAAGTTTTTATCGCTCATTTGTTTATTTGTACACTCTGTGCAGGCACTGACTTTTTTTTTTTACAGCACATCTTTTATGAAAATATGAAGTTTGGGAGTTCTACATAAATTTGTGTTTAAGGGGAATAGCTAAGTTTATAGATATGCATGTAAGCTTTTTGTAGTTGTTGGCCAGAGAAGCTGAAAGCCTTTCTCAGCTCCATTTCTTTGTCTGTTACTCAGCTGAACAAATCCTAGGTTGAGTCAGTATTTTCAACATGGTTCCCACCATCATTGGTGTCAAAACACCCCACTTCAGAGACCAGTAGGTGAGGTCAGAGACTATCCATCAGGGCTTGACACCAACTTTTTTCACAAGGAGCACACAAAGAACTTTAAGGGCACAATGAAAATTGATTAAATAATGTGTGTCTTGTCGGTCAATGTAAGTACTATTATCAAAAATCAATTTTAGGTCTTTTGGCCACATGACATGGAAGCTATTAAAGAAAATGTTCAAAATTTGATTTTAAATTTAACATAAAAATTTTTAGAGGACAAATTAGGAAAATAAAGAGGTGTATCTTATTGTCCGACCTTAGTACTATTAATTGAAATTAATTTTAGGTCAATTGGTCACGTGACATGAAAGCTATTGAAGGAAAACAGCCTTTTCTGAGAAAATCAACGAGTAATTTTTCAATGGTCCCTTACTCAACAACCGACGTGAAAAATCATTTGTTGCCTCAGCTTTTTTTTTTTTTTTTATGCGCACATGTGCCCCCAAATACATTTTACAATTTGCACACATCTATTTTTAGTCGCAAATGCAAGTGAAACTGTCGCACTGTTGAGTCCTGTCCATGTTTTATCAAGTTAAATCTTAAAAAGTACAGTGTCTAGAATCTAACAGAACAAACTTGGACAGTATGAAAATTGACATAGGTCTGTTTAAATAAGTGTATAATCCTCTGAAGATAAAAACTGTTTTGTTTTGATTAGCTTAGTCTACATGGTAGCAGGGTAGACGTGTTCTTGTATTTAGTGAGGGGTTATACAGTTGGGAGACAAAGATGATTTAATCTTGAACCAGAACACTAGAAATCACTAAATATTCCAAATTCTACACATGGTTCCCAGAAATCATGGGTGTTTTGAAGTCCAGAAGGTACTCACGGCAGATTTCTAGACTCTCGTCAGACCCATCCTCGCAGTCCGGCTCCCCATCGCAGTGCCACCGCTTCGGGACACATTGGCCATTGCGACACACGAAGTCTGCCTCTGCACAAGTCTTTCTCACTGGAGTGGGAGAGAAAGATAGATGGACTCATTAGAAGAGAAAAGGATAAGAGAGACAGGCTTCACATTCTTTAATCAAACATCTCACATTAGAAATAGAAACCTATGAATAATAAGAAGGGAAGGGGAGAAAGACCACATCCTTGCTCTCACCCCACAGGAATATGAATTACAGGCTAAAACTCAACCCTTCTCTCTGCCCACCTCCATCTTTACCAGGAGAAAAGGTCACCAGTTAAAGATTTGTTTCCTCTCTGTTAAAGAAAACCTTAAACTTAACATTTGCAAAGAACTCAACAAAAGTAAGCCCTGCTTTTAATGGTACGTTTACAAAGTTGTAACTTTTCTTTTCTGAACACTTGGAGTTTGTGTTTCTCATTTAACTTAGAAATGATCAGCCGAATTAAAAGGTCTCCTATCAAACACTTCTCCTCCTACACTTTCAGACTCTGTTAATTATGCAAACCTTTAATAACAGTTGGGCTCATGCAATTATACATTTAACCATGCCATTATATAACACTATAAATCATTTATCCCCATCTTAACAATAGGTTCTGCTGCAACGAATCAAGTTAGTCAGCCCAGACAGCACTCGCAACAGTCTGTAGGAAAATACAAGTTGGATTTCAGAGTGTCCATAATACAACACGACTCAGACCTCTGTCTTCTCAGCACCTAAATGTTCACACACACTTGAGTGTCTCCTTGAGGCCTTTCCTCCACCTCTCTGACCAGAATACAAATACGTGCTCCAGAAACAACCAGCCTCGGTTTGAGCCATGACAGCAGCAAGTCACAGCGGGTCTCATTATGAAATCTCCTCTCTTATTCTTTAATTTTATACTTTAACAGGCCTGTGTGCCTCAGTTTTTTTTTAAGAGTTGGAAGTTAAAGCAGCTCTGATCTGAAAATGAATAAATAACAGACATTCACATGCAGCAAAGTTTCAGCTGCTGTGAGAGAGAATGAAGAGATGAATCAAATCATGAAAAATTGTATTTTGATTGACAGACGATGCACACTCAACATCCTGTGTACTGTATCTTTGCCTGGATAAATCAAAGAGGATAAAGCTCTTTGAATATATCTGCACATGAAGAAGTAATTATTTATCAGTACCTTTTATTTGCATTTATACTTGCTTTACCCTTGGTTTTATCTCAGAGGTCACCTTTTTTTTTTTTTATCTGAGCGCTACTTATTTATGCATCTAATTTACTGATTATGCTCTCTCACTAAAGTTGTGATTGGTGGAGCCTGGAGTACTTTTTATCATACTGGATGTCATGGATGTCATTGGCTTCGTGCAAAACAAATTTACCAACAGGCACAAATAATGTAACCCGAACCTTTGAGTAATTCCAAATATCCAACTCAAAATTCATACTTGCTCATTCATACTTAGTTTAAGACTCTCTGACCACATTCACTAGTTGCCTTCATTTTGCCCATCAGGTGTACACAGTAAGCAAACAACAACCCTATGAAACCAATGTCCAGGTGCAAAAAAAAAAAAAAAGTAGTTGTATGAGTAACCAGCAAAGGCAAGTGGACAAGAACCTGCTAGGGAGGAGTAAATGACTCTGGTTCTAGCTGCTAATGGTAGCCACAGCTCAAATTTGAATTTTTTTAGCTTCAAACTAGTGAGCTGGTCGAAATTCAGTCTTCTATTCAAACAACTTTGATATTAGTCATCTTGCAATGTCCCTGTTTGAGCTTTGAAGTAAACATTACTGCCCGCAGATGTTTCACACCGATCAATATCCACTCGAATCACAATTTAAGTCATAAGCTATGCAGGACTTTGCAGCTCTGAGCCGAGCTACTGTTCAGAGATGTTTAAGTATGCTTACAACCTTTTTCTCTCCCTCAAGGACAAATTTTTATCAAGATGCTGTAGAGAGACTATACAAAATAAACCAGCAGTTGTGATTTTTTTCATTTGTGTACACCTGTACAGTGTGCTGCTGTTGAAAAGCATAAATCTGGACTTAGTGTTGCAGACAATGAAGTGCAGCTACTTAATCTCATACCGGCTGATTTACTTCAGGAAATCTCTTGTATTTCTTTGTGAAATCTGACTTTGAGGATTTTTCCCCCTGAATACCGACCCGCAGTAAAGACTTTGCTCTTCCTTGTATTTGCTTTCTTCCTTTCTCTTGATCACTTCCTTCACCCATTCCTCCCTCCCCTCCTCAGTTTCATGTGACCCAGATAGACGAGGGACAAAAGCAAATGGAGAAAGATCTGAAAATGTCTTACACACACATGCACACACACACACGCATGTACACTCTTCATATCCATATTTAGCTCCGCTCTATCTGCTACCTTCCATCACCGGGTCATTCTGTCCCAAAGGATGCTGGGTATGCTCACAGTGAGGCCAAGCTAACATGATGGGTTCTGAGCACCATGTGACATCCGTGTAAATGTGAAATAGTGAGAACAAGCTCCATCTGTGCCGTCTGTGGCCACTTGATACTAGAATACCTGTAGGGCTAATAAAAAGATCATGCACGCTGTGACACTCTCTCCTGGTCAGCATGAGAATATTACATTTTAAACTGTGAAGTGAACTCTGTGGCAGGCAAAACTACAATTCTGAGAGACCATGTGACATTTTTTCTTGAATAAGATCAACTCACACCCAAAGTAACACGTATAATTACATTTTTTATCAGGAGTTAATCTGAAGAATCTTCAATCTAGCAGCTAATATAGAGAACTGATTTAATCCACTGCTTTGTGTCTTATTTAAGCTTCCAAAATGGTCTTATCAGGAGATGTGGAGGTGAACCAGGGTATAGGGCTGGGCGATATGGGAAAAAGTTCCTCATGATACATTTTTTTTCATATCAGTCGATATCGATACATATCACGATGTAAAAAATGAAATTTAACAGTGCTTATTGGTCGCATGTCTTTTGCAAAACACTAAGCTACTGCATCTGTGACGTTTGACGTTTTGTCATAAGGCGTTGCAGTAGAGAAAGCAGACTGAATGGTCGGCTGTTTCTGTTGCACAGGCGCCATGGGCTCCTCGCTCTTGCACATGATTGGTTCAGCCTGGAGCGGACCCGCAGCAACTCCCCTTTTCATTGGCTATTTCTATAGTCTACCAAAATATGACAGAATGCCGACTATCGAAAAGCATATTGACCATGTTTTATATTGATATTGAGGGAAATTAATTTTCGATATATCTCGTTATCGTTTTATCGCCCTGCCCTATCAGGGTATAAAATTCAGCGAGAGATACAAATCCCTTCATAACTGATCCAGGAGTCCCAAGAAAATACTGTTTTGCTGTGCCTTCTGGAAGCCACCTTTGGGTGCAAAATGTAACAACATCTAAAAAACACAAAAAAACTAGGTAGGAAAACAAATTTTGGATCAAGCCCTGTCAGTGCGAAAGTTACCCAGCGTCATATGAGGTGGCCTTTAATGATTTTACCCAGACTCTCTTTTTTTGTCAGCTTCATTTCACTTTGGCAGGAAAACCTGCTCAATTCTAACGAAGACAGACTGTCATTCAGCCGCCCACACTTCCAGGCCACATCAACAGTTTATACAATACATTTTCAGCCCACTCATATGGAGACGCAATGAAACTGGAAACCAGTCCCCAAAGAAACACAGAAACAACGGCAGAGACAGCTTCAGCCTGGACTGTTGCACTTTTGAGGAGGACGACAAATGAGACAACAACATACTGAAGACAAATGTCAAAGGATAAAGATGGCATTTTATTCTTTTTCTTCCCCTGAAGTCTCTTTTTTAACTGTCATTTCTTTGTTTATAAATCCTTTTGGTCAAGTAGTGGTCAAAGATAGCAACAGCTCACCTCAGAGACCATCAAGCGCAGCTGAGGAGCATCCAAGAGTCCCAGATTTTTTTAAACATTTATTTAAACATTATTTAGACACTTATGTGCACCAACCTGTTCGTTTGGGGGATGATGAACCACACAGAAGCAATGAAAACAATAAAATCAGAACAAAGTATGTGCTGTAAAAACAAGGCGAGCAGCTCAGCTCGCAGCATCCATGGGATTCTTTGTCCACAGAGGACAGTCATTGCAAGTGTGATTATCATTGCAATTATAATTATAAGTAAACTGCTGAATTCAGAGTGTGAAGCTCATTTAAATATGAGGTCTGTTTGTTTTCCTCTGTGCATAATTCAGTCTTCTGTTAAAACCTCATAAATGATGAGCACTGAAGGGTAATTTTGAGACTTGTTAAAGTTTACAGTCTGCCCATCTGTTGCTCTTACTGCTTTGTGTGCGGTCTAAAAAACAAAGTGCATATACTTCTTTAATAAAACAAGAGCACATTTGGGGTCTAAGAGGCTGGCCTACTTTTGGGAAGGCCACAAAGTGTTAAGATATGGGTCATCCCAGTTTCTGAAGGAATATATCACCCAGTGTGTGCTCAAGTGTGCTTCACTGATGCATTTCTCATCAGTCATGGATGCCAATGGATACCTACATCATAGAGGAGTGGGATATTTCAGGTACTTGCTGCATAACAACACTAGAAATCAGGATATATTCATTGTTCCTCAGTCTTTTGATAAACACCTTGCAGCTGTACGCCTCTGCCAACCAGTCAATTTGCAGTTTTGTGTTTTCTGCAGAATCACAGCGTAACTGTGGCCAGGAGAGGGAATAAACATTGGATTAAACTGAAAAGGTGGTCACATCATCATCTAAAAGAAGGACATAATACCAGATTACAAGCCTCTCTCTGCGGGTTTCTCTGCTGAGCATGTGAGCAATACCAGACCCAACAGCAGAACCGACTGGTGAGCAGAGGTTCAAGTGAGAAAAGAAACAGATCAATTTTTTACTCAGACAGCTTTCTCTGTGAAAGGAATAAATCCGGGAGCTCACCACCTGATTACATGAAACTCAGAGCAAAATCCCCATTTCAAGGGAGCATCCCAATTCTGGTTGATGTTGCAACAAACCTGTAATCGCATCTGATTTTTAGAGCTTTTTTTCCACCACTAAAAGTGTTTTTATTGCCCCCAATTGACTTTTCTTTATCCCTCCTAAATTACCATTTTAATCTGATTCTGAAAAAAAGCCTAAGGAAGGGTGTTTGACTATCACTATTTGCTTTAAATACTATAATACTTACACTTGATGGCTTTCAGTATCTCTATGTATAATGTATGTCTGAAACAAATTAACACTGAACAAAAAGGTTATGAAGGTACAAGAAGAGATAGATATACTGGACAAAAGTGTCTTTGGGGAGGTTGGTTACACATATTTTTAGGTGAGACAAATAGTTGTTCCTCCTCTAATGGATACTAGAATATCATGCGGTACATGTTTTTTCAAACAAGTAATATTTGCTCAAGACTTTAGGTCAACAACTTCAAAACTTTATCAGCTTAACTCGTGAAAAATGCCCACTTTTACAAAAATACATGATCTCAATCCAAACAAATCCTCAAAGCAAACATGAAAGTAGGGCTGGGCGATATGGCCTCAAATCAATACCACAATATATTGAGCAGTTCACCTTGATAACACTATATGGACGATAACTACTCCACAAGCTGCTCACCCCTTCCCACTTTAACTTCGACTACTTCAGCAGAAGTGGACAAAGAGTTGTAGTGGCTCCAGACCCTACAACTTTTGAACCGTCCTCGATCTCCTCACCTGTCTGTCCCTCTTTGTTTCCGAATGGACAGGGTGGAGTCACGTCTAGAATGTAGGACAACGTCTTTAAGAGACATGTGACCAAAGCCTACCTACACACATTGAAAACCAACTTTTCCTTATTTTTTTGTCACCTAATATACTGACACGGGCAAAATGACGTTGGTTATTGTCTTAAATTTTGGCATTGGTAAATTTCCTGTTAATCGCCCAGCCCTACATGAAAGTGTGGTCATTTAACCAGATAAACATCATCACAGACAATAAGGTGACACTAAAGTACTCCTCAGGAAACCCAATCATATTAATTCAACAGGCATATATTTTGCTGTTAAAATACAGTGCTCACTTCTCTCTTTTTTTCACCCCATAAGATAACACTCAGGATCAAGACTCTCTCATCGCTCTCTGCCCCTCATATCTGATCATCTGTCACATGATCCACTGCAGAGTGAGAGGTCTGTCTGTACGTCCCTCCTCTTCCTGTTCAGTGAGGAGATCTTAACCACATTTATCAGGACAACCAAAGTCTAAATGGAGCATAACGTCTGTAAGTTTGTTCAAATCAGTGTGTTATCATCCAAATAAAACATAATATTTTTAGCTTTGGAGCCTTCTATATCTACATAAGGAGTTGGTCTATTTCCATGTAGGCTGTTTGGTGAGTGACAGTGAGAAGACAAACAAGTAGCATTGGCCTTTTAGATAGTAAAACTTGATAAATGGATGATTTTTAACATAATGCATCAAAAGAGCTTCCTGTCCTCTGACCGTCACTTCAGAGACTAAAAGGGGTGAGCACAGGGCTGTTTTCATCTAAATATCTGACTGACAGATAAATTAAATATTCTCATTTCCATAATCTCTACCTGATTTTGCTGCAATGTCACATAATTATGAAACTTCTCATACTGCTGTTTCAAAAGTTGTGTGCAACTTTTTACAGTTGATGTCCTTCTGATTCCTTCTGAGATTTATTCTTTGGTTGACTTCTAACTTGTTGCAAATGAATTTTTCAAAAGATCAAGATCAACACATAGAAAGAGAAAAACAGAAGTAATCATCAAAAGTTTGAAGCTCACAGTACTTTGGTTGCATCTGTTCGGCTTCTTACCACAGGAGTTCTCGTCGCTGCCGTCGGTGCAGTCTTCGTCACCGTCACACTGCCAGACGGACGGGATGCAGCGGCCGTTCCCACACTGGAACTGGTTAGCCTCACATTCTGTCTTTGTACCTGCAGAGACAGTGGACACAGAGTGGAGTGGTCAGACTTCAAATGCCTCTATAATTATCAGTTTTGTTCCTTGAAATGGAGTTCTCTGTGCTCAGTCCCAGGTAAGGCTCCCTGCAGTGCTGTACTTTCGAAACAAATTACTCCAAACAGAACTGGCTAACACTTGGAGTAGACCTCTGGAGACACGCAGTAGTTCAGTTTCTTCTCACCCCATTTCCAACTTGTCTCTGTTCCATTATCTAGGTGTGGCGATTACAGTGAAATATCTCCCCCCTCCTCTAGTCACATCACTCTTTTTGTAGTCCAAACACATCTTTCAAAACTGAATAAAAACTACCCAGAAACACTTGGACATTTTCAGGACACAACTTTTGGGTCTTCTGAAACAGGACATGTCAAATGATTTACTTTGACTGATTGGAGTTTTAAACAAGTGCAGATCAAACTACTAGGTTTCCTGCTTCTCATGCAATAAGGTAATTAAATAAGGCTGAGTCTCTCCTGGTTCAGAGTGATTTTGAACATTTGATGTCTTAAGAGGACATGGCTGGCTAGCTTAATTTGCTGCTACAGATTCCATCTGATCATGAAAGAGATTATGCATTTAGTAGCAAGACGACATTAACCCTTTGTGGTTTTCCCACCAACAAAAGGAGCAATTAGCCACCACCATCATCATCATGATTTCTGCATGAAATAAACAACACAGTCCAGCACAGACATGGTGAAATCCCCAGTCTACATCACACAGTGACCAAAATTAGCTTTAAAATCTGTGTAGCAGATTATAAGAGTACAGATACAGATTATAAATTTAAAATGAAAATAGAAATAAATAAAAAAATAGACACTTTTGTCTGAAAAAAGAAAACAAAACTACTATGCAAATGAGGCTTGTTCTGTACACCAGTTTCAGGGGATTATTATGAACAATTACAGACCCAAATGCTTTTGTTGGCAACGACAAACAACAGCTGGCACGCCATGATGTTGTTCCTAACATCTGCAACCACAAACCAACCATTGTCAACTGTGAAATAAATCTTACACTATTTTGATTACAAGTTATTCATGAGAAACTTTACCCTGACAAATCTGAAGTCTCTCCTCCCAGCTGCGTATGGAGGTACAAAAATCTGGATGTTGTCCTCAGCTCAGAATATTTATTTTTTTGGCCATTGAAAAACAAAAAAAGGTCATAGAGGACGACAACTGGGGATTTAAAATTACCTGACATTTTCCACAATTTCAGATGAAAGAATAAAGATGTGTGAAAAACTGAATCAGCTTTCATTTTATTCATTATCACTGATGCAAAGACTGAACCAAAATGTTCGATATCACTGGGAGCCATCTTAGTTTTTATTGCGAAACAGAAGTCTGTCTGAGGAGGACCAGACACAACCATCACACTAAATCATACATGAGCTACAGATTTGTCTGGTTTCTGTCTGATAAAAAATGCAAGAAACCTCAGGATGAGCAGCAGCAGAGTGATCTTTCATCCAGGGTGAGCTGTAGATGTTTTGTGATAATGTGTGAGAAAATAAGAAATCCTGGTAAAACAACCTTGAAGTCAATCAGGAGGAAGAGATGGATCTTTGTCGCAAACACCACAAGCAGAGACAGATATAAGGCAAAGCAAGTTTTTCTCTCCAAGAAAAAAAGTCACAAATTTAAAAAGACGGTCCAACATAGAATTGATATAAAGAGTAAAGGAAAACTAAGAGCAGGTTTTAATATGAAAAGACAGAATAAGAGACTTTAGTTTTCGCAATGCAGTGTACAATATGTTCAAGTGGAGGCAGTGAAAGTTTCGAGTCCTAAAATAACACTGTCTGACCTTGACGCTCCCTTCAGTCTAAACTGTGCGTCTGTACAGGTGCAGAAATGGAAAGAGCTCAGACGTCAACTCTGTTCAACAAAAGGTCACAAGTTGCACTTTTCAAACTTTTATGACAGCTTATTAAAAAAAGGAAGAAAAAAACAAGAACAGTTGAGAGTCCTAAAGCAGTCCAGGTCTCTACTCTAGGACTTTGACGGGAAAAAGTCTGTATTTTGTCACTGAAATGTCATTATGAGGGGAAATTGTGTTAAGTGGATCAGCAGCTCCTTAAAAGGAATCATCCCTCTGATTGAACCCGAAGAGTTTCAGACTTTTCACTGAAGCAGCAAGACACAACTGAAGACATGAAGTTATAAAATCAACGCCTATACAGACTTCATATGTCCTTGTTGTGGCCATCTTATCAAAACCAGCAGCTCAAATCCTGCAGAGTAATATGGTTAAAAAACAAATCATCTATTTAAAAAAAATTACTTTTAATAAGGATTATTTATTATCAAGCAGTTTTGATCCTCCTAAACAAGAGGATTTGGAGCTTTTCTGAAAGACAGTCATGTAATCATTATTTACTCTTTTGTTGTTCAACAGCAAATCACTATGTGAGCATAACTTGACAGGGTTTTCCCTCAGGAAACTCCCAAATGCCAATGACAGATTTTTTTAAGCCAAGACTTTATTCAGACCTGTTTTAGGGGGGCTCCATGACTAAAGGGTAGAAAAGATTTAAGAGTTGCTTTGGAGGTTTTCCTCCACGAGCTGCCATGAAACTGGTCATAGTGTAATCTTTGGGGGCAAACGCACCGTATCGACATCTGTCCATCAAAAAGCATTTGATTAAAAAACACTGTTTTTGGGGTTTGTTTGATTTCAAGAGAATCTTAAATAAATCATTGAATTAAATGCTAATAGGACAAGTTTCTAATTGTTATTTTGGTTAAATTCATTGTTATATTAATCGGTAACTAAAACATAATCGTAAGAGTAATTGATAAATTAGTTGACGAATTGAAAAAATAATTGTTTGATTAATCGACACAAAAATAATAGTTAGGTGCAGCCCTACATTATACCATATATTGTTTGGATCCTCCTTTTTTTTCTTTTAATTTCTCTTTGCCAATAAATTTGGATTTAGATGAACTCATTAAACAACAAGTCTATACAGACAGTGGCCTCACCGCCGTTTGAAAAGTGCTGCATATGATCAGTATCTTTGGAGGAAAGCATTACAATAAACTTTAAGAAATAAAACATGTCAAAAGCTCTGAAACAACAGAGATTCTGGACAGGATAGCAGTTTCTTTTCAAACCACATCTGAACACAAGAGAAGACAAACACAGAGGCAGCCATGCCAACAGCCTGCAGACCTCCATCCAACCAAGACTACACCAGCTGTACTCACTCCACACTCATGCTACAGAATGGAGAGTGGGCTGACCTTTCATCCGCATTACCATTACAATCACCACAATCAAAGAATGATGGATCTCATTGTATGGGTGTGCATTTTAATCAGAGCAAATGCAGCACATCAAACAACTAACCACCGATGTACAGAAGGATGAGAGGGAGAAAGACACGGTTTTAAGAGCAATGCATGACCAAAAATCAGACAGCACTCTACCATCAACACCTGACAGACACACTTATAAGCGTGTCCGTCAACCCTTCAACTCAAACCATCTATTGAAATGAAGATGACTCGGCCTTTTTGTCCTGGGAGGCTTCCACCAGAATGTGTCCGTGGGAATTTTCTCCCACTCAGCAAATGAGTGTTTCCCATAAGTCTGACAAGTGTGGCACTACAGGGTTGAGATTACGATTGTGTGAGGGCACATGACTTTCCCAGATGAAGCACGATCATGACAAGACTGTGAAGAGCCTCTCTCATGTTGGCTTTCATCACTCGGTTTATACTGCAACATGATCTGAGCTGCCGATTCACACGCTCTATCATGGAGCTCACTAAATTTCATTTTGGGTGCATCATGTTAACATGTTAGATAATTTAAACTGTCACACTGATATCAAATTAACATGAGGCTCTTCCCCCCTGGCCCCTGGATTTCTCCTTTTTATCTAATTCTTTCAGAGACCAGATCCAGTGTAAGGGGACATAGTCGACAGCACTCAGCAGCACTGCAGATGATGTGCTTCACATGGCAGTATGATCCCCACCAGTGAAATGAGGCAGCCGTCATAAGCTGCTCAGGGAGGTTGTGTCGGTACAGTTCAGGCCGACACCAAACCATGAGGAACAATCTTAGATTATTATCCTATTTCCTCTACTCTTTCCTCAGGATTACATGGTCTTGTCTGTGGTCCTCTCTTGCACTCGAAAAGCAATATTTGTCGATCAACCACCAGGTAGTAAACTCATTCCTCAGTGCAAAAACCACACCGCTGAATCCTGTTGCAGCCTTCAGGCGACACTTGACATCGTGCATGGTATGGTGAGCTTGCGTGCAGCTGCTCACCCATAAGGACCCATTTCATGATGCAGCCGATGCTTGTTTCGTGTGCAGTTGCTGCTTCCAGAGGCACTTTGGGTTTCAACAGGCGGTGATGTAATAGAAGAAAATTTTACATGCCATGGTTTAGGCCTGAACGATATATCGTTTGACTATCGTCATCGCGATGTACGTGTGTGCGATAGTCACATCGCAGAGCCTGCGATATTGGAGGTGAATGAACTCATTTAATTTAAAGGGTAACCGACTGAGATACACTCCATGTGACTCTGCATGTGCTGTGCAGCGATCCACCAATCGCCTTCGTCCTTAACTCAGTTGCCAATCAGACTCACTTCTCAGTTGCCAATCAGACTACCCTGCCAGCTGTCAATCAAAATCAGGGAGGAGAAAACCCACCCCTGCACATGTTCTGCACATGGAGGGAGACGTGTGTCCGCTGAGAATTACTTTCGGAACTTTACTCATGACTGTTAAGCTCAACAAATAAGAACTGTATGGGTTTTAAATTGTACATTTCCGTGGACCACTCTACTATAAGCAGTGCGCGTTTTGCGAGGTGCATGCAATTCTCGGAGGACATGCGTTTCTCGGCACAACACCGCTAACAACAACAACAACGATCGCAAAATGAACAACGAACAAGCGAAAACCACCGAAAATGAAGATTTGTTGCCAAAAAGAAAAAGGAAAGTCAGTTATCTGGAATTATTTCGGTTAAAAGAAGGATGATGTCGACCAAAACACGTCACAATAACGTCCCAGCACAATAAAAGCTAAAAATATCTCTGAGACAGACAGAAGCCGTTCTACTAACATTCACAAAAAGAGGTAAGATCAGAGCAGATTAACTGTCCTCAAGATTTCAGCAGTGCAGCATAACATTAAGTGCTATTCAGGTCATCTGGTGAAAATACTGTATTTTTAATATCGCAATATATATTGCAGGGTTGAAAAAATCGCAATATTATTTTTTTCCAATATCGTGCAGCCTTACCATGGTTCGACAACTTGAGCTGATTTGGATCCAGAGAGCTCCCACTTCACAATACTGCTTACAGCTGAGTGAGGCAGATGGAGAGGCTGAGATTTCACAGACTGACCGATGACGAGGGCTGTGTCCGAAATGAATCACTCAATTCCTAACCCCCATATGGGTTTTCACTATATAGCCGACTATGTAGTGAACTCATGTAGTGAGGTTTCGGACACTACATGGCAAGACACAATGCATGACAGGATGCCCACTACCGGTGAGTGACCATTGGATGGTAGCTACATTTTGCAAGGCTTTATGGGAAATTTTGAGTTGCCTATATGGGGCGCTGGAAATGATCACTCAGGTTTCGGACACCCCTCATAATGGCGCTAACCCCCATATAGTCGCCTACATGGGGATTAGGGATCCATTCCGGACACAGCCAAGGACTTTATGTGCGGTGCAACAAGAACTGGTCCTGTTTTTTTTTTGTTTTTGTTTTTTTTTTTAAGAAACTGCAGAATTTTCAACTATGTTTTGTTACATTTCATTACATTTTTGTTTTTTTCTCTACAGGTGAGGTGCTTGGTTCAAGTCCTCTTTGGATTTCCACCTCACCTGCACATAAAATCTATTCAACTTTCTTTCGTTTCTTTATTTTTTAAATTATTTTTTAGGCATAAAATTTTAGTCAATAAATTAAAAGACATCCAATAAATTAACAAGCACAAGCTAGTACAAGACATTTGTATGTCTTTTTTTACCCCACATTTACTATTATTACCTACAAATAGTCATAGCCAAATAAAAATGTTTTCATGAATTAAACTGAAGCTTTTGATCAGAGTTGTTAGTGTAGGTCGGTTTCCCTCCAGCCCAATGTTAGGTTGTTCAGTAATCCAGATTTTTCCATCAAATTTGGATCGTCCTATTTCGATACTTTTTTCTGTTTTTTTTTTTTTTTTTTTACAGTTTACCATCATCAACACTTAATGACTTGTAGCAGCCATCCACAAATTTTCCTTTTTTTTTTTTTAATACCACATCCAGATCTTCTCCAGTTAAACCAGATGGAGAAATAAAACAGCTTGTGTTTTCTGATGCAAGCAGAGATTGCTGAGTGAAGAGGAAGTTAAAGAAACACTCTGCAAACACACTCCCAGAGTGAATGGAAGAAAGCAAACAAGGCGAGAGCAGAATAACAGTCTCCCTTCATTGAGGAAACAAGGCAACATGGGACATATCTGAATGTCTAATTGTGAAGCCAACGACCGACAAGGGAGATGGGTATAACTGCTGAACTATAATTCAAACCTCTACAAAAGACGATGTACCATCAACCAGCCATAAAAGCAGTTTAAAGTACTGTGAGTGAATTGAATTGACTTGAGTATCCTGGTTTTGATCAGGTTTTTAAGTATCCCATTTTGGGTTTGGGCATAAAAACATCATATCCCAATTCCAGAGACTGGAATAAGCCTTTATCCTGGTTCGAAGAAAACAGCTCCAAAAAGAAAACAGTATCCTGTGGTGCAAATACGCCTCACCTCAGTTTGTGATAGACGCTGACTACCTCTGCCAGAGGCAACCTTGGCCAAGTGACGAATTAGCAAAACAAACAGCTGCTGAAACAAGTTGGTCTTACTTCTGAAGTGAAAAAGAAATGAAGTTTTGTCTTTTTGAGCTGAATAAAATTGAAAGTTAAGTTGGGTAAAAGCTTCAAAACGCTGATCTACTTAACCAGGACTCTCAAGACCATGTAAATGCACTCAAAGACTGTCAACATGTAAATCAACAATGACATGACTTTAAGAAAACTACAGAAAACATCAAAAGAAAGAATAATACTCATGCAAGAAGTAAGCGGAGGGGACACACCACAGCAGTGCTATGAGACTATTCGATTGTTATGGTGGAGGAACACAGTGCACATCAAAATTATGACCTTCTCTTTCCATTTATAGTTCCTGTACGGCGTTTCAGGATGAGAGAGGTGACAGGTCAAACATGCATTTGATCAAGCAGCTTTACATTGACCCAGAAAAGAAAAACGGCCTCGTAGCCTGCAAGTTAAAGGTCACATTGGACACACAGTACAGTCACAGGGGCCATGGTCATGTGCGCCACCATACATCGATGCAGCTCTAGCAAACTATTTACTGTCCTCCTGTGACTGACAATTCTTTGAGTCACACAGTCAAAACCATCTTCAGGCTACTTGGCACAAATAAAAGGTCGAGTTTATTTTTAGTTCACGACACATTATAAAGCCATTCCCAGGGCTCTGCAGAGACAAAATAGGTCAATCTGTGGATCCAGACAAATATGCCCGCAAAATGTAAATTAAGTTCTAAAATATATTCCAACCTTAAATTATGAGTGTCAAGAGAAATGTTTCAATGAACACTCTGAGCCCTTTGAGATTTGTTTGCTGTTGATTATTCAATAAAAAGAACGTGGCCTTAGGGACTGAATGAAGCCACCACTTTCCAATTTAGGAAATAAAAACTTGTTACAAAAGATACTCGAATTCCCCTTAAAGAAAAAGCCTTTGAGAGATATACCAGTATAATAGTAAATCAGTACTACAGCTAATTCAAGGACCTGACTAAGGTTATGTGAAGAAACTGAACTGAAATTTCACAGATCAAAAACCAAAATAAATATCCTGGGATTTTCCTCAGGGACGAAGTACTAGAGGAGCTGTGGTGAAAAGGAGGCGCAGAGTAGCTACACCTCTGTAAAATGATGATCTAAGCCAAAACCAGACAGCTTACATACACGTACAACAGCACCTCAGAAAACTGTCATCCAAAACCTCTAGAGTAAAGAGATAAATTTCAATGGAGAATTTATGCCAGCATAGACTTCCATTGGCTTGTACATGCATTTTAAATGGAACCCACCAAACATCCAGTGAACGAAAAGGTCCTGACGCCAGGTACACCCAACTAACCTAAGCTGACGACAGAGGAAACAAGTACACAAAGCTGGACTGACGCTGTGGCGCTTTTACTGTCTAGTGAAGGGGATGGGGATGGGGAAGGAGTCTGAGGGTGACTGATGAGAGGATACTCAGTAGAATAGCCATAACATCTTATCAGTGACAGTTCAGCTCACAGCCTTCTCAAGGCCTGCCAAATAGTACAGTCAGACAATGTTTTTGAGTTTGTAACTTGCTTCATTTGATATACTTATTTATATCACCGGATGGTTTGAATTAAAGAGGGGTAGATCAGCCTATACGCCATTCTGTAAACAAACAAACTAAACCAATCACAACTTTGAAAAAAAAATCCTCCTAGAAAAACACTTCAGCCAAAGCTTAGCTGTCATCTTCTTCCTGAAGCCCACTGCTGCCAAACACTCAAGGAGGGACATTCATTTTTAAACTTCAACCATTTTTTTAAATGGATCCACTCAGCAAGTGCATGAACTTCTATTACATAGTTCATGAGCAACAGACACTTAAGAGATGACTCTGGGGCCATGCAAAGGTCTCGTCTGGCAAGGTTGTGTCTAATGCATGTACGTTGTCAGCAAAGCTTTTCTGATGAAACGCAGACTGATGTCAGATCTCTTGGATAAAAGATTCACCAATTCTACAGGATCAGATTTGGGAATGGGTATTGATTAAAAACATTAATTGATATCAATGTCATTCTGCTAATGAATCCAACTTCTTTATTTCCTTATCAGTTCCCTTGGATTTTCTGTGTGGGAAAAAAGAAGAAGAAGGCCTTTACAGGATTTCTGTGTTCACAACACAAATTTAATCACAATATTTTTTCTCTTGTTTGCTGAGACAGGTACGTCTGGTTTCTGAGAGAACCTTTACAGGTCAGCTGTACAGACACAGAATCCGATTGGTTGGGAAACTGAAAGCACTGACTCATCATGTTTCTGACCTACTGATCACTGCTGACGCACATTTAATGCTGACATGGTAAACCCAGGAGAGAGAGGGCAGGGAAGCACGGAAAAAAAAAACTCTGTGCCTGCTGACTCCTTAGTTATGAGTTCATCATGAAGAAATGTGGCACGAGTTTCAAACTTCTCTTTTTCCGTCAGCTGTTCTGGACGTTTCTGTTCTGAGCCACAAAAATGTCAATGTTGAGCCTGGTTTGGTTTTGTAATTTTGGAAGAAAAAATTATAAAATGTTATGGGTCCAGTGAGTAATGATGCCAAGTCCCAGTACATTACCAAGCTTATGGCTTTGGTAATCCTTTTTTAATATACACATTTCTTCAGAAGCTAGCAGCAACATGATCAAAACAAGCAGTCCCTGGTCAAGGCCTAGTCAGTGGTACATGATAATATTAATACAGAATAAAACACATTACCTTAATACTTCATTATTTTTTTAATTTAGGAACTGCTTTTTTAAAATGACTGTCAATAGGAAAAAAAATCCATCTGCCATGTCGAAAGGTGACCTAGAATCCTCACCTGCCACAGCCAACATTATCCTGGCATTTGGCAGGTAGCACATGCTAATTTTGTTCCTTGGTTGAAATTTAGCATGCTTTCGACACATACAAACAGAGGTTTATGTAGAGGAGAGGGGGAATAATGAGGCAGCAGCTGAAACACTGACTAAACTGCGGCACAATGAGCTGCTACATGACAAATAAGGATTTTTTTTTTTTCTCTGTGAATCATCCAAAGCTACTCGAAGCAAATCCATGAATAGAAATAGAGCTAGAGATGAGTTTACACGGTTAACTTTAACAACATTTTAGAAATGATTTAACTGTGTTGATTTGTTGCTCATTAAATGAAGGATGATTTGAATTCTGTAAATAATCCGCTAACCACTTATACTAAACACCATCCTGGGGACATCCTATTACATTTATAACTAAAACCAACCGATGCAAAGATGTAAGAAAACATCTCAAGTCATAATGTTTTGCTGTAAATGTAAAATAAACACACCAAGTTGAAGGGGGCTGATATCTTTCCTTTGTCTTGCTGTTAAAGTGTGTATCCGCTTGGCTGACTTCTTCAGTGTCTCTCTAAAGACACCCATTGACCTGCTGTCTGTAGAACTGCACACCCTGCACTTTGATCCAATCAGTATGATGGCAGACTTCAATAGGAACCCGAAGGGTATAAACCTGTACCGGAGAATGCTCCTTTTCCCTGCACTGTTAGAATTTTCAGCTGGCATTTAAAGTCTGAATCCTACAAGCTGTGCGATGCTACCACAGAATCTAAACAGAGCTTTCATCATTTTGTCTTGTCAAAGAAATGCACTCTGCTCTCTTTTAAAACGCACTGTCCTGTGTCTTTCGATTTCTAGAATAATTGGAAGAAATGTTTTTATAATAACATTATGCATGAGGACATTAATACTGACACTCTGAACTCAAATTGATCTAAGAGTGACCTGTGAAGCAAAATCACTTTGTAGCAACAGCATCAAGCCTAACGCCAGAATACTCATGATAACAAAGCTGGCTTTCTTTTAAGGACAGGACAGAGAAAGGGAAGTGAAACTACAGAGAGGATTATGTGCGGACAGATTTTAACATCCTATGTTGGTTTCGATACATTCACTTTATATGTCTTACATGATGCAAGCCGGGATGTATCAAGTATACTGGATATATCGCACACTCCTACTTGTCTGTCTCTTTTATGACAGGACGGTTGCAAACTCATGTGCAATCTTTGACCAAATTGATAAATTAATCTGAATGAACTTAAAAAGCTGAGCAAGCTAACAATGAGAAAAAAACATCCATGTGATATGATATGCAATACAAAAGTTAAAGAAAGCTTATTTGCTATTGTTGACAGTCTATCTGTTTTCATTATTACTCAGCACTTGTGTTTGCAACATGTCGCTCCTGAATCCTAAATAAAACCTGAAAGCTTTTTCTTTTTTCGAAACTAAATGGGCGCCGGTCGCACATGCGTCCTGTCAAACTCGCTCTTGCTCACTTTCTACCTAAATGATTAAACGTCATCACCCTTGATAGTCAGCAACAAAATTACCAGTTAGTCAGACAAACCTTTACTTTCATCAAAGCCCTAAAACATGTCCTGTTGTTTTAAAACTGTAGGGCAGCCACCCTCCACTAACCAGAGCTGTAGCTCCAGTTAAAAGTTACTGCGTTTAATAATGCTCTACAACCTGAACATGCAGAGAAAATAGGTAGTGAACAGTATCTTGAGGGGTTTGGCAGTATTTGGCCCAGAAAATGGAGAGAAAGTTGTGTGTTGGCTCTTTGTCAAGCTGAGCTGGATTATAAAGCCTTGATCAGCATTGTGTTACCAGCCCAGGCATGAGGAACCTGCGAGGGGGACCTGAGACTTGGTTGTCCTGGCACGGCTAATATTAACCACACTCAGCAAAGCCATTTCACATCATTATTCCTATCAAGTCCATCATTTTCTCACACAGCTTGGATTTTTTCCCCTCAGTGTTACTTTTAGAAAAGTCAGTCGAAACTCATTTTTGTTTCACAATAATAGGAAGTTCAGTCACCTTCAAACATCTCTACATGCTTCTCTTGTCAAGAAAAAAAAGCCAAATCAAGCCTCAAGCCTTAGATAACAGCAGGACAAAGTCTTTCCATGGGGAAAAAAAAGGTACAGTGTTATGATAGTTCCTAACTGGAATGGCATTGTTCAATCTGTCTGGGTTATTTTTTTGATGCTTCTAATGTTTTTTTTTTTTGTAAACTCATGATAACTCAATATTCTCAGATTCACTCTTGGGGCAGAGGTTATTATTTTTATTTTACAGTGTCTCTCTCACACACTTGGGGAGTTTTTAAACTGATGTAATTTGTGTACATGTCTTGCTCAAAGGTCTACATTTACTTTCAAAAGGCCTATTATCTCGGAATAAGCTTGAAATTACAGATTATTCCAGATGATAATTATTCCTCTGCTGACCCTCCCAGTGGATTCAACAGGCACGGACCTGCTGTGAACTGTCTACCTCCCGAAATAGTAAATCATAGTGAGCTATATAAATGCTGTCACACTGGAGGTCATGGTAATGTAATTTTCCCCAGTAACAGAAATGGTTGCAGTGTTCTCCTCCTCCTCCTCCTCCTCCTCCCTCTGTCCACCACCCCGCCCACTTCAAGAAGCAAGCGCACCCCCACAGCCCCCTCCTCTTATAGCAGAGGATCTGGGTCTAGCTTGGTATCACAGTAACCGTGGAAGAAAAATACATCCATTTTAATCAGGCCAGCGTCGCTGCTGCTTGTGCTCTTGCCGCTATCTAATTTGTGTGACGTCTCGTTCAAATAGGCTCGCACAATCTCAATCTGTGTGAGCGTTTGTGTGTGTTTGGGTTACGTTTGGAGCAGAGAATAAAAAGGAGGGGTCGTTGGTAGTGGTGGGTGGATGCTACGGGGAGTGTGTGCACATTTGAAGCACTAGTTTTGATCCAATGTTTCCCCCAAAGGCCATTTTCCATGCTAGGTAGGCATTGAAGAGACTGAAATCCATGCAAGACACAAGCAGCCAAACACAGCTCAGCGTGCTTCTCTGAGCTGCTCTTTAATGCAGGCTGCATGAAAACTAGTGCTGATTTGATTAGTAACTGCATTCATTAAATTATGCCAAAGTCATGTAAATGTTTTATGTACCTGAGGCAACAAAGTAAGCTCCACAGTGTCGGCATGGAGCACTGACACACAAACTGCATCATTCCTGCACATCTATATCTGGAAATCATCATTTTAGTCGGTCAAAAAATCCACAAGAGTTGGAAATCATAAGGTTACTCACAATATGGTACTAAGTGCATTGTTCATAAAAGGTATAGACCAGGAATGATAATATTAGCACCCCTGAAAGGAGTCATAAAGTAGTGATGGAGTGAGTCAACCTAGGAGGGATATTGTATGCACATGCACAACATTATTTCTATTTTAAAATACCTAAAATTAGATACTTGAATTACATAAGACGATGTGATGTGTGCATTCACACAGTCTTGGGTATCCTGGTTTTCCTTTTCTTAAACTATCCCCATGTTTTTGAGTAATTTTCTGTTGAAGCATGAAAACACTGAATCCCAATTCCTGATTTTGATACCTGGAAAACCCCAACAGAAAAAAAAGATCCTGTGGTTTCTGAAAGAGATGAAGTTCAGGCTCCAGCATGCTGACCCCATCTTATTTACCCAAGCAAGTATGTTGCAGTATTTACAAGCTGGAGCATGAGTATTTATCATGTAAGAACAGGAAAAAACAGGTTTCCCTCCATTACTTTAGATTCTAAAAATGATCAAAACTGCTATTGGGTTGATAACTGAGATACTAATGTCCATGTGAACAAACTTGCTTATACATCCTCGGTACTATGAGTGGACCATAGCTTCAGAGCTCTGCTGTGCAGAATCAAAGATATATTTCTTCTTCTTACCAATAAGCTCTGTTTTTTGGGGTGTTTTGTTTGTACGATTTTGGTAATTATAACATATCTGCTCGCAAGAGACTCTGTGTAGATGCTAATATACGTAGAGTAGCTAGATAAACCCATCAACAATGATAACAGCAGAGGACAAAAATTAGCCAGGCACTATATTATGTTGGTTTTTTAAAAAACATAAATAACACTAGGGCCTGACCGATTTATCGGCAAGCAGATTAAATCGGCCAATTTTAGCCCGTTTGAGACTAATCAGTAATCAGCCAAAACTCGACAATTTTCGCCATAATTTTCAGAAATAAAATATGGAGAATAAGATTCGGTTTCACTTCGAAAATGTTCCGCCATTTGAAAAGTCCCCCGACTTATCCTGTAGATGGCGCAGCGACCTCATGACAATTTTCATCCACTAACTACCTCACAGCACAGCAGAGTGACGGATCTGAAGCAGACAGGACGCACGAAGGAGAGTGGTCCGCCTCAACAGGAAATAAACCAGTTTGTGAAATACACAATAAGTCAACAAGCTTCAGTTCAACCCACTTCACGATGTTTCCCGCTGTGCTGGTCTCGGTCACTTCGAGTAAAGCACTATGTAATATGCAAGCTAAAGTCAGAGTTAGCCACCTGCTATTAGCCTTGCTACACTGTTAGCCGTGCCAGTAACGGAAGAACAAACAACGGTACACATTAGTGATTGAGCTACTTCTCTTACTGAGGCAGCTGCATGTCTCCAGATGAGACCGGACCGGAAATGAGTAACATGAGTTAAGACGCGGAAGCACCGTAGCCTACAGTATATCTACATCTACAGTATATTTTTCTAACTTCATAATTTTTATTTTATTTTTATTTTTTTAAATCTGTCGATTAATCAGATTTTTTTTCCCCCTTATAATCGGTATCGGCCCCAAAAAATTCATATCGGTCGATCCCTAAATAACACTGGTTCGAAACAGTTAAAGATAAGCTTGAATCACTACAAGGCTACATTCAGCTTGGTTAATCAATAATCAATGAGGTTCATCAATTACCAATCATTCCAGCCCAAATGGCCTTGCCTTTTTTTGCTATAGACCCTCATCATGATTTTGATGAGGCCCTTAGCTACTATTTATCACGTTACTGACATTTCTACACATGTTCTCACACGAAATACAACATTCCCAAAAACAACCAACTTCTGTTGCCCAACAAATAGCTCTGAAAAAGTTGAAACAACTTGGCCCAAGCCATCCTACCTCTAATCAGGCCTTCATTGGTATCACCTGCACCTCTCCCTCTGTGATTTCTGCTGCAACTTCTAATCCACTGTATCAACGCACCTTAGCCCCCTATTCTCCCCCTCTACCGGCTCATACTTCAGGAAAAATAAATAAATTACCAAACCTGCTGGGGGGTGGTGATGGCTGAGGAGAATCCCACAGTGGGGGAGTGAATGAGAAATCAGGACACGCACAGACGCCGACACAGCAACAAGGAGCAGGGGTTTATCCATGAGGGCTGTGTGTTTTCAGGGCTAAATTAATTGACCAAAGGGCTAATTGGCCGTGAATGAGCAGCGACAAGCAGTTTCTGTACAAGCAGGCAACACAAACTCCACGGGCCTCTCCATCCTCCCCCTTTTTCTCCCCCTTTTATTTTCAGATATTGAGCTAAAACATTCAGCCTAAATCAGCCATCAACTTAGAAGACGAAGGCGTGAATTCAAAGCGCAAACAAAGAAGAAAAAAGACGTTTTTCACGGGGAGAATCACACGGTTGATTAGCACAAGGTGTAGCCGCGCACGGTCATTTCTTCAAGGAATAGACCGGACAGGTGTAAAGCTCAGAAACAGAGCGCGTGTCCTAACACAAACACACAAAATACACGCACAGCAGAAGATGAACTGACACACGGTGAGGTCGGGACTTACCGTAGACGCTGATACAGTGCTGGAGACATATTAAAATCGGCAGCAGAAGGATCCCCGGTGTGGACGTGACCATCTCTCGCTGTGTAACGTGCGGTTGTTAGCTGAGCGCTCGCGGGCTGCCTCTCCGCCTTGCCTTTGCCTTGCCTTTCCTTGTGGCTCGCGCTGGCCTGCTCGCTCTTTGGTTGTGTCGGTTCACGCGCAAACCACACATACATTCGCAAGGGAATCACGCACGCTCACACGCACACTCTCACACACACACACTCACACTCACTGAACAGGACGGCCGCTCGTGCCGACACCACCGACCGATCAGCAGCACGCGCAGTCAAAGAGAACTGTGACCGGAGAGGAGCCACGAGAATGAAACCGACGCGCAAAACCACGCGCCTTATGATCTCGTTCTTCTACTACCACGCGACGTTGGGGCCGTCCGGGCTCCCGTTCACTCCCCTCGAGCCGAAATCCATTTCCTAGATTTGACGGTAACGAGCGGCCTCGGTGACCGGTTTGTTGGTGGTGCCTCACAGAGCCCGTCACAGCTGAGGAGGTTTTTTTTTTCCTCCTTCAGTACGTCTTTAGCTCAGAGTTAACCCTTTACCGTCCGCAGTACATAATGATAGAATGAAATGGATCCCCTGAAAACCATCACAATAATGAAGGAAACATCTGATATTATGTGGCTGATACAAACTTGTGTTCTTAGAGGCTATTCTTATCTTTGTTGAACTAAACACCGTCAATATGTGCTGTTAATTAGTCAAAGAAAACTTCACAAAACCAAAAAGAAAGAAATAACATCACACAGTCCTAAAGCACATGCTCTACAACATGTTTTCTTAAATCAACTATTTTGGGGGAAAAAAGGTCAAAATCACATTAAAAACTGCAAATAATAATGAAATTCAAATGACAAATTTTCATAAATTTTCATTCAGGTAGCTAGTAAAAGGTAGATATAAGTCAAATGTCTTTTGAGGAGTTTTATTTTTAAGTCATGAAATAGACTGAAATTCATATTAGTTCCTCTTAATGATGTCCAAAAGTAAAAAGACCATCAACAAGAAGGCTGAACATTTTTATATCCTACTTTTTAATGCCTAAAACCACTGCAGGGGGGCAGGTGTCAGCTGACGAAACAGCCCTCTTTTTTAAAATTTCCACACTAAATACTCACAATGACGGATATATTTGACTGTCACAGGTCAGCATGATGAGATTCTTGGTCAAAAGTCATTTTCTTGGTTCCTTGTAGGAGCCTTAGTGTTGTTGTCTTTGCAGTTGTTTGCATTTGTTTGATAAGACGCAGTGGTATTATATTTACATAAGTGTCTTCAGTGCAGGAATATTTCATACAAAGATACCCTAGATTCACAGCCTTAAATGTCCAATGCACTCTAAGGAGATTTCAATAATATGGTATGCACTATTTTTCATACCACCTCCTTATGAGTCATACTCTCCAAATTCAACCTGAAGCAAGCATTATTTTGGCTGCTTAGCTCATACCAGTTTGAGGCATCAAAAATTACAAAATAAAAACAAACAGTGTCAGTCTTTTAAATCATGGTCTCATTTGCTTTACATATTATAAAAAGGTAAGATTATGAATTTTAGTCTGATTAATACATGTCAAAAAACTCCTCACAGGAGCTTTGAATTTTAAATATATGATGGGGAAAAATTGGTACTTTTACTGAATTGGAAACAATCTTTGTTTGGCCAAGCTGCAACTAATCAACTTTCTATTGATTAATTAATGATAAAAAATTTGAGGTGAATCTCTTCTCTGTGGCACTTGTCAGTGGGTGGGTTATGCTGCTCAGCACGTGAACATTTTGTCCTCAAAGGTGATTGGTTGGAACCAGGAAAATGGTCAAGTGTGGGGCAGATATCACAAAAATTAAGATCTTGTAGGACGTCCCTGGTCTGTAGTGGGCAGTATCTACCAAAGGTGGGTCTTGTATGGACAAGGCCATAGGGAGCTCACACTGGTCTGATCCACCAGGGAAGCTCCTGAACTTTGTTACTGATTTAGTTGATGTTTTCACAGAATAGTGGTCACTGTGATCTCTAGTGGTATTGCAAGAGGAATACTGCAAAGAAAATCCCTTACTACTGTAAAGACTTTTTTTTGTCAACCAGGACTAACAGGGACCTCAGCTGTTCGCAAACAATGAACCCAGACAGCTCATTGACTCTGTTTTGGTCTCTACAGCACTTACAAATTTAAAGGGTGATGCCATTGGAAATCAAAATCCACACAGAGAGCATCCTCACCTACCATGTCAAAGAATTCTTGATGGTAGACAAGGTGCACCATTTAATATGCTATTACTCCATCCTCCACTCTATTAAATTCAGTCAGAGGTCAAAAGGATCTGATGCCAAGTGGATTTCATAAGTCATCATTCCTCCTTTCTCCCAAAGTACCTACCTTTAAAAAGCACAACATGTGGTTTTGGTCCAGTTACCAATGATCATGAGGACAGAGATGGCAAATGTTTAAAACAGGGAATTTCATATTTTGGAATCCGACCCACCAACTATATTTCCCCCTCTGTCTGTCTGTCTGATGCTATTTCTGCCCATTTTGATCATGGGGTTTTTGGATTTTGGGTACGTCTGTGTGCTGCCAGGTTTCAGAGGCTCTCAGAGTTCTTATCAGGGGATTGAACCTCATCCTCAGTGATGGCTGATGGTTGCTGATACACCCCAAGGCTCATTCTGTCCCAGATTTTTACATTCCCTGAGAAAAACACTCAAAAACAACTGTACGATTCTGTATGAGGATCCGTCTTTTTTTTTCTCCTTTTACTGTCACCATCTCTCTCTCTTTCCCTCTCTTGCAGTCATCTCCAACATGCACACACATACACTGATTGGAGAAGCAGTAATCCAGATTCTCATGAACTGCAACTGTGGAAAATCCTTATTTGCAGACTCATTAGCAACAGATCTGAACTTCACACACAACTCAGAAAATCCAAATCTGTCAAATATTTCTCTTAATCTTCTTGATAACTGGTGGAAAGAGTCTGATTATGTATTTTTGTCATTGGAATAAGTGTAAAGTTTTTATTTTAGTGTAATCTCTTTTTTGTCAAACCAGGTTAAAGTGCACTCACTGAGCATCTAAAGCCCAAGTAATTGATTCTTATTAGAAGTTGTGAGTGTAACTCCATGTTCACAGGTGCAGAGAGTCTTAAACTTTGAAGTCTGTTCAAGCTGTCTTCAAAGTTTAAGACTCTCTGACTTATGAATAGACAACTGGACTCACTCATGGGAAATTTGGAGAGACACACGTAATCCAAGAAGCATGTCTCTAGACTGCATGTATAGAGAGAGGATGTAAACTCAGCACAGTAGGTCTACAGTCAAGATTTACACCAGGAACCCTCTTGTTGTGATGCAAGAACACAAACCACTGCACCATACAGCCCCCAGATGTTCATGCTGGTTATGAAGCAGATGCAGACTCCCTTGAACTTGAATATGTAAAGAGGCTCAGGAAAGATGTGAGATGTATTGCTATGGGGTTAGTAAAATTGACTCAGCCAGAAAGTTTCTCACAGGTGCATGTTTTTTTTTTCCCTGCCAAACTTTCAGTGGGTTTCACCTGCATGTGTGAAAATTGATGTATCCTGCCAAAATCCACAAAGAAGTATGTTTTTATCATGGTGAAATCTCAGCAAGAAGTCTACCATTTATTTAAATGTTTCACTCTGCCACATTTTAGATGATCTCCAAGGATTAAACCTAAAACAGGGTGATATTTCTTGGCCAGTTCTCTCTTACTAAAGAGATCTTGGATTGCAGTGGGACTAACTTGGTGAAACAAAGGTTATAATAATTATAAAAAACAGTAAGTTACTGTGATTTCATCATACAGTACATAATCCAGGTCCACCCTTGCATATGCTGTTTTTTAATACAAAGTCACAGCACCACCGAGGAGATAAACAATGTACTGACAGTTACAGACTATTTTCAATCAGCTTTAAAATTCACAGGTTTGAAGATGACTCTTACTAAACTCATCAACATGTACATTTTGCTAAAAGTAATGGTGCCACCTGTTGGAGCTGACCTGTATTAACTTACATATAGTTTTGACTGAGCTTTAAATCACAGTTTGATATACTGTCGTACACTTTCCATCAGATAAATTGTAGGCCATGATCAGTTTTACTGCTGAAACAGTGATACACTGTTTTACGTGTGGGTTATATACATGAGGTAAATATACATTTGTTTTAGATACTAATGGCATACATAGGTTCATGTCAGATATGATGAGGATGATGTCTACAGACATGGATATATCTATAGATAAAAAAATAAAACATGTCTTTATGTCAGCCGATGTTTGTCCCTTGGTATTCCTTTTGCAGCATCTATACTGTTATCACAAGGAATAGTCGTCAAATAGATGAATGACCTGGAAACCTCTGGCTCCAACTGTCAATACTCGGTGGTATGAAAGCGTATTTCAAGAACAACTTTTTCAGTGAGCCACCCGGGTCAATCTGTCTTTGGAATTACAACACGAGCACACGTTTTAATACTTGGCTTTTAATTACCTTCTGACATTTGTCTTTTAACAGAAAATGCCAATTGCCTCCAGTGCAAATGTTGTTTACAGCAGGGAGAGAGAAATGTCCAGTTAATGCCTCCAGCGCAACGATTTATCGGCTTTACGGCTGATTACAAAGATGCGAAGAACAAGACAAAAGTCCTCACATTCGAGCAAGTGCCAGTGGGAAGGTGACAGAAGCGTCTCATCTATAGATGGTTCATAAAGCCAGTCCACTTAGCCTTTCATCTCCATCCCATCTGAAAAATATGTCTATGTGTGTTTAAATCCAGTGTAGCTGCCACGTTTATAGGGCCAACAATCTGCACACAGCCTACAGATATCAACACTTCCTCTGACCAAACAGCTTTATCCTCATCTCACCAGGAAGCTGCAGGGACCCTCACCCAGAGCTGATATTAATCATGCACAGATCTGAGCCATGTTTTTGAAGATGTTTGTAGCCATAGGGGGTGCTTCTTTATCTCTCTGTGATGGAGGACTGCTCGTCCGCTGTCTTTATGATCCTTATTTTCTCCTCTGAGCCTGCAGAGAAGGCAGCAGAGAAGGGAAAGGAGGCTTTGCTGTGATCAAATACCACATAATTATGTCCAAAAGGAGCTGTAATCTTGTGAAGAATGGCCGCAATAATTGGTGCCACATCGCTGAAATATATAAAAGTGATACATTTCACAACAGTAGTTGAGAAAGAAACTGCAAACCTTGAGGCATCTTCTTTCTGTGATGACTAAAACAAGATTGAAACTTTACTTTTTACACTATTTTATTATTTTTTTTAGGTTTACCATGTACTCAAAAGAGATGCTGTTATCAAATAAGCCCTCTGGTAATTGGTTAGACCAGTCTCTTAGCTAAATCCAGAGTCTTCCCACTGTAACTCAATAAAGGAGCTTGAAAAACAGACTTTTTCCTGCTAGAAGTGGGTCTCCAATAACTGTAATTTTTTTAAACTTATGTGATTAAAGCGGCTGTGAAACAAGTTATAAGTTAAAATTACTTTGAAGAGTTTTTTGATGTTAATGAAATAGACTGAAACTCGTATTGGTGCCATTTTAGGACATAAAAAGGCAAATGTGACCGTTAGTGATAAGACTGAGAAGTTTTGTTCTATAATTTTCAATGCCTAAAACCAGTGCAAGGGAGTAATGTTAGCAGTGCAGCTAAAAAAAACAGCTGAGTTGGTCCCACAGTGCCGGGATTGCCTGCACCATGCCTGTGCCATAGCTAAAGAAACACTCTCTTCCTCTCAGGAAAGCATGAAAAGGCACTTTGACCACAAACCTCACATTTCAGTCTGTTGATACCTACTCCTGGTCCTGCTCTTACGCCTCAGTTTACATCATTACATCAGACTACATTATTCGTACTCCTGACAGAAGACGTCAAACCCGACTACGTCATCTTCATATGTTCATATGTTCATTATCTACATTTTGGATAAAATCCTCTAGATTTTTCTGTGCCACAAACAATGACACTAATTTTACCATGACACCACGATTTGTTGATCCATCACTCAAGGAAATTGTTAACAGTTAACAGCTTTTAATTGACTGACTCAATTAAATCCAAAGTAACTAGTAACAAAGTAACAGCAGCAATTTGATGACTTTAATTGTATGGCTTCACGCTGTGATACCACAAAATATCACTAGATGGAACCATTGCTCACTGTAAAGCAGTACAGACTCGTAACAACAGTATATACTGTACATGTGGGTTATCATAGCTGTACTTCAAACTGAAGAAGACCAATCATCTGTGAGTGTTTTTTCTTAGTAGTTTCAATCAAGTACATAAACCAGAAAATGTTGTTTAATTTTTTGAAAAGCACACAATTTGTTTCACTTATAAAACCATCATGTGTCTACCCTGTACTGCTTTCTACAACTTGTACAGTAAGCTATTCTGATTCCCAATTTAATCCAGCTATTAAATTAACTTGCAACCATAATGAAAGAAAAACTCTCATGTTTGAAGTCCTTTCATAAAAGAATCATTCATTTTGAAAGGATATATAATTTCCCTTTAAACTTCTCTTTATTACTTACAACTTACAACTTCAAGCTCTCTGGGAACTTTTGAGTTTTTTTCTGACATTTTACATAAAAATTGAATTATTTTCAAAAGGATCAGCTAATGGTCAGTCAAAACACAAAACTGATTAACAAAGTATTTCATCTGATCATGTTCTTTTGACGCTTGAAGCTTTGATTTTTCTTAAAATGACAATACTGGAGAGGATAAACATTAAGTTTTGACTGCAAACTTTCAAGAAGACAACAGGAACATTTTTACTCATCATTTATTTTCTGTATATTTTCATAGAAAAGAATATATTTACATTTTTACAGCTATTCTTTACAGTACATACAGATTTACATATAAATAAAGAGCGATTTACATTACAGACAGACTATAAAAGTAGATTCAATATTTTAGCAGTTTGAGACACAAAATAACTATTTCTTTATGTCCAGTCTGATATCAAAAGTCCAGATAGTTGATCCTTGTTCACACCAACTCTTCATCTGCATAAAGCTGCAGGAACATGTCCGATAAATGTCGTTTTTTCAGCCATGACAGATTTAGAGATTTCCATGTTCAACTTTGTCCTTATATAACCTCTTTATTTAAAGACGGTGATGTTTTCAGGGCACAAATGTGGATTAGGATTCTTTCTCTGCATGTGTTCGGTCGGAAATTGGTCTGGTTAAATTAAATAAAGTTTATGTTGTGTGACTGACAAGTGATTTTATGAGGTTTACACACAAAACTTGATGTCAGGATGTAGTCAGAGTTTCTGTCCTCATGATCATCATGAAGCTGAAAGGTGAATTCTGCAACAGCACTAGGTGAGGATTGAAAGAGGTGGACTTCAGATGCAGATTCATTTCCTTCTCTCTGTTATTCTTTGCTGACAGTTTGTATTTGATAGTTTTTAGTATGTGTTCACTGTCTCCACCCGAAGCTTTACATCCCTGTGTAAGGCTTCTGCAGACAGAGGGAGCCGTGGTGAGGAAGAGGGTGGTTGAAGTAGTGTTCGATCAGTGCTGCCAGATTAGGGAAGGTGAGTTCACAGTCCAGGAAAATGAGACCTCCCTATCAAGGAAACAACATCAGAGTTTAGCAAAGGCTTTTTTTTCCTTTTTTCAAATATTGCATTGTCCTTCACTATACACATAGATAACTGAATGATAAAACTATGGTTCAAAGCAGGTGTTTTACCTCTTCAAACAGTCTGTAGTTCCTGGCTTTGTTTATACCGCTGTCCCACACCACAAGCACCTGAACACGATACAACAATGATTTCATTTTATTTCACAATAACAGGAAGACTCCAGGCATAAACACAGATGCCAAAAATATCTATATAAAACATCATTTTTAAGATTTTAATTTTTTATTTACCTTGGATGTTTTGGTTCCTGAATTGCGGATGCAGTAGAGACCGTCCTGTGGAGAGGTGGGGCCCTCTTTGAACATCCTGCAGACAAGAGCAGCATTTAAGGTTACAGCCCACTTTACTTTCTTATTTATGCTACTTATTAAAATGTATTTGCATTGATGAGGCATTTTGTTGCATACAAGATTGGGAGTGCAAGAAGATTTGTTATTTTTCATTTTGTTCTTTAAATGTGTTAACAACTAAATATAAAATTAAAAAAGTCATCAGAAAGACAATAACAAAGACTACCTACAGAAATTGTAGTAAAAATTAAAAATGAAACTCCACTGAGCGTTATGAGAAAGTGGTTCTCCTTTTTGCCACTAGAGGGCAGCACAGATAAAAGTTATGTTTCTAGTTATCGCACTGCAACTAGATAAAAGTGAACGTGTCTTACTTTTCTGCAATGCAGGTTTCAGTTGTGTCGATGAACACAGTGTCTGGCAGCTGTGCCTGCAGAGAGAACAATTCATGGTTATTAAATAATGGCTTAGAGAAAAGATGTCAGACTTAAGAGTGCTCAAACTGAACAGTCAACTAAGACCATTATCCCTGGAAATAGCTCGGACAAAACAGTCATTTTGGAGTCAGGGTTAGTAAAAGTTTTTAGGTGTGAGGCCATGATGCCAGTTGAGATCACTTAAGGCTTTCTTACATTTTCATAGTCCGAGTCAGAGTCATCCCCTTTACTGCCTTTTGATGAGCCGTGTTTCTTCCTGCTCTCTAAGGGTGTCTCCTCTCCCAAAGATCGGAAACTCTGGCCCTCTGGAGACGCTCTTCTGGAGGAAAAATACATCTTAGTGAGCTTAGGTTGTCTTTTTCAGAGGAATCATTTGTTGAGTGTTTGGTTTTGAATCTTTTTACATGTTTGAGTCAGACTTACTGAAGCGGAGTTCCCAGCGGCTTGGACTTAATTGCAGGTATTGGAGGTTTAGCTGTAGGTGGAGGAGGCTTAGGTATCATTGGTTTATTGTGAAGTCCAGGCAATGGAGGGTTACTAGAGGGTGGAAGGGAGTCTGGCGGCACCAGCCTGAAGGGAAGTCCCCCAGTTTTGGCCAGATGTGGAGGTGGTAGGATTGGCTTGGTGCGGAGGTGAGGGGGCAACACCTGGTGGTTGTTGCTCTGAGATTGGCTACCTCCAGGAGGGGTAGGGGATCGCATGGGACCATTTTCAATAACTGGCGGAGGCCTCCAGTCTTTCTTGTCAGCTGCCGCCATCGAAGGGGTTCTGCTCTGGAAATTTTTCTTTACATTTGGGGGAGGAAGCGTCGGGGGAGGAGAGGAGGAGATGGTCTTTTGCAGATGGGGGGCAAAGGGAACAGGAGGTGGTGGGCCTTTGTTGGCGTTTAGAATGGATGGAGGGGGTATAGTGGGTGGAGGTTTTCTGGGTAATGGACTGGTGGGTGATCTGTGCAGGGGCGGGACTGGAGGTTGGACCCTGTTCAAATTTGGACTGGAGTCTGGGCGGTGCAGGAAGGCTGCTGGAGTAGGTACTGGGGGTGGCGGGTAAGACGGAGGAGGCCCTGTGGGTCGATCTGGAGAGAGAGAAAAAAAAATGTGAATACAGAAGATTTTCAAAAAGCTCAAAATATGTCAGACATTTTGCAAAGATGGGCCGTCTTGAAAGGTTACTATTTACAAAACTATGACTAGATAAAGTTGGGTACAGTCAAATGTTCAGTTCATGCTGATTGAGCCTGCAACAGGAAATGTGTGTGTTGTAGATTAAATCACCTGAAATTGTCGATGAACAGTCACTATCTGGTTTAAGATAGTCTTCCTCGTCGTCATCATCATCCTCGTCACCATAATCTACACAGAAAACAAGAATTAAAATAAATAAATACAACTGTTAATCTCACTCTTGTACAATGTGTTGTGTATCAGATTTTTTCCATGTCTTACAAGAATCTGGGTTATCCACTGGCTGTCTGATTTCCATGGGCCTCTCGATGGTGCCATAAAAACTGTCAGCATCTGAATCTGAGTCACTATAACAACAAAGAAAATACCATGATGAATTAATTTGAGGCAAAAAACAGTAAAAAAGAAAAAAAATCAATATTTTTAACTAATAATTTAGCATAAATGCATAAAAACATACACAAAAATGAGTGTCCTGTTGTGTTTCTGATGAATAGAGTGAGGTCAAAAACTTCTGTACTGCACAATGTAAAGGTGTTTGTCATAAGTGCAGATGTGTAGTTTTTTCAGTTTGATGAAAAATTTGTTTTTAGAGTTAGTAAGAGAGGGAGATGGCTTTATTTTTGCACACATAAATGAATTTCCCTTAGAAACTGGTTTCCTTGTCAGTGCAGGCAATCTGTGGGGGAAAGCTGTGAAACGAGCTGCCGATGTCCCCTTCCCTAATGACAGCATGTGTGATCTGAATAAAACTGCTGGGTGTAATCAAAATCAAGAGGCCGTTTTAATTGCCTACATAAATTATAAATCAGCCTGCAGGTTAAATTTCTTGCAAGGAAAAAGTTGAAATGGGAAAAAGATGAAAAAGCTTAAATAGTCAGTTTGAAAGGCTCTCTCTCAAATGTTCAAGGTGACTGAGGTCAGAGTGACGATGACGAGGCTGTGTGTCTGCTGACAGCGCAGTGAGAAAACTGTTGGGCACTGTAAAGTATACCTTTCAATTATTCCATCTTGTAAAAAGTTCTGATATAAAAGTAAGTGTAAAGTCACTTATATTTACAAGAGAGTCTGGTTATTATAAATGTAAACAGTTAGTATGTGTGATTTTCTGAAGTTACCTTGAAAATTGGCACTCTTTTCTGTCGTTGTAATGAGCTATCTCCCTCCGCAGGTGCCGCATCCATCTCTGTAAATGCAATAAAAAAATAAAAATAAAAAACATGAAATCATTGCATGTGTGTGCACTTGTGTGTCATTTACATACTTAATCCCAGTTACATATTTAGGTGATTGTAATAAAAACATTTTCAGGCCTTGATATGGTTTACAACTTTGCATAAATGGCTTCATGCTGGTTCAGACTTATGTATGTGTGTTTAAAAGTACATGTACAGTTGTTCTCACCCTCCTCTCATCCTCACTGGCTGCTGAGAAATACCATGTCCTGTGTTTCTTACTGAAGTGGACGATCTTAAAAGGAAACACGTTACTGGACGTGGTTTCTTCTGCTGCTCTCATTACCCTGCGAGGGAGGACAGATGTATTTTGGTTGGAAATATTTGCAAACAAAGTAGAAGTTCTACTTTGCAATTCATGCTGTATCAAATTAGCATATATAAACTGACTTGGGATAAACTGCAATGACAAAGAGGCAATTTTCTGATCCTAAGTGCACAGAAGTCCTTGTCGGTATATGAAATCATCATGCTTTTAAGGTATTTATTTGGTGTATGTTCATAATAGACTACAGCTGTTCTAAGTGTAGGAGTATGATAACATATAACATTACTAAAAGGCAACTACTGGAAATTCAACTGACCTGTTGTAGCCGTTGAGAGAAAACGCCCCCTGTGGTGCAGCAGAGGTACTGGTCTTAAAGTAGTACACACAGCCTTTGTGGATGATGGTGTACCTTAGTGGCCCTGCGAAACAGGCAGCGAACAATCAAACTGTTAGTTTTAGAGGTAATACATATGAGGAAGCTCTTGACATATTTTTAACCTGATTAAAGTGTAGAGGTTACAGGATCGACATAGATAAGACATTCTGAACAGTTTGGTCCATCATCATATGAACTCACATTTCAGGAGGCTGAACTGGCTGCCTCCCTTTTTATGGAGGTACCCTGCAATTGTAACTCCTCCTGGCATGGTGAGGAGGTTCTGAGCCCCGATGGCTCGCATCGGCACCGGCCAGCACACCTCTGGAGACGACATGGTTCTACAGGAGAAAAACAATGAGAGGCGAGGAAAAGTCAATCAATGACAGATGTGACAACCAGACAGGGACAAGCCTGACATCCCTCTGGGAACAAATCTGCATGTACGCGATATTTTAAACAGCAATAATCTAGCAGCACTTTGAGTTCTGAAGAAAGCATTCATGTGGTTGTTGTTAAGTCAAAAATGAAGAGGGTAAAACTGCTTTAAGATGCTCAGACAGGGAAATAAACATCTCCAATTAAAAAGAAAACAACAACAACAACAAATGTGAACGCCTTCACATCTGAGCTGTGCCAACCACTTGATCCAGGTTAGTCAAAACTCCATAACAAAGGTGAGTTATTTCTCAACACTAAAGTGATATAAAGGTCATCCAGATCACACTCATCAAGTCATTTATCAGTCCACAGAAAAGAGTGCTGCACATTTTACCTCTGCCTGTTGACACTGTGGTAAAAACACCTTTTACTTGGCAATTAAAAACATGGAAGACATTTTAACAGTACTTATAGTTTATTTTGATACATGGAAACTTTATTTTACTAGCTGACCAACCATCTCCAAAGAAAAATATTAAAAAAGGAGGCAAACTGTGAGGGAGGTTAAAGGACACAAAGAGCCAAGTAAAAGAGATGTCTATCAAACTGAAGATAGCAGACACACAGTATGGTTTATTTATATAGCGCCAATTCACAACAGTCGTCATCCCAAGACACTTTCCAAAGAAAAAGTGCAGGTCTAGACCACGCTCATTGTTTGATGAATTATCAAGACCCAACCAAAGATGGGATTTGGCCCATCTCATCTAACATGAGTGACAGTGGCAGGGAAAAACATCCTTTTAACAAAAAGTCAACAGATATCAACAGTCACTGGGCAAACGACCTTGTCTAGGTGCTGAAGCCGTTTCATATATCATCCCAAAATATCAAGAGAAAAATGTCACTGATTTGACCTCCAATTATCAATCCAACAAGCTCATTTATGGATCCAAATTTTGCATGAACTTGTTTTTGTCTTTATCTGGTTGTCTGTTTATCAGCTCACATTAATGAGCAGGTGGAACAAGAAGGAAAGAGACACTGATGCCACTCATGGTTGTCTACAACACTTTGTTTATATACTGAGTAGATATAAAGTTCATATTTAATGAAATGAATATTTTTGATCATTGCGTTGATGCTATTCTTGCCCTCTTTGATTACCTGGGTTTGAAATATTCTGGATTAGTAAAGCAAAAATTACTTTCCTCTATCTTCTTTAAAGTTGATTAAAGGTATTAGGATCCCATATCAGAAATATTAGTCAGTAAATGATCTTGGTTCTTCCTACCTCCTTTTGAGCCTCCTGCTGATGCTCTTAAATGCTGTGCTCTCCCTCAGCAGGCTAATAGTGGAGTCTAAAACAGTGGAAGCTAACGTTGGTAGTACATCCATGCTAGGAAAGTCGAACCGACAGCTGACAAGCCTCAAACTTTTTCTCTTCCGTCCGTCCTGAGTGGGTTTGCTGTTACGCCTCATCAGATCAGAACTAAGAGGGGCCTGTCTGTCCGGTTTTCAGTCTCGTCTGATCAAACTGGCTTTGATTTCACCCTCTGAAGCTCACTGAGTTTCTGATGATCTCTCTCTCTCTCTCTCTCTCTCTCTCTCTCTTGGGCTGTCTTTGTTGATTTATATCTGTCTTGCCTCCCCTCTCAAATAAACACCCAAATGGAGATAGTGGACTTACACCCAGACATTCACTTTGGACAGGAAACATGTCATGTCCATGTGCTGGGTTCAAGGCTTCACGTAACAGATATTTGTGTGTGTGTGAGTGTGTCTGCGTGTGTGTGTGTGTGTGTGTGTGTGTGTGTGTGTGTGTGTGTGAGTGGGAGCACGCAAGAGAAGAACTCAAAATTAACATCCAACTGAAGTGCTTTATCATCCAATGTGTTTACGTGTAACTTCCAGTCTATCAGCAGCATCTACTGACCTCAGAGGGAGGGACTGTGTGTGTATCTGCGTGTGCATGTGCATGTGTGTTTATTGAGTCCAGGAATGAGGACTATTTACCAGGACTTCTTGTAAAAATCTGCTTCCTTTCCCTGAGATAAAAACCTGCAGGGATGGCTGTTTGACGACTCAACTGAGACTGAAATAAATCCATCCACGTACAGCTTCTTTAAACGTGATGTAACTCTGACGATGACTGACCGGCAGATTGACATTTGATTATATTAAAGGGCAGTTTACTTAAGCAACAGAATACTTCATCTGAAGTGGTCTAGATCACAGAATATGTCCAAGTTTGTTTGTATGTTATCTACGGACTGGTTCAGATTATAAAAGCAGCAAAACTACTCTTTCCATTAGTTTTAAAGGACTAACAGGAACCAGAGTCAATCTTAAACTTCTGAAAGATGGTGAAAATTGACTCCTGTACGTGCAGGAGGAGGATTAATAATCAGTTGGAGTGTGATAAGTATGAGTGAGCATGACTGAGCATTTAGTCATTATTACAGTCTCCTCCTACATACTTGATACACATCATGATAAAAATCTTGACAAGAATAGAGAAAAAATTTTGAGGAAATTAAGCAAATAATACCCGTCATCAGTTTTCTGCTTTTCTTAGTAGCCACATGACCCACAGGATTAACCACGAGTAGCTGCACTTTGATTTCCAACTAAACGAAACACAGTTATATGTAAACATGGATAATTTCCTGGTGTTAAAACTGTCCAATCTAATCAAACCCTTGAAAAGATTTAAGACTCATTAAAAACAACACGCTCTGTATCTGAAGCTAAATGTGCACAGTAATCAGTAATCAGCTCGGAGACCACAGTTATTCCTGCTAAATTTCACAGAAATCGAGCAAGAAACAGTAATATGTCACTAAACTACTAAATTGGATTAAACTACCCTCATTTTGAGTTGAAGCTTTGTTATTACTCTGCTGGCACAAAGTTTAATCATGTGTCAGGCTGCAAGAATGTAGAGTAAAGGGAGTCAGAATGGAGAGCTGATAAAAAACTGGAGGGAAGAAGCCTGGGTGAGACTCCATAAATCACCAAGGTGGAGCTGTAGCATGTTCCCTTTGGGTGCCCTGCTTTGTGTGTGTGTGTGTGTGTGTGTGTGTGTGTGTGTGTGTGTGTGTGTGTGTGTGTGTGTGTGTGTGTGTGTGTGTGTGTGTGTGTGTGTGTGTGTTTGGAAGCCTTCAAGAGGACACACAAAGGCTATCATGTGGTTGTGATCATCTACTGCACAGTTTACTGATAACTGGTGGACAAAGGCCACAACACGCACACACACACGCATGTACACACGCGCACACACATATATAAGCACAATGAGAGATAAAGGCTTCAGCTCTGCAGTCTAACTAAACCTCATCTCAATTTGCACAAGGTCAAAGCTCAGCTGCTGCTTATCGTTGCTTCAAAGGTTTCCTGATGCTCTCGTTCTCAACCTGCAGCAGACCGATCTGAAACAACATGATGGACCTCTGACTGTACACTCTGCATTCTTTTGAGGGGAGTGGGGGTGCGGGGGTCAAGGAAAGAGCCTGATAGTCTAGAACCATCTATTACTACTAAGAGACACCAGTCAGAACCTGTTGTTAACATCTTTAGATTTTCACAGGACTGGTTTCTCATTCAATTGTATTAATCACAACAATCTCAAGAGGTCTTAAAAAGAGAAGATCAAGACCACAATCTTTGTAATATTTTTCATAAATAGCTACAATTAAAATATGTTTCAGGGTTTTCTTGTTAATTTGCCATAAACTAGGCTCTTTGTAGCATCATTCTACATTATTCCTTCAACCGACAGAAACCTTAATCAGAACCAGACAGCACCTGGAGACTTTATTGGGCCTGAAAAGAGGGATGGTGTTGTATTGGGAGAGACTAGGCCTGTCACGGTATCAGATTTTTATCTTATGATTAATATAAAAATCAAATATCAAAATAAATGATAAAAATGATGCACTGCTTCAAACACTTAACAATTAAAAACTGTTCACTTACATGTTTTCATCAATTTATGATAATGTTCAAACTCCTGTTTTATCTAGATGTGAAACTACATAGTTAAACTGTGCTCTTATTTTGAAACATTGTAATTCTTGTAAGTTATAGAACTGAATGAAAACTAACAAAATAATGGTTTGAAGGTGTAAACATTCACTTCATTTGTAAACCCAAAGAGGTCTGAGCTCCAATGTTTGGATTCATCATAATTTTTTAAAAAGATTTTTATTTTTTAAATGTCATATCATCTCTCAGAGGGCTGCTACTGCTTCAGCTTTCCTATTTTTATCATTTGTGGACTTCTACCATGATCTCACAGTATTGCTGCATGCTTGTTTTAAGCACTATGTCAATATCTTATAAAACAGATAGTTATAATCAATTACAGTACAATGCTACAGCTCCAGAAGACAAATCCACAGTTTTGAGAAAATGCAATTCCTGGTAAAGCTGATGATGAACATGGATAGTCTGAATATAAAATATGACTTCATAGTCAAGTGATTAGAGACACTTCCTAAAATTCTAAACCTTTTTTCCATGATCTTAATGACTCAAATATTACTTAGATGCTCGGACTATTACACTTTTAAATCAGAATTCAACATTTCTTGAAAGACTTTTTCTCCCTGAGAATTAAACTTGAATTCTTATTCACAGATTCTGTGAAAAACCACAGAGACGTCACAGAGAAAAAAACACTGTCATCTATGAATGAAGGAAATACAGCAGTTTCATTCACTGCACTGTTGTGAAACAGTTTGAGACATACTCTGTCAGTCAGCATAAAAGCAAAATTTTACCACCCTTACTATGGCGTCATTGGCGTGAGAAACTGAAAATTAAACCTTACTTTCTCACATGGGGCATTGAATCATAGTTTAATGACAAGAAATAACAAGGAAATTGAAAAAAACGGTCAAAAGGTTTACAGGACACATCAATAATGAGTAAACATCCTTGTGTCCATGGCAACTTTATAGTTTATCGTTGTTTTATTGAACAGGAAGGTGGCTGTCACTCATATGTAGGTTGTTATCTGTCAAAAATCTCTCAGTACCAAAGAAGGTGTATAGGCTTGTTGAACCACTTGACCCCATTGCTGCTGATTTCCATCATTTGTGAGGCTGAGAGCTGATCAGAAAACAGCTGTTTACCAGGAAGGGAAGGACGGGAGCTGCTCGCATACCAGAGTCATTCAATCGTATTTCCTCTCTGGACACACTAACACACACACCTACACAAACAAACGCACACAACTGGCTGCAACAAGGTCAAGTGAAAACAAAAGCTTGTTGTTGTAGAAAAACATCAAACTTATGCCTTTTAAACCAGAAAAATCAAATCTTAACCAGCTTAGATAAGAGATGGCAGACTGATGATGGCAGACTGACCACCGCTTCATCACTAAAACTGAAACTGAAACTCGAGCAGACTCATCTTGGAAATCCCCAAGATCAATCAAACCACAGAGGAATGAAGCCTGAGGTTACGATTCTTCAACACATCATAGCATTAAAAAGGGCAAACGAGACTTACACTTGAGCTGCTTACATTTCATTGTAAATTAAGACACAGTATATGTAGGGCTATCCTATTGGTCCTCCAGACTATCCTACATCCTCACATATCCACATGAGGGTATAGGATAATACCATTATGTAAAACTTGAGAGGGAGCAGACAGTCACAGAGAGAAAAATCAGCCCATCCAAGCTGAGACATCTGATTTGATGAATGTCAACCTGCACTGAGGACATTAATTCTGTTTGCTTCAGTTTGGTTCTGATCTGATGATTTGTCTGCAGCTGTATTTTTTATTCATTTATTTGTTTTTATTTGTTAGTTTGTGCGACAAAAAAGTTTGATTAAAATATTAAACAAAAGTAAGAATATATATTTTTTATATAACAGAATAAATATACAAAATTAGGCAATTATAAGGCTTCCCATAAAAACACTGAACGCAAAAGGGTTTTTGACACTGAAACTGTTAATTTTCGTGAAGTTAAGGTAAAATATAGGGCTATAAAATATCCTACATTTTAGAGCCGTTTGGGAGTTGAGTGAGCCGGCTCTTCTTTGGGACCTGAGCCAGAAGAGCCGGCTCTCTGAAAAGAGACAAACTTCCCATCACTATTCAGTGTGTATTTATTATTTCCCTTGCCAAAATCACTGATATTGAGTCGCATCTCTTTATATTCTACAGTTCTGTATTGTTTCTTTTTAATAATCTTCATAACTTTAGAAAAGCCCATGTGGTCCATACAGGGATGAATGCACATGATCATAAAACGACAGGCTGACATATAACATTGATCTAGGTCTTTTCCTCTACAGACAGCAGATTATTACAGACAAAATTGATGTAACCTATATGAACTGAACAGAGTAAGCCAGTTTGAACAAAGTTAACAAAGTTTCATGTTGCTGAAACAGAAAATCCGACTCTGTGACACCAAAGCAAACCCTATTTACTGATGAAGGCTATGATAAACCTGATGGTTCGCAGGTATCCAGAAAACAAGCGTACTGTATTCTATTATACTTTTTTGTCAAGTAAAACTTCTTCTATGTTGTTTTGCTTACTGTTTGTGAAATCATTTTTAGGGTAAGTGGATTTAATTTCCATTATGAACTCTTTGCATCTGCTGTGGCATCATGACACAGATTTTATACAGCTGCCAGGTGCCTGTTACAAACATTTGTGTGGGTAAAGTGAACACTGTTGCTATGCAGTGAGAACAGTTTGGTTTCAATTCCACCACTGACTCCCCAAGACACACATGCAAACCCACACAACTCCCTCCATCAGATTTAAAGGTCAGCGGTAGACCGCTGTCTTGGGTGCCGGGAAGAAACGTCTGTCCTGCTCAGGAAGCAGACTGTATCATACAGAGCTAAGGTTTTACCTCACCTCCTGTTCCCCCTCGACGTCAGCTGACCACAGAGGTTCCTCCGCTGCTTTAGCTTCACATGTTCACAATGACTTGAGTATGTAGGTGTTAAAATACAAATAGAGACTGAGGGCTGATATCTTTAGAGGTCTGTGTGAGCTGTGGGGAGTTAACTTCTCCGCCTTTAGTTTTCCTCTGACCAGATGAATGATTAACCACAATTTATATGTGTAAACTGGCGACAGGAACGGGTCTCTTAAAGGGCTCGGCCCCACTGACAGTGAACATGTGGAAGACAAGAAGCCCGTATTCACAAGCAGCTGTTTTCCTTTCAGACCAGGTGGTGCCATTATTGACAGTTTTTTTCCCCTCATGACATTATTAGGTGAGATAACCTGTCAAATCAAGCACCCCGCCTTATCAAGAGATGATCAGATTGAATAGATAATTCAGTTCAAGCAAACATGCGACCTGTGAGGTGTTGCTTATATTAACGGTAAACCCCCTGCATATATGGTTTTTCAAAGAAAAGCTTATCAGTGCAGCAGAGACATTTACATAAAAGGTATGATGAAACAGAGTGTAATGTCTGAAGATGGTGAGCCTGAAAAGATGGCCTTTAAATGTTACTGAAGAACTGATTAAAGGTAAACCCATAAGCAGAGTTATCTTTTGACCCATACAGTGTTTGAATAATGATACCACAAGTGTTTAATTTATACATAAAATTATATTTTGTTTGATTTAAATGCAGTGATTCAATGTCAAAAGACATTCAATGTATTTGTTTGTCATCAACACAGTGAATTAAGATCTGGCTTTTAAAAAATCTTGTAAAAATAAGTCTTGAAAAGAAGTGGTCATCTTCTATATATAACTAGGGTCGCTGTGTATTCAGGCCATTATGATTCGTAGAAATAGTCCGTTTTAATACTAATGGTCTCGTTCGCTTTATGAGTCATATAGAGACAATTTTAATTAAGTCTGTTTCATAATCAGCTGAAAATTTCCCACTGTGGCTTTAAGGCGACAAGAACAGCTGTTTATCAGACAATGACCTAACCATATGAGTCGCTTTCTTAGAAATAGGCCAAACTAGTTTAGCGCACAGCAAAAACGGTCATCTAACCGCCTGGAAAGAATAGAATAATTCACATTACCAACTTCAGGGTTCAAATGCAGGACAAAATGCAGAGCTTAAGTGGATTAACAGTCAAGAAAGCTTAAAAGAAGACTGTAAATGTTATAATCTTTTTACAGGGCAACTTTATGTGTGTTTTATAGGAGTGACCAGCCTGAAGTGACCTGACTTCAACCATAAAGAGAATTAGATATGAGTAATGCAAGTGCAGGAATAGTATCATGTGGCAGAGACATTTTCATGGGAAGAGATTTCAAACACCTCTAGTGTGGTTTTATGAATGTATAGTGACCTGATCAATGAGGTCAGCTAACATGTGATGTAAATTACAGTTTGCTGTTGGAGGATATGAATTCCACCGGCTTTAGGGACCACACGTTTCGGTGGCACTTTATAGGATTCTTTGGTTCCTTCTTCACAAACAAAAAAAACAGAACAGAAACAGAAAGTCAACGTTTACTCTACGCAAAAACGCACCTGCAGCTGTACACTCAAAGAAAGGTGAAACCGTAATACCAGGTCCTCTTTCTTTGCACATGGCTTCCCCTACACATCATCACTTCCTATGTCCAAATTTGACCATGTCACTTCACAGGAAGGAGTCAAACGGCTAAAGAAAGGATTCAACTCAGACCAGCTGACAAAAGCTGTACTTCACTTAGGCTTTTGGATAAAAAAAACATAAAGATGAATAAACTACAATCACATCTATGTTTCCTTATAGAAGCTGAATGCACTGACAGTAAAAACAGTAACACCAAGGACTGAAGTCAGGCAGATGTAGAGAGAGTGCAAGAAGCAGGAAGAGCGTTGAGATTTTGCATTGACTTGCAAGCCCACCTGCTGCACTCCTCCTCCCCCCAACAAGGGGCTCAAAAATGAGAACACATTTCCTGTAAATGTGGCCTTTTCTTTCTCTGCCTCTGACACATGGCTTGCGGAGAAACAACAGCAATGACAGCTGACCGCTTAGGCCAGAGTGGAAACGTCACGGAGCACTCAAAGCACTTAAATGCATTTTTTAGTGTGTTTCTTTCCAAAGCCTTTGTTCATACTTTAAGTTAAAAACTACAGGCTTCTTTTTTTGGCATCAAATGTTTACAACTATAATTTAATCTTCACAACCCAGGTTTGATCTGCGCTTCTACAAGGCTCTATGTCTTTAAAACTACCTACCAAATGATTTATACTGTATGTACGAAGGTTTGGTACAAAGTCTGAGTAGCAGCCAAAAGTTGTGGGGAAACAGATCATTAAGTTCAGTGTTGTTGTTGGTGACACATGTAAACAAATCCCAGCCTTCTCTGCCACTTGATTTTGTCGCACGATTTGGTTTTCTTTGACATTATTTCAGGAGGTTGAATCACATTTTCAGCGTAAAAAACTTGGTTTCTGAAAGAACCTAGTTTCCTCCCACAGCTGTCAGGTGTCTGCTCAGATTATTTTCCCTCTGTGATATGTAAACCTCCTCATGGTGCGTTTTCTTCCCCTCACAACAGACACAGTTTTCTGTTGGTTATCCAACCACAATAGCATAAATTTAAAATGCACTGAACGACTTTTCTTATGTATGATTATCAGGAAAACTGAATGAGTGTTTACTCGTTCTGCTCCTATCATTTTTTTCATAAAGGTTTAATAGCAGAGCTGAAAGGATCAAGTTGTTGAGGCTAAATAAAACTAATATGGCAGACTTGTTTATTTCATTGATGTCCGAAATCTGAAAGTTTAATTCTCCACTTCAAATCTAAAAACAGTTATGGAGAACAAGACTAACGAATGAGTAAAGAAAAAAAGCACAGCCGCTACTTGGTTTATTTTGTTTTTTCTTTGTAATTTATAATGATACAGTTATGCAGCCTGATCTTAGAGGTTAAAAATCACAACAAGAAAGAAAGAAAGAAAGAAACGATCCTCTCAAACTCACAGGAGATAGTTTGATGTGTAATCAGCATCTATATTTACAGATACATCTATACTTTCACCTCAGCTAAGAAGCACTGCAGCAACTTCAACATTATTTGAAGTGACATCCCACCATCAAAATATATTTATAACACATAACAGACCTGAGAGCTTCTTCCATAAGTTTTGACATTTGCTCTTTGATTTTGGACACATCTGATCCAGGACATGATCTTCAGTGAACCCTACTGTACTTTATCACATTCTGACCATATACACCCCCTCTGAACTCAGGTCAGAAACGTCCTTGACGCCTTGACTTGATAATTCTTCCCTTTCTCCTTTTTGTGTTTGTGTTGCTCAGGTTTACTCTTTGTTTCACTAATGTCTTACTCTATGGATAATGTCTCTGTCCTCCACTTTGAGGCCTGTGTCCACAACCAATATTGACCACCCACTTTCACACAACATTTCCTTACTTTACAAACTGGACTTGGATCTCTTCTTTTAACACTCCGCTGCACAGAGAAGGAGTGAGAGAAAAAAAGGTACAGTGTGTACACTGCAGCTGCAGCGTAGGTGTTCAGTCAGCTTTAACTGAACATATTATAGTTTTTAATGCAAAGTTTCATGTCCGGTGAAAGCTGTCAGGATGCGACTACTTCAAATGTGTCATGAGAGAATATGTTTACCGATGATTTCCTTAAAACCCACTCCTCTTCTCTTTTCTGGGCTCTGAACGCTTTGATCGAAACTACTTTGCTGACAGGGTTCACAAAAGAAGGTTAGTTTACTAATGAGTAAACTGTTAGATTATAATCCACAAGACTGAGGAAGAAATCTCAACAGCAAAAAGTTGAATCACGCCTTTATCGTTTGTTGCTCTAGCCCACAAAAGGACAAACAACCCATGTTTATAAAATCACAGTAATCTTTTCCCATGAAACTGAAACGACATTAAGAAAATGTGGAGGCCGCCTTTTATCCTGAAATCTCTTTAAATTCTGTGATTTCACGATATTACATAAAGCGAATGGTTCGTGATTTGCTTCAGTTTCAGATTCAGTTCCACAAATCCACTGCAGAGACTCTGATACACAAACACATCAACACTGTACAAGCACAGACTTTTCACTCCTCCTCTCAGATTACTTTTGCATATTTTAAACATTTGTGAAGATTATATTTCAGCACATTTCTGGGTCTATATTTGATTCTAACTTATTTGTTTTCTTTGAGATACCTGAATTTAAAAACAGCATTTTGATGTTGATCACAGCATCCTATAATGTGCTCATTTTTTGTGGCATCTTTGCTGTTATGTGTGAAACAAGGCCAAGCAGATGAACAATTTAAGAGAAAAAGCGTCATGATAAAGAAGAGGGTAAAGAAATATAGAGAAATAGCTCAAATTTGGAGATTCTTCAGAAGGAAACAGGCAAAGGAAACCTTAAAGTTGCTTCACTGATCCAAAGAAACTGAACCAAATCCAAAAAATCCTGATACAGACAAAGACAACCAAGAACGAAGTGATGCCAGATATCCACAACCAGCAGGGAAAGCAGATAAATCCCAAAACCACACAATATAATCTCACTTAAATAATGATAATGATCTCGATAAGGACAACCTGCAGATAGCTCTTTTGGAAATTCAGCCTCAGAGCCAAAAAACAAAAGTCAATGAGAAAATGTACCAGGCTCAGGATGGAAGAGACATAAAATGAACTTACAGGACATCCCTCTGTTCCCGAATACACATCCTGGTGCTTGGCTTGGAGCTCAGCATTAACGACTTCTTCCTCAGGGACGGGCCGGACATGTCAGCAGACATGAAGGGGGTACCACAAAACAAAAAAACACCATACTTTTCTAACGGCACGCGGTTTTAGTTGGACGGAGTCACGGTTGGATATGTTGGAGCAAAAATTCAAAAGCGACAGATCAAAGTTGTGTTTCGATTTGGAGGAAGGAAAAAAAAAGAATTCAGATAAAAGAATAAAATGATAATCAGTTAAAAAAAGAGGAAAAATGAAGTATTGGCTGGAGGAGCAGATAAAACAATCAGTCTTGATGGTTAGGAAGTCTGTTGGTTGTGTGAACCCTGATACTCTGCCAGTCATTTCCTCCTCAAGCCCTGGCCTGCTATTGGTCGACAGGCAGTGCGAGTTCCTTCCTGCTTCCTCAGAGCGAGAGTTTGATTGGCTGCTGCATAAACCCACACAACTTACTCACTCGGACACACAGGACCGGAGAAAGAGACCGGGGGACTTTCCAACCTGCAAGGGTGGAACAATTCGGAGGTCCAGTGTGCGCTCGCCCACACACACACACACACACACACACACACACACACACACACACACACTGAAACAACACTGCCAGTAAAGTGAAACTGGCTGTTCCTGTGCCTGCGACCTTGACTAGCTTTAAAAATGCCCCTGCATCCTGATGTCGGAGATACTTTCTATATCCCTGTGAGCTCTTTGTGACGCCACAAAACAAACATATTTACTGAAGGAAGTGGTTTGTTTCTTTCACTCAACTCGGTTAGATAAGTTTATCCTGATGGCTCACCGTGTTGCCAAAACTGTCCAATCAATACATGAAGTCAGTCTTTACAAATGAATGTTTATTTCTCGTAGTTTGTCTTTCAATGATCAGTAAGAAGAGAATCAGACCATAACTAAAGAGGACAAACATGATTACAGGTGAGGATGCACTAGTTATCTGTCAGAAGGCAACGAAAAAGGTGTGAGAGGAGAGGAATAACATCCATGACGGGAAGTTATCTGTTTATAGAGGCTGGTAAAGCAAATACACTTTCAATAAAAGCTGATGGGTTCAAGGATTCATTTATAAAAAAATGGTTTCTACCTCTTTTGCTGTTACCACAGACCTGAACACATACTATGATAACAAACATCTGTAACTGAATTCAAACATCCAAAATGAAAAATCACTCCAGACATCTATCATTTCATTTTGACCCTCCAAAAATCTATTTGGACTTGAGACAACTTTGCTGTAGATATACTATAAAAAAGAACATTTTCCAAATGAGAGTTCTGATACTCAAAAGGTCCATCATGAAAGAGGTGGACATCTGAAATGACAGGACTGAAACCGACAGGATTGTGTTTGCTTGAAACATCAAAACCGCTAGTCAAAAAACAAAAATACTCTCTGATACTGAAATTTACCTCCTTACCTGCAAGATTCAAGTTTGAGTGTCTGCATACCGAGAATTACACTGCACTTTTTATTTCTGTATGACAAGAATAACCACAAGGCTAATATGAGGTCAAGGTATTTATTTTTTACTACGCCTGTGAGCGAGTGAGCGACTAGGTCTCATTGCGCAGCAGAAATAAGTGAGTGGTGTAACTCTTACATTTGGGGTTTAGAGTTTTAGGTTATTCATAGTCTCTCTGTTAAATTGACGTGACTTTAATTCTCTTTAATTCTTTCCCTCCTGTGTTTCTGAAGAGGTGTAGAGTAATTTATCAGTAGCTGTACTGAGTTCAATGATGCTGCACTTTGCTTCCTTATCTCCTTATCTCTCTATCTAGAGCATTACATTCAACATTACAGCCAAGTATAGAACAGTTACATTCTGCTTTATATTGGTGCATGGTTTACAACTTTTATGTGCGAGCTAGAACCTTGGACCCCACCTATACATAATCTGATAAATCATTAACATTTTTTTAGCCTCTGTGTATATCTCCATACAGTTACACACACACTATATACTCATATAAAAGAAAAGCAACTACAAAACGACAGAGAAGCAAGTGAATATATACGCTTAAAGGCAGAGGTGGGGGAAAGTCCTTATGTTGCAAGTCCAAGTCGAGTCTCAAGTCTTTGCTCTCAAGTCCGAGGCAAATCCAAGTCCTTTGCTCTCAAGTCTCGAGTCCAAGTCCGAGTCCTTAACGTTTCTTTCGAGTCAAAAACAAGTCATATCAAAGCCATAAACCATTTGTTATATGTAAAGATTTACATAAATCATGAGCATTTTTCACTATTTGCATTTATTATCAAACAAGCGTTCTTGTTTGTGTTAAGTTACATAGTGCAGCTTTAACCAAACTATTTTACATGTCATGCAAAAAATAATCAGATAAACTTCAATAATTGGAAACTTAGACAATGTGCACAAAAATAAGGAAGACTCAAATACAATTAAACATTAAACTGATACTCTAATTCACTGTTCCAAAACAAAACAAAAGAGAGAAACAAGGCAACACGTGGAAACAGGCGGGCAATACTAGTGAGTGATTTATGTTCAGTCCTCCCGGTGTTGTCGTTATGAGGGAGGCTAGAGTTTGAGACAGTGTTGCCAAGTTTCGTGAGAGAAATAAGGAAACAGACCTCCAGAAACAAGACAAAAACAAGGGGAATTTTTTTGCGGGAAATAAACAGACTTGACAACACAACACGGTGTTACCAACGGCCGTAATTCCTGACTATTAGTTGATGCGACACTTTTTAAACGGTTTGGGCTTGCTGTAAGGTATTAAGTGACTTGAAAAGACTTGACTTGACTTTTCAAATCACTGGGCTCAGGTCAAGTCAAGTCAAGTCAAGTCAAGTTTCAAGTCTTTAGCAATCGAGTCCCAAGCGAGTCCAAGTCTTTTCTTGATTTCATCAAGCAAGTCAAAAACGGGACTCAAGTCTCAAGTCGAGTCGTCAAGCCCCCACCTCTGCTTAAAGGTATGAAACACAAGGAGGCCTTTTAAAGGACCAATGCAATAAAAAGGATCATTTATTTCATGTATATTTACTTACACTAAATCCACTACATCTTATATTTTAACCATGTTTGATTAATCTATAGATGGTGCAAAGATAATTAACACTTTATGCTCCCTGTTCTTAAACACACAGCACAGTTTATAGATGCGGCTGAAGCTTCTTGAAAACATATAAACTGCTCAGTTTTAAAGTTAGAGGTGTTAGATCAGAATCAACTATCAGTGGCCCGACAACAACTAAAGAAACTTGTTTTCCTGTAAATGTGCTCCTATGTAACCTCCTGCAAAGTGATAATGCGCAACCCAGCAGCACAAAATTCTTCTACTGGTCATGAAACCTCAAACCACGGTCCGCAGCAGCTAAAGCTGTGGGGTGTTAAAGCATGAAGGCTGAAGTTAGAATTGAAACCGACCAAAGAGCAGCTTCTCACGCTACTGCAGAATGCTGATACTTTCTTATTGGTATCAGTACAGTCATCTTTACACAGCAACACTCAAAATGTTATGACCGAAGATTATGCAAGCTTCATGGGACATTCAAAACAGAGAAGTCTACTCTTGACTGGATCTCAATATTTTTAAATATCATGCTTGATGTGAGAAAAGAGTTTCATTCCAGAGACACCTATGCTTCTTTCACACATGCACCCATAAAATATTCCAAAACATTTCAGAAGCTCCGCCCCCAAAATTTCCAAAGTTGTTGCCAACAATATTCTCAGTCAAACCAATGCAGAGACGCTGGAGCACACGCGTCTGTTTGCTCTCTCTTTAAAGAGTATCTTCTGCTGTAGCTGCTGCAAAACTCAACTGCGAGAGTGCTGACAAAGACGCGAAGGAGAGCCCACAGCACCAGTTTTAAAGTCTCAGAGTTGGCTTTCAGTATCTTTTAGAATTGATTTGAGGATTTCTTTTTTTTACCTGTTTTTAAAACTCCAAATTGTTTTTGTTTCAACTTATTTGTCAGATTTGTTTTGTTTTTGTTACATAATTGTTGTATGAAAAGTGCTTTATAGTAAATAGAGGTTGGTAGAGAAGAAAGAAAGCTATGTTTCCACGTTAACATGCAATAAAACCAAACAGAAGTACTGAGTAGATGTAAATAACCAGAAGCCCATCACTTTGCAGTACAAATAAACTAAATTTCCATGAGCATGTTGAGATTATGACACCTGGGTATCCTGAACAGAGTTCCTTACCATGGAAAGTTTTGTCAGAAACCTTCATTTTCAATCTAAAACTCTGTTTGTATTTGAATGAGAGGCCAAAACAGAAAACAACCCCCCCCCCCAAAAAAAAAAAAAGGAAAAAACATGCAGGTAGATGGGACCTTGGAGCACTGAGTGTTACTAAACAATAGCTATTGTGTGCTTAGACACTGAAAACCTTGAACTGCATTAATGTGTTTGTAAAATCTGCTCATGGGCGCCATTGGAGTACGTTGAACCATTTCAACAGAAAAATCTGTAGGTTTAAAAACTTAAAAACACACATCTATAAGTTTGCTGGATAAATAATTGGCTTAAGGTTCTGACTTAAACACAAAACAAGGGAAAACTGGCTTTGTAAGGTTTGATGTGGGTGGGTGAGGTGGTTTTCAGTTCCCCTAAAATAAAAGGATAGGGGTGATAAACACAAAGAAACAAGCACAAAAGTGAATTATTCTCAGTTCCTGAAAAAGCGACACCTTTCCAAAACCATACAGGTTTTTAAGACTGTTGGAATTTGTCCTTCTCAGTTCCTAAAACTTCAACTGTTCATGAGAGCTGTCTTCATTAGCACTGCTAACCACATCTGAGTTGCAGCTTGGAGCCTTTGCTTGCAGCATCCATTCTGGATGCATGCAAGATGACGTTCATCAGCTCTCAATTGATCCCATTGATCCCTCATTACCATCCTGATTACTAAACTTTTTTGGGGGTAAAAGAAATTAGATCAGTGTGCTACATGAAAACTTGTCATCCAATGTGACCACACAGCATGAATGTGACCATTAAAGCCTCCAGAATAAAGTAACTCTGATGTTATTGCTAACACAGTGTTCAAACTCTTGTCTCCTGTGTGCATGTTCTTTGTTTACTTTCTTGGCCTATGTAGGCCCACTAGGTGTCCATGTATATCTTCATTTCCTGACTATTTCGCAATCTGCGGTGAGAGCAGGTTTCTCTCAGTACTCATCTGCTGAGGTTTGACTTTTATCTCTAACTTGTTAACTTCAGTTTCAGTTGAGTGTGTATACAGTATTAAGAAATATAAGCTGGTAGACAAATGCATGTTTTAACCATGATGTAGGGTCCAACCTTTAAAGGACTGGCTTGAAAACCATACCAACCATCTCAAAGAGCAAACGGTGATTAGCTTGTTGGCAACAGTTGAGAAACTCTTTACAACAATCTGCTTTTGCATACACATGTAGAAATGAAGAAAGGCACCATTGAAGAGATTTAAAAGATAATTGGTTATTGAGTGATGCACACATATACATAAACAACCACCTGTAGTTCTAGCTTGATTTTGATTGACTTGATGGACCAACAGGATTAAGTCAAGGGTAAAGCATGCTTTATGGTTTTCACAGGCTGATACTAAATTTTCTGTGATTTTTACTTTGAAAAATGTACTGTAGTTTTATTTCTATCTTGAGGTTGACCGTCATCCTGAATGGCAGAATTTGTAGGATGATTCAAAATAACCCTGTCATCAAATTAAACTGCTGGGCAACTGGTAATAGACAACATTTCTCACATTTCTCTCGTCATAGTCTCATTTGAACAAACAAAACAAGCCAAAAAAGAAACAAAAAGAGCTAAAAATAACATGATAAAAAAGCAGAACTCATCAACTAAATAATCTGCAAAAGTGTAGAGAGCTGCTCTGACTGAATGTGGAACTCTCTTCCAACAGCACTGCAGCAACCTTTAGAAATAAGAAAAGTAAAAGCACACAGCTGTCGTTAAAACTTTGAATTTGACTCACCCATGGAGTGCTGTGTCAGTTGTGTAGCTCCTCTGTCTGTGTCTGTGTCATCAGTGGTCTGAGCCCTGCAGAGCTCCGTTTCAGCTCACTTCACTTCCTGGCGTGGCGATTCAGAGCTACTGTATGAAGTGTCATGACACCCTCCCTTCAACCACAAAAGAAACAGGCTGCAGCGCTCATTCAAACACAGACAAGCAGACACATAAACCAGTGAGCTCACTATAAACGCCACATTTGCTTCTACTTACTGAGCAATCTCCTGAGCCACATTAACTGTTATTTTAATGTGTGTCATATGAACTCTTTCAAATTTGGGAAGTTTACATTCAAACAGTGACAGTGCTCACTTGTGTCAAGTAAAACTGACTGTGTGACGCCAGCCATCCTATCGTGAATGACTTCCCCTTCACACGGAGCAGGACCACTCCTCCTAACATTAGCTCAGCAGTTATACCATAAAGACATCTACACACACCAAACTAGGCTTTATATCTAAATTGAGTCTGAATGTGGTGGAGTTAAGAATGAGCAGTACACACAAAAAGATATAAATGAAAATCTCAGGTATACATCCAACACTATACATGTTTGTGCAAGGCTTAAAAAGTGAAATTCACAGTGGAAATAGTGCTGCAGAGGAGGTCGTTCATCCTCTAGTGGACACAAATTTAAGCGACAATTTGAAACCCAAATACACCCTATATTATCTCTCTACTTGAGGCTCCTATAAGAAGTTTTTTACATCTATGGGATAGACTGAAAAGTGGACGAAGAAGTATATTTATCCCTTTTTATAATCCATCCATCCATTTTCTACCGCTTATTCCCGTTCTCGGGGTCAAGGGGTCACTGGAGCCTATCCCAGCATTTTCGGGCGAAGGCAGGGGACACCCTGGACAAGTCGCCAGTTCATCACAGGGCTGACATATAGAGACAAACAACCATTCACACTCACATTCACACCTATGGGCAATTTGGAAGTGGCCAATTAGCCTAACCCCACTTAGGCATGTTTTTGGGATGTGGGAGGAAACCGGAGTACACAGGGAGAACATGCAAATTCCACACAGAAACGCCCTGACCCAGATTCGAACCCAGGACCTTCTTGCTGTGGGGCGACAGTGCTAACCACCACACCACTGTGCCGCCCTTTTTATAATATTAAATAAAAACAAGGCTATGAGCAATGTAAGTGAAGATTTTTGTACCCCGGTTTTTTAAAGCCTAAAATCTGTGTAAGGGTGTAGGTGTCAACTGGCCACCTGATATACAGACCGATTTTTACAATGCCCACATAGAATATTCACAGTTAGTGGCACATTTCACCGTCAAAAGTCAGCAGGATTAGATCTTTTTCATCAGATACCTCTTAAAGGATATAGAGGACAAGACTCAGAAAGACTGTTTCGTTCAAAGAGGGCGCCAAAATTAACAAAAGTCAAAAGTCTTTCACAGGAGCTTGAAGTGTGTTGTATTTATTCAGTACATGCTTGGTAAAAAAGCAGCACTTGGGTAATTTGGTTTTAATAAGTTGTTTGCATTAGTTGATACAAACCCTAAACTGCAATAATTGTGTTCAGAAAGTAGGTGTTTCCAGTGCAAAAAAGAAAAAAATGCTTGTGACTATATGCAGCAACGGATGTGCACCTGGAAAGATAACCTGGTGAGTGAAACTTTCTGACCTGCTGTTTTGTCACGATTCAACCACTCGGTGTTCAGGTTCAGATAATTGTCATGGTTACTTAAATTTCACTAAGGAAGTGAGAGTTTGCGAGGAGTCAGCTAATTGTTGAGTCAGCAAAAACATGACATTATAATATCATAGAGAATTCAGCGAATAGATGCTTCAGTAAAGAAAAAAAGGAAAATAGTTGTTATGGAAAATGTTATGCTGATGATTAATTGGTGTATAATACTAAGTTTGTTTAAACATGGGCCTATAGAAAAAAATGCGGGGGTAAAAAAAAATGTTTTTTTCAAAAATATCCTCTAACATGTGAACAGAGCTGTGGTTGCTCCCCCAAGAACTGACTCAGAATATAGTGCTGGGTTTGCCAGTACGCAATATAGTCACACTTCATCAGAATCTGCCTTTCCTGGGGGTCAATAGGTCAGCAGCAGCAGAAAATAATGTCAAGAGGAATCAGAAAGGAAGTGCATAATACACCCACTTTAAGTTTATTCCCAACACTGCCTGTCTTTTGGATTTCTGCCTTTTGATTAAAAAACGAGTTCACTGTCTTTGCCTGCCTTCCTGTGTATGAAATCCATTTGACTTTTTTCTGTTTCTCGGTTGCACAGATTTTATCTCTTATATAGTAAATAAAAAATCCTTTAAATGCTTAACACAGTGTTCTGATTGTACAAGGGCAAATTTGTCTTTTTTTATTAGACTGAATGCATATTATATTTTCATAGTGTCAGTGTGCATATATTATCACAATATTAACCGTGTATTCCAGTTTAATCGTAGGGTTATATTCTAAACCCCTGTATGATGCAACAGCATAGACAGATCTTGCAGTTACGCTGTACTTGCAATTCTATGACAGAATTTGTTCGCAGTCTCAGACAATAAATGTAATGGAAAGACTGCTTTCAAACATCTATGTCGGCCATAACCATACCTTAGGACCTCTTTTCAGTAACTAAATATTATTTTTGTGTTTCATCTCATGTAATGTTTAAAAAAACACAGCCTTCAGGGTTTCTATTTCTTTCAATTTGTCAAGCTGAACCACAGTCATCTCACTGAAAAATTATACTAAGTGCTACTTGTCTCTCTCAGTTCAAAGGGAGTAATCTAACGTCTCTGAGGCTGTATGGGAGTCTCAGTAAATAAAACTCTGAGCTTGTTTCCACCACAACTCGTCTGCCTGAGACGTCTGTGTCGTCTGGTCTTTGAGCTGGTTGGGAGGACTGGAAACACTTAACCGCAAGATAAACAATCCCTGTGTAAAACCAAAGTTTAACACACACTTACTGCTGAGATTGAATAAAAGCATCTTGGACTAGTATAATTAAGATTTAGAAAAAGGTTTAAAAAATTGTCTTAAACCCATATTTTTCTCCAATCAGTCCTAAAGCACGTGCAGATGCTCAAACCTAACTGTAAAGAAGCTAAAATTAGAGGTCAAATACCTTTGCTGTGATGGCGAAGACTTGCCGGGTTCAAGCTCCTGCTCTGCTGTAGCTGAATGGTCTATAGAGAACTGAGGAGAAAACCAAAGACACGCCCACGCAGCGTGGTGACCGCAGCTGCTCAGAAATGTTGGAGCAATAAAAAGGTGGAAAAAACGGCTTGAGTAATGCTCATATACCATAGATCTGTAAATGCAGATACCTGACACACTTAAAATCAAAAACAAAAATGACTATCCTTAAAAATGTAACCTTTGGTCAAGTTAATTTTAAGTTCAAATAAAGCGTCTGAATCAGCCTGTCCAATCAGAGCGGACCCGGCACATGCAGTCACAACCAGTCATTACATTCCTTCAGCCCTGCAGTGATATTGGCTCGTCTGCTGTCTCAAAATTAAAGTGGCAACCCATAAGGCTCCCAGTTGTATTTAGTTGCCCCGTCTTAAGAGCAAATCTCTCCCAGCTGTGGTACTGAACCCTCAAGGGAGAACATAAGGAGTGCAGACTCTTGCCTATACTTAAGTATGAAACATCAAGCTGCTAATCTCATGTGGATGAGGAGCAGGCTAAAAAAGACTTAAATGTGAATTTGTCATATGCAACATACCAGGTCTTCATTGAACTATTTTCAAACATCAGTATATTTTATCATTTATTTCATTAAAATATTTATCATTGATATTGTCCTTAAAAAAATAATACCATGAATTCAAGGCTGAGGTCTTTGACTTTGGTTGCCCCAGGTCATAAAACGGAGGAGAGATAAAGAAGCAGACTCCTAATGCAAAGTTAGAGCTTGTGCCTCTACAGGTGACCAACAAATCGAACATTTTTACTTTCATATATTTATACGAACTGTTCTTTTAACCATTTTCATTCAGTACTTTAACTTATGATCTCAAAATTAAAACGTACCAAACAACCGTTGGACAAAGCAGTGTCTTCTCCAGCTTTAGTTATACAGCCAGTGATAAAGATCAATTATAACTACACTGTGTTTGTTACATCGGGATGGATTATTGACAATGTTGATGAGGTTTTCTTAAAAGACACTCACAGATAAAGGCTTCTTTTTCTGTTGGTACTAAAGCTGCTGTACTGCAGTGGATTTGAATGTAGAGGAGGTTATAAGGTTTTGTCTAATAGGTGTATATCTTTAGTCAAAAGTAAATAGTTAAATATGCAGACAGAAAAAACTGTTATGGTGCTTATTTAATCTCTGTGTGTGGGAGGCTCCTAAAAATAAACATGCAATCTGTCAAATGTCAGTCTCCCCATCAATGAGAAACCCAGTTTTTAATACGCTCTATCCTCCAACCTGCAGTACCTCTCAATACCACCCACTCACCTCCCCACATCCCCACCACATGTTTGCACAAACACCTACACCTCTTTTACCTGTCTGCCCCCACCTTTCAAGTCCCTTTGACAGAGGAAGAGGAAGACAACAACATGTAAATCAGTCTTTGCTCACCTCCTCCTACACACTTAAGAAGAAATTCATTTCAAGCAGCAGTGAAAAAAACATTTTGTTTTGTCAAACCAAAGAAACCTTTTGTCAAGGTGCCCCCAAAACTCCCCAAAAAAAGATGTAGGTGGCAAACACTGGCCTAATTCCCATGTCAGTGTGAAAAAACACCAAGGGTAGAAAACTAAACCCATAAATTTACCTATGAGAGAACCTTGACTTTATCAATGATAACTCATGGTGGATTTATATCCACTAACTTTTACCACATTTTTCAAATATACTGGAGATTTTACAGAGAAGCTGTTGCTTTTCAACTCTTTAAAGAAAATAAAACATTGTGTCAGCATCTGTATGTCCTGATTCAAAGTCCAGTGAACAAGCACAGTGGCTTTCCCTACAGCACAAATCTTTCCTGTGGCATTATTTTCGTGATTTCCTGTTGAGTAGTCACCAAGTTTTCACCACTGTTGACCCAGTTCCATTTTTTCCATTCAGAAAACACGCGAAAGACGATGATGGCAATGAGCTTTCAAGAACGGTTCAAAAGTGAAAGTTTTTCACTCGCTATCTGGTTTCAGCATTTATCCCATTTAGCACTGATCAGGAGTTTGATATTGAAATTCAGGTGAAATCTGTCCTCAGTATCTAAAGACAGGCAATATACTATACAAATACTAAGGCAGATTCTGACCCAGTATCTGGGTTGTACAACAGATTATGAAGTCAGCTACTCCTGACAGGCTGGATGAATTTCTGACATGTTAGAAATTTTGGTCCCACACTCTTACGTAATGATGGTTGAGCCAGGAGCCAGTTTTTTTATTTGCTTACTTAATTTGGCCGTATTTTAACTTCTCAAGTTTTATGGTTACTCACTTAATTCATGGGGATAACTCGCTCTATACATCACATCTATATGAGAGCTTAAAGTTGCAGATTCATGCATTAGAGAAGAGGTTTGGGACGCTTCGTTGTCTTCCCAATTAAGAAAGATTTTCAGACAATCAAAACTTTTCACTTATTTTCTTCTGAGTGAGCTTCTCTACTGGTCAGTCCTTAAACATCACTGCTGCTAATGTGTTGTGGCACAAATGTTGCCCTGTGGTTCCGATTTTTCAACTCTTGCAGATAACAGGGGTAGTGCATTGGACACATTATTGCTGTCTTTAAGTTTCATCAGTGCATCTCACAGTTAATACAGTATAACAGAATTAATAAAATGTGCAGTAATCCAGTGCACCAAAATTGATGAAGAAATTAGAGCAAATTTCCTTCTTAATCCAAATTGTGTCAGTACTCTCAGATTAAGTAATGCTGTCTCCAATAGCGCTTAGATTGAATATGGAGTTCCACAGAGATCTGTGGTTGCACCACTTTTGATCTCTGAGTTAATGCAGGTCAAATTCGTAACGCACGTCAAGTGTGATTATTTGTCCACTAATGACACACAACTCCTTCTTTTGTCTACTTGAGGTTTCTTACTGCATCTTAAAACAGAAAACTCATCAACGGCACTATTTCCTACAGTGCAGTCTGAATTGCAGCTAGTTTCAAGATGTGAAATCATAGATTGATACCCGCCTCCATACTTAATCCCATAACCACAAAGCCAACCACAAATGCTTGAGGCGTTCTTTGTGCTATTTTTCAACTCTTTTGCAATTTAGTGCATTATCTTTGGATATTAAAACCATGTAACTGCTTTTTGTACAAAGTCTTTGAGTTATTTAAGACTGGAGAAAGCGGTGACAGAAGGTCGCTGAATGGAAAGTTAGGTGTTTTGTTGTGGGCATCATTGTCTTTCAGACAAATAGCCGACATTTACTGTTAATGTTGGAGTGAAGGAAAAAGTGACTGCATGTTTTTTTTAAGATTACCAGTTGTGGCTCTGACCACTGTTTAAATATGTTCACACAATTAGGAGTACTGACGTATACCCGGTTTCACATGTGGTATTCAAATTTCAAGGTATATTTGGTGCTGATTAAGCGATCTGATGGCCCTTTCTGTAGGTGGGGAAAGAGAATGATGCCTGTTTGTGAACAGTTGTGTGTCTGTTTTTGTGTACACAAAAAAACATGCGGGACCAAAATAATCACAAAACTTCAGACTTCCTGTGTTTGAAGAAGTAGGGCAAGAGTGATTTCTGCATTACACTCGGAGCACAGGCGCCTTTTTCAGCTTACCTCAATGCTCTGTTTGGTGAAGGCTTGTAAAAACATGATTGTAAGCCGATACAAGAAACATTACAGGAAACACAAACTAGACGAGTTAAGTAAAGACCCACTGAAAATCATGTTTTTCTTTTTGTCTACATGTTCATATGGCCTTTTTCTGATGCTTGAGGACAAATCATGAGAAAACTAAGTGCAATATTGCATTTCTGAGTATTTCTATTCAATTCATTGCATGCAAGTGTGTAACAGAGAGGTATCACAGGTCATTCCTTCCTGCAGTTGTCAGACTCCACAACAGAAACCTCAGTGTGCAATAAATCATATTTATATATTCTGTATACATGTATATTCTGCTGTAAATTTGGAATTTCCCCTTGTGGGACTAATAAAGGAATATCTTATCTTTTATCTTCTTTCATCTTATTTAGTTTGCTGTGAACCTCTCGAAGACCCAAACGGCAGGCTCAGTGACAGTGGGATTTTCGATGTCACAAATCCATGCTCCGCCCACGGTGCTCCACTCTGTAGGCCAGACTCAGAGAAGTAGAGAGGCTGACTGCGGAACAAGTGTGTGCGGTAGCAGATTGCAATGCTCGTATGAAAGCTAATTATCATGATCCCAAAGGCGAATTGCTAATGACCTACTGGAGCTCTGCAAAAGAAAAGCCCTTGAAAATGACACAGGTAGTGTGATTTTTGCTAAAAACTTCATAATCACAATTTAGAGACCACTGAGAACACTTTCAATAGTAAAAAAAAACGAAAAAAAAAAACGTTCTGATTGGGACTTGAACTTTAAGGTCAACAGTCTCTCATACAGCACTAGCTCTGAGGGTTGGCCTTCTCAAAACAATCCGTTTGAGCTGCCTTTGCAACATCATTTCACAGAGGAAAATCAAGATCCATCGTCAGCAATCTGACACCTTGGAAGAGGTGGCTAAACTGTGGTGTTAGGTGTAAAAAAAACAGCTTACTCAGTGCAACCTTGGAACCTGGAAAATGTTGCCGACAGTGACATCAGATGAATATTAACTGTTGCTAGGGACAACTTTCCTATGGTTTATACGTCATTAAATGCGTTTCTTGAATTTGGTTGATACCTTATCAGGTTTAATACATTTTTTTCCAGTATTATGCAGATACTACACTGTGGAGGAAATATCCAATAGGACAAGGACAAGATCAAACTGTCGTCATTACAATTAAACAGTTTAATCAGTTCTTCAGCTATGTTCAAAATGAGCGTGCGCAATATAGGACTGATGAGTTATTAGTCAAATATGGTAAATATTTTAGTACAAATTTCATTGATGGTACATTTTTATCAGATAAAAACAGCTGGTAAACATTTTATACATTTATTTTTATCAATGAGCCTACACACGCAGTTGTTGGCAGTATGCAACCTGGCAGTAGGTCCAAACTAGAAGAAGTAGAGCCACAACAAAATGACAAGAGAGTAAAAATAGTATCACTGATGCTAAAGTTTTGCACTATTTAATTTCAGAGTGGTTAAATTGGAATATCTGCTGCAATTGTTCCAAGAGAGGAGAAGTCCTTCATTTTCTATGCAATTACCTGAAACGCTGAGAAAACAGCAAAAGACATGATGAGAAGTTTGAAGCTGCACCTAGCATTAGCATTAGCATTAACAAAACTGGGAGTGCTGTGGATGTGCGTTTAATAATTCTGTCATGATTACACTAAGCGATTTTCCACTGTTGTGACCATTTCAACAAAATGAGAGATTATCTCCCAAATATCAGAGGGATCAACTTTCTGATCATCATGTCTGATGGTATAACTGATCTCTTCTCCTTTGAACTGGCCAAACAGCTACCACTGTCATCTTTTGCAAGCTTAACCACCGACTGCTTCTTCAGTCAGTCTATCAAAAGCTTCCTCTTCTTCTTCTGCTAAAGCTTTCTTACACTGTCGACCTTTCAATACTTAAAGTTTACATAGTTTTCATTTCACTGGGAGTTACAAAATAAAGACGTCAGCAAACCAACACTTATGGACTTATTTCTGTAGATATTTACTATTTGTCCTCCATTTGACCTTTGTTGCATTTTGGAAAAAAACAAAAACGATCATTTTTTGGTTTCAAAAGAAGTAAAACAAAAATAAACTCAACAGCACCTGCGTCAGAGTCTATTTGTTGGTGTGTATGTTGAATGTGTTAAAGGGGATGTTACTGTTTCCCCTGTAGTGACAGTAACAAGCAGCCGTCCCACGTGTCACATCGCCGCTCCTCCTCCCACGCTTCTTGCACAGAGGAACACACAGAGCTATAATTATCTCTGACAGGAAACATGCTGAACCACACCAGCGATCCGAGCTGACTCTCACTCCGAGTCTTTGTGTCTTGGCCTCTGACTCATCTCTTCCTTTCTGTTGTTTGACTGATGCTCCCTTCTTTCTGCGCTCTTTCTCTTTCTGCTGTTTCTCACTCTGCTTCGGAAACTTTCTTTTCTGTGTTTTCTGGATTTTACCTGTTATATCTTCATCTTGGTATCACTCCTTGTGCTCATGTCATATTACTTAACCCGACCGAGCTCGAAAAAGCATCAGTACGCCTCTCCCTCTGGTTTTCACTCTTACTGTACTTGTGCACCATGCATGAAGTTCAGTTCTTAGTTTAATACTCCTCTGCAACATCTGCCTCCACCTGAGCTCAATGGAGGTCAATAAATCTGGTTTTCGATGCTCTTTACATAAAGAACAAAAAATCAGTTGGTTTTCATGAAGAACTATTTGCTGTTCAAACGTTTACTGATCGAGAGTATCGTAAGAAATGAGTTGTTTGTTTCCCCATTAGTTCTGACATTAGTCAGGACTATTCTTCCTGGGGTCCAGACTCTGATACGCAACAGTCATTGCATAGTACAACTAGAAAAGCACTCAGAGGCGCAGACCTCCGCCAAGCAGCTCACAGTATCCGGAATTTTGTCTGGATCAGGATCAACCTTTGACACCTTATAAAGCTCATTAAGATCCTTTTGTGTATTTTTTTACTAAAGACTCTGGCCATTTTTATAGAGTTAAATGCAAAAATTCCAAAATTTGCCCTATCTCACAATGATAAAGAATCCTTCAAAAAATTCCTGGATCCAGAAGGCGATCCGTATCACCACCAAAATGTAATGGGATCCTCCTGGGGCTGAGACGCACCTCTGGTGAAAATTTCAGGTCAATCCGTCTGTAACTTTCTCCATAAAGTTGTTCACAGACAAACAAACAAACAAACAAACAAACCAACGCTCCCGAAAACATAACCTCCTTGGCAGAGGTAATAAATTACAGTCAATAACAGTCAATCCATAGTACATAATTGTGTGTAGCACAATTTCTCCTTTTGCTCAAAACTATTATAAACTTGTCTTTAGCTGATTGTGAAACACTGCCTCCTGGAAAGATTTTCATGTTGATTTTTCTTGCAATTGTTAAAATGATAGGAAGCTGAAAAGAGTTATTAATCACACAGACATGTGTTGATCAAACAGTTGTATAAGAACACTGAAAACCTGTTTGAGCAGAACTAACTTTTGGGGTAATGTCTCTCCTCCCGGCTGATCAAAGCTGCACAACTTTATAGACAACGCTGTTTTACAAACTGCATACACTCATACTCTTCATAACTGATCTGAATTTTAAGGATACAATTTTCTGCTTGAATTTCAATTACTTGTTGTGCACTCCTGCCCCCGAATGCATTGGGGCTCTTTGAACTGCACAGTAGCAGTGCTCGCCAGCTGCATATGTCACACTTCCTGAAGAGGGAAAAATAATTCCAGTAAACATCATCCGTCAGCAGTTATGTTTCCTACAAGAGTTATTTTGAGAACTTCTGAGAAGACTGAGATTGAGTTGCAAATGAATCAAAAGCCTTTTTTTTTATTTGTATAAGCAGAAGAAAAATCTACATCTTTCTATCTAACAACTTTGCTTTCCAGCCCCACTGACCCCTAAATATGGGATATGAAACTGTTTATTTTCTTCTACCCTTGGTGAGATGTAAAAATCCTATATTATTCATTTATTCCTGTATAGATTTGTATTTGTCAGGAACAGATATATGCAAAAATAAACTGGGAACAGACATCCAATGCAGGTATCATCGTGTTTAAAGCTGAAGCTAATTTGCAACACCCACCCCAAAGAGGGCTTTTGTGAAGATAAAAGATAAAAATGGAGAGTTTAAATGAAAACTAGAAAAGGAAAAGGTAAGCTTGGTGCAGTATAAAATGACAAAAACATTTAGCAGGGCCATGGAGAAAAGCAGACATGAGTATCAGGAGCTCTGTTGAAGCTCAGGTCAGGAGTGTTTTTACATCAGTGAAGCAGACTGAAATCCATTCTGATGCCTATGATATACAAAAGCAAACAAGACCATCACTGATTTTTGATATATTGCGTTGATTTCTAGAGATTTGTTGGATGTGGGAGTTAAAAGATATTTCTAGGTCAAAGAGAACTCCCAGTTCTTAATAGTGGTGCTGGATCCTAATGCTGTCTGCTGCAGTTATATCACTAAAAAGTGTTTCCCCGAGGTGTTTGGGGCTGAGAACAATAACTATAGTATTGTGAGGTTTGAGTAGCATGAAGTAAAAAATATTCACAATAAAAGATCATTTGAATGTCAAGAGTCAGAGTGATAAGATATTCGTTAAAGGACACTTTTTAGGCATGTAAAAGGACAAAATAAGCAAAGATTGCTTTGACACCAAAACTGGCACAGACCAAAGGTTCCTCAGGAGCTCTAAAGGGTGGTGAAGTTTGTGATGAGTGTAATGTGATCAGGCAGGATTTTTGCTCCTGTCAAAGACAGCGTTGGAGGCTCTGTTTGCTCAGGTCAGACCTGTCTGAAGAGGAGGATACTGCCCTCTGGTGTCAGCTGCATTACAAGATCAAAACAGAGAGGATTTCCCATTCAACATAAGAGCTAACAATAGCCCCATCTAGTGGTTATCATCTGTCACTGCATGAACCATTTAAATCCACAACCTCAACATGTCTCCACAAACAGACTGATGGGTCAAATGAATCACACAGACAGCTTTTAATGAGCACTGTTAATTAATAATTAAACCATACATACACGGACAGTATGTGAATGATGTATGTTTCAAAAAGGAAACTTCCACTTTGAAAATGTTACAGGATCCTTTTCAAAGCTGGGTCTGAGTGCCAAGTATAAAAACACAAGTTCCAAAATAGTCGGGGAAAACAGTTTTTAAGAAAGTGAAACCAAATTAGAGATTAAAAAAAGATTAAAATGGACGAAATAAAAAAGAGGAAGATGACGAAAAAGTCACCTAAAATATGTGACTGTGTTTTCTGATGATGATTCACATGATCTGATGCAATGACAGCGACAGAGTGCTAATAGAAGTGGTGTATATTTTAATTTTAAAGATGTCAGCTGGATGGTCTTGTTGTAGGATATGTCAGCCTCTTCAAAGTTAATGAGGTTCAAACTGCACAATGATTAATTTACAGCCAGATATCTGCAACTCCAGTGACTTTTACCTCAACTATCCTTGTTTCAAGTGTTAATTCTAGCATGCCTATAAACTTGGATGTTCAAGCTGGTAAAAACTGCTTCTTGGGAATATGATTACAGCTCTTGTAAGGGTCTTTTAAAGTGTTGCCCTCTGTGAACAAAGTAGTACAATTCCTCTTTTCACTTCATGTTTTCCTATAAGAAAATATCTTCTCTTTTTTATTCTAAATGTCTTAATGTATCACACAGGAAATGCAAGACACATAAATTCTTCAAAGGGCTATTTCTGCATCTCATCTGACACCTATTCTTGTCATGGATTCAGGTGTAAAAGAAACTTCACAAATCAGGATGAATCAGTCTTTTTCTGATGGTTGGCTTTTAAAGGTGATCAAGAAGAATTAATATTAATTTCAGACAGTTGGGTTCCATCTAATTAGTTTTATGCAGGTATTTCTTGCACATATGCTGATATGCTGGTGTTAGAATTTACTGCATGTCCATAGACTTTGAGTTTGGCATGATTTTTGCTTCCTTTTAGTTTACTGCTTATCATTTACTGAGTGGAGAACCTGATATTAAATGAATTATGCTTTTAGCACATTAAACGTGTCACATGAGTGTTATCCATCTTTTCTTCTCATGTCTGTTTCCTTTCCGTCTTTTGGATCTCCTCAAACTCTTGGAACCACAACTTTACAGGCTTTCTAAAACTTGTCAGGAAATGGAACAAAAGTCCGCTTGGGAGCCTTCGGTGATTAAAATAGCGGCAGTGGAGCCAGTATAGCATCAAATAAAAAGGAGAGGCCTATAAAAGACACCAAGAAAAGACATTGTTTCCTTCTAATGAAACTTTTACATGTCGAGTTTGTTCTGTAAACACTATTAAAATGTGACCAAACAATATGTAGTGTTAAGCAGGGAGAATCCTTTAAAAGTGCTAGCTCTAAACTACGAAGAGCAGAAATTATACAGCACAAGTGTACATTGAGGGACATAAAGAATGACTAAGAAGAGCAGAAAAAAACATGGCAATAGCTGCTCATCTTGTTTATTCTTTTGCACAATTTTAATCTGACTTTAATGCAACTTAGTTCAACCTCTGTCGGCTTTATACCAGAGTGCTTTGAAAACAACACTGCAAGGAGTTGCTGTTAATTCACAGCCAATTTTCAGCACTAATCTACTGTTTTTCAGAAATACGGTTTTGTACTGTATTTAGCAGTGCATCATGGGTAGTCCATTTGAAGCAACAGCCCAAAAGCCCTTAAGAATACACTATTGTTTTAAATCAGGGTATTCGATAAGAAAAGCCATTTGGACAGCAGATCTTCTCAAAGGAGGACACACAACTGAGTCCAGCATCATTTGCATAATTTGGGCAGCTGAAAGGTTACTAAAAATACTGTTGCTCAGCTGCCATCCTACCAATGTACGCCAAACAAACTTAAGAGTCGTTATGGTGATGGAATAATTTAGAAAGTTATTTTTTCCTTGAAAAGAGGCTGAGCTGAAAGTCTTTCAAGTACCAAAGAAGAAGTGGCCTGTACCCTGGAATTCACTCAGAGGAGTCATCTATTCGAATCAAATATTAGTCACTTACCAGAAAATACACTGGAAGTTTTGAGATTATGAAATACTAACTACGGATAGAAGCATATAAGATATACATAGGTCTGTGAGGAAAAACAAGAACTACATAAAAAACTAATCATACTGGTACAGGTGAGTAATCACATCTCAGCAATTCCCTTATCATATGGAAAGTTTATAAGTTCAATTTGGAAAAAAAATAAATAATGATAATATTTTAAACTTTTACTATTTTTTGAGAAGGAGAGAGAAGGACCATTATATCCTCAACACTGTTAAAGACCTTCAGCTGTAATTCAGTTCAAATCACTGGCAGCAGGTCTAAAGGACATACAAACAAACCACACAATTCAACATACCAGTGAAAAACAACATTTTAACTTGAACTCCACCTGCCGAGTGTTGAATGCAAAGCCACCATACCACACACAAACTCGGTAGCTGTAGCCGGCAGATGTATGTGGCATCCACCCAAACCCTCCTCTGACGGCTCACAGGTCCAGACCTCATATTAAAGACTGTATATTTAGCTGCCTCCCTCTTTCTTTCTCTCTCTGTTTGATCTTCTCCTATCAGCCTCTGCAGACAGCATGAAAGAGGTTTCACAAACACCTATTACTACCTGTAAAGGGCTATCAGTGTGTAAATGAACAAACTAGTACAATCCGCTACAACATTACAACCTCACAACACACTATGAGACTATGAAAAGTCACCAGTGGTCATATTCACAAAACCTCCCAGTCTCAGGAGTTGCTCCCAGATGGACGAGATGGACTTCAGTGAAGGTTTACTCGAACATCTGAACTCTTGGATGTGTAAGTCATTTGTCAAAGATTATACAATATTTGCTATACTTCAAAAGGAAAAAATACAATAATAATAATAATAAAATAATACAACAACATTAATATTATTAATAATAATAATAATAATAATAATAATAATAATAATAATAAATAACTGAAAATCATTCCCAGAATAGATTCTATGATCAGGCTAATTAAATTGATCCAAACTTCGGTTTCTTTTACGGTAAACTTATTACCAGGTAATTAACAGGTAATTACCTAGTAACAACATGAAATTATCTGGTAATTACATGATAACTACTAAGTCAATACTGTCTAGTTTTTCTTTTTTTCTGTGCAGCTCCAATTTCAAAAGCTATTTGGGGTTCTTATTTTCTATGATTGACACTTGATACAGCCTATGGGTGTGCGAAGATTGCGTAGCGATACGCTGTTTGAGCCGAGCATTATCACAGCGACTCACCCGCCGAATGCGTACAATGCTACTGCGCAAGTGGTGGTTCCAGGAAGCGGAGAAAATCCTGGAAATACCAGAGCAATTCGGCTTCAAATTTGTATGATGATGGAAGGTTACCTACCTGGTAGCTAGACAGTATTGACTTAGTAGTTATCATGTAATTACCAGATAATTTCATGTAGTTACTAGGTAATTACCTGTTAATTACCTGGTAAAATGTACTGTAAAAGAAAGCGTTACCCAGTTTGGATATATTGAATCTAGACTCTTCTTATGTGTTATATAATACAGCAGTGGTCCCAGAGCTGTGTGAGGATTCAATTACATAAAAAATGACCTTCTTTGTCCGCACCTACATCCAAGTGATGACTCCCAAAGTTTAAAATAGTCAGTGTGGGAAAATCATTTAAGCAGCAGACCTTAGTGCATTAGTCACATAATGATGACATTTAAAGTCATATAATAACCTGTGATGTTATAGGAATAACAAGACATAAAACAGTGTGGCATCGTAATCAAAATATTATTGTGTTGTAGTATTTAAGGGAAGGAAAGTCTTCACCAGGTCTGAACAAACTGTGCTGACGACACCAAGGACAAGGTGAAAACACAGAGTTCATTCCAGTTAAATGGAACAGATGTCATAATCCCTGCAGGCCACAACATGGAAAAGGTGGTTAATGTAGACGGGCGCAGTCTGTCCTTACTTCTCAGGATTTCGTTTCTTTCTCACACTTGTTTTATTTGTTCACAGTCTTTCTAACCTCACAGATTCTTTCAGGAGGAGAAGTTAGCCTTTTTGTTTGTATGTGGTTTACTTGTGTTTACTCGTGTACAGTTCGGGGTAGTGGGGAGGAAGTGTGGATGGAAAAATATCTAAGTTCAGCACAGTGTGATGGACTGGGTGTATTCCCTTTAATTATTGGTTATGTTTAATGTTTCATTCAGACTTGAACGCTGAAAATTCCTGCATAAGAGAGAGGTGAGGTTGTATAACGTACCTTCTAATAGAGTATCACTCAGAGTAGGCCGCCAGAAAAAAGCCTGGCACACACTTAAAGAGTTCAAGAATCTTTGTCTCCATAACATAGCTGCTATGGTCTTACAATCTGAAATCAAGGGGGCAAGCAGGTGGCCAAGTGAGTTCGCCCAAAAAAAGACTTAAAAAAAAATCTGACATCAAATAAAATAAACTGTCGTCAGTACTCTGGCAGCTGAATAATGCACAGCATTTATTGCTGAAAATGACATCAAACTGTGATGTGCAAATACTAAAAAAACACTACCATGTTCAGGGCAAAGGTCAGATTAATATTTTCGACTCCAATAGCTGCACGGTGCAGCAGAACATGGGAAGCACTTTTGGGGAACTTGGGGTCTTTGACTCATGATTGCCCTTCCTGAAATCCCTTTATAGCTCTTTGTTCTTTTGAAGTGCGTCTATTTTTAGGTACCCAGAGTTGACTGAATAGTCCGGCTACTGATGAAATCTACAACACTAGAAGGTGTTTTGTGATTTTCTGTTTCACTTTTGTTCACTGTGCTTCACTCCTTGTTTAGATGTCATGTGTGTTGTAGGTCTCTATTTTGATGCCTCACATCTGGGCTAAAATAACTTCACCAAATGGGAGTGGTCTCTAACACCAGGGTGTACACAGGTTTATTGCACACTGCTGATGACTAACCTAGGATTGTCCTTTCATTTAAACCCGCCTGTTCATTGTTTGGATGTAGGCTCTGATGAAGGCCTGAAAAACTGAAAACTCAGCACATCAACTGTGGGTGCAAAACAGACTAAATCTGCAGATTCCTCTTTTCTAAATTAGATTCTTTACAATAGTCATGTGTCGACAGAGTCACACAATGAGGTTGTTGCAGGTCAGCTGCTCCAGAGATCCACAGAGCTGGCCTTCAGGCCACAGATTCAGAGAAGTGTCCATGTAAGGGGACTTCCTCCCCCTGAAACAGGGCCTCTTGGCCAGGCTCTCTGACTGGGAGTGCCAGCCTCCCTAGCCTGGTAATCTGTAATTACAGACGGTCGGTCCTGAGAGTCTCAGAGAGCCACGTTACTGTTAGTTCAGATGTCAGAGAACTTCCTCTGAACATGTTTCAAATTAGAGCGCGAACACGTGGGTAAACATGTAATCACATCTTTCGGCATGAATGAAAAAGACCGTTTAAAACAAAACACATGCTTTAACTCAACCATGCCCATGTATGCAAACCGTTCACAGGAATGTACAAAATAACTGCCCAGCCCCCAGGCTACATTATAGAGTCCAGTCTAATTGTCCGTATGATCAGTGTCAGGTGAGCTGATTCACATATAACACCTAGAACACCTGGGCCCTTTCATTGCTCCTCCCAGGACATAACAGCTCCACTCAGTTTCGTTTCACAGGCTCTCTCGAACACCCTCCATCATGTTCTGCACACATGCAACTACTTGCTTCATTCATTTGGGTTTAAAATAAAAATTATAATAATAAATAACCCAAATACCCAATTAATAGAGTGTTTGATTCAATTCCTATATTGATACCATTTCTCCTTTAACCCTAACTCTAATCATTGTCAGGACAGAGAGAATTTATGTGACTGTTTAGATTTATGTTTCAGAGGTTTGTCCCTCCCACTGGAGAGTGTCAGCAGGGCAGGTAAAGTGCAGGTAGAGTGGGGGATGGTAGGCAGAGTCATTAAAGAGGCTCAGGGACAGGTGTGTCACTCTTTGTTGCAGAGAGAGTGTTTGGTGGCATCACTGCAGGAGACCTCAGAGACACCAGTGGTGAGAAAATCCTGATTTAAATCAAATTAACAGTTAAAATAACTTTAATTCAGTGACCGAGGGGTTGAGATATTTGAGTTTATTGATAATGTAAGCCCTGTGCGCTAAAAATATAATGTTAAAACTAATATAGTTGTTTCCTAGTCGTTCTTAGTTGTTGTTTAAATTTATGCAAGCTGTCATAGAGTGATAGATTTGATTTAAATCAACCGTAAAACTAAATATCAAGTTTGAGTAAAAATGAATTATATCTTAAGTATTTAGCATAATTTAAAAAGCCAAATTTATTTTAAAATGAATTGGTTATCAATCTGCTTCTGCACTGATTACCATCTAAAACAAAAGGAATCAAAGCAAGCTGAGTTGTCCAGTGTCCTCTGTTAATCTCCAGGAAAAAGGGGAAATTTAACTCGACAATCATTGAAAAAAAGAAAAAGATCGTGAAGTTGCAAAAGTGCTAGTTAAATACAAATAGGTAGAAATGTGCAGACTGGTCATAAAATGCACCTTTGAGCACCGTCATGTCGGTTAGTGGTAAATGACAAAGCACGTAGGTGTATTCATCCGTATTTTCCAATCATACGGATACATTTATGGAACGTCTGACAATTCCTAACACTCCCAAACCATGGGGCAGTACAGAGACCAGACCAGTCAGGGCGAATGGGGTCAGAGCTGAGTCAGTCTGAACTGTATCAGCGGTTTTAAAGACATTTTCCCGAACAGATGGAGCTACAGTAGACCGGGCTGAGGTCAGTACTGTAAGTCTGGCAGAGATTTTTATTTAGTCTAAAGCTTGAAGAAAACAAGTGAAAAAAAGGACACACAAAAGAGCTTACTGTGGACCGAACCACTGTGTCTCTGCGTGAAGTCACGATAACAACCAAGAAGAGCATGAAATCAAGTTAGCAAAAGCACAGGGCGGATATACGGTTTGGACTTTTTGGCAAACAATGCACACATTGTGACTTTTGTATGTGTATGTCCAACAAAATCTGAATTAGTTTAGCTGGAAGGAAAGGTAGTGATTTGGATTTTAAGCACTGCTATAGTTGTTTTTTTAATCTGTGTATTGAGTCTGAATGTGTTTTGTCACTCCATTATGCCAAACACTGAGACTGTTTTACTAACTTAAGTGTTTTCTACAGTTTCCCTAAAAGACTAAATCTGTTTTGTCAACTTTCCACTGGCTCCGTGTTTTAAGTCTTTTCTCGCCAAGCCTAATTGAACCTTGCATATGGCTTCACTGTTGTGGTCTATCGTACAAATGTTCACCTTCCTGAAAAACTTTTGGGCTGCACCGGATGTTTGCCGGACCCGCCTCCATAAAAGGCTTAAAACATGAGGTTTATGTTAGGTCACTTTCAGGTTCTGAGGCCATGGCTCCTTCACTTCCTGCAGTATTTTGAGATGATGCGTACACAAACATATGTAAGGAAGCCCTCTGTGGTCACGTCACAAATTCTTGAGGTCACATTGAGCTGCATCGGACATGTGATATTCTCCTGCCAATGCATGATAAACCCTGATTATGGCTCTGAGCCTCCTCTGCTTTTCAGTGAACTGTGGAAAAATCCTCCTCAACCTAACCATACTACACTATGAAAATATATATCCACTCCTACACTCAAATCATGATCTATGGTTCAGACTCAAGGTCTGCATGAGCTCTTGTGAGAACTGTAAGTTACATAACAGCTTCACATTTACGTGATCAGACAGAACATGGTTTAAACAGTTGAATATGTCTAATAATGGGAGTGTGATTAAAATTAAAATACCTCAATTTAATGATTGAGAATTTTCAACAAAAAGATAAACAGAACATTTAATCATTTTGTTACGGCGCTGTGTTTGTTTTGCGTGTGTTTCTCCCCTTTTGTCTCCCTTTCTAGCTCCCCAGGTGAAATCACTTGAGTGCCGATCAGACTCACCTGGTGCTGAGAGTCTAAAAGCCCAGAGCTGCCTGCAGTCTGGAGAGGCATCTGATGGGGGAACTGCTGCCCTGCTGCCTCTCATTTCTGTTGTGGGTTCTTTGTGTTTAGCTCGCAATTTTGTTATGTTGTCACAAATAAATCACTTGTTTAACTTTTGAAGGTGTTTTGTTAATTTAATGGGTCAAAAGGTGAGGATTGTTGTTAGCCCCGTCACACATTTTGTATAGTTTAGTGCTCAAAAAAATCTGCCTGTCCATAAAAAAACAACCTTTTTCTGTCGAATAAGTGCCACATGTTTGAGTTTCAAATGTACACTTAACAATGGCAATAGCAGTAAGGTGCTTCCATTCACTCTCAGAACACTGGGGTAAATGGGTCCGATAGAGGCTACTGTGTTCTGGTATCTGGTTCTGCAAAATAGTCTTCAATGAACTCTCATCTGCTGGTGTGTTCGCATGAGGTAGAGTTATGAGGTATTTAGATATTGTTCTGCCCTAGATTTTACCCTCAGTGTCACATTTCATAAGCATTGCATGACTTTGAGGTCTCAAGATGATCTTTTAGAAAAAAGACCTCAAGCTGCCAGCCCAGGTGTTCACTAAGTCCTTGACACTTTATCCTGAAAATGCATGAACATATATTCTCTGACATCTTTTTGGGACAACATACTGATCCTGGAATTTAAGATATACATGTTGTGTTTTGGGTAGCTCGACACTAAAAAGTATGTACTTGTCTGCATCTCGAAAAAAAAAGTTGATTTGTCTCAAAATGATTCAAAATTAGTAAACAAAACTCTGCTTTTAAATTTTTGTCTGACTTTTTGGGCCAAAGATTAAAAAGTAAAAGGTGACATGAAAATACTTCAGCACATGTATTTACCAGAACCAGATTGAAGATGGGATGGGAGTGGGTCTGGTCTTACAAGCCAGGTCTTACTCTTATCCCCTCTTTACATTGGGTTTTTGTAAACACAGTCTGCTCTTTTATGTAAAGGGAAATATAACCATGCAGTGACAAAATATGAAACAAAACCTCATAAAATCGTCATCGTACAGACTGTCCTCTGTCTCCCGGTGAACAATAAAATAAGTGACCGCAGTGACGTAAAAACATGATGCCCTGAACACACATACCTGCACGCGCTCACACACTCAGTTACTCACAGAAGAGAAGAAACACATTGAAGCTCACAAAAATAGCCCGACAGTAGCAGCTTTCTGGATTTGTTGGGTGCAGACTCATGAAATAGGATGAGTCTATTGTCATGTGTCACTGACCGCACAGCTGCTCAAAAGCCTCACAGACACGCACACTTAGAGTCCTTTTTTTTTCTTTAAATCACGAAACAGAAACACTTAAAAAAATGCAAAAATGAAAGTTAGGTGTAAAGTTTAAACCTTTGCACATGAATACAATCACTCCAAATTAGCTTCACACACAGAAGCAGGTAAATATACTCACTGCTCACTCACACCATTGAAACAAATATTCAACAAGTAAAAGTTTCTCCAGGCAGTCGGCCTGTCCCAAGCAGAAAGCAGAGCAGGACACAGACAGCTAAACAAAGGCCTTATTAACACTGAGGGCCTGAGCAAGCAAGCAAGAAGAATTAGGAAGCTGATGACCGTCATTCAGTCAGATTTTACTTTTCTGCAGCACACACGCAACACACACACACACACACACGAGGAGGGAAGGAGGGAGAGAGAGAGAGACCCATCTGTGTCTCACCTGGGACCACACTAGGGTTGCCAACTCCAAGAGATTGAAATAAGGGACAGTTAATCGAAAAATTGACTTCAGACAAAACAAAAAATTGAGAAAAGCTTTTGATTTAACTAACAAAATTTTACTCAATACTGAGAGTCAAGTTGACAAAGTTTTACCAAACACAGTATTTCACAGTCAGAGTTATCATATACTCAGTGTTATGACATAATTATGAAGTTTTACAGTATTAAATTAGGAACAAGGACAAAATATGTAAAATATATTTGTTATATAGGTAACACAAATGTAGCACAACATGAAGTAGAAACAGGAATAAAGGATTACAGAAATACGAACAAAATCAATAATAAAATAAAATAATAAAAATAAATAAATAATAAAATAATTAAAGCAATATGAGCAAAATGGAATACATGCATCCCAAAAGATGACATTAAGAGAGGTAGAGATGAAAAACCAGCTGGGGAAAAATCTTGAGAAAAAACCCCAGTGGAAAAAAGCTCTCTACGGTGTCTATGACTGGTGCAGGAAGGCATGTGGTCGCAGTTTTAGCCTCTACTGAACAAAGTTTAAGCCACAAATCAAACTCAGATTAAACACTAAGTTAAACACAATAATTATGAGAAATGGAATCTAAAGCACAAATTCAACAGACACAAATATCATTAGGTTACAACTTTGATGTAAGAAAACTCAACTATTGATCTTGCAGGTTTGCACAAAAGAAACTCAATTTTTTGCAAGTTTAACACATCATCCGGTCAAACAAATGAATAATTATATTAAACTAGGTTTGTTTTATTATCAGTTTAAAAAAATAACACAGCTGTGTGTACAGAGTGAGTTTGGTGGAGGTAGAGATGAAAAACCAGCTGGGGAAAAATCTTCAGAAAAAACCCCAGTGGACAAAAAGCTCTCTACGGTTCCCATGACTGGTGCAGGAAGGCATGTGGTCGCAGTTTGAGCCTCCATTTAACTAAGTTGAAGTATCCACCTGTAAATGAAGAAAACTGTCATGAGTGAATATTCTGCCTCGTTTTCTTTAGTTTTTCTATTAGTCAGAAAAGGTCTCATATATACTAGAATACTGATTATAAGAGTGATATAAAGGTGAAGGAGATCTATAAAGTGACAGTAACATAGCAAAGCCTGCACTCTCTGTGGGCTGTGGGGGTTATTTGTGCCCACAGAGTAAAAACATCAAACTATCATCATCTTTATGGACTCATCTGTTGAAAGGATTTAGAAAAACTGCTGCTGATATGTGCTCCTTGGCAGTGAAAAGAGAAAGGCGCACTCACCATGGCCTGAACAAGGCGCTTCCTAGACGAGGTTGAAGGTCTACAGGTTCACAGTGAGGCAGGAAGTCCATCTGTAGGGTGGGGGCTACAGAGGGCAGACAGACAGGGATCAGATCTAGTTACTGGACTGTTTACATCAATTTATTACCTCACAACTTTGACTGAAACGAGCAGATTACTCGCACAGATTGACTTACATCTAAACAGTGGATGACGTCTTTGTCTTCATTCTTCAGCTGGGTCCTGGAGCAAGAGGGGGTCATCGACGTCTCGGTGTAGTCCTAAAATATGGACAAATGTAGTTTTTACACCGGCACAGTTTTTAACCTTTAAGCGAATCATTATCTCTGTTCTTTGTACCGATTCCTCAGGGATGGTGCCCATGGCATCTTGTAGAAGATGTCCAGAGGCAGGTTTCTGTGCTGGTGCAGGCTTCAGTTAAACATCAGTGGGTCCAGAATGAGGTCCAGAATTGTGTGGATCCGTCCTTCAGAATGGGAAAGGCACTGGTTTTTGGGAGAGATTAAAATTGGAAAAGGGAACGTGCAAGGTTAGGAAATCTGGGTGCATCTGATCAAACTGCTGTACCAGCTTTCTTGAAGGTGGTGAAAACTGTACTCCATGCTCACTTGTAACCCAGTACGCAAAGGCTCAGGTGATGGGGGTCTGCAAAGGTCTTCTCCGGCATAGACTCTGTAACAACACTCGATGGTTTTTGGAGAAACAGAAAAAGATGGGTCACTACAAAATGAGTGTCTAAAGACCCCCAGAAAAGCTGGAGTTTTTGGACCCCAGTCAAAACAACCACAAGAACTTCAAAAACTTTCTCAAAAACTCTCAGACACTGTGGGTAAAATCACTTAAGAATAATTAAAAGTGAACTTCCAGCTACCTTCAGCGTGATGGTGACTCTTCCCAGTCTGGATGGAGGAGCAGGTCTTCAAGGTGGGGCAGCAACAGATCCTCCCAGAGCCTGGTGGTGGTCAGCAAATCGAACGCCACAACTCAAGACCTCCCACATGTTCTGGGGGAAAAGTAGATACATACATGTGCAGCCAGAGGGATGCAGAAAACCCTTGCACAGATTATCAGGACACAGAAACCATGACGAGTACAGATATCAGGTTTTTACAGAGACTGAAGGGTCAAAACAAACAAACAAAAACATGAAAAACCCTGCAAAATCACACACACACACAAAAAAAATCCCCACAATAAAAGACATTTTAAGGGCACGTTTGTTTTCCCCATCATCATGTTGGTTGAAGCTGTAGAGGAGATGTTGATGAGGTTTGACGTTGATGTTGAGGTTGTCCAAGGTTTCCTTTGAGAAGTTTGCTGTTTTGTTGTTTCCCTCAGAGCTGTTGTTTGATGATTTTGCTTTAGTTGTTACTTTTGGATTTTGTTATTTTACTGCTGGGCCAAGAAAGTATTCATTTAAGTTTCATGAAAAAAAAAAAAAAAAAAAAAAGGAAATAACCTTGAATGCCATAAAACCTGTAAAACCTTGTTCTTCAACCACCTTTTTCACCTTGTTGTTGATTTGCCCCTTGTCATTGAAAACACCTTTTAAACCTTGATAGTATTATCACCACTTCTCAGAAAGAACCTTGTCTGTTTTAATATGGTGCTGTTGAACCTTTGAAAGCATCTTTGTGAAACTTGTTGGTTCATACTTTTGTAAATGAAAACACATTTTCAACCTTGTTGTTGATTTCCCCCTTTATCATTAAAAACACCATTTAAACCTTGTATGACCATTGAACCTCTGAAGGGACCATTTAAACCTTGTTGATTTGCCCTTTTGTCATTGAAAACACATTTAAAACCTTGTTTGTAGTATCACCATGTCCCTGACAGAACCTTAAGAACCTTGTCTGTTTTAATATGGTGCCGTTGAACCTTTGAAAGCATCTTTGTGAACCTTGTTGGTTTATACTTTTGTAGATGAAAACACCTTTTAAACCTTGTTGTTGATCGTCTCCATCATTGAAAACACCATTTCAATTAAACCTGGTATTACCATTGTGTCCCTGAAAGCACCATTCAAACCATGTTGATTTGCCCTCCTGTAATTGAAAACACTTTTAAAACCTTGTTGTTGGGTCAATGAAAGCATCTTTTAAACCATTGTATAACCATTGCATTTCTGGAAGCACCTCATACACCTTGGTGTCCATTAACAACATCGTCTCTAAAAGCATTGTTGTGAACCTTGTTGGTTTGATTGTTGTTTCAATCCAAGACCTGTTCCTGAAAAATAACATAAAACCTTTACAGGTCTTTACAGAAACAGAAAACAAGTATGATTGTTAGAGATAGAAACACATATCTGTACAGTTAAACAAATATCTTTCTGCAGACAGAAAAGGCTGCAGTGTCACTTTAGAGCCAATACACTCTGACATCCACATCCTGGAGGACACCTGCTTCAATGCAAACACCCAAGTACACACAAAATACCAAGCTGCAATATCACCAGCTGGGTTTTCAAGAGAGGTTATAGTCACAACATTTGAACCACCAACCCAAACAAACATAACACCAACATAAAAACAGGAAGAGATCATGCTTAGGTGGGATTAAACTTTGAGAGAACAGTTGAAGCACATCTTAAACAGAGGAAAGTTGATCTAAGAATGGGGGAGCAGCTCTTTGAGGTGATTGGGATCCTTCCTGAAGACAGCAGTGGTTGCCAGGTTCAACGCCGAAGCTGCACACTTCTGTGATGTTTGGGGAAAAGCAGAGAAACACATACACTTGTGGAGGTATGCAGAAAATGCTCGACTTAAAAACAGTGAAATCTGTTTGAAACCAGATATGCATGAAGTTATCAGAATGCAGGACCTAGTTTCTTACATGCTTTCATTTGTTTACTTTGGTAAAAACATCGCATTAGCACGACGAAAAGTACATCCTACCATTTCCCCACTTCATCTTACCTTCAACACAATGACAATCCTTGGATTTCTCAGAGAGCACAGGAAGGCAGCACTTCCTGTAGCAACAGTTCCTCCAGGAAAACGGTGGTCCCCTCATGGTCAGGTACAACACATACAGATCATAACAAACATAGTTCAAGGACAGATTCAAAAAGGTTTACAAAAAATTAATACAAAATTTAAAAATAAAATAACACAAACAACAAAAAAACAAAAACAAACAAAAAGAAAATACACAAACAAACAAACAAACCCAAAAAAGGTTCAACATATACAGATCATAACAAGCATAGTTCAAGGACAGATTCAAAAAAATTTAAAAAGAAAAGAAAAAAAATAACACAAACAACAAACAAACAAACAAATACAAAAAGAAAAACAAACAAACCCCCAAAAAGGTACAACACATACAGATCATAACAAGCATAGTTCAAGGACAGATTTGAAAAGGTTAAAAAAAATTATACAAAATTAAAAATAAAATAAAATAACACAAACAACAAAAAAAACCAAAAACAAACAAAAAGAAAACACACAAACAAACAAACCCAAAAAAGGTACAACACATACAGATCATAACAAGCATAGTTCAAGGACAGATTCAAAAAGGTTTACAAAACATTTATACAAATTTAAAAAAAAAAATAAAATAAAAAACAGACAAAAAAACAAAAAAACACACAAACAAACCCCAAAAAAGGTACAACATATACAGATCATAACAAGCATAGTTCAAGGACAGATTTGAAAAGGTTTACAAAATTAAAAAGAAAAAGAAAATAACACAAACAACAAAAAAACAAACAAATACAAAAAGAAAACACTTAAACAAACAAACCCCAAAAAAGGTACAACATATACAGATCATTACAAGCATAGTTCAAGGACAGATTTGAAAAGGTTAAAAAAATTTATACAAAATTAAAAATAAAATAAAATCACACACAAACAAACAAACAAAAACAAACAAAAATAAAACACAAACAAACAAACAAACCCAAAAAAAGATACAACATATACAGATCATAACAAGCATAGTTCAAGGACAGATTCAAAAAGGTTCACAAAACATTTATACAAAATTAAAAATAAAATAAAATAACACAAACAACAAAAAAACAAACAAATACAAAAAGAAAACAAACAAACCAAAAAGAAGGTACAACGCGTACAGATCATAACAAGCATAGTTCAGGGATGGATTCAAAAATGTTTACAAAACATTTATACAAAATAAATAAGACAAAAAAAAAACAAACAAAAAAAACAAACACAAAACAACCCAAAAAAGGTACAACATATACAGATCATAACAAGCATAGTTCAAGGACAGATTTGAAAAGGTTTACAAAAAATGTATACAAAATAAAAAAAAATAATTAAAAAAACACAAACAAAAAAACCAAAACAAATACAAAAAGAAAACACACAAACCAAAAAAAAGGTATAACAAATACAGATTATAACAAGCAAAGTTCAAAGATTCAAACACAGAGATTCAAAGATTCACGATGAAATAGAAAATAAAATACACAAAAAAGGTACAACAAATACAGATTATGACAAGCACACTTCAAAGATTCCAATACAAACACCTTTTGAACCTTTTCAAACTTGTCTGAGACCAAGTTTTTGAGAGCAACTTTTGAACCTTGTTTTTTGTTTGAGATTAAGTTTTTTAAACCACCTTTTGAACCTTGTTTGAGATTAAGTTTTTGAAAGCACCTTTTGAACCTTGTTATTCGTCTGAGAACAGGTTTTTGAAAGCACCTTTTGAACCTTTTTGAGATTAAGTTTTTGAAAGCACCTTTTGAACGTTGTTTTTTGTTTGAGATCAAGTTTTTTAAACCACCTTTGAACCTTGTTTTTTGGGTTTAAAATCGAGTTTGATGCTCATCTCCAGCTGGGTCCATTTCTAGAAGAGATCAGAACCTGTTCCTGGAAAAAAACCACATAAAACTAGGTCTTTACAGAAACAGAAAACAAGTATGATAGAGACAGAAACACATATCTGTACAGTAAAACATAAATCTTTCTGCAGACAGAAAATGCTGCAGTGTCACTTTAGAGCCAATACACTCTGACATCCAGATCCTGGAGGACACCTGCTTCAATGCAAACAACCAAGTACACACAAAATACCAAGCTGCAGCGTCACCTACTGGGTTTTCAAGAGAGGTTATAGTCACAACATTTGAAACACTGACCCAAACAAACATATCAACATAAAAACAGGAAGAGATCATGCTCAAGCACACACACACACCTGTCACCTTGCACCTTTGTGTTGATTGTCGTTGATTTTCCCCTTTATCATTAAAAACACCATTTAAACCTTGTATGACCATTGAACCTCTGAAGGGACCATTTAAACCTTGTTGATTTGCCCTTTTGTCATTGAAAACACCTTTAAAACCTTGTTTGTATTATCACCATGTCCCTGACAGAACCTTATGAACCTTGTCTGTTTTAATATGGTGCCGTTGAACCTTTGAAAGCATCTTTGTGAACCTTGTTGGTTTATACTTTTGTAACAGAAAACACCTTTTAAACCTTGTTGTTGATTGTCTCCATTATTGAAAAAACACCATTTCAATTAAACCTGGTATTACCATTGTGTCCCTGAAAGCACCATTCAAACCTTGTTGATTTGCCCTCCTGTAATTGAAAACACTTTTAAAACCTTGTTGTTGGGTCAATGAAAGCATCTTTTAAACCTTGTTTGTATAACCATTGCAATTCTAGAAGCACCTCATACACCTTGTTGTCCATTAACAACATCATCTTTAAAAGCATTGTTGTGAACCTTGTTGGTTTGCGTTTAGCTGAAAACACCTTGGTTTGATTGTTGTTTCAATCCAAGACCTGTTCCTGAAAAATAACATAAAACCTTTACAGGTCTTTACAGAAACAGAAAATAAGTATGATTGTTAGAGAGAGGTTATAGTCACAACATTTGAACCACCGACCCAAACAAACATGATATCAACATAAAAACAGGAAGAGATCATGCTCAAGCACACACATGCCTGTCACCTTGCACCTTTGTAAAAAACGATTAATAAGCAGAGAAAAATTGAAACATTCAGGACTTTGAGTGATAATAGGACGGTCGATGCGTGGCGTTCTCGCACAAGGATGCCTGTCTAGCTGAGAGGTGATCTAGATCCTTCCTGAAGACAGCAGCGGTTGCCAGGTTCAACGCCAAAGCTGTACACTTTTGTGATGTTTGGGGGAAAGCAGAAAAACACACATATGGTATGCAGAAAATACTCGACTTAAAAATAGTGGAATCTGTTTGAAACCAGATATGCATGATTTTATCAGAATGCAGGATCTGGCTTCTGACATGCTTTCATTTTTTTAACTTTTATTTTACTTTACCTTCAGTGTAACGGTGACTCTTCCAATCTGGATGGAGGAGCAGGTCTTCAGATCCTCCCAGAGCCTGGTGGTGGTCAGCAAATCCAACGCCACAGCCCAACACCTCCCACATGTTTGGGGGGGAAACTTTACTACATTTACTGTTTACTTGAAAACATCACATTAGCACAACGAAAATTACATCCCACCATTTCCCCACTCCATCTTACCTTCAACACAATGACGACCCTTGGATTTCCTAGACGCTAAAGGAAGCAAGCACTTTGAGTTTCTGTAGTATGTTCAGAGGAAAGCAGAGATGGATGGATAAAGCGAAAAGAAATTAAGGCAGGCCAGCAATTTAACCACCAAAACGGTTATTACTTTATAACAGAGTTTCATGTGGACTTAAGAAGTTTGCTCAGACTGAAAACCTCTCCTTATCATTAAAAAACCCACCCACCTTCATGATCCAGACGATGTCCTCTCAGCATCCAGGCCAGGTTACTGGTCCTGGTGTAGCGCAGACATCTTTTGTTTTTGGAGGAGGAGGACTGCAGACTGAAAGTACACTAAGACAGATCTGAATGAACAGTGTGAAACAGTTCAAACACTAGCTTTGTAGAAGTTTCTGTGGTGTTGAATGCAGTGTTGGTTGGTGTGGGTGTTGTCAAACCAAAAAACAAACTGATCTCCAGTGTCCCTCGTTGATTGTCTATCCGTGATGTGAAGCAGGGTCTCACCTTACCAGGAGTTCTTGTCGACTGTAAAAGTCATCAGGAAGAGGAAATTATTCAGATGACTTAAGCCTCATCTTTATTTTCTCTCTGGGTTTATATAGTTGCATCCCTGCTTCAGTCTCACCTTTGGGCTCAGTGGAGTGGAGCCATCTCAGGGACATGAAGTCAGCTGGGGTTTGAGGAACAAGCTGGAATAGAAAAAGATTAAAAAATGTAAATTGAAAAAAGTTGCTGGCTGGTTTGATGTGATGATTTGTTGAAGTTGTTGTTTTAAAGCGGACTGAAAACCTCTCCTTATCAACTTCTTGAAAATAAAACCCACCCACCCTCATGATCCAGACGATGTCCTCTCAGCATTCAGGTCTGGTTACTGGTCCAGGTAAAGCGCAGACATCTTCTTTCTTCTCCCTCAAGGTCCAAGTCCTACAGGTGTCACCGTGCTGATCCTGATGGCCCCGTCGATCTTCTTGTTCTTCAGGCTGTACATGCTGACTTACCTCTCAGCATTAATTAAAGAGTGAAAAAAAGCAGTTTTAAAAACTAGTTAGCAAAAAACAAGGAGTATGAAATAAGACACCACGTTGGTGTCTCTCAGATGTGTCTGCGCCTTGGACAGCCAACCCCCGTTAAGTTGCATCACAGATGATTTGAAGTCAGCTGGGGTCTGAAGAACATGCTGGAAAAAAAAAGTTGAAAAAAGTTAATTGAACAAAGTTGCTGGCTGGTGTGATGTTTTGTTGAAGTTGTGTTTTGAAGCAAACTGAAAACCTCTCTTTATCAACCTCTCAAAAAAACCCACCCAACTTCTAGATGTCCTCTCAGCATTCAGGTCAGGTTACTGGTCCAGGTAAAGCGCAGACATCTTCCCTCTGCTCCCTCAAAGCCCAAGTCCTACAGGTGTCACCGTGCTGATCCTGATGGCCCCGTTGATCTTCTTGATCTTCAGGTTGTACATGCTGACTTACCTCTCAGCATTATGCACAACTTACAAACAATAGAAATGCTAACCAAGTCTACAGGGTCAAAATAAAGCACAGCTGAACACTGTGCACTTTAACTTGGCAGGGTTTCTTTTCAGTGTAATTATCCCTACAGTTGTAACAACCACTGCCACTGCTGTTTCCATCATTGAAATTACAAAGTTTTCTTTTATCATCACTCCTTTTAAAGAGTGAAAACAGCAGTTTTAAAAACTAATTGGCAAAAAACAACGAGTATGAAAAAAAGATACCTGGTTGATGTCCTTCCAACTGGTCCACGTCTTAGGCAGCCACCCCTCGCAGAAATTCTTCACACCTCGGAGGTCTTCTTAACCAGGAGCATGTTGGGGACATCTCAGGTAGTTGAGGAGAAGGAGTATCCCACCATTCCATCTTTGATCAGATGGTGGGAGATCACGGGCAGAGAACAGTGACTCTCCGCAATCGCAACAGCAAACAGACGCAAGCTCGACCAAAACCCTAACCAGAAACCTCCTACTCTGCACTGGTTGACCTTTGATTGGGTCCTAGTTTTTGTGGTGTTGGGTGCGGTGTTGTTTGGTGCAGGTGTTGGTGCAAACTGACCTCCAGTGTCCCTCGTCGATGGACTGTCCATGATGTGAAGCCGGCTCTCAACTTACCAAACAGGGTCCAGGCACTGGGCACTCATGAGTTCCGGCTCAGTCTGTCTTGATCTGGCGCACTATCAGCTCCTGGTTAACACACAGAGAAATACAAAACCATCACACCTTGAGTCCTGTATACTCATCTTCTTTTCTATCTGAGCGTATCAGGTTGCATCCCTGCTTTAGACTCACCTTTGGGATCAGTGGACTGGAGACATCTCAGGGACATGAAGTCAGCCGGGGTCTGAGGAAAAAGCTGGAATAGAAAAAAGTTTAAAAATGTTAATTAAAAAAAGTTGCTGACTGGTTTGATGTGCAGATGTGATGTTTTGTTGAAGTTGTGTTTCATAGCAAACTGAAAACCTCTCTTTATCAACCTCTCAAAGAAACCCACCCAACTTCTAGATGTCCTCTCAGCACTCAGGTCAGGTAACTGGTCCAGGTAAAGCCCAGACATCTTCCCTCTGCCCCTTCACGGCCCAAGTCCTACAGGTGTCACCGTGCTGATCCTGATGGCCCCGTCAATCTTCTTGATCTTCAGGTTGTACATGCTGACTTACCTCTCAGCATTATGCACAACTTACAAACAATAGAAATGCTAACCAAGTCTACGAGGTCAAAATAAAGCACAGCTGAACACTGTGCACTTCAACTTGGCAGGGTTTCTTTTCAGTGTAATTATCCTTACAGTTGTAACAACCACTGCCACTACTGTTTCCATCATTGAAATTACAAAGTTTTCTTTTATCATCACTCCTTTTAAAGAGTGAAAACAGCAGTTTTAAAAACTAATTAGCAAAAAACAACGAGTATGAAATAAGATACCTGGTTGATGTCCTTCCAACTGGTCCACATCTTAGGCAGCCACCTCTTGCAGAAATTCTTCACACCTAGGAGGTCTTCTTAACCAGGAGCATGTTGGGGACATCTCAGGTAGTTGAGGAGAAGGAGTATCCCACCATTCCATCTTCGATCAGATGGTGGAAGATCACGGGCAGAGAACAGCGACTTTCCGCAATCGCAACAGCAAACAGACGCAAGCTCGACCAAAACCCTAACCAGAAACCTCCTACCCTGCACTGGTTGACCTTTGATTGGGCCCTAGTTTTTGTGGTGTTGGGTGCAGTGTTGTTTGGTGCAGGTGTTGGTGCAAACTGACCTCCAGTGTCCCTCGTCGATGGACCGTCCATGATGTGAAGCCAGCTCTCAATTTACCAAACAGGGTCCAGGCACTGGGCACTCATGAGTTCAGTCTGTCTTGATCTGGCGCAATTTCAGCTCCTGGTTAACACACAGAGAAATACAAAACCATCACACCTTGAGTCCTGTATACTCATCTTCTTTTCAATCTGTGTTTCTAAAGTTGCATCCCTACTTCAGTCTCACCTTTGGGATCAGTGGACTGGAGACATCTCAGGGACATGAAGTCAGCCGGGGTCTGAGGAACAAGCTGGAAGAGAAAAAGTTTGAAAAAGTTGCTGGCTGGTGTTACGTGCTGATGTGATGCTTTGTTGAAGTTGTGTTTCATAGCAAACTGAAAACCTCTCTTTATCAACCTCTCAAAAAAACCCACCCAACTTCTAGATATCCTCTCAGCATTCAGGTCAGGTTACTGGTCCAGGTAAAGCGCAGACATCTTCCCTCAGCTTCCTCAAAGCCCAAGTCCTACAGGTGTCACCGTGCTGATCCTGATGGCCCCGTCGATCTTCTTGATCTTCAGGTTGTACATGCTGACTTACCTTTCAGCATTATGCACAACTTACAATCAATAGAAAGGTTAACTAAGTCTACGAGGTCAAAATAAAACACAGCTTGATACTGTGCACTCTAGTTTAGCAGGATTTGTTTATAGTGTAATTATCCTTACAACAGCTTGTTTCCCTATCTATGTAACAGCCACTGCTGCTCCAGTTTCCATCATTAACATTAATGAGTTTGTTTTTTTATAATCACTCCTTTTAAAGAGTGAAAACAGCAGTTTTAAAAACTAATTGGCAAAAAACGAGGAGAAAGAAATAAGATACCTGGTTGATGTCCTTCCAACTGGTCCACATCTTAGGCAGCCACCCCTCGCAGAAATTCTTCACGCCTCAGAGGTCTTCTTAACCAGGAGCATGTTGGGGACATCTCAGGTAGTTGAGGAGAAGGAGTATCCCACCATTCCATCTTCGATCAGATGGTGGGAGATCACGGGCAGAGAACAGCAACTTTCCGCAATCGCAACAGCAAACAGACGCAAGCTCGACCAAAACCCTAACCAGAAACCTCCTACCCTGCACTGGTTGACCTTTGATTGGGCCCTAGTTTTTGTGGTGTTGGGTGCGGTGTTGTTTGGTGCAGGTGTTGGTGCAAACTGACCTCCAGTGTCCCTTGTCGATGGACTGTCCATGACGTGAAGCCGGCTCTCAACTTACCAAACAGGGTCCAGGCACAGGGCACTCACGAGTTCGGCTCAGTCTGTCTTGATCCCGCGCAATTTCGGCTCCTGGTTAACAGAGAGAAATACAAAACCATCACGCCTTGAGTCCTGAATACTCATCTTCTTTTCAATTTGGGCGTATCAGGTTGCATCCCTGTTTTAGTCTCACCTTTGGGATCAGTGGACTGGAAACATCTCTGGGACATGAAGTCAGCCGGGGTCTCAGGAACAAGCTGGAAGAGAAAAAGTTTGAAAAAGTTGCTGGCTGGTGTTACGTGCTGATGTGATGCTTTGTTGAAGTTGTGTTTCATAGCAAACTGAAAACCTCTCTTTATCAACCTCTCAAAAAAACCCACCCAACTTCTAGATGTCCTCTCAGCATTCAGGTCAGGTTACTGGTCCAGGTAAAGCGCAGACATCTTCCCTCTGCTTCCTCAAAGCCCAAGTCCTACAGGTGTCACCGTGCTGATCCTGATGGCCCCGTCGATCTTCTTGATCTTCAGGTTGTACATGCTGACTTACCTTTCAGCATTATGCACAACTTACAATCAATAGAAAGGTTAACTAAGTCTACGAGGTCAAAATAAAACACAGCTTAATACTGTGCACTCTAGTTTAGCAGGATTTGTTTATAGTGTAATTATCCTTACAACAGCTTGTTTCCCTATCTATGTAACAGCCACTGCTGCTCCAGTTTCCATCATTAACATTAATGAGTTTGTTTTTTTATAATCACTCCTTCAAAGAGTGAAAACAGCAGTTTTAAAAACTAATTAGCAAAAAACAAGGAGTATGAAATTAGAAACCTGGTTGATGTCCTTCCAACTGGTCCACGTCTTAGGCAGCCACCCCTCGCAGAAATTCTTCACACCTCGGAGGTCTTCTTAACCAGGAGCATGTTGGGGACATCTCAGGTAGTTGAGGAGAAGGAGTATCCCACCATTCCATCTTCGATCAGATGGTGGGAGATCACGGGCAGAGAACAGCGACTCTCCGCAATCGCAACAGCAAACAGACGCAAGCTCGACCAAAACCCTAACCAGAAACCTCCTACCCTGCACTGGTTGACCTTTGATTGGGCCCTAGTTTTTGTGGTGTTGGGTGCAGTGTTGTTTGGTGCAGGTGTTGGTGCAAACTGACCTCCAGTGTCCCTCGTCGATGGACTGTCCATGATGTGAAGCCAGCTCTTAACTTACCAAACAGGGTCCAGGCACTGGGCACTCATGAGTTCAGTCTGTCTGGATCCGGCGCAATTTCAGCTCCTGGTTAACAGAGAGAAATACAAAACCATCACACCTTGAGTCCTGAATACTCATCTTCTTTTCAATCTGGGTGTATAAAGTTGCATCCCTGCTTTAGTCTCACCTTTGGGATCAGTGGACTGGAGACAGCTCAGGGACATGTAGTCAGCCGGGGTCTGAGGAACAAGCTGGAATAGAAAAAAGTTTAAAACTGTTAATTAAAAAAAGTTGCTGACTGGTTTGATGTGCAGATGTGATGTTTTGTTGAAGTTGTGTTTTATTGCAAACTGAAAACCTCTCTTTATCAACCTCTCAAAGAAACCCACCCAACTTCTAGATGTCCTCTCAGCATTCAGGTCAGGTTACTGGTCCAGGTAAAGCGCAGACATCTTCCCTCTGCTCCCTCAAAGCCCAAGTCCTACAGGTGTCACCATGCTGATCCTGATTGCCCAGTCAATCTTCTTGATCTTCAGGTTGTACATGCTGACTTACCTCTCAGCATTATGCACAACTTACAAACAATACAAATGCTAACCAAGTCTACAGGGTCAAAATAAAGCACAGCTGAACACTGTACACTTTAACTTGGCAGGGTTTCTTTTCAGTGTAATTATCCTTACAGTTGTAACAACCACTGCCACTGCTGTTTCCATCATTGAAATTACAAAGTTTTCTTTTATCATCACTCCTTTTAAAGAGTGAAAACAGCAGTTTTAAAAACTAATTGGCAAAAAACAACGAGTATGAAAAAAAGATACCTGGTTGATGTCCTTCCAACTGGTCCACGTCTTAGGCAGCCACCCCTCGCAGAAATTCTTCACGCCTCGCAGGTCTTCTGAACCAGGAGCATGTTGGGGACATCTCAGGTAGTCGAAGAGAAGGAGTATCCCACCATTCCATCTTTGATCAGATGGTGGGAGATCACGGGCAGAGAACAGCGACTCTCCGCAATCGCAACAGCAAACAGACGCAAGCTCGACCAAAACCCTAACCAGAAACCTCCTACTCTGCACTGGTTGACCTTTGATTGGGCCCTAGTTTTTGTGGTGTTGGGTGCGGTGTTGTTTGGTGCAGGTGTTGGTGCAAACTGACCTCCAGTGTCCCTCGTCGATGGACTGTCCATGATGTGAAGCCGGCTCTTAACTTACCAAACAGGGTCCAGGCACTGGGCACTCATGAGTTCCGGCTCAGTCTGTCTTGATCTGGCGCACTATCAGCTCCTGGTTAACACACAGAGAGATATACAAAACCATCACACCTTGAGTCCTGTATACTCATCTTCTTTTCTATCTGGGTTTCTAAAGTTGCATCCCTGCTTCAGTCTCACCTTTGGGATCAGTGGACTGGAGACATCTCAGGGACATGAAGTCAGCCGGGGTCTCAGGAACAAGCTGGAAAAGGGTTGAAAAAAGTTGATTAAAAAAGTTGCTGGCTGGTGTTAGGTGCTGATGTGATGTTTTGTTGAAGTTGTTTTTCATAGCAAACTGAAAACCTCTCTTTATCAACCTCTAAAAAAAAACCCACCCAACTTCTAGATATCCTCTCAGCATTCAGGTCAGGTTACTGGTCCAGGTAAAGCGCAGACATCTTCCCTCTGCTCCCTCAAAGCCCAAGTCCTACAGGTGTCACAGTGCTGATCCTGATGGCCCCGTCAATCTTCTTGATCTTCAGGTTGTACATGCTGACTTACCTCTCAGCATTATGCACATCTTACAATCAATAGAAAGGTTAACTAAGTCTACGAGGTCAAAATAAAGCACAGCTGAACACCGTGCACTTTAACTTGGTAGGGTTTGTTTATAGTATAATTATCCTTACAACAGCTTGTTTCCCTATCTATGTAACAGCCACTGCTGCTCCAGTTTCCATCATTAACATTACTGAGTTTGTTTTTTTATCATCACTCCTTTTAAAGAATGAAAACAGCAGTTTTTAAAAACTTATAAGCAAAAAACAAGGAGTATGAAGTTAGAAACCTGGTTGATGTCCTTCCAACTGGTCCACGTCTTAGGCAGCCACCCCTCGCAGAAATTCTTCACGCCTCGCAGGTCTTCTTAACCAGGAGCATGTTGGGGACATCTCAGGTAGTTGAGGAGAAGGAGTATCCCACCATTCCATCTTCGATCAGATGGTGGGAGATCACGGGCAGAGAACAGCGACTCTCCGCAATCGCAACAGCAAACAGACGCAAGCTCGACCAAAACCCTAACCAGAAACCTCCTACTCTGCACTGGTTGACCTTTGATTGGGCCCTAGTTTTTGTGGTGTTGGGTGCGGTGTTGTTTGGTGCGGGTGTTGGTGCAAACTGACCTCCAGTGTCCCTCGTCGATGGACTGTCCATGATGAGAAGCCAGCTCTCAACTTACCAAACAGGGTCCAGGCACAGGGCACTCATGAGTTCAGTCTGTCTTGATCTGGCGCACTATCAGCTCCTGGTTAACACACAGAGAAATACAAAACCATCACACCTTGAGTCCTGTATACTCATCTTCTTTTCTATCTGGGTTTCTAAAGTTGCATCCCTGCTTCAGTCTCACCTTTGGGCTCAGTGGACTAAAGACATCTCAGGGACATGAAGTCAGCCGGGGTCTCAGGAACAAGCTGGAAAAGGGTTGAAAAAAGCTGATTAACAAACGTTGCTGGCTGGTGTTAGGTGCTGATGTGATGTTTTGTTGAAGTTGTGTTTTATTGCAAACTGAAAAGCTCTCTTTATCAACCTCTCAAAGAAACCTACCCAACTTCTAGATGTCCTCTCAGAGGATGAAAACTAATACCACCTAAGGTTTTTTTTTTTAACCTAAAGTTGTATTTCGGCTAATTTGTTAGTTTCCTTCTTTTTGTGGTTTTTGAAGGAGAACAGTTTACCTCAACAATTGCATAACCAAAACAGACCAACATTAGACCAAAACCTACTACTTTGGAAGAGAGCAGTTTCCTTCCACACTTGCATCACCAAAACAGACCAAAACTAGACAAAAACGTGCAACTCCGGAAGAAACCATTTTCTCTACGCAGTCGCAACAGCAAACAGACAAAAACTACACCAAAACTTCAACCCTAAACCTGCAACTCTGGTTGTGGTGTGTGCATGTGGTTGTTGTCAAACCAAAAGCAAACAAAAAGCACACTGACCTTGAGTGTCCCTCGTCGATGGTCTGTCAGGCGTTGATCCAGTGCAGTTTCAGCTCCTATGCAACTTATAATCAACTGTTTCTCTTCACATTTGTATCACCAAAACTAGACCAAAACCCCAACCTTAAACTTAGTACTCTGCACTGGTTGATTGTTGATGGTCAGGGTTTTGTTTATGTGGTGTTAGTTGTGGTGTGTGCGTGTGGTTGTTGTCTAATCAAAAGCAAGCCAAACACAAACCAAAAAGAGAGCCAAAAGCAGACTAAGCGCAAGCCAAAAGCAAACCAGCTACTCCAAAGGAGAACAGTTTCTCTCCGCATTTACATCACCAAAACGGACCAAACTAGACCAAAATCTGCTCCTCCAGAAGAGAACAGTTTCTCTCCACATTTACATCACTTAAACGGACCAAACTCAACCAAAATCTGCTACTCCAGAAGAGAGCAGTTTCTCTCCACATTTACATCACTTAAACGGACCAAACTCAACCAAAATCTGCTACTCCAGAAGAGAGCAGTTTCTCTCCACATTGACATCACCAAAACGGACCAAACTAGACCAAAATCTGCTCCATCAGAAGAGAACAGTTTCTCTCCACACTTGCATCACAAAAACTAGACCATATCTACACCAAAACCCCAACCCTAAACCTTCTGGTTGATGGTCAGGGTTTTGTTTATGTGGTGTTGGTTGTGGTGTGTGCGTGTAGTTGTAGCAAACAGAAGGCAGGCGGGGAAGGAGAAAGCAAACAGAAGGCAAGCGGAGAAAATAGAAAGCAATCGGAAAGCAATCGGAGAAAGCAGAAAGCAATCGGAAAGCAATCGGAGAAAGCAATCAGAGAAAGCAGAGAGCAATCAGAGAGCAAACCCAGCGCAAGCCAGAAGCAAAACTGCTACTCGCAAACTAGACCAAAATCTGCTACTCCAGAAGAGCACAGTTTCTCTTAACAATTGCATCAATAAAACAGACAAAATCTAGACCAAAATTTCAACCCTAAACCTGCAACTCTGCACTGGTTGATTGTTGATTGTCAGGGTTTTTTTTATGTGGTGTTGGTTGTGGTGTGTGCGTGTCGTCGTTGTTGTCAAACCAAAAGCAAGCCAAAACAAGCAGAAAGCAAGCCAAAGGCAAACCAAGCGCAAGCCAAAAGCAAAATAAAAGCAAACCGACCTCGAGTGTCCCTCGTCGATGGTCTGTCCGAGATGTGAGGCAGGGTCTCAACTTACCAAACAGGGTCCAGGCACTCGGCAGTCATGAGTTGCGTCTTAGTTTGACTTGATCCAGCGCCGTTTCAGCTCCTGGTTAACACACAGAGAAATAAGCAACCATCAAACCTCAATCCTGAATACAACACCCAAATTTAAAAAATCTCTTTGACCTCCTTTAATAATCAGCTCTTACAAGTTAATGAGTTCTCCCCTGTTTAAAAAATAAATGTAAAAAAAAAGGGAGGTCAAGTTTCTTATATCTTTATAGAACATAGACATCATAATTGGTCTCCAATTTATCTGGAATGCGCAAAACTTTATAATGGTGGTTTATTGCTGACCAATCATCAGCTAAGAAAAGACAAGCGGGAAACCAGGGTATCAGCTAAACTGAAGAAAACAGGCAAAATACTAGCCTGGCTGGGCCATCCAGTTGCATGAATCACTTGCCGTTCCTTCCCACAACAGTCTGGACTTCGGCCAATTGGAGTGTATTAGAAATCAGAAAATAACCGGCCCAATCAGTGACTGTGTTTCCACTGTTCCCCGGACTGATTGGTCCATGTGTAGATGGCGACATCTAACACATGCTGTGGGACTTTTCAAAGCGCCGTTCATTCTGCAGGTGATTTTGCAAAGTTGGCAGACATCGTTTATATCCGCAGAAGAAGACGTAGAAGACATTGTTTGCTTGCACACGCTGAAATATTACCAAACCTTTACTTGATGCTTGAGAGCCCAGCAGGGAACACAGTGATTGGTTAAAGTAGTCTATCAAGGAAAGTACTCCCGCCCACTTTTAGGGCTCCCAATTGTCCAGACTGTTGTGGGAAGGAACGGCAAGTGATTCATGCAACTGGATGGCCCAGCCAGGCTAGCAAAATGCAACCACAAACATTGACATGACATGGGCATACTCAGGGATTTTGATGTTTTTTTTACACCTTTTTAACTCCTAAGTTTCTTCATTCTTTAATTTCTTTTTATTCATTGCTGCTGTATATTTTGGAGTGTCCCCTTGTGGGACGTATAAAGGAATCTCCAATCTTATATGCTGCCGTTATTTACTGCAACATGAAATTGTTGATTCAACCCACTGCCACTGAAATGCTGCCAGACATTGAAAATGAAGGAAAATTTCTCTGCGGTGTAAATAAACCATGAAAGTAAATCTTTAATTCCATACTTTGAATAATAAGCAGGACAGTGTATAATGTGGTTCTTCAAAACAGACAAGCTGACAATTTTTATTAATCTTTATTGTTTTTTAAAATTTCATCTTTATTATTTTCTCTCTGGGTTTATAAAGTTGCATCCCTGCTTCAGTCTCACCTTTGGGCTCAGTGGAGCCGAGCCATCTGAGAGGACGTGAAATCCGCTGGGGTCTGCGGAACATGCTGGAAAAGACCAGAGAAACAGTTAGTATACGCCAACAACAGTGCTTTCTACTGCAGGCTCAGAGTACACCAAAACAAATCTGAATGAACGTTTTCATTTTCTTTCTTTTAAAGCTTTGCATGTAGTTGGCTCAATTTAAAGACAAGATTAAATTAACCCATATGAGCTTCTTTCCCCATCCAAAGCTCTTTGCAGTGGGGTTCTCACTCAAACAATCAAAATGTAGTGGAAAAACACAGGCGTAGTTGGAGAATTACGTTGATGGTGACATTTATTCACAGCTGGCCTTCCAAGGTGCAGTGCAAAAATATTTAACAAAAATGAAAAAAAAAAAGAAAAAGAAAAAAAACAGTTTCAAATACTATTTACAAAATGTACAAGGCAAAAAAAAAGAAAATACCAACAAGGCAGGAGTTCCACCATAACTCTAGATTCTCACTCAAGAGAAAAAAAAAAAAGTCCAATTCCTATTTACAAAATGTACAAGGCAAAAAAAAAAGAAAAAACCAACAAGGCAGGAGTTCCACTATAACTATAGATTCTCACTCAAGAGAAAAAAAAAATTAAAAAAAAACACAAAACAAAAAAAGGTTCAAATACTATTACAAAATGTACAAGGCAAAAAAAGAAAATACCAACAAGACATGAGTTTGACTCTAACTCTAGATTCTCACTCAAGACAAAAAAAAAAAAAAAAAGAAAAGAAAAAAAAAAAACAGCTGCACACAGAAAGGCCCAGAAAGCCTTCTAAGTTTGGAGAAAAAAAAAAAACCTCATTCACATTTAAACCAGTTTTAACCATTTTTCTGTATGTTTTAACACAAATCAATGCAGCATTTATCATTAAGGATTCACAGCAAAAAAAAGGGAATTCATTTTTCTTGCATCATATGACCACTTCGACACTCCATACCCACTTATATTACCTACTGAAATCATGCGCTCTGTTTGCTCATTTGGAAACATGATCCGACCTACCTGATGCAGCCAAACACCTGAAAGCTAATGAATGGACGCCCGGCAAGTAATTGGAGGGATGAATATCTATGTGAATGTATGTTGAAGTTAACTGATAGAGCTCCAATTGTGCACCCTTTGTCACCATATGCAACAGAGAAGGGAGAAGGAAAAGTATCACTGTTTGGTGGGCAATTGGCGACGCGAGCGGGGAGGGAAATTTTTGGCGCGAAAGTAAGTGTAGGCCTATGTGCGTTTGGCGACATGTTCTGTCCGCAGTCAGCGAGGACGCGGATACCGTCACAACACACTAGCATTAGCCACTAGTAGCATGTACAATAGCTCAGAGAGAGAGACAAACTCACCACTGCAAACCATGAGAGAGACACACATGCAAGAGAACACCAGTTGCTCTGAAGCACCAAACAAAAGCTAAACATTGAGTCAATGGACCCCAAAAACAGCATGGTAAAGCAATGAAGGCATAGCCTACCTGTCGCAGCCAAACACCTGGAAACAGCATAGAGAGAGAAGCAGGGGAGGAGTCGCCGCTTAAATCCTCTCCACCAGAGGATTTCCGTGGGTCACGTGATTCGCGCGGGAATCACACGGGGTCATTAAAAAATGATGGGAGTTATTTTTTAATCATTATTTTTTAATCCCTTGATCAGGACGGGACGGGAAAAAAGCACCGGGAGCGGAAACAACATTAAAAGATGATCATTTTCAGCCCTGTTAAGCAACCAGATGAACAGATGCGTCCATTTTTGTAGTCATCTCTCAGTGAGAGCAAACACTTTTGACCGCGCTAGCAACACAAAAGAACTACAACAGTGGTTTGACTTCCTGTCAGCAGGTGCGCGGCTGCGCATTTCTACCCTCCAAGCCAGGAGCGCGAAAACGCCATTTTTTTTGTGACATTCTGTAGTTTTTTAATCATTTCTGGAATCGTGGCGAATCAAATCACCTTACCTGTCTGCCTCTGATAGGCGAATAAAGCGCGCGGATTAATGCTCGGATCTAACTACGTGCTTCAGGAGTGAAGTAAACAATGACGGAGGCAGAGAGCATCTTTGGAGGAGACTATCGGCGTTTTCTGTCAGTGTTGCATGACTTTGGTGAGAACAGAGATGAACACACTTCAGCCACGTATTTATATATTAATTTTTCTAGTTTTAAGCGCTGGTCTAGTACTAGCACTATACTAGGGCAGCTGTATACCATTTCAACACTTTATTTCTTATATTTACATTTGTGTTGAATGGACACTTTATCATGACTGCCACTTGTTTTACAGAAAGCAAATAGTTTGTTATTCTCCAGTGCAGAGTCTTTACTTTTATTTATACAGCCGCTTTAATTCATTTAAGTTTGTTTCTTCAGTCTTTTCAAAAATGTGATGAAGGTTCCGAAAAAGAATAGATAGCTTTCTTGAAAGCCACACCTGTAAGCCTATAAGCTCTCAAATAATTTTTGAATTCTGTTTCTATCTGCAACAGTTGAGATATCAGCTTTTTTGTTTGTTGATTTCAGAGGCGCAGCTCAGACGGCTTGGAGGGCGTCTCACCCAGGGAGTAATTTAGTCTAGAACCGCCACTGTATATATATATATATATATATATATATATATGTGTGTGTGTGTGTGTGTGTGTGTGTGTGTGTGTGTGTGTGTGTGTGTGTGTGCGTGTGTGCGTGTGTGTGTGTGTGTACTCAACTATGGACTTGAACAGCTTTCTGGCAAAATCAAGACAATTTCAGAAACTGGCTACCCCCACTCAGGAAAGAGATCTCTGGACGACAAACACGGAATGGAGATGACCTGGACACCCCAACATGCCGAACTGAGAGATATAAGAAATCACCAATCCCATATATGTGCAGACTATTAAATGAGAATGGTGTTTAGCTTTTTAAGTTTTTAGGTTGTTGCTTCTTAAGCTGCATTTTATATTTTAAGTTTTATTTTTTGTAATCAGCAAAATAATTAAGTGTTTTTAATGGCATCTGTCTTTTTTAAACATCTGTGATCATGCTGAAAGCTGAATAAAACATAAACATAAAACATAAACATATATGCACTTTGTTTACACCGACCGAATGTCAGGCATGTGAAATTTTAAGGCAATGCCTTTTAAATGCAGTGCACTTTTACCTAAAATAAAAAATGCTACGTTTTTTCAACATGTTTGGTTTTATTCAAACTGGAGCAGGACAGGAGTGGGAGTAATTTTGAGTGGGAGCGGGATGGGAGTGGGAGTCATTATACAGGAGTGGGACAGGACAAGATAAATCTTTTTACTCCGGTCCGGGACTGGGACGGGATTTTTTCTCTGGGAGTGGGACGGGACAGGAGTGAAAATCCGCTCCCGTGTCATGCTCTACTCTCCACCTGTCCAGTGATTGGACACCTGTCACACTCAACTTACTGAAGCAGCTCGCCTCAAAGAATAAAATAAATGTGTTTCTATGCTGCTTCAAAACAATGAGAAGAAACCCACTGGATTTTAAATCTAAGATAAAAAGTATAAAAAATGCACAGTAGTCAATGAAACCTTGACACCCCACAGCTTACAGTGAACATCTGTTTAACGTTTAGAGCGATCAACCACAGGAGTCACACTGAGGAAAATATATTCTGATTGAAGGGTCCCTGGAGCACAAGGTATGGCTCTTCATGTGTGACTCCTGTAAATAACACAGAAAGTAGAGGACTTTCTGCGCCCTGTTCTCTGTTCACCTTTGGTGGCCTGTGTTTGACAAAATTTGACCTCAGCCTAAGGGACCACTCAGTTCCAAATCTTGATAAGAGAAGCGTTATAAAACCACCACACTGTAATATCAGAGCCTAAATGAAACTTTAAGTGAAAACTGTACCCAAAGATCACCGCCCCATCTGACAAATTCTGGAACCAGAAATTCTGTCATAGTCATTCAACCAAGCTGAAAGGTTTATGATGTTAACATGGATAGATATGAGTTAACGCAGAAGGTAACAGCTAATAATACATGTGTCAGTGCACGGTTATGTGGAGGGTTAAATTGAGCTCCAAATACAGTAAATGAAGATGCAGCTGACAGCAATGAGGTTACAGAGAGTTTAGGGGCTTGTAAACACAGAAATAGCAACACTGTGTCAGCACAGAGTTTAGTGTATGTGTTGGTGTGTGTCTGGGTTTTATTAGCGGTAACAACATCTGACAGCAGTGTCATCCTCAACACCGTCACATCTGTGGAAAAAATCACACATTGAAAATACCAGCAGTGGAAGAAATACAGAAATAACCAAGAACAACTGAGGTGTTGAAAGTTAGTACCCAAATGAAATGTTGTCAGACACTTTGAGTAACAGGGGAAGTTATTCACACATGATCGAGGTGTAGGATTATCATGAGGGAGAAAAGGAGAACAAGCGAGACCCAATTTTCAATAAATAATCAAACTTATTAGTAAAATTGCAGCATCTTTTAATAAACTGAAGAATAATTGTAGTCAAGTAAGTTTATGACAATGAAAGGGAAAGTCGTAGAGTTGTTTTTGAACAGCACCATTTCTCATAAACCATGTTGTAGAGCTGAGTGTGTTTTTCAAAAACAAATTACTCAGTAATGATATAAAAGCAGGCCTCCTTCATTTTTCCTTCCTCCTCTTCTTCTAGGAACTGAGAGAGAGAGATGTAAACACTGCAGCGCGCCCACTCTCTCTTTGGTTTGTGTGGGCTGGTTCACGGCTGCTCTTGTGCTTTGTTTCTAACTCTCCACCTTTCAGTCTGTGAGCTTCAGAGGCCACATGCTAAGGGCTATAACAGGTTTAATGAGCGCCTTGATTTAGAGGGGAAATGGCTGACTGCAAAGTGTGGGAGTCACACTGTTCAACACCAAACTGTGACCCCTGGTGAGAAATAAGTACTCTTAAAATCTTACAGAAATATATTTAAAAAAGCATGAGTGGTTGGAGTCCTCTAAAAGCAAAGTATGAAAGATTTCTGTCTAGAGTTTTTTTTTTTTTTGTATTACATTAGCATTTAAAGAAGCACTTAGAAGAGGGTAGAGTCTAACCCCCAATTTCTACCGCATCGGGAACAGCTACGAAAAGGCTGTATCCGCCGATCGCAGCTGATCATAACCATTCAAGTTAATGTGTCAATTTCCACAGGCTTCTTTCCGTTCCACTGTGGTTCGCTGGACTCCGCACCTGATCGCAAGAGATCTAATTTTTCTGGACGTCGGAGCATTCCGGCTAATGCAGCACAGATTAACCTGTGCTGGAAAAGGAAGTTGAGCACATACACAAAATAAAACAGCTCCAATTACTGGATTATCACACTTGTCAACCTCCTTGGGAAAAGCCTGCTCTAGGGTGCTGGAAAGGAGGCTCCAGCTAATTGTCAAACCTTGGATACAGGAGGAACAATGGGGTTTTCGTCCTGGCCATGTTATAGTGGACCAACTCCTATACCCTTGTGGGGCTCCTGGAAGGGGCATGGGAGTTTGTCCATCCCATCTACATGTGTTTTTTGGACTTGAAGAATGCTTTCATGTTCCTTCTAAGGGGGTGTACTGTGGAAATATGGGGTACCATAACATTTCTTTTACTTTCAATTGAATTGCTTACTGCAAAAACAGTACATGGCCAGTACATGGATGTAGTTACCTTAAAGATCAAAAAGTCATTCATGGGTTGTCTGGATTTAAATTGAGCTCAATTTTGTTAAGTTTCATAGGTTCTAGATAAGATCATGTTTAAAACAGCCCTTTACTGAATATGTTTATAAATGTAGCTAGCACCTGCTACAGACTGAAACACAGTCAGCTGTTGATTACGAAATCACAAAAGGAAATCCAAAAAGCTGATCCCACAGAGAGAAATTTGTGGTTTGAGGAGTCTGATCTCACAGTCTCCCAGTATCAGCTGATATGGTTTTCTCATCTTAATCCTCAGCATCACATTTGCCATTGTAAGAAACCCACATTTACTGCTTCAGTGTGGTTAGTTTTACAGCAGATTTTACATATAAACCATGTTTATTAGAAATTAATGAATAAGAGGGGTTAGGGGCTGGAAGGAAATCTCCTGTAAATATTAAAGCAGTTTTTTGGGGTCACTTTGGAATGGAAAGTAAAGATGTTCAAAAACCAAATGTTTATGGAGAGTAAAGAGTATGAGTAAAGCATCTATACATAGGTTTTAAATTAGGGAAAATGAAAGTTTTTGGAACCATGAAGTGTTTTTTGTGTGGTTTGGTTAAGTCATTAATAGCTGTGTGTCTACTGAGCATGTAACAGCAAAACACCAGTGAAAAAATGACTGACATACTGCTGTGTGCTGAAGGAGAGATATGAAATAAACTATACTAACACTACCAGTGTATGTTTCTGTGACTTTTGTATTTGTTCACATATCACTAGACTGTAGAAGTGTGTGCGTCTGCGGAGATGCTTAAATACATCCAAGGATTTCACTCAAGGCATATTCAGAGTGGTTAAGAGTGGATCTTCCAAAAAGGGGATTTAATCTTATCCTATCTTAATGTTTGGTCTTTGTAAACATAACAGAGTATAGTCTAGAGCAGCTCCTTTTGTTATGTGTCTTGGGATAACATTTGTTGTTATCTGGGGCTACATAAATAAAGATTAATTGATTGATAAAGATTGTTAAGACAAGGTTTTACTTAAGGCTCTGAAGAGAATGTTACCTGACCGATAAGACCCATAAATAGTGACTAATACAACAGCAAGTACAACTGTTGCTCTTACAAGTATAGTCATTATATTTACATGTCGCAACCCGGCACGGTGTCTGAAAAACTCTTTTTCAACCTGTTGGATGTTCACCTCAGTGACCTGGATCTTAAACTATTGCTCATGGTTTCACAGAGTTCGCAGTTTGTTTGGGCTAGTTAATAATAACTTAGCCTCTTACAACAACAACAGTACAGCCTCATGTCATCCCCAGCCTCACGGTGGTGTATCATTGTGGTGAACGCTACGTTGGCCAAAGGTTTACATCCTTTATTCTCCTAACCTACAATACAAACTGTGGTAGCAACTGCTGGAAAATCCCGTCCTTGCATATTGTTTGTGTATTCACTGGCTTGGTGTGTTATGGGAAATCAGGCAGTACGGAAAAGGAGATGAAAGGAGTTGTTTGTAAGTAAGGTTGTATACCAAGGATGTTGTAAAATCAACCCAGCTGGATGAGGAGTGAAGAATGACGAAGTCACAAGTTTTGTCTGCTGGACTTATGACCACACCTCTATCGGGAATTAAATGTAGTTTCACTATCACTGTAGTACAAACAAACAAATTTTGCACATGGTGATTTGTGAATTTTTGCATTCATCTGCAGATATGAAAACTTTTACTTATATGAACAGTCACAAGGTAGTGCACGCCAACAAAGAGCTTCTACAGAAGATGAGAACGGCCATGGGTTTTTCTTTTTTATGCATTGTTATCTCATGACAACAAATGATGTGGGAAAGAGCAGTCCTGTAAGTGGCATCTCAAAAACCATCATCCTGAGCAGCCTGAGGAGTTTTATGATATCACAGTTATTTAATGTAGAGAAGAAATAGAGCAGCAAAAATTAGAGGAGCTTGACAAAACATCAACTTCACTGATCTTGGTAACCACCCTGTCAAATTGTTGGTAGATACAGACTTCTGCAAGCTAATGATGTTATTGGATTGGTTTTCCCAGCAGTATCGGTATTATCGAGGAGTTAGAAAATATTGGTGTATTGGTTATAAGCAAGAATCCATTGTTGTGCAACCCCAATACTTTTATCCTTAGATTGTCAATGTTGTCTACTGACCTGCCTGCGGTGAATTCAGGACCAGGGCCATAACCCACACTTTGGGAATCACTGCTGTACACATTGGTTTTCTTTGTACTCTGTGAGTCACCAATTCGGTTAAGTTGATTATGCTGCAGGATATCCAAAATATCACTAAATGCAGGTTTATGTTCAGCCCATAATACAAGCTGCCTAGGGCAGTCATTTTGTCATTGTCATTTAAGGTTTTTAAAAGTGCTTTCTTTTTAAATACAGTATGTATTATGGAATGACAATGGCCATGTTCTTGCTATGAAAGGAAACATCCCTGAAAACACTCCTCTCTGCAGAAGAACTCCAAACATCATCTTAGTTACAAACTAAAAATCTGTTTCTATACCTATTTTAATGTTTCTCTATTCTTATGTCCTTCTCGTGTCTTATTTTCCCATGCCTTGTTTCCTTCACTCCAGTGTCTGGTTCAAATCGAGAGTCTGACCACAACATAACCACAGACGTCCATCTTCACAGACAAAAATACCCCATGCAGCCCTCGTGCAGCCACACCCTCACACAAACATAGTACAGACTACATGGGCAGCTGTATGGAACGAGACCAAATGTAAGAGCTTAAGGAAAGACCCAAATCCTCCAAGAGGGGGTATTTCAAAACAGATATCTGGATTTGATGTGTTTAAGCTCGTAGAATCAAAGAGGTCTCAGAACAGACATTTGAAAATACTAAGAAAACACAGTTATGTAACCAAAAACAAAACGGGGTTCACCAAAGCCCATTAAGCAACATAATTCTTTTTTATTAAGACCACAGTATTGTTTTTCTGTGCTGGTGTAACAGAACAATGTATAAGCCAAACTTTATGACTGGTTGAGCCATGTTGCTTGTTAAATATTATTGGAATACCCCAAAACACAGACCAAACCAATACAAGACAGCAGCCAGTTCAACCAGAAAACAAGGCCCGCTGCATCCTCGTGCATGGGTTTAAAATCACCAACAAGGAGTTTTCTTGGCCACAAATACTCGATGTGCTTCTGGCATCCACCACAGTAGTATTTTACTGACAGCTATGAGTCCATGTTGACCAAACCCAAGTTTTCGAGCTAAAAAACCACTCACAATTTATACACCCACACTACACACACCACCCTGATGGGACTGACTGAATCTACACTGATGAAGACTGTTTGTGCTCTACAGAGAATGAAGAAACAGTAAATAATTCACATAAATTGTGAAATATAAGAAGAACAGATTGAGTCATCTCCATTATCTCATTGGCCTTTTTAATTAAATCCAGATACCTGTGACAATCTAACTGTCAATCTAAGTAGCACCTTTCAAAACTAATATCTTTAATCTGTATCTGGAAAAGGTGCTGGGACACATTTTTGTTGTAAAATAACCTCTCCACTTTTGCACCTGTCAGGACCAACAGATTACGATGACTTCTGAATTCAATTCAACCTAAATCTGTCTGCATTAGGGTTCTTCTCTGAGTCCTGCCCCACCGACCCAGACAGGATTGCTCAAGAAAGGCCTGTCTAAGCAGAGCGTTCACTTTGAACTTAACATAAATAAAAAAAAACAAAAGCAAATGTCCTTATGCAGCCAATGGTTGTTCTACATATCGTTAGCTTGACGATAGATACAGCACAAACTAGTAAGTGTTTGAAGATGCAGCTCAAGCTTGTGTTGTAAACCCATCACCAAGTGAACTTTTAAAAAACACAAACACAACTACAAATTAGAAATGGGTAGTGTAGTCATTGTGAAGTTGAAGCACCAATGTAAGGGAAATTAACTGACCACCCAGTAGCCTGGGATTCATTTCTCCCTGTTGCTGGTCCGTTTGATCTCAGATCATCTACACCCAGCTTTGGAAGTATATGGTTCTTATGAACTCATCCTGGTTTAGCCTCTTTTTTGTGGATTGTTTATTACTCCCAGTGTGACTTGGTTACTTTCGAACTCACTAGACTGGCAACATGGGGTTGGACCAACAGTGCTGAACCTTCTCATTAGCATCATATTTAAGCTTGTAATGAACTCTCCCCAAAGCACTCGCCACATCTAAATCATTATCCAACCAAAACCTGGAAAAACTTCACAGCTTTTGGCTTCAATCTAGAATTGTGGGTGAACTGTCCTGAACTGTTTTTGTAAAGATTTTGATTTCATTGGTTGTAAGCTTTGTTGAGTTCAGGGGCGCTTGTTGACAAGTGCCACTGAGATTCAATCTTTTGCATGATGCGTGAAATGGGACAAGACTCAACCTTTTTTTTTCAGATGGTAAAAGGTTGGCTGCTGCCGTGGAATCCCTTGATGGTGGTAGATGAGCAATCACAAAAACTGGTCACATGAAAAAGGCAGTTTTTCTTAGGAGGCCACAACTTATAATCAGCATTTAGGGGCAGTGAAAGTGAATAGAACATCAATGAATTGTTTTATTCTTGAGCTGATAATTGAGGATGACAAGGTCTGTTTAGTTACTGTAGAACCTCTGCTTATGAGTACCATGTCTGACTGTAAGAGTGTTTAAAATGTTCCTGACGATGCCTAAATACGGAATTAACTTAAGCACAGCCATAAAGCGTTTAAGTTAAAACATACAGACAAACCCTGACTTTATTTTATGAAGAAACACATAAACAGGGAGTCTGAGGTGATCTCATTACTCTGGCTTGCAAGTGTAATGTGGTTATTAAGTTTGACGTAAACTATGACCTGATATCTGTCTTTGGGTGTGATTACCTGATGTTCATTTTAACCCTGTGCCTGCAGCAAATTAAACCCAGTTCAGGGTTTAATTTGTTGCAAAGAAGACATGACTTAAATGTCTAAAAGAGAATAATGGCTGTGGTGCTCACTAACGAGTGAGGGAAATACTCCAAAAATGACTAATATGCATTAAAAATAATAGTCATGGTGCTTGCTAATTGGTGACATAAGTCTACAAGCCAGCAGCCAAAGAAACCACACATTAGTCCTGATCCTTACAAATGACGGAGGCTGTATTTGAAAACAGGGAGGATGGAACTGTTTGTGATAAATGCTTCTAGATGTGTATGGAGCCAATGACATGGGAAAATGAAGCCGTTTAACGTTTTTAAACAGCATGCTGTGAGTGGAGAAACATATACAAATGTCCGGGCCCCCATTAAAGAAAATGCCAGATGGGTATGAGAATTTGATTTGTCCTGAAATCTGCACATATTAGCTAACAGTTATGATTGTTATATTCTAATTGGAGGAACTTGGGGTTTTTGACTGTACTTTTTTCTGTGAACGCCTTTGGAGGGCTCTGTAAAACAAGATGGAGGGGTACAAGGACACAAAGTTGCAAACCGCTGTTTAAGATTGAAACACTCCCATGTGCACCCCTCGCAATTTTGAAGAGATGCTCTTGTGACGTGTGAGAAGTACTGCATTTGTCAAGTTTTTACTTTGAATAAGCATTTAGCTGATGGCAATGACTGTGACACACATCTAATGCGTAAGTCATCAAACAAAGCTAGATATACTGTTAAACATACTGTAACTGTTACTATCCCCATCCCCGTCAGCACCCCCACATTTACACACAGACACACCCTTTTACATACACACGCACGCACACACACACACTTTCTCCTTGGGCATAATTAGGAAAGGAATGTCTGAGGAAGGTTGTTAGGAAACCACCCTGAGCTCACACAGACAAGAAGCTCCATATATTTTAGGCCTGTAATTGTGATGTTGCTCTGTCTCTGTGCATTAAACTGAAGCAAATCCGTCTCGGAAATATACGTTATAGGAGCACCATTAAAACAATGATACCAAAATAATGTGCTGTTTAACAGTGAACAATGTTAGAGTGGGCAACATCACAGAGAACATGGCTAACTTCACAGACATATATGCAGTCGACCAACATTTACCATCAACCAAAACTAAAAACACTACCGCTGCAGAATGAGCGAAATCCCTGATTTTGTACCAGTGTTTAAGGTTGGTTGGTTGGTTGGTTGGTTGGTTGGTTGGCTGGATGGATGGATGGAAAGATGGATACTAAGTAGCACCTCATCATCAACAGCTATGGGCTAACTCTATTATTTACTTCAGTCAACTCTAATGACTTAATTTTGTCTCTGAGTTAACATAACCTTCTCTACTGTATGTGGAATTCCTGCTTTAGGAGCTCCACAAAGTTTTGCTGTGCAGCTCTCACCCAGAGTCAGCGGTGAGAAGGAATTTTACTCTTAAGTGCCCCTACTTCATGGAGCGTGCAAACAGCTGGACTGCTCCATTCACAGACTGTAAAGTCCAGATTGGAAGAAAATTCAGTTGTCTGGTTTCTGCCAGGCTGTCAGACTGCTGCAGAAATACGAGCATCTGTAATTAGCAACAGACAACCTGCTGTAATTTCAGAGTGCATCTAAAATAGGGGGAAAACTACATTTTGGAACAGCATAGATTAAGGTGATTATACAGTACTCCCTTACAGTAGTATGAAACAGGAGCTGATTCAGTTTTACTTAAATAAATCACAGACAAAAAAGGAAAATACACTTCAGTTCTGCACCAGCCATGTACTGAATACATTCAAAGATAGCCTGTAGTTTGGGTGCAGTTTCTATTTATAACAGTTTTTTACACTCTGAACATTTTAAGGGGTTGCACCAGTGGAGATAGTTCCCATGTAAGCATAAGATACAACTGAAATCCTGCGTCTCTTGATAGATTTAAATCCTCTTTGATAAACTAATTGCACCGGTGCAACATTTTAAGAGTTGGAGGGAGTTAAACTGGAGGGTGAGGAGGCGCAGAGGGTTATTCAAACTGTCTGGCAGACTTTCCTCGGGCTGATATAGAGCAGTGTTGCCAACTTCTCAGTAAGAAAAGGCGGTAGTGGCTGTTCTAGAAGTCGCTAGATGACGCCATCGCCTAATTTGCATAATTTTACAGTTAAAGCCTTGAGGGAGGTGGAGTCCTCCTTGGGGTGTGTGTGTATGTTTACTGTTGATGCACACCCACTACCCATTGAGAAGAGTAACATCAATAACTGCTTTCACAGAGTCTCCAAACTCCAGAAGACATCTCTTTGGAAATAAGACACTGAGGGGGTCTGAAAAGTTGCCAAATTTAGCGACAAATGCTCGAGGTTGGCAACATTTATATAGCGTAGATCAATTACCTGTTGGCAGCAAATTTACAGTTTGACAGATTTTAGACTTTGCAATGTGATTGCTTTGAAATTCAGCTGCCATAGTACAGGAACTCATCATAGTTGTCTTCTTGAAAAAAAAAAAAGAATTTTTGATATTGTACCAAATACCAGTATCAAATAATTATTATTCAGTAAGTATTAGGCATTAAGTATTCCTAATAATATTACTTCTAATACCAGTACTAATGCTTATAATATTCAACTTTTTTTGCTCATAATTATTCATTTTCATCCATGAGTCTGTTCAAAGACGATCACTGAAACAAACATTACGCTCCAAAATTGCTTTAGACAGATTCCCAACAATATTGTGACTGTTTGTGTGTTACACTCCTCATAAAAATAAATCTGTGAACAGAGTTTGACGTCACTGAAAATAAGAGTTTAAAGGAAGCCTTACAAAGATAAGATTTTTCCAACAAAGGAAGAGCCCAACAAAGGAGTTTAGGACATAATTTAACATAGACTTTGTATCCTGACTTGAAACACAACCTTGTTACACAAAGTTAGGGCAGTGGGCCAAAGATCTGTGTTACTACACCAACCTGAGGTTACTGAAGTTGAAATCTGAAGAAATACTTGCAGTAGTACTGTCAATATATCATTAATTTGTCATGCTTAAACTTCAAATGAACTAATCTAAACTTTAAATATGGTTTGGTTTCTTCAGGCGACAATTATAATATCTACTCTGATGGCTCTAAACACAGCACTTAGTTTACAGAGAATGTGATGAATTGTAGGTTGTCGAGGAATGAGGCTGTACTGGGAGCAATTTAAGGGAACCCTGGACTGATGCCAAAAAGATTTAACTATGTCTTCTAAAAATCCCATAAACTCACTCCAGAAAAAAAAAAAAAAAAAGATGGATTCATCTATTTACAGAAAAATTAAAAAGGAAAATGACAGAAAAAAATTATGTGTGCCATGTGCCCTCTGTTTACCAAACAAGGTTTGGTTGGAAACTGGTCCTGTGAATCTAAACAAACTCAGTATGATAATAGCAGTAAAACTGACATTGGTTCAAACCAAAGAAAATAAACAGAGTTATAACAAGCTTTGCAGAATGACAGTGGTTGTGGTGACCCAACGCCCTTCAGTTTGTCAGCACTGATAGAGACCTACTGTCAAATTGAGGGAAATGAGAGGTGTGTAACCGTTGTTGGTTGGAGGGAAATTGCAGGGCAACATGGGCAACAGGCAAAGATATGAAGGGAAAAATTATACTGTGATATGCTCAAGGAGATTGAATGCTTTGTTCAGATTGGATTGTTTTGTTTCAATCTACACAAGCTGTCATGTATGGTACACAAAACAAAGGAAAAGGACCCCAAAATGCAGAAATAGGGATTTATTAAAGCAAAAAGTAAAAGTCCAACCAAAACTTACTATTAAAATGTCCAAACGAATCCAAAGGTCCAAAAAAAAAAAACAAGAAGCGAAATCCAAAGAATCAAATTGGCACTGGAAAAAAAAAAACACAAGGACACTTGGATTTACACATCGACTAAGACTGACACACTGACCGACAACCGCTCACACACCCACAATGAACCAGCAAAGACAGAGGGGAAGACAGGGACTATATACACACTGGCTAACGAGCAACGGGTGAGGCAAACAAGACACAGGTGAAACTGCCATCATGTAACATTTGAATTGCTTGCTATTGAGTTAAAACCGAGTCAAAAAGTAGGACACATTTATCTGTCGCTTTTGGATGAGCAGGCCTTTGACATACAGCTGTTACACATTTGGTCATCAAAGGCTGCAGACTCTTGACACAGCTATAGTGTCGGTCTGGGTTGCTTTGTCCACAATAATGTTGTCAACATTACATTCTGGCTTTCACAGCATACTTTTGATGTCATATCCTGCCTCCTTAGACTCATCCCCACCTCCCCGCAGGACAAAGTTGATCTTAAAACATTTCAAGTGCAGATCTCCTGGGCATGTCAAAAATATTCAGAAGTGCTCACGTGAAAAGGATTTGGGTTTAAAAATTAGCACTATGGACTAGGTAGAACCAGAACCTTTTGGGTATGCTGTTTTGCAAAGACCTTGAGGTAACAGGTTGAACCAACTTAAAAGATATGATCTTTAAAAGTTTGTGTTTGAACACAACTAACACATAGACACAAATTCATAAATAACTTAGCCTAACATTCACACTCTCACACACATATACACACACACACACTTGTTGATGCCATGCCATTTCATGGAAACATGCAGCTGGTTCCAGGAAGTGCGACACTGCAGCCAAACCAGATACAGGAAGTGAATGGCCACCCAGTCATGGTGGAAACTGGAGGTGGAAGCTAAAAACAGCGGACCTGGGTATGTGTGCGTCTGTGAGTGTGCATGTGTGCGTGTGTGTGTGATTTGTGAAACTGTGGTCTGAAAGAATCAAAACAGGATGTGATAAAAACGCAGAAAGAACAATTTTATTTTTCTGTTTTTCAAAAACGTGTTTTAACTTTAAGATGCTTGGTTCCCTCTTTTACTCTTCTTATTGGTTATTTAATATTTCATTTGGAACATGAAAACCATGCCTGTTGTAAAGCCGAGGACAACATCTTGCAGGGGCGGGCACTTGTTCTGTTAAGCTTTTAATGTTGTGCTGGTTTGACTGTTTTATTGAGCTTTGAGATTGAGTTTTTGTTTGTCTCTTTACTGTGACAGATACACAATACTGTCCACATTAATCCAGTATGGTGTCTATTACTCAACGTATTTATTTCTTGGTGGTTCATCCAGACTGTTTAATCTGAATTCAGGCAGAAAGGATCCAAACTGTGGCTTTTTTCACCATCTGTCAATCTCAGTTGTTCAGTTTGGAGACAAGAGTTTTGGAGTTTCTCTTCTCTTGTGAAGGTTAACCACATTGGTTTATAGTGTCCAACTTTTATTGTTGGTCTTATCTCATTTATCCCAGTGAGTTCTAACCATGATTTCAACAATGAAATGTGGTTGGAAACAGGATGAATTAGGTCTGAATGTCGAGACGTGACTTCCATCATTTTCCACCAACAGGCTGAAATACTGTTACGAAATCAAAGTCTGCAAATAGACACTGAAAGAATTCACCTTTTACACAGTTTTAGTGTCTGTGTAACCACAGGTGTCTATCAGTGTTAATGTTGTTGTTTTTTTCTTAAAATAATTCACTTACAGGGTTACCTGAAGCAAATATTCAACTTTTGAAACACTGCTCTGAAATTGTAAATAGATTTATTAAAAACTCAGCTTTATTTCATGCATGTTTCCAGATGTAAGACTCAATCACAGGGAAATTCTGTGTACTTGGGAGACTTGGGATACTTTTTTCTTTTTGGTAACACAACATGGAGATACATAAAACCACAAACTCATGTAACAACATATGCACTACAGGACTATCTGTCGAACTATCCCAGTTATTTATTCATCATTCTCTTGTTGTCTGAGTTTTTCTCTTCCGTTGTTTGTGAATCTTTGTCACGATTAGTTTTAGTTTAGTCTTCTTCTGTGTCTCAATATTTCTTCTCAGTTCACAGCTAAGAGAATGACTAGAAAAGCTTGCATCCCTCCAGAACTTGCACTCCCCAGGGACCCTGAGTTGTGCATGAAGGATTTTGGCTGGCCCCTCCCACCCCAGACACAAAACTCATCAAGATATTCCCCTTAGTCTTGGGAGGCTGCGCGTCAACAGGAGGAAGAAAGAGGGACAAAAACATGACCTCACAATACCCATGACCCAACTGTTACAGACTCACAGTCCTCCTACAGACATTACACAGTACATTAATGTAAAGGCTGAAGTACCGAGGTAATGCATAGTGTTGACTCACATCACTTCATACTATTATTGTATATTAAGTCATTTGTGTATATTTGCACAACTACACTTTTTTTTTTTTTACTCTGAGAAATATCATTTTCAAGTCGCACACATTTTATTGCAGATTCAATAAGTTTTTATAGCATTTCCTTATTACTGTTACATGTACAGATATACTTTTGATGACAAACCTGATTCTAATCTTAAGGCCATATTATTAATTATCACTACTTCCCCTTCAAGTTACGACTAGATCCTGGTAAAGATAAGCCATTAGGAGATACAGTATAATGACCCTTGGGAGAATTCCTGAGAAAAATGTTAGGAGCAACAAAAACTGTTTCCTTAAGCAGAGGTGATAGTGGTGTAAAGACTGAGATTCAATGTGAGTCAAGATTAGCGAGCAGATTAAGCGTTACAGATTGGATCATGCACTCATTATGTCCCAGCCAATCAAAGTAATCACATCAGTTAAAACTTTGCAGGATAAAAAGCTGCACAGCGTGATCAAAATGATGGCATCACTCATATTTAACACAAAACATTCGCCCCTGAAAACTATGTTTTTTAAAAACTTCAGCCAGAGGGGCGATTTTGGAAAACTTGATATAGCCGACGGCAGATTGTGCGCAGGAAAGAAGGAAAGGATGTTGTTGTTTCTGCTATGTGGGATTCTGATTGGCTAATGTGGGCTTGAGCTTCTCGCTACACCACTACCCACATGTTTGATATGCTCTTGACGGCATACATACACGGGTTAATGTAAACGAAAACTTTTCTGAAAACGAAGTGTTGTGCATGCAGTTTTTTTTCGTAAGCTGAGAGGGTTAAATGTCAGTTTATGAAAATAGCCAGACACGTGTAAATGTAGTCTAAGATGGCAATTATGAGAAAATGCATAATTAGAGATGCAACAATGTATTAGGAATTAGCAAATAAAGTGATGTTTACCGATGTACTGGATGTATCTTTCTCTTCATCACAGTGATGTAAATTTGGAAAGCTGCTTAGACTTACAGCCAATTAAGGAACGTTTTTTTTCTCAGGCAGGATAAGTCCACTGCTGGACAAACTGATTTATTTTAATAATCTAATATGAAAGAAAATGTTGAGTTTTACTCAGCCTGGGAGAAAGTCAAAAACTTGTAGTTAGTAAATCCGCTGACATTTTAAGAGGGACTTCAAAGAAGGGACAAAAAAACTATTCACATATCGATCTCATAGTTTATTCAAAGATCTGGAACAAAAAAATACAAAGAAGAAAAGCCAAAAACATTGGCATTAAGTATCAGCATCGGTTTATTTGATATTTTAAACATTGGTATTAGTATCAGCTCTGGTTTCACATTCGCATTCGGTGGCAGTGGGAACCTATAAGGTCACCCCGACTAGGAGGCCTATAATGAATCTTCTAAACTAAGTCTGGGGGTCTCGGAGAATATAAGGACACAGAACTTAATGTTTTCTTTTTTTTTCTTTGGCATAAACCTTTCTTGCTGGACAAATAAGATGCAGCAAAACATTGAAGTTTATAGTTTTTCTGTCATTGTTTTGGCTGTTGTCCTCATAGATTTACACGTACAAACCCATACACTTGCTACATATACACAGTCTGGTAAAGTCTTTATCATCACTGGTTTCACACTCATTAATTTTTTGTTCCATTGTCTGCCAGCCAGTGTTCCAACCACTTTACAGCCCAAAGAGTGTGTATGTGCTTGTGTTTAATTTACTCATGTGTCTTTTACTCGTTGTGTGTCTCAACCAGCAGCCAAACCACATCTGATCTCTCCCAGCATCCATTAACACCCTCATATATATTTTTTACTATAACAGAACTTGATGGACTAATGTCTTATTAAAGATTAACGGAGCAATTTGTATGAACACACAAATATCCTGAGGTTGCCATTAGAGGGAGTATTTCCATCCTGTAGCGACCACAGAGATTGAAGCCCATGAGAAGCAATAAACAAGAGACTGCCAGACATCTGCTTTCTCTGTGAATGTGTGTGTGTGTAAGAGAGTAAAAATGAGTGTAAAAGTGTTTGCAGTCATGTGATATTGCAAAGTTCAAAACAGTGGACGATAGAAACTTCAGCGCATTTAGCAATGATCATCGAGAAAGAGAAAAAAGGGACAAAAACAAGCAATAAGCCAAACATTACATGTAAATTTAATAATAATACTGCATTTAATACTGCATGATCTTTTATAGCGCTTTATCAGAGACCCTCAAAGAGCTTGAATCATTTACACGCTGCTCTAATACATTTGTTGTGGGCATCTTTTCTGTCAATGTTTGTCCCATAGGGATGCAATACTAACAACAAACAGGTTTCAGACATGATTATGTAGCCCAATGCGGTCAAGTGTCAGGACCTGTCAGCTCTGAAAATTGAATGGCTGGCGTTATGTGTCATAGTGAACAAAATTCAAGGCTGTACAACATCCTGACAGAAAGTCCAAAGCCAAGGCCAGACGACATAATTTCTTCATCACATCAGCCACTGTGTCAAATCACTGAAACCATAAAGTTGGGCAGTGACTTCGCCAAGAGATATGACAGTCCACACAACGGTCCATTATGACCAACAAGAGTACGTTGGAAGGAAGAGGGTTAGAACTAGACAATATGGCAATGCTAACGGCATTTACTTGCCGGCTTGTTCGGTGTCTCTGCTCTGTCTGGACAACGTTTCTCTTTTTTCAATCTTTCATGGTTATCCATCCACAACACAACCTAAAGGCGGGTACGTTGTTGCCATGACTCAACAAACTTTCTCTCATAGTCCCATCAGGTAGCACCAACTTCATCATTCTTCCTCTGCCTACCATTGGGTTTGTTTATGCTAGTGATTTTAGCAATGTGTGGTGCACTCTGGTTAATATCAGTGACAAGAGGGAACAAATCATTCAAGACAGATGGAAAATCAAACATGCTAGACTTTTTGTTGTGAAGATTTGAGGTGCCCGAGACGTCTCCTAGAAGGATGAACTGTCGGGCTGATGGTAATATGCTGGTATGACTGTAATACTACAGCTGTCAGTGAGACGGGATTATCCACTTGAATTATTCATGAACACTATACAGCACTAACATTTTACCATTTAGAGTTTGTATATGCCGCACAAATGAATGTCTGCACATCCCACACTTGGACTTCAAGCACCATTAACTAACAGGACGAGATATAAACACACTCACGAGGTGACAAACTTTTTAATGAGTTTTGTTTTAAGTTCCTCTTTGGTTCATTTTTGGCGACTATTTTATTGAACCATGAAACAGCGCAATTGTGTTTTTCCAAATAAACATGTTCACACCACTCAGATGTGTTTTTTTTCCCCATTGTTGGAAAATGTAGGAGGCCAAAGAGGAGACTCACTGTCTCTGACCATCCTCCACTCATCACATGGGACATTTTTACTGTTCATTTTTCGCCAGCACTCCGACTTGGTTGGGAGTTTTTTCGTTCTTTGGGTTGACTGATGTCCTCTGACATATTAGGCTCGACTAAGATGCATATGTTGTTGTTAGATCTGATATCAAACAAGCAGGCGGGGGGCGGGTAGTGCTTCATTAGTACAGGTAAAGGACATTTTATCTGCCCTGTTCCTGACATATTACTTTGCTCACAAAATAAAAACACAAATTGATAACATCAGCGAATCTTCAAAAGTGTATGTTTTCCAGCTCAAGAATGAGACGACATACAGTCATCTTTAAGATAATGTTACACAAGTAAATACTTGACACACTTATTCTCAGAATACAGATTTGATTTTTGCGAATCAGACAGGGATGGGTTTTTTTTAGGGGTCAGGACACACCTATGGGGTTTGTGGAACTTCACATCTTAGCGTGTCAGCCAAAGCAGAAAACTTTGATTTGCGCAGCTGTAATTATACGTTTGGAACTCAAAGGCCCGCGACTCATCAAACTGTCAGCACTGAACGTGTTTGATCAGAGTGATGACACAGAGCGTATCTGTAAACACTGACAGTGAGGTCGAGTTATGACTATTGGCTGTTGACTGATACACTGATTATGGCAAACGCTTTCGATGTGTGGTGCAATCAGTTTGATCCCTGTAAGTGCTCTACAGCTAATTTTTTTATCTGCATTTAGACTCAATTTAAGTTTGAGGTTCAAATTATGGATGGGTTACAATTTTTTGATAGACCTGTTTTTGAGCCCATGCAGTGATTTCTAGAGTACAGTTAAGTCTGTCTTTTTTAATGCAGTGTCACCTGAGTGCCCAAAGATCACAGTAAAACCAGTATCAGTTACCAGTTTTGTCCATTTTGTACAGAAATTTCCCCAGAATCTCTGAATCTTTTTCTTCCTTTTTAAATATCATTTCAGTCTCAACATTCAGTTTAATGACTTTATACTATTTCGATTTAATATTGATTTCTATCAATATTATATCTATTTTATCAACATTTTAACAGCGTCCCAATTTTTTTTTCTTTCTTTTTTTTGGTACGAGTCCTTAACAAATGGTGGTTTCAAAATGAAGATACAGACAAATATACTCATATATACTGTACACATAGAGATATATTTAGAAAAAATGGGTCAAGTTTAAACTTTAAAAGTGTCTTTATGCCTTTCTAATGCCCTGTTATTATCCTAAATACTGAAGTTACTTTTTTTTTAATGTCTTACATTTTAAAGTGAGCATTCATTACAGCAAATTCTCATCCATAAGTCTAGCCTAATTTGTAAACTAATTTGCAAGTGAGACTGATGCGGTGGGAGTTAATGTAAAAGCAAATGAAAAAGGGGTCTCAGTGGGTTATATCGAGACAGACATGCATTCTTTGCATTCTCTCGTAATTCTTATTTTTACACCTGCAGCGTCGCTGACACGAGTGAAGCATTAAAGTTGATTGAGTAATAAATTTTCTAGTCTGTCTGTGAGTGTTAATGTCTGACTCACTAGCAGCCTGGCTGGCCTCATATAGACCGTATACACACTTACAAACTCAAGTAGGTACTCTTGCATAATATTTTAATGTCCAACTGCACGTACAAACATAAGTTCAGTTTTATGTTGCAGACAGCCTGATAGACACAGTATAAACATAAAAGTCATCATAAACGTAACTACTAGAGCTGCTCTACATGCATACATATAGCTAAGTTTATATAGTACTAAGATATTCAGTGCTCAAATATTAGCGCTTTTTCTCAGTTTTATCAAATAAAAGTACTTTTATTTCTTTTTCTTTTATGAAGTCACAAAACAGGTTGAAGGATTGAAGCAAATATTCTGTTATCAAAGTACCTTGAAAATGATTATTGTGCCGATAGTAGGAGAGGTTTCAATAGGAACTGTGATTTTATTGACATCTACATCCTTCTTTTTTTTTACATGTAGCCTGACACGGACCTCCTTAAAAATGTATCTACATGTCAAAACAACACGGATCTCAAATCTTGAGAGCGATCCACATGGTGACACACATTTCTGGTCTTGCCAAATCTCCTGTACTTTTCCTCAACAGCTGTTGTCTGTCTGACCAATTGGAAGATGATCTTTCAGATTTTGTTGACATTTCCCTGAGGCGATTGTTGTATTTCTCTGTTGCAGTATTTTGCACTTCATAATGCACAACCTTACAAAGCCAACACGTCTTGGTGTTGTCTTGCTGAAATAAGCAGGGACGTCCCTGAAAAGACGTGGCTTGAATGGCAGCATATGTTGCTCCTAAACCTGTATTTACCTTTCAGCATTAATGTTGCCTTCACAGATGTGTCAGTTAGTCATAGACACAAACACACCCCCAGACCATCACAGATGCTGGCTTTGAACTTTGACCTAAGAACAGTCTGGATGGTCCTTTTCCTCTTTAGCCCTGAGGACACAACTTCCATGATTTACAAGAACTATTCTAAATGTGGACTCATCAGACAACAGCAGACTTTTCTACTTTGGGTCAGTCCATCTCATACGAGCTTCTGGCTGTTGTTGATATCTGTCTTTGTCTTCGCATGGTAGAGTTTGAAGTTGTAGATGGAGAAATGAACTATGTTGACTTAACTAATTCTTTTCTTCCTAAGTGTTTTTGTCATATGTACTTACAAGGTGTAAAATAACTGGTTAGTTTTGAATTTTTTGGAAAGTCTTATTAGTCTTGAGTAAGTATTTACTAGAAACAAACAGGACAAGAACAATACACAAATTTTAAAACTTAGCAAGTGTGTCTGTCTCCATTTTAGAGAAAATTGCTCAAATAGGCTTAATTTGAGCAATTTACACAAAAAGTCCAAATTAATGACCCAAATTGCTTTTTATTTATTGTTCCATTGGCAGAGTTTTTCATTACAAACAATTAGGGTCTTATTTTTAGCATACAATATGTAGAAATTAGACGTTTTTTGCCTGAAATAGGACACGAACACCCGCCAGATTTTGAGTCTAGACATAGATTTTGAATCCATGTCTAGATTTGATTGTCCTGTTTTTATTTACACCTGTTGAGCATTGCAGAGCTCTTGGAAGTTGATCCATACCTCAAGGTTCACACGAACTCACAGACACACTCAAAAAAAAAAAACTCAACCAAAACTCTGACAGATTCTTGGAAACACAACAAAGACTGTTACACAGACACAAACAGAAAAAAAAAAAACATGTCTCTCCTCCCTTGTTTGACAGTTGAAGACAGATCAGTCTGGTTTCACAGACAAATTCTTCAATTATCCACAGACCTCAGTCAGATGAGTTTCTTCTGTCTGTGAGGAAGCTGAATCACTGTCATACCACCCGCCACTCCACGCTGCAGTTATTTCCCAGAGCCTGTCACTGCATGTCCTTAAATTAACTTCATACTCGTACAAGTGTGTGCGTACGTGTGAGTGTTTGCGTGTTTGTGAAGTGAGAGGGGCAAAAACTGCTTACATGCTTCTGTCTGGGCCGTAAATGTCGGCAAGTTTTATCCATGTATTTGTCTTTGCATGGTGTGTGTGTGTGTGTGTGAGTGAGTGTGTTTTTGCCCCCACACCACCACAGCACTAACCACAGGAAGAGTGGGAGAGAGAGGAGAGGCGGACCACGGAGTGGTTAACCTCATGACATCACAGGCTGTGAGCTGATTGGCTGTTGTCTCAAGCTGAAGGGTTTAAAAGCCAATCAGGACCTTTGGGCTTCAGGCAGCAGCATCACTGAGCAGCGAACAACATCCAGGGAAACCCAGGAGATAAACTTGAGACAAACCACATCTGCCTGGTTTTGCTTCACCATCTGCTGAACTCCTAGAACTTCCTGCAACTGCAAACAAGGTATGAAAGAATACACATGTTATACAGGTGTACATGAGCATAATATCCACAGGGGCTTAAGTGAGTTTTCTGTTGGTATGGTGGGAAGTGAAAGGCAGTGTAGTGGTTGTACTGAGTGTTTACTTGACAGAAGCATGCATAATGAAAGGATTCAAAGATTTTCCCTGCTCGAGAAATAAAGCAAAAGTATAGTGACGGCTCTTTTGACAAACTTTCACAGACATTTTGTCTGTTCTCATGGTCCAAGCTTTGGCCTCCTTGTGCCAAAGCGGAGTATTTGTAAACCACAGGTTTCATAAGTCTGCTCAGAGATATATTTGTACCAGTTTATACAGTTTTGTTTATTTGTGAATGTTAACATGAAAACTTTGTCATCAGTGCAGAAAATGCAGAAAACAGTGTTTTGGGTCAAATGAAAATGGTGTTATTATTACATCACAGCAGGGCAATACAAAGTTAAATAGTCCAAAATGAATCCAATTGCTTATAATACCTGTTTAAATAGTTTGGTATTATCTCTGAACAATTCACAAGGAAAGGCAGCGGTCGCCATATTGGAAGTGTTGATCCAACCTTACTTCTGGTTGACCAATCTGAGGCAGGCCTTCAGCCCCCTCTTTAATAGCTACGGTGTGCCTTCCTGTCAGTCATGTCAAACAAGGCCTCCGATTGGCAAATCCCATTACCTAACTATAACCTAATTTACCTAATTAAAACATAAAAATAAAAAACACGCCCTTGTAGTGGGTGCTTCAGGAACCCTTAGCCAATCGAACTAATCGATGATGTCAACGATGGTTTATACTGTCTATGGTATTAACTGTAAACAGTATAACCGTAGACATAATTTCGAGCAGGTTGCTAATAACTTTGTGGCAAAAGGTCATACAATATATGCATAAAAATGGTATTCTAACTAAAACAACTGGACTAGCTAGCATAAAATCCTGCTTTTAACTCCAATCAAACTCGTTACTCAAAGGTTTAGGCTGGAAAGTCGAAGTAGCTGGGCTCAGTACCTTTTGAAATTCCTCCAAAAGACTTCAAACCATCTTAGCTACATGTTAAGCTCATGGTTTTAGGAAACAGATGTTTAACCATCACTTATAAGCATATCTGTAAGTGGCCTTAGCGTGTATTTTCATTTGTATGAATTTCACTTTCAAATGCTGACCCTAGTTTAGTTTATGAGGAAGCAAAATCATTTCCTTTCAAACATTATTTCTTAAAATCTTGAGCAACAAATCTGCAAGTTTGTATATTTTCATTTTCCTTGATCTACATGATTTTTATAGAAAATTTCAATGACCGTTACTGTCACTCTAATCTTACAATGCACTTTGGTTTAACCAGTCGACCAAAATCAAGTTGTATTTTGACGGACTTGCACACGCTTTCAGTGTGGAGAAAACTTGCATCACACCCACAGGAGGATTTGGTTATCCGCCATGAAGGCCTTGCAGTTTATTACAGTTAATTATGAGTTCTTTTTTAAGACTTTATGGTGGTGGAAGTGTGCCTCACATTCAAGGGCGAAGAGGGGGTGCCATGTTTGATTGGCTGATTAGTGCTGCAATGACACCAGAGCACGAAGGGGAGGCTGTAGGCTGCAGGAAACTAACTAACCTCTGGGTAACATAAAACATTACCAGGAGCAGCCCAGACAAACCACACTGTAGTAAACACAGAGACAACAGACACAGCTCAGGCTGATTGATACTAGCTTAGTCAACGGTGTATTTAACGAAAGACCTGTGGAGGCCTTTATGAGGTTCTAAGTGGAGGAGTTTAGTCTACAAAACAAGCCTCAAATCAGGCAGACCTGCACTTTAAATTTAGGGACATTATTAAAACTGATGTTTTATCTGTGGCAGTCTCAGTTCTCATAAGACGATACTATTACAATCTATTATTATCGTCTCTCCCACATTTCTACAACATCAGGAGTAAGGCAGTCTCACAACCCTTACAGTCATTATCAAATGAATTGAAAAATCTATAGGGGTTAAGGCATAAAGTCATGTGTATAAACCATCACGTACAGACACAAATTTAATGATGATCTTCAGTTTTAGTCTAGGGTAGAGCCAAGCTAACTCTTTTCCTCTGCTACCATCCTCTCCAGATGGCTAAGGTAACTATGTGCTAGCTTTAGCAAAACATTTCAGGTAAAGATGCAAGGTTGCTATTTTGAACCTTTCCTTTAATTCACCAAAAGAAAAAAAAAAGAGTTTCTAAAATGATATACAAACCATAAAGTTTGCCTTCACCCTAAAATTAGAACTTTGACCAAAACAGACAAAGCAAAGACAAAAAAATGTATGTTAAAATCTAAAGGCCTGACACTTGAAAAGCTGCTGTGATAAGAAAATGCCTCCATGTGATCTTCAAAAGCAAACAGGAGTACTGGAAAAGAGACAAACTATTTACGTAGAGTTACTATTAGAGGACAAAACAAGCGAAGACATTAGGTACCACTTTGTCCACAGAGGGCGCCAAAATCCACACTAACTGAAAGTTCTTTGCGGGAACTTCAGCACACAAATACACAGACTGTTCCTTCTACTAATGCTGTTTTTAAACCACGAATTCTAAAATTATTCTAAACCAAGTTCTAGCCTTGAGTCTGAATCCCAACCTCCAAACATCTCTTAAAATTGTAAGAACGAAAACATGCGCCAGCTACATGTGCGTCCGCTCTTAGGGCCTAAAACAAACTCCAGTCCTCACAAAGACAGGCGTACAGAAATACACACACATACTGCCATATGGGCGTCTTTCATGATCTGCTGTGCTGTGGCTTTCCACTTATAACCTGGTGAATTATATAGTATAAGGAAGAGTCCATCATTAAAGATGGAAGTAGACACACAGACCGCTTTTCCCACAGCATAAATGAAAAGCAGAGTTTGGTACCGTAAAGAAGGAGAGATATAAGTATTTGCAAAGATGTTGTTCACAACATTTACGAATGCAGCCAAAAAGGCAGGGCACAGCTGAAATGTAATGATATTTTACTCGAGCATTGAGATGAAAAGTGTTCTAAAATCATCCATGTAAGTTACTGCAGCTATGACTGTCAACAAACCACACACAGAATACCGCTGACTACGCAACTACAGCCTGATAAAAACCCTCCCCTGGGCACCATCCAGCAGACCAAAGAACATCTGCAGGGATTGTATGTTTGGGCTAAAATAAGTCACAGCTAAAATGATCTAGGTTGTAAACTCTTCATGTTGTGACAAGATACACATCCCAAACATTTTGGGATTTATCACAGAGCTTAGTAGCTTGATGACAGTTTGGTAGAAATTTGTCTTGCAACTAATTAATATGAGATGATTCAGCAGTTTTCTAATGAGATGAATTCTGAGCCAATGAAAAGCTTAATATTAAATTATTGGTTAATTAATCGAGCAACTTTGTTGTTGGCATCCCTTGTGGAAGAAGTAGTCTACATATGCATTCATGTAGAGATATTCCTCCCTTTTGTTGATGGTCTTGTTTGCTCTTTTAGATCACAGAGAGAGCTCAGTGTAACTTTTAGCTGTTTAACTTGTTTCAGGAGCTTTAATGAATCTTTTCAAAACATGAAACTTGACTTTAGTGCACTTTTAAAGATGTAGAAACCCATTTTGAGAAGAAAATCTCCAGGTCTTCTATCCAGAATGATGAGGAAGACCATAAACTAGACTCAGACGATCGCAAACATGCTGGTTTCCTCCTTTACATCTTTCCAGTCAAACGCCCAGGGACTAATTCCATCCTTTTCTGGATCATACATGTTATTTTCTCACATATTTTTGCCTTAATTCAGCCAAATGTGCCCTGTCTCATAGTAAAACAAACCACAACCCCAAACGATGTGATGTCTAGCCTGATGACAGACAAAATGTTTTAGTCTATCGAGTTTTCAAGGACACAAAACCTCTCATTCCAGTCTGTAATTAAAGGTTTATTGACTTCCTGTGACATGTGACCATGACGCCTCCATTTTTAGGAAGGAATCTGGGCGAGGGGGTTTACTGACTAGGCTTGCAGCTCATTTTTCAGTTTGACATGTCATTGTGTTTCCTCTGAAGTTGTGGCCTATGAACAAGTATCTTGGATTGTACAATCCCTGAATATCATGGTTATGTTTCATTGTTGTATTGTGTTACTCGATGATGTTTTACTGCATAATTTTAACCAGCTTGTTTCTGGTTTTCTCCCATTTTAGACACCAAACTTTGACACAATGAGAGTGGCTGTTATTTTCGTTCTCCTCTTCGCCACGGTCCTCTGTCGGCCGGTGAGTCCGTTTTGCTAAACTTCTAGATCAGATTTGTCCTGAGATGGATTATTTTTAGATATTACTTTAATCATATTTTTATGTGTCTGTGTCGATCCTTTAGATCCAGTTTCTCACTGTCTTTGTTTGTCTTTTTAGGCCAGGAAAGTTTCTGTCAGCAGTTCAGAGAGTTCAGAGGAAGTGGTGAGTGTCTGAAATAGAGGAGAGAGAGAGAGAAAGAGAGTGATGGAAATAAAAACAAACATCTAAACTGACTTATTTCTGGTCCATAGGTGAGGCGACCAGCAGCTCAACCCATCAGGAAACAGGTTGCAGTCGTTCCAAGGGCCCGTGCAGCACCTGTACAGGTAAACTTTGCATTCAGATTATCAGATTGGTGGCCGGCACCTGGGACTTCTGAATATAGAGAGCCACCTAGTGGACTATTGTCCCTTACTAGAATTTGCTTTTGGCTGTGAAAGTGTTCATAAAAGCAGTAAAGTCTGAAATGTGAACGTCTAAGTGGATGTGTCTCTTTCTGTTGTTTCAGAATATTGTAGCAGCAGCTGCCGCCAGCTCAGACGAGAGCGACAGTTCAGATGAGGACCAGGTAAGATGTCAAATTTTTTAGTTGTTCTAAATCCTCTTTGGCTTTGGTTGGTTGTTAAAACAATACAGATGTTGTGAAGCTTACAACTTTGTGTTTTCATGATTCCGCTGCAGGCAGCAGTCGAGGCTACAGCTGAAGTCACATCAGACGTCTCAGCCACAGTTTCATCAGATACGACCTCTGTCAGCAGCAAGGACAGTGAGGACAGTGATGATGACGATGACGACGATGATGATGATGAGACAGAGGAGAGTGTAAGTAAAAATACATTGAAAGAATTCTGCTACTATCAGTCCTAGTTTTCCAAACGTTTTATACGCCAGCATCCTAACCGCTCAACTCCTACCTCTGTCTCTACAGGAAACTGAGGAGGACGAGTCTAGCGACAGCTCAGAATCAGGCGAGTCTTCCACCGTGGTTCCTTCCACCCTCACACCCATGATCATCACAGAGGAACCTTTACCTGAAACCACAGAAGCACCAATTGAGCCCACCATCGTCACAGACGAGGAGGCAGCCCGTGGCGACAGCTTGGGAGGATATCCCAGCGACTACAAGACCATCATCTACGTGGAGGATAAGTCCTACCACAAGGTCCCTTCTCCGTACAAGTCTTACGAGTACATGAACACTGGAAAGAAGATGGCCCATGACATGACAGACGGCAATGAGGTGGACAAGTCACTGCACGTGTACAAGGTAAAGTTTTATCTAAGGTTCCTGAGAGTGGTAGCCCAAATTTGACATAAGGGTGCGAAACAATGTGACGCTGCAAACAAGTGCTGGGATCAAACCTTCAAAAATATGCTACATACTATTGTCAGAGAAGGTTCTCAGTCGTCCCAGTCAAAAAGATTCAAAATTTACTCGACTTAGTTGAAATTTTGAGGATGTTTCAACTGAAAAAGCTGCTCAGATTAAGTAAAAATACATGTCTTCAGGAACTTCAACCAAGCAATTTAACGGTTATTACAAATAATGACAGTCACGATATCATACTTTCACCCTACAATAATAGTAGGATCATAATATTCGTGAAAAAACACACTATCAATCAAGCTAAGAGAAAAAAAGCAAGTTACATCTTGTGAGACATTCCCTGTGAGAATGTCAGTCTTTGTCAACGTCTTTATACTAACACAGCCTTAGTAGTAATAATTCAAACTCTCATGTTCATCTCCTCCCTTTAGGCAATTCACGTTCACTCTGATCTCCTGGAGGAGGACACCAGCACCCCTGAGGTGGAGAGCCAGGGCCTGGATGCATCCTCTGGTACCTCTCAGGACTCCCTCCCCGAGGAGGACAGCGCCAGTGCCAGTGATGCCACCACCAGCGAGAGTGAGAGCACCAGCACTCCAGAGGAAGAAGAGGAGGAGGAAGAGAGCGCCAGCACTGCCAGCGATAGTGCCAGCGCCAGCCAGGAGGCCGAGGATGAGGAGAGCCAGAGCAGCGAGGAGGCGACAGCCACACCGGGAGCTGCCGATGACGACTCAGATGAGAGTGAAAGCAGTGAGAGTGACTCAGATGAGGAGGGCGCAGGACCTGACACCACCAGTGATGCTCCAGTGGTCATCACTGCCAAATAAACTCCACCCATTCAGGAAATGGAGTGGATAGTGGTGTCCAAAAGATTCACATACAGAGTGCATGCTGCATCCAGGTGCAAAAAAATCCTCCACAGCCACTTTCCACTGCAGGTCCGAACAAGGACAATCTAGGGTTAAATCTTATTGATTCAAAGAGTATTCAGCCAATATATCTGTGATTTTTGTGCATCCTTTTGAAAGCAGAAATACTTGTCCACTTTGGTTTTATTTAAATAAATGTTATTCCCTCAGCCTGTGGTCTTGTTACCCTGGTAAGTCTTGTTTTTAACCCTGCAGGGGAAATGTGGTGTAACTGATGACTGCTATCTACAACAGGAGGGCGACTGACCTCACAACCTTTGCTCACCCCTTCCCAATCTGTTACTGCATTACTAAAGGTCAAAAGTGTGAAGAAAAAAAAGAACAATTAAATTACGCATTAATGAATATAACAGCAAAACACTGCCTTAAATTATCAATTGATAACTGCACCATGGTAATGCACAACATGTATAACATATCTGGCCATTCTATTTGCTGCCTGTGCAGTCAAGCTTTGTTGCTCGCTGGTATCAGATCTGCTGGTGAAGTTAAAAGGATGTTATGAAAGAGTACAGGGTCCATTCATACAGATGCAATACTCATACACCACAGACCTGTTTTTTTGCACAGTTTGTACTGACACTACATGTTGTTTGTCCCATGTCGTTTACTGTAATGTATCATATTGTACCATTTCTAAAATATTAATAAAGTTTTTCATAAAAAGAGACACCTGTTGTTGGTTTTGATATTTCACCAAAGAGTGATTAGATAGATAGATAGATAGATAGATGAAAAGCGCTCCTTAAATACCCCTCAGCCCCTCCCCTGGGTACATCCATGAACAAGTTATAGGGGCTTAAGACACAATATGCAAAAAACAACACAAAATTCATCAATAAATCAGACATTTCAACAAAAGACATTTGGACAAAAGGCACTAATTGCCCTCCATACAACTGTGACCTTACTCATTGACAACACATTAAATCAGAACAAAATACCACAAATGAACTTTAATGGTGGGGTCTGGTGGTCACATGACCCCCAAGAAGCGCTATTTATCGGGAGACCAGGAAGTGTTTCGGTTTGGCTTGGAAGATGGCAGCAGGTAAGTCGGTGTGTGTCTGTGTGGTGTGTAGTTGTAGTTGTGCACCCTCAAACGCCTACAGTGGGGAGAAGAGCAGGACCGCGGGACACAGGTGCGGGCCTGCAGGGAAGCAATTGGACAGTTAAATGGAGCTTGGCTCGACCGCGCTCCGTGCGCACTCCCGGCACTCAGGGCACGTGAGAGAGACCCGCGCCCGTCGGTTTAATGACGGGCGTTTAATGGCGCTCCGTCACAGAGAGTAAACAACAGTAAATGATCATGTTTTCCTATTGAATAAGCGTACAGCACGGTCTATGTCACCGGTTATATTACAGTTATATATTAATACAGTTATATTTAAGACTGTAAAAAAATACCCGTAATTGATACACGTAATTTAGAGAGAGCGCAAAAGGTTTGGCTACTCTTCAGGCTGCAGCTAACCCAGCAGGGCTAAGTTTGTGAGTAGAATGCAGTGAGCACCCACTGAGCATTTTTTGGTCTAAAAGAGGTCTAATAGACGTCTAAATGTAGCCTAGACGACTGGTCTAAAATCAGGCTACCACAGGTTTAAAAATGAAAGTTTTTTAGTCGTCTAAATTTAGACTAAGTTTAGGCTAGCCGGCTAACAGAGATTTAACTGTATATTGCTCAACCGCTATCATAATTATTTTGGTTAAGTACTTGGAAGTCAGTTATGCAACTCACAGATAATTTTTGAAATAAATAGATATCGAATAATGGGTTAAAGTGCAACATCTAAATTCTGTCTAAAAATATACAGAATCTTGGCGGTTGAAAATAGGTCCAAAAAAAAAATCTAGACGTCTAATAGCCGTCTATTGCTCAGTGGGCAGTATCGGGATGTATGAAGAAAAGACAAAGTATCTGCGGCGGCGATACCAGCTGTAGCATCAGGATTCTTAACGAATCAAAAACATGAGCGTTCATTAGGTCAAATATTGTGTGATCACTGTAGTTCCCTTTAAAAGAGTCTGGAAGGAATGAGCAGAGGCTGGTTTAAAGTTCTTACACACACAGATTAAGAATTTGGTATTTGATTTGAACACAGAAATATTATCTGGCTGTGTAAAGTTTTAACAGATCCAGATGTAAAAAAAAAAAACTGGTTTGGAATCTCAAAACATCGGCATATGAAACACGATTTCACCACTAGATGGGGCTAAGTCCTTGCAGTATTTATGTTCAAAGCATCCCAGCTTTCCTTGAGAGAGCAGATGGGCCTCTGTGAACAAAAGTTAGAAGTCAGAGCCTGTTTTGGTTTGAAAATAACTATAATAAGGATGGAAAGACCTAAACTTCCCGAAAACATCCTGTTTCTTAACAATAAATAAAACATATAACAAATATTCCTTCATTACTGAGGACACTTGGACTTATGCAAGATATGAAGCTGTGACATGCAGAGCGGTCCGTTATTTGCCGTAATTAAAGCCTCTCTCTTTGAAGTACAGCATGAAATCAAAACCAAATTTAACAAGACTGGTTTTGAATTTTGTGAAGCGGTGCACTTGTGGCATCCGCATGCTTTAGTATGTTCATTGTAAACTTCAGTTGTTTCGGAGGTTCATGGATCAGTGTTTCACTTCTTTTTATTAGTACGTAAGAATTATTTATTTCAATGTTACATTTTGGAGAAGAGACTTCAATTGGTGTGAATAATGAACAGAATACAAAATAATAGCTTTTACATGATGATCATTTATACAACAGGATTTACACAAGGATTGACCAAACTACAAAAATCAATAGCGGTAATATCTGTATTGCAAGTTAAAATTTGTAAACTCCTGCGGTCTGTTTTGTGTGCATCCCGAATTACAAAGATTGTTTCAGAACCAGTTTAAAATACCTCTCAGGAGGTTTCTGTTCTGTCACCTTCAATATTATTCAGAGCAATGATAGCATTGTTTCTAGTTTGATCATTTACTGTAAAAACATTTAGATGTACATTTTCATCCTGTGTGCAACACAAGACAGTTTTCCGTCTTTCTTGAATTCTTTAGATCATGAAAGATACTGCCAACTGAGGACATGAAACCGAAAAAACACGCATGGCTAAGGACTAAAATAGGACATCAAATTGACAAATTTAATCTGTATTTTAAAGTGCAAACTGTACATGTGTCAGGGAACACACATAAGTCAACCACTGAGCTTAGGTAACCTATTTAGGAAAACTACATCCTCTTTTTTTTCTAATATACATGGTTGAGATCCAACTGGAAGTCAGTTACTTGTGGAAGATTTTAATGATGACTGTATAGTTGAGAACTTTTTACAACTAAAATAAGTTTAAAATAGGATTTTTTCTTTAGCTCCCTCCATAATGTTGAAAAGCTATAGGAGAAAGTTGAAATTATGATCACGTTACATAACCTGAGGGTCATTAACTCTAATAATGTAAAGAATAACTTTTCACTAAAGAATCAGACAAATAAGAGTTTCCGATAAGATGCTTTATTTCTCAGTAAGAACAAAAAGAGCAGTAGTGAAACCAGCAACACATTCAAATATACTTCAAATCCAGTTTAACATTATGATGCACAACACTTGTGCAACAAACCAACAAGATGTTGTCTTCAGCCCTCCTAACTATATTTAAATTTTGAAAAGAAAGATTTGACAGCCCATAATTAAAGAACCCAGTATGGTAATAACTCACTTTTTGTTACTCAGCAAGTACTGACAATAGACAAGAGTTAACTCGACAAACAGGACACACCCTTCAAAGCGTGCACACACTGCTGTGGGCTACATACTTTGTTAAATTCCAGTATATATATAGACAGAGAACACAATTCAATCATCATATTAAACAAATTTGTTCTGCAGTTGCAACAGTTAAGTAATCCTTCATAAAATGCTCAAAAAAAGGTGAATACTTTGAACAATATTTTTGTAAACAATCAAGAATGAGGCTTCCCTCTAAGCAAGTATCACCAATCAACAATTGTTCTTTTCAATTCATCACTTACATATCCAATCAAATGTGAGCTTGCAGAGTTAGATAAGTTAATATTAAACTCCAATCAGACCTTTTCACCTTACCTCACGTGTGAAATTAGAAGAGCTAATGAGGGATTTCTTCTACCTAATTTTATCAAAGCTAACATTAAAGTTTCATTAACATCTCAAATCATGTGGCCCCGGTTTGGTCTCTGAAACTAGCGAAGTATGGATACCTGCCTGTTTTTATAGTATACTTTTATATTAGATTAGATAGAACTTAAATGATCCTTTTGGGGAGGGTCCCTCAAGAAAATAAAATTCTAATTTACTTAGATTTGGCTCTACTTTGTATCATTAGATGTTAACATTTTATGATGCGTATTGTAGCTAACTCTCAGAAATAGACCCAATCATCCTTTAAATTACACATCTTTATGAGGGGTATAACTAACTGTTGAGTAATCTGTCTAGAGAGAATCAAAGTAGCTCAGCTGTCTCCTCTGTTGTCTGTGATGGGAGCTGCCGTCATATTTGGGTTCACACCGGTGGGAGTCGTCGCCACAACAGGCATGGTTGTGTTTACGGGGAGCATGGTGGTCATCGGAACTGTGGTTGCATTCGCTGGATTTGAGGTGGAAGTGGTCATGTTGGCTGTAGTGGTCGTCATGTTGGGCGTAGTGGTGGTCATAGTGGTGGGCATGGATGAGGTGGTCTGATCAGGCATGGGACGTTCCTCAGATGACTCTGAAGACGCACTGGAATCACTTGACTGATCGGAGGAAGAGCCCTCTTGACTGGAATCCCTATTACACCACCAGCGCCACCACCGCCCATGCCCATTCGGCCTCCCTTGTCCTTTACCCCTCTCCTCAATGTCGGCCCTTTGACGGCACCACCTACGACGCTGTACAGAGGATACATCAAATGAAAAAGAAATCACCTTCAGTAACCACAGAAAAAAGTCCATAATTTTCAGTCAGATAGTCCATTTATTCTTGATACTTTACACTCAACAACTCTGTGTCTTTATTTACCTGACATAAACATGAGTAGATCCTTTTTCTTTTAGTTTCATTTACATTACAATAAAACTGGCACTCTGTGAAAAAGTAATTGCCCCTCCTGTTAAAGGTGGGGTAGGCAGAGTTCTGTTCAAGAAGCATCTTTTTTTGTGGTGTAGTACAAAAAAGGTTTTAATATCAGTCAATAGTTATTAGTTATTGATGACATTCAGTAATATAACTATATCGCTGTGTTTTGTTATGTCTGTGTAGTCAACATTTAAATATTTTTTGAGCGGCCCGCTCTTTCTGACTGTAAACAAAGCCATTCTCCGCCTCCCCTAACCTGATTGGTTGTGAGGCAGACGCTGCTCCCTCATGTTGTGAGGCACGCTCCACATTGTCGAATAACGTTCACGAGCCGAAACAAAGTTAGCGTGCTACAATATCGGACAGTAGAAACCAACCAGAAAGTACAGAAAATTGTATAAATCCTCCTTTTGCCATGACTGCCAACACAAGCAAGAAAACGGCTGTGGTGGAATAACAGGCGCTTAAAATGGAGGTAGACCGGGCATGAGCTGCAAAGCCGGGTCAACATAAAATGACGGGGGACACTTTGGAATCTTACAGACCCTGTAACCTTTCTGCTTGACAAGTAAACCTTCCTCAGATCCTGCCTACCCCACCTTTAAATCATGAATTAACTGTGATTAACCATGATTTATGGAAAGCCGAGTTCAGTTTTATGAGCCATACCCAGACCTGTAGATTCAAGAAATCCCTTAAATTGAACCTGTCTGACAACATGAAGCGGACTAAAGGATCTCAAAAAGCAGCACATCATGCCGTGATCTCTAGGAGGTCACAAAAGAACCCAGACTAACATGTAAAGCACTGTTGGCTATACTTGGCTCAGCTAAGGTCAGTGTTCATGATTCAACGATAAGAAATAGAATGGGCAAAAAGGGTGTCGATGGGAGAGTTCGAAGGCCAAAACCACTGCTGACCCAAAAAGACACAAATACCAGTCTCACATTCACCAAAACATCTTGATGATCCCCAAGACTTTTGAGGATCGTGCAGCTTTTTAAATTGTTATCATCCTGTTTTATCTGGGGTAAAATTAACACAGTATTTGAGTAAAAGAACCTCACACCCACACTCAAACATTGTGGTGGTAGTGTGATGGTCTGGGATGGCTCTGCTGCTTCAGGGCCTGGACTACTTGCTATAATTGATGGAACCATGAATTCTGCTACTTACTGCAAATGCTTGATTCCAGTTGTCACCAAGGATGGCACAATCAGCTATAAGGTTTAGGGGACAATTCCTTTTTCACAAAGGGCCAGGTTGGTTTGGGTTTTTTTTTGGATTACAACATTTGCTAGCCCTGTTAGCAGACGCCGGTATGATGATACCAGAGCAGAGAAGATATGTCTGCTAATAATGATAATGCTGAGTAGAGACAGGCTCCTATTGAGTTTTGAAGAAGGGGAAGGCTTCTGTTAGCCAATGGCATTAGTTAAGCCAGATAACAAGCCACCATCACAGTGAGCAACAACTACAAGGGCGGAGAAATGTATGAGGAAAGCTCAGAAGAACTGAGGGCTGTTTTCCAGTGTTGACAAAGTCCCTACAGACTCATGGACAGGTCTCACCACAGAGTCGTACATTACCATCTCTTGTCATTTCATTCTTGACAGGGAATTGAACACAACACAGTATCTGTTTTATCAACTTCATGATACCGAGTCAATTTTACTTGCACTGGTAATTTCTGTCAGTATCTGCTCAGTCATCAGTACCCATCTAAGTAAAAGCAAATACCGCCAACATAATACCATCAGATTCAGGTAAACCCACAGTCTATATTTTCATAAACTGCATAAACCAATGAAAGGATGCTCTCATCAACATAACACTTATCCAAACAAGTCCTCAAGTCAACACACAAAAGATTTGTGCCAATAAATCAAATTGTTAGATTGATTCAATGCTTTGGTTGTGACAATGACTATTACTATTGCCATTTGTGGCGTTGAAGTAACAGTCTTAAAATCAGTGAAACCAGAAGATCAAATATTATCTTAAGTGAAGTACTGCCAGAAAGATAAAACCTGACAAACACAGGAGTGAACCCATATATATACATTTTAAAAAAAGGATATATCATATATAAAGTATAATTTATTCAAGCAAATACAAAAATGTAGTACTTTTGAGCAGAAAACAAAAAATGACAGCTTCAAAATGAAAGTAAAACAATGCATACTGAGTGAGGCACACAGAAACTGAGAGAAAGAGAGAACAGTGATAGAAGAGCTTAGTGGTTAGCTTACGGGTCTAGCAGAGGCTGCTGCAAGAAGGACGATGACGAGGGCTACCGTGAGAAACTTCATCTCTGATTGGCTCTTTTCTGCGAAGGAGGGAAACCACAGATACAGTCACTCATGCACAGCTAACTAGACACTGTCACAGGGCTTGATGTAAGAATAGTACTTAACACTGGAAAATCACATCTCTCTACATTCCTCTTGTATTTCAAATACAAACAAGGTTTTCTAGCAGGCTGTATTTACACAGGCATTAGAAAATAGATGAAGTAGAATCAATTTAAAGCTCACCTGTTTTCTGTGGTCTTTAGTCAATCTTGTAGAAGATCAGTGGGATCTCTTGTAGCTGTGATCACTCTGTTTCAGTGCAGAAGGATGCTTGTCTTCCATGCAGGACGGGCTGCTGCTAATATATGCTGCCCCGGTACAGAAGGTGGGCTGGGCGGAGCTGTGCCAGGGGTAAGGATTGGGCAAGACTGGGATGTAAGGGAGGGGCAGAGGAGGAAGTTTACCGCCCACTTACAGATGACCCAAATGTTTAATCAGTTGCTTAATTTCTTTCATGAGTTATGAAACATTAACCTTCTAGCATCCCTATGGTGGGTACATGGTTTTAACAGCATATTTTTGTATCAAACACTTTATACAGTATGTGTAATTTAGACAAGTTTTGACTCAGTTTTGTGTGTCGGTGTATGTTCATGTAATCATTATTGTGCCATTTTTATGTAGGCTTTGAAATGAGAGGACAGAGGAAAAGTTTTTACTGACATTTTAGATGATTTACATTTGAATTGTGGTGAATTAAATTAAATAAAAAAGATGCATTTTACCCTGAGGATGGTACCAAAAAGCAAGTAGTCTTTTTGCTCTGCAAAACATGTCAGGTACAAAGTATATCTCAATGGCCTAACCTGTAGTCAACAGTATCGCAAACTCTGCAGTTTAAAACTAGAAAAAGCTAAACAGTTGCACAACACTCCGTACACTTTGTTAAACTGTTTAAAAAGACCCAACATAAATCTACCATGAACACATGGTTCACTGGTAAGATAATATTTCTTTTTGTTATCCAGGAACCAGAAACAGACCCACGTTTATTGCAGTAGGATGGGCTGAGAAATAGAGAGCAATGATTACCGCAAGTAATACAGACCTTTGGCCACATATGCCAATAAAATGAGCAAATTTGTGATACTACACAAACATTATGGTAAAACTAGACTCATGGAAATAGTCTGATTTGAGAAACAAAATTATTTAGTTCTGCCCTTCATTAGTAAAATACATATTGTGAAATTTTACATCTCTCATATCACTCATCAAAGAGTTTCCTAATTTAAAGCAGATGGGTAAGTAAGAACGGGATCTCTTTTTATTTAAATAAATAAAAGGAAAGTTGGTTTTGGAATGAGTTTGCAATACTGTGTCAGTCAAATAAATGTATGTAAATCTTGAAAATGATTGCAATATTAAGATGAAATTAAAATGAAAGAAATTGCAATATGTAGTGGGCTATGAAAAATCTCAATAAGCATTTCTTATTAATTTGTCCTCATAACAATGGTAAAAGTGACACATCTCTCTTAATATAGACCGATACATCAGTACTTATCTCCACTTAATGCAGTTATTTACTTAATCATTTTTTTTTATGTTGGACTTAAAAACATTACCAGGTGACTATGTACCGTGAGAGTTTTGATCAAAAAATCTCTCTGCTTTCTGTTTTGCAATTTCTGTTGCTAATGTGACGTTTCAAAATGTGAGTATTTTTCCATGATGTTGCAGCATGAGTTGTACAGTGGGATTCATACACTAATACCAATGTCTGGCGACAAAACAGGGCGTGGTCTTGTGTCGGATCTTCTCTTCAAGAGGTCCATCCTGCCAAACTTCTGTTTTTGTACATGTTGCAAAAATTCATTTTTAAAAGTAAAGATTGCTGTCATCAAGAGAATTGTATTGGATAATCTCTTGCAGTAGGCTACAGCTAGAACATTTAGTTAATTCTGTGTGATGAGGACAAAACTGAAATAATCATTTAACATAAACATCAAGCAAGTTGATAGGAGGTGGCTTAGAAATGGCAAATGGAAACGGAAGTCTGACTGAGTGAGGTGAATGGAAATATAAACTGTAAACAGACTGAGCAGCCAGAGGAATGTAACAGTGGAGTCAGAGTTGAATGACGCTTTGATCAGACCTATGTATTTGACACCTCTGTGTGATTTCATCACTCTGAAACTTTTCCTCTCTTTTCAGCCTCTCCTTTCCATGTGAAAACCCCACAATCACGTCAGAGTGAATCATCAAAAATCTAAAGATTAATGTCAAGGATAAAAACAACAACTCTCAAAAGTATGATACTTCACTGACGGAGGTTCAAAGGCAACATGATTCAGCAAAATTAACTGACATACAGTATGCAGAATTTAATTAGACAAGTTCTTTACTCTATAAAAAAAGAGACTCTTGCTAAATCAATCATAGTTACTGGCCTTGGTTGTTTTCTTTCAGCCTACTGTCAAGTTTGAGATGCCTTTTTTTGGGTTTCAGATTTAGCATTTAACTTCTCTCGGTTCACACTAAGTTTACTTTGCACTTTACATCCAGACTATTATATATTCATGTTCTTACATACACCTCCTTCTCCACTGTACATTAGCCTCTTTATTACAGCTAGTTTGTTTGTTTTCTGCACTAACTTGTGTAAAACGCCCTTGCTCGTCTGTCTCTCTTTTGTTTAATACCTTCTCAGTTATTACTTGGCTGTAACCGAGATCCAAGTGCAAGATTTAATTCAATCTCATGTTACTGAACGTAATCTTAAAACCTGAAACAGGACTGGCTGTAGCACCCATGACATCGCTGCGTAGGGCTTTCTTATTCAGATTTAACGGCCTCTTGCTGGTGAAACATCATTAAAAAGTTTATATGGGAAAAGCTGGATATTTTATGGGAATACAAACAGTCAGTTACTTAAATAACATAATGAAAATATGAATATCTTGTGAGACATCCTGCAGTATAACATGCTATTAGTAACAAAAAGTAAAACATAGGAAGAAAGTTGAATTTACTTGAACAACCTCATGTGTATTGCCTCACTTTCTATTGTTAACACACCCTGAATCTTACACCTCATGCCCTACAAATCCAGTTGCGACCACAGTGGTGTACACTTAAGCCAGAGCCTTTCAGGTGAAAATCCCTGCCCTGGCCACCTATTAGTGTCATCAAACCAGTCTATTCAGTTATGTAGTGAATCAATAGGCCTATTGAGATTAATATGCAGCTTTGAGGTAAGTCCAAACTGATGTAAATGATTGTGTAAGGAAAAGTATTCTTGGTACAATGGACAATTCAGCACTGAACAATAGGCCTAGACATAGATAATAAAAGCTGTAACTTCACCCAACTTGACTTTTACACCCCTGCAGTTTTACAGGAAATAACAATGCATGACTGTGCAAAATCAGTTTACCTCTCACGAAAGCTTTCGTTGCATCCTGGACAGTGAGATGTATCATGTGAGGACAAGACACAGTATGTACCTGTCATGAGGGTTTTTAGTTAAACCCTAAACTTTTGCTGGGCGATATGACAATGTACCTTTAAGGACTCCTGTAGGTTTACTTTTTGGATAACGCAAAAGTTTGAAAATAAAGATCTCTAAGTCTGTGTATTTGCTAGCTAAACCAGAGAACAGAATGACAAATATGGGTGAGTGGACTGGGATGTGCATTCACTAATATAGAATATTAGAGATTGATCCCAGATAACACCCCTTAGCCTCTGTCACTTCTACTTTCCCCTGTGATGGTAAGAGGCCAAACTATTTCCAGGTAATATTATTAAGAGGAGGATTTGTTATATTAGAAGTGTTGATTAAATAGTACAGAAAATGGTAGGTGTTCTTACTTTTTCACCTGATAACATCCTTTAAATCAGGGGTGTCAAACTCAGCCACAGCAAGGGCCATAATCTGGATTTAGGTCCAACCTGAGGGCCAAACAGGGTCAACATTTCACCAAAACTGTCAACCCTACTTTTCAAAAAATATGTAACAAAAATAGCAATGATTATAAATCATTTGGAAATTCAAAAAAGATAAAAAAAGATAAGTTTAAAGGCAATCTGAGATTGAAACATTTAATTTTTTTATTCTATTTTTATTTATTAGTTCAAAAGATCAGAGCATGATATTAAAAATAGAAAAATAATGCATTTAAAGATCAAATACATGAGGAGAACGTTGAAATCAGGTTTAAAAGGTCAAAAAATGACTTAAAATTTAAAATTGGAATCTAAAGTATAAAAATGACACAAGTCTAAATACGGAGTTGAACAAAATCAAAGCATCAAATAAAAAATCCAATCATGTTTGACTTGTAATCTTGAAATGCAAAATTGAAAACATGAAAAGAAAAAACACTGAATATTTTCCCCCACATTCTTGACTATTTATCAAATCTGCCTTACGCTTTAATTTCCCAGATTTTTGTGGTTTATTAAGGACATTTTAAATAATGGTGCTAAAGTTTACGTTATTATACTAGAGGTAATCTGCAGACTTTATACTGGTGGGCCAATTATAACACAAATATGAGATGATCTTGTGGGCCACAGAGTTGAGTTTGACACCCGTGCTTTAAATGTTCCTTGAAGGAGGTATATCATAGGTGCTTAACCAGAACTAGTTTTCTCAAACTTTTATTTTTTACAAGGTATGCATTATCAAAACTCATTTGATATGCTGAAACATTATGACTAGCATCAGCCCATTATTCAGGTTGTCAAAGTGATCCTGAGGATGAGTATAATTCTGTAAAACATGATGCCATGGAGCACTGTTGGCTAGCGGTTTCAGCGTGCCCAAGTCTGGAGGCTTTAGCCCTCATCAAGGACGCCATTCGCTTTGCAGCATGACTCCTTCACTCTGTATTCTTGACGTCCCCTGTCTCTTTTCAGTTGTCCTCTCAAGTAAAGACAAAAATGTATAAAATGATGCCATCATTTGTTTGGACTGGGCCACGCAGATCATCTGTCAGTGGGATATTTCCTCATCCAAAATGCAAAGTCATGGTGGACACCAAACTGGTTGGTTAAGCTGTTGCTCACAACAGAGATTTAACCTGGAGAGTTGAGCAATTAGAAAGAAGTTTTCCATCAGCCTGGCGCATCACTGGATAATAAGAACTTCATGTTGTTGATCAATTAAAATTGTGTCCCTAAGAACGTGTTGTGCTCAATCTCTTACAATGAACTGCCAAGCCAGAGCAGGAGACCACTAGAGTACAGCGAACTCACTTTCATGACTTTCATCTTCAAGAGACCAGTTTGAGATAATTTGAGCTTTGTGAATTATCCCAATGGAAGTAGCATTAGGAGATGGTACACTGAGGTCATAAAGAGATGAACATGGTCAGCAACAATACCCAGGTATGCTGTGAAGTTTAAACAATGCTCATTTGATACTAAAGGGCCCAAACTGTGCCAAAAAATATCCCCCGCACCATTACACCACCAGCAGCAACCTGAATTGCTGATACATGATGGATGTATGGATGTTTGCACCAAATTCTGACCCAACGTCTGGATCTTGCAGCTGAAATCAAGACTCATCAGACCAGCAGAAATTTTTCCAATCTTCTATAGTCACAAGTCTGTGTGAATTGTAGCCTCAGTGTCTTGTTCTTAGCTGACAGGAGTGGCACCAGGTGTGGTCGTCTGCTGCTGTAGTCCATCTGCTTCAAGGTTTGACGTGTTGAGCTTTCAGAGATGTTTTTCTGCATACTTTGGTTGGTTATTTAACTTAGTGTTACCTTTCTATCATCTCAAACCAGTCCGACCTAAACATCAGCAAGGCATTCTGGTCCACACAACTGCTGCACACTGGATATTTTCTCTTTTTCAAACCATTCTCTGTAAACCCAAGACATGGTTGTGCGGGACAATCCCAGATGAGCAGTTTCTGAAATACTCAGACCAGCCCGTCCAGCACCAACAACCATGTAACGTTCAAAGTCACTCAAATCCTTTTTCTTCCCCGTTCTGATACTTGGTTTGAACTTCAACAAGTCATCTGGACCACTCGTACCTAAATGCATTGAGTTGCCGCCATGTGATTGGCTGATTAGCTAATGTCCTTTACTCCTCTTATGTTTCAATCTTCTATATCCATGATCTTGAGATTTTATCTAGGCAGCTCTTACTGGTTTTCACTTTCACCCTCTTGATGTTTGCATCATTTTAGTGTTTCCCTTCCTCAGACTTATTCTTTTACATTAGTTTTTCATTTATATAATTTTACCTCTGTTAATGTTTTTGTTTCTTGTTCCTTCTCCTTTACTTGCCTTTCGAAACTTCTGTCCCCTCTGTCTCAGGTTTTTGTATTTAGGTTTCTGTGTTGGCAAGGTAAGCCTGAGTTCTTATGATGTCTTTGTTGTAATGATGTCTCAGGTAGCCTAAGCTCTGGGGATGTCATGTGAAACTTATCAAAGCTCTTATGACTTCGATGGAATGTTGTTTTGGTTGAACATGTAGTCTGGGTTTTGTTCTTGTTTAGCCACTTTCCCCCTGAGTGTTCTCTTGTTGCCGTTGTTTTGCTGTTTTTATCTTGCTGCTTCGTTTTCCTGCATGTCAAAGAACTTCTGTTTTTAAAAGTGCTATATGAATTAAATTATTACTATTATTAGTAGTATTTGTGTTAACAAGCAATTGAACAAGTGTATCTAATGAAGTAGGCATTGAATGTGAATTGCATTAGTATATGAGATTGTACGCGTTTTGGAGAGTCTCAAAGAGGAAAAAACGTGCAAACTGTCCGTCTGCATAAAGACACATATTGTATTCAGCAAGATGCAGTTTCTGTGCATAGATGTAGCACAAATATCATTGGTTTTAGCTATCTTGCTGGTGTAGCACTGGTCGCCTAATTATTTTATCCAACTTATATTTTTGGCTAGTGAACAAGTTGGATCTGTACTTCTACGTGTTACAGTCTGTTTCTGAAAGAAAACAAACAAAATTACAAATAAATCATCCTCTTTGCGATATGCATGCACATTGTATGACACAGTTAAAGAAAATTAAAATGACATTGCTTTTTCATGGTCAAATCTGTCCTGTTACTAAATTCTTATAAATCAATCCAACTCAAAAATGAAATGGCAAATTTGTCTGTGTATGAAGGTGAATTCAGACTTCTGCTCACAGGTTGACAGTAGCCATGTTTACATGTGCAAAATTTCTTGATCCGATTAAAAATTCCACTGTTTATATGGGTGCAAAATCAAATAATCCGATCATGACATGATTATACATGCACCAAGCTTTATTCAGATTAGAAGCATTTGGACAACTACAGAAGAAGAAGAGTTGTATTTACGCCTATGCTGTCAACAAACCAACAAAAGCAGTTGTGGCTCACTCCATCCAATTCAGGAGTTTTCCCCTTGTTAAATGTTGTCACTAGATGGCATCCTTACTTATTTTACTGTTCTGTCAAAGGTTGTACTGTGTGTCCGGATGTGACACCATTACACTGTAAGCCTATGTACACCTTGTTATGTTACTGGAAGAGCAGACATGGCACCTTTCGGTTGTGTTTTATGCCAGAGTGTTAATAATGCAACCTCTTGTACTGGCCTCAATAAATAAACCAAAGGCTTAAGAGTGAAGAACAAGTCGGGCTCGAGAGTCACGATGAGGAGCTGCCCAACCTCTGTGAAAAGAAGGCCACTAAGTGTCCAAACCAGTGAAATCATGACAGGATGCAGATGTTAGCTCCCACTGTGGTACTCAGGGGGCGACCTAAAAAGACCATCATGAGCTCTCTAGACAATCTTCGCACTCTTAGAAACTGTATCCTGTTCTACAAAGTCAGCTAATTCTGAGTCCGAGGCACTTGACCGAGTGGAACGGCTAATCAAGACCTTGGCGGAATATTCTGCTGCCACTGACACAGATTTTCTATTTATTTATTTTTAAAGATGGGAACAGTACATATTGACGAACATTTACATGTATGTGGGATTGTAGCCAAATGGCTAATTAGGATGCCGGGGATGTTAATGAGGTTGCCCGAGCATGACTTTTTACGGTCCTCAATTCTTTGACTCTGAATTGAAAATGAACATTAAACTGTCGTCATTACAAGCGCTGCTGAGGGAAAATATTTTTAATAAGAGACGCATGAAATACGAAACTCAGTTGTAGTCAGAATGAAGTCAATTTACAAAAAAAAAAAAAATTCTCCACACTGAATTATTTTTTTTCCAGCTGGAAATATAAATTGTGCCCCTCCTATATTTTGTTTTTAACCCAAGAAAACTCCCAATACACACAACTAACTCAAGTGATTAGATGCTTAAATATCACAGCTATTTTTTAATGTCTTTTAGATTCAAAACATTTTTAATAACAACAAAAAAAAACAAGGTAGGGCAAACTATTCTCACTTTCTAAGAGATATATCTATTTTTAATGTCTGTTAGTCTCTTTCACAACACACATTTACACACACACACAAATGTTTGCATTCCTCCTCTTTCTTTTTGTCGCAGTTTGTGTGAAACAAAACTTTGTGAGTGGTGACATCTGGTGTACTAGAGCTGATACAACAGCAGAATCACCTGACATTGACCTGGAAATGAAAACTACTGCTGTAATTTATTTTAACTATGAATGTAGAGACTTAAGGCTATACAGGACATATTTCAGTGAAAAAAATATTATATATTGATCTCATGATTGATGTCATAATACACTAGTGATTCTTAATAATCAGATTTCTACACATCTTTTTAGGAAACTATTTCTTAGTAATAAAGAATATAAATGAAATACACAATAAATAAGCAGCCAATAACAGGTAATCCACTGCCTTTCTAATCAGTTTATTCTCACTGTAAAGGCAGATGGACACGGAAGAGCAGCAGTTCAATGTGGTACTTTTATTTACAGTATAAACCTTCCATTAAACATTCAGTGAATGTGTCACATCAAATCAAAACCAGTAAGGATTCCATTCAAGTCTTCCCCCCACAGTATTTAACACATATGCTTTTATAGTTTCAAGCAGACCATCACTGGTTGACAATAGATGATGGTACAAAGGTGAGACTATGGTAATCCAAATCTTGGGATACTTCTATATCCACACAGTCCTCCTTTTTGTTTTGTTTCTGTGACGTTTTTATCCACCAGCAACTTCACCATAGTGCATTAGTGATTTGAAACTATCCCCAAACTGTTCCGCACCCAAATGTTTCCAGTCCACACTAAGCAAGTGGAAAGAAACCAGAGGCTACAAAAACAGTTAGACTGAAAGTGAAACCTAAAACATGTTTTTCAGTGTAAATGAACCTGTTTTTTTTACAGCTGAACTAGTGTCTGTGTGTGTGCATATGTGTGTGTGTGTGTGATGTTTTAGATAACAGTTAAGGCTTACTGCACATTTTCAACAGTGTTTAGTTCAGGTTTTAAACTGCTTACATCATTTTTTTATGATACTACATTTCCAAAATCCTCGTTTGAGTTTATTGGAGAGCCCCAAACTTTAAATTAATTGGGTTTGATATAACAGTGGTATTACTTTCCATCACAATCAGACAGTTATAGAAACAAGGGATTCGGTTTCCCTTTCGCAATTTTTAAATACTAAATACTTATTTTAAGAAAATCATGATTAGTGTCACTTTTTAGTTTGTCCTTTCTTTTTTAGATAAATAGGTTCGGCATTTGCTGTAATTGGTGGGGCATTTAAAGCAAAATATGGTGTGTAGAAAGTTGAGCAGTTACTCTTCAAAAATGAAAATATAACAATTTTCGAACTCATTTAGAATAGAACATGTTTGAAATCATTTGAACCCCTCCGCCATTGAGGATACACTTCCTTTGTACAAAAGCAACATCCTGTCCTATATTTGTTTTTTGTTTTTTTGACATCTAAAGTGTAGAGCCCAAATAACTTTCACACAGAACCTAGATTAACCTAGATTAAGATGTTTGGATTATGATGTCTCATAATCCGCTAGTCTAAACTGATGCCCTACATTGTCTACATTAAATCTTGCTTAACCCACTTTGTTTAATGAGCAGGTATTGGGCTTTTATGTGGGGAATAACCTAAACCACCTGTTAACGGTTACTGTGTTCAAACTGCTCCTGAAACTGCAGATTGTGGTTTCATCGCTATAGGCTTTGAAGAAAGAGAGTGAAGAAAGAGAGAGGAACGAGCTTCTTCCTGTTTCTCAGAGTCTGAAATCGTGTGTTGATTGAGATCATAAATGAAAAGAACAGAAGTTAATAGATTGTTCAAATACCTTTGTACCCTGGCTTGCTTTATTTTCTGCCTGTAATGCTGATAGAAACTTCTCTTTTAATGCTCCACTTTATGTTCTAACGGCTTTCCATATCACTTCTTCTTTTAATATGTCAGGTTTACATACTGAGAGGAAAAAGTCAACACAAACAGAAAGTGCAGTTGCACTGAAATGATTCATCTTGTAATCCCAGCTGACTGGAACAGGACTTCATTGCATGTGTGCACAGAAAACCATCCACCAGCAGCAGATAAGATACGCAGCTGAGTTTGAGGACTAATTTTCTGCTGTGACAGCTAATTTTTTGTACTTTGTACTTGTGCAAAAAGTAGATTATTATTTTAATTGTGAGGCTGTTTGTAATGGCAAGAAAATAGTCTCTCACCCTTTCCTTAGTGTGATTGTCAAGTACCACACATATATTCACAAATCCAGTAAGTATTCAGGGCTTGATAATAACAGAGCAGCACAGGATTCTGGTCCCTCTATTATTACTGCTGCAGCCTAGTAGTTATTACAGCATATGGAGATTGGATGCACTTGTGGTATTTCAAAGTACATTCACACGATAATTTTTATACACTTTTCAGGTACTTTTGCCAACGGAATTATTTTATCACTCTACACATATGAATTACAAGCAGTATTTGCATCTTTAGAAATCATTTTACATCTTTGTTTCATTAAGGCCTCTGTATGTAGATTTAGAAATTTACTTCAAAAATTTGGGAAAAATATTTGTGTATATTTTTAAGTGGTCAGAGGTACCAGCTCTCAACTGACCCACCCATGTCAGTGGGCATGCTTACAGGTGAGGCAACATGGCAGTAGGCTGGACAGTAGGGCTGAGTGGTAGGCAGATTTAGAGTCCCAGTGGAGCTGATGGAAAAGGCTATTCAAGGTCAGAAAAATAACACCAGTGACTGATGAAGGGGAACGCAGGAAGAGAGAAGAGGAGCGTGGGCAGGAGAGGATGGTTTAATGGAGAGGGTTTGAGGAAGAGGAAGAATGGATGTGGTTAGGATGGAAGGGCAGTGATGACAGTGTAGTTATTACAGCTTCCACTAATAAACACCCTGCAGCCTGACGCTCATTCAGAGCAGAGCTGAGGACAATGTGCTGAACAACAGAACCGTTTGTTTTACTCTTGTGCTTGTTATTGCACACTTTCACACTTTCACAGTCAACAGTGAACACAGTCAACTAGCTAGTAGAATAATGTTACATTAAACAGCACCTCACAAATGAATCCATTTTGGAATAAGACTGTAACACAGGAAAATGTGTAAAAACTGTAGTGCTGTGAATATTTTCTGGATGCACTGTATGTAATGGATGGTCAAGTATTTTCTCCTCTATCTAATCAGGCCTCTGTTCTAATTGATGTTTAATATAAAAAACCTAAACAATGTTAGAGGTAACTGGGATCATGCTTTGGTCACAGTTGGCAGTACACAACCAGGGAACAAAAGCCTGCTTTGGAGTGAACTGATATCAATGAAGATGCCGTATTGTTTGCAAGTTTTCCCTTGACACAATTGCAATAAAATGTCATTTAATTAAAAAATGGCTTTAGCTTTCATTGCATCACAAATTAGAAAAACACTTGCTGAAATATCTGTGAATTTGACTCAACTTACCAGGTTGTGACGTAGTTTCGGATGTTTTGAATATCAGGAGCAGGGTCATTATGTTAGTGAATGCTAACAAAGTCAAAGTAAAAATGTTTACGACAAGGCTACTTTATGGCCTGCCAACATTTTAAAAAACCTGTCAATGTCACTGTAAATATAAGTCTGACAGCTTGTTAGCTGGGTCTTTACAGAGATGGCTCAGACCGATTATATCAACAGCCTCAGCAGCTCAGACTGCACCGATTACCTGAACAAACTTGTCCTCAGCAGTGGAGAGAAATTACCAGACCCATATAATATTCCAAGTGAGGAATGTATTGCAGATATGTCCAAATGACCAGCTATAATATGGCCCAACATATATAATTATCTAATTGAGAAGCCTAGTATGTACACAAAGGACAGTTTGTGTGCGTATAAATCTTTGGACACTTATAATTATGTACTTTAGGACCTTTAGGACCCCAATCCACTCGTTTAATGGCCTGAAGCCACAATCCTCTTCTTCTCTTGGCAAAAGGATGAGGGATCTAGGGATGTTAAACAGTTTCCATCCATCCCTTTCCCGATCGTGCAGTTTACAGTACAACAGCTCCTTGTCATTTTTGTTCTCTGTTGACTTCGCTAGTAAACAAATAAGAAATGTCCCACTTTCTGCCCCCTGGCATACCTGCGATGACGTTGCACAGAAACCCGTTTATAAGGCTTTGAAACATGACTCACAGAAACACATGAATGGGTTGAGAATGTCATGTTTGACATTATCATGTTAATGAAAACCAATCAATGACTCTTTGTTTTCTTTTCAACAAAACTTCAACTCTTGTTTTCTTCATTTTTTCAGTTTTTATTTCACAGTTTTCGTACAATTCTATCACACATATCACATTTAGTCAAAGTATCGACCTCCCATTTGATGTCTCCTGAATGAAAGATTTAATATCAAAAACTGGAGGAACGACAATGACAGAAATGTGTTTCTTGCAGAAAAATTACTTTCAACATCAAAAATTTTCACACTGCTGGCATTCAGTCATAAAGAAACCTTCATTTATAAATAATAGACGATGCAGATTAGGTGCACATCTGCCATTCCATATATTGTTTGGTTCCCTACATAGAGAAGTTAAAGTTCAGGCTCATGAATGGATTACATTATGCAGTAGATAGGAGATCAGCATCTTGGATACCTTGATACCTGCTTTAAAAGCCAGTATCTACATTCCTACTTCACTCAATTTCAAAATCTTTATATGAAAAACTCACGAGTTTCAGCCTCAGACATTTTCCATAAATCAGTCTGATTTCAAAGTTGTTGCTGTTACATGCTAAGTAATTGGTCTCTATACTCACTTGATTAAAAGCTTCATTAAGGATATATAAAGCAAGCCTTTGCTCTCACTTTTGCACTGAACAATTTTCAAAACTGTTGTCTATCGAGACTGTTTGCTAAATAATAACATTAAAAAAGATTCTTTTTCACATTAAGACAGCAGATAATACTTTTTTTTTAATTGACAGACCTCATATCCAAACCACCAAGTTGTGTTTCATTACTGCCCAAAACAGCACTACCACTGCATTTCAGCGCAACTTAGCCAATCTACTGATACACACAATCTCAATCTAGTTTTGTATTAGGCATAAAATTTGGATATAAAATGGTGTTAGTTTTAATGATGCTTTTGCTTGTTGACCTATCTCTGTCATGAAATCAAGATCATATTCATCAGTGATCTAATGCTGAAAACTGAGAAATGGTACGATAGGTCTTCCTCATGTTTTAGCAGCCCTTAATTGAACCTTTAGTTCTTGTTGACCTTAAGTTGTGGGTATGTTTATGATTTACAACTATTGGGCTGAGCTGTTGTTGATTTAATCCACTTCCACTTCACTGATTTTATAGACAAGATCTCATGGGTTAGAAATTACAGATCCGACTCATGAGAAGAGTAAAATTCTGTGACAATACAAAGTTTAAAGTATCTTTGTTGAGATTTCATGGCTGTTAGCTGGATTTTATGCACCTGTTTGCAACGGGTTCACATCACAAAACGTTTTTATTACACAAAGTGTCCACTGACTTGTGAAAGACAAGTTTACCTGATGTTTGTTAACAAAATAAGTTGAGATGTGACATTTTAGTTTCAAGAATATGAAACTGTGCACTGTTTCCGTAGCCTGAGCAGATTGAAACTTTACCTGAGTAAAAAATAATAATAATGATCTGGTTAACTTTACCCAGAAATGGGGTAACTTCATAAATGCCACAAATGTTTTGCATTTTGCAGTCGAGTGCAATTAAGCCATCTGGCTTTAGGTCACAGTTGTAAAATGTGGCCGTCCCTAATATATCTCTCTCACACACACACATACAGACAGACGTATTCACTCGAAATGTTTATAAATCAGAGCATTTTCTTCTGCAGACAGAGAACTTTATGTTAAGGGGCAAACATTAATATTTAAGGGTCATACATGGGGTTACTGAAGTTTCCTAAAGCTGTTTGGTTGTTGTCCAGGAGAGGTCCATAAGATCTACGTCTAAAATAGAGAGAGAAAGAGAAAAATAAATAAATCTGAGGTTGAACAGCAAAGAAAAAAAGAAGCATGTCAGGAAATCTTGATCAGTGTTTCCCCTAGAATTTTTTTTGTGGGGTGGGGATTTTCGCTCTTGCCACTCAAGGAGCTACGCTGTTACTTTTACGTTGCCTTATGTTACGTTACCTGTGCTACTCGCTATATAGACAGTGTATAAGCTTGAATGTTACCCTTCACATTAATGGAAGAGGGTCCGACAAGATTTGATGCGCTCGTTGATAACATTGTGTGTTGTTGTGCTCACACAGTGCATGTAGAAATCACAAGTGACTCTGATATTAATGCTGTTAATGCTACTCGTTATAGACCGTGTATAAGCTTGAACATTAACCTTTCACATTGATGGATTTGATGCGCTCGTTGATGACTCAAAACTAGTTGAAAATAACATTGTGTGTTGTTGTGCTCACACAGTGCATGTAGAAATCATTAGTGACGCACTGATATTGATGATCATGTGAAATTTCAGTCACAGCATGTAATTCAGCAGCGGCGGTGCGTCACTGTAGAATGAATGTAGGGGAAACACTGTTCATGACCCATTTACTAACAGAAATGGGACAATACTGTTTTGATTTGTAAAGAAGTTAGGGGTTAAGGTCAACACTAACAATGTTCATATGTATTACAAAATAGGTAAACTCATGCATGCAGGCAAACACTGATAAAAATATCAGCAATTGTAGCCACCATAAGTAACAAAAAGCAATGACTGATGCATTCAAAGAGACTGTTAAGATTTCATATCTCATTGTTTAGCATCTGGTTTATCTGACTAGAAGAAATAAAACCTCATTGTTAAAAACAGTCTGTTGGCAGCATTAAACAAAATGATGTGGTTTTTTTTCTCATCACAGAGAGAAAGTTGAGGGTTGTATGGTGACATTAACAGATGGATCCATTTCTTGTAAATTTGCCCCAACATATTTTGGATGACATTAGTATAAACTTTGGACTCACCGGATCTTGTAGTGATAAAGTCCTCCCAGCACCAGGAGGACGAGTGCGATGAAAAAGCAGATAATCAATGCAATGCTTGCTGGAAGGAATAAGAGAGAAAGAGGAGGTAGTTATTGTAAAAATACATTCAATGTAAAATATGTATGTTCCAACATTTTTAACATTTTCGTTTGAATTTGTCACAAGTTTTATAAATCTATTACATTGAAATTCAGTGTTTTCATCTGTGAAGAAAGTTCTAACTTGAGTCCAAACTACTTCCACCAAAAGTTTAAATGTTTGGAATAAGAGTGACAAATTAAATGCACCATTAGGCTTTTATCTGCTATTTATCTAACAAGCATAACATTATCATCTTTGACCTAGATTACCTTAAATTCACGTTTGTTTCCACGTAAACTACTTTTTTTATTTAACTCGACTTCCTTGGTGTTAGAAGCAAAGATTTTCTGTCATCTGGGTCCTGCTTTTAACGAAAATTAATACAAACAATAGGCTTTTAGAAATTCAACCATATAAAGTGGTGTCATATTATTTATGTACATTTTATTGAACATTTACAGTTGTCTTTTTTAAAATTGATGAGTTTAGGTCTATTTTTCTCCGACAATATAAAAAAAATTCTCTCTTTTTTTTTTCTTGCAACTCTCGGTTCAGCCAACCCTACCTGGAAAACTTAAACTGGACCTCCTGCTCAGTGTGTAAATTAGATAAAATGTGAAATGAAACTATACATTTCCTCCTATATCTCAGTTTCTGTGTCAGACATGACTTGATGGACAGTTTGTCCAGATAAGATAAATGCTGGGCTAAACTGACCTTTGAGTTTTGAGTACTAATTAGTAATCTGTGTGTAAGAAACTGGGCCAAACACTTCCTGAAGGCGTCTCTTTAGGAGGGTTGTATCCAGACTTCGGTTTGGGTTCATGCTTAAACATTGATCAAATCCTCTACTTACTTTTGATGTGATAAGATCTCAGTTTTGGACACTTTCTGGGACTTTTTGGTCACTTTTCAGCAGTTTAAATGGAAGCTAACCTAAAAGTAGTTAAAAAATTATAGCCCTAGAGATGCCAGAAGCTGTGAGTCAGACATTTATCAGATCTTATGGTTACTTATGAAAAGAGAAGTAGGGTCCGGACTCAGAAGTCTGATCTGTCGGGGATTAGATAATTAAAAATAAAACAGTTAAAACAACAACAACAAAAAAAGAGGGAGTGGATTGGTGACTTAACAGTTTTGTGAATGACTAAACAGGCGGGGACAAAGCTAACAGACAGCCTCTTCTCCTCAGACAGCTGCTCTATGATTTTACTCCTTCAGACTGTAAAGACTAAACTGTAAAGTAAACAAGGACGTCTGAGGAGAAATTGTTCTGTTCACATATTAACCTCAAACCAGCACACAGCCAAGAAAGTTCAAAGGGATGGATGAATAACAGTGAGGAATGAACTTGACCTACATCGAATGACCTCTTTAATTTAGTTATTGCCAAATTTTTAGTGTTTTTTGAAGATTGGGTTTTTGTTGGATATTTTTTTTTTATTCTAAAGGCCGTGATAACATTGTTAATAAGTAACTGTCAAAGAAAGGAGAGGAGGAGGGGAGGCATCAGGAGGCACACTGGACTATTATGTTCATTGTTAAAAGCAAGTCTGTAATTGGGAAGAAACCTTCCCCACCTTACTTGGCTTTGCTAATCTTTGCAGAGAGATGGGTTGAATCTGGAGAGATAGCTGCTGCAGTATCTGGCAAAATAATAAACAGTGGGCAGAGCAATGCCACCTGGTACATGAATCTGTCAAGGTGAAGGCAAATCTATTATTGACATAATTGATGCATGGTTTATCTTGTAGTTCTCAAGGCAAGAGAAATAACCACTGTGATGGTGGGTACCTTGAGGGTTTTTAAAGGGATATTCTGGCATAAAATTAAGTTAGGGTCAAACACACCATAACACCGAGTTAGACACCCCATCGAGAGATGAATGTTGCCGACCGCTTGCTTCTCTAGTTATACCAACTTTTGTAACGACCGCAGGATAGCAATACACAGTGGTCTTGAGGAGCCACGCGCTTCACCAAAACCTGACTCTATAGCCACAAATAATGCTCAGAACAGCACTGAACTTCATCAACAGAACATATAGGGTCCCAGCCACAGCACTAGCCACCAAACATCTTTTTTAACTTTGCCCGATTTCTCTAGCAAAGAGACTAAACACAACTCACCTACTCTCTTCCAGCAGCAGCTTGTTTGTACGGAGACCTCAAACGAGTCCATCACCGACTGCAGCGGGGTGACGCAGCTCAAGGAAGAACATTTATGATCATTACTTTATCATTTCCTTGAAATAATAATCATCATATTAATCATTTCCCCCTGCAGACGCTGTAGTTCTTCTGCCTTAGCGTCTCGCTCTGATTGCATTTCCATGAAGAATTGATCATAAATGTTCTTCCTTAAGCTGCGCCACCCCGCTGCAGTCAGCTTGTTTACAGCTTGTTTACACATTTTGGTTTCCATGGAGATTCTTAAAGCCATAAGGATAATACATCTATAGTTGGGTCTGAAACCTTTCCAAAAATCACTACATTCCTAAGCTGAACTCTCATAACATTTTATTCATTATTTACTTATCAACAGCTTTTTGCACATACCTGAGCTCAGACCCTCAGACGTGTGTTTCTCCTGCTCCAGTGTGGTGGTTTGGGTGGTCCTAGTAGAAGTGGTGGTGGTGATGGAACTGGTAGTGGTGGTCTTTTGGATGGTGGTGCCAGCAGGACTGTTGGTCTGAGTATTGCTTGAGGTTATGCTGGGGTGGGTGGTCCCGGGAGTGGTAGCAGTGGATTGGGTGGTGCCAGTGGGACTACTGGTTTGTGTGGTGTTAGGAGTGGTAGCAGTCGATTGGGTGGTGCCAGTGGGACCACTGGTTTGTGTGGTGCCAGGAGTGGTAGCAGTGGATTGGCTGGTGCCTGTGGGACCACTGGTTTGTGTGGTGCCAGGAGTGGTAGCAGTGGATTGGATGGTGCCAGTGGGACCACTGGTTTGTGTAGCATCTGGAGTGGTAGCAATGGATTGGTTGGTGCCAGGAGTGGTAGCAGTGGATTGGTTGGTGCCAGGAGTAGTAGCAGTGGTTTGGTTGGTAATGGGGGTTGTACTGGCACTGGTGTTGGTGTTAGAGTCTGTGTTCTGTGTTGGAATGGTTGTTGGCTCAGGGCTTGTTGAGGGTGTTGTTGAAGGGGCCAAAGGAGAAGTTACGTTTTTAGGATCACTTCTCACCTGAGGTGTTGTACAGCACAACAGCAGACCTAAGATTCATAATGAGAGAGAGCAATTACCAGCAATTATCAATATCACTAAAATGAAAAAAATAAAAAAAAACCTGCTGCAACTTGACTGAACCTGTATTCTCCCTGTCAGTTCTTTCTGAGCTCTTCATAGTGTTCATGTGCAGTCACGTGAATGCATTGAGTTAGTTTATAATCTGTCTTTGTTCTCTCACATCTTTTGGAATGTACTCAACATCTAGCTAAAAGACAGCAATAATTAGCCAACTAATCTATAATTCCCAACTTCATGAGAAAGGTTGATCCTCAAGAGCCAAGTGATAGCTGTCTAAACATGGCTTTCAAGCTACGTGGGTTTTGTTGGTTGCCTTGAATCCACCAAAACAAAGAATGTAAAGCAATTGACTTCACTGTACTTTAGGTCTAGATTAGTTGCTTTTGCAGAACTGATATTTTTTTAACAATATAACATTTAGAGCAAGCTAACATGCTTATTACCACCGAACTGTTGTTTGATACCATCAAATATCAAATACCAGCATTGGTGCAGTTTGGGGTTTAGGGGTGCTTTTAGGAAATAAGAGGAGTTTATCAATGTAAAATTTCAAAATAATACATTTCTGGTGAACTAAAAACCATTTACACAGTTTTTGCTAATACACTACATTCACACGCGATTCCTCCGTTTTTGTGACACCAATCACCAAACAAAAGATTCATTCCTTAGTTGGCACTGAAAAAGCAGTCCAAGCTGGCTGTTGTATACCCTCTGGATCTTTTTATAAAACACATCAGTTTTCTACAGATATAGTTCACCAACAAATAAACCACTTCCTCCTGTTTCAAAGCAGAGTTTCACTGTCAGAGTTTCAATTAACAGGAAGTCACAGATTAACCATAGCACACTTAGGGTTTTCCCATCCTCTTTATACTCTGTGCTATAAATTCAAGTTTAAACTGCTTCAAGTACCACCTACAAAAGCTTCATATTTACAATGACACCTTTTTTTTTCTTTGTTGTCCCTCAAATTGAAAATATTCCTTAAAAAAGTGGTCACTAGTTGGAAAAACTGAGAGGTCTTTCTAACCAAACAGATCTCGACCACATCTGTTTGTGTAACAGTTGATATCACTGTTCTCTTCAGATGCATGCTTGTGACTTACTGAGGGAGACAACATTAAAGGGTGACACTGCTCAGCTGATCAGCCTAATCATGTGGCTATGACTCTTTACTTAAGCGCCATCCTTCTGGGTGAAATACTGTTAAACATCAAGCCTGGTTTGTGCCTCTGCTACACTGTAGCTGCGCCATAGTGAACGATGCCTTTGTGAACACTCCACGAATGCCCACAACACTCTGCAATATTCCACCTATATGATGGTCGGCATATTCCCGTTATGTTAGGTTCTTGTTTGGTTTACAGTAAATCATGGCAACATAATCTAAGCTTGTCTAGAGAGCTTGTCTAGCCAGTCTAAGTTGGAGTTGATCAATGTTGTTAAGCAGCAGTTGATCATGCTGCACTTATTGCATAGAAGAAAAGATCAGTGGGGTTGGAGATGACTGACTATAGAGCCACTGAGAAAGAGGATGTGAGGTGGCAGTGACACAAGAATATCACTCACCGTCCTGTCCTCATCTTTTCATCAGATTTTTGCTGAATGTTGTACCTACACAGGCCTGTGTTTGGAAGACCTCAGGCTTATGCTCCTGCATAGGTCTGACACAGAAACCTAAACCAGGCTTAAAAATGCTTCTATACATTTCAGACTGATGTAATGATTGTACTTGTGCTCACTTTGTATCTTAGACACCACATTTTTAGAAAAACATGGAAAAATAAAAACATGCAGATTGATTAAAAAAGGAAACTTGAACAAGGCAAAATAACACCGGAATTCAGTGTGACACTGTAGCACCATATATAAACTTTGGTCTCAACACAGAGTGGGCCGTCACCACCGCTCACTGATTGCCTAACAGCACGTCAAACTTAAAAAAAGATTTCCTGTTTCTGGTATTTATCTATTCTATAATCTGTGACTTGAAATATTTCATTAAATTTCTAACTTAATGGGTAACATTTTGGCAAAAGGGTTTTAGAGACAGTCTGTCCTTGAAATCTGTTTTTGCTTAAGACAGAGTAACATTTTGATTCACAAGCTTTACAATAATAAGGGTTTTGGGCAACATCAAATGTGCAATTTAATGAGAATAGAAATGTTAATGAGGTGATTGAAGGCTTTTTTATTTTTACGATATTTACCTTCAGACATTTGTTCAACTTTAAATTTCCAACTTAGCATTTTCATCAATGAATAACCATCTGAATACTGTCTTACATGAAAACAAACAGATAGGATTGTCACAAAATTAAGCAAAGTGTTATCAGAGTTTACTTACATGTCACCAGAGTCCGTAGGCTGACCCTCATGATTGTGTTTCTTTGCTGTAAATCTAACCAAACACGTGTTGGAGTGTAGCTCTGTGCTCTGTGCTCCCTGAGGACGGTGTAGTGTGTGTGTGTGGCTGCAGACGTCTGTATGTGACTAATCGTGAGAGCCTGGAGGCGAGGCTACGTAATGACTTCATTCAAAACCTTGGAGGGCAGATTGTGTAAGCCTTTGCAATGAAAGAAGGAAGTTAGATAGAGGTGACACACTGCTCTGCTCATATCATCTAGATAACAACCTGTCACACTTTGAATCATTAGAGATCTTATTTTTAGGCACGATTCAATCTGGTATAATCGATAACTTTGATGAGCTATACTGTTGTGAAGAGTCTGCATGATTTATTTTTAATCAGATTCTTTACCTTCCATATTAAAAAGTTGAGATCTACAGAGTCAGTTGTAATTTCATGCAATAAGTTTATTATTAATTAGTGACATCTAAGTTGTGGTTAAAATACTACACCAGCAGAGAGCAGCACACACATACAAAGAGTGGCTCCACCTTTTCACAAGTGGTCTTACAGTGATAGCACACCTAATAATCTGAGTTTAAGTCTTTGAAGACATATTGTTAAACAATATTTATTGACATCTGGGTAAATTTTATTAAATTTGACTTGTGATTCATTGGTTTATCAGATTAAAATCAGAACTCAATATAAGTTTAATGTTATAAGTTTAAATTTATAATGTAAAAGTATGTCGTACTCACAGTAAATGCTCCATGTTATAACGTGAAACTGATTAATATGTTTATGTTTATGATTGGCAGCAAAACATTTTCATGCTTCCAACGCTGGACAAGGTAATCAGTGAAATAATGACTGAAGGTGGTGCTTTTCTTACCTGAAGAGTTGCTGTTTTTGTTGCTGACTGTGGTAAGTCTGATGGTGGCTGTCACATTTGGGGTCAAAGATTCTGGTTCAATAAGTGGTGTAGATGCAGGGGATGCAGTAATTGCGTCAATAGTTGATGAAGATGGATCAGCAATGGTACTGCTTTGCACTTGGTTGGTTGACTGTCTAGGAGCTGCAGAGTGAGCATCAGCGGTGGTGATGCCAGCAGGACTTTTGGTCTGAGTTTTGCTTAAGGTTATGCTAGGCTGGGTGGTCCTGGGGTTGGTGACACTGTTGTTTTGGGTAACAATAGGGGTGGTGCCGATACTGTCCATGCTGGTGGATTGGATGGTGCTAATGGAGCCGCTGGCATGTGTAGTACCAAGGGTTAAGCTGGTGGATTGGGTGATGCTGGGACTGTAACTGGTTTGCATAATGGCGGTTGTATTGGCCTTGGTGTTGGTGTTAGAGTCTGTGGTCGGTGTTGGAATGGAGGTAGCTAAAGCTGATGAAGTGGGTCCTGCAGCAGTAGTTGTCGGTGTCTCAGCTGTTGGCTCAGGGATTGTTGAGGGTGTTGTCAAAGGAGCCAAAGATGAAGTTGCGTTTTCAGGATCACTTCTCACCAGAGCTGTTGTACAGCACAACAGCAGACCTATGATTCATGATGATAGAGAGCAATTACTCATCAATATCAATAAAGCCAATGTTATGCTCCATGTTATAACTTGAAACTGATTTGTGTATTTATATACCTGAGTGGCAGCAAAACACGTCCTTACTTTCACCGCAGGACAAGGTAACCAGTGAAATAATGACTGAAGGTGGTGCTTTTCTTACCTGAAGAGTTGCTGTTTTTGTTGCTGACTGTGGTAGATCTGATGGTGGCTGTCACATTTGGGGTCAAAGATGCTGGTTCAAGATGTGATGAAGAGGCCGGGGATGCAGTAATTGTGTCAGTAGTTGATGAAGATGGATCAGCGATGGTACTGCTTTGCACCTGGTTGGTTAACTGTCTAGGAGCTGCAGAGTGAGCATCGGTGGTGATGCCAGCGGGACTTTTGGTGTGAGTTTTGTTTAAGGTTATGTTAGGCTGGGTGGTCCTGGGGTTGGTGAGACTGTTGTTTTGGGTAACAAGAGGGGTGGTGCTGATACTGTCCATGCTGGTGGATTGGATGGTGCTTATGGAGCCGCTGGCATGTGTAGTACTAATGGTTGAGCTGGTGGATTGGGTGATGTTGGAAGTGTTATTGGTTTGCATAATGGCGGTTGAATTGGCCTTGGTGTTGGTGTTAGAGTCTGTGGTCGGTGTTGGAGTGGAGGTAGTTAAAGCTGATGAAGTGGGTACTGCAGCAGTAGTTGCAGATGTCTTATCTGTTGGCTTAGGGATTGTTGAGGGTGTTGTTGAAATGGCCGAAGGAAAAGTTGCGTTTGAAGGATCACTTCTCTCCAGAGCTGTTGTACAGCACAACAGCAGACCTACTATTCATAATGAGAGAGAGCAATTACTCATCAATATCAATAAAGTAAAAAAAACAAGTTCGATTTCCAACTAGTCCTTTAACTTGAAAAGGTTTTAAAGTCAAATTATATATCAAATGTGCAGTTTGATTGAGATTGGTGTGCTGTTACTTTTCTCTATTGTATCTGAGTAGAGACATTCGTGGCAAAAAATTGCTGAAAAATCTTGCACTAAAGTCAATGGGGCAATCAAAGAAACAGAACAATTTAGTTGTATTTCAAATGACTACAGCTATGGCCTTGCTTTGTTGTTAAATAGAAACTTAAGGAAGGAATGTTTGTTATAGGTGTGCTCCTTGTATATAATACCACAGTGCTTCTTGTATTAATTATTTAAAATCTCTAAAAGAATATTATCATGATGAGTCAATTGTATATTCATGTCAAAAAGTTTCTCACAAATAAGTGACAACTAAGCTGTAGTTAAAATACGACACCAGCAGAGAGCAGCACAAACATACAGAGTGTGGCTCCACCTTTTCACCAATGGTCTTACAGTGATAGCACACTTAGGCTGTGTCTCATTTCAGAGACCGCATCGTGATAAGCGCGCTTAACGGCGCTTAGCTGAGTGCACTGCCGTTTTGAGCCGTTTTACGCCGTTTTGCGCCGTTCTGTGCCCTTCCTGTGTCCCATTTCAGATACAGCAGCCATCGAACGGCGCATCTGACGCGTACGTGAGGTCACCACGCGGCACGAACGGTGTCCCGTTTGGCACAAAATACTAATTGCGCTTCAAATTCGGTCTCAAAACCACACTACCCCCGCCTCTTTTTCAAGCGTGCATGTATGCACGCTTTCGTGCCGTCGGTATCCCAGAATTCTTTGCGTGCCGCTGCACAGCTGTGCATTTCAGGTGAGAGGCTGGACTCGCTTGGAGACACAGCGCGTCTTCAAAGAAAATACAAGAAATCCAAAACCATCAGACAGTCAGCTTAGGCTGTATGAGAGCATGATCTCTGAACTCACTAAAATCTGTAAACCAAACATTAAAGATTTAGAGACGAACTGATCCGCTGTGTTACAACTATCAAAAACATTAGAAATGAGAAAGCTGACAAAACTACAGCAGAGTATCAGGACAACATTGAGGTTTTTTTTTTTTAAGATTTAGAGATTAAAGTTGTAAATTTAGGAGAATAAACTCATAAAGTAAATAAAGTCATAAAGCTGCTTTTGTGGAGGGGGAAATGACTGAAGCTGGTCATCTGCAGGGTTATCTGTGGATGTATCAGCGGGTCATTCAGAGAGATTTTGTGGTTTCTGAAGAAACAATCAAACTGATGATGATCAACATTTGTGATCCAGAGGGAGTCGAGCTCCGACGAGCACCACGTCTCTGACACCGGCGGTAACCTACACCAGCAGAGACACCAACACCTTATTACGGCATATGGATTCATATCATAAACTAAAGCTCAATGTCATTCACGGATATTTACGGCTGCATTGACAGATATATCCTCAGCATATTCATTTCTGCCTCCACAAAAGCAGCGATTTCCTTCAAGTACACCAATATTTTTCCCCCGTGGAAAAGACGTATTTCTCATATATTCTTTTTAAAGTCTTTATACTTATGACAATGTGATGCTGATGTGCCAGAGGATGAAGAATCTCCTTGTTTGTGAAACCTATACTGAAGCACAGTTCCTTCAAATGCTTCATGGCCCTAATTTTAACAAGTCTCTCTGAAATAACAGGTTATGACTTCATTCTCATAAATTAATGACTTTATTCTCGTAAATTCACGACTTAAATCTCGAAGTCCTTAAAGTCTTAAATCTCAATATGGCCCTCATACTCCTTCTTACAAAACAATCATTGGATGAATTGTGCTTGTATGTATCTACTATTTTGTGTCTGTGCAAGGTCGCACAATTAAAACAATAAATGCTGCGCTCCGCGGGTTTCCTTTAAGTCAGTCGTGACGCGAGCCTGAGGGCGGGGACATTTGGCAACTCCACCAGGAAGCCCTCCGAAGGTCTCCAAATGTCCCCGCCCTCAGGCTTACGTCACGACTGATTAGAAAAAAAGCTGCGGAGCGCAGCATGTATTGTTTTAATTGTGCGACCTTGCACAGACACAAAATAGTAGATACATACAAGCACAGATCATTCCCTCAAAATTCATCCAATGATTGTTTTGTATGAAGGAGTATGAGGGCCCTATTGAGAAGGAGGATAGGAGATACTTCATCCTCTGGCACATCAGCATCACATTGTCATAAGTATAAAGACTTTAAAAAAAGAATATATGAGAAATACGTCTTTTCCACGGGGGAAAAAACTGGTGTACTTGAAGGAAATCGCTGCTTTTGTGGAGGCAGAAATGAATATGCTGAGGATATATCTGTCAATGCAGCCGTAAATATCCGTGAATGACATTGAGCTTTAGTTTATGATATGAATCCATATGCCATAATAAGGTGTTGGTGTCTCTGCAGGTGTAGGTTACCGTCGGTGTCAGAGACGTGGTGCTCGTCGGAGCTCGACTCCCTCTGGATCACAAATGTTGATCATCATCAGTTTGATTGTTTCTTCAGAAACCACAAAATCTCTCTGAATGACCCGCTGATACATCCACAGATAACCCTGCAGATGACCAGCTTCAGTCATTTCCCCCTCCACAAAAGCAGCTTTATGACTTTATTTACTTTATGACTTTATTCTCCTAAATTTACAACTTTAATCTCTAAATCTTAAAAGAAAAAAACCTCAATGTTGTCCTGATACTCTGCTGTAGTTTTGTCAGCTTTCTTATTTCTAATGTTTTTGATTGTTGAAGCAGAGCGGATCAGTTCGTCTCTAAATCTATGATGTTTGGTTTGCAGATTTTAGTGAGTTCAGAGATCATGCTCTCATACAGCCTGTGCTGACTGTCTGCGGTTTTTGGATTTCTTGTATTTTCTTTGAAGACGCGCTGCGTCTCCAAGCGAGTCCAGCCTCTCACCTGAAATGCGCAGCTGTGCAGCGGCACGCAAAGCATTCTGGGATACCGACGGCAGGAAAGCGTGCATAAATGCACGCTTGAAAACATGCTAAGCGCGCTTAGCATTTTTTAGCATCTCGTGCCAAATGGGACACCGTTCGCACCGTCGTGACGTCATGCACACTTCAAATGCACCGTTCGACGGTGCAGAAGGGCACTTAGGTCGATGCGGTCTCTGAAATGAGACACAGCCTTAATATTCTGAGAAATATTGAAATATTGTTAAAGTTTTAGCCATTCCTCACCTCAGGAATATAAAGAAGTGTGGATGGATTTATTGACATTTAGGTAAATCTGACTTGTGATTCTTTGGTTTATTAGATTAGAAACAGAACTTTGCTGCCAGAATTTTACTACAGCAAGAAACAGCGAGCATATTAGCCCTGATTTGGCTTACATGCAAATAGCAAGTGTCTTAAGGAAGTCATGGTTAACTGGAATGGCTTTCCATGTCAAATGAAAAGTCTTGATCAATAGTTTATTGAAAATAAAACAGGAAAATAGAAGTTCATATTGATCATATTGAAGCTTACTTAATGAGTTTTGTATGTTTTGAAATCAAAAATACCTGGTACCTTTGTCATGAATAGTATCACTCATTGTATTCTAAAATAAGAATAAGAAGAACAGGAAAGGATATATTCCCCCCCAAATCTGTATATATGTATATATGGACATACCCACTTATTGAAGTCCATTTCTGTAACTCATGAAATCACACTAAATCTTGATAATTTACTGCTTGTCTAATTCTGCTGAAAGTTTCTGTATGTTAGAGTGGAATTTTTAATTTATTGCCACTGATACAAATGAAATTTACATCGTAGAAGGAGCTTTGTAGGCTTCGTTTCATGTTCATGTCTCATTTTGGTACATAACATGTTGAAATTGGCCATTTCTTGGACTGGACTGGTGTATAAGGCTTAAATAAACCAAACAAGACATTTCTAGAAATAAGAAAAAAACACTGATAAATGAATTTTGATTAAAAAAAATTCAAATGAGGTAGACAAAGGTTACTTGTCAAGTTTCCTAGATTAAGAATGTGTTGTTATTTTAGTCTATTAGTGTATGAATTTATATCAGTGAAACTCGACCAGTAAATTTTGCTCACACCACCGGCAAGTTTTTTTTTTTTTTTTTTTTACAAAAAATTCAGTCCCTTTTTGCTTGCAAAATCTTTATTAAAGGTTTATAGGGGGAGTTTTTGGGGAAAGTGGCTAATTTTTCGTTTAGTGATTTTTTTTTTCCTCGTGAAAGAGTCAAAAACACTGCCAAGTTTTCAGTTTTTTCACAGAGTTAAAAATAACCCTGAAACTAAACCAAGCTTAATTTATGTTTTTCGTCAGCAATTACACCATTGGTTGATGGCCCCTATGCTTGTTACCAGGGTGATATGTTTTCGTATTTTCCCGTATTGAAAGTTGCAGTATTGCAACCAGGATTACTGTGTATTTCAATATAGATGAATGGCACTGTGATTACATTTTACAGTTTTTAATAATTTGAATAACTGTCAAAAATTGTGGTGCCAAAATAATATGCTGCGGCTTCCACTTTTCATCCCAATTTGTCTTAAATTGTCAAGCAGCGATCCTGACGTTGAATTTTTCACACTCACTTTTTAATCTGTTACTTTATCTCTTGAATTTGAGAGTGCTTGAATAAAATCTTTTTCTCCAAATTTATAAATCTAGGACTTTTTGTAAACTTTTGAAACTGAAATATCCATCTGGATCAATAAAGTATTTATCAATCTATGTATCTATCCATCTATATATCTTACAGCATGATGTGTATGAATTATGAGTAGATCTCTTATCACCAAGCAGCATACAGTCATAAACACTGGATGCCAGGTGTATTACAGAGTTGACCTACCTGCTGTCAGAGTGTGTACGCTGATCATTGTTCCTCCACTGTATTTCCAAGGCATGCAGCACTGTGCCCTTTGCCTCCTGTGGATAGTGGTGGTGTGCCTGCCTGATAGTGACTGATTATATGAGTCAGGGTGAGGCGAAAAGCTGATCAACTGACAGTGCCACTTAAAGGAAGAAGGAATGTTTCTTTTCACCATGAGAGGATCTTTAGTTTCACTTATGAAAGTGTGAGATTGTGCCAGAACAGATTCAGAGTCAGCAGAGATCATGCAAAGGGCGTTTAAAGATGTTTTGCTGAATCTCCACCCAGACACAACACCAGATATTAAATTTCCCTTTGGGGATCAATAAAAATCTTATCTTAGATATGGCTCAAAACTCAAATAGTATAATTTTCTTTCTTGTTTATGCACCCCTCTCTCCTCTCACAGTGTTCAGACATCAGCTCTAAAACAATATTCCTGCCTGCAGGAATATTTGGTTGGCTGTAAAATTTACCAGCAGACTCTGTGATCCCATGTTTGTCTGTGTCATAACTTCTACTCAGTTTTAACCACATTTTTGAGTTTTTTTCTAACCTCTATACTAGCTTGTCAGTTGCAACTTGCATTTGCATCTTTTTGACCATAAAATAAGTTGTTCTGAATGGGGTGATGAGTGGGGATGGTGTGTTCAGGGTGATGAGCAGTGTTACTTTTCTGCAACACATAGCGCTTTGCATTCAGGCCAAAACGTTCAACATTGGTCTCATCTGACCAGAGCACCTTCTTCCACATAAAGGCCATATTTGTGGAGTTCAAGACTTATAGTTGTCCTGTGGACAGATTCTCCCACCTGAGCTGTGGATTTCTGCAACTCCTCCAGAGTAACCATGGGCCTCTTGGCTGCTTCTCTCACCAGTGCTCTCCTTGCTCGGTCTGTCAGTTTCGGTGGACGGCTATGTCTTGGTAGGTTAGCAGTTGTGGCATACTTCTTCCATTTTTGGATGATGGATTGAACACTGCTCCATGAGATGTTCAAAGCTTTGGATATTACACCCTGCTTTAAACTTCTCCACAACTTTCTCCCTGACCTGTCTGGTGAGTTCCTTGGTCCTCGTGATGTTCTTTGTTGACTAGTGTTCTCTAACAAAGCACTGAGGCCTTCAAAGAACAGTTGTATTTATGCTGATACTAAATGACACACAGGTGGACTCTATTAACTAATTAGGTGACTTCTGAAGGCAATTGATTGCACTGCATTTTATTAAGGGATATCAGAGTACAGGGGGCTGAATACAAAGGCACACCAAACTTTTCAGATTTTATTTTGTCTAAATTTTTTGAAAACCACATATCATTATCGTTCCTACTGTTGCTGCTACTTTGTGTTGGTCTATGACAAAAAATCTCAATAAAATACTTTTAAGTTTGTGGTTGTAGAGTGACAAAATGTGAAAAAGTTTAAGGGGTATGAATACTTTTTCAAGACACTGTATTTCAGCAAGTAAATGATGCTGCGGATGTTGGCAGATTGACATGTTAAGAGGGGGAGTTGCAGCAGCCTGAATGAGTAGATAACCACCTCTTGGACCGCGGTTGATGTATCACTTTTCTTGGGAAAATGAAACTTAAATGATTCTGCAGTTGTGTGGTTTTCAACTCAAAGTGGTCATAAATTAATTTCACTTCTTATGCAGTCATGCTTTTTCATCGACTTCTGGGCAGCAGGTTTCTTTAGTCACGCGACCTGTGATTAAAAACATAAAGATTATAGACAAACCATTTGTATAGAAAGTTTCTACAATAATAATTATAATAATAATTATAATAATATCAAAATTATTTTTGATAAGATGTACACACAGCACTAGAGTTGGGATGTGACAATTAGTATAATAGATAAGACATCATATCAGGCCTTATCCCTGATCTAAGTATCAGTACTTTAAGTGACTGGGATGACCTTCTGGTTTGGGTGAGTTCTAGCGCCCCCCTTTGGCAAGGTGGAGCTCCTGATTTTTCTCTTGATCTTGCCCTGTACATGTGTAAATGCTCTTCTTTTTTATTTCTAACCAAAGGGGTGTGACCAGTCAGCTGTCAAACACCTGGCATGTTTATAATATAAAACTATCCTAGAGTAAGATGTATGAGACATAAGGGCAGGTATTTTTTAATTTACAGATACGTCATCCGGCACTTCTGATGATCTGATAATTATCTTATTGATCAGCAAAAATACATCAAAGATATTTCTCATAATTTTGAAATAATAATCTCATTTTTCAGAAAAACAGAGCAGTTTTTTTTTGTAAAGAGGATGCAATAGGCTTCAAACTTTTAAATAAAGTAAATTATTTAATTATTCTGTTTTTATCTGCTTTACCTCAACTATTCATCATAATTGTTATTTCATCTGTAGCACTTTAATGACTAAACACACTTTATGGAGCTTTGTCGTATTTTTTAGCCTCTGGCTTTTTGTGGTTTAAGTGCTTTTATTTTCCACTTATGCTTAGAATTTTTATGTATTATTTTGCGTGTTATGTAAAGATGATGATGATGATAAAGTTGAGCTAAGAGTCTAACTGTCATGGCTATGCTGATGCAACCTGTGTTGTTATGAGGCAGGCAGGACCACAACACCTAACTTTATGTGGTTTTAATACACTGAATTTTTTTAATCTATTCTTGACAGTATAAAGGATGGCACTGTTGGCTATGGCCCAGAGGTAAGAGACAAAATATACAGTATGTGTTGTTGTTGTTGTTGTTGCTGGCTATGCATGCATCTGCATCCTGCCTTCTTCTAGACGGTTGTGATTATTTAATGAGTACATTGATTCCCAGGTACAAAATAATCTTTCACAGTGATAGTCATTCTTAGCATTTAATTTATAACAATTTATTAAGAATACATATTGCAGCATATGTATACTGTACAACAGTACAACACACATGCTTTGAAAGCACTTCTGAAAGACACGTCACTTGTGGTGCAATACAAAACAAAGCCAGTAGGTGGAAGTGCAAACCAAATAACTTGATCTTTTCAACTGACAAGCTTGAATGAAAAGCTCCCAACTGCGACCGGCAAGACTAAAGGCAAAGATGGGAACATTTTAGATTTTTGCAGACACCAGGATGTCAGCAGTTAGACATGAGCCATGCAAAAAACAAAACAAAACAAAAAAGGTAGGTACTGCAGCAGAGAAACGTGGACTTAAATTCAAGTGAAATCAAAAAATTGAAGAGGACACACAGAAAGAGCTTTTTTAAAATTTGACAAATAAAGAATATTTTGTCCTCATTAAATGATAGCTGTGGATTATACACAGTCTCATTAAACAATTAGTCTCGGTATGCCTTGAGTGTCTTTGAGCCTCCAAGTGTTTTGAGTTCCTGCCATACGTCTATCTGCCCTTCTTCTCGCACTTCCTATCACTGATCATCTTGATATGAGTTAAAGACAAAGGGGGTTTTTGAGTCCAAATTTACAATTCTGCTCCCAGACTTGGCTCTCATCATCAGTTCATACATCGCTTAAACCTTACCTCCCATTTCTGTAAATTATCTTGTTTTTTTCCTCTGTCTTTTATTCCACTTTTTCATCATCATATTAACTCACCAAAATGCGAAGCATGTGGCAACGCAAGAGCAAGGGCAGAGGAGGATGAGTTAAATTGCTCGTCTTGGAGTTCAGACTCTTCCAGAAGTGTTTCCCCCAGGCATCTGGAGACTGATGTGGGTCATGATTCTCTACCCTAAGAAACAAAACGTGAATACCTTTGGTAAGAGCCTAGTCGTACAAAACTTTAAAACAAATTTATCACTTTTTCTTGGTGGACACCCCTAATAATAAAACTCTATTTCCTAAGATATAAAATGTAGAATAAAACCGTAAAGGTGGTGCAATGCATCATTCCTTTTTATGTTACATTTTTATTTTCATCGGCTGTAAAAAAAATAAAATAGAGAAAAAAATGGTTCAAAGACTTAAAGTTTAATGTCAGCTATTGCTAATATCTAATATTTCTAGGCAGAAGAATGTGCCGGTGCTGTAGGGTAATGCATCATTGGAAAAAAAGCAGGCGGTGAGGTGTATTCTAGCTGTAATTTCCTATATGCTACCATGGAGGCTGTGCTGTGCTTTTGTTATTGAAATCAGCAGCAGTCCTCCCTGTTACTACACTGTTTCTTTGTTTAACTGCAGCTCTCTTATGCCAGGAAATTGTGTAAAGACAGAGCAGTATTTTTAGTTTCTATCATTTGTATACTGACAACTATTACATTTTTTTGTCTCAAGTAATAATGTATAGAGTTTAATAATTTGATTTTTGCATAACCACTTTAGTATCTTATTTGAAGGGGGAAAAAAAGCCCAAAGTTTTTTCTTTCTTTATTAACATGCAAGTCTGCCAAAAAAATGCCTAATGCCATAATCTATCAACAATCAATGAGTAAGCCTTAAATATACAGTGATGTTGAGATGTTTCAGCTGGGGGTTAGCATTGTTTCCTCTGATTAAAGCCAGAAGTAAGAGGTTTATTTTCACCTCAGATGGAGACGAGGATAATAGACACCTCATGTAGTGACCTCGCTGTGATGATCTCCCTCGCCTCATGATGATCCCCTAATTAATGGCCCGGCTGCTGATGGCCCTGAATTAGTTTGCAAAACAAATGAGGACCACTGCTGTGCCACTGGAACCTCTGAGGGACAGAGCAGTGAAGGGAGCATAAATGAATAGTCAGGCTTATACCTCTGTAATATTTACAAACATCTTTATTTCTGCTGGTTTAATTTTAGTATTCATACATGGTCCAGCTCGATCCAGGTCTTTGTCGTGTTGAGTTCAGATAAGATGGGTGTATTTGGCGTAAGTTTGACACAGACGGGTGTTAAAACTCAGCCCACACACTCAGTCGGACTTTTTTAAAAGAACTTTTAGCTTTATGCGGCTCAGGAGGTGTGTTGCTTTGCGAAATTCAAATCGGGTAAAACATTAAAGGGATTTTTCAGGTGCCACTTCATCAATAGAATAATGGGGGTAATTATCCCTCGAGTGGAGAAAGGTCTGCAGTTTAAGCGGACTGTTTAATTGAAGCTGGGGTTTAGCCGTCACTAGATGAAGTCCAGGAAACAGGTCTACATCTGTTAGTGTGTGTGTGAGAGCGAAAGAGGGAGAGAAAAAGAGAGAGAGAGATTGTGTTTGTGGTTTGTGACTGACAAAGTTTGACGAGTGTATAACATCCATCTTCTGGGTGTCAAGTTTATCAGTTAACATTTATAACTCTTCCCTGTCGTTGACTTTAATTTGCAGTGATGTGGTGACATGGCCTTGAGTTTTAAGTCATGCTGTTGTCTTCGAAAAGATAATAACAAATGTAAAAACACCTGTGTGTATAGATCTGACTTTCCTTGCCAAGTTACATGGCGAAATGTTAATTAGGTAATATGTAATCAGGCCAACTGGTCTCTTGAGTTTATGAGGCATTTTGTTTGTAGTTATATGTCAAAAAAGTGATGTGTTTTGCACTTACGTGGCATTTCTTAAATTGTTGTTGGCATACCAATTTATTCTTTGTTTTAAATCAAGAATTTAAAGAGTCAAGATGGAAATGCCATGAAATGGAAACACCAACAAACAACATTTCCACTAAGTCAATATAAACGTTACATATGATTTGACACAGAATACATTTGCACCTGTGAAGTAGCAGCAGCTCTGATCATCTTAAAAAGGCTTTCGCTCATCTCCTCGTGCTTGCCTTTTTCACTCTTAGTAGTCACCTGAACTTAGTGACCTTTCACCGCATCATACCGCAGAGAGTCTGCTGCCAAGTCATAATCCACACAGCCTTATCAGATTGTATGATTTGCATTTATATTGATGGCAGGAATGTGATGATTGATGCCGCTGTGATTGCAGCAGCTACTGCCTGGACTGAGACGGATACATAAAATGACATATTGGATCATCTGAGTGACTTTTGGCCTCAAAAACTTCACTGAAATCAGAGGATATCTTATTTTTTCTGCTTCACACAACTTTCTGGTGAAGTCAGTTTTTCTTCATCATTTAATGCGAATTAAAAAACAGTGATAGTGACAAAATAATAAAAGCCGAATCAACCTGCCAACTAGTATACACTGAAAAAACAATATAAACGCAACGTTTTTGTTTTTGCTCCCACTTTTCATAAGCTGAACTCAAAGATCCAAGACTTTCTCTATGTACACAAAAGACCTATTGCTCTCAAATATGGTTGACAAATTTGCCTAAATCTGTGTTAGTGAGCACTTCTCCTTTGCTGAGATAATCCATCCACCAAGATGCTGATTAGACAGCATGATTAGTGCACAGGTGATCCTTAGACTGGCCACGATAAAAGGCAAATTTAAATATCAGACGAAGATAAACACAGTTTTTATTAGGGAAAAAAGCTGTCCAAACCAACCAGTCATTGCCCTCCTTGTTAAGTCATTAATTAACGGTGAGTTACCATGTTTTTTTGGAAAGCTGAGTTTAACTTCAGCAGCTCAATTGGAGCTTTATATGAGTGCAGTAAGTTTCATGTTTTAATGCCTTCTCCGCTGACATTTACCAGCAGCATTACATGACCTCTAGTATGCTAATGACCACTTTATTTTACCAGTAGCTATAAAGTAAAAATGAATACATTATCCTTATCCTTATGTCTGATGTGTAATAAGTCCCATATTGTAATTACAGTCTGACCTAATAACCTTTAAATGGTTAGTTTTAATTGGCTACTCAAGGTTTTCTCCCCAGGACTTAAACACTGTATAAACAAATTATATACTCCAGCTGTTTCACACATGCTAGCTCACGCAGACACACACTCAAAATACACAAGGTTCTTTTTACTCTCATTTTTTTCAGCGTTTTCGTACATCTTATAGTGACTTTTCACTTAATGAGCAACTTCTAGATTGATTGGTTCCTACGACGTGTAAACATGTGTAACCCTCTTGAGGAAATCATTTGACAGACACAATAAGTAACTGGAGCCGTGGTGTGGTTTAAAGATAAGTTTTGTATTAAAACAGAAACATCAAATCAGCATTGAAGTGCTGTCTAAATAAAGGTTTAAAAGTAATTAGTGAACAATACACTGTTCACTGTGCTTTACAGGGGACAAATGCAAACAAACACATCAAATTTTGAATAAAAAACATTTACGACATAAAATGACATTGCACCAACTCATGTAACTCACACACAAAAGTGAAGGTTTTGGAAGTATTGAGGGATTTAAGATCAAATCGTCATGACTAATAATTTATAATGTATGGAATTTCTGTGTTTTGGCGTACGTCTGCTGGTTAGATTTTCTCCAGGGGAGGGCTACAAACATAGACTGTATATATATTATGGACAACTTGGTTCCGCCTTCCACCAGTCTACGGATGTGAAGCCATAAAGCTCTCGGTAATTCCATGTTTTTTCTTCACTTCCTGAAACCAACATTGCCCAGTAGTGTTGTACGCACTCCACCATTTGCGCAGTAGCATTGAATGCATTTGGCGGGGACTTGAGCACAAACCAGTCTGATCAGGTCCAAGCCATTTAACCCTCAGTCAGCAAAGACCTTCTCCCAAACAACATTATTTTCAGAAACTTAACTCTCTGTGACTCCACTCTCCTTTCAAAAGTGACTGAATTACTGAGCGTCTGCATTATAAAAGTATGAATTAAAACAGAGGGATCCCTGTACCAAAGAAGCCCTCTGTTACATGTCTCAATAATGACAACCACCCTTTGGCACTGACTCCCGTCATGATCAAGTACTTTGAGCAGCTGTTCATGAGACACATCAAATCATTCCATTCCACTTCACTGGGCCCCCACCGGTTTGCAAACCACTCCACAGATGACACCATTTCATACATCCTTCATTCAGCCCTCTTTCACCAGGACACTAATGACACATACGTCAGAATGCTGTTCATTGACTTCAACCCAGCATTCAATACCATCACCCCCCAGAGGCTGATCAAGAAACTTTCTTTCCCAGGCCTCCATATCGTCCTCTACAACTGGATTCTTGACTCACTGACAGAGAGACCACACTGTGTAAATCAGCAGCGGACAATCAGGTTCCATCATGCTGAGCACAGGCGCCCCAATGTCAGAAGCCAACCTCTTGTCAAGTTTGCAGCCTAATCAGCAATAATCATCAGCAACAATAACGAAACACCCCACAGGGAAAGAGTGGAGCAGCTGGCAAGATGGTGCAGTCACATCAAACAATCTCTTGATAAGAACACAAAAGAGATGGTTGTTAACTTCAGGAGGACACCAACCGACCACCCTTCCCTTCATAGGGTCAGGAATACCAAGTGCATCTCTCTGACAACCACACCTCGGCAGTCAAGAAGGCACCACTATAATGCCTCCATTTCCTGCAGAGACTGAAGAGAGCCAACCTCCCATCACCAGTCCTCACTTCCTTCTACAGAGGCACTGTAGAAGAGCGTCCTGGCCTCCTGCATCACTGGGTGGTTTAGGGATTCCATAGCAATGGAACGGAATACCCAACAATGCATAGTGAGGAGAGCTGAGAGGATCATAGGGGCCTCACTCTTCTCCATCTAGGACGTCTTCAGGACACACTGTGCATGCAGAGCCTCCACAATCAGGAAGGACCCTCCCACAAACTATATGTATGCCTTTCATCAGGCAACAGGTGTTACAGCATCAGGACCTGCACAACAAGATTCTGCAACAGCTTTTTTCTCTAAAACCATCTTATTACTGACATTCACATCTATCCCTCTGCCCCCCACCATCTCTGACTGACCTCTTCCTATATCACCACACTCAATCATATACTGTACAGTCAACATGCACTGCCACTCTGTGCTGGACAATAATCTCTGTCACCTGTACCTTATATCACCACTGTGCCTGCACTGTATTCAGATATTAAAATATTGATTTACTGCCTTCATATTTATTTTTAACTGACATTTTGCAAAGACTATCTCCAACATGACACTTAAATTTTCTCTTCATCCTGGTATTTCACTTCCTACCTCAGGCCTCGGTCCCTTAGTAATTCATTATTTATTCAATATGCAACATTCAGTGAAATGTATACCAGCATCAATATCTAGGATATCCTGACAGTCTGTCTCCTTGTTGTTTGATCTTGTTAGTCATTGGATATTTTTTATTATTATTTGCACTTTTTGTCTTCTTTATCTATCCAGTGTTTATTTGCAATTAATTGGCACCTGGTCTTTGAGAAACACCAATTTATACAATTGAATACATGGTATCTAGATAAATGACAATAAAGTTGACTGATTTCTAAAGATATATAATTCAATATTAGTCCCCCATTCTCCAGGTCAAATGGTTTAAGTTTACAAGGGCAGAAAGATTGAATAAGATGAGACCTGCAGAGAAAACCAGCCACTGTGAGCTAGATGAGAAAAAAGTAATACAGCTTATTGCTCTTTGTTATCATCATACTTAATGTTGTCATGCATATTTTCTGTTATCTGTAGGATTGTCACTTTCCTGTTCCTAAACCTTCTTGGTTGCAGCGTCTTTGTCAGTATAGGGCAGAGTAACAGTAACCTCTTTAAACAGAGCCTTAGCAAAACACATACAAGGTAAGGGTTTATATGGGGTTTCTCTCCTCCCTGTCTTTGTTATCTGCACTCAGTCCAATACAGCATTAGATTGAATTTTTTCATGAAGGACAGCGTCGAGTTTACATTTCTCAACATGAGTTCTTGACGCACACGAACACTCACATCCTCTTTCATTCTCTTCACTCTCTCGCTCTGACAAACACACACAAAAACACGAGATGATGGAGCTCCTCAGACAGCACATTACATTCATTACAGTGCATCTTGTAAGTATTCCAACTCAATCAGAGGTGATACAAAAGGCCTTATCAGAGCTGATGAGCCGCACTCTCGAGTCCCCTTCTTCCTTCTTCTGCTGATTGCAGCTATCAGTAGCAGTGTGGGCGAGATGCCGCCTGATAACTGTCCTCCCTCAAATGAGCCCGTCTTCAGCATTCATGCCTGAGAGGTGATGTCCACTGGAGATGTTACAGAGCGGCTGAATGTCATGCTATAGGCTGAATGTTTAATGTACTGATCTTTATAGATGTGTGTCTGCCAACATGTTCAAGGGGCCAGTTCATGGGTTTATATCCCATCAACTCATTTTATTTAAACATTTTTAACTTCTCTGTTTATATGTTCTTCATACCTTAACAGATACTATATAAAAAAGGTTATCTAAAAGATGGATAAAAAACCTAGAATTTGAAGTTTTTCTCAACTTTCAATTTTCTTTTAGACGAGCCAAGTCATTAAGTTTCTATTTAAGCAGCTGCAAACTGAGTTGCTTTGAATAGCCCCCGTGTCTATAATTAGATAAACTCTTGAGCTATATAAACAAATATAAATATAACATTGGTAAAAAAAAAAAAAAAATTAAACTAGTTTTTTTTTTTATCTATCTTTGGGAGTGAAGTTTGTATAACTTTACACAAAAGGACTAAAATGGTTTTGGACAATAGTAATGACTGTTATCTAAGAGATACTGAAATCAAATCTAGAGGCGCCCCAGCGCTCTAAAATTGATCTAAAATTCACTATTCATTATCATACAGGAAAAACTGAGGGACACTCTCTAATTTCATTTAATTTCTCCAAAACTGCACATCAATTTTCAAATGGTATGTGGATTGATTTTTTCGTATCTGTTAATGAATTTCTGAATACCTAGATGTAAATGCATATGACCTACCTCAAATGAGTTCAAGTTTTGTTTTTTGAATTCTGTGTGTGAGCCGCATTAAAAGTGATATTGTGTATCGATATGACACACCTTAAGAGAACAGTTTTTGAAGAGTGTGCACACTATAAATTAGCAAAATATACTATCTGACAATTTATCTCCATCTGAGCAACACCTTTCATCATTGTTGACTTTTTTCAGACGGAGCCTTTCTTTCTCATTAAAATGACTGTGCAGAATAATTACAGCACAACATTAAAGTTCACTTTATTGGGCAATCATGTTGCGCTGTCGGCATGATGAATGTGCTCCCGCACAATTTTGTGATCCTCATTCAGATTAATTTCATTTGTAAAGGAAAACTTGTCTCATACACTTGCTGCCACCGTGCCTGTAACTTCTCTGTTAGTGCTTTAAAAGTGGTCATTTGTCTCTGCTCAGTTAATGAGACGTCAAACTTTTCTCTTGCTGGCTGGTAATTGATCCAACTCTCCTCTTCTGTCTTTAATTGACCATATTAATCTCAGAGTGACTTTAGATCAATAACTATAGATTTTACTATTCTTGTTGCCAGCCATGGTCACTGTTGATAAGTTCTAACTTATTGATGGGTTGTCTCATTTTATTGATAAAGAGTATATGGGGTGATTTATACTCACATTGAACAGCCAAAAATGTGGTTTTATTCTGTGATGTTAAAATAGATAAAATGATTTCAGTCATCCATCCTTCATCATTTTCAAAGGAAGGAATTTATTGTATATCTACTCTTTATATGACCTTGTGTGTGTGTCTAAAATGCCAGTAAGATGAAAAAGTTATCAATCCTACCACCTCGACTCCACTGTCTCATCAGTATTGAGACAGAAGGTAATTAAGTTCCACCAACACATGAGAAGGAAAAAATGAAATCACTCTCCACTGACTGCTGTATCCCCCTTCTTGCAAACATCAAAAAATGCCCCATGGCTTCTGTATTGGTGGGATATAATGCTAAGAAGGCAGAGAACCCCCAAAAAATAAGGTTACATAAATATCCAAACAGAAAAACTGAACTATAAAGAGATAACTTAATCTATTGTGTAATAAACAGATCGTTTATTTTCCTAAATTCTTGTTTGTTAGTGTCCTTCCAGAAGTGACTCCCTGAAATGAGAATCCCACCTTGACATATGAGATTGATATAAAATTGATTTCAGATCAATTTAATGTTTAATTTCTGAATTAAACTCTGTTCTTTCTCTTCTCATTCCCTCTCTTTTAAAGTTGGGAGGTGCCTCTATTAACGGGGGCATAAATGTCATATTGTGAGGTTATTGTCAAATAGTTTCAGACATTTATAATAAATTCAAATGACTATAATGCATTATTGCAGTAGTCATGGGCAGCGACAGTGTTGCGTTGCAGCTTACACAACATAATGGGCATGTTGAGCCAACAATAACAACACAATTTTTGTGAAACTGAATTGATTGTGCGCAATAATAACTTTTCAGGTAGTGAAGGATTCAATGAAGCCAATTCAATTTGTATACATTCTTGACCTGGCTTTAAAATTTGACTAACAGATTTACCTCATGTGTCTTCTAGAAAACGGCCCTGACAGCAATGACCTTTGAAATCAAAGAGAGCCTCAGGGTTAAATAAGAGGAGGGTTACAATGTGCTCATGAAATGTACTAAACCACCCACTTTAGTCCAACCTCCACTGACACAGTAAATACTGTCAGATAAGACAGGATGGGGGGGAACCTTCTCTTTTTATACGAAAACTCTTGGTTAAATGGACTGATGTACAGTCCCAGTGGGACTAAATGTCCTAGTTCAACAGAACCAGCAGTTCTGCAACTGGCCTACAATACATTAGACACTGAATATTTAATTTACATATTGCACAACCGCTTTCTGTCCTGTGTGGCCTAATTCAGTGAAAAGAGAAAGACGTGTCCAGCATTAATATGCACAGACTGCCTTGTGTGTTACCACTAGGCTTAACGTTCAATCATTGATCAGTCATATTTTCTCTGTTTGTCAGGAAACAGCACACGAAGAGACGGTCTTCCCCAAAACATGCCTCAAATCAAAAAGCAATTTTTAAGGGTTAATGCTGATAGGAGCCCTGATGGGACCACACGCAAATATGTGTTCTGTCTACGAGTTTGTTTGGGTTAATGAAAAGACTGATAAGAATGATGAATAACATTATCTGCTGAGATGAAGGGGCTTCTTGCTGAGTTGTTCAGATAATCCGGCACTGTTATATATGTCATCCAGCTGATCATTTTGAGATTTGACTGTTTTTGTGGATTTAAATTTGGCTCATTAGTTAAGGATCAATACCAGGAAGTATAAGGATTCTTCAACTACAACTAGCCTTGGAAAACACCTTGTAGCCTGTTGTAAGTCTTCACCTAAATAACTTAAATATTGCTAAAAGAGGATTGCATGAAAGGTTGAAATAAGCAGCATCACACCCAAGCTCCTTGTAGGAGCTTGAGTTTATGTCGACACTGAAGACCTGTTTGAGCAACACTGTGTGTCTTCTCTTTGTTCACATCTTTGTCTGTATGGACAGTAGTATCATGGGACAAAATGAATGTTCCCAGTTTTTTTTCTTTGTTTTCAAATATATCAGTCCTCAGGAATCTTCTATGTGGTAAGTGTAAATAAAGGCACATCTTTTTTGTGTTGTTAATCACCATGTCACCCCGTCACCGACTGCTGCACTTCCTCTTTCTCTCTGTGGACCAATGGATTAATTTCCTGTTTCCTGTCTAATTACTTGGTTAACTGCAGCATGACAAATAATACATACATGTCAATGTAAATTATTGATGTTAACTGTGCATGCGGCTATTTCTATTTATAATTTATTGAACAGTTCATACACTATTTATTCTGACCCATGTTTTCATGCCAGCAACCTGCAGACCATCTCGGTATTTTCTCAGCTGTATCCCCTGTTGTGCTTAGTTGTATTTAAGTTCTACAAAAGTTTGCCATATTCTTACATAGTTTTGAGGACTTGGATTTAAAAGCTTGTTTTGGCCTCCCCTCGAATGTTTCCTCATCTTCAGCTCTTTACCTCTTCTTCCTCGGAGCAAACATCTGCAGTACATTATTTTTCTCATGTTATCTACACACATACAAGTGCCGTTGAGTACCTCTTAGCTCGCCTCTTGTGGTTAAATGATCTTTCAAGAACACATATAACATTTACTGTCCTAGATTTTTTCACTTGGTTTGTCAGTCATGTTACATCCAGCAAATTATAAACTATTTCATGACCTGAATTTCACTGAATGCCTTTTACCACACTAACGGAGCTGTTCAGAGTGACCATGGGGACTAAAAGCATATGACTTATTGTATTAGTCAGAGTATTCACATGCCCACTTCTCTCAGGACAAAGAGTGGCTTTTAAGACAGGGTTCAAATTGAAATCGCATCAGGTCAGATGTCATGTTTCTTTGCGGATTAGACGTCACACCATCAGACGTCACCGCAATTACTGTAAACTGTAACTATTTCCTGGTTTGGACTGTCGGCGGCTGCTGATAGACCATCATTTGCTGAAAAATGTCACTAACATTCGAACCACAATATAAAAAAAAAGAAAATTGAACAGCACCTTCTATTTAGCATGGGTGTGCTTGCCCTCTTTTTCATTTTACAAAAATACACATGTTTTTGAAGTTTTATATAACATATGTATAAATAATGTGATCTGTGGGTCTGAAAGGAGCACAAAGAGCTATTGCAACGAACTCAGGGAACTTAAGACTTTCGGTGAAAGAGTTTTACATGAACAGGTTTGACATATGTCAGCGTTTACAAGAAGTTATATAAAAGATGCATAAATGTGAACCCAAAGTCACCGTTGTACAGTGTGCCACAGGACACAACTTTGCAGGGCTGTGTTCATGTTTCATTTTCCCATAGTGTATGTAAACAGATGCTTTGTGTGTAGATTGTATTTTACATGGTGAGTAACAAGAGTTGCGGTTTTTCAGGGTGGCTCTGTAATCTGACAACTTTTGGTTGAATTTAGCTGCAGGAAAAGTCCTTGCATATGCATCTAGAAACCTTTTTATTAGGTCAAAATACACTCATCACATGTGGGGGTATGTCTTGAAAGAAAATCTTAATGCATTTGCAAGATATGCATTTTGCTGATATTTATTATTTATAGAAAATATTATTATTATTGTTATTATTAATAATAATAATAATTTAATTATTTATTATTTTATTTATTTAGTTATTTATTTTTACTGTAGGCTTGGAATTAGATACACAATGTTGTAATTCTGTCCAAAAGCTCCCAGATAATAATTCCAACACCAACCTCTCTGTTACATGAAAATGAAAATAAACTCACAAATCGTGAAGTTAATTGACTTGAATCACTTAACAAGTGTGACATACTTATTAGCATTTCGAGAGAGACAAAAGAAAGCCTTCTGACCCACATCTCATCTCTGAATCCAAGACAAACCCAGTGTGACATAGTTCGCCACTGTGAATCACAACTTTTAAAAAAAGATCCTAGAGTGCGTTGTTCTCAACAGTGTCTAAAGTGTGGAGACAATGCTCTTGTGGAGCACTACTGTTTTAGGAGAACCCGACTCAACAACACAGAAGAGAACAGCTGTGGACCACTTTTGATTTTTTTTTTGTCCATGGATTTTTAGCTGTCATCTCTGCTATCGTAAAAACAGGTCACCTAGCCTCAATGTGTCAGGTTGGTTACCTGGAAACGTCTGCAGGCTTGTGCTTGGGGGAGAAGGATTTCCACTGAAAAACCTCCAAAACAACATGACCTTCTATTCTTAAGCTTTTCTATGCATCTGAAAAATTATTGCCGACATAGTGGCTGCACTCATTGTCCAGGAAACCTACAAATGAATAAACTGTCATATGTTGAAAGAAAAACTTTCAATAAAAGAATTAAATGAGTTATGAATCAGGGCACAAAGTCAGGGTACACAGATACTAGTTTTTCAGGCATTTCACACCGATAACAACTATAAGTAGTTTATGAAAACAGAGACCACCTACTGGTATTTGGCCAATAATCTGCATTGACAGTAAAAATGGAAAACTTTCTGTCAAAATGTAGAATCTGGGATATTACAAACTTCAAAACTAAAGACCATGTACCAGAGCAATGCAGTTAACCAGTCAGGGTTGACAATGCAGTTACATCTCAAAGTCGTGTGATATCTAGCCAATCAGGTTCTGCCATGGGCGGTACATTAGGTTAAGTAGAGTTGAGAGTAAAAATAGACCCTGAGGGAAAGATCCCAGACAGCAGAGCCAAAGTAATGTGCTTTATTTAATTGATTTTGTCGGCCATTTGTTAAGTGAAGCGCCAATACAGATAACCAGCCAAATGTCCAATATGGACCCTGATAATGAGCCAATGACTGGTCCATCGCTAGCATGGAGGGTTCAGATTCCAAGATTGAAAATGCTTATCAGCTTTGCTGTACTGTCCACTGGTATTGACTAGAGGTAAGAGGAGTCGCTCATGTCGTCAACAAAAAGCTGACAAATTAAAACACTGATGAGTTGTCCATGCTGTTCATAAACATAAAATCATTTTTCAGAGTCGAAATGCTGAGGAGTGACACCTCTTGCACCCTTACTATTTCTTCGTCAGATTAAAGCAAAACAGAGAACCTCAAGTAGACGGACAGCAAACATTAATATTATACATTAAAAGTGCAACATTAGTCAACACTGTCCACAGAAATCAATGATAAGATTGGTGCCAACACAACTGACTGTTGAGAAGTGGTTGTTTACGTCATTGTGTTTTTTTCCAAGCGTTGTCAAAGATTAATTTATCAACATCTCTTCTTCCTCATGCTATCTCTAACTGCAATGACCGGCACTTCACACCTTCTAAGCCCGGCAGGTGTATTTGCAGGTTATTTGTGTTTGCATTCAACATAAGCTGGAGGGTTTTAAGGTCAGGCTCTTCAGTGCTCTTCAGTCTCCTCTCTGTGACACAGAGGCGCATTAAACAGCAGAACCAATTTCTGTCTAATGATTGCCATGAAGAGTCCTAAACATCGCACATTTTGTCCTCTGCTCGTCTCTTTGGACTCAATTTATCTCAACCTGCTAGTTGGAGAGGGAAAGAAGGTTCTTCTTCTTCTTCTTCACTTTCTTTTAATCATTGATGACATCTTTTGTCTATTTTTATAGTCTCTCTACCCTCAATGACTTACAACACCTGCAAAAATGTTACTTTGGGCTTTGTGCAAAGGTTGTTTTGTTGAGTTTTGATCATAAAATCCCTAAAGGAGACCAAAGCCTGAATTTTATAGTAACTATTGAACGATAAGGTTCAGTTTGGTCAACACACTTGAGTCTACTGAAGAGATTTTTGTTCTCAGGGCACCTTCGCTTACCAGTATATTTCACAATTGCATTTTTCTCATTTGTTTACAGACTCATTCATTGGTTTGAAGTCTTTCTAAACACAACATAGTTTACATTGGCAGAAATGATCCTGTCAAATAAACAGTGGCATACTCTTGGGTGCAGGTACCTAACTTCATGATTTGGACACAATACAAAGTCAAGATTCAATGAAGTTGAGACATTGTGTAAAACATGGATAAAAAGCTGAGCATAATAACAACCATCAACATTTAGTCCTGTTAAAGATTTATTTAGTAAACTAGGTAGTGGCTGACCTGCTCTTGGCCACTAAAAATCTGATATTGGTCGACCACTACAAAAGGTTTTTGTCTGATTGAATTTTATGTGAGAGAAAGAAACAATATAATTAAAGTGGGCTTTTTATTGGACAGGGGAAGCCACCTTATACAGAGTTTAGCCATTGGTTTACAAAATATTTTTGCCGTCCAGGACCCCAGTAAATTACTTGTTTCGCTCCCTCTGGAGGCATTAGCCCTGCTTTATGAGCCGTATTTAGATTTAGATAAAATAATTGATTGGTTAAACACTTTTGCTTCAAAATTCTAGTCTTTCCATTTTTGTTCAGTGTAATACCTTATTGTTTTAGCGAAATGTACTGAAATGGATGTGTATGTGACACAGAAATGTAGTTGACTTACCTACCACATCGACCTTTGAATCAAAGAGTCAGATTTTGGACCCTGTGTGGAAACATGGCAGTTTGGCAGCAATTTTAACATACTGATAAATTTAATATCCCTACTTCAACAAAGTCTACTGCTGCTACATGTTAGACACAGTACCTTTAAATAATAAAGCTGTTTATCCTTGAGCTAAGGACAACATGTTTTACCAGCTATTTATTACAGAGAATTGTATAATGTTGCCTAGACAACGAAGGAAATTCATACCGTAAATTAGAAAATTAGGAAATGGTATAATGTCTCTGATTAGGGCTCCAGATAATACTGTTACCATGTTATACTCAATTTACTGTTTGTCAAATAGCATCAGTCATATTTTAAAGTCCACTTCCATGGTAACCCTTCTTCTACCCTCACATGACCAGCCCCAGTTTAACCTGTTGTTATGAAACCAACGGTAACACAGCAGATCAGTGATTTACCCTGAATGTGAGGAGCAGCATCAGGGACTGAGATATTGAGCCGTGTGGGCAGATGAGGGTTCAACGCGGCTGCCGAGCGGTGTCTTTCTGACAGCTGATGAGCACAGGACACTGGCTGACTGAGAATGACTGTGGACAGCTGAGCCACCGCAGGGCAACCCCATCTAAGGGTCAACATCTGATGACCTTGTGCTGTTTGCCTGTGAAATCTGATCTGACAGCATGAAGCCTGAGGTCAAGCACGCACACACATACACACACACACATACACACACACTCAGGGGAGCTCAGAAAGCCATCAGACTGACAGACTTGATGCAGATTAGGAGGCATCAGGCTGCCAACAAAAACACTTTGTACATCAATTAAACAATTAGTGCTCACTCTTTTTCTACCTCTGTTAACCATCAGTGCACATTGAGTCCAGTGAGTTGTTTTTGACTCTGTCACCCAGGGCAAGTCAACAGATCCGTCCCTGCAGCCAGTCTATGTCAAGACATTCATAAGTGAGACATCAAGCTCCTCAGGTGTTACTCTTCACTGTGCCTGCTAATCAACTCCTGATCAGATGAGCCCGTTTTTTTTTTTTTCATTCTCCAGTTGCATTTCATAAGTTGATTTACCTACCTCAGTTAGTCATTTTCAGTGTTTTTGCAGCTTTTTTTTTTTCCTTATCAGAACATTTTATGGAGTTAAAACCAGGCTAGATACCCCCACACAGGATGTCCCTGTACCCGGTACAAATAGGGCTGCTCGATCACAGGAAAGATCTAAGGGTGCGTTCACACCACCCTTGTTTAGTCCGGTTGAACCGAACCCTGGAGCGTTTACCCCCCCCCCGTTTGGGTCGGTGTGAACACTGACCTCGAACTCTTGTGCGGACCAAATAAACAAACATGAAGAGGTGGTCTCGGACCGCTATCAAGTGAATTCTGGAGTGGTTAATTTCTGGCGTGAACGTCATCCACACCAATCACAGGAAACGCACCACAGACTCTCATTAATGCCTGTCGCCGTCTCGTCTTTTTCCATCTGTTGTTTGCAGCACGTCTATTCCGGAATTTATTAATTAATGCCACAGTTCGTGCTTGCTGGCTAACGAGCCGTTAATACGCGAGATCGACTAGCGTCTTTTGATACGCGCTCCAGATGAGTAGCAAAAGCAAAATCAGCCTATGATGCTCCATGACAGGTGAAGACAGCAGAGCGGGGTTTGTATTCCCGCATAAACTAATGACCAATAACCGAACGATATTCCGATTCCGTTTTCTGGAGCGATTGAGTTTGTCCTTAGTGAACGCAAACCGGACCAGTTAAGCAATCAAAACAAATGTATCGTCTTTCCTTGGATTCGAATCAGGAAACAGACCTTTAGGTGTGAACACAACCTTAATCACCATTATTTTGACTAACATTAATATCACAGTTATTTAAATGGCTCACCCATGTTTGACATTTGCATCACACACAGTTTAGCAACTTAAAATTGCAATCAGTGATATTAAACTGTTGTGCCTTCCTTCATTTGACATGTCTGCATGTCTAACAGGATGATATAAATCTTACTACTGAGGGGGACCATGCATCTCTTCCCAAATTCCCTCCAAGAGCTTTGGCTCAATTCTGATGATAATACCCAATAAATATTGATAGATTTTAAGTATTTTTACGTTACCTTCACTGCTACACTTTGTATATTCACGCTAAGATGTTTGGATAGTTACTCTCCACGACTCCTTGAGGGTCTGGGTTGAGCTTTTGTACACATTGACTCCTTATTACCTTAAAATCTGTAACACATGCCTCACTTTATCCTTAACTAACACGATATTCTGCTCTTAGCTCGTAGTGGATAAAGACTTTCTCTTCTTCAAGGCTCAGTTAAGCTTCTTGTCTTCACCGTTTGAGTTTCATACATCATTCATTTTAGTCTTACGCAAACTGCAATTTTACTGCTTCGGAAGTTTACGAAGTTGTATCGCTGATGCGCTGATAAAAGACGAAGCATCATGCTTATTTCACACACACTGCTGCAGGATTACAGGTGCTGACAAACAGTACTGAACTGTCGTGATAAACACTGAGCCCATGCTGCACTCTTTATCTTCTGTGTCCACACTGCAGGTTTGCTAACAAGATGATGCCAGTGTACCGTTGATGCTGGGGAGTGGATTTATGCAGGGTGGGATAAGTGTTGCGTGGATGAAAAGGATTATTGTGAGTGAATGAGCAGGGTCGAATTGGGTGGTGAAGAGCCTGGAGCTGTCAGAAACTCAGGGGTCTGGACTGATGATGAGGGAATGTCTCTACCATGAGAACCAAGATGAGACGTAAAGCAGGTATGGAAGGATATCTGAGCATTTATTCGATATCATTGATTTCAGACATCAATGTCCTGCACTAATTAAGTTTTAGCATGAGTTGTACTAGTTAATCAGCTGCAAAACTCTGATATGTTAACTAGTTAAGGCTTAAATGTCCACGAGTGATACAACTGTATACGGATACGGTGCGTAACTTTTGACAACCCCAGATTACACCATTAAAAAGGGAATCCGTGGCCGTTCTTGGCTCCCGTACAATGTAATGTTGACAGTTTTCAGAAACAACAGGAGGGCAGGGTTCAGAACTTCTGAAGTTACAGATATGATAGACCATACCATTTTTACATGGGAGAGACTGAGGGGGGATAAGAAGTTTTTGACCACTGTTTTAAGGAATAGTTTTAAGCACTATTTCAACAGTGATGGACAGTCTTGTGGGTTAACAGTGGATGTCCAGTCAAAGAGCACTCAACAAATCCCTGCTAGTCTTTAGTCATAAACAAAGAAAAAAAGTAGTCCAATCAGTGAAGTCCTTCAGCCTGTCAGAGCAGCAGCTGCTCACTCCGATGGAAACGGCCACATTAGCACTTCACATTAAGAGCTTATGAATACATTTACATCTGTTTGGATGGAGGATTCTCTCTGCTGATTTTTCTGACACCCGTACCGTCTTTATTACACTGGTGTTGGTGTCTGCACTGCTGGGTACAACAAACTGTCTTCAGTTTTTCATTTCAATCATCTTTATTGCATTAATTTTTTTTATGTAAACTTTATTTTGTAAAGGTAATCTCATGAAATACATGAGTGTTACAACTATGGATGCACGAGGGTAAACACGAGTATTTTGATTGAAAAAGACTGCCATCTGAACAGACACAAACTTTGTCAGTGTGTCATTTTGACTATTCATGGACTTCCCTGTTGACACATAGTCCAATGTGAAGGTTGTATTGGCAAAAAATATGACGATCAAAGTATTTATCATTTTATGACTGTATTGAAATGTATAGATTATTAAAGTGTAAGTGTTGGTTATCATGTCATATTGTTTCATAATTCGTATTATACCTTATCTTTTAATGCCATTTGTACTGTATTATATCATTTTGAATCATATTGTTTTTAATTTTATAATTTTATACTTTATCATAACTGAGTCTTGAGATATGAAATCAATAATTAAGTGCATCATAATAAAGATGTTTACAGCTTGGTATCACAATTTTAGTTTAAATAGGCAGCTTAGGCCTGGCACAACTCTACCTCTTGGTACCCTCGACCGAAAGGTGAGGGTGAGGTTAGGTCAGGATTTCCAACATGGCGTCGGCAGCTGGTGGAGTTCTGTACGCATCATCAGTATCATCTCTGAGACTATAGTTTTGTTTTACTCAGGTGTGTTTTCAGCTATACGGCTAGGGGCTGATTGTAAATTGGAAACTGAGTAAATTTGGTCCTGCTGCTGGTGTAGCCCTTACAAACACTGTATTTGGATGAAGAGATGGTGACATTTTCAGTGGTGGAGAAACCACCATTCAATCGTGGCTTCAAAATTATGACAAGCAACAGGAAAACAAACCAATGAAAGTTAAAGTTAATGATAAACCCCCAAGAAATTTTAAAAACACATTTCAAACACATTTTGTCCGTGAACCTCCATGGATTAAACCTGCAAAGGCTGTATAGTCTTGCTCAAACTGTCACTGATGTTCATAAAAAAGTATGACTAATCATAAACTTTTAACAGGAAGACAGACTTGTGCAATTATACGACATACTGCAGTGTAAAGCCACCCTGAATCACCATGGGGGAAATTTCCTCACCTCAACATCCTTAATTAGCCACAAATTTCATTGCTCCCATTATCATGATTATCAAGCCATCTCAACCAACCTTGTCACCATCACTGTTGCTCACATCATAAATCAATTATCTTGTTGTCACAGTCTCTCTCATCTGTGGCATTAATAACATTGTGGGTGTGCTGTGTCAGCCTCTGTCTGACTGTGTTTATTCTGCTTTTCCCTAAGCCGATTTTTAAATAAATTTAGCCGAGTGTATTAGACATTTTTTTTAACTAAGAAACTGAGCATGAACCGAGTCTTCCATGATCCACCATTCTCTTGATTAGAACGAAGACTGGGACAGAGGGGTGGAGTATGACAGCTCACTTAGAAGCTATTTTTGTCCACACTACATGAAGTGTTCAATCATTTTTCAGGGTTTCATGTACACTGGTGGAGTTTGGCCCACTGGAATGTTGCCGATGGCTTGAGGGCTGCTGATTGAATAACCCTGTCCAAACTCACTTCAAACCCCCACCACGTTGAGGCTACCCAAGCATGTTGAGGAAAATACTGAGCTACACGAAATACATCTCCACAGTTAAAGTAGATATGATAGTAGTTGAATGATGTTCAGTTTCTCAGAAATAGTTTTCTTCTTTTCCTCTATCTCAGAAGAGTAATCTTTTTCATGTGACATGTTTCGGTGGAAACTTCTGCCCTCCTCAGAAGTGTCACTTAGTGGTTGGTGGAACAACGTCATATCTACAGAGCTGTGAGTGTGACAGTCACACAATTGGACCCGCCACACTTGACAGTTCTCCTGCTTATATTTACCCATTCAATACACTGTATTTATTTTTTTCATGACGATAAACTTGGCTCAGTCGCGTAACTCTGATTGACTGAACAAGATAACCAATCCCAGACCAATCCACCAGTCCTTTGTGCATAAATCTAACTAACCACAGAAGGCATCACGCAATATAAACCAAACAGAAGCAACGTAAGGCGGGTCTTGGTTTCTCTAACTATCTTTCACACGCAACAATCTAATTTCTGGTTAATTAAGACTAGCATTGGGAGGCCACAGTGCAGAGAGAGCAGCTGGCATGGAGGTGAGGAGGTGAGGACGCTAAAGTCTCACTCTTGTCATTTTCAGAAACTTGGCAGCCCTGTATCTACCACATCTACCACCAAGTGACACTTCTGAGGAAGGAGGAAGTTTCCACTGAAACATGTCAAGTCACATGAAAAAGATTACATATCTGAGATAAAGAGGAAAAATGAAAGTTATTTCTAGATATGATAGTATTTTGTTTTTACTGCTGATGCCTCTGCACTTGTAATTCAGCCATAAGACTGCCATGTTTACACAAACGAACAAAGTTATTGCCCAGCAAGTAGATGCTGTAAATGGTGAGGGTAGCTGAAGCAGAAATAAAGAGTGATATACATTTATTTGAATTGCATCTGCTTCTGTCTGACTTCTGCACTTTTTACCGTCTCAGTCACTCTGAATTCAGACTTTTTTATCCAACACTAGATCACAGCCAAAAAAAAAGCAGAAAAGAAAAGAAAAGCCTTAATAAATGAGAATGGAGACACTTGTTTCTATTATACTCTTTGTGGTTTCAAGGAAAAGCTCTTAAGTCCCTTTCCAGCAGGTTGTCTGTGGCAGATCATTTCCCTCACAAACTACAATTGTGCCTCAGATAAGAGATCTTTTAATATTACTCTCCTCTCCAATATCAGAGAATTGTGAGGGTGCCAGGCAGGAATATTGAGTGTAGTGCTAAGAGTTCCTCCCTCTGGCCCGGCATCAAAACTTATTAGACAGATAAATGAGAGCTGGACTTATGTCGGAGCCCCGCCGTATTCTCTCCTCATGTGTCATTTATTTGTCTGCTGAATACCGGCTCAATCAGATAGCAGCCAGCCTTTCACTGCTGTCACCATCTCTCTGGGTCTGTTGACCCACACCGGCACTGCCAGGACTAATGTGGGCTGCTGTGGTGGTAAAAAAAAGGGTGCTTCTTTTTTCCTCTGAAACTGCTTTTTGTTCCTGCTTTTCAGATAAGGCCTGGTTTCAAAGGTCACACTGTGCAGATGTGTTCTGCTTCTCTATTTTGTTTTTGTCCCCTGATTTATCTGAGTAAAAGAGCCATGAAAACCCTTTTAACACAAGACTTATGTCCAGGCCTCAAGTTCTGGGCCATTACTTTTCATCTTATCAATGTATAAGAGGCTCAATCTGTTTTTTTTTTTTTTTACCCTTACATGGATGAATGAAGTTGAGAGCCTCTTTATCTAAAGGCTATGCAAACCATGGTTCATTTAGTGTGTTCATATGATCATTTTGTTTGAGAGCTACATTCACCTCAAAATGAAGTCCTGAAAAAAAGGACATCCTTGACCAGTTTCCTGTAACCATAGCGATGGGAAGTGCTCTCCAATCATATCTCTGTACTGTATGTTAGGGAAGTGCTCCGTTTCCTGCTGTTTCCACTGGTTTCCTCCCATTGGTGTGTGTCTGGGAATCTGCATCTGGTCCTGGAAAGCACCACAGTCCCTGAACAGTGTCCTGTGCGTCCAGTCAAACCATTTTGTGCATTTTTTAAAAATATATAATGCATCTACTCAGCATCATCGAATTTAAGTAAGTTGAATTTTCTTTTGGATTGTTTTTAACATGTAGCTGTACTTTAATTAAACCACTTGTTCAAATGCCTTGTCTAAAAACTCACATTCAAGCAAGATAAGTTAATATTAACAGACTTTTAAAGAATGGTTAGGTATAAACTTGTAAAAACTGAAGTGTACTCAACTTATCTTTGATCAGTGCAGGTTGTAAGGAGGACTGTTTTATGTGTTGGTCCCCATATTTTTGTGACATGGTCCACAAACACTTAATCTGAATGTAACATTGTTTACTTCCTGTTAAAGTACTGAGTTTGCAAAAGAGTCAAGGAGAAAAGGGTTTAGAAGTTTTTGCATCATGTTATTTTGCACAATTTATAAGTAGATAGGAAAAATAATCCTTGCCTTCTTTGATTATTTTTTGTACCTGTAACCCTAGTGGCATTGCTCTATACTATATTGTAATTTCTAAGGCCAGTAGCATCCCTCAAATCTGGCATCTTTATCTTTACCATTTTATTTTCTTAGAGCCAGATTTGACCAGATTTCATGATGATGAGGATATGCATTTTTACACAGCTATCATGGTCGACATGTATTCAGAATCAGAATCAGAATCAGAATGTATTCCCAGGGGTAATTCGGCCATTACAGTTTTACACTTGCTCTTGAAAAAATACAAATGTTAGTAGAAGGAGAATAGATTTAGTAAGAATAAATAAGAAACTTTAATGGTTAGTGAAAGTGCAGACTATTAGAAATAGTCATTTTACTAAATGTTGTTGGTATTATTGACAACCACAGGCAGGACCATTACCAGGGGACTTAGGGTCCCAGGAAAAAAATATAACATCAGGGCCATGTTCCCACATGTGGCAACCAACCCCATCCCCAGCATTATAAGTCCTGGGGATGTGGAGTAAAATGTTGATTAAAGCAGAATTTGATGGTTTGCAAGTCATTTAAATGTATTTGAAAATAAGTAAAGACAACAAGTCAAATATTGAAACTGAAAAACGTTATTGTTTTACAAAAATAGTAAATGAGCATTTCAGTGGTCTAAAGTAATTAAGTTAAAGTACTTTGTTGTTGTACTTAAGTAGTTTTTGGCTGTATCTGTACTTTGAGATTTTATATTTCCTGACTTCTACTTTCACTATGCTACATTTACAGATTAAAAGGTTTACTTTTACTCCAATACATTTTCCCATAAATCTTGGTTACTTGTTACACTCCAAGGATATTATGCTGAAGGGCTGAAAAAATACATCACAGATCGGCATTAATTGGCATAAACGCGTCTATGAAGATCAAACCCATTGAGGATGGGATGAGGTGAAGACACTCTCCTTTAGCCAGATAAATTAAAACTTGATATTCTTTTTGGAAATCATGGATGCCACATTCTCCTTTCCAGTTGAGCAGCTGAAACCCTATGTCAGGCAGGAATGGAACAACATGATGCTCTCAGAACTCCAGAAACCAGCCTCCCCAAACAATTGTCGTGTAAAGTCAATAAATATGTCTCTGTCCCATCAGACGAGAGGTACCAAATTCATAATGAGCACATATTTACTGTGTTCAAGATCAAAAAGCGGCACAGAAGGTTTTATTGAGAAAGCCACGATCCGTCTAAATGTTTTATTTTACAGACTTCTGCCATGGACACCTGCTCACACATCTGAACATTTCAACATGAGGGAATAGTCCAAGTCCAGCAACACTCCACAGCTTCTACTAAATCAAACATAGCAACCATGCAGGTTGGCCCTCAGGTCACCAGCAGCACCTCTCTCCAGATCCCCCCTCAGCCTCAAATCCCTGTACTAAAGAATCGACACCCAATCTTGCTGGACAATATCCCACCAGGTGTAGTCCAGGCAGTCATCAATCCTAAACGGGGTATGGATGGACCCCTCCAGACTCCACAGACCCCCAGATCCTGCAACTCACCTGGATCTGGGAAATCCTGCTGGAGCTTGGATATGAGGGTGGTGGTGCTCCTTGTGACTGTGGCTGGAGTGGTGATCCTGCTGCTGCTCTACAGACTCCTGCAGCTCAGACACAGGTGTGTATGTGTTTTACATGTGAAAGAAAACAAAACAGTTTGTTCGACTTTTAATGCCTCATTTGTTTTCCTTAGTCTTTTTCATCTCCTGATAAAAATACTGTCTGATTGATTTTTGAAGTCAGGTTTCCAGTACTCTGATATATGGTCGACATTATCCATCTCTTGACTAAGAGAAAACATAAACACAGTGGTGTTGTGTTGGGAAAGCAGAGAAAACTGAGAAAGTTTCATAATCATAAACAATCATGATTACAAAAATTAACTGTTTAACAGCCTAAAAAGTATCAGTAGTTGTACCTGACAGTGACAATTACAAGAAATTAAGGTTTTTTTCTTCGTGTGGCGCAGAACTTGCTTAAAAATTGTTGGCACAACAACTTTATGGTTTCACACAAATGCAAACTGCGATAGCCTTGTACCTTTAGATCATTTAGACCCAGGTTATTCTGCCAAGTCTTTGTAACTATGGATAACTGTTCAATGCACAGACATTTGATTCATATCAATCTAAATTACAAACAACAAACGACAACAACTCTGTTATTGCAACTGAAACAGATTTGTTGATACAAACCATAGTTTCTCCGGGACACATTGCATGTATCAACAACAATAATTATAATTAGGTATGAGTGGATGAATAACCCGGACTAAAGTAAATATAATAATAAAAAAAAAACATGTTGAATGAATGAACCAATTTCCCAAATGAAAGAGAATCTCTCAGTGTACGTTGTTTCCTGCAGGCTGAGGATGGCTCGTGCAAGGCACGCTCTGGAGTACCACAGCTTCTTCCACAGCGCCAACTACACCTTCAAACACCCTGATCGGAATCAAGACCTGCCAACCAAGAATGGTTTGATCCCTGAGGTTACTCATCATGTCACCACTTTGAGCCCTGTGATTCCTGCGGCTACTATCACACCATTACCACCTCCACCAATGTCTTCACCACCACCACTACCACTCCCCCTTCCTCCTGTCTTGCCTCCACCTCCCCTCCACACTCCACCTACTCTCCCTTCAACAGCTCCCGTCCAGGCCTTCCCTCTGCCCCTGCCTGTGATCCACACCACCCCACCCAGTCCCCACCTATCCTGGGGCGCGTGCTCGGATGCAGATGTATACTCTCGAATCGGAGCTTACAGACCTTCCAGGCTCTCAAGCATCTCTAACCATTCAAAAGTGATTCTGTTTGAACACTCGTCTCTCTGACCTTTGACATGAACAGAGACATCACTTGTAAAGATTACTGGAACTGTTTTCATCACAAAGGCTGATTGTTTGTTTGCTGACCAAGCTGTAGGCAAAGTCGAGACAATTCATTAAATTTACCAAATCATTAAAGTTTTTCTAAATTGGTATTTGTTTGTTTAAAACAACCACAATGAATTAATGAAGTACACAATCACTCTGCAACTTGAAGCAGAATTGGAGTAAACATTAGTTTAGGGGAGAAATTTTGGACCTCAACATTACCCCTCCTCTACGGTTTTCCCCTTAGCTTCCCCTGTCCCCTCCCTCTCTGCTCCAGCAGGCCCCGCCCACAAACAGAGGTAAGAAGACTGTCAATGACTTAAGTAAACATTTTGACATCACATACAACTCATGGTCACATGCTATGTTTTTTTAAATTATAATTTGCTAAACTGATAGCAAACAAAGCTAAGCTAGCTTAGCGTACTCCAGCTAGGCAGGTGAGCATTCGCTCTTTCTACAGGTATTAGAGTTAGCCACAGGAGCTAGCTTGCCTAGGCCCAGCTACAGCAGGGCAATGGAGGCCAGACAACAAAACCCCAGGGGTAGAGGCCATGGTAGAGGAAGAGGTCGAGAAAAGGTCAATGAGGAGACCAAGGTCCTTGTGCTTTGGCACAGGAGGATCTCGCCTGTGTGGAGAGCATTCAAGCTCAGAAAATGGCAGACAACCAGGTGTGCATGACTTATGCAATAGTTTCACAGAATGAGACAAGCCATTCATTAAAAAGGGATTGTAATGAGTTTTATGATTTTTACATTTCCAGGCCTGGGTTAGAAGACTGGAGGAGCTGAAGTAACTTCCCACGTATGGATGTATACATTTTAAAGGCTGACGGGTGTGGAACAAAATTGGAGCTACTGCAGACAGCCCTGACCCTGGGACAACACGCAGTCCTGGTTTGCTACATAGACTCAGTGTGTGATCTACTAATATGGAGCACAGAGTAGTGATTCCCAGTGCTTGTGTCTGGAGAAAATTGGACTACTTAGAATGTTAGGACAATAAAAACCTGTAAAGATCCAACTATGTAATATCTCACAGCTTTATTTAAGTAGACTAATGCATTCAGCTTTTAACACCTAGTAGTTGACTTTGTTTGGTGGACTTTTTTCAGTGTGACAATTTTCTGCATTTAAGCACACGTGTAAGCTGAGAAAAATAACAATTATAAAGGAAGACTAACTACAAAACTGATAATTCTATACACTCATAGATCTTAGACCTTCAATGACTTCTCATCTCAGATAAACACCAAAACAGACAGTTGGATTGTTTTAAACAGGACAGTTGTAAAAAACAAAAACAGCATTTTCTGTTTCTGCAGTCACAAGACACATGTAGTTAAAGGCAGGTAGGTTTATTTTCTTACAGCTTTGCCATGAATTCTTTCCTTGGACAGTAAAATTCTTGTTCTTCAGATGAAAATATGCTAAAGGTTATACGATTAGGAGTTGGATTACATCCAGTATCTAGACAGTATCAGAGGATCAAGACATTTTGTTGTTTTCTGCACCAAGCAACAAAAAATAACAGGCCAATAAAACTTTCAGCCAAAAAGTTGTATTATGGATGAGTCTGCAATAAATCTATGAAGAAAACAGTTTATTAGTTTGTCTCAAAGCTGATTGTTTTTAGGTCTTCTCAGTAAAGTTGAAGTCTTTACAGTGTAGTCATTGTTTCAGAGCCCATTGTTTCCCAGATAAGGCATTTCCTGAGCTGGTTTTCATGGCAGTCCCTCCCTGTTCCACATCATTCACTAAACCCAGTGTGTTTCCTCTGACTCTCTCTGTAGCAGCCCTGCTTTAAATTTTGTTTGCCATGTCCTGGACGTTTACTTTGAAGTTTGTGCAAAGAGATATCAGACTTTTAAACATTAGTTTTAATACTTTGTCCATACGGCAATGAAAGAAGTCAGAACCTTATAAACCTCACCTCCAACAAACACACCTAACTGACATTAAATTCCCCAGCTTTTTTGTTTATATTTTAAATGTTTAGTTTTGGACTTTCATACTTTTACTTAGAGGAGAGGATAGATAAAGTAAGGAACAAATACAGAGAGTTGAAACCCACATCCTCTGCTCCAAAGACTTGCACACAGAGACGCTGCAGACTACAGTAACAACAGAAAAAGGTTAGATAACCTAGATTTCCAAAACCTTCGTTTTGAAGAACTGTTTGGTTACTCTTTATATTCTAATAAATTACTTGGTTGGATGCATAATATATTAACTTTCGATCAAGTTACAGTATATCTAACGAAATATCCCCAATGGCTGTACCAATGTAATACTGTTTTGGATTGTGGAAGTAGACAAAGCCAGTCATTTACCAAGGCATTAAGCTACCCAATCAGATCAATGTCTCTCTTCACTGGCCAATCACCAACTCAAATAGTCCATTCAGACATAAAACTGTAGCTAAGGGCTGTCCAATGCCACAGGTATGGGGCACAGGAAAACCTCGGGCCAGAGAGGCTTTGTGATGCTCTGGCATTGGCTGAATGTTGCTCTGTGTTGTTGCAGCTCCAAGATATTTTATCACACTTTGTACAAGTGATTTGTTCAAATTAATCTGCTGGAGACTATTAGCTGCTCTAGCTCTGAGACCCATCGCCACTTCTTCATGGCAGTGGAGACCTTTAAATCTGTTCTTTAATGATGGTTGACAAGCGCCGTCAAGGTGCATTTCCACAACATACTGAGTTGTATTTCAAAAACTGCCCTTATAATGTAAGCTAAGGTATGTCAACTGGAAATCCCATTCAATCATATGTGAATCGCAATGATTTACCTCTAAGATTTCACACCAAAAAATTTTCTTGAACGTCGTAAAAACTTTATTTTTCAGCATGTTGTGGAGAGACCACATGGCAGGCATGCTGAGTTATGGCTACTAACTGGCTAACTTGTTATTTTCCTTCGTTCAGTTGCTAATGTTGGTTGTCAAGTGGGTCTATATGATTAAATTAACCTGTTTATCAAGGTTTAACACACTGTGAATCTGAGTAATGTCATCATTCTAAAATATGGTCATGAATTCAGATTTTTAAGTTCACTTTAGTATGAAATACAGAAAGATTTGTTAGCTTTTACACACAAATTGCTTCCAATGGCAAATAGCAATTTCTTTGGTTTCTGTCCATCCATATAGAACTGCGTTTTCTTAAACACAAATCTTTCAAGACAAAAACACAACGCAAAGTTTGTCGCAGTCTTTCTTTCAAGCTCACATCCGCAAAAAAATGGCTTTGTGTATCACTTTTGGACCCCGACCCATCAGTTGAGAACCCCAGTCTGTACTGAGATCCCCTGTTTTTATTGGTTTAAATGGTTACAATATGAGCATCATTGCGTATCTCATTAAATCCATACCAGAGATCAATGGCTTTCCAACAGGTTAGAGTTTATCTCACCCTTAAAACAATCACATTGTGGAGTCACAGTGCATGACTGCTCCATCACACAATGTTCTTTCTTGTCCTCTGTACTGTTTTGTTCGTAGTAGCAGAGGTTACTCCTTTCTTCCAAGCTCAGATGAACTTCCCTCACTCTGGATTTGACGTCATCATCATATGTCTGTCTGCAGTGACGCAAATAAACTCTGAAACATGATTCAAGCAATATTAACCCACAAAACCATAAACCCCGAGTACGTTGAGGATTTGCACTCGCCTGTATATCCATGTATGTGCTTTTGTTATGATGTTCAGTTTTTCTAGCTCTTAGTTTCCTAATGATTGGTAACAATCATTGGGTAATGGGGAAAGAAATAAGCCCCATGGGAAAAGATTTCCTCTTTTTTATATGTTAACACTAACTATTAGGATATTAACATGACTTGTAATTGTCAAAGATAATTTGAATTACATTTTAAGTTTCAAATATCATATTTAATTCCGTTTACAGTGTTATTTTCAGGACTACTACACAAGATAAAACTAATGAGTTTGTAATGTTAACTCTCGAGTATTAACACAAAACATCTTGGTTTTGTTACAGTACTATGAAATAAAACCTGCTGTATCATTTTCCCCATTCTTAGAGTTACATCCTGTGTTCTAGTCTTATTAATAATACAAAGAATATATAATATTAATGCTGACTTGGCCTGACCCTCAATGCATTGGCTTTATTAGCTTTGTAGTGAAGGTCTTTTCTAATTCAGCCATGAGCATCACACCCACATAACGACTGTAGTGTCAGCTATATACAGCTCTATTGTGATTTAATTATCTATTAAGAATCTGCATGTATTAGACTGAACTCTCACACACTGATCGAGATGACACCAAAGACTCAACTTTAGACATAAAATCAAACTTGAGAATGAGACTCTGAGGGTCATGACAGCAGGATTTGAGAGGCAGCTGGAAAATGTCACGGGTTGATCTGTTCTCAATAACTGAATGAGAGCATTTGATATTGCTCTGCGAGGTGACAGATGCCTCGCTGTTTTCAAATGATGCTTTGCTTTTGGCATTTTGAAATATGCAAGGATGGGATTTTTCTGATTGTATTTCTGTTTAGAGACTCACAGAGGAAAGATTTTTTTTAAATCCATTATGGGGGAAATAATTGCTACCTGATACATAGGGTTAATATATTTGTCCTCCCCATTATCTTATTAAAACTATCATGCTCAGAACTATGACATTCCCTTTTGTGAATTGGTATCAGCTAGAATAAGAAAAATACAAACACAACCCTAAGCCCCACTAGAGCCCCCTGCAGGCATCGGTGTACTCCAATGAAATTAAACTGTAGGGACTGAACTTAATGTGTGGACCTGAAAATAAGACTGAAGACAAATCAGATCTTGGAGATCTGATTAAAATATGATTGCAATTTGAGATCAAGACACATCCATTCGAGATTGAAATGTATCATCATTGGATCATGTTGTACTCCTCACAAGGATTTTAAAATCGAAATCGTAAGGGCTAGTGTCTACTAACAGAGCATTTGATTTCTGTGCAAAAGTAAAGCAGTTTAAGTGCTCTTTTTTATCTTAAAAGAAGCATCAATGTGAATTTTATCTATTTCACGAACATCAAAAAATTCCTTACAGGAGCTTTAAAGTCACATAAGGTTAAAGATGTGTTAAATGGTTGGTGACACAGTATGGCTGATGTGCCTGGTATTGAGAAAGTATTGCTGATAGAATTTAAACTCCTTTCTATTCTTTTTTAAATCAACAAAAAACATTGATTAAATCGTTTTAAAACTGGCAAATCTGAATAATTTTCCATATTTTATGCCTATTTCATCTGCAGCTCTTTAGACCTAATCAATGCAACCAGCTAACACAGTGAACCCAATAGTAAAATTGTTCATTCACCTTTTACTGACAAAAAATCTGGACAAGCAGAGAGACAGCTGCAGAAAAATATAAAAAAAACAGGACAACAAACACTGTCCTGTTTGATGTTTAAATGACTGACTGTGAGACCAAATACAGTAACAACCCACACCAGCTGCAGGTTCAGGAGGATAAGACTGAGGGTGCTGAAAATAGAAAAGTTTTTTTGCCATTCAAGGAAAAAAGGATAGAGGTTTGTCATCTCTTCAAATATGACTCATCAAAGAGGAAACAAAAGTAGAATAGTTGCACCATGTTACCAAGGCTTTGTCTGAATGTCCTGAGGGGAGTTTTTACCTGGTTGTCAAACTGATAAAGACCGACACTAATGCATGTTTATGGCGCATAATAACAAACAAGATTATTAGTGATGAAAGCAACAATTTGAATATTCTCATTTTTTATTCTTGAATCAGCTTTGAGTACTGAGTACTGACCAGAACCAGGTTTCCTGTTACTTTTAAGGTAGAATTTTTAATTCTTCTTCTGATCTACAAGCTCTTCGTGGTCAGAAACCATCATATCTTAATGAGCTCATAGTACCCAATTAACGCTCTAGGACATTATGCAGCCCTGCTCATCATACCAAAAGTCTCTAAAGTGATCTGGGTGGTTGGGTTTTAGGTTATCAGGTCCATCGTTCCTCTTGATAAAGCTCATAGTTAGCGCTGGTTCAGTCCTGGGCCGGTGTAGGTACCAGATGTGCTCACACTGGCTGGAAGTTGCCAGGATGACGTAGAAGATTGTGGTTGGTGTGGACAAAAGAAGCAATGGTAACGCTTTCTTTTACAGTACACTTATTACCAGGTAATAAACAGGTAATTACCTAGTAACAAACATTAAATTATCTGGTAATAACATGATAACTACTAAGTCAATACTGTCTAGTTTTTCTTTTTTTTCTTTTTTCTGTGCAGCTCCATTTTCAAAAGCTTTTTGGGGTTCTTATTTTCTATGATTGACACTTGATACAGCCTGTGGGCGTGCGAAGATTGCGTAGCGATACGCTGTTTGAGCCAAGCATTATCACAGTGACTCACCCGCCGAATGCGTACAATGCTACTACGGAAGTGGTGGTTCCAGGAAGCGGAGAGAAAATCCTGGAAATACCAGAGCAATTCGGCTTCAGATTTGTATGATGATGGAAGGTTACCTACCTGGTAACTAGACAGTATTGACTTAGTAGTTATCATGTAATTACCAGATAATTTCATGTTGTTACTAGGTAATTACCTGGTAATTACCTGGTAATAAGTGTACCGTAAAAGAAAGCGTTGCCGAACTTTCTGTACTGGTTCAATGTCATTGGGATGCTGGCTCTTTGGGGTCTAAATGAAAAGTACTCTCTATATAATGGGTGTGAACAGATGAGTCAAATATGAATAAATGTTTTTCCCAGGCTTTAAACATGCGTAGTGCTGGAGTAATTGTGGAAACGTTGTGAGTGACTTGTTCGTACAGACAAATTCTAGAGGCCGCTGTAGAAACTATATTGTCAGCACTTCAGTGACAGCTTTGTTTTCCTAAATAAACTTAAATTATTTTATGTCCTTAAAGATTGAACAAAGACAAAGAAAAAGTTTGTGGCACTGTGGTTGTCCAATCGTTGGTGGTGCCTGTCAAACACTGAACCAGAAAGAAAGAATCAAAAATACACCCGCTTATTGTGGAGCTGCCAGCTGTGGAGTCCTCGCACTCACCTCTGTACTCTACTGTCCCAGCAGGCCTTTGATCAGGTAATTGCCCCTTCGGCCCAGGAGTTTGCATTTCCCATATGTTGCTATGGTGACCACCTCTCCAGCATTCAGTGTGCACCTCTCACAGCCCTTTTAAGATGGACTTATATATCATGAAGCTGTGAGTGATGAAGGAAAAGGGCAGCGAGGCGCACAAAAAGGCACAACCACCACTTCACATCAACCTTTGACAGCCAGTGTGCGGTGACACACTTTTTTTTGTCCTTCTAGTTTAAATCTCTCTCTTTGTTCATGCTCCTGATGATTGCAGGACACTCTCCAACTCAGTGACAGACTCTAAAATGTTGAAACATCTTTTTCATGTCACTTGAAAAACATTTTTCTTTGTTGTATCATGAGTCCTTAAATCAACTCACTACTGAGATGAAAGAACAGGAGTGCAGGTAAAACAGATGCAATCCAAGGACACACCTCAGCTAAGACAATACCTTTTTAAAGCAGGAGACAAAGTGAAGTCCAACAGTGACAAATGTAACATTAACTTTTATCTTTTACCACACTGCAAATCTTTAAATGTACAAAAACAGAAAAGCACATTGACAAGGTGGTTTTGCACAGCTTCATGTTACAATACTGAGCTACTACGGTTTATCGATACTGTTTACGTCCTGTAGAAGGACTCACTAGCAGCATACTCCATCTTGTGGTGGCAGTGGGTAATAACACTTCAACAGTTTAAACTGTGTTTTCTGCCTGTGTGGATGTCTCTGGAGCAAAATAGATATTTCAATCAATCAATCAATCAATCAATCAAACTTTATTTTTAAAACACTTTTCATACATAGAATGTAGCACAAAGTACTGTCCATTTAAGCAGGAAATTAAAAACAATGAAATAAAATAAATACAAATACCAAACCCCATCCACCCTCCCAAACCCCATTCAACACATACAACACTCACACACACAGATTTACACACAATCTTTGATCCAAGAACATGAAGAAAATGTATTAAAAAGCAAAGCACATGAATAACAATCTCAAAAGACATAAGAAATCACCCCACAGTAATAACCGTTTGTGGAATAGAGGTGCCTTGTAATCCTGTAAACTCCTGTCCTCACATAAATGTTGTTTATCTTCTTCACACAGAGGTTTCAAAATTCTTAAATGTATAAGAGCTTTCTCATTCATGCATAATCAGATAAGATAAACATTGTTTTTTGTGCACACAAGGTAAGTGTATCATAAACACAAGATGGTCCCTTGTCCCAATCAGATACATCTATTTAATGAGCAAAATAGTCTCAAACAACAAAAGTTATTTACTTGCCAGAATTAGATTTTACTCTACAGATATTTTTCCCAAAAGATAAAAACAACAATGTGCACACAAGATAACTTTATATTGCACACAAGGTGAGTATTCTCGTCGACTGAAATATTCAAACCAGAGACTCACAATTATCATAGTAATAACTTTCCATCCAATCTAAAATCTGATCAACCTCAAATCAATTTGATGCCCATTTCTCTCAAAGTCTGCTCATCATCTGGTATCTTTGTGCTCTCCTCAGCATGGAAATTCTGCAGGTTTAAAGATGCTTACGTGCACAGTGGTCATCTCTGCAAGAGGTCAGAGAGGTTGTGAGGTGATCTAGCCTAACAATGGTGTCATCATGGATTCTTCATTTCTCCATCTCCACTTATGACAGCTTTCACTGACAAGTCGTGTGTGCTCCGAGGGAGGAGGGGTTGAAGACCAGATGTTTATTGTCATCATTTCCATGCAAATCCATTACAGAGAACGAAAAATCCGGCAGAACAGACTAGAAGAAGCTTATAACAACACAATTATGCACACAAAACAAAAGATTTCAGCTGAAGAAAGCAGCGTGGGTGTTTCTTTTAATTGTCTTTCAGATGTTAAACAGCCCATTCCAGTCTCATAATGAGTACATGTAAGTTATAGTTTTAAGGATAAGAACTTTATCTAACTGATGGAAGTGCTTTAGCTCATTAACTTTTACCACATAAACAGTATGAAAGCATTTGAACATGCAGTGAAGTATGATTGCATTTGGAGTTATGCTGAACTAATGGTACTTAACCATCTTTACACATTGTTCTTATTACATTGCTTATGGCGATACAAGTTGAAACAAATGAACAAAAAGTCTTCACAATTTCTAAAGTGAGTAAAACTTAACTAAGAGGTTATCTTTCACACTAAAAGTTGCTGTTGGGAACTTAAACTTTGGGAACTTTAAACTGTTTGTCTTTGTGGATAAGGTGATGGCTTTTATGTCTTTGTTTATTACCTTTCAAATGGAACAAAAATCTTGTACAGCATTTTTACAGCATTACTCACTTTGAGTAGTTTCTCCATGGCATGCTGTCAGTCATCTGGTCTAACATTTGCCCTCAAAGTGGTTACAGGGATTAAATTAGTTCATTATGAGTCAAAAGAACTGGATTGCTTAATTCCAGCACCCCCTGGAGTACCTCATGATTTGACATATAGGTGTGTAAGAGAAATTTTGTCATAAATCTCACCTTGCTTTCTTGTAACAGTTAAATGCATCCTTCATTGAGACTATATGGGTGAGGGTACGACTAGAGAGGTGATCAGTATGGCAGGAGAACATGCATACAAACACATGGGACTGAAAAGTGTTCATCAATCCGTTCTGTCACCACTGCTAATAACTACTCGACTTGTATTGAAATATTTTGGAGTCGGGATTTCCTTGTTTATATTTTTTAGATAACACAGTGACAACATTTAAATCAAAAGAAATGTGAATTCAGTACTTTTCAACTATTTTAAGAACTAACAAGAAAATCTGCCCCACTTTAATGCAAAATAAGCAACTGGCAGTCTGTTGCAGTTATTGACAGAATAAAATTCAGTTTGAGAAGCAGTGTACAGTGTACAGTACAGTGTTGAAGCCCATTGGCAGTGAACACCATATTGGAAATTCTGCGTAGCTTTTGGTCAACCAATCACTGGGTTGGGAGTTTGGGCCTTTCACCTACCTGCTTCTTCTCCATACAGTATGTGTCAAAAGAGAAGCTATTCGGACCAAAAGTTTTATGAACTAAGCTGCAAACACTTTTTTTTTCTTTTTTTCAATGGGTGTGTATGTGAGTCCTGGTGCTTTTGGAGACAGGCTCTAGTGGAAAATCGAGGAACTGCAGTTTTTAGCACTTCATGTCTGAGGGCCAGATGCCTCATAGTTGCAACATCTTCCAAATGGTTAACCATAACAATAATCCCACCACAAATAAAGTAAATATATTAAAATATAGAATCATGGGGTGGCCAATCAGATTTTTAGGGGGGCCATGCCATTCCTGGGCACACCCCTGCCAAGAACCCTTGATGATGGGTGAATCAATGCAGTTTGTATCCAAAATTTATTGTGATCATGACTTAAAGGTACGGTAGATCAATTAAGCTGCATTTTAGTACTATCAATTGCATGTATTGCATACATTTTACAATAGTAAACTTTGAGTAAAAACATCTTTCTATAAGCAGCTTCACATCAGTCTGAAATAACACTTATGTTTCAGGAGTCCTGCTGGTTTAACCCAATATCATAATAATAAATAAGACAAAATAGGTTTTTTAAACTGATTTTCTCTTAACCAGGAAAGAAGCACAAGTCAAATGGTCAATTGTGATATGACATTGATGGCAATGAATGTGTGATACACCTAGTTATTGGTTTATCAAATCATCATGACTCAGTTGTAACTCTGAATTGTTTGGTGCTATATGACCACTGTCTGATCACCAGTCCTAAATCTACGGATATACAACTTTGAATCGATTTTAAAAAGGAAAGATCCAGATTTTTACAAGTTATTTGGGTTACGTTTCCTCATACATTTTAAATGGACAAAATATTTACCATTTCATTTGTAATACCCTGATTTTACTGCTCGTTTTTTAAACAGTCAGTTCAATAATATAATGGAAAATCAAGAGTACTGAAAATTACAGAAAAGTATGTCTTTATTGGACATTATAGAACAGGATGAAGAACAGGGAGCTTCAGTCGAACATCACAGCTTTATCTATGCATAGACTACAGACACGTTTGGAAACACTCAATACTGTTGCCGATGGTGATGGTTTATTATCCCTTGGTTCGGGTTTTACAGCTATCTGTATCAAAACTTCATTTTGTGCCACTCTTAAAGTCTGTTCGGTTCACGGTTTGCAGAAATGACACTTGATGATTTTCTTGAAGGCGCTCTGAAAGTCTTTGTTGAAGTAGGCGTAAATGATGGGATTGAGTAAAGAGTTGGAGTAACCCAGCCAGTTAATGACATCCTCCAACGCGCCGGGCATGTAGCACGACTCCTTGCAGAAAGGCATGACCAGGGCGACGATGAAGAAAGGCAGCCAGCAGAAGATGAAGGTACCCATGATGATGCCCAGAGTCTTCACAGTCTTGCGCTCACGTGCCAGCGCTATCTTCCTCTTTGCCTCGGTCACCTTCTCGTGCCTGTTCTCGAACAAAGGCACGGAGCTCATGGTGTTGGGCAACGGCAGGTTACCTTTGGAGTTGCTGTGCACTTCGATGATTTCCAGAGACTCGCCGTCCTCCGCGTGCTTCACCGCGCCGTTGACGCTCGGCAGCGGCCGGGGCTCCACGCTTCTTTTCCAGGTCTTTCCCTGCGCGTCTCCCTGAGTCTTTTTGTGGAAAAGCGCGGGGGATATGGCCAAGCAAGAATCGGTAACTTTCTTTTTCTCCGTTTTACGCACAGTCCTCCTTATTCGGAATCTTGCCGCTTTGAATATTCGCCCGTATAAAACCAGCATCAGTGTCAGCGGGATGTAAAAAGCCCCAAATGTCGAGTATATTGTGTACCAGGGATCTTGTCTAATCTTGCACTGTTTGGGGTTCGCCCTGTCCTCTGCCATGCTGCTGGGCTGGGAGCGCATGATCAACATTGGCGGCACAGAGATGGAAAATCCTACGAGCCAGGTGACACTGATGAGGACGGCCGCTCTCCTCGGTGTCCTCTTCTTCATGTAGTCTATGGGCTCAGTTATCGCCCAGTATCTGTCCAGGGCAATGGCGCACAGGTGCAGGATGGATGAAGTGCAGCACAACACATCCAGAGAGATGAAGATGTCGCACGGGATCTGCCCGAGAGTCCACCGGTTCAACACCTGGTAGAGCGCCGCCATAGGCAACACCAGTACGGACACCATGAGGTCTGTCACCGCCAGAGAACCGATCAGGTAGTTTGCCACATTCTGGAGAGAGCGCTCCAAGGCGATGGCTGCGATTACGCACGCATTCCCAAAGATTGCGCACAGGATAAGCGCGCCGAGCAGGAAGGACGTGACCACCTGGTAACTCAGCTTCACCTCCTCTTCCTTGGGCTGCGTCGAGTTTGAAAAGTTCTGAAACAAAAACCAATCTGTCGTGTTGTTTGTGCCGTCCATCTTCGGTAGACTCGATCTGTTTGCAGAGAGCTCACTGACACTTTTTGGAGAGCCAGGTGCGCATCACTCTGCCGCACCTGAAGGAGCACATAGTGGATGGTTAGGAGTGTGTGCAGCGCGGAGAGAGTCTGAACTACGAGTGGGGGCTGCTGTGGGAGAATGATCCTGAGTATTTATACCCGTGATGGAAAATGCGTCATCTGTGAGTGAGGATGATACAGACTGGTGCTCGTCTCAGTTTAGTCTGCAGCTGAAGTGGGAGAGACGAGTGACATACACGGACTAATTATGGTTTTTTCTGCAGTAATGAGATTTAGGCTGTAAATTCAGGCAAACCGCTGTAATTCTTTCAGAATTTAAGTGGATTTTTGCTGTTTGGGTGAGAAAACAAGTCAATAATTGATAAAGCAGCAGTGAAACAGTTCATTCTGAGAAGTTAATACTTTGTGGAGCAGCATTTCATTTAAATGGTTCTCAACAAAAATCATTTTTTGTCTTTTAAGCAGCCTCAGTATTGATTTGGTTTGCACATAAATTACAGCAAGGGTGTTACACGATGAAACATGCAGCAGACTAATTATGCTCCAAAAATAAGGTTTTGAGTGGGGGAAGTATATTGCACTGTCTACTTTGAGGAGTGGGTTAAACAATTTTAGCAAACAAAATATGAAAGTTGGGAAAACTTAACTTCGTTCTGAGGCTTGAAAATTGAAGGTTTTTGCTCTAGATTGTATACAGTCTATGGATCAGCACTGTGACGAGCACCCTCGGCCCTCAAATGTGGCACTGCCACCTGGCGTCCATTTGATTTCAATTAAAGGTTTGGAAGATTTGTCTATCTTGGTTGTTTTCTAAATGGGCTTCGATCTACTAAAATTATAATAACATTGGCTAATTAGTCAAACCAAAGTAAAAAAACAACAATAAATTATTAAAAAGCTTCAGAAAAAAACACTTTTCTAATGCAAACTGTTATCTAAACGCTGTGCTTGCTTTATTTGTCCTAATTATCTATTAAATATGGTTGTTATGTCTGTATGGAGACTAAAAAACAATGTAATTTTGCAGTGTTTATATGACATGAAAGGAATTGGACACCAAAGATTTTATGTTTTCTAATCCTTCATTTTGAAATATAAAACATAATTCTCATTATTTTCCACTGGTTCCAGCTGTACATTTAACTACTAGTAGATAAACAGTTCTCACCAATCAAAATATTAACATTTGTATGAACGAGTTAATGGAAAATATTGTCTGGAACTAAAATTAAAGGTATGGTATTCCCTTCACCAAAACCTTGTTACTTACTTACTCGTACTTTGTTTTCCTCATTTTATTTTGAACATAATAAATATGGCAAATAAAAGAAAACAAAGCTTTAAATCATTTGCCGGACCACTATACAGATATATGGACAGAATATGATTTGGAGTATTGTAGAGGCCTTAGCTAACGAAACAGGTCAAAGAAGAAACAAATTCTGTTCTGTGTAATGAATTTCTCAACAGGGGGTGCTGTTCTCGAAGTGGCTTCACCCAGCAAGGAGGCAGACTCTGTCCGTTCTTTATACAGTCTATGGCATAGATCTATGGGTCAAGCCAGAATAGATCCAAGCAGCGACGTTTGATTTTAGCGAAAGCATGCAGACTTTTGATCTATCTGACTCGCCATAGTCTCACATTTTTCCCCCGTATGACGTCACAGCCTTGCTAACACAGACGGTTGCTGAACTTTCCAGTATTTGTGTTCAGGATTCCTCCTTTAACAGCGATCCTAACTGTCAGGTAGGTGGATCTACATCACATCAGAGTATTTATGTGGATGTCGTTATCTATCGAGGGCTCTATCACGGCGTAAACGCTCTCAGGGAGCCTGTTTGAGATCTGTTTATTTTTCGATCACTGTGTTTGCTAACTTGTGTTATTAGCCGTGTAGTCAACATTCATACGCGACAAAAACAATCAGCTGTGGTCGTTTATTCGCAACGACAGGACTAGGTTGACTCTGGCGCAGCTGAATTAACTATATAGAGATTTAACCGCGAGTTCAGCAGGTTAGTAGACAATGTCTGGTAACATCTGTGAACAGCATTTGTCAGTTTTGCACAACACGTGCTGTTTAGTTACTCAGCTGTATAATAATAACAACATTAAACCTTCAGTTAGCAGTATGTGCTTCATCCTGTGGTGTGGAAATACTGGACTGGCCTCCAGTCCATAACCCCGACCTCAGGCCTCTTTAACTCACATCATCTACCTCCCTCATTTAAAGTCTGGTGTTGACTGAATGGAAGCAAATGTTTTTAGCAGTTTCACCAAGTCTTGTGGTGAGAACCACGACCTGCAGAGTAAAAAGTTCTCAAACCGATCAGCCACGGTCACTCTAAGGTGGAGGAATGTCATTGATTAGCTATTGATTGACAGCAAATGAACATGTTGTTCCTGCAGTTGGGAGCAAGGCATGCAGACAGGGTTAGGGGCCTGATGAGCAACTTTAACATACAGTGGATCCAACCCTGATGGCTAGATTAGTGGGGGTCTGAGTGCAGGTTGAGACCCCTGGGGTTGCAAAAAACCTTGAAGATAGAATTTTGTCATTTTAAAGTTGTATTATGCATCCATTTTCTACCGCTTACTCCCATTCCCTGGGCCAAGGGGGGGCGGGGCTGGAGCCTATCCCAGCATCCTTGGGCGAAGGCAGGGGACACCCTGGAACAGTCGCCAGTTCATCGTAGGGCTGACATATAGAGACAAACAACCATCTACGCTCACATTCACACCTACGGGCAATTTGAAAGTGGCCAATTAACCTAACCTAAGCATGTTTTTGGGATGTGGGAGGAAACTGGAGTACCCGGAGTAAACCCACGCAGACACAGGAGAACATGCAAACTCCACACAGAAACGCCCTGAGCCAGATTTGAACCCAGGACCTTCTTGCTGTGAGGCGACAGTGCTAACCACTACACCACTGTGCCGCCCTAAATTGTATTAATTTGCTAAAAATATATAAGATATATAATCAGACAAAGATGATGCATCAACCATGCGTCAAAAAATGTTGCGACTGTTTTCCATTTTCTTTTTGCCACTTGGTTTTTACCTGACCATGCCAGCAGCAGCAGGTTTATTTATGTCAGCACCTCAACGTATAAGTAGGCTGTTTTCTTACATACCAGTTAAACTATGTATTGTTGACATCACTGCTTTTCTCTATCAGCTTTTGGACTAACTTATTAGTGTACACCCACAGCCATGAGCAATGATATCGGCATCGTATATCAGCAATCAGCTTGACCTGCTTTCACACAATCAGTATCTGCATTGACCTCTGGAAAACTGTAATCAGTCGACCTTAAAGGAAGCAAAACCAGTGAACCAGTTACGTGGTTCGGGCTGCCAAGGCTCTCAGTAATGCATGAAGTGTGAGGGCTGGCCCATGTGGTCTGACTGAACAGAGGAGATGCTGGGGTTCAAACTGCTGAAAAAAATCAAGCAGGTTCTGACAGAAAAGCATCAGAATTCTCAGTGCATCACAGTCCCTATTCACAGCTATAAGGACCTACAATAGACATACAGGGCAATGGAAGAAGTAGGCCTGGACATGTTTAAGGTGTTGCTATGGTTTCCAAATTCCCCAAATCTTTCTCGACTGAAGCATCCACTGATGATCTACAAAGACCCCAAAAGAAAAAAAAAGACTGGATTGGAACACTGGATCGGCGTCATTCATCAGATATCCAATCCAATTAATTTGTCAATATCGGAGCGGATATCTGATCCGAATAGCGGATCAGTGCATCCCTAGACACAACATACAAAAATATGAGAAAACAGTCAAAAAGAGTTACATGGGCCAAAGATAAGACACTTAAATCAAAACACAATACCTAGACAGTAAGAATATGTTAGATAGATACACATCTATATCCAAATGAGCATGGCTCTACCTGATTAGTACAAGAGTGCTGCTTTGGGGTGATTTATTTTATCATCATACGGCGGTGAAGTTCAGGGTGAAACTACACAATATTCACCTTGTTCTGTGAACCTTGATTTTGAGTCAGGCGGTTGTATGTTTTTGGTGCTGCAGGGGATTGTTTGCTTATTCAAGCCGATATTTGATGTAACAGTGTATTCAAGGACATTGATCTGTTATCAGGTGTCACTTCAGCACAATCACTGTTTGTTTTGAAAGGCTGCGAGCAGAAGGTTTTGCCCAGCTTTCTGCTAATCAAAACAACATGAAATCGGTCACAGATTACACGCTTGAACTACTTTTGCACATAGTTTTACTGAACCTGTCTTTAGTTAAGCAGTGTTTGCACAGTTTGACTCTTATCTGGGTATATAGCGCTGTAGAAGCAGAACAAAAAGTAGAACATCCTGTGCCAAACAGCTCAGGACTTTGTGCTGTTATACCTGTAGGTTTTTATTTGTTTGCAATGAGATACTCCCTCCCTCTGAACCGTACTGAAGTTCGACCTAAATATACCTACATCAGTATAGTGTCCTGCAGGGAACAGCATCAGGTTACCTCATTTATAAATAAGGAGCCATCTCTTATAGCTTAGCCTATAACAAACTTTACATTCTGTTTCTATTTTTGAACTCAATCTAATCTGATCTAAAAGCAGAAAAGGACAGCTTTTACCAGAGTTCAGTTACATGTCTTAACTGTTGTCTTTTTTCAACAGCTGGTGTGAGAACTTTTCTGAGATCCAAAAGCGAGAGTCATGCTTCGCTGCAGGAAGTGTCGGAGGGGCATCATCGAGGCAACTTCTCTGTTAACGGTGAGTCGACCCTTTTTATTTCTTTTCTTTTGTTAATAGAAAATCAGGTCTGATGCGGTTCTTTTGAAACACTTGCACATCTACTTTAGGAGTGTGCAAAGATACTTCATAGGCTGTTAAAAATGTACACAAAAATAAAGAATAGTTTTTGCAATGTCAGCCCATCTATCACAGATCTACAAAAGAGGATTAGGGCTACAAGAAGAGGAAAAAATAATTACAGGAGGGAGATTTTTTTAAATTTCCATTTTGAGATTAAAGTCGAATTTTCAAAAAGTTGAAATTTCGACATTATTCATGTCAACTTTGATCTCAAAATTTAATTTTTTTTAATCTCAAAATTTTGACATTATTCATGACAATTTGACATTTTGTAATCTTGAAATTTCGACTTTGATTTGATTTGATTTATTTGGGATCTCCCTTAAACCAATTCACAATAAATCAATGCAAATATCTGATATGTATAAAATGCCCCATGTAAAAAAGTAAACAAAATAATAATAATAATGATAATAATAACAATAATAATAATAATTATACATAAAATAAACAAAGAGAATACATACAAATACACAATACAACAATTGATAAACAATAACAGATAGCTCCTGAGTTGGCAGTCATGTAAAGTATCTACATATCCTGAAAGCACTATATATTCATATATATGTACTCACGTATACATACATACATAAATACATACATACACACAAAATACTTGCCATCTTAATATTAAATTTCTGTTGTGAAAAGGTGTTTCTTGACTGAGTTCTTGAAAGTGATTTTACTGTCTTTGGGTAGCGTAAATTTTCCACTAGTCGCATGTCTGGTGACATAGCTATGTTGATCAGAACTAAAATCTAAATTTTTATACAAGATTTACTTTAATTTCCTTCCCGTAATTATTCTTTTTCTCTTCATGTGGCGCTAATCCTCTTTCGTACAGAACAGCACTGAGTCTCGGCTGAATGTGGAACAGCTTAAAGTACACTACCAGACATGCTGTGTGGCACCATAATTTATGACTCCCAGTGCTGCTCCCTGTGTTATGAATTCAATTTGAAAAGTTTAGTTTTGTACAAATATGATGGGTCAGTGTCAGTCAGTAGTTGTTCCACTTATATCAACAAGTTGTCAATTAAGAGGCCATGTGCGGTCAACAACATCACCACAGGTATTTCGGTGTCACCAGGGTTCAAAAGTTCAGAGATAAATCCTGCTGCAGTCGTAAAAACACATCTGCTCAGTCTGATCTGTTTTAAACTGTCCTCGCTGTTTCTGCGTCTGTACATCACAGCAGGATGAAGACACAGATGAACACATATCTTCTCCTTGCAACATTTGGCATGTGAACATCGACACTCTGCCAGAGTGGATCCTCAACTCGGTCAACCAGGTAAGTGTGTCACCTCAGGGATGTGTGCCGTTTCGATGATTTTTCAACCTTCCACCTTTTAACAGCTGAGTGAAGCAATTTGAAGGCATCACCATGGACATATGATAAGCAATATTTCGAATTCAAAAAGAAATGAGTAGATTAACTCAAGAAAATCCAAAACGTGATAGTTGTAGCTTCATTTTTCATCACAGAAATAAAGGCGATAGATTCAACATTAAGTATTCTGAAAGAACTCGTGATATCCTCTTTCTTTAGGCCCAGTGGACTGTAGGGAAACTCAACTGCCAGTATTGCTCAGCTCGTTTAGGCGGCTTCAACTTCATTAACTGTGTCGACTGTCCTTGTGGTCTGGATGCCAGCGTCCACCTGAACAAAAGCCGCGTGGATCGTGACAACAGAAGCCGTGTTCTCATTGTCCAGCCCAGAGGGATGAGGCCTGACAGAGCACAGAGGGCTGATCTGCTGACAGACGGCTTTCAAAGTCGGGAGCAGAGGCCTGAATTCAGCAGGACCGCGCTGGATAGTTTACATCAGAGGTGCGTTTCTGGGGTTTCTTCCAGCAGCCCTGCTGTGGTCTCTCACCCCCCACCAGGCAGTGACAACAACCAGTCCTTTTCTTTCAGTCCTCTTAACTGCATCTCTCACAGGAGACGATGCAGTTTGGAGGAGGATGTTGCCGTTAGGTCGTCGTGCTTTTGCCCCGCTGGCCCTTTGCACAAGTCCGCTTTGGAGATGATGAGTGCAGAGACGGTGGAGTCAACTCGGTCGCCTGCTCTGTATCCCGTCAGTCAGCAGTTTGACTCTGACGGTGAAGCCCCAGTCAACACCGTCACCTGCCATTCATTCGTCTCGGGAAGGATATGGTCACCTGACTCACCCCTGGACCAGCAGCTGCTGCAAACTGCGGAGGATGCCGAGTCTTCACCTGAGACCACAGGCATCCGCGAAGAGGTCTCCGACTCAGCCCTGTTCCTCAGAGGGAGATCCATCTCTGGCAGTGTGGCAGGACAGGACCAAGAAGAGCTGGTCAGTTACACTTACTGACAGTTACTTGTAAATGTTTTACACATAATAGCACTGTTCTATTATTTATCTCTTACTTTTGTAGAGTAACTCCAATTACATTAGAGTTGAGATAGTGAGTAAAAATATCAAAACTGCAAAAATGCTTGTTTTATGAAACTCTTTTAGACCAAAAATTTCTCAGTGGGATAGCATTAGGCCTGCACGATATATCGTTTGAATATCGTCATCGCGATGTACCTGTGTGCGATAGTCACATCGCAGAGCCTGCGATGTCGGAGGTGAATGAACTCTGTTAATTTCAAGAGTAACTGACTGAGATACACTGCATGTGACTCTGCATGTGCTTTGCAGCGATCCACCAATCACCTTAGTTCTTTACTCAGTTGCCAATCAGACTCAGGTCTCAGGTGCCAATCAGACTATCCTGCCAGCTGTCAATCAAAATCAGATAGGAGGAAACCCACCCCTGCACATGTCCTGCACATGGAGTGAGACGCGTCAGCTGAGAATTACTTTCGGAACATTCTTCATCACTGTTTAGCACAACAAATAAGAACTGTATGGGTTTTCAATTGTACATTTCCGTGGACCACTCTACTATAAGCAGTGCGCGTTTTGTGAGGTGCATGCAATTCTCGGAGGACATGCGTTTCTCGGCACAACCCCGGTAGCAACAACAACAACGATCGCAAACTAAGCAACAAGCAGAGAAAACCACAGAAGATAAGGACTTGTTGCCAAAAAGAAAAGGAAAGTCAGTTATCTGGAATTATTTCGGTTACAAGATGGATAATGTCGACCAAAACACGTGTTCTGTGTTCATCTGTTTCCACAATAAAAGCTAAAAATATCCCCGAGACAGAAGCCGTTCTATTAACATTCACAAAAAGAGGCAAGATCAGAGCAGGTTAACTGTCCTCAAGATTTCAGCAGTGCAGCATAAGATTAAGTGCTATTCAGGTCATCTGGTGAAAATTCCTCTATATTTTAATATCGCAGTATATATCGCAGGGTTGAAAAAAATCGCAATATTAATTTTTTCCAATATCGTGCAGCCTTAGATAGCATTACTTTGTTTTTCATGGACTTTGATGGCAAGAAAAAATGTAGATTTCTGGTCGCCCTCTCAGCCTCAAGCCTTTCCAACCTCCCTGGGTTCCAACAGACTGAACAAAAGGGAGAAAAACCGCCTTAAGAGTCTGCAGAGGAAGCAGAGGAGGAGAGAGCGATGGCTGAACAGTCAGCTGGAGCTGGAGCAGGTGAGACACTTCCATACGATTCGATACGTGTGCAGGGTTGGATTACTAATGTCATCAAAGGTTGTATATGTCTTTAAAATGAGACTTGGAAGAAGAGAAGATGAAGCTGTATAGATTCATGCTTCAGAATCTATGTGTGTGTTTCTAGGCTGAGAAAGTGAGCGCTCCACTGTTGGACAGCGAGGAGGAGGACAAAGAAGGCCTCACCTGCGCTGTGTGTCTCGACGTTTACTTCAGCCCGTACTGCTGTCAGCCCTGCTGTCACGTCTTCTGTGAGCCGTGTCTCCGCACCATTGCCAAGAACCGACCAGCGAACACACCCTGCCCACTCTGCCGCACACTCATCTCTCAAACCACCTTCAGTAAAGGTGAGATTGAGCTCGTTTGAGGGTCACATATAGTACCTTCTGAAAGCTCCTCATGGATGCTTTAATCTTTAAACGTCCTTGTTTTTCAGAGCTTAACCAGGCAGCGAAAACCTTCTTCCCTAAAGTTTACTGCAGCCGTAAGCAGAGTTTCCATAACGCTCCATGTGCAAAGTGGCCGCTGCCCAGCTGTCGCAAACGCTTCAGGACCTTTTGGGGTAAGAAACGGTATTTTTTAAAACACTGTGAAATTTTGAGACAGAGTAGTTCCAGGATTATTCTGGGTTGTTACCATGAGGTGAGATACAGATGTGAAAAATGAGACTGACCTCATTCTAACCCGTATCTCATGGCCTAGAATCATTGAAGGTCCCGAGAAAACAGAATCTTTTTTTACTGTCTTCCTCCCATAAATTTAACTGCAAAATGAAACGTTATCTTGGCAGCAGCTGACTGTTTGCTCCGACAAAAAGCTTGTAACGTTGTTAAACAGCAGTAGAAAAGTCTTTGATAAACACTATTGCAAAGTGAACTCACCTAACATGATAGGAATAATGGTGCAAATGTTTAAAACACTATGGCAAGGAAGGAAAGAAGAAATCACTAAACTTTTCAGTGTAACTCTTTTTAATGTGGGATATTATCATGACTAATGGACCAATCGGCTAACGGGAGAGACAGATTATTTTATTCTAGCTGTTTATTCGTTCACTGTTTTTCATTTGAAGTTACAGCCAATTGAAAGCGTCTGTCGTAAATTACTGTAAACTTTTTATTTTTGATCAGCCATACTTTTTAGGTGTTACCTGAATGTCAAAACTGAGTATAAAACATTTCTCTAGATCAGTGGTTCTCAAGTCCAGTCCTCGAGGCCCACTGTCCTGCATGTTTTGGATGTTTCCCTGCTTCAACACACCTGATTCAAATGATCAGCTCGTTATCAAGCTCTGTAATGGCTTAATAACGAGGTAATCATTTGAATCAGGTGTGTTAAGATGGTCTCTTCAGAACTGGTGTGCAACCGACATAGCCAGCCTTAAATTTCCATAGTTTGACCGTTGGACCTGCCCCTTCTCTCAAACAGCTTTCATTTTAACTAGTTTAGATCATTTTTGATGTGACTACAGTCCATTATTACCTGTATTTTTTTCAACATGTGTCACAGTGGTATCAGCAATCATGAAGCTGCAGGTGTAGAGAAGTGAGCAGTGTCATCAAAATGAAGTTAAGGCCCTTAGAATAAAGTGAAGAACTGATGTATGGTCCCTGTGTTTTTTTTTAGTGATAATTATTATACATTTTTTTCAAAAAGGTTCAGAAAATTGACGCTTAAAAGAGTTTTTAAATTTCATAAATGTAGAGATGAAATTACTTGTAAATGATGGGGTTAAATAATCTTAATCTCAGTCTCAATGAAAATAATCATGATTATGATTTTTGCTATAATCCATCAGCCCAATGTTGTATTGCTTCTCAGGAATTACTCTGAAAGCTACCTTGGAGTACAGTTTGTGTGTTTATCTGTGTCACTGCAGAGGATCGGAGGTACGCAGCCATGGCAGGGAGACGCTGGCACTTTGTTCATGGAGGTTTCACTCTAGGCGCTTTGGACCTCACAGACATGCGTGGCTGGCTCTTCGACATCGGCCCGGTCATGGTCTACGTCCACTCAGTCAACTGGATCCTGGTTCTGCTGTTTCTTGGTTTCCTCATGTATTACTTTTTTTTTTAAGACTATGAGGAACAGTACAGAGTTTGAAGTGCAGGTGTGTTTGTTTTTTTATTTCTCTAAGTGAGGGTTGCTGTATGATTTTGGTTTAACCAGTTCGACTGGTCACTTCAGGAGCAGAAATCTAAAAAATTGCCAAAAAATCCTGAAAAAAGTGAATTCTTCACAAATTAGTTTATGAAATACTTGAAGGAAATCAGTCAAGCCCCTTCCTTGTCAGTGTTCAGCAATGAAATCCACTACCTCTGCAATCTAAAGGAACCCATTTCAGTCTACTTTTACAAAGCTCTATATTTTTAGTTTTTGTGAAAGGTGTTTCTAGTATTTTGGGCATTTCATTAATTTACAACTAGTGCACTTTTCACTATAATCAAGGTGTGGTGGCTGATATCTGTTATATTTAAGGGATAAAATAGTGAATTCACTGAAAATGTTAAATTTTATTTACTTGTACTGACTCTGTTAATAGATCCCCTAATGTTAGCAGGGTAACCCTTTCTTTTATGGTACACTTATTACCAGGTAATTAACAGGTAATTACCTAGTAACAACAATTATCTGGTTATTACATGATAACTACCAAGTCAATACTGTCTAGTTTTTCTTTTTTTCTGTGCAGCTCCATTTTCAAAAGCTATTTGGGGTTCTTATTTTCTATGATTGATGATACCAGATAATTTCATGTTGTTACTAGGTAATTACCTGTTAATTACCTAGTAATAAGTGTACCGTAAAAGAAAGGTTTACCATTAGCAGTGGTCCTTGTAATAGTTTGAATGCAGTCATACACCCAGAGGTGTCCTAAAATAACAAGCAGGACTCCATTAAGACACTGGATATTGCCAGAAGCAGAATAACTTTTCTTTCTTCTTACTTTGACCAACGTGAAGACTTGTTGAAGTGGCAGACTTGTTTGGTTGCAGCTGTGGTGTAGTCGGTTTTGTTTCTTGGACAACAAACATTAGAGAAACCAAGTCTGAGGGTTATTAAATCAATAGGTGCCACGAAGTCAAACAAGCCTACTTTATCTAGAAGCAGGGAAAAGTGTTTGTCTGGTCTCATGTAAAGTTTAACCAGTGGATTGCCAACAAATGATCATTCTGCATCTCAAACTGGATTTGTACTGTTCAGAGATGTGAAACAACACATGTCCATAAAATGTCTCAGAGAGTTTAAAAAAAAAATACATAACTATACTGTGAAGAGAATCCAGAGACTTTTTTGTTTTACTAAAGAGTAATCTGGAAAAGTTATCAGGGTGTTTTACTGAGTGAAAGAAGGAGCCAAATAACGAGGATTTAAATAAAATACAAACAAGCTAGAAGCTTTTTGAAAACACTTTTAATTCAGAGTGTTTGTGATGGTTTCTTTCCAAAGTAGAGGGACACTCAGGAATGAAATACTACCCCTATTTTACTATGATTAACAGAAGAAAAACATGATTAATAAACTGATAAAATATCTATGTCAGTGTGGTGCCTTTGCTTCCTCTGTGCCTTCTCCCAACAGGTAACACGAAACTGGAATTAAGTAGTTTTAGCTCACCGGCAGAATAAAAAAAGAGTTCTAGTGGAGCTGAAAAAACTAAAAACTGAAATCTCAATTGTTAGTCCGTTGGAGACTTTTCAAATCTAGCTCACTATAGCTTTATTTTTCCCAGGCTGCCCACCCCACCGCTGAGTCAGCAAGAGTAAGGCCTAATTAAACATGTGCTGAATCTACATAAGTGGTCTCAGCTGATATATGCGCACCTGTGAGCCTATGCTGCTTGACAATTACACTACCACCTTACAGGTGCTTCTTTGTTTATGTTGGAGATAGAGGGAGCAAATGTCAAAAAGGCCGTCTCTGTAGTGTGTTACCAATCAACGTGACTAACACTATCTTTTTCATGTTTCAATGGCAGTGAAAATTACCCACTGTTAGGCCTCATAAGTGAGTTTAAAGCTGCTGTTTAGGAACTTTTAGTTTGTGTGGACTTGTGAACCTCTTTTTCTCTACATGTAAAAGTTATGTTTCCGGACAGAAACCAAACCCTGAGTAAAAAAAAAAAAAAAATTCACCTTCTTTTACAGTAACTGCTGTAAAAGCACTGATTCCACACAGTGCTGTCAGTCCTCTTATTTGACACAATCCCCCTCACAGCAATTTTAGGCATTAAAAAAAAAACAAGAAAAAAAAAAAAACAGTGAGTTTGCCAGCCTTATGAGAGATTATGATTATCACGCCCACTGACCAATGCAAAGAAAAGTGAATGGCTGTACTGAGAAATATCTTAAATGAACAACAACAACATATCCACTTATGGATTTCTTGTATTTCTCTACAAGCTGAATACTACACACAGTACATGTTCATATTGCAGGCTATGTTGATTACATTTAGGACACTTCAATTAATGAACTAAATTATTAGCAATTTTTCAAATTCATCATGAATTTCATAACTTTTGCCATGTTCTGATCCTGTTATTAGGCTGCTAACTGTAGAGAGCTGTTTGACCACTAGATGGTAGCAGTCTAACTGATGTTGTGATAGATTTTTAGCAGGCCAGGTGACAGTCGAATTTCTTTAAGTGCTGTTTCCACAAATATACTGGAGGTTTTTTTTGAAGATATATGTTTGAAATGAATATTCTTGCTGTTGCAGTCACTAGAGGCCAACCTGAAATAAATAAATAGAAATAAAGATTAAAACTTGGAAGACTGAAATGTGATTTTTTTTTTGTTTTAGAAACTTGAAAGTCTTATGTTAAAATAAGTTCATATACCTGATAACAATTACAGTAAATTATAGATGATTTTGTTGTCTTCTGAGCCCTAAACTGACCTATCAGAAAACAAATATAAAGAGCTACTCTATATTTACAATTAATTGTTTTACAATTGACAGTCCATTTATAAGATGACTCTAAAAGTCGAGCGATCAAAACAGGATGGAAATAAAGAGTAAAGCAAAGCGTGGTCAGCAAAAAAAGAAAAAGTCTACATTGATAAAAATGAGTGATTGAATGTCACTGGTAATAAGTTAATAAGTGTGCTGTAAAAGAAAGTGTTACCGGAATGACTGCTGCACAGACAGTGCAGTGTTTGTGTGACACATGACAATTAGAATATCACTGAAAAGTTCTGTATTCACAATTTTAATTCACAAAAAATTTTAAACATTTGTTTACATTGGATGTAAATTACAAATTTTCACACCTCTCTTTGTTTTCACATGATTATTGCTTATACCCCATGAAAATCAGAAACCTCAACTCAAGTTATAAGAATGTTTTCCGAGTTTAATTAGAAAAATATATTTAAAATGATAAAAAGGTCCATCTTCTGCAGAATAAGTTCATTTGTACTGTCAGTACTTGGTTGAAGCTTCTTCATGACAAATAACTGAATCAATGAACTTGCCTCTTGCTCTGTTAAGGTGCTTTTGAAGCCCTGATTAATTTGACAGTGGTCTCCAACTGGTCTGCAATTTTGGGTTGGGTGTTTCTCATCTTCCTCTTGACAACCGTCCCACAGTTTCTCTACGGGGTTCATGTGAGTTGGCCAGCCAGTCAACTGCAGTAATATCAGAGCTAGCTTTGGTTGTACATGTTCAGAGGTATGACAGGTAAATCTAGGAACAGTGTAGTACAAGGCACAAAGTGATTTATTCAAAGTGACAATCTAAAAAAAAAAAAAATGTCAAATTCAAGTGTTGGCAAGGTACTTTAACAGTATACCTTCTAAACTCTTTATATTTTCAAGATCTTTGCTGTAGTTTCAATGAGGCAATAGATTTCCTCACCAGACATCACTCTACTGATCTCCATCTGCTCTCTCATTTCCTCCCTTCTCCTGATTCCCTCTAGTTTTATAGTGTTGTTCTGGGAGGTTCCTCAGCTTCTCGGCAGCCTAAAAGTACAAGAACAAGGTTAAAATGTATGAATCCTCCTGAGGTCAGAGGGAATGTAGCTGACGAGAGTGAAGTCTCTTTCGAAATGTGGAATTAGCTCACACACTCCCTTCAGAGGCAATAAACCGAGCATACCAATACAGCAATCCATTTATTTGAATTCAATGTTTTCATAGTACCAAACTTCCATTACAAAACATTTAAACTGAACAAAAATCTGTATGCTTCGAGTTTTGCATTTTGTCATTTAATAGTAAAATAATCACAGATACTGTCGCAATACCAAACATCGATTTGTACAATAGTGAAGTTGTGTTACTCACCTGTTCAGGAGTGAGGTCCCTTTGCTCCTGGGCAAGCATCTCATAACCCACCATAAACTTCTTCACTGTTGCTGAGCGCAGCAGAGGAGGGTAGTAGTGAGCGTGCAGCTGCCAGTGAGCATTGTCCTCTGTTAAATATGTGCCTGTAGGGGCTCCTGAGCAAAGGTCAGAGGCAGTTAGACTTTCCACAGAGACCCAGTCCCACCCATCCATTCAGCCGGTGAGCGTGGATTTAACAGAGGTTTTCTAAATTAAATACATTAATGTATTAAATACATTTTCTAAATTCAGTTTCTAATTACTTTGCAAGGTATGGTGGACTGTGTCTTACCACTGTAATACTTTAAGCTATTTTATAAATGCTGTCCCACTGGTGACATAGGAAAAAAAAGGAGTAAACTTACCATGCCAGCCCATGGAGTAGGGGAAAGACATCTCAAACAGATTATCATACTTGGTCAGCAGTCTCTTCATAATGTCAGCCAGACCTAAGACAGAAAGAGACAAAGAAAGAAAGAAAGAGTTTGCTATGTCCTTATTGTACAATTACATGAGAAGAGGGAATAATTACAGGATAATGGATTTGTTCTTTTTTCTCTTTCTGTCTTTGTAAGGGTGAATATTTTCTAATATTTCATGATTTATATAAATGTTTTTACAAAGGCCTCTGCAACAAATGATTTAAGATTCTTATCGAAATACAAAGGTTCATATGGGCCTGAGCAACTGTTCTAAATCCTGAACCTGTGAGTAGATCCTTTATCTCCAGACTGGGTCCATACTGCTGTCATGCACAAACTTGCCCTCCTCTCCCCCTCCAGCATTAAAGTACAGTGGATTGATAACAGGTTACTGCAGCTTGGCAAAAGGTTTCAGGTTACTTTATACATGTTATACAATCTGCACGCATTAGTTTATTTTTGTATTCAATTTTTGTATCATGAACTTTGATTATGCCTGGTAACTTCTTATTAACAGCCAGCTAACTGATGTACACATCTCTGGCAAATCCTCTCTCTGTTTTCCTTCTATTTTTCTTATTTAGTAAAAAGTTACACAAACTTAAAAAACTTTAAAAACTCTACCTTGATAAACAAATTTTCATTCTTATATTTACATATTTTGTGTGTGTGGTTAATTTGTACTCCACACAGCTCATTATTCTTAATGGGGTGTGTTGTAATATTTGTTGAATGTTTGCTGTGATTTTAAAATTTCAGTAAAATTTTAATCATAAAAAAACAGTTTATCATACATTTTACACTCAGACTCACTAATTTGCCTTAAATAAGTCTTGCTCACTTTCTCTCTCCTTTTGTGTCAGGTCATTTATTCTCAGGACATGCCGCCGTGGTAATAACAATGTCTGGTAGGGCCATGTTGCCCAATATGGTACCACAGCCAGCCAATCAGAATTCTCCACCACCAACCGCTCCTGGAGATTAAACAAATTCACACACGAGGTGAACAACACATTTTGGGCTCAGAAATGTCTGCTTAAAAATTAAAATAGTGAAAAAAAAAGATTAACTCCCAAAGAAGGCACAGCCAACGCATACTTAACACAGGTTTCATATTTCTTTCAGACATAGTTTATGCCTTTTTAGTGCAGAAAAAATTAAACCTCACATGCATTATTAGGAAAAATGTTGATAAAAAATAAAAAAAAACAACATTTTAATATGTGTCATGTGTGTAAGATGTACCTTTTTCTCAGCCTCCTGTATTGCGTACTGCAACAAAAGTGGCTTTCCATGTTTCTGATGGTAAGCTCTCTGACAGCGGTCCGACAGTGCTGGCTCATTTGGCAGGAAGTTACTCGCCCAAACCTACTAGACAGCATGAAGAAGCAGAGTGAGGATGATGACAACAAGTAACCTGCCCACTTTTTAAATCACTGCCAAATGGCCTCTTTAGGTATACGACCCTTTACATATTGCCATTTCACAGCACAATATTTATCCTTCTATAATATTTATGTTTATCACAGATGGTTGGACCAAGTCATCACACTGCTATGCAAGCATTACAAGTATACGCAAAAAGGACTGTATGTGTTTGTGTGTGTGAGCACATATTAAGATTAATATTAAAGCCCAAAGACATGATGACAGTGGAACTTTCTTATGACGCCATTAGAAAATAAAACTGGGCCTATGATTAAAAATCTTTGTTAATCATTATTATTATTATTGAGGCAGAGATTTTCAATGTAATAAGCACCTGCAGCCCACAGGTGTGTAAGTCCCACTGTCCTGCAGTAGGTCCCCATTAATGGAATACACAACAACACCGCAATAATAATTAACAACTAACACATCACACAGAAATGATTTGACTCATTCACAGCGGGTTATTGTTTCATTTCATTCACCATTTACAAATAACAAATACACCCTGATTTTATGGGGTTAGTTTACTTCATCTTCGATTACAGGTTGAGGACTGATACGTCTCTTACACACTGACTGGTATACTATCATTACTCTGATGATGTCTGATAACGCACATTTCATCACGTTACACAAGCTTTCTTTCCCCCTGTTCATGCTGAAATTAGTTTTTAGAATTAATTTGGAATTATTGATTCAAGGTTTTGTTTCTGAGCTCACATAAGGAATAAGACCCCTCAGATCAGTCTACTTTACAGTGTTTGATCACTGTTGTCCTGAGGTCACACACTGTCCTCATTACTCATCACCATGGCGTTAATTTAAACTGGGCTTTGTCTCAACCTGTCATGAGTTAAGTCCAACATTTAGATACACCCTAAACCAAACAGGAAGTCATCTGTTTTGATGGAGGCATTAACTCCTTTTGTGTGAGTATTATACCTGACAATGAGGATGTGGATTCGAACAACCCATCATAGCTCCTTTATTCTCGAAGATCTAAAAATAGACAAAAAAAACAAACAAACACGAAATACTGAAATTAGTACACCTGCCATTTTTGAAAGCTTTGGTATTTCAACAATGAGTGACTGTGAAAAAGGGTAAATGTGTGCATGCAACAAATACCTGAACCCATGGGTACGAGGTGCCCAGTTCCTCAACAAGTCCTGCCCACTTGTCGATCACCTTGACAACCTCGTGATTTTGCATGAGAGGGAGAGTAATGTCGGACCATGGATGGAAACACATGACCTTACTGAAAGAAGGTAAATAAAACAGAGACAGGAGAAGGAGATGTCTGAAAGTAGGACTGGTAATGCACCTTATTGACATAGATAAACAGGATCTACTGTTTAGTCTTCAGGGCTTATTTTATGGGTTGGAACCTATTTAACATTCTTACATTGCTGCTGAAATCTTTAATAGCAAATTGAAAATGTACATGGCACTTTGTATACACCGATTACATCACTGAGGTCTCCTTAGAAATAATGCATTTCAACCGTCTGCTCATTACCTGCAGGTCTTCTAATAGTTAAATACTTGCTCTAATTTCATAAATGCAAAACCAAAAACGTATCACTCCGGTGAGGTGTGACATGAAGCTCTGTTCTTACCAGACACCCCTGGCTGCTTTGCACTGGAACAACGGATCTTGATCAGAATCTGAAGGGAAAACAAACAAACAAGTGAACTGCATAAGAATGAAAAAATGTTGTGTTTCAACACTTCATTTCTCTTTATTAATTCAGGGAGAGTAAAACAATCTCTTTGCACCTGTACGACTTGAACAAATCCTTAACAGTAGAATCCTTTTAAAAGTAAATTATGCCCAAAGTTGTAAATACAAAAGTTGATTTCACTAAAACAGAAACAACTTAATAAAATCATGATATAAAAAACAAAAAGATATCAAACGCACATCCACTGGTCTTACTTTTCCCGTTATGTAGTAAAATGACTCTTATAGTCAATACTTTCAGTGCACAAGGACTCACCGGGATCTGGTGCATCTGGCTGAAGAGCTGGAAAGTCATTTTCAAAAATAAAAGTGCTGTCATAGTCCGCATTTACCTGGAGGAAAACAAATGGACACACAGACATAAGAAACAGGAGGAAACGACACAAATGCCATTTATAACTTGAATATAATGTTTGGTTCATGCCAGAGATGTATCAACATGTTCAGTGCTAATTAAAAGGAGCGATACGGTTATGCATAATGATGATTTTGGCACGGGCTGTTTGACATGGGAAAGAAACATTTCTAAATGATGCATCTGGACAAAAATTATTACCAAGATGGCATATTGCCACATAGTTGTGTTTTAATGCCACCGCCCACTTTTTCAACAGGTCAGCTGAGAGATCTGGAAAAGGAACTACATTTCCAGCCACTTCCCCTGTGAGTTTTATGATAATCCTCTTAGTTTCAAGGCTAAACAATCAGGCAAGCTCGCTTCTTGTGTGGACCGAGTTTGTCTACGCCACACAGTCCCAAAAGGTTAAGTAGTATGATTGAATGTAAAAGTTTTAAGTGAAAATGAATTGGAGGGGATTCCTTGGTCAGTTTCGGAGAGATCTGCAAGTCTTTGAGGGGAAGCATGAATTAAAAGAGCTATGACAGGAAGCTGACAGAGCGCTGACCAAGGAATTTGCTCACACACAAAACTTTCAGGATCTGATCTGCAGGATGTGCCTCCTTCTCACTCCTCTCAATTCAGTATCTGGATCTGAGCTGTTCGTTAAAGTATCAGATCTATATATTTTTGCATTTAATAGCTTCAGTCAGACTTGGCGTATACTCTCCTTGTCCCTGTGAAATTGCGAAAAATATTAAACTGCAAATTAAGTTAAATTCTGGACTATTTCTCCTTGTAAGTGATCCAAGAGGTACAGTGTGCTTTACATCTATTTGAAGGTTCTTGGAGGTCACTTAAGACTCACTAAATAAAACAAACCCTAGGGATCTACATCCAGATCACAAGAATTACTTCTGTCATTATACCAAGTGAGCTGAGAATGATGAGCTTGGATTAGTAGGTGTGGAGCAAGAAAGTAGTGAATGGGACTAAGAGTGACCAGAATAACCAGCAAAGAACTGAACACTGTTATTGGACTATGATCATGTCAGCCTTCATTTGCTGTGTGATGAGAATCAGTATGCGTGCAACATAAGGAAATGTATCAATCTGCTCTCACCTTTCCACTTGCTCTTGGGTTCCCTGGACAGAGGGGGTTGTTGGGGTCATATCTGGGTATGTGTTCTTCGGGGGGTTTTTCTATCTGGCCTGCCCAGGGTCTCTTCATGCGGTGAGCTGACACAAGGACCCAGGAATCTCGCAGGGGGTTGTAGCGCAGATGCTGGTGCTCTAAAGAAGTTTAGAAAAAAAGTTTATACAATTGTTTAAAGTGAGCGGAGATTCTCCGATGACAAAACAAATATATCAGCATTTGGTTCAACTTATCCTGTGTATGGGGTAAGTTGACCATGGGAGCGGGGTAAGTTGAGCCCTCCCGAACTGTCAATGGTACAATAGTTCTTTTTATTATTATTATTGCATATAACTGCTAAAAAGCTGTTTTTTAAGAAGCCATTTTAACATGTGAATGCCTTTAAGTGATTCAGAACATTCACAGCTGTATTTTTGAAAAGAAAAAGTAAAACATTTAAACAATCTGAACTGAAACTCTGATCCTCTCATCAGACTTCTTTACTTTCTCAGTTACCCCAGAACTACTATGATGACTTTATTAGTCCTCTAAGCTAAAATTGTGGACTTTTATTTTAGGTTTTTGACCTCATGTTGTAGCTCATAGATACCACAATTGATGTATAAAACAAATTTAAAATGATCTTTTTTGGTCTGAACACAATTCTAATAAAACTTATGACTAAATTCACTTTCAAGAGTGAAAAATGATTTTTTTTTTGGAAATAAATGTCTAACTCATGTACTTCTAACCTTCACAGACTTCATGAATTGATGCCCAGCTCCTAAATATTTGGTCACATGATCAATTTCTTTTACCATTTCCAAGCAACAGGGGGTGGCTCAACTTACCCCACTCTCCCCTACTACCTTGGCTACGGTGCTTTTAGCTCAGACTGACATGGTATCATACTTTAGGCGAATGTAATGTATAAAAACTTTCATTTAATAGTTGGCCTGAAACATAAACAGGAACAAGATGTGTAAAAAAAATTGCAGTACAGATCATAAACTCTGCCTCTCCTGTTCTGACAAACAGAGCAAGGGTCAAAATAGGTAAAAAACTGATAAACAGATAAATTTGAGAGTAACAGTGTAAATGTACGAGTCACCATACCTTTAGGATCAAAGCTGACTTCTTTTTTGTCGCTCATGCTCGGCTGTATGACTTGTAGCGTATCTCTGAAGACAAGTCACTAAACCAAATATTGTGGATGTTGTTCTTCTTCTTCTGCTTGTTCTACCACCCTGACGATGCATTACCGCCACCTACTGGACAAACAGAGGAATCCCTAACCTCAGCAGTAAGCAGTAACAGGAACATAATAAAACTGAAATACAAATAGGCTATTAAATAAATAATGTAACAGAACATTGAATATCAAACAACAAAATGCAGAAATACTACGACCTTTAAATCCTGTTGCAGCATCACTTCACTGTGCAGAAGTAGAGAGAGCAGAAATGGTCCCAGACTGCTGAGGGATGACAGGGTATTTAATTAATCTAATTAAATTACAGCCTTCAACAATCCAATCTACAGAAATCACAACAGACATCCTTTTGCTGTCTGAATGGTGATCTGGTTGCTGGGACGTTTAAGTTATTAAGCTTTTTATTGTATCAGTCTGAGCCAATATGATCTCAATATTTAGACAATAAGTCAATAAAAAGCGATAACTGCTGGCAGTAATTTTGTGTATTTTGTTAGCAGGGAGTTTTAAAATACAGAATAAGTATCTACAATAAAACACACTTTAAGAAGCTTGATTCCAGGAATGATACAATAACAATAATAATAAATTTATTTATATTGTGCTTTACAGCTGAGAAAACAGATCTCAAAGTGCATACAGTGAAAGGCAATAGTAAAAACAATATATAATTTACCTTCAGAGCAACACAATAACCTCAGCATTGTTTTTCAGCTTAGCCAAAACCTGTTCCTGACCCTTACAACCCAACCTGCAGCATATACATAGGCCAATTTCTTGTACAAAATGCATGCATGCATGTTGACATAGGCTAAATACTTACAAAGGTAGGCGCTTTAAACTCTTGTTGAAAACAGGTGGCAGACATGAAACGTTTGTCATGACCTGGCTCAGGTGGTCACAATAAAAAGAAGGAGGAAGACACACACTGTGTATTAACTCCCAAACAACTCTTTATTAATACAAATTGAACCAAATTAGAATATTTAAGATATGAGGTGTGTAAATCAGGGAAATCAGTAGTGTGTAAGGGTGTGCATGAGTGGTGGCGTATGTGTGTGAGGGTGTTGCACAAAGCAAACAACTACACCTAAAAGCCAAACCAAACCAAACCAAGTTAAACCAGACCAGACAAAGCCCAAACCAAACCAAGTCAAGCCAAGTACCTGTACAGGCAGTCAGGAGAAACTAAAGAGAGAATTGCAGGTAACTGTAGGAGCTTAAACACTCCCAGCACCCAGGGCCCAGGTGTGCATAGTTGCTCTGATTAGGGTGCAGACACAACCAGACACACCTTCCACAGCAGCATGACCCTATAGGGCATCACACATTTTACTCAACAAGGGTGTTAGCTAACTGAGTACACAAATATATAGATAAAAATATAAGTATATCTTTTTTTCCCCATACATAGACTGTATATAAGATATAGTATATATTGTATATACAGTCTATGTTCCCACACAACATACCTCACATACTGGTTTATTTCATTATCTGAACAAGTGAAGAACCATAGATTATATACAGTCTATGGTTCCAACCTTTTTTCCTCACTCATTAAGGTCGCAGTAGTGCCCTATATGGACAGCTTGCAGGCAGTATTTCCACGTACTGCTTAGAGAAGCATGTCTTATATTGTAATGAATTGTAGATGTAAATAAAGTTTCTTAAAAAAAAAAGCCGACCGAACATGTCTCCTGATTGGCTGAGTAGCGGCCTACTGAGACCACGTGAACGGGCAGCACAAACCTGTCAGATTGACTCGGCTGTCCATGGCGTGTGGTGAGCTGAGCGGCAGCCACGCATGTAACCAAATCAGCTGCTGTTCCTCCGCGTGTCCGCAGTTTCATCTCCACTATGTCCGTGATCAGGACGATTACAAAACTGTCCCTGTTCACCGCAACCAGCGTCTTGGTTGTTCTGCTGCTGCGGCACTGGATGGCTACTAAGCAGTATATTTTCAACAAAGAAGACGTCGCCAAATTGGCCAAACAGTACGCGGGTGAGTTTGGTTATGAATTGGTTTTGTGTCTCAGTCAGGTCAAGAGTACTGTGCAGCGCCCTAAAATGATCCTTAAAGTCAATCAAGCTGACTCCGCCTCTCCTTCCACTAATACTGCTATCATCCTCAGGACAGGACCATGAGCAAGCTTTTTCCAAAGTGGTGGTGGAGCTCAGGAAAAGGTAAGAGTGAACTGACTATTCATTAGGAACATACATGTGCAGGTCTCAGTATAAAATGTCCCGAAAAAGTACATTTCCCCCTTATAATTTAATTCAAAAAGTGAATCAAAACCACTTAGGGGAGAGTGGGGTAAGATTTTCATATTTTCAGATCACTACATCAAGTCAGTCATAGTTTTGTCTCTAACTAGTGTATCTGTATATATTTCAAGATGTTGTGCATCCCTGCAAACCAACAGAATGAGTGTAAACATAACTGTCTTGATAATATAGCATGCCAAAATAGTGGTCTCCTATGGTCAACTTACCCTGTATATGGGGTAAGCTGACCATAGGAGCGGGGTAAGTTGAGCCATATCCCAACTACCCCCTACTCTCCACCCCAGCCCTCCCTCACCTTCTCTCTCCCTAAATAACAGTCACTTCTTCACAATCATGTGTATTTCTTATTATACGGTATTCAACTGGTACAATAATTGTTTTTAATTATTTTTGCAAATAACTTCTTAAAAGCTGTTTATTAAAAAAAAGCCATTTTAACATGAGGATGCCTTAAAGTGATTCAGAACTAGCCTGGCTGGGCCATCCAGTTGCGTGAATCACTTGCCGTAGGAAGGAAGGAACGGCAAGTGATTCACGCAACTGGATGGCCCAGCCAGGCTATTTCAGAACATTCACAGCTGTATTTTTTAAAAGAAAAAGTAACACATTTTTACAATCTGAACTGAACTCTGATCCTCTCTTTTACCATTTCCAAGCAACAGGGGTCGGCTCAACTTAAATCGTTTAAATTGTATCGATTACAACTTTCAGCTCATGGAAATACAAAAAAATACTATCCAACAGTGAGTAAAGTTCTAGTGAGTTCTTTCAGTGCTGTGAAGACCTCTAATCTGCTCCTTAACCTAGAACACTTGCAAAGATTTACTGATCTGTTATCTTCCACACAACCACAATAATGGGGAAGACTTCTGACTGTAGCTGTCCAGAAGACCCTCACTGATTGAACCACAGAGGGTCATTGAAAAGGCTGACTGTTCACAGAGTAGAAAAACTGTTTTATTTACAAAGAATATTTTTGTTTAGGAGATATAAAATCCTAACGTATTCTTCCGAGACACAGGTAAGTTTTCTTCAACACTTCTCGCTGTAAAAATTCTAATGATAGGGGTAATGATTAAGATAGGTGGGAGTTGTTTGTTATGTCTTATGGTTTAAAATTGAAGGAGAACAAAAATCTTAAAAACTGTCATTGAACTAGGTATCCTGGCCACATCCTGCCGGATGAAGACCTGCAGTGGGTGTTTGTGAATGCCGGAGGCTGGATGGGCTCCATGTGTCTTCTACATGCCTCACTGACAGAGTACCTGCTGCTGTTTGGTACAGCAGTGGACACAGGAGGGCACTCAGGTGAGGGCTCAGTTGGATTGCAAGTCATCTAGTCTATTGTCCAGACAAACTGGGAACAGGTTGATTTCAAATAGAGATATCGATATTTGTCTTCCTCTGTTAGGTCGGTACTGGGCTGAGATTTCTGACACCGTCATATCGGGAACTTTCAGACAGTGGAAAGAGGGCACAACTAAGAGTGAAATATATTACCCTGGTAATACCTGTAATATTTTACTTGCAATAGTTTTCCATCACACTTTCACAAGTATGTTTTTGAATGACGGTATTGTTTTTTTTTTCTTCCTGCAGGTGACACAATACTACATGGTGTAGGTGAAGCCACTTCTGTCCAGTGGAGCGCTGGGACATGGATGGTGGAGTACGGCAGAGGTTTTATCCCCTCCACACTTGGATTTGCTCTAGCTGACACATTGTTCAGCACCCAGGACTTCCTCACAATGTTCTACACCATACATGTCTATGTTAAGGGTCTGCTGCTTGAAGCTTCCACTTGTCTTACAGAGGCTGGTGTTTTCTAAGTCATGGCAGCCGACAAATAAACACCAACAGCAAAAGTTTGCCTTGCCACCGAAGGCCATTTTATCCGAGAACTACCTTGTAGTACTGAGGGACCATCAGATCATACCAAGTTAATGACTCGTACACCTAAGTTCTCAACCCCTTTGTTACAGGGGTTCGGAGTCCCAACAACCATCTTCAATTTAGGATTCCTCCATCAATCATGAGGAATTATATGAAATTTGGACTCCAAGTAACAGCTCTTATACCAACCAAGCACTTAGAAAAATGAAAAATAAATAAAAATAAAACCACTTTGGCTGTTGACCATCAAATACAGGGACCAAGAAACAACTTTCAAAATGCAAAACGCTTAATTTGGCCTCTTTATACATAGCTAAGGCTATTATTTTTTTAGAACACCAATTTCATATTTATATAGTTATTATTTTCTTAGTGTATTAATCTTGATAAAGAGAATAATCAGGATCATAAATCAACATCATGATTGTTTATGATGACAAGCCCATCTCAGCACTTTAATCCATCATCTACTGTATATTTGGTGAGTTTTCTGAAGGAAGGGGAAAAAACTGAAAAACGTGTTGTAGAAAGCTGGTGAACTGATAATATATATGCCAGCACTGAGATTTAAACTCCTCACTGAGAATTGGATTCAAGTACTTTATATCAAAACAAAAACCTTTTCAGCTGTGTTTTATCAGTGGATTTGTCTGAGATGTGATTCAGAAACTTTACCTGAAATTGCCAATTTTTTCATGACTGGTAACAGAATTGGTAAAATAATTTTGAAACTGTAATTTAACTAGTTTTATGTTCTGTGAAACTAGTTTGCCATTGTGTCTTAAGATTTGTTCATTCTATGGAACCTAAGTCCAACAGGGCATAAAGTGGACATGAAAAACATTTGGTCTGCTCACTCGGTATCACTCTCCAAAAAACATATCACAGCTTCTAAGTGAACCATTTTTCTGCTGTGTTTTCCATATTTAGATAAAACAGCCTTACTCTGGACAAATGCCTCAATCCTTCAGCGAATCATACAGGGTTTTGGTAATAATGCAAATATACTGTCAAACTACCTCGAGCAGGAATTATCTGGCTTCTTTAAATTGGCAGCAACATCTGTGTCATCTTTATGGTGGCAAAACAAAACTTCACTGTACCTGATATGTGGATTGAACAGATATGCAACTTACCGTGGACTGGACAATAAAGAATGACAACGACCAGAAGCATTTATTTTTCTGGATTTGTAGACCATCAAATCAATACCAATGGTGTTTGTAATCAGGGATAAATGATACTTAATTTTAGTTTACCTTATTTAAATTAAATCTGAGAATCATGGTACATACTGCATTTCTGTGGCCTATTAATGTCGTACTCAATCCGTTCAAGACACCTTTATTCCCAATTAATGCAGATAAACAGCTAATCCACAAGACTGACCTTATGCACTGAAGAGAGTTGGAGGTAATGTTGGGGCATGACTGTGAGTAGGTGGAATGATGTGTGAGCAGGCTGTATTCAATATAAAATACCAATGGATTAGGGGACTGATACATTGGTCCTCATCTCTCTGAAAATGCCAAAATGACACAGATAACCTGATTTGTTGCCTACATGTATGGAGAGGCCAGAATATGATGCACTGTTTTAATGTCATGAAGGTGTGCGGTTGAGTCTAATGTGTTTGAATGTATAGTTGTGCACATGTTCTGTAGTGGGTTGACATGCTACCTGTAGTTTTCTGTGCTCTCTTAGTACTTTACATTCACTTTACGATGTTCCCCCTTTTCTGACCAAATTGTCTATCTGTTTGTGTGCGTGTTTATCCTTTCTTGTATAGATTTAATGTCAGTCTGACACACTTGCCTCACCCAGCTGCACTCTGTCTCTTTAAGCCCCTAAAAGTAATGTATCCTGAATCGAAGACAAGCGACCGAAGCTGAAATACCAGAAGGTGCATGCAGGGTCTGCCCCTAAGTGGGATAGATAACCAGTTTAACTTGTATCTCTGTGTCCTCTGAGTAATTGATGCACGGCTTGTCTGCAACTGTAAAGGCCCGAGGGGTGGGGGGTGGTGGTGGTGGAGGGAACACCGTTACTACAGAAGAAGTAGAACCCTCCTCCTCAGATTTAGGTGTCTGTTGATGTTTTAATAAAGGAGTTACATGTGATTGTTCAAGACTGTTGCTCCTGAATCCGCATTAAAACAAATGGTCTGGGGGCAAAAGTGTAGTTTCATTAAAACCAGCGTCTGTCTCTCTATGCAGAAGTTACCCTGCATTTTAACACCTCCTGAATCTGCTGATCCAGATGTTTGTTTCTGTCTATTCTTGTATATTGTTAGACACACTATTATACTGAGTTGAAAGCAGAGACATAATGGTAACTTCTTTTTTGGTCTGAACACAATTCTGATACAACTTATGACAGACTAAATTCACTTTCAAGAGTGAAAAATGTTTTTTGTAAATAAATGTCTAACCCCTATACTCATGTACTTCTAAACTTCACAGACTCCATAAATTGATGCCCATCTCATAAATATTTGGTCACATGATCAATTTCTTTTACCATTTCCAAGCAACGGGGGGTGGCTCAACTTACCCCACTCTCCTCTATTTTTTTTAAATTAATTAATTAATTTATTTATTTATTTATTGGTCGTAATTTCTATATAGGTCCTTTAATTTGTATCATTTATCACTAAGCTTACAACAACAACTTAAGTCCCCCTCCACACATACACGCACACAATCGTGCGCACGCACACGAGGTGACTCATTACGTTACGACGGCCAGACGTGATGTACAGCCGACCACGACGAGCTCAGGAAACGAGATTTAGCGGTCTTTTAAAGTCACTGTGGAGATGTTGTATCAGTCGATGAAAATCGCCCACCAAGCCCGAGAGGCGGTAAGTTATTAAGGGGACGTTTTCTGTATATTTTGTCCGAAAAACTGAAAAAACCTTGCAACTTTATGCTGCTCACTATTGATGGTAGGCTACTTGGTAGTGGGACATGATACTTTTCATGCACTTCGCCAAATTAACTGTCGACTCACTTTTAGAGGTTTCCAGAACAATATCGTTGTAATCTATATTTATTTAATACAGCAAATCCTCGCAAACGCACAGGAGAAAGTTGGCTGTGAAGCTACTTCTTCATACGCCTGTTGCACAGTAGGCTACCAGCGTCCACTGGTTGCCTAGATACGGAAAACACAATGGCAGCGAGGGTACCATAATAACATGAAGCCATTTTCACCTACACTTAAACACACAGAAACATTTTTTTATCACATTGGGGCAACAGTTGTGTTTTTTTTATTTTTATTTTTATTATTATTATTATTATTATTATTATTATTATTATTATTATTATTATTTATATAACAACACAACAGAGTGACAACAACAACAAAAATAATAACAAAAATACTTTTGTGAGGGAGGGGAGGGGGAAAGAATATATATAATAGACAATAAAAAAATAGAAAAAAGTCTTTATTAGATTACATTGAAATATATAAATAATAAGACAACATTTGTGTTTATAAAAGTTCCAGTCTGTAAGTGTGAGTTGTGTTGCTGTCCACAGGATGAGCTAAGGACCGAGATGAGGAAGAAGAGCCTCCTCGTCCTCATATACCAACACCTGCTCGAGCAAGGGTCTGTATGAGGAACATGAAAGGGTCATGTGCAGTGACATGTCAGTTTTTCTCTGATGGTCGTCTCAAAAGGTTTGTGTGAGTTCTTTGTCGTGTGTCTGTCCTCCAGCTATATGACTGCAGCTCTGACCTTGGACCAAGAGACTAATGGAGGTGTCCAGAAGTTCGAGGTCTGTGACAACGTGGATTTGACTATGATCCTGACTGAGTACGAGAGCTATCACTATGTCAAATTCCAGAAATATCCAAAACTTACAAAAAGAAAAGCCGAGTCAGGTAAACAACCACACTGGTAATACACTTAGTACACAAGAAACATTTTCCCCAACAGCCATGAGATCAATGTATGTGTGCAGATCGGTCATATTAGGAAGCAAAAGTTTAAAAAGCACCTTAAAATCATGTCCTAACTCTTATATTGTCTCTAAAAATGTATTAATATATAAAATTTCCCTCATATTACACAAATCAAATGGAACTCCCTCTCATAAAATGAGCATAGCAACAAAACCCAGGTAGGCTTCTGTGTTTACACAATGCTCAGTTGGTATTAAGGGGCCCAAAGTCTGCCAAGAAAAAAAACCCACACTATTACACAACCACCAGCAGCCTTAACTGCTGATACAAAGCAGGATGGATCCATGCTTGTTGTGTTGTTTACAACTTGTGCAGGTAAACCGTATGTCTCAATTTTAGGCAATAATGTCACATGTTGTTTTTGTTGGTTAAGGTGAAAACAGCTCTGCAAAAGGTGGTGGAGTAAAGAGGTAAGTGTCCCCAACCCTTGTATTTAACTTTTTATTTTATTTTTAGAACTTGTCTACATATGCTGACAATACTAACAAATTGTTCATCAGGACTTCCTGTTCATCTGTAAAGCCTCTTCCAAGAATCAATCAGTCCCAGCGCCCGCTGTCTGGAAACAGCGTTAAGAAGACATCTGCCAATTCAAATACAAATGTATGGTAAACATACAACAACCAACAATATTAACAACAAGACAAATCCACTTATATCTGTGTCTGTTTTGTTTTTTTCAGGAGAATGGCTCTTCTCTTCCCACAGAGTTGCCAGAGTTTGGTCTACATGTTTCCGCCATTAAAAGTGGTCCGACTGGGGACATAGTCATGAGCAGAAAGGTACTGAAGTATTACTCTTGTTTACAAATATGACCCATTAAAGCTTAGTCTTTCACTTTCATACATTAAAATTTACCCAGTTTTAGTTACAAAAAATTAAAGTAAATACTGGAATGTTTTAGTGTAATCCATCATAAGTTAACTTGCTTTCATTGTTTGTCATAATTCTGAACTCACATGTACTTTTATTGACTTTGATTGACTCTTAAAATTCTGTTCAAGCCATAATGCACAGGAGAAAATGTCAAGACCCACATTTGTGCGAAAAACTAGGATTCACACTTACACCTTGTTGGCAATTTTGAGGCACCAACTGGCCTAACTCTAATGTCTTTGGAAAAAGCTCTTTACTTAAGAAAATAAAGAAACGCATACAGAAAACACACAGATCTATTCAAACCAGTACGAGACATCAATCTGTGCCCTACATTAAAAATTTAAAACAGGAATCAAGTCACCAGTTTTGTTGAATGTATTAAACTTTATACCTTTTGAAAACTGTAAATTCAAGAGCCAGATGACTGACGGGAAGGATTTGATGCATGACACTGTCAAAAGAGCCAGCTGTAACTCAGCTAACACGTAATTAAAACAAAAAAGAAAGAAATATTTTTGAAAAATCTTTGGACAAGTTGTCAAAAAACAAGCATGTGAATTTTTTTCTTTTTAATCTTTGTTCTAAAACACAAGAAAGACTGCAAATCAATTGTCCCACATTAATACTAATCAGTTTATTTAATGTTTTTCAGGAAAGGCTGCTGAAGCCCCTCAGTGGTTTTCCTGGAATGAGTGATGACATGAGAGAACTGGCTGTGATCATCAGCAGAGTAATTCATACACACACATCTATTAAGGAACATTTTCTCTCTGTTTTTTCTATCCTAAAGTAAGCCACGTAAAACTGAGGCATGATAATGTGCTCAAAAGATGTATATATAACGAAATATAACCACTAGAGTGCAATGGAGAGCTTTGTTGTAGATGAATTGATGTGTGGCAATCAAGAAGCTCAAGGCTAGCATCTGTTTTCCTTATCTGATGCTTCAACCTAAATGACATAAGTCTCGTCGTACAAGGATGTGTGTGACAGTTCTTAGCTGATATCTCTCACTCAGTGTTTATGTGTGTGTTTTCATGCCTAAAGGACATCTATTTGCACAGCCCCAATGTGCGCTGGGAGGACATCATCGGTTTGGAGGATGCAAAGCGATTAGTCAAGGAGGCTGTCGTCTATCCTATTAAGGTGCGGCCACCGCCTGGGTGTGCTGGTTATCCAGCTCTGTTCGCCTTTGTTCGATTCGGAATACATCTCCTTTAAAGGGCTTAAAGAGATGGAGGGTAGATGGGTCAGGTCAGTCTGTTAGGCTGACATTAAATCTATATCAGAGATAATATGGTAGCAAACACACACACACACATGGATTGACAGGCAGGGAAGCAGGGGCACACATACCCGTATATGCAGTATCATATAGAATTTTTGTACCTAGCTGCCTTCACACAATACAGTTGCGTACAGAAACTGCAAATTATTCTGGTACACAGACATCATTATAAGGGGTCACACTTCCGAACATCCTCTTAACGTTTACAGACAAAGATGAGGACTGATTTGTCTTTCCTCTGTTCTGCTCACTCCTTTTATTTATTCACGCCACCTTGTAACAATCTCCAACTTCATCCTGTTATGCATTCTCTGGGGTATAATGTCAGCTTGTGATAGGGACTACTTGTTTTCATAAGTTTAGGCTTATTTATGGTTTGTGGTATTTACTACTGACTATACACTTGATATTGATGCTATACACCATTCAAATCAGTTTAATTAGCAGACTGCCCAGCCTTCAGTCGGCCTTTAAAGTATGGTAATGCATGTTTTGTAGATGGCACCTTCTGCTGGCAGCTTTGTATTTTTCTCTGATTTTGAAGAATAATGGGTTTAAACGATGTTTGAATTGTAAATTTAAAAAGCTCTCTCCCCCTTTTTTAGTATCCCCAACTATGTACAGGCATCTTATCACCTTGGAAGAGTATGCTTCTTTATGGCCCCCCAGGTAAGCCAGCACTGTCAACCTTTGGGAAGTTGTCTGTTTAGAAAAGCGATGATACGAAAATTATGAGCCTACATGAAATGTACTCAAACATTCAAACAGGTACAGGAAAGACACTGCTGGCCAAGGCTGTGGCGACAGAGTGTAAGACAACCTTCTTCAACATTTCAGCCTCAAGTATTGTGAGCAAGTGGAGAGGGGACTCTGAAAAACTAGTTAGGGTATGGATTCTACACCAGATCCAGTTTATCAATTTTATAAATGCTGAGTTCTGTAAACTCTGATTTACTTTGTATATAATTTAGTTTTTTTAAATTATGACTTGCAGGTGCTGTTTGAGCTGGCTAGATACCACGCCCCATCCACGATTTTCCTGGATGACTTTGAGTCAGTGATGAGCCACAGAGGAGCCACCAACATGGGGTGAGATGAACCAAAAACTGCAGTGAACTGAAAGTCCCTCCTTGATATTGAAGCTGAAGGATTTTCTCCTCTGGTGCCTCTACTTGTTCACCCTTCTATCTGCTCAGCTGGTATCTGGGTGTAAATTGTATACTGGTTTATAATGTAAACAAAATTGTATCCTGATAAGACTCACCCCTAAACTGTTAAAGTTTCCCTGAGATGGGAAAATGGAGTCAAAGTTGTTGTGTTTGTGCTCCCAGTATTTTACATGTTGTGAAGATGATATAATCAATAAAAATAAAAACTGGGTCTTTACACCCTTCACATTCCCTGTGGCACTGCATGGCAGCATCTACATCTGACCAGACTTGAAGCAGTTTGAAGCATTTAGTCAATTCCCTCCTATCTAGATCTGTAATCTGTAATTACTCTGAGGTTTGTGTCCCTTTAGACAAAAGTGTCTTCCAAATGAAACTGGAACATTGCAATATTCATCTAAACTCCAGTTACATCCGCACAGTCTGCCCTTGAAAAGCTGAAATATCCTCCAGCATACTGCATAGATGGCTTCTTTTTGTTGGTGTCTCTCTTTAATGATTGATTGATCTTGATTTGTTTTCAGAGGAGAGCATGAGGGGAGCCGCAGGATGAAGGCTGAGCTTCTGGTTCAGATGGATGGACTCGCAAAATCTGACGACCTTGTGTTTCTATTGGCTGCCTCCAACTTACCGTGGTAACACTTCAGCACAGTGCACACCAAATTTCAAATGTGTTTTCTGTTTATCAAATTTATGAAAGCAAGCCAGAGTTTGAGTTTGCAAAAACACTGAAATAAATGGACAGACATGACAGCAAGGCACAAAAAAATATTTCATGTTGTCTCCTGATGACAAAGTTTTCTCTCCTTCCTCTTGCTTTGCTTAGTTCAAGTGAGGTTGCAGTATTGGATCACCTGATTTTATTGTTTTTTGTTTTTTTTTCCAAATTCAGGATATATTTGGACTGGATGAATCATAACTCATCATCTATCTGCTAAATTTTAACTGTTAACTGTCTCTGCTCTGTGACCAGGGAACTGGACCATGCAATGCTGAGGAGGTTAGAGAAAAGGATTCTGGTGGATCTTCCTTCCCCGACAGCTCGCCGAGCCATGATTTCTCATTGGCTGCCCCGTTTTAGTGCACCTGGTGGGGTGGAATTACGAACCGAGCTGGACTATGAAACTCTGGCAAAGGTCTGTCACAGAAAGATTTAGTACTTTGTGAGGTTAAAATCGCTAATATGAAGAAAAAAAAAACTATTTAAAAAATTGCTGTTTTGTTGCTGAGGAGACGCATTACAGTAAGACGTCAACTCAGTACACATCAACAAGGCTTTATCGACATAAGTGCTGTTTTCATGTGTTTAAGGAGATGGATGGTTACTCCGGATCTGATGTAAGACTGGTTTGTAAGGAGGCTGCAATGAGACCAGTACGCAAGATTTTCAACGCTCTCGAATCGCATCACACGGGTAGAACAAACTCCACACCCACACCACTAAAGCCATGTTTCCCTGTCCGGAGCCCTTAAGTAAAACTCCTCTGGGATTCTTCTTCTCAGGAGATCTTGACATGACGGCGATCAAGCTGGAAACTGTGACAACAGCTGACTTTCAGGAAGTCATCTCTCACACCAAACCTTCAGCTGGAAACCTGATGGACAGATTCACAGCTTGGGAGAGAGACTTCAAGTCTGTCTAAGGAACAGGGGATTTTAAATAATTCAATTTTTTTTTTCAGAATTTTCATATCAACAATACATAAAAGCAAACATCATTAAAAGGTGGTCTGGTCTAGGTAAGAAAATTAATAAGCCAAATTCAAATAAAGTAGAAATAATTTCCCTTAGACCTTAAGGCAAGCAATAAATTAGAGGCCACTATGTGTCCGTAAACAGTGTCATCATTTCCTTTTTAAGTTGGCACTACTAAATGGCATTCCCATAGGAAAAACTCTCAAAATGTCCATATACCACTGAGTTATGGTGGGAGGTTTCTCACTAATCCAATTAAATTTTATACAGTTTCTGGCCAAAAATAAGAGTTTATTAAGTAATTTTGATCTTCTCACATCCACAACTCCATTCATAGGTTGCAGCCCCAATAGAAACTGATTTTTCTGTTTACTGTATCAGATTGACATGCTGCTGGGATGGACTTTATTTCATTTATTTTTAAAAAAACTTAATTTATTTTAAGCGCTAGATCAAAAAAGTAACACTGCCTGCACATTTGTGAGTTTGGAATTAAGTTGTCAGTATAGTCTGTTTGTCATGTAACTTCCCATAAAAAAGCTGATATCAATTATAATGTAACTTGAAAAGTTCCTGGAAAATTACATGAAAACTTTGGTCTTTTGTTTAACTTATGGGAAAACATTGTGACGCAAAAGTATTTGTTAGGAGGGCAACAGAGGGCAGTTTCTTGTAATACATTCTTTATTTCATTTCTGTTGTTCTTTAGTGGAGTCACATTCACATGGACAGTTTGAATACATTTATTTATTTACATGACAGCTACATGACATTTTGGGCTTTTCCCAACAGTTATTATAGGAGGTTCATCAAGATGTGTTCGACTGCATCTGGAAAACTGTTGCATGTTAGGTGGGGAGGAGGGTTGATTTTGTTCTCATCTCCTTCTCTGTATTTACCTAAGAGATGACACAAGTAAGGAAGGCATAGTTATGAAAGAACAAGAATTAAACCAGGACTAGTTTTAACTGTAGCTAATCCTGTTAAGACCAAAGTGAAGAGAGAAACATGTTATAAAAAAAAAAAAAAAGATTGAGGGATGAGATGGAGTCAAATCACATTATTTGATGGCTGTGCAAAAGTAGGAGTCTGACGGATGTGTGAATGCTGAAGAGACAAAAGTAAACTGGAGGAAATTTCTATCCTACCTGTTCTCACCAGAATTCCCAACATGCCTACATTCTGGGCTCCACCCACATCATCTCTTGCATCCTATGGAAAAATACAGACAGCCTCAAGGCAACTAATAATTTTTATATTTGTTCATACTTTATTAAAATGTGAATGTGTAAAAACTGGGATTATCATTAATTACTCATTTTAAATCAGTATGTGCTCAAAAAACACTTTCTGATAATGGAGCATTTTGCACAATTTATACTTACATCCCCTATCATGACAGCTTCATCTGGTCCACATCCGACATCTGACAGAGCCTGTTGAAAGATAGAGGTCTCATTTTGATGTAAATTAACGTTCGTGACCTTTAAACTTCTTTAAACAACGCCACAAAAATGACACAGGAAAAAGGAGACACAAAAATGTCTCTAAAAGTGGACTGTACAGTTTGTCACCATGTGTTTATCTACTCTTAAGTGTCTCATTTGAAATTTGAAACATTATAAAACAAAATTTTCACCTGTGTGAAAAAAGTACTTTCTGGCTTTCCTACAACGGTAGCTTTACAGTCTGTGGCATATTCAAGTCCCGTTACGAAGGGCCCAGGACCAAGGGCCAAACCATCCGTACGCTTGTAGTACCGAGCCTTGTGGATGGCAATAAGAGGAGCTCCACTCAGTATCATTCTAGGGAACAGACACGCCAAACAAGAGGTCTAACAGACTGCAACAGAGGGTACAACTTCGGTTCACAGGTGATTTCAAGCTACCCTTAAAAATAAACATCATGTCAACTGCTAATAAAGACTTTAAAGGATCTGTAATTTACTAAATAATATGACCGAGACTCTTTACCTGAAGGCCTTGTTTAGGGTTTGGTAGTTGAAGTGATCAGGAGCCAGTCCAACAACAACAGCATTTGGCTCTGAAGTGTCAATACCTTGAGATGAAGAGACATGGCATATGTATCTACCTTTCTTTTAGCCAATCAAATAATCAAACAATTAATCACACGGCACCAGTTCTATAAAGTGTTACAAAAGAGCAGGTCTTTGAAGTTTCACTTTTTAAATTAAATTGGGGGAAAAATGTACTTTTTCAGGACCTTGTGTTTGAGCTGCACCTATATAAGATCAAGAGACCTGATTGCCTCATAAAATAAGAGTACAAATAAAACATGTAGAATGAAAAAGGAGGAATATGTCGTCTACAAAGAGTCAGCTAAGTTGTAACATCATGTTATGTAAGCAGCCTAGAAATGGAGAGCAAAACCCCAGCTGCCCCAAAGCAGACCTTCTGGGTCCATCACTTTGTTGGTCTTCAGCATACTTTGAGGAGAGTGTATGTCATTTGTTACCAATGCGACATTATACGAATAGTTAATTTAAAAGCTGTGCCATAAGGAACGACATGTGACTGAATTCTAACAGCAGTGAGCAAAAACAACGCTATCATCAGTCTCAAGTAGACACAAACACCCACAGCTCCTCACCACTGAAGTCTTCCAGCGCACTGTCCTCCACCAGCAGAAGTGGTCTGTGTTGTTTTTGTACTAGCAGACTCCTTGCTGCGCTGAGTGAAGTGAAGATCTCTTGTTCCTGCAGAGTGAGATTCAAGTAACATTAAACTAGTGCACTCCAGAAGTCAAAGCAAATACAGATCCTTTACTGTGTTAAGATGAATTTATCAAATCATATGGGGTGATCCTTCAACAGTTTTTTTTCTGACAGGAGTTTGACCAAATTTCCCTCACTCTTAAAGTGAACCCATTAGGTTGCAAACTTTTTCCTTATTATGCAGTTCATCTCCTGGGTCTTTGACATTACAATTGCACTGTATCAAATATACTGTTTTTGTTTTTTTCTACCTGAACATTGAAGTTGAGACGTTGCAGTCGATTCAGTAAGTTCTTCTTACTTTCTTTTGTTGTATTGGTCACAAACTTTACAGCTACTGCAGCCTTCCGTAACCTGAAACCAAAGCAAATTATCACACCATTAAAAACAGTAAAGCAGTGATTGATTTATGGTGTACATGGTATTATATTTCATTATACTTGCAATATTACACTATATGTCCAACTGCTCAAATTTTCTGGCCTGTACCTGCTTTGGGGACTGTTAACTTTCCCTACTTTGTATTCTGCTGATTTGAACAATGTATTATTAAAAAACATAACTGAGCTTCACCCAGACAAGAAAGGATACACCAAATATCAGGAGACATAGAAGTTCAGCTCATTTTAAAAGTAATAATTTAAATGACAGGGGCATTTGTGTCTTCATCTGCCTCGATGTTGGTCTAAGGTCTGAACATGAGCTGTTTTTCTACCTCTGTAGTGCATCCTGCGCCCCTGGCACTGCTGTGTCTTCAATATGAAGAGTTCCACTCAGGTCGATGAGCACAGCCTTCACAGCTTTTCTGCATGCCATGATGGAAACCTGCAACAAAGTGCTGAGAGGGGTGATGGCGTAGTTCACTGCAAAGCTTGCTCTGATTTGGATTTACGTTTCCTCTGGCACTCTAAAATCAGCTTAGGTCGCTGCAAATGAAGCTTTACACAGTTTAAATAAGCCTTTTCTTTTACTTTGATAATAATGACATGTCAGAGAGGATGCATTTATAATAATTCAGCAGTAAAACAGTCAATCAGATTACTCGGTTGTTCAAACCTGTATCAGGATGAACTAAGAGGATTATACTGTCTCAATAGTTCCTGCCTAAAATACAGATTTTGGGATCGAATTATGACCGTTTTATCTCCTATTATTTAGACACGCTTGGATTTTTGTCATGTAGTTATCAATGTGAGGGTAAAATTAATTCTGTTAATACCAACCCCCAAAGTGCTTGTTCACATTTACACACATGCACACACACATGCATGCATGCATACCCACGAACACACACACACACACGACTTTGAATGTGATTTGCATTGTTTCCTGAGCGTTTAAGGAATATTTCATAACATTTTCAACAGATGGCTTTGGACTCTATCAAAATGATGATCATTCTGATTAGCCACCCTTTGCTTTTTTGATAGCGCTGCAAACTTTTGCTGTTCTCTCAATGAGCTTCATGAGGTAGTCTCCTGAAATGTTTTTACTGTTGTGACTTCTGTCATCAAGAGCAAAGGGTGGCTATTTTAAAGAAACTAGAATATAAAACATGTTTTCAGTTATTTCACCCTTTTTTAAAAGTACCAAATTCCACATGTGTTCATTCATAGTTTTGATGCCTTCAGTGATAATCTACAATGTAAATAGTCATAAAAAAAAATAAAGAAAAGTCATTGAATGAGAAGGTGTGTCCAAACTTTTGGCCTGTACTGTATGACAATTGTGTTAGTGTTTACAATAGTTTACTTTCCCCCTTCAAAATAAATAATTAATCTGAAAAACATTTAAAAATCTAATAAAATTAATGTGATAGAGATGAACTTTCCTTCTTCATGGCAGAATCCTGTGATAACTACTGAGGACGCTGGTATTACTGTACATGTTCACTTAAATGTGTCGACTTTCTGCTTATTGACTGATGTCTGTCTGGTCCAAACAACTGTAAATGCATATAATGTGAATTACGTGCACTAGATATGTTAGAAATCCACTAAAAATGAATGTTAACCCTTACCACCAACTGCAGCCCCTCTAACTGCTTCCTGTTGATGTTTTCTTCTTCGTTGGTTTGAAGTGACTTTTCCTCTCACTGAGCTCAAGGTGGCCCCCTGCAGCTCAAACCGCCACAAGTTTTACCGTCTTCAATAAATTACTGTTTCTTTTTCCTGAATCACATTACTTATAGGTTACAAAATTGAAATTTCTTAATTCAACATTTCCTTTTGTTGCCTCAGTATGTTTTTCTCACAGTTATGATTTGTCCACTAATGTCATAAACACATATAAGAGGGTTATCCTTAATCACTTAATGACTCATTACAATAATCATAATAATAATAAAAACATACGCCCCATTCATCTTTGCACAAACATATGTAATGCATTAGTGGGTCTTTTCGGGCATTCAAATAGCTTTAATATGGTTGGAGGTATTATCAAAATGATTACAACCCTCTCTGGATGATGCCAGATAACACGAGACAAATCCTCTTTTCATACTCCTCTGCTGAACAACACTCAATGTCAAGGTTATTTTCTAGTTTTCCCTTTTTTTTCTACGTAAATAAATTCAGCTTAAAGTTGTAGAAAACGCGAGGTAGGAAAGGAGCTAATATTTCAACCCCTTTTCTTTGTTTGTTTTTCATTTATCAGTACAGTTATATTTTAATTGTATAGTTTCAGTTTTTCAACACCAAACTTTTCCTTCAGCTGTTTTTTTTTTTTTTGTTTAGGTTTTACACACCCCTTTAAATGTATTTATTTACTTCCCCCTTTATTGATCCATACAATTGTTGAGGCACACAAGTAACTTTTGATCACCATCTGGGAAAAACTGAAAAACATCATATTAACAGCGGGCATACTATCTGCATTTCTTATTATGGATGGAGTATAATATTTGTTGTGAATCCTGTGTGTATCATTTTAAGAGAACTTAGTGGCATTCAGGTACATCAGGTACTGAAAACATATCTTTTTAGTCGTGCTTTTAACTAAATTTTATATCATTAACTCTGTTTAAGTGTTTTAGCATTTCTTTTCTAGTTTTAATCACAAGATTGTCTTTTATTGAGCTATTGTGGTGTGCTTATCTTAGTATCTTTTACTGTTGTTTGTATTTCATTTTATGTATTATTTCTTAAATTCCAGTCTTTGTTTCTTTGTTTTTAGATTTTAACCTAAACCTCCAGTGTCTCCTTATCTTAAGTTTTAAAATGACGTTTCCTAAGTGGGCACATTACTGTTTCCACGAAATCAAGCTTTTTTCAAGTTTATGCATTTTAATACTGTTTTTGTTGCAATTAGATCGTGAGGTGGGAATGAGGGGTTGGGCTGGGGTTGATTTGGGTATTCTTTTCATCTTGGGTAGGGGTAAATTTGGGTAGTCTTTGTTTCTTTTATTCCTTTTTCTGTGTGAAGCACTTTGTGTAAGTGGAATAGCTTGAACTGAAGAGGAGATTAAAATTGGTCATTTTACTTCCTGACTGAAAATAGCAGAAACAAACCAGACAAATTTGTTTTTTTCCCCCTTTTGTTTAAAACCAAAAAACCTCACATCCTGACCTGTGAACTGCAAATAAATAACCATGTAGTCGCCTATGACCGCTTACAAATTTAATTCTAAACCCACAGCTAAACTCTTACTAATCACAGACTAAAGTAGCTTTAGTGGCTAAATCTCTCTGATAAACATATGCTTCTAATTCCAGGAGATCCGTTTCCACGTATTTAGAGTCCTGAGGACAGGAGGGCGAGCAAAAAAATATTTTTGGAGGTTAGCTCGGAAATAGATGGTGATATTTCAGCACACTCTTGGATTACTAATGGAATGAAGCAGAAAAAAATAGAAACAAACGTAGAAAGGTAAGCGAAATACAGAGAAGAAGCAAAGAAATACACACTACATGGATGAGAAAAATACAAATGTCTCCAACCACAGCTCTGGAGTTGGTAACTTTTTACTAGACTACAGCAATAGCCATATGTTTATTGATTGATCAGAAGTGATGGAGGTTTGACTGTTTATGCAAAGGCCACTGACTTACCTGTTTGACATCAATTCTTTTTAAAATCTTTATTCTGATTTGTTCCTCAAGTTTTACACAGTTAGAAATGAACAAAATCTCTTTTAAAGTACTTTATCTCCAGTCACAAAGGATTTAATTTAAGGACAGATGTCTTCATTTCAAGGCATCTGTACTGAAGCTTCTATCCGGTATCAAGGCAAACTTGATACCTTTTTTATAACCATTTACAGACAAATGCATAATGGGGAATTTTACACTGATAGGGAGAAATAGCAGTAAATAAAAACCATGCATCCATTGTGATGATTTTTCAAACAAACAGGTTCCTCGTTTTTGTAAAATATGGTCGAAGTATCAAAGCTGTTATAATGCACACATTTCATAAGTTATCATTTTGGTGTTACTCGGGCAAGCTATGTTAAAAGGTGGTTAAAATGACATCAAATGTAATCTCCCCAGAAAGCTATTCTAGTGCAGTATAAGGACAACTATGTATTATAATGACATATGATTACAGTACCCTCAATGATGAGGGAACACCATGTAAACGTCAGTCTAGCAACCTTTGCCGACGCCTTAAACTGCCAACAGATGCAGTAGATTAATAGAAAATTCATGGTGGGTAATAGACTTTGTACTTTTTATTTCATCAGAGTATCCATTTCAACTTCCATTTTGGGTTTCCTATACCTGGATTATCTATGTGTACAGATCCTGCATGATCAGGCTACAGCCACACAACTCCACAGCCTATCCACGGAAGCCCAACACTGCCAGAACTCACCAGTTTTCAGTCTCACTCAGAACCATTTGCATCATCTTCATGTTTTCCAGTCTAGTTCTGGATCCTTTAAAATCCCAACCCTCAACAGGTTTCAATTCTTATGTTTGTGTCTTTAAAGAAACAGGCCTGAACATGGTTGTTGTAGACTTTTAATGTACCATAAATAGTAGAGAAACTACAAGAACATATAATAATACATCTGCATGAACAGTTTCTTCTAATAAATTTGTCTTAGAAAATGACAACTTTTACCAATTAGTCATGATCCATGGGGAGATGAATGAGATATCATTTAATTCTTTGTGGCACACCTGATCCCTCAGATATCAACCTCATCATCGTTATCATGCCAGTTGTATTTTGCTTCAACATTATAATAAATAATGTATTTCACAAACAGGGTCTGAAGCCCTGATCCTTTAATTATCAAACAAACAAACAAGCAAACAAACAAACAAACACATATAGATAATCTGATTGTTAACTTTTCACATAGAATATTCTATACAGACAGATTATAAATAATTTACAAGTAGGTTTGCAACAAAGTCCACAATTTCTGTCTCAGACACTTGGGGTTGCAAACAAATGAACAAACTATTGGTTTGTTTACCATCTACCAATGTCCAAAACACACCAAGCTGGTGGCATTTCTACCCTTCTTCTGGGTAGATGTGATGGTGATTTTAAAGAAATGTAACAGCGACATTTCCACTGACCACAATACTGTATGTGCATTTTTCTTTTTTAATTCAGATTCTTCCTTGTAATGAACCTTTGGGTAACTATTCTGACAGTGTTTAGACAGAATAAAGCCTGACACTCTCACATTGTTTCAAATACTGGTCTGATTTTGGGGTCCAATCCAAAGAGCTTTTCATCTGGCATTATCCAGGCAAGGACATCTAGCAGACCCAGCCTTGGTGCTTAAACTCAACACCAACAATGGATCCCTATTTTAAGATCACTGATCATTTGGTCAGGAAGCATTAACAGGTCCAAATTACTTGGTAAAACCACAGTGAGACTGGTTTTTGACAAGAACAGAAACTGTCGAGTGAAGTTCCTCATGCACAATTTGGTGTATGTATACACTACCCAGCAGCTGTCAGGTTCTTGGATTTCTATGAGTATCCGCTTCCTCCTCATCTTTGATGGGTTTGTACATTTTTTGAGGAAGACTACCACTGCTCCCCTGGTGGACAAACTCAAAAAAATAGAAAAAAATAGCGAGGTTGTATCTGCTTGCTTTAATCCTAGTTGGGATGAGCTTTGAGTTTAACAGAAGGGGCAACAATGAAGTTTTCCCAATGAGAGATGGGTATGAAACTTCTATTAGAGCCTCAGAGGTCCAAAGTGGTCCGAATGTGTCCTTCCCAGACAGTAAGTGTCTTTGACTTAGGGGCTTTAATAAAGGTTGTGTTCCAGGAAAAGTTGGATCAATACTGAATAAGGACATATTCAAGATCATGTCAATATTTTCTATCAGTTCCCTCCAGTCTTTTTTGAACAATAATAATAATAACATCAATTAATATTATTATTATTGTTATCATTTGGTAATTCACAGAAATCCAGGAGGTTTCTACTTCTCAAACGGGACACAGCTGACTCCACCTGTAAGGACAATAAAAAGACAAGACAATAACATTTAGGTCTTTTTTTGTTGTTGTTGTTGTTTTTATACTTAAAAACCGTTTCAGCGGGTAATTCTTTGTGATCAACATGATTTTGTTTATAACTAGTTTGGATCAAACAACGAGATGAGAAACCTGGTTAAAGGATGATATCACATATCTTTACCCTATATCTCAGTATAATTCTATCCATTCATGCAGAAAAAACAAGGTCAGAGGAGGAGTTTCCTCATATGTGCTCAAAGACTACAACTTTACCACGAGAAAAGAGATTCCAAAACCACGAGAAAATATTCGAGTGGAATTTGAGTTTATCGAAATCTCTTCTTGTTGTCCCTTTCATGGGAAAAATATCATAATTGGGTCTAATATTTAGAGGACTGAAACTATGGAATAATCTGGATGCATCTCTAAAATCAATATTATCCTTCAAATCCTTTAAAATATCATTGAAATCTCATCTAATCATTTTTTGTTATGATCATGTTTCTTTGCTTTTTATGTATACTTATATTGTCTCCATCTCTGTGTATTATCTCTATATTGCCCATGTTCTATTTATGACAGTTTGTATATGTTTTGACCTTTCCCTACTCGTATATTTATAACCTTTCCATGTCCTAGTTACTTTGTTGTTTGCACCGTATGCCTTCACTGCCCTGACAGGAGTGGAACTCTGTATAAGCCTATCGGCTTCGTTCCCTCCTTACACTGTTTCTAATCTGTGCTAAATAAATGAATAGAAATAGAAATAGAAATGAGATGTTGTTAAACTTCATAATTTCCTTTGAAAAGCAGCATGATTTAAGAAATATCCGACACTTACCTCTGTTCACTTGTTCAGATGAGAGTTGATCTTTTCTTTTCTGATGAGGTTTGCGTAGGGAATCTGAAATTTAAAAATACAGTAAAATACACTCAGTGTTAGACTAAATTTACAAAGACATGATGTAGACAATAATATGAACATTATACCATTTCTATAATACTAGACTGGCTGAGGTGTCACCATGCAAAACGACTCCTCACTCTGAATACGAATCAATGTATTACATATGGGGTTATACAATTGTTTTGTCTAAAAAGACAACTTAAAAAACAGGATCCTGTTTTCATAGAGGAAATGTACCTGGAAAATCAGACTCTTCAATTATACTTGATACTGAAATAGAAATCAGGACCTTGACCTATCAGATTTAGTTCAATTTACGAATGAGACGACAATATAAATCTTAAATTTACGTTGATGTTGTAACTCTTAGTCATATCCATCTGTTGGATTCAGCCACAGTTTCCAGGTTGGCATTTTTATACACTTTATTCTGTCCTGGAGTGCTCATAAATGAGTCTGATTACCCGCTCCGTCATCCACTTTTGTGATAGCATGAGTACAGCATGCTGTGTGTGATGGGTGTGTGAGCGGTCTGAGATTTTAGACATATAAAAATGTGAAGTTGTCTATAGAAAGCAAAGATGAACACCTTCTGTCAGCCTGTCTGCCGACTGCTGGGGTGATTGATGTTGACAGAAACCCACAGACAGCAGCAGAGGAACCGCTCAGCCATAAAAAACAAACTGTCTTTGACTAACTGACTCGGCCTTTTGATGGTCATACAAGCAACACCAGGTGATGCCACTATTGAAGTGATGTATTTTAGTTTCAAGAAGTCTGTATTTACAGCTACCCCTGCACATTCACATATCTATAATGTAATTTCAGCTATGAATGTTTTATTTTGTGTTTTGGATTCTCCTCATACAGTGCTCGACAGTAAGTTTTGATCATATCCAAAACCACTGTCATGATTATTTTTAAGCCAAAAGATTTCCTGCATCCCAAAGTGTATGATTTATTCTTTGTGAAGCATTTATTGGTTATCTTACCATCTGTAACTGTTGGACCATTTCTTCTCTGTAGGCAAGCTCTCGTTTCATCTGGTCTTGGAAGTTATCTGGAATAGTGCAAAATCAATTATTTACCCAAAATCTGAAAGACAGAGACTCAAAGTATAAAAAAAAGGGGGAGTTGAGGTGAAAATGTGACTTACGGAAAACTGGGAATGGCGATGTTCCCTTCAGAGCGTGAAACTCTTGCTCGAGTCTCCTCCTGAAGTCAATCTGCTCCAGTAGGACCTTCTGGAGTTCCTCTGCAGGAGTGGAAAGAAGAAGAAAAAAGTCAGAGGAACAATAATTTATCCAGAAGAAATATTTGCAGGACTTGGATTTCTCCCGTGTAGTCAGTGTCGGAGTGGGAAAAGCTTAGAGTAGAGAGTTTTCATACCTTTCTCCATGCTTTCAACGTCTTTCTTTAGTTGAACAGGGGAGGAAGCACCGTGGTTTCGATCCCCTAAAACATAAAGAGATTTACTGCATTTCACGTCAGACATATGGTGACATTTGGCACAAAGAACAGATTAGAATCATTTTACTTTTCTCCACCCTCAGACAGCATGTTTATTGATACATAATCACGCTTTTGTGCATCAATAGTTAAACCCTTCACCATCGCCTTTTAGTCTCTTTGGAGTCCTGCTATTAAATCTTTGGCCTATAGGTGTCAGTATGTGCTTGTTGGAAGAATGTGTGAGCTCTGCAGCTGGAGATCTTTGTTGCACTATGTCTCTCTGATATGATAAGTCCTGTTTTGATTTCATATTGTATCACTTCCATTCAAGATTAAACAAAGAAAAAACTATTTCAATTCAGAAATTTTAATAAGAACTTATATCACTTGAAAACTGAAGCTTTTCTGAAATGTTGAAATTAAATACAATAATTTGATTGTATTTTTAGGACACCAAAAAACTTATATTAGCAAAGTTTCTTTTTTTTTTTTTTAATGTGAATTATTTGGAGGATGTTAGTGGTATTAAAACACTGTGAGGACAGCAGGCTCTTCGGTGAACAGCCTTTAATATGATGTGTACTCTGTGTGCACTGTGTTAATAGTTAAAGCAGCCTACTAATTGTTTTTAACCTTGTTATCTTCTACGACTTTGTTCCAGCCAACGACATAATTCTGTTTTAAATTAAGCGGTACGTTAGCTTCTGCGTCGTTCTTCTCGTATGACTTTGTGCACGACGGCTTGAATTGAGACAGGGCAGCAGTTTACTCCTTAATTGAACAATCGAGTATATTTGATAGGTATTCTCTCTCAGTCATTTCATATCCTGCCTTCTTGAGTATCCCTATATGCTTCTCCCTGTCTCATGTAGAGCACATAATGCTCTATCCCTATCTTCCTCCTCTACTCACTCCTTTCCTTCCCTCTCTATGTCTCATTTGACAAGCAAATTCGCAGACAGTGCCTGAGGATAACAACCTCGTTTGACAGTCAATTAACCGTGAATAGTCAAAGCCAAGGCGGTTTGCATTACATAAATGGAAAATTAGATTATTTTTTCTCCCTAGAAACAGAAGGAGAGTTTAAAGACAGTGGAGGGGGGCTGGTGGGACTCAGAGGAATCAGGCCTTCTAATCACGTAGAGCTTCCCACCGCCCAGGGAGACGTTTGGCAATCAGGGGAAAGGTGGTCTCATTTAATTTGTTTCGTGTAATTTTTCGAAATACATTATACATTATGCACAGGGATCATTACAGTGCGTGTGTGTAGGGGTTGAGGGAGAGGGGGGCTTGATAAAAATGTTGGCACAGATGTCATAAAGCACTTTTAATGTCTTCCTGACAGATATAAAAAGGCAATAAGCTGTGATCTTTTCCAAACAGGAAAGGCTTTTTTTGCTCTGAGAAAGAAAAAAAAAGGCAATTATGTTGGTGGCGATATGGGTCTAGGATGGAGATTGCCAGCATGGCTGCTTATATCTGAGCTGATGTTTTCTTGTTGAACTATAACGGCCCCCCTAAGAGTAACATTCTTGGCGACACCGCTGAAGAAAGCAGATGTGGCGGAGTTGTTGTTGTGGAAGCAGCTTTGTGCTGCTGTCTCACATCTCTGTGTGTCATATGACCCTCTCGCCTCACTGTTTGAAAGAAGATTAGGGGGGAATGTAGACTCGAGAGTTTCCCCCTGACTGCTTTTACCTTTTCTGAATCTCTTTTGCGTTATGAGAAGTTATCAGCTTTGTTTGTTACATCTGTGGCAACTTTTTTACAAGGCGTAAGTCTGTTTGGCTGAACTGTCTCTTTCGACGCTGTTATATAAAACACATCTACGTCAAATAGGTTTGGATTTGACTTCCAACGTTAAATGTAATGTCACACTAGAATAAATCATATTCATGCTCTTTGTATCCTAAAATTAACAAGCTTTTTATTGAAAGTGTTGGTTTTTTATCATGATTTCTGATTCATACCGTGTTCATTATTCATTATTTAGAGAAATCCAAGTTTCATTTCGACATTCTGATGATACTCCTCTGGAAAATATCTTAGCAGCTCTTTTAAAATTCTGCTTAAAATTCATGGATCCAATTGTTCTTTACCATCCCTAAACCACATCATAAGAAACATAAGTGTGTGTGTGTGTGTGTGTGTGTTTTATACCTGCTGTTTCCCTCCAGTAGTCCGAAGCCAACGTCTCACCCTCTTGTACAAAAAAACTGTTTTGCTCTTTGTTTTCATCTGACAAGACAAACGAACAAAGAAACAAACGAGAGAGTTTCAGTTATGTTGATCCGGATATTCGTACAGACAAAGGTGCGTGTCTGTTATGTGCACGTGTATCCACGGGCACGGCATCACAAAACACACATGTGGCATTTTCATAAGCGGTAATCAGAGTGTTAGGTGAGACGAGCAAACGACACACCGTAGGAAAAGCCTCGCAGGGACATAAAGGCTCAATAAAACCCGTTAAAAAAGGGGCTGAAAATACAAAAATACAACTAACTCAGAGGTTTCATACGACAGACTGTGAAAATATATTCAACCGTAAAAAAAAAAAACTAATAAAGAAAAAAAGATAGTGAAGTATTTACAGTGTCATCTCAAGCCAACCAAGTAAACACTTTGCTCACCAGAAAGGCTGGAGTTGTCTTTGGTGATGTACACAGGAAGTCCTTCATCTCTTTTTTTGGGAACCTGGAAACATCGTAAAGTTGGTGAGACTTTCCTTTTCATATCAGACATTGTGCAGTTTTAATATCACAGGGCAGACAAATCAAAAAAGCTACAGTAAAGGCTGTAATTTCAACTCACTCATGCTCCAGAGTGTCTATCTGTATTTTAAGAAGCTGCAGCATTTTGAGTATTTGTGTGATTTTATTTTCTGCTCTCTTTCCAAAGATAATCTTTTTCAATAAATACATTTCACCGTTTTGCAAATGCAGTCCGATGCTCTTCTTTTTACCAGCCACGTCATTTGATATGAAATCATTTCAAATCTGTACAAAAGCTTTTTTTTCATGTCTATCTGTCTCTGGATTCACATGGTCAGTTCAAGGTGGGACGTCTGTTCTCTTCGAATGTCTCATCTTGATTGTAAATGTATAAGTTGTGACAGAAGAGGGTTAAAAAAAAAACTAAGAATTTGATTAAAATAGAATTAAACCTGTGTGTGTGTTCACAAAATTAAATAAAACAATAAAAATTAAATAGTAAATATGACACAATCACATAGAGGACAAATGTTTTATGGCTTGTCTTTTCTGGATTGTTGTGGCGCTTCATCGTTTTATTCATATATATGTTTTAAACTGTTGTGTTGTGTATTATTTAAAAAAGCAATTAAAACTCAAGCTTAACACGAAGGGTCGATGAAATAAAAATGAAACCTGGGAGAACTTCAAAACTATTGTACAAACTTTGTAGGAGCAGGACACGAGCAAGATGGCAGAACTACACTGTCTGGGTGTGCATGTTTGAGTGTGTGTGTGTGTGTGTGTGTGTTTTAATCTCTCGTTGCTTGTTTACACCTCATGGTATGACATCATGGTAGATTTAATGTCAATGTTCAAAGGTGTAGAGGTGTTAGAGTGTGTTTACGACGCTGCAGCAGATGCAACATGAAAAGGACTAGTAACATGTATCCTGCATATTAATAGATAATGAAATGTATTCTGATTCAAATCCCTCCTCTACTGTTTTCGATGCCTGGATAATGTAGGAGCAGGCAGGTTAAAGATTAGAGTTGCCCTCACAAGCTGGGTGACAGGGGTGAACAAACCCACCATGGCCATTTAAGCGTCAACACCTGGGCTTATTAGCAAAGATCACAGTGAGGTGACTCTTTCACTTCCTACGGGGAGATACCAGCCTAACAATCTGCTAATGCAGATCACATCACTGCCTAACTGCAACACCATTTAAATAATAATTAGCCAAAGTAGCCTGAGGGGATATTTACACTTTTGTAAGCTGGGTCCTCTCTGTGAGGAGGGGTAGAGCCGGAGAGAGGAAGACCAGCAGGAGGAGAGGCAGGCAGGCTGAAGGACTCTTGCTGGACGGGGTCCAAGGAGGAGGTAGGGGAGTTACTGGGATAAACAGCCCCACTCCCCCGCTCCTTACCCCTCTCCTCTACGGGATTGTCACTCACTACAGGGAGGAACAGGTTGGTTTGAGTTTTTGGTGGCTTGTTTGTGAAGCCCTCTTCCTCAGCCATGTCCTCTTGCTTTGACGACTCAACATCCACCTCCCCTTCCTCCTCACTCTCCACTCCCTCTGCCTCTCCATCGATCCCGCTTTCACTGCCGTAACTGCCGCTGCTGCTGGGTGACAGCTGTTGGTGGCGATCTGTACTGGTGACCACGACCCCAAAGTCATCGTCTGCTGTCCCAGTGACTCCTACGCCGTTTCCATGGAGCTTAGCGATGCTTTCAGCATCCTTAATGACAGGACGGAAGGCTGAGCCGTAGCTGGACTTTCTGGACTGGAGGGTTGGTGTGTCCAGAAGTTTTAGCCAGCCTTCCGACGACGCAGGGCGGAGGTCAGGAGTCACTGTCGTGCACTCGGGGTCAAACAGCCCAGATCTGGGTGTTGAAGTCTCGCTGCTGGGGGCTATGGTCGTGCTGATGCTGTTTCCATTGCCAGCTCCTGGCTGGTTCGGGTCTGACAGATCCAAAAAGGCCTGCCTCAGAGAGGAGCTGTCTGCCAGGGAGGAGAGAGCACTGGGCTGAGGCTGGAGGTAGGTGGGAACAGGGATTCCTCCTGCAGCTCTTGGTGGCCAAAACATGCAGAAAGGAGGATAAAACGTGTCTTTGCGGCCAGGCCATAAAAGACTTGATAGTCCTGCTCCTTTCTGCCCTCCTGAAACATCACTGTCATCTTTTTTCTGCTGGCACAGGCCAAACGCCGGGAAGGGGTAGGGTGAGGGAAAGAGCGACGTCGGAGGGAACTTCTGCAACATACTGAAGCTTTTGCTCGGGACGGGGATGACGGGGTAACTTCGTGGGGTCTTGCGAGGGGAAAGGCTGCCTACATCCAGATCATCGTCCTCTTCGTAGCGGCCTCTTTTCTGGGCGCCTAAATCAGGTCCTATCATGTGTGGCACCACTGAGCCTGGAAGAGTCTTCATGGGACCCATGGAGTGACAGTGTGCCGAGGAGGGCAGCGTTCTCTTCCGACTGCCTCCGTTAAACATCGCTTTGACATCCTCCCACGCGTAAACTAAGTCATCAGGTGGGTGTTTGTCGCTCAGCTTAAGGTGTCGTCGCCAGGAGTTAAAGTTGGCAGCGTCTGGCTGAGTGTACTTTGCATCTGGTGTCCGGTGAGAATGGAAAATGAACTTATTTGGGGAAAAGTACATGTTGCAGAAGGAGCACTTGATGCATTTGGCCCTGGAGCTGTTATAGCGGGCTGGGATGAAGTTGCCACGGCAACCCCAGGCGCACTCATGGGTCACATCAAAGGCAAAGTTGTCAGGCAGTTTGGGCGGCGCGTTCTCTCCCAGGAAGGACTTGCAGAGGCGTTCAGCCTCTCGCTTGGTGATCATACCGCAGCGACGTGATGAGATGGGCATGGCACCAGCTCGACGGAGAATCTCCAACTGAACCGGAGTGCACTGGACGCATGTTATACCCAGAGCCACACGGCGATTATGAATCTCATTGTAACTGTAGTTCTTGAGTAGTGTGTTTGAAATCTGCGCCAGGCAAAGTCTCTCATTGTTGTCGATGACCAGTGATACGATAGGAACGCCGTACAGGATGACCTGGCCGACCTGGTTTGGTTTGAGGGGCGAGGTGGAAGAGGACGGAGAGGTCGAAGATAAGGAAGAGGCTGAAGAGTGGATATGTGCAGGTCGAGGTGGAGTCAGGGGTCCCTGCTGGAAGGGGCCTGTTGAGCTCGTCATTATGATGTCATTAGAGCTTGAAAGGTGGGTCTTGTCCATACTTGGAGGACAAGTGTTTGTAGAGCGTCCTGCAGAGAAGAAAAAGAGAGAACCATCCACATGTGTGTTGACTTCTTGAATTCACACAAACATTCCCTGTATGTTATTCACTCATAATATAAAACCAAACTGACATAGTCTGAGCCTTTCTGATGTGGGAACTTGTAGAATTCTTGTCTTGTAAATATAGAACCTTCTTTCTTACGACTATTTGTACTTTTACCACCTTATTTTTACTTCGCTATTGCATTAGAAGAAGAGAAGCTCTCCAATCTCGTTGTACTTTTAGTATGATGACAATAAAGGATATTCTAATTCTGATTCTGGATAATGGTGCATGGACATTATAAAGCAAATAGTGCAAATGGAGGAATGTAATAATTTTGCACAATTAATCAAACATATTTTCTGTTTTGGAGAGAAATATTAAATTCAAAACTGAGCATCACTTAAAGGTTTCCCTGTGCTCTTACTGACTTCTCTTGTCCTCTTTCAAAATTACTGAGACATAAAAAACAAATCAAATTGAAGATATAATTCATTATTATTGCTGCTTTCTCACATTTACACTGAAAAAAACAAAAAATACAAAAAAACAATATTATCTTTTTTTTTTCATGGTAAGCAGTATTAGTGCTGGAATTGACTGAAGTTTGTTAATCCTTAATTTAGGTCCACTGAATTTCCACCAAAACTGAAATGATGGAAAACAGGGTTTCCACACCAGCTTAAATAAAATCTCTAATTTATTTTTAAAATTCTTAAATTATGTAGAGATATATTTAAGAAAACTTTAGTCATGAAAATTCTACAAAAATAAATGAGAGGAGAAACCACAGCTGGAATTGGGACTGACTTGCTGAAACCATGTGTTGCTGTAATTCAACAAATGACACTTTAACGTCCAAAACTCAAAAAAAGTCGATGTATTTTATCACTCTTAAAGAAGTCCTATTTTAGCCCACTGTACATATTAAATAAAAAGCATATCTTGTTGTTTAAATACCGTCATAATTCAAAGTGATTTAATTTTGTCACACAGAGTAAATCTCAAAGAAAACACTGTAATTATACAGCATACTGAAGAAGAGCGTGTTGGCTCGCTGTAAGAGCCGGGCGCACATTTAAAATGAACCAGTGTTTTTTTTTCTTAGCGGTGTTTGGAGATGGGAGCAAAGATGAACTTTTACCAAACAAGTCGAGGGCTGCGGGAATAAAATAATTAAACAAATAAATAAATAGGTCAGTGTAGTGTTTGAGGCTTTAGTTGAAAGCTGGAGTTGAAAATGAGAGTTGAGGCCCAAGGAAGAGCGCGCATGATGACAGCTGACATGATTTATTTTTATCAGGCAACAAACTAATAATATTAATTATCATTATTATTATATGGTTGTTATTATTATAATATATTAATAACTGTAAAAATAGACTAATAAGTACTAAAATAAATGATAGGCATAATGAAACGAAATGTGAAACTTGGGCTGTAAAACACAAAACCTCTGCAGCTTTTTTGAACATCACATTTTCTCATTTTCTCAAACTTTACAGCAGAAAGTGGATCAGTCCTTACCTTGTACTCCCGAGGATAATCCCAAATACGGTAAAAGCGTCGAAGATATCCTCCACGAGAAAATATATCGATTGGTTTGATTAAAACCCTTTACATAAGTCTTTTTTTAACACATAAACTATCTAGTTTTCTGAAATCTACTGGAGTGAAGACGGGCTTTAATTTTTCAGCTGTGGATCGAGCTGCTTTTTAAGATGTGAGTAAACTGTGAGGCTGACGCGCCGGTTTTATTCGCTATTCAGAGACAGCACGCGCCATCCTAATCTCTCTCTCTCTCTCTCTCCCTCTCTCTCTCTGATTGGCGTGCGCCGCGAGCTCAGCCCACCAGTCATGGAGCGCGCACAATGAGACCACAGGCCTATACAGACTTTACGCACAGTCCTACACCCTTCTTAATTCCTCCTCCGGTCCTGGTCCACCCTCGGTGTCTCCTTCGTCCAAAATGCACAAGCAGATGTCATCTTAGGAAACTGCCAATCAGATGATGTTGGAGAAGTCAAAGAGCCTGCGTGGACGGACGGACGGGAGGGTTCGTACGAGAGTGGATTGGGCAACAGGCACACACCATTTGCGCTCCGAAGTTTCCGAGGATGGAAAGCGTAATAGTCCGTAACACTGATGACAAAGTAGGCCCAGCAGGTGGCTTTAAGGGGGTGTCGGGATGGATGTGGAAGGGTGTTTGACGATAAGTTAGACAGACTTTAATAATAAAATCAAACACAAACGGTGGGTTTTTTTTGGAGTAAACGTGATTTTTAGCAGGTGATCGTCAACGCTGTGGACAGATCTCGGGATGAACCTCTAGGCCAGGGGTGGGCAATCACGCACCAAAACTCCACCAGGTGATTTCAGAGAGCAGGGAGTCATCAGTGAAATCACCTGGTGGAGTTTTGGCTTGGAAAGAAAACCTGCAGCCTCTCGGCCCTCCATGGCACATGATTGCCCACCCCTGCGCTAAAATATGAAAGATGAAAAAGCTAACCTGAACAGTGGCGTATTTACAGTCATAAATGTCCCGAGACGAAAAATCTCTATGAATCAACTCTGCAAGGGGAGGGACAAATGTGTCATTTGATTAATCTAAGTTATCATTTTAATACATTTGATTGTTTTTTTTATGATGATTAATAACTGTAAAGTTAGTGGCCCATACAATACTTTTTAAAGTTTAAAAAATAGTCCAATTTAAAGCGTTTTTATTTCAATTTGTTTAACCTACAGACTGAGAAAGAGCAAAGTTTGCAGAGCATACAGTGAAAATCACAGAAATACAACAACCTAAGGAAAATATTCAATCTCCCGTGCCTATCTAATAAAAAACATAATTTTTTTTTAATTGCATCTTGTTAAATATGACAAGGTCACTTTTGGGCTCAGTCTTAAATCTGCGCGTCCGTGCGCTTTATGGAAAGAAGAAGAGAGGGAATGAGGAGCCCCATCTGCTCCTTTTCAAAGCAATTTAGTTTGGAAATGGTGGTGGGGTTGGGGGGTTGGGGTTGAGGTGGGGTGGGGGGCGCAGGTATTTAAGCAGCGACGTCACAATAGAGAAATGACAGGACAGGATAAAAAAAACTACACGGACCAGAGAGAGTGGGTATAAATGACAATTACAAATATATGCTTTATCGGTTAATCGTTAAGAATTCACTAATTTTCACATGAATGAATTATCGATTAAATCAACTGAAGTCATTGTTACACTGATGTCTCAAAATATATCTCCTTACAGACCACATGTCCTCAATAAGACATCTTTGCCAAGTTTACCCAAAATGTGGCACGTCTAAGTGTCCACAATAGCGCTCCATCCATCCACCCCCTGCATGTGTAACACACTTCTCCCTCTGTTCTGACGCCTTAGTGAGAAATTAATCATGCGTTTAAAAAAAAAAAAGGAAAAATGGCTTATGTGACCTGGGAGGGTCAAACAGAGAGACAGAAACATAATAAATGAAGAGCTACAACACGAACTGAGCTCGATCAAGTCGTACATGAATGGAAATGCATGAGGTGAGATTCAATATTGAAACACATTACCTCCTTTTTACCCACATGGAAGTTAAAAAAATACGTTAATATATAATTTTTTAAGCAAATAAACTTTTCAGATGTTTTTTTTAGGTCGACTCAATTTTTACATCTGTTGTAAACACACTGAACAGGCGGAATTGTTCCTTTATAATGCACCACAAATAAGCATTCAGTCTACCCCGTGCGACTTACAAGCATTTTATTAATTCTCTGTGGCTTTAAATGCAGATGTAGGTTACAATATGGTGCAAAGCAGCCCTGCACGCCTTAGTTTTAATCCTTACTTAAAGCTGCACTTTTTTTTCTCCTCCGTTTGTTTGAAGCGAAGGTTCACTTCTCTGCTGTTAACACACACACACACACACACACACACACACACACACACACACACACACACACACACACACACCCTAAAACTGATGAAGTGACGCTGCCAGTGCTGAGGCTGTTTATCTGTCCGTCCTCAGAATCACGGTGAGGATTTCCACAGAAGAGTTGGGGTTTGTGCGCGTACATACACACATGTATACACGCTCATCTCCTCTCTGTGGAGAATCATTGCAGTAAAATATAAGCTATACTCGTGACTATTTCCCATTTTGATTTCCTAATAGACATCTCTGACATGTTTTTCTCTGCCAGACAAGTTTTCTGTAGCTGCTGTGTCTCTAATAACCTCATTGATTTTTTAATATTCAAACCAGTCCTTTTATATGTTTTCAGTACAGGAGCATCTTACCTTCCATTTTTTTATAATGTGGTGTTTATTGTCATGTTCCCACACTAAGACAGATGCTGACCTGTATTGATGCTGTCTGTCCCCCCCCTCCCCAGTTTGTGGTGAGCTTGCCTGAGGTGGTTTTACCAATTAGCATGACAGACCAGATTCTCCCATGTCTTCAAAGATCTGGAACATAAAATATCAACGAAATATTGAGTGATGTCTTTAAAAACACAATATTGAGAGAATTAGCGTTCAATAGACCTTCAAGTGTCAGTAAATAGAGACCTAATAATTACATTAATTAAATTTTCTATTCTATTTATCTGGAAAAAATGTGAGTTTTTTTTTTCCCCTTCAGATGTTCAATTATATTAATTAGATCATAAACCTACACATGTACACTATAGATGAAGGGGTGGACTAAAGCAGGTTCTCATTCTGAAGATCTTAAAGACTCGAGGTATAAGAGAAAACTGCACTTCTGTTTATTGAATAATTAACAGTTTCTGCTTTTGTGTGTGTGTGTGTGTGTGTGTGTGTGTGTGTGTGTGTGTGTGTGCACATGTGATTGAATCTGTGTTTCCACTTCATGCAAGATCACATAACTTTTTATGGATGATTTAAAACAGGGCTGTATAATCAATTTTGGGAATTTTTAGGATAAATTACTGTGGAAAAATCAACCATTTCAATTGAAAATCCCCACATATATGAACTGGCTTTAAGCAAGAGTCTCCTAAATCAATACCTTAACATTTTATCATAAAATTCTAGAAGTCAGAAAGAGAAATTTGACTATTATTGAGTATTATGGTTTCAGAAACAGAGCGATAATGTAGCTGGTCCGTGTATAAAGAGGTTGACAGTAAATCTTCTCCAGACCTTGAGCTCAGGACATGTCAGAGACTCTCACTTAGAGTTCTGGTGGAGAAAACAGTTTCTTTTATCATGTTTATCAAATGGACATCCTCAAATGAACCTGTTTCTGCTCAGGAAAACATGGAGTCCAGTGAAATAAAGGGACTTTTTCATGCGGTTTATGGAAATCCATAATCATATATTTTCCATATTATAATTCTTTGATAAGATATCACTTATTTGTAATAAAAGTTCCCATTTCCCTTTGTCATTTTGACTTTCTTGCTCTATTTGGACCCTTTGACCTCTTTTCATGATCACTAAGGTTGTATTTCCCCAGGTGACTCTGAGCTGGAGAGAATTCAAATGCTGTAAATCCACAGGTACTAAAAAGAAGGCACAGCGTTGCTCACTGAACTATCCTGGCTCATAATTAAAGACTTTCTTGACTTGTAATGACCCCCTGAACAATAACAACTTGTGGAAGTTATTTTAAGTGGAATGAGTAATGAGACGTCAACAGTTAAGAGTGTCAAAGCCAATTAGTTCCAGCTACCACAGAGGGCTGCGTGCTATACGTAGTAGCACCTAGAGGGCCCTCAAGGTCATGGAAATGGGTTGTGCGTGTTTGTTAAAGACAGATTTCATGCAGTTTTGATGTTACCTGGATGACATAATTGAGGTATCACTTAATTACCTGAAGTGCAATAGAAAACATCGACACAAAAAAGATTATATCAGGGAATAAAACAAACAGGCTGCGTCATAGACACCCCCATCCATCTTTCCCATAGATGTTTATTTAGAAAGTGTAATTTCTTTCTTTGTAATTGTCTCCCATTGGGCACTTATGAAACACATTTCTAGAGCAGGTCTCCCAAAGTGAGTAACAGGATTTTTTATTGACTTACGTAATGACACATTTGCAGGAAAGTTTTCAGAGAGAGAAGAAAAAAATATCTAAAACCAAACATAATCTAAAACCTTATAAATGCATCATGAGCACATCTAAAACCTTATAAATGCACATATAAGGCCTATAATTACATATATGGATAAAAAGCAAGCATTTGTAACAGCTTATAGCAATCTTTATGAAGTGTTATGAGCAGTGAGCATAGTAACTTTTTAAGGTGTGCATAATAATGTATTATAACTTGATGCAAAAGAACAATAGCGTCTTTTGACTCCTGAGTTTGATAACACATTATACCTCTCTCAATGATTATAACGGACTTATTCTATATATCATTAAAAAAAGTTATAGTTGCTATGAATCTAATATATTCCTATTCATTTATTATATTACATTTATAAGAACTTATAGGCAGTACCTTTTCCTTTTTACTCCAAACACTTTAACATAATTTAAGGCTGTTTAGAATATTTATTATCATTCATATGGGTTATTGTAAAGTGTTATGGATGCATTTATAAGTCTTTATAAATGTGCTAATGATGCATAATAAGAGTGGGGTTCATATAAAGTGTTACAAATAGCTTTAATCATGCACTTGGTTTTATTGTTCTTTAAGCCTCTTGACATGTAGTTCCTGTGCCTCTTGGTTTCTGCATAACTGCTGTATGACCATGAAATCCCTCCTTGACTTGCTTCTATAGAACCTCTATAACTACTATCATTAATAACAACTCCCACACATATTCTAGCTGCAGACTTCATCCTGTCATCTGACATACCTCTGTATACCATTTTTTAATATTACTGTTAATACTGTATTTAAAACAAATGTATATTTACCTCTTGTATATATCCCACCTGCAATAAAATTGCATGTAGATGTATACCATTGCACTCCTGCCATAACAGTCTGGTATGAGTGAAAATGTCTTGTACAAGCTTGTATATACTTTGTCATTTTTGAATTTTGCACACAGAGTAAAGTTTACTAGAGTCAAACCCTTTGTATGAACGCACATAAAGCTGATTCTGACCATTCTGCCAAAAAAGCTAGCCAAAAGTAGAAAAAAACAAACCTCAAAACAATGACGTCTTCCAGCCCTAAACCTAACACTCTGCCAATTTGTAGCCATGACACTTTTGTGTGATTTTGTTTGCTGTAACTCAGACTTGTAATGAAGTTATTTGAATCATTTTTGAGTCAATTCTTTAATCTGTTTAAGCCTAATTAAGCAAACCTACAACTAAGTTTATTGGTGGGGGTTGTTAAAATAAGAAATGACAAAAAGAAAGACAGAGAAAAGACAGTGAGAGTAAAAGAGAGGTGGAAGGAGATGGAGAAAGAGAGATGTGAGGAGAGAAAGAGAGATACTGAGATTTGTCTGACACACTAAGACTATTATCTCTCAGCCATGGGAATCATTCACGCCCCAGCAGGATGTCAAAGCAACATAACTCGGCAGGGAGGTGATAACTAACTGAGATAATCTCACTGTATCGTGGCTTAATTTTCTTTACTGGGGAATATTTGGTGGTAATGTAACTTAAATAGGCTATTGTGGGGGAAACGGCACCATTTTAGATAGGACATAAAATCATGAGAAGGAAAATCATGCAAAGGAAGATTGGCAGTTAGGCCTGCAGAATCGGTTAAAATGGCTTCGGATTGACTAACAATGCGAGTTATCCCAAAAGGCCATATAAGGTGTTTTCTTGTTTTGTGTGTATGTTTGTGGAGGCCAACTTTTCAACAAAACTCCAGCTCCTTATTGTTGATAATTCTGTACTTCTCCAGAGGGCTTACGTCATAAATAATACTTGGACGAGTGAATCTGAAGTCTTTTTCTTTCATTTGTTTGTGTAAACATTGAAACTGACTTAGATAGGACTAAACTTTGTTCTTGTTGGTTATCAGGAGCTGCAGTTTCCTCCCTTATGTCAGCAAAAACAGCAGTTTGATTCTGATCAGTTTCAGGACAACACATGGAGAAGACCTAAACATACGTCCAAGATGCACTTTTTTACCTGAAAGGAAGTATTTCTTTGCAGACAAAGACCTGAATTTTGCAGAAGAGGAATACATTTTCTTTCTCAGACCATCAAACTTGCTATAGGTGCGAAGGTATGTTTTTAATGTATGTTGTCTTTAAGCTCATGCGGATTACATTACATGCGAAACACGCTTGAGTGTCTCTCCCCAAGCTTTTAATGTTGCTGACCTTTCTGTCCATTTCTCCAAGTAAACAAGACTTTTGTTAATGCGAATGTTAAGGGCTCTGTTAGTGCTGCAGACAGGAAACGGAACAACCAGGGCTTTTTCTATTCATCCATTATTAATGAGGACTTGAGGTTAATCTACCGCTTAATCACCAGGCAACATGAAGAGTGATGCTTAGACATAAGGATAAAGAGGGGGTGAATAAAAAGAAGAGGCTTCCACCGAAATCAAACGGGAAATGAAAGACGGAGAAGAAGAGAGCTCAGACATGGGTGACCTCATCCACTACGATATCAATAAGCGTGTTTAAAAGCCTCTGTAATTGCCCCTGTGACACTTAGTTATGATGACATGAGATCATCATACTTGCACATTTTTTTTGTCTTGTCTCGTACCTTAAGCTGGCCGAGCCCTGAAGAAAGTATCAGAAGCTCAAAAACTAGCACTCTCCCATGAGACCTTCTGAGCTGCCTTAAGAAAAGAGGAAAGATAACAATCATGCAGAACAAAATGTATTTTTAGACGTTGGAATTCTTTCATTTTACTTTTAAGTAGGCAGATTGCATTTCTAAATCAATGCTGAATGCTTAAATGTTGAATGAACTTTTCTTATCTAGTTTGATCTCACCTTGATTATTGTTCACCAACTTGGTCGGCTGTAGACAAAAAAACTGTCAAAACTTCAAATGGCTTAAAATAAACCTGCATGACTCACTCTGGGCTGTCCATCAGGTGTGGGAGTCTGTGTGCCAGTCTGTCATGGTTCAGAGTAGACAAATGGTTATCATGTAACCTGGTGAATTTCTTTTTTAGCAAGCAAACTGTCGGTGCTCAACAATTAGAGATGTGAGAGATAATCATGGTCGTGAATCAGGGTTATGTAGTCAAGCAAAAGCCCAGGACTGATAGATCTATGACTGATGTGTAGATCTGTGATATATAGATCTATCAAACTGTAGAATGTTTTACCAAGAGTCATAATTGAAGCACCGATTAAGTCCAATCCTCAAAGACTGCAAACACTCTTTGGCATTTTTGATGTATTTAAAGTTGCTGTACATATTGGTTGTTTTTTGTGTCGTAATTTGGGGACTGGTGTCAAACTCAAATCACCAACATTTCAATTGACTGACTCTACCAACACTTGCTTTAAAAAACTGCTGAAAAAGACTTGATTTTAGAAAACTATATGGGAGCTGCAGTTGTACCAGTAAAGGTTAAAGTTGTACAAATACAGGTTAACATTGTAGTGGTGCCAGAGGTTGTACTAGTGGTAGTAGCAGGAGCATTATCAATCGATCAATCAATCAAATTTTATCTACATAGCACCAAATCACAACTGTCGTTATCCCAATATGCTTTCCAAAAAGGAGCAGGTCGGGACCACACTCATTGTTTGTAGTCTGAGTCATACCGGTAGAAAGAAGAGAGAAGTAAATAAGTAGTATAAAAAGTAAACAGAGTTCAGGTTCAGTTTTGCTCCGTTCATAGTGCCTAAGACATCCAGCTGCCGGTGTAAGCTGCAGCATTACTTCTTGAGTGCTTGTGTGTAATATAATTTCTCTCCACATGCTCTAGGACCCTGACTAGGCCTTGTTTGGGGTTTAGGGCATTACCAGGATCATTCACTTGAAGCCCCAGAGATGATTGCTTGGTTTAGACAAAATAATGCAGAATAAACACTTTATGACAAAGGTAAAAACCACGATAATTAAAACTAAACCCAAACCAAAATCAGTCCCCTGGGAAGAACCAGTTAACGCAGTTTATTAGCAATCAATGTTCAAATGCAATGAAGCACTTTTATTTTCAATTATTAGATTTTTAATTATATGATATTTCTCTTAAATGCAGTCCTGCTTAAGGCCCTACCATTATAGATAAAAGCTGGCTTTAAGAGATGGGCCCACCAGGCAAAATGGGTAACAAGAGAATTAAATGTTAATAATTATTGTTCCAGGAAAATAATTATTGTTCAGACCCCTATCTGCTCTGGTGTTTAAATAACGAGTGACAACAAAGTGTATCAATAAACTATTGTGATTGTGTGCGGGTGTGTGTGTCTGTGTAAGAAGTTAATGGCTTGAGTTGAATTATGTAAGCAGGACACAAATTGGCAGTGACAATGACAAAAACACACAATAAAGACACCCTCCCTATACAGACACACACACATAAACTTAAACAGAGTCAGTTGTATGTCAATCAGGAGGTTGGGGATTCATCGCCAGTCCCACTGTCCACTTGCCACAGTTCATGTCCACACATAAAAACACACACATATCACACCCACAGAGTTTGTATAATAGTATTCAGTTAACAATCAATTTATATACTTAAAAGCTCCTGCGAATGACTTTTAGTTTGTGTTGACTTTGGCGCCCCCTGTGGAGAGAGTAGTCATTGCTCATCTTGTCCTCTGAAAGGTTTTAGTAGTGTCTTTAAAAAAATAATAAATCTCATCCTTGATTTTTGACAATCCTGTAAGTTTTTTATTGTGAAAACTTTGTGGAAATTGTAAAAACATTGCTTTTTCTTAATTTTTTTCCAACACCTACCTTCCCCTACCAATTTCAGGTTATAAAAATAATATTATGCAAACTGTCGGTCTTGCCTTTGATAGAGTTGCTTGCTTTTGGATATCAGGAAAAGACACCAATATAAATTTCAGTCTTTTTGATGAACATTGAAAAACTCCTTATAGTAGCTTTAAACCATTTTACTACTACTACTACTACTAAGACTACCAGTACTACTACTAATAATAATAATAATAATGATAATAATGATCATAATAATAACAATAATAATACCTGTTTCTTTGACCCAACAACTTTTGCTTACCCTGGCAAGATCATAAGCAGTCCATATGGATTCCACACGCGTATTGTTTTGATGTGCTAATCCCCGTCATTAAAGCTAAGCATCAAAACAGCTTTAATCATTATTATTGTTATTCTGCCGCTGAATTACTGCAGATCTACTGTGACGTTAATACCCTTACAACACTGTGTGAATTGGAGGATTAACTACAGGGCTGAAAGAGACATGGGATATAAGTGACACTGATCTTACAGTGATATGAGTCTTAGTGTTTTTAGTGTTAGTACATACACAAACACCCTAACAAAAATATTAGACAACAAGATGTTTTTCCTGTAAGGGATTATAATATTTCTCAGCATTAATGTAATCTACTTTTTCATACCCTTTGACAAACATAAATAAAGGAGGGACTAAAACATTTGTCAATACAAATGCTGGACACATGCTGTGGGTCAAAAACAATACCATATCTCATGTAATAACAAGACCTATTTATGAGTTTGATTACATTTATGATTCATAAAGTTTAAACATAATCAAGGCAGCTTAGTATCTTAAATACAGTACTCCTCTTACAGCTGTTGTTGCACATTTTTGCTGTTTGGGTTGCCTCTTTCATTAACTTCTTTGTCACAACAGCCTCTACTTAGAGGTTATTTATGTGCCGTCTATTTAAAAGGAAAAAGAAGTGGTGTAATAAAAAAAAAAAAAGTGTTTGTAAGTCTGACTGAAACTGATCTCTAAAATATACACCTGAAATTGCACTGCGCTGAATTTCTCCAAGTCTGACTACCACGCCTGGACGATACAGTTAGGTATTGATTTTCTCTTGGATGTATACACCTTGATCAGACCCAGGCTGCCCTAAGGCTTTAAAGTTGAAGTGGGGCAGTAAACCAAACCTCAATAAAAGAAGAAGAAGAAAAAAAAACAAAAAAAACAGGGACAAAGCTGTAAAGTTGCGCGTATTTGCACTCCATGACATACGACCAGTTAGCCTCTTTCTAACTTGTTTGTTGACTGTATTGTTTTATATGAACTGCAGCTGATCCGACTGTAACTAGCTGACATAGAAGAGCCAGACATACCTTATCAGTTAATCAGGTCTCAGTTGAGTCTGTAATATTACTGCCCTACCTGCAACTGTAGGACATGCACAGTGATTCTCAAAAGATAGAAAATATTCACACATGTCAGCTTTATCTATCTGTAGTTGATTAATATAACCTCCAGTGATCTTAATGTTAATTTAGTAATGAATTAGTAAGAGAAGTAAGCTGTTTGAGTGAGGGTCATGAGTGAATCAGGACAAATTCCAGTGGACTAACAATGTGCGTGGATAAGACAGGTGTAACTTTTAATAAGAAAGAAGACTGTGTTTGTGTTTCTTCACTCGCACTTTTTTATCAGGTGATGTGAAAATTACTCTGCCTATGTCTTACATCATGGCACAGATTTCCCTTTTTGTATTTGAATGTTTAAGTGGTAAACTTTAGCTCAGTATTCAGCCAACAAATTATAGCTTATAAGATTTAACAGATTTTCAAAGGTACAGTTTTATTCTATGTTTAATTGGTGAAACATTGCCTACTTAACTGGCCTTTACGCTGACTATTTGACCAGGAATAGAGGAATCGGGTAATTCATTTGGTTTATGAAATATCAATAACTGAGGGATCAGAAGTGAAGCATAGTCAGCTCAGAGGGAATAGCAGCTAAAAAAAAAAGGAATTTAAACTTGTTTATTTTTTAGACTGTGAACTTTGTTCCAAATAAAAAAGGGACAATGAATGTGAACTAGTTCCTTTTAATCGGTGCGATCTTCTCGATGTTCTTTGTGTAGCAGCAAAAGTCTTAATCCCTCTGCCATCGTAGGATACTTTTCTGTATATTTACATTTGAACAGAGTGTTTGGAAGAACAGGATATTTCTGTCCATGACCAAAACAAGAGAAAGATATTAGTTTTGTTGTTGTCCTGAGCTGGCCCCGCTGCCCTGCATTTCACTATTAAAATACTCTTCCTTTAACAGCTTACTGTAAAATGTGGATTAAAAATCCTAGCTAAGAGCATAAATATATTCATGACTTTGGCTATGTATTTGGTTTAATAAATCCCCCCAGCATACTACACTTACATGGGCTGTGTGTACTCACAGTGTAAAATTGACAGATGGTTATATTGAGTTTATGGGCTGGTAGATACTCACTTTTTTTGTTGATCTTCTCTCATCAGCTGTTATTTTGTTTATCTTGGAGTACCCCCACTACCCATTTTACAGCTTCTCACACCCTCCTCTCTCTTTGAGATAAAATTAAATCAACATGTTGACCTGTTAATTGATACACCAAAAAGCATATGTGGTCCATTAGCACAATACACAGATGTTGTGGTTATAATCCCAAGCCTTTAGCCATTCTGATTGGCCCGGAAGTTTAACCGTGAGAACATGGGTGTCGAGAATTATAAACAATGCATGAGCTTTGTAATCAGGGGAGTAACACACGCAAGTACAGACCTAGAGTTTTATTTAGACTCACTTTTTATGCAAAGTATCCTGACATTAAACTTGTTCTGATATGGTACTAAAACAGATGAATTGATTAATATATTCATCAGTGAATGCTTGGTTATTGTCCATGTTTGATCAGGCAACATTAATAGTCAGATATGACATTAAACTGGTCTTGGACAGTTATTTAAGGGAGAGCAATGATGTTGTGTTGCCTAATAACTGGCTTTGAAAGATGTTTTTTGTTAGGATGAGTTTCTTTAGCCAGTCATGTCAGCCTTTAGAGTGGTGGAGCTGTGTCACTCAAATACCTCAGATACTTTTGAGCCGAGGGCCTCCAACAACTATCTTCAGCAAGGACCTCGTACCCATGTTTAACATCACACAGGTCCCCAAAATATGTTCTGTCATGGTACTTCCTTCTATGGACCCTCCATATGTTCACCTAAAGGCAGGGTTTTAACACCCAACCAAGACTACTGGTGTGGTTTTGGGCTGTTCTTGTTGTATGTTTGCATACAGTTATATGCTTGCTGTTTCATGCTGGCTGCATATCAAACACTAATGCTCACGTACAGGAAAGGAATGTGAGGTCACATGCTGCAACTAGAATCTTTGTAGGATTTAAAACGGTTGTTTTTCAGACAGTTTTAAGATGATCCTCTGAGTGTCTAATCTCTAAATGAACATTAATGTTCAAATCCCCCCCATCTCTTCCTTTTCGCTTAACTCTCCCTGATCCTGTGCTGCTAGTAAAACTCAGAGCTGTATTTGAAACCCAGAGGCCACAAAAATCTATTTAAGGGAAAGTGCTGTCTATTGGCCTCAGCTATGTGGTTAATATTCGCTGACAGTCATGAAGCTATGAAAGGAGTAGATGGTAGTGATACTAATAGGAATGTGAATATACCTGTCTTGGTCTGAATTGGACTGGGGGTTATTAAAATGCATGTTGTAAAAATATTAATATGAATCCTGTGCTATTTAAAATTTGTTTCCCCGGCCATTTTAGACGATTTCTAAAGTCATTTTGTAAGACACAAGTAAGACAAAGAAGAACTACAAAAACTTAAATGTGAGGATGTTAACAGCAAGAATAAGAGGGAGAAAAACTAGATAGGTTGATCTGAAACATGCTAAATCTCACTTTTCTAAGAGACGACTTTAGTTTCTAAAAACCTTATATTACAAAGGATAAGCTTAGTCTCATTTTTAGATTTGATCCACAGTGAAACAATAATAAACACTTGTAGTTTATCAAACACAAAGGACATATACTAAGTTTAGGGACCTTTGATTCATGAGCCTTTAGAGTGAGAAGAACATGAGAGCCAGCCAAACTCGCAGCCATGTGCTCTTTTACAGGCTTTGTGGCTGTAATTTAGGACAGTATAGAGTTTAAAAAGTTTGTTTGTTGTAACTGGAAGTCTTACTGACAGCTTACTGTGAACAAAACCAAGGAAAGAATGTCCTCTATCATAGAAACCTACTGAATACATCTGACGGGGCGCTGTTACGCGCCGTAATTCCCCGACTGGTGTGGGTCTCTCTCTCGGGGCCTGAGAGTGCCGGTGCGCGCACTCGTTCCCCGTGCGTCAAACTGTTTAACTGTTTCCTCGCACCTGTGTCCCGCATTCCTGCACCCCAACCAACAGTTTCCCTGTTTACCTGAACTCTTTCCTCCCCGCTGTAGGAGTTTTAGGGCGCACACTCAACAACTACACGGCACGCACACACACACACGCCCGCTTACCTGCTGCCATCTTCCAAACCAAACCAAGGCACTTCCGGGTCTCACAGTAAATAACGCAAAGTGGCACGTTTTGGCGGGGGTCATGTGACCGCCGGACCATACCATTACAGTTCATTTGTGGTATTTTTTCTGATTTACTGTGTTTTCAATGAGTAAGGTCACAGTGTATGGAAGGCCATTAGTGCCTTTTCATCCGTGGTAAAAAATGTCTGATTTATTGATAAATTTTGTTTTTATTTTGAATATAGTATCTTAAACCTTTAATTTGTTCATGGATGTGCCCTGAGGACAGGCTAAGGGGTTTAACATAAGGCAGCCTGGGCTTCTCTTGGAGTGTTGAGTTGGTGGCAAGTTGGCAGTTGGCAGTTGGTGGCATAATTTAATAACACAGAAATGGACACTGTTTATTTACACAATGAAAAACCATTCACGAAGCTCTTCAAAAACCCGAGGAGTTGAACCTATTACCTTTAGGTCTGCATTAGTCTTCCCTTATTTGCCAAAAAAGTAAAAATGTTCAACTTTTGGTAAATTTCTCAATTAGGGAACTTTGTCAGATCTTTAAAATGCTCAAAACCTATAAATATTTGCCTCAAGTCTACATTAAAAGTGTTTCAGTATTAATGTCAAGGCTAATTTTAACCAAGGGCTTTCGGTCGATGGAGACACACATCCTTTGCTGTAAAACTGTTTCCATTGGTCATGCTAACCTTTTAGCCTCAGGCTGCGGTGATAAATGATCGGCGGTTATTTAGTCAGGTTGTTGAATCACTCTTCTGTCAAGGGGCGGCTGGGATTCAGTGATCGAGTCTGTCATCGCCCTACCAGGAGGTTGGGGGGTTTGATCCCAGGTCCCACTGAGGTGACCTTGTGCAAGACACAGCCCCTCTGGCTGTGCCCAGTGGTGTGTGAATAGAATTAGTCAAAAACTGATGGATGCTTTACATAGCCGCCTCTGCCATCAGTGTGTAAATGTAGTGTGAAAATGTGACATATAATGTGACATTTTTGAAGGTGGATTGAGTGGTCAGACGACTATAGAAAGAGCTTTATAAACAGTCTATTTACCATTAATCATACATGCTGTTAATACTTGTATGCTCAGCGATTGTAGACTGTAAACTGTAGACTGTAAACACATCTTAATACCACTGCTATTTATCTGTAAACACATCTTAATACCACTGCTATTCAACTTTATTTATATAGCACACTAAAAATGCAGGTATACAAAGTTCTTTCACAATCTATCAAAAGCAAATGGAGCAAAACAAGAAAAACAAAATAAACACAAAACCCAGAAAACTAAGACAAAGTCCAATCATCATAAAAACCCAGCAGCAGAAAAAAAAACTCAAGCAAAAAAATTCAGTCAGAATTATGGATCCGGATCGCATCAAAACCCAAACCACCAAAGTGGTACCAAAAAGTGACATCTTGGTCCTGGTCCATGGACTCTTCCAAGTGTGTTACTTGGTGTTCCCCCTGAAATCTCGGAGACAACATGACTGATGTATGACATAGCTTCCTCTGCCCCCAGCCTCCAACTCAACCCTCCACCAGTCCTCTCTCCTTCATGTTACATAGAGTGTCCTGCGGGATCAGGGAAATGATTAAGGAAGACAATTTCAAATACCTTTCAAGTCTCTCCCTGATGGCACAGCAAATTAGGTGGGCATTGAGAAGGTGGGAGTTTTCAGGAGGAGCTTGATATCTGCCTTTTAGTGACTACACATAAGGTGAGGCGGGTTTTAGGAGATGGGGTGTCCCTGTTAACTTTGTGTGCATGCTGAAGTAGGTCAAGTGTTCACATAGGTTCTAATGGATGCTAGTATAATTTTTGCACAAATGATCTCTCTTCACTTCTAATAGGAGTGCCCATAATGGCATATCCTTGCTTTAAAGGTTCACCGCTGTGACATGCTGCTCATTGTGGCATGCCAGGGTGCAGTATATGCCTATGTATGCATGCACATGGGTCCATATGAGAGAGAGAGATAATGAGATCTTGTCCAACCGAGGCCCTGTCTTGATCCCCAGAAGCCCTGGACTCATTTCAGTGAAAAACTGAACTGAGTGAATATGGAACTTAACACCGCTGGCAAAAGACTGAGCTGGTGTCATGTCGGGATTAAAGTAGACAGTAAGCCTGTTAAGGACTATAATGAGCCCTTTCAGGCCAAGTATATCAGCCTCTGTTGATGTGTTAACAGTGTTCATCTGAAATATGATAAAATGATAAACTGCTTCTCTACAAATAGTACACTTTCTTTACAATTACTATTGGCACAGTAAGTATAAGTCTATATGAGCTGCTGCTGCTGTTGTTGTATGTCCCTGTCCCTCTCTCTGTTTGCATCCCCCTTTATTCATTTATCCAAGCCTCAGCAGTAACAACACCAGTAACATTTATGGCAAGATTATTTTCTGAAAGATGTATAAATACAAAGCAGATCTGATGTTTCTGAAGCAGCTTGTCTGACACCAAAGTCACTTAAATTCTCTTTCTTCCTCATTCTGATGCTGTTTTGAACTCTATGTCTACATGCCTAAATGCATTGAGTTGCTACCATGTGATTGGCTGATTAGCTATGTGTGTTAGCGAGTAATTAAACAGGTGTACCTAATAAAGTGGCCTGTGAGTGTATTCTGATGCACATTCATGATAATGTTTTTAATGTTCATGTTGCTAACTTCTAGAATTGTAGCTCTTAAGTCTTTCGTCTTCCTCTCCTTTTCCTTCAGTTCTACCAATCCACCCGCCCCTCTCCTCCTCATGCCTGTCAGCTTGCTTTGCCATGTGAGTTAGCCAAAGCTATCAATGTTCTCTTTTCTATTTGGCATTGTTCAAACTAAATGGAAACAAGGTAATTAGCTTGTTACAATTAAAGCGAGACGAGCGGATGAATTGTAATCACCCGCAATGGAGTTCCTGCTTTCTCCCCTGCAGCCTCCAACAGGCCAGCTGAGCTATCCTCATTTGCATAATTAAAATATACAAATGATAATGGATTTTGTAGTCAATGTCCAGAGGCTGCAGAGGCAGGGATGAGACTAAAATATGAAATCACAATAACAACTGCGTGCGCATCGCCTACAGGGGAGGGGAGGGACAGAGGAGGAGAAAAGAAAGGAGGTGGGAAGGAAAGGATGATGCCAGGCCACTGGATGGCACAGAAAAACAGAGTGATGAGAAGATAGAAGTGCATAAAAAATGACAAGCTACATGAGAGCAGAATAAAGGTGGACCAATTACATTTGCAAATAGCACGCCTGGCCCTGGCCTGCATTACCTTCTGCCTAGGGAAGTTTTTTGCCTGATTACATGAAATTGGGATAGAATTAACATCCAAGAGTTGTCCTGAGAAAAAACAAAATGAAATTACAACCTGACTTCTTTTTTACCTTGGAGCGCTGCAGAGCTGCATGATTGGGAGGAAAGGAGAGACATAGGGATTTTTGCAATTAGACAGGGGACAAATTAGGCCTCAGAGCTGGTATTTTTCTCCCTGTGCTGTATCTCTTTTCCCCTCTCTTAGCTCTCTGTGTAAGTTTCTCCCTTTCTGCCATCAGAAAGTAAGGAGCTGGAACAGCTGTGATCTCTTGATACTTGTGTTTTTCTTCACACACATGCATGCACACACAGGCGTGCACACACAAACACACACACACACAAACACATCTATATACTGTTGCACTATGCCAAAATAAATTTACATACCCACTTGTGTCCTGGTGATTTGGCTTTTGGTTAGCAGCTCAGTTCACAAAGAGCATGGCATTTAAGTGGTGTGTGCCATCAGTGCCAGGCATGGCCCCAAACCAACAAATAAATGGTTCCCTTTTTCAACAAACTTGTCCCTCTTCTGAGGGGAGTGTTCTTATTCAGAGAGGAGCCTACTTGAAAATGAAAGCAAAGCTGAAAAAAGGATACATATTTTTTTTGGGTAACTAAGGTCTGCTGTGACTCATTCGAGTTTAATTCAGGCTCTTCTTTTGCTTTGCACTTCTTTTGGATTGTTAATATATTTTATTTTTAGCAAAAAATCTTGTATTATTAATATCTTTTCAAGAGTTTATTAAATTAAAATTGTTTTTGTATTCATCTAGCAAAAAAAATGGTACAACACAATGCCTGAAGAATAACCTTACCTCGTAAATTTCCAGGTTTACAAGTATAATCTTCGTTAAAAGGATACTTACCAAGTCATTCAATGAGATCAGTAGAGCCGGTGGATGGTATATATTTACATATATATTTAATGAATCTCACAGGAGACCTCTATGGGTGACTTTCTAATAAATTTTGCACAAAAGCAATTTCTGAACATAAAAGGAAATCTAGGCCATAGTATATCTAATATAAACTTTGTTAGGTAGGACATGCAACACTGGGGAAAACATGAATTGTTAAGTCAGGAGGCGAAATAACCAACCAAATAACCAACATATCAAACAACCAACTAGGCAACCAAAAACCAACTTACCAGGCAACGAACCAACCAACAAAACAACCAACCAACTAGGCAACCAACCAATCATACATCCAACCAATTAACCAACTAACCAAACTATCAACCAACTAACTACCCAACCAGACAACAAAACAACCAACTCGACAACCTACCGAAACAATTGACTAACCAACCAACCAAATAATCAAACAACCAACTAGGCATTAAACCAACCATACAACCAACCACTTAACCAACCAACCACACTATCAACCAATTAACTACTCAACCAGGCAACCAACCAAAACAATTAACCAACCAACCAACCATCTAACTAACCAACCAACTAACTAACTAACTAACCAAACAACCAACTAGGCAACCAACCAACCATACAACCAACCAACTCGGCAACCAACAGACCAATCAACCAACCAGGAAATGAACCAATTAACAGAACAACCAATCAGCTAAATAAACAACCAACCGACAACCAACCAACCAACCAATAGAACAAACAAGCAAGTGAACCACAACCAACCATCAAAATTAACAAGAAAATAAGAGTATATTTTCTCTAAACAACAGAAACCTTTGTGTCAATGACAGTGTTATGTCCTGTTTCTTCCTTCCGTCATGATTAGTTGACGAGTTCTGTGTATATCAATCTGCGTATATTGTCATCTCTTTTTATATATTTAGAAAGACCAACCCTCTTGCGTATTTCCCACCATGAGGAATGAAAAGCTGTTTATTTCCTCACTCTTTCCGTCTTTGATGCTTTTACCCTAAAATCTGTATTGCCAGCATGTGTGCAGTGAAATGAAGTGTTTATGGGGATGTTTGATGGTCTCTGTCATCATCACATTTCCTTTCTTTCCCTTAATGTTTGCAAATTCTCCTTTATTCCTATTGACACCCTTCAGACTCACTTTTCCATCTTTTATACTCTGTGTACTTTTCTGTCAAATGTGCATTTATTTCCCCTTTTTCTTTCCTCTGTGCTATCTTTAATACACACACTCCTGCGTTTGAGAAGTGTGTCGTCCTTTGTGAATTTGAATATGACTATATGCCCCCCTACTTCCTTGTGTGTGAGTGTGTGTATGTGGGTGTGTTTGTGAGTGAGAGCAATAACAGTGGCAGAGCTGTAAGTAAATAATGAGGAGTAATCAAAGTTAATGGAACCCAATGGGAGCCACAGCTTCTGTATGTTGCAATAATCTCATTTAGAGAGAGAGGCAGATTTAGTGGATAATTGGGGCCTAAGTACTCACCGATTCCCCTGCTAACTAACTAACTAACTGAGCTGCCGTTGCTCATTTTGTTTGAAATCATGCCGACACGGATGGAGCACAAACAAAGACAAAGCATTCAGTGCTCTCCTTAATTTTGTGGTATGTCTTCTTTTCACCCTTTTCTAACCTAATTTTTCATCAATTTTTAAATTTTATGTTCCTCTCTTTCAACTTTTACTCCCACTGCCAGTTTTCATGCCTTTTGCTCTCCTCTTGTATTCTGTGTCCCTATGCTTATTTCCTTTCTATACTTTGCTTGTATCTAACTCCCTCTTGTCTTCACTGCTTTGCTTCATTGTTTTTTCTTTTAACTTGTTTTCTCATTTCCTTTTTTCAAACATTTTTCTTTAGCTGTCGTTTTGTTTTCTTCCTTTATCCCTACATACTTTCTCCACTTATCCTCTGACCTTCTGGTCTTATATTCCTTATATTCTTTATTTGCCTTTCATTCTACCTCTTCTTCCTCTTCTCTCATGTTAGGGCCTGAGCACCATAAGATCTAATTGGAATTACAATGATAAAATATTATCACTATTCTCCATCATTTAGCAGTTTTGAGGACCTAAATAAACAATAATAAAAAAAGAATTGCAAGTGGGATGCCCCCTCTGTGGTTTCCAGAGGGGACAGGGCAAATTGGTTCTCAAAAATCAAGCTCAATCCAGTGGCTTCACCTAGACAGGTGATGTTTGATACACATACCTGACTTAAAAACATGTCTTAAGGCTGTGGTGAAGTATTGACAGAGTTGTGGGGGAAAAAAATCCCCTGTTTTTTGTTCTCTTCTTCAAGGGTCTTTTTTTTACAAGTTACTTCTCATTGGTAGAAGAGACCTGAATGATGGTTAACCTGAGAGGTCCAGCACAAAAGTAAAAGGCGTGGCTGTAGCCAGCTCTCAGAATAAGGTGTTTCACCATAAAGGCCCTTACACACCGGGGCGCGCCTAACTATACACATCAAGCCTGATGCAATTTTTTCGACTTTCCGGGGGAAAAAAAGACGCATCCTGGGGAAGACTTGCTGGGGAAAGTCCTGCCTCCTTCGCCTCTGATTGGCTGGAAAAGCTGGAAACGTCATCACACGCTCAGGCCAAGCACTTATAGCCAATCAGAGGGGATAAGATAAGCGCATGAAACTATGGAAACAACTGTTAGCTTATGTTAGCACAGATGAAAGTTAAAACAAAGACGTTTAGCAAACTGTTAAAGCACACAAACCATTGTCATATGAGAAAACCGACGCTATGACTTTCCACAAGTTATCCTTCAGGTTGTTATCTTTGTAACGTTTGTGTCTTTTATCAGAAATCACTCTGTTCCCTGACACGTAAACAATCAGCCGGTCGGCCAAGTTGGATATACCGGTGAATCTGACGTTGCAACAACACGCAATCTGATTGGTCATACGTGGACACACAGTATGCGAAACTTTAAAAAATCGACTGTGATCCAAAAAAATTGATGCCGCAATATCAAAGGACGGGAAAAAACATCACTGATGTGAACGCTTGTATTGACAGGATATGGGTTCAAAAAAAAATTGATGTCTGAAATAATCGCACAACAAAAATGGTCCCGGTGTGAAAGCCATACATGCCCCAACCTTAACCATACTCACAATGCATGATACCAGTACAAATTTCACTCATGTGGCAATATTACATCCAAGTTATAGCACCTCCTTTGCAGATGGGAAAATCATATTGTCACTTCATGAGCTCTATCTCCAAGATAGTTGAATATATCTGCACCAGTTTTTGCCTAACATTTTCTTCAGATGTTAATGTGTTGCGCACTAAAAACTGTGAGTTTTCGTCTGAGGCCATGGTACCTCTTGTACCTCTGAGGGGTCTGAACAAATCCATCTTTAAACATTTTTCAACAAACACAGAACCACCAACTCACAACAAAAAGTTATTGTGTTCACATAACCACCGTAAAACCCCATTTGGGCCTAGAGAACACCTAAGTCTATGCCAACTGAAGTTGTCTCAGCAGCCCATTATTTACTGTCAAACAGAAAGTAGTATTTTGAAGGGCTTAAAATACTTGTGGGCCCACCAAACTCAGCATGCAGGAGGCCAGTGGAGCAATGACACATTTAATACAGGTATAGTTGATAGGCGTGGCCCCAATGGTGCAATTAGCCATGCCCACAATTTCAAAGATTCAATCCCTCAAGCAAGTTTAACCAAGAAAGATGTGCTTCACTGAGCTTATTTAACTCGATCCTTTGGGTATTGTAAAACCAACAGCAAATCCACAGTTTCTAATTTTTAGTAAAATTAATCTTATTCTCCAGGGGTACCTCTGAGATTATAAAAACCACCTCATACTTGATTTCCAGGTAGAAAAGACCTCAAGAATGCACAAATTAAATCTGTGTATTTGTTAACTTTCCACTTTTGCTGTTGACTCTTTTATTTCCCTCTGTGTTTTCTCTCTCTTTTTTACCTCTTCTTTTGTCATATTTTAGTTTTGAATCCCTGCCCCATCCTCCCCTGGGTTTGTCCAAGAAACAATGAGAAATAGACAGGTACATTTAGTCTGGTTTGTTTGTGTGTTATCAAGTTAATGGAGGATGGTCACAGTTTCACAGCAGGGTTCAACTTGCTTTTTGTAGAGTGTGTTTTGCTCCAGCCATGAGTGTATGTGGATGTATGTTCAAATGTGCAATAACCCCAGAATCAGAGCCATCCAGTTGTCATGAGCAAACAAACAAACAAATAAGAAAAGTGCATGTGTAACTGTGTGTGTAGAGTGCGCTGCTTCTCTTTGCTCTATATCATCACTGGACCATTATGGAAACTGCTAAACATGTCCGATTCTCATCACTGTGAATTCTGTATTTCCCTTTCTTATAATTCTTCTTCCCTATATAATCCTTTTTATTTCCCCCTTTTTTTCTTTTTTGCTTTATCTATACCTTTGATTTAGCATTTACAACAGTAAAATTTGGCTTTTTTTTTCTCAAATGATCAAAACTTGCTGATAGGTCAACTTGTATAATTCTCCCACCTATGTGAAACTCTAAGATTCATCTCAATTGCAACTAAATCTATAATTCAGGTAGCATTCTTTGCCTCTGGCTTGATCTACAGGATAATTGATGGTTTAACGCTACAACTTATTGGCTTTCCTCCAATATTTCCACTCATTCAACCTCTGCTTTACTTGACCTACCAACCAACCCCACCTTGTAACTCAACTTAGTTCAAGTGTACAGGCGTCTCCTCACTCCTCTGATTCTTATTTGAGACATAATGGCAGAAATGGGGTCAAACAGGGGAATGAAATCACAAATGAAGTTAGGGGAGGTTATGGTTGAATGGTCCAAGTTTCCAAGTCATTCTTATGACTTTGTAGCTGGGTGGACTGGTTGTTGGTTTCAGGGCTGATCCTTTGACAGCTTCATCATCCGCCTCCTGCTGTTTTGGTGCTCTTGCTTTGCTAATGGTCTGTGGTGGGTTTCTCTGGACCTCTGTCTTCAGCTTTGTGAGGATTCTTCAAAAGAGTTGAGGTTTTCTTCATCTTCCTGGATTAGCACTGTACCTTAGTTTCATTAATACATAGCAGTAAGCTGAGGGTCATCGGTGTAAGGGGTTTTATCTTCACGCATGGTTGAGTGGCCACCATGACCAATGCTGTCATGATACTGTCAGTAGAGGTAGAGTCCTTTTTGAGCATTAAAGAAAAGTCTGAAGCAAAGGAGTTGACTTTGGAAGTCTAGTTCTCTTTCTGCTTAGTCCAGGTCAGGCACATCTGACCTTTTCTTTGGTTCAGAAGTGGCTCATTGCGAGTCATGTGACAGTTGTAGCACCTTTCATGATGAAGGCTCCGTGTTGTGCCTCTCGATGAACCTACACCAGCCTCAGTCTACTCCTGGAAAATTCTCTGAAGTTCAAGTTCAAGTTGAGATTTTTTTGACAATCCTCCCAAGATTAGTCCCTACTGCTTGTGCTCCACTTCCTTCCACACCTTCTCCTTGGATCAACTTTTCCTTTCTTTACAGCACTCTGCCAACTGCCAGCCTTTTCAGAAATTACCTTGGGGGTTGCTCTTCCTATTGAGGGTGTCAATAGATGTCCTCCAAACTACTATTAAGTCAGCAGTCTTCCCAATAATTGCTGCTGTGTGCATGAAAAAAGACCAAGATTAACTTTTTTTAAAACTTGTTGAAAGGTTTTTAACTCCTACTACAAATTAAATATTGTAATTGTAGATAAGAAAAAAATATAATATATATCTAAAAATATAGACTGTTTACTTTCTTAAATAACTGATAGAAAATATTCAATATGATATTTTGATTTGTGGGGATGTACCTGTATAACAGAATTATTTAATTACCTGCTAAAGCTTAATTTAAACTTGTCACTTACAGCACACAAGGCCCTGTTTCTCTGTGCTTCTCTGGGTGCCACCTTTAGGTCTAACTTGTTACAGCGGCAGGACCAGATTATTCAGTGGTTTTAAATACTCATCAGCCGAGTAATTTTTCCAGAGTGCCAAAAAGCCTTGCAGGTCAGGTCATACAGGGGGGAACTTTGCAAAGCATTCCTGCAGAATTTAATATTTTAAGCATGGTTTTGCCACTTATAATAAGTGTCTGTGTTTAGTGTGTCCAAATGCGCTGCGGTGTCCACATTTTTGTTCATCCACGAGGAGTGTTTGTGCATCGCTGTGTGAGGGAACAGCTTAGAGCAGCGCAACTGGGAAAGCTCAGCTGTATAAGATGTACTTAATCTGGAGATCAGGTTATTTTTACTTACTATCACTTGGAATTAAAAAGCACAGTTACAGTTATTGTGTGGTCAGGAGGTAACTGTGTTTATGGTAGAGGACACTGGCAAAGCAGGAGGCATCTGAGATTAAAGAGCTTTTTAATCAAGGGAGTGTGCGCACACACAAAAACACACACTGAAAACTCAGCTGTCCGGAAAAACACTTGCCACAATTACAGTTTTATATATCTAAAATTGTACAAATATGTGCACCTCTAAAGATAAAAAAAAAATCATAGTTGTTTAAGCGAGTGCATCTTGGGCTGTAGAAGCTTATAAACCGTGTTTCAGTAAAAGCTCCCATTAAGTAAATGAGCAGGATAAAATTCTTGGATGTTATTTACACACAGGGCAAGAATGGATTAGGCTCAGCTCATGTCAGGCTGTTTTCCTTTCGTCTCATTTCATTTTCCCTCGCCTAATCTCGTTTGATTTTCCTCTGCTCCTCTGTCTCTGCCCAACTCATATACTCTTAAACCCAAACTCAAACAAGATCGAGCTATTGTTCTTGCCGAATCCACAAACGCATACATTAAATCTAGTCCTACAGAGTAAATTGACCTCTGCGTCTGAGTGCCAACAGGAGCTACTAGTCATCCTGTCAGAAGTGCTGATCGGCTCATTTAAATACCGCTCAAATGTAATTGGCTGGCAAATTAGACTGTCATTATTGGACAGGGGGGAAAAAAAAGGAAAAACAGGGTAGTGACAGGACAATTTGGCCACCATCCTCCCATGGGAAATGCTGAAAAAAAAATTAGGGGATATGCACAGAAGATACACTTGAACTGATGAACGCACAACCCACAGAGGTGATTACACCCACAAAGTGGAGCACGTGTGACACATGTGCACAGAGAGTTGTACTTTCCTGGAACTTTGCTGCATAACCATCATTTCTATAGATGTTAGCGCAATCTGTTTCCATCTCACATCTCGCATCCACTCTCTGTTGTGACATGGCTCAGTAATAAAACTGATGGATGGGTGGTGGTCAGAGCTTTCCCAGGTGAACCCTGACCTCCTAGAGTGTTTGTTTCTTAGTGTGATTTGTCAGTGTGTGTGTGTGTGTGTGTGTGTGTATGGCCCATCTGTGTGGGGGCTGCTGAGAGCATCCCTCTCTCTCTCTCTCTCTCTCTCCCTTTGCCCTTTATTCTGACCCACATCCTCAGTGGTCAACATTGAGTGCACTCAGGCCTTTGGGAGCGCTCTCTCTTTCCGCGTGTGTGTATATTTTTATGAGTGTAAGTACATGCAGGGGTGAGTCTTACACACCTCTGAGACTGTTTTTCTAACATGTTTACACACACACACACACACAAATACACACACACGAACGCACGCACTGTTTTTCATGATCTCATCAATGGATTGTGAATACAGTATTAACGATGGCTGGGCTGCCCCTTGCCACTACTATCTGAAACAAATATGGGACATCTGATACGACTTCAATTTGAAATCCATTTGTAATGCAATATAGCAGTGTACTTCATGTGGAGGTCATGACCCGAAGTTGAGGGATTGGAAAGTCATAATTATTTTAAAGGAAGCAAATGGCCAAAAGAAGTCATTGACTTTCAGATATTGTGCTGTCTTGATGTCAGGACCTGCACGATGACAATGAAATGTAGCATGTGTTTATATAAGAATAATGAAGTTAAAGTAATGACAATGTGAAATATCTTTTTTTTATCATTTGGGTTTCATGTCATTTAAGCTGTTTTAGATTCTTTTCAGACATGAGAATAATTTCTAATTTAATATAATCAACGCTTTTAAAATCTGAATGTAGTTTGTATAAAAAAATGATAAAGTCAGTTAAATTTCATTCCAAAGGAGGAATGTTCAAACCTGGCCTAAATTTACCTGAACTGTTTTAAAAGACAGACTGTCCATTGTTGTTTATGCTCTCACTGTGTTGTGTTTAACCCTCTTTTCCTTATGTTAAGTTTGGGGCCTTTATCAAGACATAGGAGATAGAGGAGGCAACTTGGAGGCAAGAGTAACTAAGCAGTTACATATTACATATTGAAAGCAATAACTGACTTAATTAACTAATTAGATTAATATATAAAAGAATAAAGACTTTCCAGTAACACTTTATTTGACGCCTATCTCTATAATGTATAAATATAAATATAGGTTTAATGCATTATAATCACATTATAGCCCTTTATAACTATAATCATAAACACTCATAAATTATCATAATGCTTTAAAGCAATAATCATTACACATTATACAGCATTTTATCATGACTTACAAGGTCAGGTATTATAATGTGTTATAACTGTTAACAACTCACTGACAATGCCCACATAGATAATCCATTAAGATGTGTTATAATTGGCTTATAAACTTGTATAATTATAAAAACTCATTAATTATCATAAGGCTTTATAACAATAAGCCTAACACATTATAATACCTTTATATTATAATATTGATGTGTTATAGAGATAGGCATCACGTAAAGTGTTACCGAGTTTCCTTTGATAGATTCTCAAAAGATGTAATTTAGTGCTGGCCTTAAAAATAGTAGATCGTAAACTGAAGGTTTCAGCAAGTTTTGCCTTATGCTGTCTTACAAGTAATATATGGATTTTAATATAAAATGTAATAATATAGTTCAGCGAGCCCTCCGTCTGTGCAACAAGGGAACAGTGCACATTAGATCAGTCATTAGGGGTGGTGCATCCACTCATTGATACTTACCCACAAACACACAAGCACACAGGGTGCTATTAACAAGTGTTTAGGATGGGATGACCTTTGATTGGTGTGTTTTAGTGTTTTAGGTGCAGAGAGCTCAGACAAATGGATTCAATCCCTTGACGAACTGCGTGTGTCTCAAAGCTCTGTGCCACTGTTGTGACATCATCTATGAATGTCATAATTGAGGGGTCGGTAAATTGCAGCTTTTCCTTGCTCAGCGTGCTCCATGTGTCAATATCAAGGTTCAAGGTGACAGAGCAGATCAATACGCAGAGACAGCAGCCATCCGCTGAATTTACAGCCCAGTAATAGGAGACCAAAAAAAAAAACAGTGCAGCTGTAGCCCTCAACAAGCTCGTGGGTGAGACTTCAATGCTTTGAGCACAATGTTCATGGATGCACTCCAGTAATTCTCAGAGGAAATTTGTGTCTAGTTTTTTTACTGCTTCAGAGGTAGTGGTGTAGGGGGAACTGAAACATTAAGAGCTTGATTGAGCTGCTATTGAGCTGCTTTCAAGATGGCATGATATAACCCAAAAGCAACATATAGGACTAGTTGGGATCTGTGAAAAAATCGACAGCAGCTATGATAAAAACATCATGAAATCAGATGTCATTTTCTAAGAACAAACAACTTCAATACAGACAGTTTACACACACAAATACACACACATACTCACACGTTAGGTAGATAGATAGATAGATAGATAGATAGATAGATAGATAGATAGATAGATAGATAGATAGATAGATAGATAGATAGATAGTGGCCAGCACTCATCCATGGTAGCCTCGATTAGCATTATGCTCAGTGATTGTTGGTTGTTGTTTTGTGATTAGCTGTGGCTCGCGCTCCACTGTAGTCCAAGGTTAGCTTTATGCTCAGTGAATGTTGTTTGCTGGCAGCCTTTAGCTCGCTAACGTGACCCAAACGTGTTTTCTTCTCTTAGAGATGCAGACTAAAGCAGAGGGAAAACGTAAAAACCACAGCCTACTATTCCACTGCTATTTGAGAAACAGAGAAAGTTTGACCCAAAGTCTCCTGAAGCTGTCATATAAACAGAGCTATAGCAGAGTATATCTGTGAGGACCATCTACCCATTTACACAGTGGAGAAACCTGGGGTCCAAGTGAAAAAGTGATTGTCTTGTTTATTTTTCATAATTTTCATTTTCTGATTAATATTAAGTGATTATTCATCTGCTCTTTTATTTTTCATGTTAATAAAAATATTTTTCATGCTTTTTAAAGCATTTGTCATTTTTATCCCCCAGTATCGAAAATGGTATCAAGTATCGAGTATTTTCCTGGGTATCGATACCAAGTTTGAAATTTTAGTATCGTGACAACTCTAATAGATAGATAGATAGATCACTGACTGATATGTCCACTTGAACTTCAGCTGACAAACAAAAACAACACATATTTCCTTTTCTGGAATCTCTTTGGTGAATCTGTACGTTTGTGTTTGCATGTGTGTGAGAATATGCGCATGAATCACATCAATGGGTGTCCAGCAGGCAAGGATATTACAATGATTTTAGTTGAGGTGTGAAGGTGACAGGGCCTGCTGTGTTGATGGTGTGTCTGTCATGTGATGGATTAGCTTCATTTTTAGCGTGTGCCGTCTGTTGTGAGTGAGTGAAAGTTAACATGCTCACAGGACAGCATGGGCAAGTGATAAGAGTGTCTGCTGGACCATGCATGTTTCTGTCACATTGTGTCTATTCTTATTTGTTCATTCCTGCATGTACATATCAGTGTGTAGATTTTTGTGTGTGTGTGCGTGTGATAGTGGCTGAGCAGTGGATCTTGTACTGTGTACAGATGCTGAGTTCCCAATCAAAAGTGTGTTGACAGCAGACAGACTTCATGCAGCTATAATGACCTTGACTTTCTGAAGGTAACAGCCCCCAGACTCCAACCTTTCCTTTGACACCCAGGTGACCCAAGTTCTGAAGTCCTGCTTCACCCAGTTTAGACAGTCGACTAAAATTAAATCTTTTCTTTCTCTGTCCGACTCAGAAAGTCACTTATGCTCACTTTTGCTGCAATGCTCTTTATTTTGGCATCTATAAGAACAACATCCCATGACTACTATTAAATTAAAATACTGCTGCCAGACTTCTAACACTGGTACCACTGGCAAGAGAGGTGACCATATAACACCAGTCCTTGCTGCCCTTCTCTGGCTCCCTGTGAGTTTTAGATTTTACTGCTTGTTTTAAAGCCGTATATGGCTCCAGCCCAGATCTGTGAGATGTGAACTCTCTTGCAGACTGAGGTCTTTCACTACGGTCCTTCTCAAGGTGCTTAAATTTCAGCTGGTATCAAAGAGGTGACTGAGCGTTTGCCGTTCATGCTCCAAAGCTGTGAACTTGATTCATGCGTACGTCTGAATTTTTTGTGGTTACTCGCTTTATACCAGTGAGTAGCTTGTTCCATTCAGATGGCATGTATCGAGTTGAGGCAGAGCTCCTACATATGAAATGATGCGAGAGAGGAGAGACACCTTTATGTCATTTCAGTCTGTATAGTTCCAACGTGGTAAAGACTGACTGCATTTTGGGAATTTGTTGTCTATAAACAACTTACAGGACAATCAAACCTCCTCAAGTTGTATTTGTTTTGTGTATCTCATAGCTGAGGTAGCCACGATACCATCATAGTCATTTTGTCCTCCAAGTTCCAGAGGAATGAAGGTACTGGAGCCTCGAGGCCTGGTCTACCAGACTTATAAACAGCTTCACCCACCAGGCCGTCAGATAGCTGAACTCTCTGCCCTTTCTGCCAACACTGGACTCTGAACCCCCTCTTAACCCTTAATGGGAAACATAGAATTCGCAAATAAATAAATAAATAAATAAAACAAAAACAAAACAAACAAACAAAAAAAACCACAACCAAACCACACAAGAAAATGCAAAAAAATTCAATAAAATCAACAAAAATATTAACACCTCGTAAAACTGCAAAAAATAATAAAAACAACAACAACAAAAAACTAACCAAACCACCAAAAAAATGCTACAAACAACAAAAAACACATCTAAACCATAAAAATACACAAATATAACTAAACCTCACAAAATTAGGCAAAAAACAACAAAAAAAAAATGGCACAAATCGATTAAAAAACAACAACAAACAAAACTAACTAAATCACACAAAAACAATGAAAACAAAACAAAACGAAAAAATAAACAAAATAAACAAAAAAAGTAAATCCCTTTAAAAGGTTTGATGAGAAACACTTGATTCTGTGAAAGAAGACAAACATGAAGAGGTTTAAGTGTCTAAAAAAAATAAAATAATCGTCCTGTTTTGAAATGACACATTAAGGGTCAGCCCATAGACTCAGCCCCGATCTTTTCAAATCGATTAAGTGCGTGTCTGATTATACGTGCGTGCCTCTGTTCATGTGTGCGCATGAATCCGTCCTTCTTTGTGTATGAACTTTAGTTTGTGTGTTTCTGTGTGTTGTCAGTGTCCCTGTGAGCCCAAAACAAGGTAAACGTATAATAATAACATCTTCAGAATGTATCTCTCCGCCTTTCTCCCTTGAGCAAAACAACACACACAAAACATGCCACCTCCACACCCCCTCCCTCCTTCCTCCCCCTAGCAGTGCAAAGAGCGCCCAGGTGTGAAATGTAAAAGGGAGAATGCTGTCGTTCAAGCTGTCCCAACCACCAGTGTCTCCCTCTCTTTCCCTCCCTTATGCTCTTTATTTCTTTTAGTGGCTTCTCCTCTTTTCCTTTTTTTCCCTCTTCTTTTCTGTCACCATCTTTCTTTCTTGCTCCCATTCTTCTCACCCTTTCTTTTTCTCAGGTGTGCGGGCTGCAGCAGATTGCAGGTGTACAGAACCCCTCAGCCAAAGAAAAATGAATGCCGTCGCAAATCTTGACTTTGATGAACCTTGCTGCATGGTGGCCTATCACTCTTCTCCATTTGGCTTCCTCGGAAAAAAACACCTTGTGAAGAAACGCACGTTGTGTGTGCCCACACACATAGGTGGCTAGCACTCCGAAGCAAATATTTGTCTTGTTGAAGGTAGATGCTGCGCTTGAGTAAATAGTCAAAAGGGCCCACTTGTTATTGTATCCATGTTCATAAGCATAAAAACAGCGAGCATTTGAAGCATTTCTCCTAAAACATCTGTCAGACGGATATGAGGTTGAAATAAAGTGAATAAATCAAGCGATCTTAAGTGATATGCATTAAACTTAAGGTGCAATTAAAGCTGGATCAGATGTGTATCTTTGGAGTTTAAGTCTTTGTTAAGAATACGTTTTAAAGCTTGAGGTAAAAAGTCAAAGGCAGAAGGTGACACATTCAACACAGATCTGCCTGAAGACGTGAGTTCATTTACCCTTAAAGACCAGGAGCATTACTAAAACTGATTAACCACTGATGAACATGACCAGACCAGCTGTCTATATACACTCGTGGATGGAGGATTGGACAGGAATGCCAAAAAGTGAAATCGTCACTGAATCAAAGTTGTCTTTGTTTTTGTTGACAGGCTGCAGAAGCTAGTATACAGTACAAATGTGGATTTCACATATTTCTATGATCTCCGTCTAGTCTGTCTCCAGCAACATTTGAAGAAGTGGTATTAAACTTATTTTCTAGTTTTATATCGTCCCTCTGATAGCTTCTTAGCCAGGGTGACCATATTCTGAATCCCCAAAAAGAGGACACGACTATGCAGGGGTGCGACTGATCTCGTTGAATTCTTGTGCGACTTTTTGAACAAACCAGTCAGAGCTCTTTGCAGTCTCTCCTCAGGATTACTTCAACACACAATAACCGCCCAATCTGAAACTTCGCTCATGTATAGTCCTGATGTCCAGCATTGTCTCTACCTGCCTTGTGGTGGCGTATATCTGTATTTTTACCTTAGCTAATATTGTGAAGTTATTGTGACATGAGCCCTAAAGGGTCTGTAGAAATGTAAGGAAGGCTTTAAAAAGTTCTTGTATTACTTATTTATTAATAACAAATATTCTACAGATTTTTTTATTTCTAACAAATTTGTATTTTTGACCATATTCTGAATCGCCAAAAAGAGGACATGATCACACAGGGGCGGAGTCACGTAGTTGCACGTCGTAGATTTTGAGAGTTTTTCAGTCAAGTGTTTTTTATGTGCTTCTAACTTAGCAAGTCCACGTGACACAGACTGAAAGGTTAAACAGCCCCCCAAAAAGAGGACGTATGGTCACCCTAATTTTAATACATTGACATTTCTTAAATGTAACTTCAACCTCCATTCTCCAGTCGTCATGCATGTAAGTGTGACTGTATGTGTCTTTTTGTCGCCTGTCCGCTTGTTCTGTGAAGGCTTACGTGTCTAGTATTTGCTACATAAGCAGCTATTAGAGTCTGGGGACTTTTCCCTCCCAGCTCGTCCCTAATCCAGTTCTAATCCCTTAAAAACTCTCTATTACCCTTAAAGGATCTCACTGGAGATAAATCTTGAGGAGTCGCACACCAGGAAAACACACACAAACACACACAAGCAGGCGCACATACACACAATAATTCCCACGCAATTTTCCCTTAGTACTTAAAGATGTTGCTTTTCAACAAATGCATGTAAATGAATTAGACAGAAGTAGGTGGAAAAGCTTCTGTCCAGTGGCTTTTCAATGTCCCTCTCTGCCTCATGTGTCTCAAAATTGACAAATACTTTTGATTTGAATTAAATCTGCAAGTTCATAGAAAATATTCAGCTTATTATTTATGTTACTTTTTGATCACAACATTCAAAGGATGCAACAGAGTCCACAAAACACAACGCTTTGGCTGATTAAACTTCTAATCCTTTCTTATTTCATTTTACAATGTGGTTGCTAAAGTCATGTTTTCATCATCAGAATAAGAGAAGAAGGGTGCAAAGAAAAAAGACCAATACATAACCCATACCAGCTTATCAGAATCAACACGGTCTTGCCCTGACACGCTTTGATTTGCCATGATTAGAAATATGCACGGCATATTGTTCCTTTTTCTACAAATATATATCAAAAGATTTACATATTGCAAAAAAAGGAGCACACAATTTCATTATACAATATTCACAGACATGCACATCCCTATAATCCTCTTGTTTCCTCTCAGCCCCCCTCCCATCCAGACAAATGCATTACACAAATGAATAAACAAATAAGAGGTTGGGGGGTGGAGGGGAGTGAGATTTTATTTAAGTGTTCTTGTAAGCCATCTAAGATATTAATGTTGCAAAGCTACTTATCAATATTTTAAGAGGAGTGTGAGGTCTGCGCATGGGGGGGGGGGCAATACACACTTTGAAGTGTGTATTTTTGTGTCTGTCTTTGTGTGTGAACCGCAGAAAACCAATCAGTGATGAGATGGGGTTTCTGACAGTTAAAGAAGAAGAGTTGCTCAGTCTCTGTCCTACTAAAAGCTTTAACACACCCACAAACACGTGCACACGCGCAAACACACACACACAGAAAGTGAGTGCTGTTAAGTGATGGTCAGGAAGGTAAATACAACTGTTAATGTTTCATAACCACAACGTACTTTTTACGTTGTTGCTTAAATTGACTGATTTATTTGAATATCTCTGCATGTATGCATCTATGTCTGCACTCATCTTCTGCAGTTGTGTATGTACATATGCATGATTTAACTAAACAAACTATCAGTGCCGTCTGTATTCATCGGTTTTCACAACATACAGTGTTTGTTGTACAAATCCAATCCTTGATTGAAAGTATGAAGTCTGAAATCAAATCATTCAAACATTTTAAAATCATGATGTGTTACTTGTTAATTTTACTGTCTGTGTAGGTCTTTATATACTTTCCCTAAGACTACTTGAATATTTAAAAGAGAAAGAATTAAGCAGCAACCTCTAGTCTTAAGAAATGTGCAAAAAACTGCAGTACCCCCAATGCCCTCTAGAGGCTGGCTTCAGAAGCACTGGAAACCACATACACACCCATTTGAAAAATACAGTTTTTAACAGCATAGTTCAAAAAACAGATTTGGTTTGAAATGCTCACTTCTCTCCTGGTGATCACTGTTCATGTATATGTTTCAGAGGTTGAAGGTTGCAAGTGTGGTGAATCAGAGGCATGACTGGACTGACAGGCAGGCACACCGTAGCTCTGAGTTAGGAGGACAAAGGCTCTCCTAAAGTTTGTCTCACGGTAGGTCGACTGAAAGTTAGGGTGAGTCAGCATTTTAATTTAAAAAACTGCATTTCCAAACTGTTTGACCATGTATAAAAGATGTTGCAACTACGACATACCATTAAGACCAAACCTACCCACCTGCATGTTTCTCTTAACGTATGAAGAAAAGTGTAATAAAAAAAAAATACAAGTCCAGTCTGCTTGTTTCAGTTGTGCTATTACATTTGGTCACCTGCTTCATTTTGACTGGACCTTGTTGGTTTTATTGCTGTTGAAATAAAAGTTGTACATTTTGGATTTTCATGTAAATGTTTATTTTAATAAAGTAAAGTCAGTGTTTTTCAGGTGTTTTAGGTCTTGGTAAAGCCTAACTTTGTGTTGCAGTTCCGTTTGTTTTTGCATTTTAATATTAATGTATCGGGTCAAAATCTCTTGGTACAGAACCTTCATTTATTGGGAGAGGACAACCAACACTTTCATCTTTCGTTATTAAGTGGTTTGTGCAGTTTAGCAATCCAATTACCATAGAAGAAGACTCATGTACAACAGAGGAGGGTTGAAAAGAAGAAAAGATTATAACTTTCATTCTCCTCTTATCGATTAAAAATGTGCCAATTCAGTATTTCATCCATAAAACTTGAACCTGGTATTAAAGATATCTAAATGTGTGTTTGCATGTGTGTGTTTGTGGTTCAGGAAAATAAATAAATAAACAAGCAAGCAAGCAGTGATGGCATGAGCACTACTCTGTGGGTGTTTGCTACCTCTGTCAAATACATTAATGCTTCCCACACACACACACTCACACACTCACACACTGACCCCTGGACAGTATTTTGTCTTCCTGTGTCGTCCCATGTCATCTTTTGTGTTACACATCCAAAACACTTTCTGAACACAAACCACAAAATGGTCGCTGCAGGGTAAGAAAGGTGTGTGTGTTCAAAAGAGAGGAAGACAAAACAGAAAAAAAGATTTTTTATGCTTGTAAATGACAGAGGCTGTGTGTCTGTGTGTGTGTGTGTGTGTGTATAGTAACCCAAGGCAAGGCTAGATGGATGGGTGTTCTGACCTCCCTACAGGGGTTAAGGCACACTTATTTACACAAAGCACCCTCAGGTGTGTTGGTGTATGTGTGTTTGGTGAACAACACAGGTTTCCTTAAGTTACAGAGTAACACTGAGAATCTAGAAATATTGAAAATGTTTTTTTCTTTTATCAAATCACCTCAAACAATCATTTAGTGTAAATTTAAAAAACCAGACGCTATTGAAACGACTTCAAACCTCAAAATAACTGAGGTAAAAAAGGGTTTTTAAGTCACATTCATGAGTCCTTGTTTCTCCCAGTGCTCTAGATTAAGAAATAACCATATACCTTCTCAGATACAGGCAGGCAATAGAACTTAGAATATAGAGCTGCACTGACATGCCAAATGATGAGCATTTGTCTGTTTTGTTTTGTTTCTTTTTTTCAATTTTGTGCCCATGCTCTGTTAAAGTCAACCACATACGTTTTTTAAAACTTTGCGACAGCAGTTTCAATCCCTCAGCACAAAGTTTTGATACTATTTTCTTAGTCTGATTTAGAAAAGTTCACTAACCTGCACAGGGCCCAAACCTCACCTCTTTCATTCATCTTAACCATTAAATTCAGCACTTTCTGCACGCTGAAACAGCAGAAGGTGACATAACTGAGGTCTTTTTTTGTTGATAGGGAAACAGTCCCGGTATAATACAAAATCAGTTCAGGTACCTGTTTGGCAGAGTGCAGGCCGTTATAGTTGCATGTCATGTTTTTTTTAGATAAAATGCCAAATGGTCACACATGGTATGGGTACATTGATACCGTGTAAAGTACGACACCTTTACGTTGTAACTGCCTGAGCAGGTTTACGATGTGAAATACAGGTTAAATTAAGTTTTGGGAGCTTAATCATGTGACCAACCCATGTTGCACCAATGAAGATTATTGTTTACTATTTAACATTATTTGTATGTTTGATAAAACTGATCGCCTTAAACCTTTTAACTGAAATAACACAAAGAAGACACTGTCAGTTAGGAATGAGTTAAAGAAATCTCGATAGCTTTTCAGTGTAGTGAGCGGATCTCTCTTCAGCCGTTTTAGGGTTAAAATATTCATAATGAACAGACGTATAATCAGATTTGTTCAAATGTATAACCAGCTATAAGAATGATATTTTTATGATGGTAAAATATCTTGAATGCATCATATCTTTTCTAAAATTTTTCACTGGGAACTCAGTGTGCATGCATGTGCGCAATTTCAAAGCCTTTTAAAACATAATTTACATAAAAAATGCCAGGGAGTAAATTTGAGGGAAAAAAATATTGTTACCACTTAAAAAAAAGAAAAAAATCATTTGTTGGAGCCAACTCTTTTTGTATCTGATCTTTCTCCATTTGAAGTGTGTTGAAGATGAATGATTTTCTCTCCTATCTCCTTAAAAAAGACAGACTGACGTTTTTTGTCTTTAAGTATTAACATATTGATGCACTGCATATGATTTTGTTAACTGTAAACTGTCCCTCTTAAAACCTGTATGGTTTTAAGCGGGACACAGAATAGATAGAAATGCAGGTCCTTCTGCATGTGGAGGTTTTTGTTAAACAGGAACCACGCAGATGCAAACACATGCTGTTCATATTTCATCAGAGTTAATACAGTGCACATGTGTACACACAAACTGTCAGCTGCATAGTGGTGATCAGCTGACGCCATTATCACAAACAAATGTTGTGTTGTTAGTTCATGGTAAGTCTTTAAAGACAAAGATTGTTGTTGACGCAGTCCCCCAGTGGTTTCTAATCATTGCATGATTAATGCTCTAGTTAAAGTCAATTTGCCATTTTCAGTGTTACATTTTAGTAGTAGTTTTTTCCATGTTCAAAGCTCGCTGAGTAACCCAGTTATTTCTATTTTCATGGTCGGAGAAAGTTCTGCACCTAATAAATCGCACTGGCTTCCCATTAAAAAGTGAATAAATTGTTACAGAGTTTTTAATGAAAGGTTTAAATCTACACAGATATTTACAATCTGCTTCTGCAAATCAGAGAGGAGTTCATGTGCACATTATGTGTATAGACTTTGCCTGAATATGTGTGTATGTGCTATTTTGCCAAAGTTAAAATTGTAATAGTCACAAAGATACTTGTGTTCCACTTTTTTTGTAACTAAATATCATGTATGCCGTATGTATGTATGTATGTATATGTTGTCATATGTATTATAAAATGTGTGTAAACTGGAATTTGCTTCTTAACTCCTCTGTGTATTCGCCAACATGTGTGTGTATGAATGTGTGTCTATTTTCAGCCCTTCAGCAGGGTCAGCTTTCTATCGACAACCTGCTTGTCCCTGTCCTGCACAGCACAGTGGTAGAAAGGCCACTCGCATTTAGCCTGATAAAGCGCCTGGAAAGTCACAATGACCTCTAGCCATTTATAAATCATTCTTAATCATAAGGGAGATGGACCTCTCGCTGCCGAACAATAGCTGAATTGATCCAAGCCACCCGTACCTGAATCAGCCAAACCTGTTTGTAAGATGGGAAACAAACCTCGCAGTTTGCTCAGCATCTCGCTTTGCTTACAGGTGATCTCTCAGCTTCTGTTAAAGCTCCAATGAGAAGTTTTTTTTTATGTTTACATAATGGAATGAAATTCATCTTAGTGCCTTTTCATGATACCCAAGATTAGTGTTGGTATAACGGTATATGTCACAGTATGTTTTTTCCACCTGTAAGTTCAATTAATGGCTTAAAAATAAATACACTGTCACATTTGTTCATTTTCCTTTTATTCTTAAACATGGATTTGTAAACAAATGCAAACAAAATGACCAGTCTGGTGATTTTTTTATCATATAGCGTACCTTTGGCGAAAGACTCTGCCAAGCTCTTTTGTATAAGTGGAGCTGCTGCAACTTTAGTTTTTGGTGCAGCGTGGTGCACCACACATCTTTTGGCTTTTATAATGGAGCTTGGCGTCTTTCATCTTTAGGTGGTGGAAGATGTTGCTGGTGTTTCCACCTCCAGCAACAACAGCCACAGGACACTCTTAGCATAGTATTGTTTTTTGATCATTGTCGAATTTTCTAAAACCGAAGAATCTCCAGACAATCGATGTCGCGACTTGTACTCTTTTTCAGAACAAGTTTCTCCTCCTCTTCCTCATGTTGGGTGCCTCTGTTTGCTCGCTACTGCCACTTATCTCCGCATCTGCCATGATCACCACCAGTGAAGCTGTTTCTTCTTCTTCATCGAAACTATGCCAAGCAGTCTGCCTGACACACTGGTGATTATAGGGAGCGCACCCAAACCTGACCAATCGACACGCTGGTGAATATACGAAAACCCAAACTCAGAGAGATGCAGCAGACATCTGCTCTCTTTCTCCGACATAAACAGTATAACAAAATTTCTACCGGTAGACACTTTTATATCGTTGCATGATATTTACCATCATACCGCCCAACACTACCCAAGATCAAAAAAGACCATCAGGAACAAGGCTGCGATTATCACGGTTTTTAGTGTGGAGAGGTGGATGTCAGTCAGGCAGATGGCTGACACCAGTTTTAACAATCTGCACATAAAATATGAACAATAAATAACACATCTGACTAAGTTCAAGTCCATCTCCCCCTCTTTTTTAAACCACCTGCCCCTTTATATTAATCTGCATAGGAACAATCAGCAGCTCATGTTTACTGATTTCCCCAATCAGGTATCAGTTCTCCCTTGAGGTTGTAGGTCCCCGCTGACAACAAAAGAGGGCTTTTGTGTGTGTGTGTGTGTGTGTGTGTGTGTGCGCGCGCTGGACAAAGGGGGAGAAATCCTGTAATAGTCAAGCAGAACATGTTGATTGATCCTCTGCAATTACCAGCCAATCGAAATGTGATTTATTTCCCAAGGAATCATTTCAATATCAATAAGGCTGCCAGGAGTATAGGAGGGAGTATTTGTACACACATGGAGGGAGATCCATGTCAATAAACTTCCACTTACTCCTCTATTTCTCTTCTTCCTTTATCTCTCTCTGGACCCAGTCTTAACTCATCAATCTTTACATCTTCTGCCTGCTCTTTTCCTCTCGGCTTAATTCCCTCATCCATTCATCCTAACTTGCTACTTTTTGCCCTCCATACCATCTTTCTGTCTCTGTTATTCTCTCTCATTTGTTATGCTTTTATACCTCAATGTGTATCACCACCCTCTTTACCATACGATACACACGTCTTCATTTGATCTCGTTCCTAATTTTGGGGATTTGCCTCTATATTACACTTTACCCCCCCCCTCATTCCCTGTCACTCCCCCTCCTCTCGCTGTTTTCAGGCCGACATGTCCCGCCTATCCCCCCTGAATGGTCCCTTGTGAGGCAATCATTCTGTGGCTTTGTCAATACGACCAGTCAACCAAACAAAAAGACCAACTGACCGATCGGACTATGTTAACTCTCAATCTCCCTCTCAGCCCCCTTACCCTCCCCCTTAGCTCTTTTTCATCACTGTCTCCTCCCCTCTCACTTCTTCTCACCCTTTTTTGCACTTAATTAAGTGGCCAAGTGGCTGTCAGGAATAATTGTTAGCTGCGGCACAGGGCTGAGGCCCGCGGTGGACTTGACATTTGATAATATTGCGTCTCCACGTTGATTGAAATTGATTTTTTGGGGGAGGGCTTGTTGGCTGCCATGATAGTTTGACAACTCTTAGCCAATCAGCCCCAAGGACAGCCTGTGAACCCCGTGTCTTTAGTGTGGCAACTCATACTCCTACAGATGATGCCTTCTTCTATGTACGAGAGTGTGCTGGGTCACCAAGGGTCAAACGCGGAGTACTGTCGCAGGGTCATGGTACTGGAAGCCGCATTTCTCATCAATCAGCCACACACAGATTCGTGCAGGTCTGAGTGTGTGCACTGAGCCGTGCGCTCTCTTATGTAAGAACCGGTGTTTATTATGTGTGTGCAGCTGCATTTAAGTGAGTTAAATTGCCAACATATAGAAAATGAGTTTCGAGTCTTTGCCCCCTTCTTCTTTGTTTTAAACGGCAAATAGAGGTTATAATGTTAGATGCAAATGACACTTTTAATTGCCATCTTATTAGCCGAGAGTGGGGGGTGTTAACTAAAGAACATAATGATGAGATGCCACTCAAACGCAAGCAGAAGTCGAAATCAATCAAGACAGTTAATTACAAACAAGAACACAAGCAATGGTGTTTTCATAATGTTTACAATCAGACTCTGCAATGGTCCGTCTCCACCTAAATAAGCTTATGAACAATGTTTATTCCACTCTTTTATGGATGTTGTCACAGGGCGAAATGTAGTTGTATTATAAGTAGTATTTCAAATTGAGTGTTTGATATACCAGGCAGTTCTTTTACTGTTTAATAAGCAGTTATTATAATATGATTTTTTATAGAAGTATAGGATAGAATAGCAGAACAGCATCAAGTTATAACCAGTCCTCTGAAAAGCAATTTCTTTTTGAGTGACTCTGAAATAAGACAAAGCTCGCCCAGTTAGGATTACACAGAGAAACTATTTTCAAGTTATCAGAAATCTATAGGCGGTCTTTGATAACATTAGAATTTGTGTAATCAAAACTTTTCAGCACACTGCAAATACATTTATGTATCCCTCTCTGACATCCACTCAGTCTTACATTTTTATTTACATCTGTTTTAATTGGGTTAAGGTGGTGTGTTTCTGTCTGGCTCCAAGAGACGTTCCACATTAGTGATGAGCTTCTGTCTTCTAACCCCTTTTTCTAATCACTTCTCGCTGCTCCAGGCAATAGAAAAACTGTACCAGACTCCCATGTAGGAGAAATTGCTTTTATTTGGGGGTTGCATATCCAAATTAATGGTGAATTTTTAGGCACAAGCACTCTTTTGCAATAGATGCACAGGGAACAGCACTTGAATGTTCCTGATAAAAACTATGACTTGGGGTAGTTGTACAACTTTAGGGGGGCGTTATATTCCTGAAACTAACATGTTGACAGGTAAAACTCTTTGGTTAAAAAGCTATTATTTGTACCAAGATAAGTTTAACAAATGAATAAATACAGTATCTGTTTATCTATTAGATGCAGAGAAACAGATATAGAGAAATTGTGAGAAAAAAAGAGGGTGAAAAAAATCATATCATAAATGCTCTGCTGGGACAGTTAAATGGGTCGTTTGCCTTTATTCATTTTATATATTTATACAAATAAAAGGACTATATAAGGTACTGGTAAACAGTAAGTACATTTACATGTTGTTCAAGAAAGGCAATTTATCGATTTAATGCGACTAAACTGGATATTTCACGTTAGTCTGACTGAATAAGCACTAAATAGCGATGGTCGGACAAACCTACCCAAACAACGGGAATGGATTTTCTCTTCCATGTTTACGGTCCAGTTGGACAACAGCTGGCCTCAGAGTCTTGCACATGCTCCAGAGTTAGCCTCTCACTAACAGTTTTGTCGATTGTTTTGATATGTAGTAAGTCAACCCGGAGACGACCAGACAGCAACGAGCTTAAAGAGGCAATATCGCCACCTACTGCAGCGGAGGTAGACATGCTTCTGTCAATAATTCGAATCCTGCCAGGTGGTTGTAAACAAGGATGAGGACAGCTGTCCAGTTAAATTACCTGATCAAGCGACTGTAACCTTAACAACCTTCACTCCTTTAATTGTGTCCTCTTTCATGATTCCTCCATTTAATGTCCTTTTTCCAAATCTCAGCCTTTCCCTTATGTCCTTGCTCTTTCATTCTGCCGTTTTACTGTCCCTTGTTATCTCGTCCTCATCCCTCCTTTGCTCATTTTGCCCTCCCCTGCCACCCTAACAGACTTTCATGCTCAGCCCTCTTGTCCAACAACTCAGCTATTAACCTTTGCCCCCCATCACCACTGTTGTAATTAAGGGGTCAGTCCAGCCCTCCCCTATCATTTACACAGTCTCAGACACCCAGACCGTTAAGTGTAAATTAATACGGACAGCAGAGTTACACCCCTTCACATTGTGAGGTGTGAGGGCAAAATACAACCAAGACATACGCAGAAGCAAACCAGAGCGCAAAAATCAGTCAGTCAAACCTACCACAACAGAGAGCATGTATAAAAATGTGCAATTAATTTTTTTTTTTTAAATAATAATGTTTTTCTCTTATTTTATTGGAGATTTTACACAAACTCTCTATCAATTCAGACCTGGAAGAACTAAATTTAGCCTGTTCAAATGTCCTTACTCAGTTAGGTTGCCTTTTAAAGCAGAAGATTGTATATCCAATAGTGATGGGAAGTTCAAGTCTTTGCAGAGAGCCGGCTCGTTGGCTCAGCTCCCAAAGAAGCCTCAGCTCCTTCGACTCCCGAACAGTTCTCAATTCAGGATCTTTTGTAGCCCTACATTTTACCTTAACTTCGCAAAAATTAATGGTTCATGTGATGAAAAGCCTTTTGCTTTCAGCGTTTTGATGAGAAGCCTTATAATTACCCAATTTTGTGCATTTATTCTGTTACAAAACAGTTCTTACTTTTGTTTCCATAGAACCAGAACCAAACTCAAGCAAAGAGTATTAATGTCCTCAGTGCAGGTTCGCATTCATAAAATATGATGCCTCAGCTTGGATGGTCTGATCCGATTTCTTCTCTCCCTCAGTGTCTGCCCTCCTCTTTATTTTCACGTAATGGTATGAACCTATATTCTCACATGTGGATATGTGAGGATCCAATATCTTAAAACTTTCCTACAAAACAAAGTAGAGCTGGGGCTGAACACTGGGATGAGCCACAGAGCTGCATCTTTTGCACACGACACATCTCTAATATCCAAGAATACCACCTTTAAACCAAAAAAACCAAAAATTGTTTTATGTTTTATGTTTATAAAGGGGCTGATGCAACATTAGTCTGTCACTGTAACATCCCTTCATTCCCACTGGCACTAACACCCGCTAAAGTCTGTGTACAAATTGCCAGGCCAATGCAACATTGACTTTTTATCATCATCATTATTATTATTAATAAAAACAGAAGACTGGCATCAATTTTACAGCGATTAGTTTCTCAGTAGCTTCCTGCAAACATGAGCAAAGACAACCCTGACACTGAAATACTACTTTTGAAAGCAGAAATACTGCTGAGTTTTTACAGCGAGGGTCTTAGCCGTGCGTTTATGCGAAGATTATTGTACATGCTTTAAACTCAGGGTAAAACTGCATTATGGGCTTTTCCCCTGTACTTAACAAAGAGTGTGTTTTTAAATCTGAGTGGGGTTGCCCTTCCTGTTGACATTTATTCTTCTTTACTACAGCCTTAAACGCCATCAGCAGGTCTGACATCCGAAAGTGTCGACTGTTTTTTTTTTTTTCCAAAAGACCCTCAAAAGGCTGTGCGTTCACCTTATGACACAAACATAACACACCTACTCACACACTGTGGCAGTAAATATCGGATATCTTAATCCTCTCAGTTTTGCCTAATTACTCCCAACAACATGATAGCTGATTAACTTGTAATTGCTGCTCTGAAAGCAGCCCGTCCCTCTCTCCTCGTTAGGGTTATTACTGACTATAATTACCGCTAATGTGCATAGAAGAACATTCTCTCTCTCACACACATAACCTCACATGTGCACAAATATAAGTGCAGTTGGAAAATCACACAATCAAATAAACAAACATATTTCTCTTCACTCAGGCGCTTACCTCACCAGGAGAACACTTATTTTCTTGGAAACTGTGACTGGTGCACAGAGCAATAACAGTGAAATTTAGGAAACTTAATTTATTTTTCGTATGTTGCCTCATTTAAGCTTTGTGATTTACAGCAGTGGAATTCCTCCGATAGATAAGTCACTTTGTTTGTTGCCAGTAAACCTCATCACACAAATCTGTTATTTTTGTCAGTGTTGTGCTCTTTAGCTTCATATGTTAACTCTCTTTTGCAACATTTCTTATCCAGAAACCGCAACACTTATGGAGGCTGAGTTTATTATGCATCAGTTGAATATCCTAAGGGTGAAATTGAAATTATATATACCGTAACAAAGCTGCGAGGGTTCAAACAAGGTAGGTATCGTTTCACCCAGTCGATCCCTCAATAAAAATATCAACACAAACATGTACATTTTGGACTGTGTTTATGGCTTCAGAGAGTCACATTAATGGTTCAGAAATAATCATCCAAAAACACCCTCCGAAAACACCGGATTAAAAAAAAATGTGTTTTTGAAGAGATTTTTTAAGTATGTGCCGCCATAACAGAGATCATATCCCAAATTGTTTTGATATCCTGCAGGAAATCAGATAAGCACCAACATATGTTTAGCATTTCCATAAAAGCAACATTTGTAGAATTAACTATCTGCTTGTAAAGCCCGCACATCAAATTTAGAAATGCTCATCTGTTTATGAACTTCTGCCCTGGGTTCCTACGAACGGCAGAAAAAGATGAAAATACCGCACTTTAATATGATTACCATCAGCCTTTTTCTGAGGCACATTCTGGTGTTTGATAATCATTTCAAATCAAATGAGTCCTCTCTTTAGTGATACTGATATACAGCTGTGTGCCGTGTCCTGAGAGCACGGTGCCACTATTGTCCATCTTTCAACAATCGCAGTATAAGAGACTTCTTTTCTCTCCTTCTGCCGCCCCTGTTTAAAAAGGCATTTGCGTGAATCTAAATCCAGCTTAATCATAATTCTCCAACTAAACTTGCTGTGGAGAAAGCTATGAGTGCAAAGCTCCTTTTAAGTTCATAATCACTTTCTCTTTTAGCCTGGGATAATGGTACTACTTGCAGGAGATTTAACCCACGTCTGACTCTCTCTCCCTCCTCACTCTGTTTTCACCAAACACTATCTCTCTTGCTTCGGACCATTAGTGATATTGCCGGGCCGCAGACCTCTGTGTTAAGTCACTTAATCAAAAGCAATGGGTTGAAAATCTTGTTTGGCCTCTTACGTCTGATTCATTCCTGCAGACAAGAGTAGCAGAGAGACAGAGGGAGGGCCGGGGGAAATAAACGAAGAGCGAGACAGATAAGTAGAGGGGGAAAAAAGAAAGTAAGAAAGCAGGTGTTGGTGGTAAAGTGAGATAGTGAGGATGCAGGAGTGTGAGAGAGAGGAAAAGAGGAGACATTAGATGGTGGTGCCACATGTTTTCAGCTAAAGCAGCAGAAGAAAGGCTATCACAAGCTTCTCCAAACACTTCTGACCATCTCTCCTCCACACAAAAAAACACACACTCTCTCTGTTTTCCCTTTTCTGATTTTTAGCAGCATTATTAACACACTGATGTTAACCTATCTCCTTGTCTCTTCTCCCTCAAAACAAAACAGATCAAACACATTTGAAGGTTAATCTGTAGCCCTGAAAACAAAAGAAGCTAAGATGTAAAAAAATGGTGTAATGGAGAAGAAGTTCAAGTGCCGAAGATCAAAGATTTAGGGCAAAAAAAAAATCGACATATAGGGGATATGTCTCTCAATCTCTCTTTCTCTCTCTTTCTCTTGTGTGTCTGTGTATGTGTGGTGTGTACAGGGATGATGGGTGATGGAGTGGCTTCATGCTCCATAGGGGGGCAAATGGAACATATGGAGCACCAGGCCTCTACTACTCCTCTGCATGCACACACACACACATCCACACACTCACACACACACACACAAGCATGCACTTGTTTTATTTTTAATTTATTAATTTAAATGAAGAAAAAAAAAGTGTGTATTTCCCGTTTCTTGCTGCAGCTGACAGGTTTAAATAATAGAGTGTCTGCCTCTGGTTGATTTGCAGCAGAAGAAGGAGGAAGCACATAAGGATATAATTGTTGTGAGCCTGAATTCATCAGTTTGTGTTCATGGAGTAAACCCACTGTTTAGAATTAGGAAACCTCGAAAACTTATATACACATTCGTCAAAAGTTGCAATCCCTAACTCCTACAAAATTTCCCACTTATAGCCGGAGAGAAACAGGCCCTGCTGGATTGAAACCTCACTCTGATATTGTATACCCCGAGCTTTTAACATCAGCGCTCTTGTGATTTTGTCTTAGCTGTCTGTACAAGTTAAATCGGCAAAACATCTATCTCTAAAAGTAGAGAAGTACACAAAGCTGAAGATCTGTACGATGGTTTAAAAGTCATAAGTGAATTGAATTTTCTTAATTATGATGAAAGTAAAAAAGTGAGGTTTTCCGTGGTGAATTACCCTATGATGCACAATCGGGTCAGAGAGTAATCCCCTACCTTTTAAGACGATCGTAGTTTTAATTTCCTAATTGAAAAAGAAATGGATTACGCGGATGGATAGAGAGTGGAGATGAAAGATCAAAACTAGTACAACAATCTCTTATCCCTCATCTCTCACTGATGATAGCTTTGCCTGCCTCATGTGAATGAATGTCGAGTTTCCAGATTGAGGACATTGCATTGTACGAAAGCACAGTTAGCAGTCCTACTTAGCCGAGTGAAGCCCATTTCAAAACACCCTGAAAAGTGACAGGAAATCCTTCTCAGAACAAGTCTTTTAAAATGTGTCCATTTCTACACGTATAAAGGATTAAAAAAACTAGAACTTAGGCTGACATTTGGCTGGTTACTAAGGGATAAAGAAACTGGACATTAATTTAGAGATAGTGAGAAGGAAGTCCTGTGTTACCTTGGTTCTGCATTGTGATGATTGCCATTTGTCTTTACTGGCTTTTTTTGCTGCAAACTAAGGGTTCAGACTAGTTCATACATGTCCAAGTGTCCAACGTTTCACCACAAGCTCCAGCCAGAGCAGCTAGCTTTTGCAGCAGTTAGTCAAGTCTCCTATAGCGGCAAAGTGACACAGACGACTGCAGTGAGAGCATCCAAAGTGGTACATCATGGAAAACTGAGGCCACAACTCTAGTTCGGGGAGATTCAGGAGGGTTGAACTCTGCAGTGGGTTGTTGGCCAACTAAAACCTGGTCAAAAGTCGACCATGCAGCTTCAGAGAGTGCAGTATTTGGACAGTGTTTATAAGTGTGCAGCTGTGCGTCTCGTTTAACTGTTATCAGCTGGCACATTCAAACTGAGTATTTGTTTGTTTGTTTGTTTGTGTCACAAGAGGCTTGGAGATGCAAAGTTTTTCTCGTCTAACCTCCTTACATCATTTTACTGCTTTCAGTATAAGGCCGGTCTCAGGTTGCCAAAGGACAAGACACCCTTACCTCAATGTCCTCACATGCGTGCTTAATCTCAGCTCCACACCCTCTCTAAAAGCTACAGGCAGAAACAGACAAACTCGCTCAAACTCAACTGTTCAGAGCGGAAAAGCAGAAAAAAAGTAAACGGAAATTTACATTTGATCTTGTCTTTGTCCGATACTGTCAGTTTGTCTGGACATTACATAAATTCATGATGTGCCATGGGCCTTAATGTATGTATGTGTCTGTTGATTAAAAAAAATGAATTAAAAAGATAAAGGCTCATAAAAATCATGCTCTGACACAATTTCAACCGTGATTTGTGTGTGTTTGTACGCACAGGCCAAGGCAACGGCTGTGCACTTATGATAGTTTAGAAAAGAGCCTTCAGGGTTTTACTACTTTACTAAATGTTGTGTGAGTTTTGTTCTTACAGAAGGTATAATTCTTGCAAAAGTGCGTCACTTTGACACTGTTGTATGCATGATACAAAAAGTTAATAATTTCAGGCCCTTTTTTTGTTTTCATTGTGATGCTTTGACTTACAGCTGATGAAAAACAGAACTCCAGTCCAGGAATATTTACTAAGATCATTAAAAAAATAAAAAATGCTGGTTTTTAATTTTGGGCGAGTGTTTCTCATCTTCCTCTTGACAAATATCCCACAGATCATTTTGAAGGTTCAGTTCAGGGTAATTGGTTTGGAAGTTTGGAAAAATAAAGTCTCGATAAAGCTTGTTAGAAACATGTCGTGCTCTAAAACCTCAGGGTGAAGTGAAACGTAAAAATGAAATTTTCAAATATTTTGAGATATATTTTCTTTAAGGTGACTATTATCAAAATAAAGACAGAAAAAATGGTTGAAACATTTACTTCATGAGTTATGAGTACGGCTGATGGAAAATTACGACACCAGAGAAAACGGGTGTGAAGAATAAACTTTCACTAAATATGACATACATTAATATTTTTATTTTGTTTTTCCATAGAGTTCCAGAGAGTTTTTGTTTTCCGTAGATGTTCAGTATCTATTTCACTTTTCCAATGTTTTTACTTGGCACAGTCAGAGCGTTTGTGCTTCTCTTGCCTTTTCATGTTTGTACATTCATAAAGCATGTGTTGCTGCAAGTGTTCTTCATTTGCTGAAGGTGTGGATACTTCACTTCAAACACACTTCAGCACCTGTACACACAATCAGCAGTTCCCTGAAAGCCACAGGTGTACTGTAGGAACACACACTGTTACACACACTTGTCAATCCTTTAAGGCCCCCTAGTTCAATTAACAGGCAGACACATGCACACATTCAAGCATACTCAAGCCGCTCTGTCCATCCACCAGCCAATCACATAACACACAAATAACAGGACAAACTCACACACACTCAAAGTTGAGATTTAATCCTGTTGCAGACGCTTCTCGATTCATTTAAGACACTCTTCTTTTGATCTCGATATTGGATATCAGTCGCACACACCTGATGCTAGCAGCTCTAGTGGCCTCAGCTTTTAGAGCATTGTGCTGCAGACAATGCTGCTAAAAGCCAGCATCATCTGGCTAGATGTAACAACAGTTTTCAGGCAATGGGAATATTTTCAAAGGTGTAGCAAAGAGTGTGCTATGAAATTCAATTATTGCATTGTATTTTTTTTCATGTGTATCAGGTTATGTAGCTGGGCTTTTTGTGCCATCTTATGTGTGTATTTGTTGTTGCCTTGGTGTATGCTAATTCTATTTCCACATTATTACCAGATTTCTCACTGTTTCAGATTCATATTGGAATATATGATTTTGATTTTGTATCCTTCTGCGTAAAGCAGTTCCTTCCTTACTAATCTACCTCAAACATTTACTGGCTCGACAAAGCTGGTCGAGAATACTATCTTTGGTATCTTCACCCAGAAATTTAAATTTATTGCATCTCAGATTTTTAGCTTTGATTTAAAGTGGAAATATTTTTTGTTTATAGCTTTAACTCTGCTTTACAGACATGCTAATTCCTCCAACAAGATTTTGAGATCCTTATTCTGAAAGTGAGCTTGGTAACACTTTACTTGACGCCTATCTCTATAACGCATTATAAATATATGGATAATGCATTATAATCACATTATAGCACTGTATAACTATAGTTATAAACACTCATAATTGCTTTATAGCAATAATCATAACACATTATAAAGCATTTTTACATTACTTACAAGGTCAGGTATTTCAATGCGTTATAAACACAATATAGCACTGTAAAACTATAGTTATAAACACTCATAAATGATCATAATGCTTTATAGCAACAATCATAACACATAAAGCATTTTTTCATGACTTACAAGGTCAGGTATTATAATGTGTTATAACTGTTAATAACTCACTGATGTGCAATGCAAATAAATAATGCATTATACATATATTTATGATGTGTTATAATTTGCTTATAAACTTGTATAACTATCATTATAAACACGTTTTCATATACAACATATATACCATATGCTTTATAACAATAAGCATAATACATACCTGACCTTATAAGTCATGATAAAATGCTTTATTATGTGTTATGATTATTGCTATAAAGCATTATGATCATTTATGAGTGTTTATAACTATAGTTATACAGTGCTATAATGTGATTTTAAAGCATTATACATATATTTATAATGCGTTTTAGAGATTGGCGTAAAGTAAAGTGTTACAGTGAGCTTCTAACCTAACCTCCTGCTAAGAAACATCTGAATGCAGCGAGTTTTGACACCAGAACAGTAAGAGGGACGGATGTATTTTTAGGACATTCTATTAAAAGCAAGGACTTGATTTAAGAAAGCAATAAAAATAATGGTACTAGAGCAAGATCGGGGTATTAAAAAACTCAGTCAAATTTAAAAATGCAACACTTGCCCCATCTATTTGAACAGGCATGTCAGCTGGGATTGCACACTGCAACCTTTTGCCTAGTATGTCGTATTGACAATGAATGGAACGAAAGGTACTGGGAATAAAGGTTTGTACCAGAATGAGGGTATAATGTGAGGGTTGCGGCTGTGTCAGCGGCAGGGAAATGGCATTTTTGATTGCAGTGCCTGTCTCTACATAAATACACAGCCCCTGGTTTTGCATACATCAGGTTAAAAAGCCAAAGCTCATCCCCCCTTTATTCAGTTCTTAAAAAAGACAGTTCCTTTTATCCAGAGGCCCGGCATTTGTTGGGGAGCTCGAGGTAATAAATATGGGGGGAAATTTATCTGTGCGTGTAGAGGCGCACTTTTAAGGTTATACCTGCCAAATCATTTGTGTGCAGCTGCTGTTCCTGGTTCATCTGAATGGGAATTCATTAAGCAGCTATCTCAGAATTTCATGTTATTGAACAAAATAATTGCTTTACATCTCTGTCATGTGATGGTGAATGGGATGTAACTTTGATGTATATGAGGACTGACACAAGCATACCCTCTTCATTCATTTTCACCCACATTCCCTCCATCACTTTGTCTTTTAGCTTTTTTTTTTTTCCTGCTTTTGACTTTTTTTCTGTCCCTCTATATACAAATGTAATATGAAAGTATTTCCTGCTTAGAGCATAATAATAATTTAAAAACTGTTAATAATGAGGCCTTAACAAAGCTTATTTTAGGGACTTTTTTATTCAATTTTGTTCATTTACAGTAATTTATACAAAATCCAAATGCCGCGAGCCTGGAGCCCTTAATGGTCTTAGTCCCTGATAGCCCTTTTGACATGGTAATTACATTGTTTATTATAGTCTCTTTGTCATTTATGGATCCTTGGGGCACATAACTTCATACATAAATTTTACTCTATCTTTAAGACACATTTTCCACTCAAAAACATATTTCTTACACATAATTTATTTTTTACCCAAACTGTTAGGAACTAATAACACTTATATGTGATCTACAGATGGCCCATTGAAATAACCGGCACACATTTCCTTTTCCAAAATCAACTTATTCACAGTTGGTTTTGGAACAATATGCAGGGCGATTAGACTCCCATATGTGTGTGTGTACATGTACATGCATGTCTGTTTGTTTGTCAGTCTGCGTCTGTGCGAGCGAGACAGCCATAGCTAAACACAATCAGTCCTGTCAGACTGTGAATTTCCTGCTTAGTGACAGTCCACATATGCCATTGCAGTTCACATCATCTGTCTGCAACACACATGCCTATTTTTCCCAGAAGAAAAGTCCTCTGTGACTGTTAGGAGACAGATCTCAGAGTTATTTTAGAGGACATTATTCCTTTTTGCTCTCAATCTCAACATGAATAAGGTCAGCGGTTTCATGTTTGGCAAGTTTGTCATCAGTGCCCCACCTCAGTTGGCCATTTTATACATCATCATTCATCTATGTAGCAAAACCCTGAACAACAGACTGGAATAAATGGTTTAAAAATCCTTATTCATCCACACAGCATGATATGAAGACGCAAGAGCGGATGGCCTCTACATCTGAGGGTGTGTATGTTAGGCGCCTGCTGTGTATTTGACTCTCATGCTCTTGCAAAGCAGCAAAGTAATGTTAAATTACACAATGGCACGCTAATAGTGGGATGCCTGAGCAGGATCAAAACAGAAGAGCAGCAGTGTAATGAAAGTTTCACCTCTGTTAACTACAGCACTTTAGTAACATACAAGAGCTACAGAAACTCAAAGGGTCCTTTTATGTGTGCGTTTTTTATTTTGTGTAACTTTTTAAAGGAATCTAAAAAGCCTTTTTACCAACAGTAAAAACTAGGATTTCATATGAAGTCATTCTGCTCAGACTGTTATAAAAATATTGTCATTTTTAACCTTAACGAAATAGTTTGTCTGTTTAAAGTCCAAAAAAAAATCCATCCAACAAACATTGAACATTGTTACTAAAAGTTCCGGTCACATTACTCTCTTGTATTCTGGATCTCTGTTCATTAGCCATTTACATTATGTCCAATTTACTTTACACTGGGCATCAGATATTTTCCACATGATAAACTGATAAAGGCCACAAAAGGTAAAAAAAATTCACTCAACACACACTCACACTCATATCTACTGCATACATATGTATCTTGAGTATCAAGGCTGAATGCTAAGACTGTTTAAGACAGTCATCAAATAAAGGCAATGCTTGGAAACCTTTGATAGAGACAGATTTATCTTGAAATAATCTTTTTATTTGAAAAGGTTAAAGGTTAAATCAAGAATTACTTTGGCACGCTCTATGCACATATCATTTTCCACGTGACTCCCTAATAATTCAATTTATTTGATCATATATTTCCCGTTTTCCTAGGAAGTGCTTTGAATATTTGGCAGAAAACATGCTTGATCTGATCCTGACGTATGAAAAAGAGGGACAGCAAAATGAACCATTGCCACCATTCCATACTAAGCCTTCTGGGTAAACCAGCTTACATAGTAAACCATGAAAAAGCCTGATTCCTCCCTCTGTAACTGGAATGCTGTTTAGTTTTGATACAAAGCTGATCAAGTCCAAGCCTCTAAACTTTAAGCCTGCGAAGAACTCCTCTAAAACGGCATTATTTTCAACAACCCAATGTCAGAGTCTCCAAAACACCAGAAAAGGTGTTAGATTCGTCGCTGGTCGCTTTAGACAAAAAGGTCGCCAAGAGGATTGGGAAAGTCACCAGATTTAGCGAGATTTGGACTCGGCTATCCTGGTACCCACGAGACAACGTCCAGCTTGAGTCCAGGATCGCATGAAGGGTACTAGTCTTCATTTTTGTCCACAACAGAAGTGAGGACTGGCTTTCTGTGTTTTATGTCTAGAAACTCTGGGACAGCATGAAACCTAACATACTGAGAAGGCACCTGGAGTATCACAAGTACTGAGTCATTTTGGTACCACTGATCAACTCATGACTAAGACCATGCTTTTTATTGAAGACATTATTTCTGTTGCCCTCTGGACAGCAAGGAACTGGAAGACGATTCTGTGGTCAGATGAGTCCAGTTTCCAGCTTAATCCTTCTCCTGCTAACATTAGGATACGCAGAACGCCAGGTGAAGCACTGTCTCCAGCATGTACAGTGGTGTCCATCAAGGTTATGGTTTGGGGATGTACGTGTGCTGCTGGCGTTGGTCCTCTCACTGTCCCTGATGGCACATTGAAGTCAGTTTTGAAAGCCACACGCTCCCTTCTGCACGTGTACTGTTCTGTCAAGGTCAAAACTAGATGTTTCAGGAAGATAATGCACCCCACCACACATTCAGGGTAAGTACAACTTGGCTTCAAAAGCACAATATCCAGGTCCTAGTTTGGTCAGCTCAATCCCCAGACATGAACACTGCTGAAAATCTGTGGTGGATTATCAAAAAGTCTGTTTCAAAGCATAAACCAAAGATTTAAAGGAAGTAATTCAAGAAGAAGACGTGTCGAAACTATCAAGGATTGTACTTTTTTTCCTATTAACAATAAAAAAAAAGATTATTTGCATTTGCCTGTGTCTGTCTGATGCAGCTTCACCTTTTTAAACACTTAAAAAGATCTTCTCTTTGAATATGTCATGATAATATTTGAGATTATTTATACTTTAAAGGTGTAAAACTTTTTATTTCCACTACTGCATATCTGTGTTTGTGTTTTTGTGTGTCTGTGAGGTTGTGTGAAAAACCGCGTTCTTCATTCTGCAAAATTCGGATCATAAAGCACACCCGAACGGCTGAGGAGGTCGATGGAAAGGGGTGACAGCCCTCAAATAAACTAAGAGAGAGACAAGCAATAGTCAACGGAAATGCACCGCAGTAGATCAACATGCAGAAGCAATCCTCCGCTCACTGTAACAATGCTTCATCCCCTGAATCCCTCCTCATAAAAGTTACTTATAGCTGTTTTTAATTTCTATTGGTGTAAAAAGACTCTGGTGGATAGTTAGCTAACTAATGGGATAAAGGAATAAAGGAGGAACACGCTCTGTACTGTAAAACAGCTCTGTAATATACTGTGCCTTATAAATGTAATGTTTCAAATGTTATCAGTCAAGACAAGGAAATTCTGATCATTTTACAGCTAGTTTGTCCTCGAGGTTCACTTGAGCATCAATATTTGAGAAGTCTAAGGAGCCATTAGGGGCATTATTTATTTGGCCTGAGACTGTTGAGAAGGAGATATCTGATAAGTCACTTTAGGAAAAGCACAAATGTGAATAATAGTGATGTCTAGATTCTGTTCAGTTGTTATTGTTTTAGAGTCCCAGCACGGTGTATTGTGGCTTTGACTTAAACTGATCTTGATAACACTTTATTTGACGCATTATAAATATATTTATATTTAAAATATTTATATTTATAATCCGTTATAATCATGTTGTTTTATCATTATGTACAAGGTCAGGTATTATAATGTTTTTTAAATATTAACAACAGTTGCATTGCATTATTGATGTGGGCATCGTCAGTGAGTTGTTAACAGTGATAAAACATTATAATACCTGACCTTTAAAGTCATGATAAAATGCTTGAAAATGTGTTATGAATATTGCTATAAAGCATTATAATCATTTACGAGTGTTTATAACTATACTTATACAGTGCTATAATGTGATTGCAACACATTATACATATATTTATAATGCGTTATAGAGATAGATGTCAAATAAAGTGTTTCCCTGATGGCTCGTTCAGTTGTTAACTTGATCTGAAAAGTGAGTAATACACTACTAAACAGAGTAAATAACTAGTTGTTGTATTGGTATCACTTCAAATCCAGAATTTGCCATAAAATGCCTTTTTTTCTTTAAGTTCTAACAACATGGATGACATTCATACATCAATAAAAATGAAAGAAAGCAGAAATTCCCTGAATACAGAGTGCGGTAGAAGCTGAATAAAGACGGAAGCGTACATGGATAAAGGTGAAAAAGAGGAATGAAGAAAAAGACTTGAATGCCAACTTCCTATTTAAATGATTAAAATTCATTGGCTCCCCACCTTCCATCCCTCTATCCCGACCCCCCCCTGCCTCGCTCCCCCCAAATGCTGGAGCAATCTTGCAGCAGTCACAGCCTTCTCCCTGCAAAATTAATTTGACAGGTTTGCATTAAGGCACCTGATCAATACCCACTTACAGCCGTGAGGGCTAAAGCCAAGAAAAATAATGCAGCAGCCTCCTCTCCTCTCCCCCTTTGCTAGATGAGAAAAAATGAATCTTGGACATTTTCCTCATCCCCACTGAATGTCTTGGCGGTCCTAAGCCCTGCTTTCTATCAGAAATACCCACACACAAACATAAACACCCACATAGACACATGAAAGCACACAAATGAACACAGACGCACATAAACGGACACACATGCGGCTCCAAGCGTCTCTATCACCAGGCTGACCTCCTGCCATTGATTGGTAGCCATTAAGTTGACAGAGGGCCTGGAAGGTGCGTGTGTGTTTCTCTGTGTATGTGTGAATGAATTGTTTGTGTATTTGTACACTGGACACCTAACAAGGGAACAATCAACTAAACAACCTTGATAAAGTCAGGACTATGTGTTTGTTATACAAGAGTGTGCCATACGTCAAAAGAAATGAATACTGGAGTCGGAGTTTGACACAATCTTGGAGGCAATCCGTCTCAAAAGAGGAGGAGGAGGGAAGAAGAACGTGTGTAAGACACAAAAATGAGAAGAAGAGAGACAAGTCCAAGCATTGCTTTGGATTTCACATTCACAGTAGCTTTTTAAAATCTCTCCCTGATCCACTTCTGATCAGTTCCCGCTCAGTGGAATTAAAGGTTTTCACTTAAGTTTCAGCGGTTGTTAAAGGAAGTGTTGGTTGACAGCAAATCAATGTCAGTGCTGTGTAGAGAACGGGACTAACTTCATTTTCTATTTGGTTTTGAATATAATTTCCTCATCTTATAAGCTGGTATTTTTTATTAAGAAGAAACGGTCTCCCTCTCACACTTTCTAAGAATGCAAATTTCAGTGTTATTGCTTGTGTTTGTCATTTTTGCCTCCACGTTTTGTTCATCTGGATGAGTTGCACTGAATTTCACGTGGTCCATAATGTAAAGAAGAGAGAGACATAAGAATCCAAATTTGAATAACAATTGAATTAGTTACATTACATTCACAAGAGCGAAGGAAAAACAGAAAGACTCCATCAAAATAGGAATTGTTTGATTGAGGTTTTTGAAATTGTTATTGGCAAAGGTATACGATGTGACGTTGACTATTAATTTTTTTTGAAAAGGAACTAATAAGTGAAGGTCAAGGCAAAGTTAACATTTCTAGACACTTGAATCAGCCTCTGTACCGGGACAAGAGCTACTCTCCACCTCCATCCCATCCATCTGTCACTAAGTCTTCCTTGGCTATCCCATCTCATCCAGGCAGAAATCAATACCTGGCCCCTGAGACAGGCCCTCAATAAACAGTTGAGGGAGAAACATGGGCCAGTCCCCACAGCAAAAGCTCCCCCTCCAATCCTGTCCCCTGCACAACACAAAGTAAATGAATTCACTACTTTTCCACTAACTTCATCCCACCAACAGCAGAGATCTCTATCTGATGTTTCAGCCATCAAGGCCACGGCGATGTTCCAGCTCTGGCAGTGATTTACTCAAATGCACCGTCATATTTGTGTAACATGTCTGCAGGCTGATCCATAACTTTGTCAATCATTTTCACCATGATCGCAGTCCAAGGGGTGTAGCTATTTAATCACAATCAATGCATGTTCTTATTTGTAGTCTTTTCCTTCTGTTAGTCTTACATGAATGAAAAAGGCATTGAGCAAGTTTAAAGGAAAAGTTGAGCCGATAAAAGAAACTGTACTTGAAGAGACAAATATTATTTAAGTCGATTTAAAACAAGCTCAAATGGAAACAAAATTCACATGCAGCTAGATGTACATGGTGAAATTATTTACTTAAAATCTTTCCTCTTACCAATTCGGAAACATTCACTTTTTTCAAAATATAAAACAATATTTTACCATCCTAACGTTTTTATTTGGGTCTCAGTTGGATGATTTAAGCCAGTCTCCCTGCTAAGGTAAGGAAGGCACATTTTACACAGATAAAAGTGGTAATATAGAGGAATGGTCCTTACTCCAAATCAAGACAAATGAAGAAATAACTTCTCACTTTTAGACCATGATATGATGTGAGATTTCATTCCCTGGACATAAAATTAAATAATAAATGGACTTTATTTGGACAGTTGCTCTTTCTCTTGTCTGCTTTTACTTTACAGATCACATTCACCCATTGACACCACACTCACACACTGATGTTTCACAGTACAATGTAAACCATCCATCAGTTTTCCACTAATCCCATTCATTCACCACAGGGTGCAGCCAGCAGGGACAGGTCGAGGTCAAGTGTCTTGCCCAAGGATACTTCAGCACTGATCCCGAGACTTTCTCATTGAGAGACAACCTACTCTACCGCTGAGCCAAGTACAATAAAGATACAGAATCAGTATAAGCTTTATTGTATGTATGTAAGTATGTGTACCATAGACTGTATATTGAATGGACAACATGACTCCACTTCCCATCATTAAACGAATTTATACAAATGCCAGTTTCCATTTCCTGAAACTGGCATTTGTGCAGTAGCGATCAGCAGGAAAATCGCTATGATGACGCTCTGCTTAAACAACATGTCAATCATAGAAATATATTTTTATAACCCCTACAAACTTTTAAAAAATGGAACAACAAAAAAAAGAGGACTTTAGCACAAACCAATCTTACAATAACTACATGTCAACATCACATCCAAGGGTGAGAAACATTTATATGACTTGTATTTAATTTCTAAAGATTGTCCACAGCTCCATTCATTTTGCTGGAGGAGGCGGGGTTTATGACCCATACTGCAACCAGTCACCAGGGGGTGCTGTTCTCGCAAAGGCTTCAATAAAGCAAGGAGGAAGATGACGCCCATTCTATTAACAGTCTATGATGTGCACACATACAAGGAAATTGACTCTAGTAGATGTGCACACCACAGAAGTATTGTACAGGGTTACTTGAAAGAAACCATCAAGGTAAACTAGCAGCACTGGATGTTAAAGAACAGAGTATTGAGTACTGGGTACTTTTAAACTGGGAAGGGTGGTAAAGCTGAAAGCAAGTCATGAAGTCAAATACATGTAAAAGCAAAATTTTACTAAAATAATTGTTGAAGTTCTGTAAGACTCAGAGGACATTACAGTGAGAGGGACTTTTGTCACACATCCAAAATAGATTCAATAAAAAGATTTTGCTGACACCTTTTGCCAGTATTACACTTTGCCAGTGGTCTCTGCTCTTGGTTCATGGTTAGCCATTAAAAGGACAATATAAGTTGGCTGAAAGATGGTGATTATGGGCTGGTGAGTGACTAACTCTGGGAGGCCAAATCTGTGAGTAAGACATGTTGTAGTTTGAGTGTCAGCATCTGTGTTTTCTTCTACTTCATGATAACAGCAAAAATAATGATAATTATATCTGTGCTATATTTTCATTGTTTGGATTATTATTAGTTCATATCATTCATGTTCCCAACATAGCCACAGAATCTGTTGTCAGTCCGTCTTTGTCCATTTGCCATATCTTCCAGTGACCAAGGGAATCTGGGTGGATTGATGAATACAAATGCCACCTAATGTCCCATAAACTACAGGGTGATAGAATAAAGTGGGAAAAAAATCGCTTTTCCTTTTCTGCCAACGTTAGCAGCTTTTAACCCACTTTGATTGATACCCCATCAGAAGTTACTCGATTAAACAGTGTTTCACACTGCATAGATTCCTACTTAAAAGTCTCAAGACTGCTAAATTATTTATTGATGTCTGTTCCAATTTACATCCGGCTTAGAGGACTGTGCGCAGTGTGTGAATGGTAGGACAAGCAGGGGTGGGGGAGAGGGGCTGGTGTCTTTGCAGCGCCTAGAGGAACTTGTTTTCCATGTGCACTTGTTCACCTGTCTGTCCTCTCTAATGGGGCTCAGCAGGGTGGGAGGAATAGGCTTGATAGTGGCAACATGGCAGTGAAATTGCATTGCAGCAGCTCTGTGTGCACAAGCCTTGGATTTCTCAAGTAAAATCCCACTGCTGTCTTTTTTCCCAGCGTTCTATTTCACCCATAGGGAAAGAAAAACAAGGAAAGCATGAGCATGGACATATACAGTAATTCACAGATGAGACAACTATTAAGTGAGGACGAGTGGAAACACACATACACTCACTCACTCACTCACATTAGTAAAACACTGAGCCGAACAAGTGCGAAAGATATCAGGTAATATCACTGAAAAGCAGCTAAGCAATCTTTTCGGTTCAACGGCCAAACAAAGCAGCTTGATATAGAGTTTCTCTTTCCCTGGAGTGGATTTGTAAGTGGACAGGGAAATATACAAGTCTGATTTAAGTCAAAGCTTTTAGGGAGCATTTAAGTCTCCCAGTGTCCCTAAGATGAAGGGTTTGAGAGTAAAAACGTTGGTGAAGAAGTGGTTGAGTGTCAGAGTCTTTGTGAAATGAGCATTATTTTCCATAGGTCCAAGGCACAGCAGACATTTACATGACTGCTTTTCACATGAGAGTCATTGTGAAATAAGGCAACACTGAAACAGCTGAAAGGTAGGCTGTAGTAGGCTGATTTTTGTCCCTACATAAACATAATCAGCTGCTTTTATACACTCTTATTTTACGTTAGGCCAGACAGAGTTAATTCTGCTAATGAAGCAGGGGTGATGGTGTCTGTCATGGTCATTTTCACGAGTCTAGTTGTTTAAAGCTCCAGAGGAACACTCAATTTTTGTTAGGTTTGGCGCCCCCTGTGGACAAAGAAAGATTTACTTAAAGGGATATTTCAGCGTAAAATTAAGTTAGGCTCAAACACACCATAACACTGAGTTAGACACCCCCTGGAGAGATGAATGTTGCCAACTGCTTGCTTCATAAGTTATACCAACTTCAGCAACAACCGCACAATAGCAATACACGACCAAGACGCCGCTCTATAGCCACAAAAAATGCTCAGAACAGCACCTAACTTCATCAAGAGTACATATAGGGTCTGAGCCATAGCACTAGCCATAAAACATCTTTTTAGCTTTGCCTGATTTCTTTAGCAAAGAGACTAAACACAACTCACCTACTCTCCTCCAGCAGCCGCTTGTTTGTACAGAGACCTTGGACGAGTCCATCACCAACTGCAGCGGGGTGACACAGCTCAAGGAAGAACATTTATGATCATTTCTTCATGGCAATGCAATCAGACCAAGACGCTAAGGTGGAAGAACTACCGCGTCTGCAGTGCAAAATGATTATTATGATGATTATTACTTCAAGGAAATGATAAAGTAATGCTTGAATATCCCTTTAAGTAGTGCCATCTCACCTAAAATCTCATTATTCTGACTTGTGACAGTCAAGTTTATTATTTAATGTTAATGTTTAACATGAAAATGTGAAAATAGGTGCCTACCCTCCTCTGCAGGTTTCAGGAATGCAAAATTACATTATAAAAAATGATCAATCTTGTTTCTGATGCTTTTGTTTGCTTTTATATATCATAAACAGGCATCAATATGAATATCACTCTAAATGTAAAAAAATCAATTTAGCTTTTGGGCTTGGTTTACCTGCAACAACAATAAAACTGAGTATTCGATAATGACAAGATCCAGAAAAAGAAGAAAAACAGGAAGTGGGTCTTGGGAAAAGATCGAGTAAAACAAGGCCGGAGTGCAAACCGAGCAGATTCTTGATCACAGTGGAGATATGTAAGCAGCACCTCCTTAATTTTTAACACTTTATCCTGCACCTCATTCATTCTCTGTTCAATTCATTGTTTGTGTATTCAGGTGTTTTGCATTTCCCTCGACAATTTAAGCTGTGCGACTCGCATGGAGAAAAAAAGAAAACTTGTGTGTCAACATATTATTTATTAGAGGTTTTACCACAGCTGAGCTGTCTTTTCTGTGAAAAAACATAGATGTCAAATTTAAATACTGTGAAATCTTGGCAAGAGAAACATAGATGCGCACACAGACAAGAAACTAAAATAACACTGTTGCCACGATCAAACAAACCTACTCACAGTGCTCAATTCTCTAGTGACACAGCATATGTGTACATACTCTCATCTGAAACACAATACAAAAGAGCTAATAGCTTCAGAGGCTCCTAGCCTCCCTGATCTCCATAATATCCCTGCAAATACACACACACAGATAATACACTTAGAGAGGGGTGGGGGATGGGGGGCTGTTACCTGCACAAATCTTGTTACATCTCTGTACCTGCCTATCTGTTGGGAATCAGAAAGGCCAGTTTAAATTCAGAAACATTCAGAGGACAAATATGATCACTTAGAAATCCAACCAGAGACGCACATATGTATCTAGTGCACAAATATACATATATAGGCACAGACAAGACTCAATCTAAACACAAGACTGCACTCAAATACACGAGCATAACAGGTTTAAAAGCGTGAATGCATAAGCATGCACCTATTGACATGGAACAGCTAGGTGTTACAAGGAGCATCTAATGATCTAAATAACACTATCTATGTCTATCTATATGAGAACAGATGAAACTGGAGGGGAAGTCATTTGATCGTTTTATGAATCATCTGGCAATTACAATACTAAGAGTGTTTTCTTAACATTGATATGGATAATTACATAAAGAAATTCTATGTGCGTTTGTGTGCCTTTGTAAATAATACGTTTCTATGGGTGTGCATGTGTTGGTGTGTGTTCTTCTGGAGTAATGTTTGATCTGCAGAAGCGAAAAGAGGCTCCGCAAGACTCTCAAATCAAGCTGAGCAATAACAACTAATGTCACGAAACAGAGTCATACTCAGTTCTGAGGGGACGACTGTAGACAGGCCAGTACATATCCAATGTTACAGACACTTTTATCCAAAGCAACATACATTCAAGATTAAGAACAACACAAGCAAAGATCTAGACAAGAGGAAACAATCTTAATAGAAGGTCTTACATTGATTGGATGATTGGATGATGTCCAAGCAACCAATCATCAATGTAAGACCTTCTATTATCACCATCAATTTAAATGTCTTTACCACAATAAGGACCAACGTGCCAAGTGCTTCGTCACTCACAAAGAGCTGGACACAAAATCCCAGAAGCAGAGACTCATTCAACCAATTGGGACAACAGTGACTAGTCAAACACATGTTCAAGCTATACAATAAAGCCACCTAAGGGCTTTGGTCCAGTAATAGTTGTGAAATTTCCCATGTTAAATATATATGAAGAAAAGTTTTTTCAAGAATAAAAAAGTGAGCAGGGCATCTTCCATTATCAATTTCCTTTTGTTTAAATCAATCTAGAGTAGTTATGTATGCAGATGATACAACCCTGTATCTACCAGCAGGATCAGTCAAGGATTTGTCAAGTGCTGTAGATGGGGAACTACAAGTAGTCATGAATTGGGTTTGGAGAAATAAACTTGTTATTAATTTGTCCAGGACAAGGGGATTGTGTTTGGATCAACTTTTAACTTAAAAGATAAAACATAGTAAAAACCTATCCATTAAAGAAGTGTCCATTGAAGTCTGGACAGAGTACTGTCTTCTGTCCCAAGACTTCAGAAATCATATTTCTTACTGACTGATGATGTGCTGTGGCTATGGACCGTAACTTGGGTTCTGTACTTCAGTCAGACAACAAGAAGTAATATTTACAGACCAACAAATGAATAAATGTCACATGACACAAGTGACAGGCATGACTGAACTTGTCAATAAAATTACCCCTCAGCTCTTACACTAACACACAAATACCCACACACACGACGCACTAACTAACTCTAGCACATCTCAATCAGAATCATTACTCAATGCTGAGAATCATGTTGACTGTCCCATTATAGTCACTGATAAACAGACTTTTCTGAGAGTCCCTGTGGTCCATTGTGTTGTTTGTTCCTCTGGATATCAGCTGCAGACATTTTGCTGTCATAGACTTGTCTGCCCTCCAGTTGCTTCAACTACATATATCAGTCTCACCTCTACCCATCTCTCTCTTTCTGCATCTCCCTCTATCTCCTCCCTAAACCCAATGAAGTATCAGTAGATGACTGTTTAATATGAGTCTGGTTCTGCTCAAGAGAGGAAGTTCTTCCTCTCCACTGTAATTTGCTAAACGCTGCAAAGTGTTTCATTCATGTGGTTGAAGATTGGGAGTGGTGATGGGGCTCAATCTTTTTCTTCTTTGGTTCTTTGTAAATAGAGTTTGTCTAGTCTACCTTTTTTGTTAACCATCTTGTAATATCACTTGTAAATTGGTGCTATACAGATAAAAACTGACTGATTGATATTAACATGATGCATCTAACTTTATAGCTGTCATCACTCTGTAAATCAGTGTGATGATGAAAATAAAAACAGACAATGTAAAAAATGAAGCCAAAAGGAAGACGGGAGCAAAAAGCAGTTAGGAATAAATGGACAGAAAAGAGTCAAAGCATTATTATTTGTATTATTGTAAATGCTGTATAAAGAGTAGAGAGGAAAGAGGTTCAATAATGAAAATGAACAAGAATGAAAAATTCCAAAATAACTTGGAAATTTGCAAAATAACTTTAAAGTTTCAACTTTATTTTGACAGCCACGGTGAACAGATGTTTTGTTTTATTGTTTCTTTGCAGCTGCCAGTTCATTGTAATGGGCTTTTACATAATGCGAGTTCATCTTGTATTCCATTTTTCTCACCGGTCCCATTAATACACACATTAGCTATTGATTTTTTATGATCTGGCCAATACCAGCCTTGATGGCCCTTTCCTTTCACATGCATTCTTGTTGTTGATTGCTGTTACTGTCTGCTTCAAAACACAATAATTCCAAGTGAAATATTGATAAACTTGTTCACTATAATAGCCATAGAGTGTTCTGCCAGTTCTGGTCTTGTAGCTTCAACCTTCTCGTCTTCTTCCCGGACGTTTGTTAACCATCTAGACTCATAACATTAGCGGATTATTGCACATACCCTAATAAAACCCGAAACAGATGAGCCTTCAAAGAGATTAGAAATACAACTACATGCAACATCAATCCTATTACCAGATGATTTAAGACACGGAAAGAGGAGAGGGACGTATTGATTAAGTGACAACGCTGAAAGGTTCGACAGAAAAAAAGAAAAAAAATCAGTTCATCCATCTCAATTCCTAAAACAAGTTTGACAAGTTATTTTTAGGCCTTTTTCTTCCTTAATTTCTACTCCAGCAAGAATGTTCAGATAAATGAGCCTCACTGTAGTCCTGCTCCATTCATTAAACAGCATCAACACATATCAGCCAAATACACACACAATGATGCCACAATAAAAAAACATCTCTATTTCTCTCATCCGTCTTTTTTCTATTGTATTGTGTTATATCCGATCCCCAGAGGGACAGGGGTTAGCACGTTTCCCCCCACATTTTCTGCCAGCTTTGTGAGTGTTGAAGGTGCTAAACGGGGAGTTAAACAGATATGTCAATGTGTGATCTCTAAAAACTCCCCCGTGGGAGGAACATGGGAATCAAGCACATATCAGAAGGACCGAGCATACTGTTCAGAGAGGGTTCACAAAACAGAGACAGCAGCTCCTCTCTGGTAGGGGAGACTAGGGACAGTAGCAACATATCACAAATCTATTCATTTTCAATTTTCAATTTTTTTTTTTTTTGTCTTAATGAGTACATTGGTCATTATTTATGATATTGATAAACAAAATTTTATAGTATTTTTTTCATTAATCTAATAACCAATATTGAGTTTTGTTTCTTTCTGCATAAAACATGGTCTTCTTTGAGTCAATGTGCAGATGTTACACATTTCAATGTTAGTAAGTGGATTGTGGATTTTACTGAGATACAAATACAAATCTTGATGCAAATGTAACTCTGCATATTATGCAACACTAGCTTGGGGCCGGCCATGACAAAACACCATGTGCTAACTAAACACACTCTTTTTAACAAATTCTAACCATGTAACTTAGAAATCTACTAAACAACGATTTAAACTAACTAAGTTGTGATTAATTTACGCAAACAGTCAAGATGGTATGACAAAAAATAAAACCACATGATAACACTTATTACCAGGTAATAAATAGGTAATTACCTAGTAACAACATGAAATTATCTGGTAATTACATGATAACTACTAAGTCAATACTGTCTAGCTACCAGGTAGGTAACCTTCCATCATCATACAAATTTGAAGCCGAATTGCTCTGGTATAACCAGGATTTTCTCCGCTTCCTTGAACCACCACTTGCGCAGTAGCATTGTACGCATTCGGCGGGTGAGTCGCTGTGATAATGCTCGGCTCAAACAGCATATCGCTATGCAATCTTCGCACGCCCATAGGCTGTATCAAGTGTCAATCATAGAAAATAAGAACCCCAAATAGCTTTTGAAAATGGAGCTGCACAGAAAAAAGAAAAACTAGACAGTATTGACTTAGTAGTTATCATGTAATTACCAGATAATTTCATGTTGTTACTAGGTAATAACATGCTAATTACCTGGTAATAAGTGTACCGTAAAAGAAAGTGTTACCCTAATTTACTTTCACGCATCAAAAACAAGTTTGTTTTCCAATAAATCCAGAAGATGATGCTAAATGTGTCCTCTGTCCTGCTGCTGTATCAGTGTCATACATCTAGCATGTTTCTGATTGGAGGAATAAGCCTTGTTGCAACCGTCCCTTGTTGCAATTGTCCCCAGTCTCCCCTAAATATTGCTATCTGATTGCAGTAGATTATGAACCTTGTCTCATTTTCAATTATTCTAATCTTTTGACACTCCTCAAACTTTTTCTTTAGGTTTTATTTAACTTTCATTCACAAAGAGACATAATGCAGAGTTTGCTGCACATTTTATGTTTGTGTTGTGTGTACTTGTCATTAACTTTAATAAGTTTACCCAACACAAAAACAGACCTAAATAAGCAATATAAATAGTTTTTTTTTAGTTTTATGTGGGGCATAAAAACATAATTGTGTATGCTATGAGAGAGGGACGCTCACATTCATGCAAAACACAGCCCTGCTCCGTGTGCTGTGATGCTCGACTTGATTATCTCATTGTTGTCTGTAAGTACAAGCCCAGATTGAATCAGCCGGCACTCCATTGTCTCTCTGCAGCTGCTGCGTGTTTGTGCGTGTCTGTGTGGAGAGCTGGTAATGAATGGACAATCTAGTCTATCTGGAGAAAACCTTCTCATCACAGCACTCCCATAATTACTAGCTCTCTGTGAAAACTACGCACTGCTTTATTACTCTACGATACTGTGCAGTCAAGGCTTGGGACTGTTGATATGAGATAAGCACACAAGATGTTCATTTTATATTTGAGTCATTTACTGCTGTTGATATTTTCAACCAGTAAGAGCTCAGTGATTTACAAAGATTGCAAGAACAAACCGCCAGCAGCACCACCGTAAACAACAAATATACACAAGTGCACATTGTTGTAATGTCAAAATTTATGTATATACACTTGTAGTAAATGCATTTATGCTCGCAATTGCCTCCACCACTAACAGGTTAATCATTTAAATCACCTGGATTGAAAATATTTGTTTTGAAACTGATAAGGGTAAGATGTGATTTCCATTTTTTTTAACTTAACTGGCTTCGCGCATAAACATAAATGATCCTTTTTTACTCAGTTGGTCCAATTTTAAGGCCTCACAGATATGTCCATATCAAATTAAGTTAAGAGTTTTAGTGATTTAACCTCAATTTATCTGATACAGCAGGCTTCCCTTTAAAAGATGTGTGTGGGATCAACTGTCACTGCATAAAACTAATTTGTGGTTTTGATCATAAATATAAAATAAATATATTATAATAAAAAAATAAAAAATAATAGTTATAATAATAATAGTAATAACTGCAGGAGATGAACAAATCCGACTTTGTTATTGAAACACTGAATTGTAGACTCGTGTGCAGCACCAGCTTATCATTTGGCATATCGCATGTTCCAAGTACTCCTGCATCCTGAGTCCCCCCTCCTGCTGGGAGCCATTAGGCCAAGGGACCAGCCTGAGGCTGTGATTTCATGGCTTCCTGGCATCCATGAAAGAAAGGAAGAGATTGGATGGTTAAAAAGAAGAAACACACAAAGAGAGAAAAAAATGACACTTAAGCGGAGAAAGAAAGAAAAAAAAAAAGAGAGATACACTTTGTAGAGGGAGAGTGAATACCAAATGAAGACGGAGTAGTATGGACAGGACTTTTAAGAGCGATGAAGCTTGCGTGGGCCGGGCTCTGCGTGGTAATCACAGATACTTGTCTTCTGCTTTTAAAAACAGCAAACAAAAATAATAACTTTTAACTGATTTAACGGAGGTGTGTAGTTGAAGTACCCGAGCGATAAAAAGGAGAATTATCCCAAATTAATTTTAAATATTGTTATGATTTCAAGTTAACACCTGAAGTTGTTTCAATAGGATCTGAAACTGCCCTAAAAGTCACTTTTCATCAAAATCTGCACATTTTGGAGCAAATTTAGGCTAATAAAAAAATCAATGAAGCTTAATATAGTATCCAGAATAAATTAGAGGCTGTTTAGATGTACTTATATGATCCTAATAGCAGTGATTAGTACAAAGCCAGCCACCCACACAGGATGACAAATGGCACATGAGACAGCACATGAGTATAAGCAATTACAAGGACAGAGACAATACCAGCAGTGAGTGTGATGGATGATGCCTGAGGCCCAGTCAAGGCTGGGCTATCTTGATGGTTTAGTTTTATTTCTTAGTGGGTATGCTATAATGAATGTTCCAGAGTTGCTAAAAAGGGGCACCTTGACATTTTGAATTTGTGTTTGTTGTCGTTGTTACTCTGCGGGCTACTGTCACAGTACGAAAAAAAAACTTTTATCATCAATAAATTAATCAGAAACCGACTGAATATCACAGAAATTACTCCATGACTTTAAGCAAAGCACAACAGAGGTATGTTGATACAATGCATGTATAAAGAAATGTTGAGATGCTTATTTGTGAGTATACTGGGACCACTGCAAAGCTAACAGCCATCTGTAATGTCTCTGTGTAAGGGGAGATATGAACTAGAGAAGGTAACGGAGAAATGGGTTATAGTGTGTGAATGGGTGACTCGTTGATAAAGATATAAGATGTAGTAGTGCAGCTTTAAGACTAATAGAAAGTGCAATGATGGCAACAAGACTGAAGTAGGATTGCATGTGTCTGCATGTGCATTTGTGTGTGCATGAGGGAAAATGTGCATTTGTTTGTGCATGTAAGAGAGTAAGACAGAGAGAAGGAGAGAAACAGTGTCTGTCTTTGATCACACAAGACTGATACTTAAGGACAGATGTAGTCAAATTACAACCTCATTAATGTCATTCAAGCTCTTTTCTGCATCAGCGTTTTCCCCACGTCTCTAAATAAACCTCTCTCTTTCCAATTTACCCTCCCATGTCTCCGGTATGAGCTCACATCCATGCCACGGTAGAAAAGCAAACTTTGCTGTGCTCATCCATTTTTGTGACTCTTACCAGACATGTAAGGAGTTCACAAACGTGTGTGCAGGAAGCAGTCTGTCTACTCTCGTGGCCAAGTTGCTGAATTAGTTAGTCAAAGTGCTCAGTTCCAGTAAGGCTAAGATCATGTTGCCAGTCTAGTCTTTACAGAGTCAGGACAAGCAGGTCAAATACCCGACTCTACAGGCGTGTTCAAATAACACGTCTTGATTGTTCCTGTTGTTTCACCCTAACCCTTTCACTAAGGTTAAACTCAGCTCTCACTACCTGTCGGATCTTCCTCTGTCCTGAGTTTTCCTCACAGGAGCTTCATACCAGAAAACAAGTTTGCCACTTGGCTCTCAAAGTTAAGACAAGAGTTTTTTCCAAGACAACAACCATTTACTTTCAAACATGCAGGACCAAGAATACCTGAAAGTCCTATCTTGAGCTGACGCCATCCGGTAATTAAGTTTCAAATCTTTTGCTGGCACAATCTGGCCTAAAACAGTCAAGACCGACTTAAGTCAGGCTTAGAAAGTCTTGCTCTATGCATCCAGGAAGCTCTTGTGAAAGAATCAACACAAAGACAACTTAATGAGTGACATGATGATTCAAAGTTATGACAGACAGTGTATGGTTGCATAAATTGCTGTGATTACTGATCTGGGACTCATGCTGTCTTCAAATGGCATCCATGAATTCCTAAAACTGAGTTGTAAAGGTGTATAGAGGAAAAGCTTGGTACTCAGTCTGATTTGGTAAACTGTAGGTTGTGGTAGTGGTGCTCCAAGTATTAAAGCCAACATTTTCACCACAAAGTATAGAGAAATGTAAAAACTAAATGTCTTCAGTTAGCACAAAGCGCGGCCGCCCAGCTCTTAACTGGAGTACGTAAGAGGGAGCACATTACACTCCACTGGGTACCCGTGCATTTTAGAGTTCATTTTAAGATTCTTTTATTCGTTTTTAAATCTTTAAATGGTCTGGCTCCATCTTACCTCTCTGAGCTTCTCCACCCCTACACCCCTGCTCAGCTGATCAGCTGCTCCTGGAGGTACCGAGGTCCAAACTGAAGCTCAGAGGGATAGATCTTTTTCTGTTGCGGCCCCAAAATTATGGAACGAGCTACCCCTCCAAATTAGACAAGCCCCCACTCTGTCCATTTTTAAAACTCGTCTTAAAACCCATTTTTATTCATTGGCTTTTAACCCTCCATGAGACTCGGCTCCTGTTTTAGTGTTTTACGGTTTGTTTGTAGTTATTTGTTTCAATGTTTTTAAATTAGTTTTTAAAAACATTGAAACTATATTTTACTTTTTAATTCTGCTTTTACTCTACCCATTGTTTTAATTGTTTTTTATATCCAGTTGTTTTGTCTATTTATGGACAGCACTTTGTTCAGCTGTGGTTGTTTTAAAGTGCTTAACGAATAAAGTTGAGTTGAGTAAATCACACCCCTAAAAATAAACTATCATGTCACAAATCGTGAACTGAAAACTTTTGGAAAAATTCTACTAACTATGACCTAATATAACATAAAATGGGATGGTTTATATGGTCTCTTCTCAATAAACATGACTCCATTTAGAGGCACCGTCAAAGCCACAGTGATGGACTGAAACTCAAACTTAAATCAGCCAGACTTAATAAATCAAGCCAAACTTTTTCTTAATCAGGCTTCATTGTCCCCCACGGAGGTGTCGGTTTATTGAAGTGAGTGGAAACAGAAAGGTGTGACCAAAAAAGGAAGGTTTCACTTTCATGTAATACGGCAGCATGTGTGTGTGTTTGTGTGAGTCTGCGAAACTTCTCTGGTTGTAGACAAGCACATACACACACATACACACACACACACACACACACACATACACACACACACACACACAGCCATGCACAGTAATTAATTTGGCTGCTTCTGATTGCCAGGTTTGCCTACTGGTTGTAAAAGCTAGATCAGGGGTGTCACCAACTAGATTGACTCTGACAGGTTAATGTACGAACCCAACACCGACAGAGCTGCAACACCGAGCAACTCTGAGGAAGAGAAGTAAAGTCTATATAATGCTTAATATGAAAGGAAAGAAAATAGTGGGACCAAAGTCAGATAGAGAATAGAGAAGACAGAAAAAAAACAGCCAAAGAGTCCAATGCACTCCTTATATGAGAAACACAGAGATGCAATGTGACTGACAGGGCCTTATTGCAGATGTAAATTGTAAATTGTTCTATAAAAAAGGCAGTGAGGTGTGTGTGTGTTGTTCATTAAAGCAGAGTGAATCTCTATTGGATTTCATTAAGGGGCCTGACCACACCGACTAGATGGTTAATCTAGACAGCTATGCTCCTCTGCTCACCCCGTCTCCATTTCTCTCCCTAACAACTACAGAAAATGAATGCACAATTTAAACCTCTCCTTCTATACACAAACACACATAGACAAAACCAGATTCTTATTTATTAAGCAAAGGTGACAGGTACTGAATAAGTTGCTCTTTGGGACTATTCATCTGTAGGTGTGTTTGTCTTGAAATGTTAATGAGTTCGTTTGCCCCCTTTCTGGATAAAAATGATCATGTGTACACATTAGTGTGAGTATATCCTCATTTATTTGTGTACCGCTGTGATGCATATTTATTCATCACAGTGCATGTGTGTATTCTTGCACGTTTTGAGTGTGTGTGCGTTTCACAGAGGACAATTGGCGTCTGTGGTTATGAGATAAGTGTAATTTTCAGAAGGCCTGTCCTGGCTAAACAGAGCTGACACAGTGCCGCTCCAACCAGTTATCTGTCACTGGGGATTAGACGCTAACTTACACCTTGAGAGATGAGCAGATGAGCCGGAGCGCACCAACAACCACTCACACGCACTTAGAAACACACACACACACACACACACACACACACACACACACACACACACACACACACACACACACACACACACACACACACAACACTGAACTGGATTTTTTCGGTGATAACACAAGAGAGGGAAAGTCTTACAATAAAATAGATAGATAGATAGATAGATAGATAGATAGATAGATAGATAGATAGATAGATAGATAGATAGATAGATAGATATTTAATTGTAGTCTGAAATCCATCTTGCAAAAAAAAAATGGAAATACAGCTCGTCTTATCTTTCTCTGCCCCTTTTTTGCCCCTCCACCCCACCCCAGCTCACACAGGAGACCTTTTAAAAAGTAAAGAAGATGGTTTATGGAGTGTTCAGAAGTATCTGGCAGTGCAGATGGGATTGTGTTTATACAGCGTCTGATCTTGCTGTCTCATTATTCTGGGTTCAGACACTCCACCTCTTCAAGTGATCTTGCAGCACTTTTAGCCAAGCCTCAATTCATTCATCTCAATCTATTGTGTTCTCTCAGGGGCTATCCTGTCACTCTCTCTCTGAGGCTTTGAACATTCGCAGCAGTATCCACATCCTGACAATAATGGATCGTATAAAATTACATATAGAGAAGTCTCTGTCACATACTTAATGTCCCTCCAACAGTGAAGACTTCCAGGTATGTTGGATGTTACGATTTGTAATTTTTGACAATTAAAAAAAAATGTAATGTGTGTTAGTTCTTCCTCAGCACACCCAAATCATTTTTAACCCATTTCACTTTTTAATATTTAAGAGAATAAGAGAAAAAGAATGATTTATTCATGAATTATGAAACTACACTGTAAAAAAAAAAATAATTGAAAAGACTTAAAATTTTAAGGCAACCTTTTGCAGTAAGATTTTTTAATTGTGTCAACGATTTGCTAGGTCATTGTCGTAAGTGACATTTCATCGTTGTATCACTATTCCGCTGTTCGGTGAATGGTCACTACTATTTAGTCTTCGTCTTGCCAATATAAACACTTTTATTTGCTCAGTTGTTGTTGTTTTTTTCACTACTATTTATTCTTCGTTTTGCCAATATAAACATTTAGCAGCCCTAGCCATCAGCTAGCAGACGCTTGCTAATGGCTAAAGTTAATGGCTTTCTCCGCAGCAAGTGAGCATGGAGGCGGCGTGCATCGTGAATGTACCCCAGAGATAAAATTGCCTGCTCAGTTACATGTGCGATTAAAAACGCAGCAAGGAAACACGTCGCAAGGGAACGGAAAGATAATTTTCTGGCAGACAAGCAACGTAGATAGACAAGCATTGTTAACTTAACTGAAAAAGTAGCCAATTTACTTAAGTAAATCTGGTAAAGCAGAACAACAACACATTCTCTATTAGTTAGTACACTTAATACAGTTCAGGCAAGTTTATTTTCACACAAAATACTTAAACAACTTGGACTGAAGCTGGTCCACTCAAAAAAGTCCTCTTCTCCCTCTGCGCTGCTGGCCGGGACACACAATGAGGGAGAACTTGCCCTTGCGACAGAACGTGGTAAACCCCGTAGGTCCTCTTCGGCAGACCTCATGGGTCAATGTCAGAACCGCTTTATGTGCAAACAACAAATTGCAAATTCTGCTAATTTAGAGTTACATATTTGGTCTCTACTGAGGTGAATATTGTTGGTCTGACATGTATTTTTGTGTTAAATAATAGCTATTTAAATTTTCATGTTCACCCAATTAAGAATACACAAACTCTTGTGAATAGATTGTCGTTGTTTTTTTAACAGTGTAACAAACAAACAAACCATAACTGCAGCTTAAACCATTCACTGTTCGGGTTGAGGAGGAAAAGGTATCAAGTCTGTTGAAAAATGTACATCCAAGCCTTTAAAAGGGTCCAGAATCAGGATAAGACCCCCTGCCACACTTTTATGGAATTACTTTATTTAATGTAATTCCTATTTTCTAAAATAAGAATCACAAAATAAACAAATAATGCCAAGACAACTTGGAAGTATATTTGTAAGTGTGTGTGTGTGTGTGTGTGTGATAGAGTGAGTGCACACATGACTGTATTTTATGTGTATATATGTGTATTCCCAGGGCCTGGGTAGACTATCAAGCAACTATCCATCCTTTGTAACGATCAATATTTATAAACCCCCCAGGACCAGTGGTATGAAGCATATAAACAAGCAATGGAGTAGAGCAGGACAGGCCACATAACAAGCACACACACACACACACACACACACACACACACACACACACACACACACACACACACACACACACACACACAGGCATAAAGTGGTTTTGCAGAATGTCAATTGTTCTGAGAAAACATCATTTGAAAAATATTGTCATTCATTTTTTAAATAGATCTTTTAATCATAAGCAATTAAGGCAACTTTATTAATGTGAAAACCAGCGAAAGAAATCACTCTTTCAATTCTGCTATAGTGACTGCAGTAATGGCTCAATAGTGTAATCAAATACATACATAAAAAACACCCTTAAGAACTGTTTTAGCATGATTATCTGCTTTTTTTATGTCACTCTGGTGCATTTTTTTAAATTAAGTTTCTAACTATTTTCATTTATTAATTACCAACTAAAAAGAGCTGCTTTTTTAATCAAATAATTTGTGGCTGTCTACATTTTTTTTAAATTTTCCCATGCTTTATTTTGTTTTTACAATTTAATCAATAGGCTTCTACCTTTTTTATAGCGTACTGCCTATAACTAGCATATGTAATAATGGTGTCGACTCAATCATCTTTATAATAGTTATAAAGCCCCAATGTGAAACGGATCCTTTTATTGCAGGAGTGAGATGAAAGCAATACTTTTGGATAAAACAAAAAGACAACAGATTTCTACCTGAGAAGGAGGAAAAAAAATATGATTTTAAAGAAACCATGGTGTCAAAAAAGAATAAGATGCACTTTACCCCTTACACTTATTGATTTGGTTTGAAAAGAACATTTAAGTCCTTACAGTATATTGACAACATGTATGTTTGTTCATTTGTTCATTTATTTTACTCTCCTGTTCCTCATGTGCAGACAGCAAGGAGAAAACCAAGTAATCCCCAGAACCTGGAAAACACCAGCTGATCCGTATCAAAAATAACACCAGTAAAATGTAAAGTAATATAAATTAAGTATTTTGGTTCAACTGTTACCCTTCATCAGATCCGGGCTGTGGCCTTTCTGTGTGGAGATCGCGTGCTCTCCCCTCTGCCTCCACCCACAGTCCAGAGACATGCTTGTTAGGTTAATTTATCGCCTGTCGACGTGAGTGTGAGTGTGTATAGATATGTTTCTCTCGCCAGCCCTATGATAGACTAAAGACCTGTTGAGGGGGTACCCTGTCTCTATGACAGCCGGGGTAGCCTCTTGATATAAATAATAGGAATATTCATATCAGCAATTCGGATTTTGGTAACAATCAGTGAAGCTGATCAAAAACAGTAGTGTGACTTTTAAAGGGGCTGTGCAAAACAACATGTCTCTTTTTTTTAATCCAAAGAGAAGAGTTCTGATTCAGGGCATCTGTATAGCCCTGCCAAATGTCATGAAACATCTTTTTGTTTTCCCTCTCAGACTTTTAACCAACGTCAAAAAATGCAGCTGTCACTGCTAATGTGTCAGAGATTGCCAGTTGCCTGCAGGCAAACACACAGTTACATTGATTCCTCCACCACAGCTATTACTGATGTCCCGGTGACTGCTCATTGCAGATTTTCTAAACATTTTGATCCGCACATACTACACATACCAGTCCCTGTGCAGTCTCTTAGAAAAATGCGCACTGATCTAATGCATATGTTAAAATGGTGCGTGAATACACAAAATCTCATAGTACACTTTTCAATGTGTGCAATGTGTCATCTGAGCAGGTAGAAACATGGGGTGTAATTAACATGTAATAATCAATGTGGGGGAGTTTGACATCTTGTAATCACTTGGTGAAGATTAGAACCATAGCCTCAGGACTCACACACAAACCCATATGCATGCTCACACTCAAACGCAAATGGAGAAAGTCACTTTAGGTTTCCCCACTACTCAACAAATAATCATAGACACAGAGGTACAAACAGAAAATTGCGCACAAACATTTAGACATGTACTTGCACCTGGCTGCTCAAATTTGTGTACACACCAGAAACACACACACAGCACACACAGAGGGCCTGTTTAATATCATTTACATAATGAGAGAGCAGCCACAGTAATAGCTTTTCCTTTCTCTTATTATCATAATTTCACCCTGGGCGCCAAATGACAGAAAAAGGGAGGCAGAGAAGGAGAGATGGAGAAATTCAGCAGCAGTGTCCCGTCCTTGTTATCCCAGACTAACTCTGCATCAAAGTCAAGGCCAACTTCCTCTACCTTGTGATGTCCGTTGCTTTGACCTCTTTGTTCTTTTGCCTGCTTTTTTTATCTGAAAGGTGTAATTCTGATAAATCACTCCCATAGCTGTAAAGGACGCACGTTACACAGTGATCATTCATACGAAAAAATGACAAGATACAAAAAAAGATACAAAAAAATCAACGACTGAAAAAAGTCAAAGTCTGGAGAAAAAGGTTGATACAATTTTTTAAAGATTAAATTAGATTAGATTAGTTACAATTTAAAGGTCCTTACACACTGGGGCCGACGCGAATATAGAACGCGAAATTACGAAATATTCCCGGGGAAAGTCCCGTCTCCTTTGCCTCTGATTGGCTAGAAAAGCTGGAAACATCATTGCACGCTCAAGCCAAACGGTCGGCACATAGCCAATCAGAGGCGATAAGATAAGCACATGAAACTATAGTAAACTCTTAGCTTAGGTTAGCACAGATGAAAGTTTAAACAAAGACGTTTAGCAAACTGTTAAAGCACACAAACCATCGTCATATGAGAGATCTGATGCTATGTTGTCCTTCAGGTCGTTATCTTTGTAATGTTTGTGTCTTTTATCAAAAATCACTCTGTTCTCTGACACGTAAACAATCAGCCGGTCGGCCATGTTGGATATACCGGTGAATCAGACGTCGCAACAACACGCTATCTGATTGGTCAGAAGTGGACACACAGTATGCGAAACTTTTAAAAAATCGACCGTGATCCGAAAACATAAATGCCGCAATATCGCAGGACAGGAAAACGTTGGTGATGTGAACGCTTGTATTGACAGGTTACAGGTTTGAAAAAAATATTGACGTCTGAAATAATCCCAAGACAAAAACGGTCCTGGTGTGAAAGGACCTTTAGAGTGAAGTTGCCAAGTACAGAAGCCTGAAGCGGACACGGTTCATTTATTTTTTTACCCCCGTTTTCTCAAGAAGACAAGGCTTCGTTTTCTCAAGATCACAAATTAATTTTGCGGTGGACTAGGCATTCCCCAGAGCTCCTGCCCAGCACCTTTTGGGCCACAGAGAGCGCCGCCACCAGGTCAAAATAACGGTTCTCTGACTTTTCAAAGTATCAAGGGGGAGATGCTCTGGAGGTGTGTGGCCACCCATTGTGCACCCTTCCTGGGCTGTAGAGAGCGCATCAACCTGGTCAAAATCATGGTTCGCTGACTTTTCAAAAAATAAATAATATCTGCGAAACCTTGTTTTCTTGAGATCACAAGAAAACTGTCTCATGATCTTGAGAAAACGGGGGTAAAAAAATAAATAAACCATGTCTGCTCAGGGCTTCCGTAGCCAAGCAATGACGTCACACAACCACATTTCTTCTCACCTGTTTAACTTGTTAGTAAAAGTTTGCCCTCCTTTGCTTTTTTGTAGGTCTACTTGTGAATAAAGCAAATACATTAATGAAACACATATCTAGCATGCGCTTATTTAACATATCATCCGCTTCTGTTGAGTTATCTATCAACTTATATAAAAAAAGTAAAGGTTTACACTTGCACAAGTGTCTCACTCAATTCAAGGCTTATATTGTTCACAAAAATGAGTTTCCATTTTTTGATCTCCTTTTATGACATCGGTTTCCACTGATCTTAAAATTGAACAAATTTTTACAAACCTTGTAGCTAACTAAGAGAAAACAGCCTTGTGATGAGCTGTATCTGCATATCTGTACCTCATTATTTTTTCATCCCTGGCTCTGTTACATATACAGTACATGAAAGCATAATGGACCTCCCACACCATTACACTTTTTTTTTACTCCTACTGTGCACCACAAAACCACACATACCACAGTTTTAAAACACACAATATAAAAAATGCAGGTACATTCTTACAATCAATATGTAAATGTCTGTGAACTCCTTTAAAGTCCCAGGAGGAAAAGAGGGTCATATTCTACTGAAATCTTAAGAGTAAAGACACACCGGAGTCCTGTGTCTGTTTGGCTCTGCAGAATGTCATTGATTCCTGACAAAAAATAGATGAAAAAGTCCATGTTCATCCACTGAAGGAGGATCGAGTGTTGGAGATGGAAAAGAAAAGAGCAGGAGAATACATGAGAAAGCAGAGGGGGGAGAATGTTGGAGCTGTATCTTGTCAATTCATCCTGCTTTTTTTCCTCCATGATGGACCATCTCCGCTTCCCGTCTTTTTTGTTGATTTTTTCATGTTCTTCCTTACTTTTGTTGCGTCTCTCCTCTAATGTGGGGCCTTTCTCCCTTTCCTTCCCTTTGATCGTATCGTCTCCTTGTCTTTCCTCTTCTTTTTTAACCCCACATTTCACTTTCCTCATTTCTCCTCATTCTTCCTTCAAGTTACTCTCTTGGCTCTTAACTTTCTCCCGCTTTGTCTTCCCACATATCTGTTTCCAACTCCATATTTCCAACCCTATTTAACTTTGATTTTTTTTAATCTTCATTGTTGTACATGCACTTTAGATTTTTCATTCTTTTTTACTTTTATATTTTTCTTCTTTTCTCTCTCTCCTTTGTCCACTCACATGCTTCCCTTACACCTGTCATTTCCCTCCTCCTATTTCTTTCCCCTCTTCCTCAGTATCGACAGAGCATGCATTTTGCTAAAACATTGGCTTATGAATCATTGATGTTGCTGTTGAGGTTTCAGTGGCGCTGGGGCAGCCGGATGTAAATAAGTGAGGACTGGGTATGGGGGTATAGCTAGCTGATATTTAGCCCTCCCTCTGAAACATTGATGAGAAATGAGTGTATGTGTGTGTGTGTGCATGTGTGTGTGCGTGAGTGCTTGATGAGTGCTTGAGTGCTGGCCTAACTGTGAAGGCTATTTAAGAAGGCCAGATATGACAGTTGTTTACAACTCAGGCCAGACACAGAAGAACTAAGGGAGGGCTGAAGATGGGATGAAGGATGGATGATTGTTCGAATGTGAGGGATGGGTAAGGTAAGGAGGGAAAGGGGACTAGAGAAAGGAGAAAGAGAGCGGTAGATAGTGTTACTCGTCTAGGGGACAAATACAATGACATGAAGCAGACAGACATGTCAGAAGAAGAGAGGCGTTAACCACACTAATGCTCATATATGCACTTTTATTATACAATAGCCTATTTATAAAACAATATTTTCCCCATGACTCAAAATAATAAGAAGAAAAGAGTTATCTTCTACTGCGGTTCATAAATCAGCAGCACAGAAGGGTAAGGATAATGGTACAGACATTACAGGGACAGTGGGAAACAAACACTCCAATAGTGCATGTGCACTACCAAGCAAACAGATGCATAACATGAATCAATATAAACAAATGGGGTTTTAAAATCAGAGAGAGAGAGAAAGCCGGCGAACTGATTTAACTTTCCTTCGAAGATAGATTGGTTATTCAGCAAAATTGTTCTCTATTTTCAAGTATTTCTTAATCTCTCAAGGCCTCACAAATACAGATACTAAAACTCTCATGCAAGAATAAACACACTGGCATTATTATCATAGCCAACCACTGTTCCACACCTTTATTGAAAACACTTTTCAGCCCTCTTAATGCCTCCCTTCTATCCAGCTTTGAGCACCATTAATATAGTCATTAAGTCTGCTAATACATCCTTGTGGTCAGTGCTGCTACATTATTCATCAGTCTGGGTCAGTACACACTGAACTGTGTTGGTCTAAACTCTAACCACACATTGTAAAGACATTATCTGTTTCCCACATAAAAATACATCAATGTAATGTTGAGTGGTTGAGGACGACATGTGCCGGTATACTTATCCACGTACACACACACACATATCCAGCAGGCCTGATGGGGACAGGGGTGCATTAAGGCTGCCACACCAACTGGCAGCCTTGAGTGTTAAACCTTAGCTAGAGAGGGTGGTGGAGACGTAAAATCTAGATTACGCTTCGCTCACATTCATGCAAAGTGCTTGTTTTGGATCCAAATTCAGAGATACTGGACTTTGACTTTGTTGAGGTTTGTGAGTGAGCTGCAGCAGGTGGTTGAAAAGCAAAAAATTGGATGTTGAAGGAGTTAGAGGAGGATACGGAGAAGAACTGTACGTTTGTTGCAAGTTCTGGCAAAACTGTTCAACAACTCAGAACAGGGAGAAATGGGTATTGGCTCATACTCCAACAGCCTGGAGTTTTATGAAGAACACATCTTCTAACGCAACCAACACATCTTCTCATGAGTAAGATTCATAGACTGTACTATGGACAACTTTGTTCCGCCGTCCACCAGTATACAGATTTGAAGCCAAAAAGCTCTCAGTATTTCCAAGTTTTTGCTCCACTTCCTGAAACCAACATTGCACAATAGCATTGTACACATTCAGCAGGAGAGTCACCAAGAATCAAGACTCTCGGCTCAAACAGCCGGGTGAGCTACACAATCTTCGTACCCCCAAAGGCTGTATCAAGTGTCAATCATAGAAAACATGAACCCCCTAATAACTTTTGAAAATGGAGCTGCACAGAAAAAAAGAGGACTTGAGCACAAAACAGTCTTACTGTAACTACATGTTAACATCACAGGCAGAGGGGAGAAAAATTATATTCTGTGTAAAAAATTTCTAAAGTTTGTCCACAGCTCCATAAGCTTTGCTGGAGAAGGTGGGATTTATGACCTTTACTTTACCAGAGGGTGCTGTTCTTGCGGTGGCTTCACCCAGCGAGGAGGCAGACCGTGTCCGTTCTATATACAGTCTATGGTAAGGAGAGGTTGAGGTTACCGTGGAAATCTTATGTATATCCAACACATAAGTATTTGAGATAATTGCACCTCCTTAGGGGGCAACAGCAGGTGTATCATCAGAAGCACTAAAGCCATGTACTATATCTGCCTTACCATATCTTATCATACACTGAAAGAGAGGCAGGGAAACACCCTGTATATTACCTTGGTAAAACAGTTGGAGATCGATTTTCCCTTCTATGTTTATGGCTCAATTGAACTGAAACTGGCCTGAGTGTTCTGCACACACCCCAGAGTTTGCACGCCGGGCACTGAGTCAGAAGTTGACCAGCACAGAAGCCGAGTAGTAAACAAATACAGGATGTAAAATGACTAAACTTTGCCATTGGACAAACAAAAAGTACAGAGCTGTAAAAGTGATAGTGATTTCATCATTTGACGTACATCCCATTATTCTCTTGTTGATGTAAGAGGATAGTAGTTTTGTTGACGGTTTTGTTTCGTCACACGTTTGGCGCGTGGAGACCATAGACTGTAGGAGCAATAACTGTAGCTTAACTAAACTGTAGATGTAAATGAGTACCATGCTGCCTCATGATGTAATGATAGTTTAATATCAATTACAATGAATTACAAATAATGACTTCTGGGTGGCTGCTGCCAAGTAAGAAAGTTGGATGCTTTCATGTCCTTGGACATGTCATTGGACTGTGTATTCTCCGGCAGAGTCCAGATGCATGTCTCTGTGATTACCTGGTACTGATGGACACTTTACTAACCCTGCCATTAGTGTGTGAATGAGTGTGAGTGTGAATGACAAAGCATGCCTGATAAGACTAAAGTGATTTTTACTGGGTTATTTTTAGATTTTCAACAACAACAACAAAAAAATCCAATAGAGTTACATTTCATAATAAACCTTTAAAATCATGTTACAAATTTAGCCTTTTATACAAAAACACACAAAGAGATCTAGAAAGACAGGCTAAGAAAGAAGCAAACCAACAAGTGATGGTAGAGTGTGTGTCTGTTGTTTCTTTAATACATGTCAGTAACCTTTTTGTTTTATTTTATTGTACCTCACTTTCAAATCTTACATTTTTACAAGTTGAAAATGATACTAATAAATAACAGTACAAAATATGAAAAAAAAAATCTATATATTTTTAAGCATAGGTGAAATTCAAAGGCATTTTGGTGGAGACGAGGAAGAGGAAAAAGAGAGAAAATGACAAAGAAAAGAGAGAAGAGAAAAAGTGAGTTAGCAGTGAAATTCAGAGAGAGAGAGAAACTGCAGTGAGGCGGCAGCAGTACATCTTGATCAACAGATGACTGATCATATCAGTGCTGGCCATCTTTCACCAGCCGCTGTTTGACGACACAACATGACCCTCTGTGCGCACACACACAAACATACACTCCCACACATGCACACATCCATTTCCCCCCGACATACCCTAAGGGAGGAGCATCAATAACGTATGGCCTGGCCAGGGGCCTCTGTTAACACACACACACACACACACACACACACACACACACACACACACACACACACACACACACACACACACACTACCACCCTCCCACGTACACGTTCATTCATTCATTCACTCAGATATGCACAAACCTGTGCACAATACATCCCTATATTTGTCACTTTCACATGTTCATGCCTTCATTCACACCCCCCCCCCCCCCCCCCACACACACACACACACACACACACACACACACACGGACACACAAAGTGGTCAAGCTAAATGAGAGTAACAAAAGAACAAAAAGACCCCACAATATGGCTCCGTGCCCTCAGGCCTGAGGTCTTCCCCCAACCATGAACCACATGTCCTCCTGCTGCTCCGCTTGCATCTTTGTGTTTACTTACAAAAAAAATAGGCAATCAGAAGTGGTTTTATGGATTCATGGAGTGAAAAGACAAACCGAAGAGACTGAAAAAGGGAACGCATGAAGAAGATTAAAAGACTACTGAATAAAGGCTCCAAAAGAAAGCAATCATTTTAAAAGACAAGTTGAAATGAAATTAAAAAATGAAAGATTCTTTATACCTCATTCAATTTTTCTGCTTGTGTATCCATTATTTGATCTTTTTTTGATCTTAACACAATTCTGTAGGGTAAAATAGAAGAAAAATGTGTTTTTGTACAAATAACCAGTTATGATTTCACCTATCTGATTTTCAATAAAACATAACTTTTTAATCAAGTTAGATTTATCATAGGCACTGGTCTTGATTTTGTCTAAACAGTCAAATCTTGATGTAAAAAATAAGCGCTGCATTTCAATGCAATGTCGTGTGAGCTCTACTTATACTGCAAAGACAGTAATCTGTGAAAAGTCAAAAAAAAAGGTCAATTGTTCGTCCTGTAACAGACATAAAAAGTAGGAGATTTAACCGACTGTTACAACAGAAAAACTTTTAATTTTGATTGATACATTTAATGTGTTAAGTGGGAACAATAGATGAACCAGTCGCTCACCTTATGTACTTTATCATACAAAACTGGCCTCTGTTTAAAGGGGACGACACAATGAGGAGGGACATTTAACTGAATATATATTGTGTAACATACACTACTCAGAAAGAAAGGATGAATACATGTGAATTGACAAAAATCACACTGGAAATCTTTTATCCACAAACAGTAAATGAACAAGGACGTAAGCGAAGAATACAAAACACTCATTGTGCATTTTAAAATTTGTCTCATTTCAATCCTAAACAGCAAAACTTCAGACTGATTTTCTGTCGGTTTGGTCCCCATCTCTGTGGGTGTGCAGAAAACTCACCAATAAGCTCAAAATTGAAACTCATCTGCTGTCCATAAAGCAGTCTATGCTTTGAAACGGGAGTCTTTAGTTATTCATGTTAACTTTAAATACTGGCAGAGAGGGTTTAAAGACTCATTAACAGGCAGAGTCACACTTACACACACCTTAAGGTTGTATAGCTGGGTTAACTACACACACACAGACACAGATACATGCATGGAAGTGATTGCACACACACACATACATACACACACACACACACACAAACACACAGGATAATTATTACCTTCATAAGCAAATGCCTGCAGTGCCTGCCTGGCATCCTCACATTTTTTTAAGTGTGTACTTTTCTTATTTAATTAATTAAAACAATGGTCAATGAACTTTAAATTAGTCCAGCATAAAAAAATCATTTCCACAGTGTGTGTGTCTGTGTGTGTGTCTGTGTGAGTGTGGCCGTGTGCTCTATCTGCATAAGCTGGGGGATGTGTGTGTGTGTGTGTGTGTGCGTGTGTTAATAATTAGCAGGCAGTAAAGCGGCTGTGTTAATTGCATTTAGGATCCTGCCTGGGGAGAAAGAGAGGAAAGGAACATAGCAAGAGAGCGAGAAAGCGAACGAGGAAGAGCCTGAAAGAGAAAGAATGAAAAATAAAGCCAGGCGTGCTCTCCTCTTGTTCCTGAAATAGAGAATTCCCATGTATTATGAGATATAAAATAGAGTGTGAAACCCTGAGGAGCAGAGAAATACACACATACTGTCTATGTCAAACAGTCTCTTTCATACACATCCACACACACACATATACACACAGCCCCTGGGAGGAAGGAGGTAACCTTAATTAGCCTAACACTGTGGTGAAATTGATTGAAATGCAGAACATCAATTATTAAGCCTAACTGTTTTCATAACCCCACACTAAACCTGCCATGTAGCACATGCAGGGGGGAGGAGGGAGAGTTGAACAGGGGGATGGAGGTGCTTGTGATGATAAGAAAAGGAAGATGTGAATATACAGTACATCTGTGTGAACATGTGTGTGCATGTAAGCACAACAGTGGAACAGCATAGATGGGAAAACATACTACAAGACGTCGTAACACACAGGTTTGTTATTCCTTTCCAGAAATGATACATAGATAAGGGACTATACCTGCTTAAAAGAGCGCATATCTTTACTTTGACTGACAAAGTATTGATTTGATATGTGCCGACTGCCAACCTTAGTGACTCCTGTGTTAAACCTCGTAATAGCAAAACCTAGAGTAAGAGTACATCGCAACTAATAATGTAATTCTTAGAGTAAAATGTAATTAATCACACATCAAAAAGATTTTTTTCCAACTTGGATTTAAGTGGTTTGCAAAATGAGCTTCCATTTTGGTTGATCTTGATCTGGTGTTATTGGCGTTCATAGTTACGTCTCAGAAACTGTGTAAGGCAGAATTTGTAAATTGTCTTAAAGTGTATTATTTTTGTCAGAAAATGGTGATTAACAACCTCAAAATATGTGACCACTAAACTGTTGAATTATGAAGTAGTAAACCATTCATCATTTCATCTGCAGGATCTTTGGGGCAGGGTCGAAAGCTTCCTTAGCATTATACTGCAGTATAATGGTACAAAAACAGAGCTAGTATTTGGACGAGTGGTTTGCCTACTTGATCTTGAGTCAATGCATTTACTACAGCAGGAGAACGGTTTGCTTTGACAATGATAAGTAATTACACAGCTTTTAAAAAAAGGATGTAATCAAGAAATAAGTTTAAAGTGTGTCATTTTGTCTGTTTAGCTACATCAGGGGTGCCCAGCCTTTTTGAACAAATATCTGCTTTTTAAGTTACCACTACCACGTTCTCTGTCCTCTGAAAGTCTCTTGGGTTTATTTAACTATAGTCTATGATAGGGTGTCCATATTTTGAATCCCCAAAAAGAGGACACGACTATGCTGGGGAGGAGTCACAGAGTCGCATGTAGTTAATTTTGAGAGTTTTTTGTGTCGGATTGAGTGTTTTTTACGCGCTTCGAACGAAATAAGTCCATGCAACACAAACTCAAAACTTCTGTACCAAACCCCAGACATTTTAAGGAATTTATAAACTCCCCAGAACAAGACTGGATAGCCCCCCCAAAAGAGGACATGTCCAGGTAAAAGAGGATGTATGGTCACTCTAGTCTATGGTGAGATAACTTACATTTGTAGTTTTCGGTCTGGTTAAAACTCACTGCTAGTGCCACTAATGCTGCTAACTGAACCTTCAACTCTTATATTTTTTAGAGGTGTTTTAGCAGGAAACTCAGACAGGTGGAGTCTGTGCACCGTCCAAATTATCGTTCCAAACTGCCCTTCTTCAGCAGGGCTGTACTTCCCTTGCATTCAACAGACCAAATTTAACTTTGCATTTTAACAGACCAAAAAGATACAAGATTTTTATATCTTTTAGCACCAGGAACTATTGTGCTGTAGTGGAAGTGTAACTATTGCTGAGCACCTAATTGGCAGCTATCCACAACTACTCACACTCATGCCCCAACACGTCTCTGCCCAGCCAGTTGCTAAAAAGAAAACTGTGATGTATTAAGGTCAGTTTGCCTTTCCTGTGATGCATCAGGTGAATAAGATAGAACATGACTCTGACTCAGAATTGGCTCCACACTCCTCATGACCGTCTAAGATTCAGACCCAGGTTGACGAATCCATCTCAGACCTCAGACCCTACTCTAGAGATGATTGAAACTTGAGAGCAGCAGGTGGGCGTGGCTTTTGTGCTCCAAACTCCATCACCCTAACCATCCCAGAGCAGAAACCCCTGATAATTTTTTTCATGGGAAATATTCTAATAATTTGAGATACTGTATTTCTGACTTTTAATAGGACAAGCTATAAACATCTACCCTAAAATGAAAAAGAAAGGCTTGAATGACTATAAAGTGTATGGAAGTTTAGACTTTTTGAATCAAACTGACAAAAAACTAAGTGATTCTCTGCCTGTTTGAGATACACCTGTACTCACCTGAGACTTCTACACTCTCTTTTATAATACCATAAAACAAAAGTTTTCTCCAGTTCACACTGGAATTTGCATTATCATTATTTTTGGCTTATATTGTATTAGATTCCTATAGTTGATTGTGTTAGAAAAAGCACATTAACAGTTGATCAATTTTAATCAAGTGTCCTGGTGAAGTGTGGCAGATAGAACGTTACCAGGATCCTGAAACTGGTGCAGTGTGATCAGTCGTTATGGAGTGAATTTTCAACACTGCTTTGAGCAATAACACATGACCCCTATGATTTCAAAAGAAATCTGAAACATTGTGGAAACTGAAAAGATATTAGCAGATGTTCAAATCAAATCTTTACGGTGTTAAAACTACCATAAAACCTGCACCCTTCTCTTCACACGACTACAGTAGGGCTTGTCTCACTGACTCCATGACTTCCTGACCTCCAGTCTATCTTTGTCCCAGCATTGCATTGCCACATCCCACTGACTCAGTGGAAAACTCATCTAGGCCTAATTACATGGCCGTGGCTTCTCTCCCTCTTACTTTCTTTCATTGATGAGGTACTTTCTTTCTTTCTTTCCAGGCTTCTTTTTTCTCCTTCGCTCTTCCACTGTTCTTTTCTCTTTTCTCTCGTTTCTCCTCTCCCTGCGCTCCAGTTACCAGATCATGGTAGCCGTGCACAATCAGCCAGCCAGACCCCCCCAACACACACACAAGACATCCAACACTCTAATGTGGTCAAGAGGCCACGGGTACACGGGTACAAAGGCTTTCAGATGTTGTATTGTTACTTCCCTGGGGTCAGCCATAGGTTAGGACCCAGTCTTAATTAGTTGACATAACTTATACATGATTACCTCTCTTAAGATCTTATGGCCCCAAAACACACACACACATACACAGGCGCGCACACACACCCAAACACACACACACATCATGTCTAAGGTTTACAATAGAGGGGTCAGCTAGGTGAAATGTAAGGAACCCTGGGAGGAACCTTATCCCAGGAACGTCAGACGCCACAAAAACAACGTCAGAAACAAAAGTCATGTTAATGATAGATGACAGTCTGGGGTCAGACCTCAGGTCCTATGTCAGGACCTACACTGCTGTTACCAGGTATCACAGAGAGAAGAGCACAAGGAACATTAAACGAGGTGAACAAAATACTACCTCACCTTTGACAATCCAGAGTTTTCACCCTTGGTATCAAAACAGCAACAAAAAATAATAACCAATAAAGCTGGTAGGCAGTAATAGGTTCAAACCCTCGACATAAACACAGAAACATGAAGAAAGATGGACTGATGAAATCGTAATAAACACTGACTAATGGGCAGCTATAGGTTTTAATCCTTGATAAATCAACATGAAGATAAATTGACATGAAAAGATAATAAGCACAAACTAACAGGAAGCAGCAAGTATTGATTTTCATAGGAATGATTGATCTACATATTATGAAACTGACTTATTATTTATGTGACGAGTATTACATGTAAAAAAATGTCAATTCATTTATTTAGGAAATGCTTCAAAATTGAGGGAAAATAGAAAAAAAATCAACAAAATCTCTATTTAGTATCATAAAGGACAAAGAAGGCAAATCCCTACATTTTAGAAGGAAAATAAAAACTAACAGCATCTTTATATTTTATCTTTCAGCTTCAATAGAAATCAGGGAAAATGGATGAGAATGAAGCAGAATATAAAGGCAGCATAGGTGAACGAATGTGTTGATATCTTTAGAAAAGAAAAGTAAAAGTCCAGTGTGGATGTTTTAAGACAGATTCTATTACAAACAGCAAAATGCATTTTCCAGAAATGTTTTAAATCTTCAACACAAAGCGGTTACTCACTCTTTTATAATCTGCTCTTAATGCAAAATGATATTGTCTCTGCAGTAAGGACATTTTAGCCTGCAGTCACTTCTCTGGGATTGATTAACCTCCTGCTCCAAACATGTACATTCATATTTAGATCATGCATTTGTATTTTGAAAATTTATTATTTATTTAGATTTATGATTTACCATAGACTAACAGATATTTGATAACAATTGTCATCATGATTACTCAGCCGATTGTAATTTACCAACCTGAATTACTCTCATTGTTATTGGAGGGAATTTTGCACTGGCAGCTCCTGCAAGAGACTGCATGGTTACAGCAGGTCCGATCAATTTTCTGTCCATAACATAGACGCCACCGTAACAGAAATTAACATGCTTGTGTCTATAAACAATTCAGAAACATCAACACGAGCTGAAATCCATTTTGCAACCACAAGAAATAAAAATGACTGCCATCATTACCAGTCTATATTACACTTCCAGAAAGTTTAGGTACACTCGGGTTATGGTATTAATTTGTTTGGGAAATGCTTACTGCTCTTTGCTGTAATGGGGCTCAGGGGAGGAGATGAGATCCAAGGCCAAACCATGAGGAAGGAAAGTGAACGTCAACAACAACAGCTTAATGATGCTCTGGTAATGGAGCACAAGCGGGTCACTTAGAAAAAGTACTCACTCTGGCAGGAGGAAAAAACACACTCAGACACACATGGCACTATGTGAACTATCGCAGACGCCAAGTATTTGTACACAGACATCCAAACTCATGAGCCTTAAATGTGTGTAAGTGAACATGTTCACAGATACAGACACCTTTGAACTGCAGAAATGTTTAATGTGTTTGAATGTCAAAGGTTTGGATATAAAGATTATTATTGTTTTATTAAAAAATAAGCTTTATTGAGAACTGCAAGAAGGGGTTGAAGATTTTCTGCATGGCGGCTCAATTCTAAATAATTGAACATGATGAAATAGCAATTTATTTATGCATTATTTATCATTTACTAATTATTTTACTTGTTTAGGTGTAGTGATGTAAAATGAATAAATGAGTGTAGAGGAGGGGGAATTACAGCTCTATTGTAAAGTATGACTGTATACCTTATTGTTATATTCTGGCTGAATCTGCATTCAATTTCAACATTACCTAATAATAAAATGAAACTAATGCATAATTACATTTTTTAAAAGCATTTGGTTAAAGTTGCGAACAACACACCATTTGAAAAAACACACTGACCTGTTTTCGCACAGATATATGAGAAACATTTTGCATAAAAAAGGTAATTTTCTAAATGTTTGGCAAACCCTTGGTGATTTAAATAACTTTGTGTTTAAAGCATACTTTTTAAAATCCAAATCAAACAGTTTAACCTTGAAGTTTAACATTATGTAGACAGTTAAGAGTAACAACACACCCCTTTAATATTAGAGGCTTTTTATGTTAAAAAGACAGCGAGCAGTCTCTTGTCAGTGTGCTTTTAACTCCCTCTAGAGGCTGTTTGATTATATTACACCTAAGGAAACAATTCCTACGGAGTGCAGACATTGTGCTGAGCTGCCAATACTTTATGAGCCATTAAACTAACAGATGAGAGATGTAGAAAACAGTCTTCTGCTTCACAGAAAATTCACACAATGACCTGAAACCCAAAGGCAAAGCTTTCATTAAAATTGCTGCAGTGAAGCACTATCAGGCTCAAGGTATGTTTAGTTGGTCTGCTGTATAGTTTTTGTTGAGTCTTTGGAGAAAGGTCCCCAAACAATCCTGTTATTTTTTAATTCTGTATATATCATAAACTAAATAAGATGTCTAAAATGATAAAGTTTTTAAAAATAAATGAGTAGAATCTTTTATAAAAAATGAGGCAACACTTGGGGAACTTAACTCAACTTTTAAAAAACTTTGGGGTGAAGTAGCACATTCAAATCTTTTAATGTTTTTACTCTCTGTGTTACTTTACTTTGCAAGCTCACTTACATCTTTGATTTCTAGAAGTGTGTTTAACCTAAAGCAGGCCAAATGATGCCAATTTAATCTACTCTAATCACTCTAAACCATGCATGACATTAAACCTCAGTATTTGTTAGGATCCCCATTAGCTGCGCTCTGGAGCACCGCTAGTCTTCCTGGGGTCCACATTAAAAAAAAATACATTTAAATGTACATTTATGATTACAACACGAAAAAGACAAGACAGGTCAACAGGAACTTACATTAGATTTTAACAAATCATAATTAAATAAAATAAAGGAGTGAAACAAATCAAAACGACAACAACAAGGAAACCTACCAGCCTGCATTGCACCCCATGTGCGTATGCTTGAGTGAAAATGTATATGTGTGTGTTATTTTACAGATATGAAATTCCAAGATGTTTTTTTAATTTGCGTTTTAAATGTTGTTTCCTGTGTGAGTTTGGTTATTGGCAGTGGCGAGGAGTCCCATGCTTTTATTGATCTGTGTTCTATTGTATACTACGGTATGACTTGAACCCGTGACAAATCAGACCCTTACAGGTGTCATGAATGTTATTTTAGTACACTGAGTCGAGTTTTCAGAACAAGCTTTAGACATGTTTATTCCTGCAAAATAAAATAGCTGTACATTTAAGAGCTCAAATTTGAGACCACATGAAGACAAAGCAGAGATTTCAATTAAAACAGCTTTATTGGTGTGCATCATCAAAAGAGTTGGTTTATCTGGAATAGCTGGAAAGTCTATGAAGACCATCAATGTTTGAAGAAAGAAATCCTAACAGCAAGTTCTCTAATGGAAAATGCTCTAGAAAAAAAGTCTGAATGGTAAATTAATGAATGACTATACAAGAACATCACTTGTTACATGTGAAAGCATCACTTTCTCCAATACGCCATTCTCATAGGATTTCATTTAAAAAAAGGCTTATTTGGAGGTATACAATTATCATCACATAAAAAAAGAAAAACACTGTTTTCTGTAAGTAGGAATGTGGGTCCTCAAAAGGTGAGCCTACATGGAAATGGAAATCAGCCTGAATGGAGACAAGCTGTATTTTTTATTTTATTCATTTTTTTGTGAATGATGTTGGGTGGCACTAATAAAAAAGGTAGATACAAAGGCTTTAGTCAAACACTGGCAATGCGCATAAAACAGCATGTCAAACTATCAGAAACCGAAGTGAATATTTCTGGTTGTAGTTTTTTTTTTTTTTTCAGCATACAGTCCGAACAATTTGATGCCATTGCATAGGACAAAAGTGTGTAATCGATGAAACAATCTCATGAGAAACAACATTATTACCTTGCAGCATTTGTATCAGCTTATCACAGTCCAGTTAAGTTCATGTTTGGATGAGAGGGGGGAAAAAAGCTGACCAGCAATAAGACACACAAACACACACATTTTCAGTTGGCAGGTTTCAGTCTGGTTACAAGAGATTGCTTTGTATTTGACCCTTCAGGATGCTTGATAGAGGAAGAAGTTATGATTCGAAACTGAACACAGAAAATTTAAAAAGGTAAAATTTTGTTTGGTCCATGTGCTGAAACATCGCCTTATTGTACAGAACTTCTGCAGGATGCTAAATGTGTGACTGAGGGTTAAGATTTCTGAATTTCTGTCCCAGACATTTTATGATTATCTAACCAAAGTATGTTTGGTGATGACTAAAACAGTCCTTTGGCAGAAGTGAATGATCAAATAATCAATTTAAACCTTTTCACATGCATACGAGTATAATTTTGCAGTAATTCAAGACCACTGTTTGGTTTCTACAAACCTGTCAAGTCAAATAAGTTATCTGGAATGTGTCAGCGTGAGCGCAGATGTAGTGAGGCAAGAGGGCGTTTCCATGATTCCAGAAATGCTACCAGGAAAACCACATCTGTGTTTTTCTCCTTTTTGCAGGTTCTAAGCTTCACAAGTGCTGACATTCAGCCTCGTGGAGATTTTTGTGACCCATGAAAAGTTTTTGAGGAGTTAGACACCCTAACAAGAATGTAACATTGAATTATAAGACATCTGCATGAAAACACACTTTCTGTAAATTTGCAGCACTCATCGATTTTCAGCGACCAAGCATCAAAAAGGATGAAAAGAAAAACCTGTCCTATAGTGCTATAGGTGACAGAATTCTGAGATTGTGGAGTTTGGGGGATTTTTACTTACTTCCTGCCCAGCTGCTTGATGATATTAGCTCCAAACAGCGTCCTCTTTGTTAGTGAAAATTAACATCTTATAACAATTTATTTGCAACGATCACAGTCCCAAAAGGACCAAGATGAAAATTTTTCAACACTGCACCCCAGTTTAAGTTTATATGTGCTGATCTTAAACTGTTTAAGGGTTTTCAGCACCAGTTAAGTTCAGTGACACAGAGGTTTTTACGAGAGAGGATTAGGGCCACATGAAGAAAAATAGAAAATAGATACAGGAAGGAGATTAAAGTTGAAATTTTGAGATTAAAGTCGAAATTCCAAGATTAAAAAAATCTAAAATATGTCAATAAAGTCAAAATTTCAAGATTAAAAATTGAAAATTCGAGATTAAAGTCAAAATGTCAAAATTACGAAATGTCATGTATAGTGGTGAAATTATTAAATTTCAAATTTTTTCAGGGAATTTCAATTTTTTTAATCTTGAAATGGACATTTAAAAAATCTCCCTCCTGTAATTATTTTTTCTCTTCTTGTGGTTGAATCCTCTTTCATAGGTTTTGCCAGGATGGTGAGTTATGTCATTATTTTGGCCTCACCTACAGAGATAAACAGACAACATAATAGAAAAACAGATGGCTACCTTTTTTTTTTAGCAGCTATGAAAGCTGAAAAATACACCAAAGCAGGAGCATAAGGTTTAGTTCTGGTGACTTTGACACTCAGTCAAAATGTACATCATTTGAATTACTTGAGCCAGTTTCAGGAGCATGAATGAAAATGTAACATCCTATGCTACGTGATTCGTCAATCATCATCACACAGAGGGCATATTCTACAAAAATAAGTAACTTTGTTTAAAAGGAAGAATGCATCAGATATTAAATATAGTCATAGATTAAAAAAGAAAAAAAAAACCATTAAAATACAAAAGTAGTCCAAAAAACATGTAAAGAAAAAAATAACTGTGTATCTTAACTAATCTAATACTTAAAGCTTCAACACTTTGAGTTGAAAAGATTTGGACTTAAGAATACCACTGCAGGTACTTGATTTTTTTTAAACAGGGCAGTAAATCTCTCTCAAATTCAAAACAAATCATATTGACACACCGCAAGAAGCCAATTCAAAATAAAATCACTTCAGTTGGGCTTTTATACATTCCTATGTCACATTTCAAAGCTTATCTCGCTATAATTTACATCAAAGGCAACTTTCTAGTTACAATACTATGGGTGCATAATTTGGGGCAGTGCAAGTCAAAGCTTTTTTTTTTTTTAAAGTCCCACGATGCAGGACTTTAATCTTCTAAGTATCATTAAATTGTCAATTACTGAACAGATGTGCATAAGTCCAAACATCTCATCAGGAGAAACACAACGTCATGAATGTTAGCTGAATTCAAAATTGATGTTTGTTTTTTACCTGTTTGGCAGAAAGTGAGAAAAGGAAACGTAAGCAAAGCAAAAGAGACATAGAGATGGATTGAGGGGAGGAGGTGTTGGCTTTCTAGTGGAGTTACCTGAACTCTCCTGGGCTGAGCGCTCCATAGCTCACTCTGATTTGTTCATGCTGATCAGACTAAAAACTAAACCGTACAGAAGAAAATAATGATAAAAAAAAACTCTCTTTCTTTTACACTAAAAGTTGTCCCTCCCCCCGTACGCACACGAGACCGATGGACACCAAACACACACAGAGAAGATTATTTTGCCAAGCATAGTTGTAAAAAAAAATTACATGCTGACTGAACTTTAAAGGTTGTCTGTGTTTTAGTACATGACCGTTGCACACAGGCCAATTACCGTTGGGCTGGGATCATGATAATACTCGACAAAAAAACAACAAGAAAAATGGAAATCCAAGTTCAAACTGGAGTTAAAGTTTGGTCACCAACACACGCCTGGACATAAAGATGACTTTGGTAAAATAAGATCCCGGAGTGTCAGAACTACTTGTCTTGTGTTGACAGAATCAAAGTTGTGCTGTGGTTGGTAGGTACCGAAGCGAAAGGGCTGGAAAGTGGGCTGGAGAGACTTTTATTCAACTAGAAAGTCACATGTGCTATTTCAGAACGGCCATTCACTCGTCATGAACAGAACGAAGGTCCATCCCGCTCTGTTCCTTCATGAGCACAGCCTGAGTCAAATACCTGATCTGGTCATTTACAACATCACTCTGCTTATTCGAATGTTGCAGGGTGATTTCAACTAGTAGGTCCATCATTACTGGAATGTCAATTGTAGTCCGACGGCGCCCCAAGTATTCAGGCCCGCTGTGACATCACTGTCACCACACCCACTTTTGTTCATCAGCAAAGTCTTTCCCCAATCCTAAAAGGTACAATATGAAATCCTTCCTTTTCTGTGTACATATTCATGATGTTGTTACGACATGAGATCAAGACTGCATGGTGGTTTCTCCAAGGACATACTGATCAAATGTTGTGGAATGTCATTTCGACTAAGTGTGGGCTGCAGCAGCAGCAGATCCCGCTTTAGGACATACTGGAGCAGCGCACCGATGGTGAGCCCATCTGGGTCAGTACCTTATCCAACCACTGGAGGGGGCCGTTAAGATGCAACTCAATCCAACAGGGTGTGCTTGTTACCGTCTGTCGTCTGTAGAGATGAAACACATCAGTTAGAGCTTTGTTTCCAGAGGAGGCCGAAAGTTGATTAATCACAACTGTAAGAGGAGTTCATTAAAAGTGTCATTCGCCCCCAATTTATGTCAGTGTTTCATGTTAAGACTTAACAATTTTGAGTGGTGTCTTCTTTTTAAAAAACAAAACTAATGCAGTTCATACATTTTGTTTTCTCTCATTCAAAAAGTGTAAAGGTGCCTTTACAAATTAGCCTAGTAATCATACTCCTGTGCAAAGATAACTTACAATAAACAAAAATGTGAGGTGATGATCGCCAATTAACGTTAAATCACAACAGACCCCCCAGGTGCCTAATCAAGTCAAAAAAAGGCAGTGATCGCAGATTTATAATCCATACCCACGAGGGATGAGAAGATTAACCGATACAAGTCGATACGCAATGCCGTTTTGAATGCATATCGAGATGTATCGTTATTGTACGTTTGTATCGATGCAATCCGATTCGTTTAATACATGACTTTTATTTTTACGTTACCGCACCATTTTGAAGGCATTATTTCTTCGGACTTACGGATGTACACTACAAACTAAAGTATCAGCTCCGCGGATGCACTACATGTGCCGCGGATCAATACTAGCAGTGAGAAGGAATGTGCCGCGCTGCTGTAAAATACACTGACAGTACGACTAACCTGATAACTCGGCACCACGGTCTTGTCATGGAGGGGTCTGCTAGCGCCCCCGTCTCCTCAGTTTCCAGCTCAAATTCGCCTGCAGCCAGCAGCTCCAAAAATGGTGACCAAAGTGTTGCAAAGTATTTTCCATGCCTCGCTTGTGAAAAACTCTACGTGCTCAATGGCAATAAGGTATGCTTTAGCATTCCTTATCTGCAAAGACATTCAGCCTTCCAGTGTAATAGAAAATAGAGGTTTCAAACACCTCCTCTTTGTCTTGGACCCCAAAAGCAGATCTCTGCCCTCTACAACAAAGTTTGAAGAGAGATAGCGTAGTCTGTAGAGCAAATCCCGAAGTAGCTCTGTGCCGTGATTTGGGTGTGAGTCGTATCGTATTGGATCGCATAATACCACACATGTATCTTTAATACATCGCATCAAAGACATTGTATCTAAATGTGTATTGTATCAGCCTTATACCTAAGAGGCCCAACCCTAATACCCGCAGATCTACAAACCACAGGCATGAGTTACTGTACCCACACATTTTTGAAAAAGATGTCTTCCTCCAACAGAGCCTATAAGATCGATCATTTATCCCCATGCACTGTTAATTGTTGAATAATGATGTGAAAACTTACATGTTAGTTTTTTTTTGTCCATTTACCACAGAAATCTGTAACTTCTCAATTATCCATCCTGCCATAATGCAGCTCTAGTTTTCTCCACTTTTGTCACATATAACACCTCAACGTGCACTGAGTGAGCAATCAGAGCTGTTGTCTTCATATTCCCATTGTTCATGTGGGAATTTAAGATCAACCCTGAAGAATCACATCCGTCTGTGTGACACTTTTTCAGATACGGATATACTTCAGTGTCACAGTGAAATTCCTACACAAGTATGGAAATCAATTTGATCAATTTCCAGGTCTTAATAAATTTGGAAAATGAAAAATAAAGTATGAAAAATATATATGTTTCCAGACTTTTACCACAGTTCTGGAAATACTGCTTTCTAAGATAGAGAAGTAGGTATTTCCAAAAATAATTCTAAAATGTAGGGTACAGAAAAATAATTAAATTCCAACTGTGTAGGAACCCTGAGTGTATAACTTACCTGTACTCTGCTCCCCAGCCCTTGACGAAGCTCATTCTGATGGTGCACATCCTGGTTAGTTGGTAGACCGCCTCAAAGCCCTGATTGACTGACTGGGCGAGCAGTGCAGCAAACTCCTGGTTATTAAAAATCTTCAGATTACAGCCTTAAAAAAAAAAGAAAAGGAGAGTTTTAGTTCAATCGTTGGTCATCAGTATCATCAGATAGTTCAGGCGAATGTGGACTTTAAAAACATATGACTTCAAAACAAAGGCAGCACTGCTAATATGAGGAGTGGGTGTACCGTACATTAATGGCAACTCTTACAAGTAGATCTCTGATTATCTACACGGGTCAATGACCTTACTGCTTTATGTACAAGTCTGCTCCTTGGTAATGATACTGTTCATACTGCTCACTTACAAACGTTACAAGCTCTCAGACATTCTCATCTTTATTTTCTGTTATATATTTTTTCAGTTACATCAGACTGAAGAAATTACTTTGGGGGACTAAACAGTTTTTCAATTGTGAATCACATCAGATTTTACTGAATCTAATCAATTTAAACCCAAGAATCAAATCATAACCATCAAGAGCTGAATCAGACTGTCTTCAAAGGGACAAAAGTACATCTATATATATCTCCTTACAAAGAACATATATAGGATCCCTGCCCACTTAGATCACTGCAAGGATAATAAGAGGCTGCGTTTCAACCACAGAGGCTGTATTTGTGATTCTGTAAGATGTGAATAAACCTGGTGGTATCTTGCAGACAGTGGCGGGGTGCCAGCCGTATCGTTGGTTGCAGTTGGGACTCTGGACAAAGATGGCACTGTCACTGAGGCACTCTGCGAACACTTCCCCTCCGATATAATACAACCTCACGCCACGACCTTGGTGCAAGAGAGATGAAATGCAAAGATGAAAAGGGCTGAAATACAGTTTAATAGTCTCTCCATGTATTAACTTTTATTTTTGACATGGGCCTACATTTTTTTTTCAGTTTTGTAACCGATACTCTCCTTAATTCGGACATGTTACTCTGTAAAATACAACTAACTTTAAAAGATGATTTCTGATGAGTGTGTACTCTTGTACCTATATGTCTTCTTGTCATCTCGACAGTTGCGTTCCTGTTAACATTGCTGAGAAGCCCCAGACAGAAACGTTCAGAGTTGGAAGGGTCGGTGAATCCATCCACTGTGAGGGATGGCTGTGAGGCGTGGAAAGTTTCCCCAACCCGCTGGTTTAATTCGTAGTAGGCTATTGAGCACCAGAAAGCCGGCTCGCTGTAGGTGACAGGCTGAAGGTCTGAAAAGAAATCGAGGAGATACTTTAGATATTCCTTCTTTTCCAAGAGATTGAAATGTTTCCATTTGAATAACTCACTGTTGACAAATGCAACTATTACTGTCCATTCACAATATCAAACACGATTCTCTCTCACATTTCTTTACACTAAGAAGTTCGTATTGTCAAGCTACAACATTAACGTCGTACTGGTGGAAATCAGAAATAGCGCCGTCTTACCCAAACTATGACTGACAGGTGACAGGGTATTTGGTGACATTTCTGCTGGTGAGCCTTAGAGAAAAAAAAAAGGACACATCCAAGTGTTTAGATTTGGGGTAAATAATGAGAGGCATTAGTTAAAAGTTGTCAAAGATCATCTTCTTCTCTTTTTGATGTGTCTTTGTCTGCTAACACTAACACAGCTCTCAGTCTGCCTGTTTTTCATACTTTGATTCATCTGCTGGTCACTGGTCTCTCCATCTTCACTGATGTAGCCCGGTGGGGGAGTCTCTGCAACAAAGAAAAAACAAAACAAAACACACACAAGCATACAATGTGAATTAGAGCTGGGCGATCAGTGTGGCACAACGTTTAGGAGTTGTAGCTCCCACCAAGATCAACGGTGAACCGTTGTACAAGTTTTGCAAATAGTGGTATGAGCTATCAGGCAGCCACAGGTGAAGAAGAGCAGAGAGAGGAGCAGGAGGCAGGCGAGTGAATCCATGCGTGATAGACTGAGCGTGCCGGGGGAGAGGCTACAACAATTACAACAATTACAAGCATGCACGAGTGTTGATGAGCTAATTACAGACAGTTTAAAAGGTGAGAGAAATCGATTTGAATCAAAATAAAATACAAGCTAAAGTCTGGACACTTTCAAGGACTCTATAAAAAAAGCTTTAAAAGACTTGTTTGATTTGTTTGATCTGCAACCAGTGACCAAACTCAAATCCTTCAATTTTTATGACACACTGAAAAAAATACTTCACTAAAAGTGGTTTCTGGCATTTAATTAAGTTAGGAATTATCACCAGAACTTAGTCACAACTCTTAAAAGTGAGGTGACAAACTGATGCACAAAATATATATATTTTTATCATCCAGTTTGACAGAAAGGCATGCTTTGAAAAGAAAAAAAGTAGCCTAACCTTTATTTTTTTTTTTAAACCACTTCAGTTTTTCAGGTTTAAAGAGGTTTTTAAGTTGCATAAATGTGTGTGATGCAGATGTCATAAACTTTCAAACTTAAAAAGCATAAAACAGACAGAATCTGTAAACACTGACTAACTGTTTCTCTTTTTGTTTGTTTGTTAGACTTCACTCACCTGGTATATAGTTATTGGGAGGGTCAATGCCAGCTGGGAAGTTGGTGTTTTCAGGGATGGAGTTGGTGAAGTCATCTAGAGGTGGAAGCTCTGTCAGAATCTCTGTGTGCCGTGGAACCAACACCGGGGGCAGCACTGGAGAGAGACAAACACGATTTTCTTTACAATGCAAAAATTCAGTTTAACATTAAAGAAAAAAATCACATGGAATAAAAACAGACACCACTACACTAATAGCTAAAATTACAAGTAAAAAAGTTTAGGGTTGAGACCTATTGGGGGCAGCTTGGAGATCACAGCTCTGACTATTTTGAGTAAAAAGTATTTCATGTAATCTCAAAGATGATCTTTACCAGGTGTCTCCACTCTCTGGTAGTGGTAGGGATTGACACAGACTTCGTCCTTTTTGAGGTTGAAAGCATACTGGCAGGCATCAATGGCCCTCAGCTCATGGTGACTGTGAAGGTCCGGCCATCTCCATAGGCGACAGTAGATGACGTGGGGCAAGCCTTTACGATGGGACACCTGAAGACGACCGTCGAGCGACCTGAGCAGAAATAGAAATGAGAAGTTCTTACACACCAGTGAGGCTCAGGTTGCTACTTTGTTTCAGCAAAAAGCCTTAAGGTTGAAAAAGTGATCGCTCAAGAATTGTCACTGAACTACAGCTGACACTAATCCTCTTTGAATCGGTCCTTTCACCATTTACTGATAGTTTTGTTACATGAGATGCACTCTAGTACCTTGGATGACTTTGATAAACAGAGATGGCTTCACAGATCATTATGCAATGACATTGTAGTTTACAAAAGATGACTGAACACTGATGCAAAACATGGACAAGACCGTTTTTACTGCATGTGTGAAGAGAAGAGAAGAACAGCAAGTTCGCTATGTTTGAGTGTGTGTGAGTATATTCACCTGCTGTGCTCTGGGTATCCATACATGCCTGCAGAGTCCCACTGCTCTATCGTGTGGCCTGAGCCTAGACCCCATAGATCTGAGCAATTGCTACAGAAACACAATCATGCGCACACACAGACACACAAAACATGCATACACAAAAGGACAAGTGCAAAAAAATGTAAAAGAAAAACAAAAAAGATGGTCTTAATGAGGTGTTTCATTCCAACTTAGTAGGATGAAATCACAGACAGATACTTTAGGCTGTTTAATGAAGGAGGACACTGACCAGTTGACAGATGATCATGAGACAAAGCAGTGTTTCACAAAGAGAAAGCTGCTCATGAATTATGGCAGACTTTGAAAACTCAAGATATAAAAAATAACACGCACCAATTTCTCACAGGAGCTGATATAAAACATCTGGAAATTAACATATCTGATCATTTCACTGCTTTTTGAAGGATTTATGTGGATTTAAGAAAAAGTCTTGCACTGATTGACGTTGACTTTTAACAGGATGCGCTTTTCTGAATTTATTTTCTATGATATAAAAATTATATTGTGAAGCAGCCGGTTAAACAGTGTGCATTTACTAATAGTGGTGTGTGAATGAGGATCCAAAGACACTCAACAGACTACACAGAGTGTGTTGAGACGAGACAAAAGGAAATGAAAAAATACAACATAAACTTTTTTTCTACATGCAAATGGTGCTCATGACTTCAGATAAAGATGAAATGTCCTGGTCAACCTGCTCACAAAAGTCCTTATAGTTGGACTCAACTATCCAAGGAATAAGGAGGCCTCTCTCTTCCAAATATTACAAATTACTACATAGCTGTGCAACTTAAGACCCTGGTTGATATATGCAACCCCCCCCCCATTTACCCCCAAAGAGAAGTTCAATGTATTCAAATAATTCAAAGAGTCTTTACAGGAAAAAGTAACAAATGACAAACGCAAACTTACAACTGAACTAGTACATTTTATTTTTATATAGATTTGCGCTGTCAAACCTCTTAAGAACTGTAGTCGGTACTATATTTAAGATCAGGTAAAGCAGACAATGTCAAGACAATAGCCATCAAACACACCAAGGAGCAGAACTTTGACTCTATACTATATTAACTGGGTTAACACTTATAAGCTTTCGTTAAAGAATTCTTAAGGAGCAAAAAAACTCGAGGTTGCCGGACATCATATGAGGGACATGTGTTTCCTCCAATCAGGTTTCACTTCTGCTGCCTTGCTTAACTATGTAACAACACATTGGGGAAGTAGAGCTTTTTTGTCCAAGAAAGACTTCTCTTTCTGCCAATTTGTGTGTTTTTTTTTCTCCTGACACCCACCACCACTCCCCCAGTGATGTGGTCATTACTTGTGATGTAGTGCTGAAACAGTTAATTAATTTAACCACTAGTTTGATTGAAAAAAACCCATCAGGTTTATTTTCAGATCAAGACTCTAATCAGAATAATTCTTTTTACTGATTTTAATGTAGGGGAAACAACTGTCCACTTGGTTGAAATGACAGCTTATAAACTTGCTGTTTGCTGCACTTTTCAGACACAATGTCAAAGACCATGTGTTTAAACAGGTGGGGCAATATGTGGATTACCTCACAGTTTTGATTAGCATAATTGCTACACCAGCCTGTGTATGTCTATGTTTGCAGCTGAGCACGACTCTGGCACATTTCTGCTGGTGTAAATGTGTGTTAAAAAGAGCAGAACGCCTTGGAAACATCTTTTTACTGGCACTCTCTCACATTACTTTATCTTTATATTGATAGACCACCACTGCTTGCTTTTCATTAAGTAGTGGTGCTTTTGATACGATCCCATGAGAAATTAACATACAATTACTTCAAAAAGACAAAGCCCTGGAAAGTACTGAAGTATAAAAACATTTGATAACCTGAGTTTGCAGTTGAATGAAAAATCTGAAAGATATGAAAATGAGGGATACCCTGTGTGTGTGTGTGTGTCTTAGTCTCACCTTGGTATGGTGACACACTTTGTGTTGCTGTTCTGTGTACTGATGGCTTTCTCCAGCTCATCCAGCTGCCCGGTCTTCTTCAGCTTCTTCACCAAGCTCTTCACAGCTTTTTCACACCATTTTTCCTCCTGTCCTCCTCCGTTCTGCTCGCCTACCCCTCCAATTCCTCCCCCTGCCCCTCCACTGCCTGCCGGGGTCTTCTTCCAGCCCAAGAGGCGTTTCACTACCGGGGGAGTGAAGGGTAGGATGGAGGACATGGTAGCTTGTGCTTGTGTGTGTTCCTTAAATTTGTCTTAATGATCTTATTGAGCAGACGTGGAACGAAGGGGACGGGGGAAGGAGGGTGAAACTGGTGGTGGCTGTAGTTTGGAGTTCTGAGAACTATAAAAAGCAAATACAAATGTGTTTGTCTTTAAATCTAATTTATGTCAGACCTAAGGCATTTACAGAGGTCTTGGCAAATGTCAAAATAAAAGTTAACAACTCGGGGTACAGCGTCGTCTGCATCCAGCGAAACCTACGAGACAGAGGGTAGAAAAAGGAGGCATCAATAATTGTTAACTCAAAGGGCAATACAATAAGGAAAATAAAGCTTTATAAACAAAGTACTGCATAATAATTCACTCTAAAAAGATGACTACAATAGGTCTAAAAGTGCAACTCAGAGCAACAGCTCTACTACAGTTTTCCAAGCATACACATTTTCTGTTTAAGTTAAAATGGTCGGACAGGTGATGATTAATGAAGAGACAAAACAAAAGGAACACCTTAATTGTATCTAACAATATAACACACTCCAATCCACCATCTATGTGTGATCATTGATTAATATACACAGATTGCTCAGGTGTCCGTAATATTCGTGTGTTACGCATGCACATTCATATATGTATATTTAAATATCTATGTGTCTCTTTCTTCTGCCCTCTCTCCGTACACAAACACACACTAATTATGACCTCCAGCACAGTGTTCTCCAATCAGCTCCGCTGGGATAAGGGATAACTGTCCTCGACATTCTCCAATGAAAGTTCAAGCTCCTTCTGAGAATTAATATTACAGGCTTAACCCTTGGACTGTTTACCAATGGAGCAAGAAGTATGGATGGTTTTCGGAACAAGATGGACCTTCCTTGAAAATAATTGGCAAGTGTTTTAATCTCAATATCTGCAGTTGATCGGTGTCACTCATTGAAGCATGTTGTTTATGATGGCCATCATGAATTACATATTTGCAGGGTTAGAATAACATGTTTTCTGATACTGTACTAATGTCCTGACGTGACTTAACCTTGAGTATGGCCGTTGATGCATTGGCCAAATGATACAATCAACTTTGATTCAAGGATTGATGCACAATGTAGGCTGAATAATCTCAAACAACCACAAAACTGATTGGGAGTCCCAGGTGAGACTCCTTGAAATGCTCTAAGGGAGCCTCTCTCACACTGAGTAAAAAGTCTACATCAGTGGTTCTCAACTGGTCTCACTCTGGGAGCCACATTTTCCCATGATACTTAAGTCGCGACCCACTTTTAGGTCGTATTCACACCTAAAGGTCCGTTTCCTGATTTGAATCCAAGGCAAGACGAAACATTTGTTTTGATTGTTTAACTGGTCCAGTTTGCGTTCACTAAGGACAAACTCAATCGCTCCAGAAAACGGAACCGAAAGTCACGTGACCGCGAATATCATTCGGTTATTGGTCATTAGTTTATGCAGGAATACAAACCCTGCTCTGCTGTCTTCGCCTGTCATGTAGCATCATAGGCTGATTTTGCTTTTGCTACTCATCTGGAGCGCGTATCAAAAGACGCTGGTCAATCGCGCGTATGAACGGCTCGTTAGCCAGCGAGCGCAAACTGCGGCATTAATTAATATATTCCAGAGTTCACGTGCTGCAAACAACGGACGGATTAAGACGAGACGGCGACAGGCATTAATGACCTGTGTGGTGCGTTTCCTGTGATTGGTGTGGATGAAATGAACCGCTCCAGAGTTCACTTGATAGCGGTCCGAGACCACCTCTTCAGGCGGACCAGAGTTCGTTTATTTGGTCCGCACCAGAGTTCGAGGTCAGCGTTTCCACCAACCGAAACAAACCGCACCAAGGGGGTAAACGCTCCAGGGTTCGGTTCAACCGGACTAAACGAGGGTGGTGTGAACGCGCCCTTATAGAATTCAAACCAAGAAAAATAATTCTTTATATTAAAAAAAAACCTTTAAAAGACTCAAGTCTTCAACATATATCAACTTGTTTCACTGAGTTAAGTGCATTCCAGAGCACAACGTGAGGATGACAACTACTGAAGTTGCTTGTGCAGAAAATATCAAACATCTCATTGATATCTACTTTTTTCGTGACCCATCCAGAACGTGTCCGCGACCCACTTTTGGGTCGGGACCCACCAGTTGAGAACCACTGGTCTACATGTAAGAAAACCAGAAAACGCAATACGTGCCTTTGTAGCCACATTGTTTTCGTGTACTGGTAATGCTGACCAAAAGTAGGCTACCTTCCAGGCCTTTGGGGCAACATTAACAACGGTATGCCTGATAGGCTACGTTTTGTCTCCTATTGTAGGTTATGTTTGGGTTACTTCTAAGAAAGCACATCGATAGCCTGCACCAATAGCGACGGTTGAGAGAATATGCTAACGCTACAAACGGCGACTCTCACTAAACAATCAGTGAATGAGGAATCTGAAAGGGCAAGCCTGTTTACAACCCGTTCACATCAATATCTATCTGTAGTTATTGTGAAGATAGCCTGCTCGTTTGTCTCGAAATGACTGCTAGTCCCCCCCTTCTCTCCGTTGCCTCCTACCCCGCTCACATCCCAAAGAAAGAGTACGAAAAATCCGCTAGCAAGCTTGCTACTTTGTGTCACAGACAAATAAACATGTCTGTTGCACGCTCAGACTCTTACAATTCAACCCGTTACACTGCTAATAACACACTCACCTTACAAGACGACGGAAGGACGCTTAGCAGTTTCTTAAGAGCCTGTCGGAAAAATACAGTTTGTTCATTGTGAATGTGGCCAGAAAGACATAAACTGTATTTTCCACCTTCGAGCCGCCGGGATGATGGCCCCTCATTCAAAGCTCAACCTAACTTGTATCGCCCCATGCAAAACAGCATCGGTGGAACAACCGACTATGCCCCGCCTTCTCCAGCATCTTATTGGCTAATTTCCCGTATTCAGCGGATAACCTGTTGCCAGACGTTAGTTCTATTGGCTTGAGGATATGCCCGTCAAAATATACAGAGGTATGTTTAGAGATATGAGTGGATATGTTACTTGTTTTTTTAAATAGTCGATGCTACAATGAAATAACCCATGAAATAAATATGAAAATACCTTTATTAATAATAATAATAATAATAATAATAATAATAATAATAATAATAAAGAGAATACTAAAATAATAATAATAATAATAATAATAATAATAATAATAATAATAATAATAATAATAATAATAATAATAATAATAAAGCGCCTGACGTGTCCTACAAATGCTCATTTTCGCACACACACAAATGATGATAAAGACATCTGAAAAACTGCTAGGGTTTGGCATGGTCACAGTTAACTGTAGGCTATACTCATTTAAGTGCTGCTGCTATTATTTCTTTAAGTTTTCTGCCCAGGCAAGTCTTCAGAATAAAATACCTTATAGGCAAAACTTTGTACAAAATAACCAGAACCATAGGCGACTGCCTCACCCTAAATCTTTTTTTTTTTTTTTCACAGATGCCATACCATAGCTATTCAGCCTGTCAGAGACATTTTTTGTTGTACTTTCAGAACTAAAAACATGGCTTGCACAAAAGGGCTGTCAGAGTTATCTAAAGTATGTGCGTGATTGAACAGTAGATATGATTATTCAAAGTCACTGTGGGCTAAGCAACCACACTGCTTCTGTTTGGTCAAGTATTCATAGAGCCTATCATTTGGCCACATCATGCAAATATGGAAACGAAGTCATGCACCCACATCGTATGCATGCAAATCAATCCTTTTCTGATGTTGAATTGCTCGATGAAGCTTTTTTTCTCCCGAGTTGTAGTCCATCTTCGGCAGAAAGTCCCCCCCATCGTAAATTGACAAGAAGCAAAGGGCGCATGCTCTGTGCAAATAGTCACTTGAGAGTTGTTGAAGCTGCCGCCGCCACTGCTTTGTCAGACGTATGTAAGATTTGCGGGATGCTTCTCGTAATCCTTCATTGATATGGACAAAACTGAAGCCCTGACCTGCCATGCTTTAACCAGCCCATACAAGCCGGATGAAAAACACGGATACGAAAGTTAAAAACCACAAGTCATTGTGCTTTTTATTTCAGTCGACCTGACCAACGTAAGGACACACAACTGTGAGTAATTCATTTATGTCTGTCAGAATTTTTTGAGTCGGTAGGGGTCAGGTAAACACGTCTAAAAAGTGACTGAAGGTACATTACAAAACTTATTATCACAGCCGTGTGGGAGAAACATGTTGTTGGTCTGAGGTTATCATCCAGTCTGAACAGATAGCCTATTACAGTTGTGCTGCCGTCACTTAAATATTTTATGACGCCAAAGTTAAAGTAATAGCTGTATTTATAGGGCTTATGAGATTTATGTAAAAGTGGTTTAATGCAAATTGTTCCAAATGACTTGTTCCACACTGTGTCTGCAGGGGCTATGAGCCTACTGGTAAGTCGGTGCTGGAGATGCTCTTCAGTGTGTAGACAAGAACAGATAATAGACCTCACTGGGCCATCACCAGGGAGACTGACACCCTGGAGGGTAGCCTGTAGTTTTATCTTGAAAATCTCTGCGGTAGACCTGTGCTACAGAGTTAAGAGTGAGGAAGCAATTTGATATTTTCCTCTATCGGGATTATAAAATAATGACTCTCCTTATGTGATCTTATTTTTTTTGTTTATGTCTGCAGGTGTGTGTCTGAATTGTAAACTCAAGGGCATGGGAAAATGCTGCAAATGCAACAGCAGGCTGCTGTGTATGTGCCTGCTGCCTTTCATGATGACTGGCCATCTTCTGGTTTATATCATGGTGTCCATATTTGTCACAATCTCATACAGTCCTCCAAAAATAACCATCCACTATGTTGCCCCTGGGATTTCTGCTAACTCCTCTGCAATGGCCTCTTACCCACTTCGCCCTTTCTGGAACCTTCGCTTGGAGGACAGTGCATTGTGGAATCAGATGCAGCATGCTTGGGACCGTCAACATAATCCAATATTACGAGGAAATACAACTGGGATGATGAGGATGAATTCAGAGGCTAAACTGTTATCAGAAACTGAAGAGGAATGTCTTTCTGACTGCATGGCAAAGTGTTCAGTCCCTCGTGTACATGGTTTAGACAGTTATCCAGATCAAATGAAAGCATTTATCAGATCAATGCACTGCAGGGAGTATCCTCTCCTCATCAACCAGCCTAGTCTGTGTAGGAAGAACAGCAGTAGCTTCATTTTGGATTCTCCTATGCTCATTATGGCCATCAAATCCCAGGTGGGAAACTTTGAAAACAGGCAGGCCATCCGGGAAACATGGGGGCGCAGCGGTCTAGTGAGGGGGGAATCAACAAAAAAAGGTGGATTAGTGCGCACTGTGTTTCTGCTTGGGAGGCAGGACTCTAGTACGGGTCCACATCCGGACCTCAAAAACCTTCTGGAGCTTGAGAACCAAAAATATCAGGATATTCTACAGTGGGATTTTAGAGATACTTTTTTTAACTTGACCTTGAAGGACTTACTATTCTGGCACTGGCTTGAACAATACTGCCCTCATGCCATCTTTGTGTTCAAAGGGGATGATGATGTCTTTGTCCGCACTGGTGCCCTTCTGGATTACCTTCACATGCAGTGGGAGGAGCATATTCTGTGGAGAGCCTATACAAATGAAACCCACATGAATTTGTTTGTAGGTGAGGTTATCAATAATGCAATGCCTAACCGTGAGCCATCAACCAAATACTACATACCAGATAGTTTCTACCAAGGGGTTTACCCACCTTATGCTGGTGGAGGAGGGGTGGTGTATTCCGGCTCACTTGCACTACGATTGAAAAAGGTGTCTGAAAGAGTTCGCCTCTTCCCAATCGATGATGTGTATCTGGGCATGTGTCTGTACAGATTGGGGCTCTCACCTAGCCATCATCCAGGTTTTCTGACGTTTGATCTCCCAGAGGCAGACAGGAGCAAACCCTGTGCTTACAAATCTGTTCTGCTCGTTCACAGAAGGACTCCAAATGAGATGCTGATGCTTTGGAAGCGACTTCGAAATCTACCAGGTCATTGCTGAGGCTCATTTGCCTGCCAAATATGATCCATTGAGAACAGGACAAAAGCTGCCAACACATTTATGTGGAAAGTGTTCATGTGACTGCACATGCATATTAGGCAGGCTACACCAAGGGCACATGCAGTGTACCTTCCTGTGTAAGAGTTACACACAACATTGAGGAGAGCTACCTCATAGGGTATTTTGTAAGCACTACACCATAAAGGTTTATTATAATATCAATGTTGAAGTATGTATGTGTACCCTTTCAACTAAAGGATTTAGTTTATTACAATAAATCTTGTGTAAAGACGATATATATTTGGACATGTTCACTGGTGGGCATTTATTAACTAGTGTTTTCTCTAGTTCAGTTTGGTCCAAAATAATAGAAAACAAATAGTTTGTGTTTAATTTTAAATGATCAAACTGCATCTGATCCTACAGTAACAGTTGTTAAAATGTGTAGGAGATTCAATGATCTGCTTTCAGAACAAAAAAAAGATTAACTTATTTATGCTTTTTTTTCTATGGTGTTTTACAAGTAACAGTTTTTTCTACCAGCTCGTAACATTACAACTCTGCAATAATAAGTTTGATATTTACCTTTTAAAGAATTTCAGTCATGAAAACTATGAATGTGGCTAACTAGTAATGCTATCTTATAAGAGAACACATTGTAAGGATTAGGAATGTAATAAGAGAGGGACAGTTGCAATGAAAATGTTATTTGTGGTCATACTCAAGGATTTTAACACACACTTTAAATGCTGCACAATAAATAAACATTGATACATAAAAGAGATTTTTATTTCAAACTTGTGTTTGTTCATCTTTGCCATCAGTGTTATAAAGTTTGAATTTGGTCATAAGAAGCTATACTAATTAGAGATATCTTGATCATTAAGGACGCGTAGTTGTCAGTGTTTGCACAAAGAATGATAATAAAACCCCGGCTAGATTTATTTTTCTGAAAGCACGGTAAACAGGTGGCTGTGGCTCAGTGGTGGAGTCAGTCGTCTCCTGACCAGAAGGTCGGGGGCTCAACCCTAGTGCTGTCCACATGCTGAAGTGTCCTCTATATTCACCCAACCTAAACCCAATTGATTTGGTTTGGGGTTAAGTTAAACCGCAGAGTAAAGAAAAAGCAGCCAAAGGTTCTCAGCACATCTAAAAAAAACTCCTTCAAGGCTGCTGGAAAAAAACATTCAAGAGCGACTGACTACCTGATGAAGCTGGCTGAGACATTGTGACAGCAGAGCGTTCAGACCTTTCTTATTCAGAGGATGACAGCAACATCGCTTACCTTTCAAAAGTCCTTGCCTTCCTGAAAGCTGCTATTTCATAGAATTTATTGAATATCAGATGGGAAATCAGGAGACCAGAGAAGCTGACTGGAAGTGTAGCTTCAAAAACAGTTTCCCACTCTCACAATCTTTTATATCGCAGAATGACACAACCCATGATCTGCACAAAATGTTTACCTCGTTGAAATACACTGTGCTGGCTTCTGAAGTGGGAGAGTGAGCTGAAATAACAAACTTCATAGTTGCACTCATGTTGATCATAATGTTCAGCAAAATTACTTAATGTCAAGCTAAGATAAAAAATTATGATTATACACAATGTATGAGTTTACAAGGCAAAGGTCAAGTTGAGCCATACTTAAAAGACCTGAACGGCTGTCAGTGTGCTTCAGGTGGAAGACTGCATATGTTTTATCTGCAACCAGTGCAAAATCAGATCCAGGGGCAGTACAAGAACAGCCCTGAATAAAAAAAAAAAAAGAATAAACAAGAGTGTACACTAACACCAAAATCAGCGTTTGGGTTGGACTACTGGAACGCTTGACTAGGACAAGATTTATGTGCAGGTGCAATTAATCATCATGTTGTTCGGGTGACATTTGCAATAGTCTGCATGTGAGAGCCACCAGTTTTAAATACCATTGCCAAGTATGAATGTGCCTTTTTGCATGAAGGCTTGATATACCAATACAAAAAAGAGACTTGAATAAAGCACAGTGAGTTCTAACTGATTGTAAGTGAATATGATCACCACAATCTGTGAGATAGAAAGTGATGACATGAGTTTTAGTTAAATGTAGCTCTAGCTCAGGACGAGGAGGAAGGTTCAGGACTCTGTATGCTGTGTAGAGTTTCACAGCATAACTTAACTCCCCTGCAGTATAACATGCTGGCTTACAACAGCATCAGTGAGTGGTGTGAGAGCACACGAGAATTGCTAATACGAGCACAGGCTCCTCAGTGTTGAGTCCTTTGGTGTTACCTGTGCTCTCTACCTCAGCGAGACAGCAAACCAGTAGTGTTTGTCCTCATTGCTTTACTTTTATCACAGATTTCCACCAGGTGGAGCTGTTGACATCTTATCCCATCTTTATGTTGGTCCTTTGTAAAAAAAATTTAAAGGCATCTTGGGATACAACTTGTGAATTGGTGCTACATGAATAAATAAAGATTGATTGGTTGACTGAGACTGAACTTTTTGATCAGAAAAAAGGAGAATTGGTTTTATTGCTGAAATTTGGTTTTCAGCAATCAGCCTCTAAGAATTTTAATCCATGAATAAAACTTTTCAATTGCAGGTTTTGTTTGTTTTTTTGTGAACACATTAGCACTGTTTCACATTTCAATACAAAAATAGTTTATATTCTGCACACAGTCTCCTCAGGTCCTTTTCTGTCATTTACACATGCCTCCACTAGATGGTAGCCTGCTCTCAGGGAAGACTTCCCTGAAAAAAAAAATACATGTTAATAAATATATGTCAGTACATACCAACCTTTGAGATGAACTCCAAAAAGTGAGGGTAGAATAGAAGTGAGGAGGTGGAGAATAAGAGCAAAAGGTAAAAAAAATAAAAACCAGAGGAACAAACAAGGTAACAAAACCAGAGGAATGAGGAGGAGGAGAAGGAGGGGAAAGCATCAGAAAACAATATTTTAAAGCTGGTGGGACAACCCCCCCCCCCCCCCCCACACACACACACACACAGACAATCACCTGCCCATACTGCTGTGTTCTTGTCCGAGTTTGTCCCTAAGTCAGATGGTTTTCAGTGTGCCATAATCCCCTTCTTTCCCCGAACACTAAAAAAAGAGATATCCTTCTGTCTGTCTAAGTGGCTCTGACGGCCACCAACTCACACACACACTCACACACACACTCTCACACACACACACACACACACACACACACACACACACAAACAGACACGAGATGCAGAACCGCCAGCTTATCAACATGCAGTTATTCCTTTGGCACAGGATCGCAGGCTGTTAATTGGCTGCCAAGCAGAATATGTGTGTCTGTGTGTTTTTGTGTGTGTCTGTGTCTGTGTGTTTGTGTCTGTACTGCAGAGACGGGGTTGCTCAGAAATTCCCGTCACGTCTCCGAGCCCCGATTAAGACGTTGCTCCAGTTTTGAACAGACAGACGTGGGGAGGAGGGGGGGAGAGAGCGGGAGAGGATACAGCAGTGGAGTGGGGGTAGGGGTTGGAAGATGAGAGACATCAGAGAGAGCAGGATGAGAGAGAGAGCGAGAGAGAGAGGTGATGGGGCAGGACTGAGGAAAGGAGGGGAAAAAGTGAAGGGTGAGAGTGAAGTGGGATGCTGCAGTGTCTCTGTGTGAAAAACCTGGAACTGATATCTCTCCTGCTTTGCCATCCTTATCTCCATTATAGGGCTGCAAAAGAGGAGGAGTCATATCAGCTATCTACTTTGGAGCTCCAGGAGAAAGTTTGTTTGCTGTGTACATACTGTTTGGAGACCGCCACTGGCAAACTCTGAAAGCTTAGAAAGATCTCCTGGGTTGACAGTCTTTGCAAACAAAAACAGTAACAAAAAATCAAGCAAACAAAGAAACAAACAAGGTCTGTTCAAGGTCAAGAGTGACGGAAAGTAGATCAGCCACTCTCTGCTTGCCAGGATTTTACATCATGGTATTAACATAAATTATCTGTCTATGTGTAAAGGTCTCAATTATTACATATGCCATACAAGGTCTCAGTGATTGAGCCATTACAGGACAAAAAGAGCAATGTTGAATTCTTAACTCTGATAGTTTAAAAAAAAAAAAAACAGTAGGTAGTAGGTAACAACATGCCCCCTTTCAGCTTGTGTGGTCTCCTGTTCAACATATTAGGAATCAAAACAGTCAGAAAACATGTTAGAAAGAAGGTAACAGGATGTAAATCAGCGGAGGACATTCCTTTTAATCTTGTCTGCAGTTTATCCCAAACTTTGATGAAGCTGCTGTTTTAACTGAAGGCAGGATGTTTCCCTCGCTCTAACACATTTGTTTCTGAGTTTAAACACATTGATCAGGTTAGATCAAACTGACTACATTTGTCTTGCAGAAATGTTTCTATCATGAACCTACTGCAAACAGATGTGTGTGCGTACATCTCTGAGTGTTTGTGTGTGTGAACCTCCTGCTGTTTAATTCATTCGTGCTCCTGTAATGCAATGTGAGACCACAAGATTGTTAGTGAAAAATGACAAGGTGTACAGACGCTAGAGTTTAACTTTTTCATTACAGTGCTGTTGAGGTCTTTTGATTAAACTAATACATGCAGGGAGCAGGATGATCATTTAAAAGTGTGTTTTTTGAACTTTTGGTTAATGCCTAAATGAAGCCCTAAGAGAGGCTGTTTGGCATATCAAGGCCAACCAGGTCACATGACACAAACTTCTTCTCTATCTGTATGAACATACTGTACACACAAACTCAACACCTCCATTTCATTATAGGTTTTCTGTTATGTAATGAATCCTTAGACAGGGAGAAGAGGCGTCCTAGCATACTCATACACAGGCAGACACAAAAACACACATCACACAGCTGTCTGCCAAACACTGACAGAAGGCATGTTGCTTTTCCTCAGCTGAAGCATCCACACGGCCTATTTTGATTTGTTGTTGACAAGTCAGCGCCACAGAATATATATTTATTTCAAATAGAAAGTTTTTGTTTTTCACATGCACTCAGATGGTGTCAGAGGATCACAGAGAGGTGGAACTCGACTTCAGTCCTTTTGCAACAGGCCAGCACTCATAAGCAGGAGGTCAATGTTAGCAAACCAATGACATTAAAACTGTTTGTTCTGCATAAAACGAGGACTATTAAGATCTACCATCTTACACGACAGGTCTCATTTGTCACTATTCCTGCTTGTATCATGTGAAGGTCAGATAACAGTGTTCACTGAAGACGTGGCTGAAACCTGTGCTGTGGTGACCTTAATCCCTTCTGATTTTCTATGACAAAAAAAAAAAAAGGACAGGTGACCTTATCCTTCTTTGTTCTCTCTCTTTTTCTCTGTCTCTAAGAACGTGTGTCTAATGGCCTATGAATAAGTGAAGGGCCGTAGTTTAAGTGATCTCAAGGTGCTATCATGTTTGTTTGATGGAGGATAATTAAATGGGTAATACAAAACAGTCTACTCTCATCACATTGATTTATTTGAAGGCCCGGTTACTCTGAAGCTTCTAGTCTGCAAGAGGAGACGCCTGATACTCCCACTTCAGCTATCAACAGCTTTCATGTTTTAATGGATCTGTTTAACCTAATCCACATAGGGGCCTGATCTTGCAGCTCCGTGCCCACAAAATCTTTAGAATTGCAGCCCCGATCTATACACCGCTATGCTGGTGGAAATTTGCCAATTGGTTGTGATAAAAAAAAAAGAAAGTATTCTTCGAAAAAGCAGATTTCTCAAAGAAACAGGATGCTTCTGATGGATTCAATCAAATACTAGTTCCAAAAGCTTAATTGTTAGTGCTTTATGGATGGAGTCATTAGCCACTCATAACCCATCTGTATCAGGAAAAATGAGCCATTTCAACAAGATGATAGTCCATAATGTTATTTATAGATACAATAAAGATGATTCACTTGACTTTTACAAGAAATACTAAATGTTCTGAATTACTTGAAGTTTAAATCGTATTGTGTGTGTTTGATCTTTTTCAACGGGAAACTAAAGTCCCTGCTATTTGCTGTTTCAAAGTGCGTCATTTAGTGTAACACAAGCATCATTAACTGTAGCGTTGTTTTGGTCTCCATGTGTGCCTTTGTTTCCTCCACATGTGCGCCTTTGTTCTCTCTAATGTGTTTTGTTTGTCCACGTATCAGTATGAAAATTATTAGCTGTGATGAATGATAGCGAACCGATAATTGTGACAAGGACACAACATTAACATTGAAGCAGGGACAATAGCCGTGCAGCTGCATGGCCGATGCATTATTCAGAAAAGATGGATGGATGGAGAAACAGAGAAGTGGAGAAAATGGTGTGTGGAACAAGAGGGGGCAGAAAGGAGGCATAAGATGAGGGCGGGAGAGTGGGGAAGGGGGCTATGTAATGATTTACGGATGAAATAGAGATGGTGGTACTGGACAGATGGATGATTGTAATGAGGTGGTATAGTGGATAGAGGGGGGGTCGTGGTTGGATGTGACTTGAAATCAAAAGTCTGTGAGTTTGATGTAGTTTGTAAGTGTTGCCTTTATGGTTTGGGAGCCATCACTAAGAGCAAAAAGTGGTGCTTCAAAACCTTACCTAAAAATAAAAGAAACAAGCTGAGAAAAACAAAAACATATAAAAATAAAATAAAGAAAAATAGTTTGTAACTGATGAGAAAGAAAAGAAAGGGAAAGCAGGTGTGCAGCAATTTTTGTCTGATTAGTTACAAGTGCTAATTGAGGGAAAGTCATGGGAGTGTAATTCTAAACTTGGTGTAATATTCCTTTAACCTCCTAAGACCTGGCATCCACATGTGTGGACATCACATTTTTGGTTGTCAAGACCACAATATTAAATTTTGTTCACAAGGGCCTTCTCTCAAAATTTAAAACGAATGTCTTCATATGTGGACATCATTTTTCTCAGAAACTACATCATTCAAAAAGATCATTCTTTGTTTTTACACTCATCAGTTCCCAATTAGCCTAAATATCAAAGAGAAAATAAAAATGCATGCCTTGCAAGAGTTTGGGTCTTAGGAGGTTAAAGAAAAAGAGCAGGTCCAGGTTTTATATAAATTAGTGAGGTTTCTGATGTTGTTCAAAAACTGTCCATGAACTGAAAACCAAATAAGCCAAAACTGAGCCGCTGAATTTATCTTGTGGTGACAACAAGATTAGACTTAAGGGGTATTTGTGGTTATTATGCTAAATATAAAGCACAACATAAATCTTCCATTTCATAGAATATTAAAGCCTTCTATCAACTGTAACAGGTAAAACTCAGTATTTCACCAAATGTTTGACTATGTACTATAAATACAATGTAGTCCCAATCCTCACTACCTTAAGAAGTATCAGCATATGGATCTTAAATCTGTGTCAAGAAAAGAAGAAGAAAGACAAATGCTGCCCTCAGGACTGTTTACTTAAATACTGAAAAATGTGTACGCTCAGTCTCTATAGTATAGTTGGAACTTAATGTACATTAGTATCATATTTCAATTTCTCTCTAGACTTGTGTTTCAATGTTTTCATTAAATGTATGGACATGTTTTAGTCGAGGTAGGATCTGGCACAGACGCTCTTGGCTTCTAGGGGTTTGGTACTGCAGTTCCTGTGTTTGGTCCTATCATGGTCTATTTTAAATTTTTCTCCATGTTAAAATTTGTTCCATCTTGCCTTTGGTGTCAGAGAGCTGATAAAATATGCATGGGTTGGACTTTTCACCTTTCCGATTTTTATTCCTTGTATAAATCAAAGGAAAATGGAGCCTTTTATGGTTGGAGCTCATCCATGTTTGATGTGCAGCCAGGAGGGAGACCTAGATAATAGAAGCTATCAGAGACATACAGCACTCTGTGTGCGCACAGGCATGTGTATTTCTGTGCAAGTGTGTGTCCTCTTTTGGATTCTGTTTCATTCCCAGGCATTAATGGTCTTGAATGTATTACGACATTCACTTTCAGACGGTCTGATATTGAGCTAAAAGGGTTCAACACAGAGATGCTTATGGACACATATATACGTGCTTGTATTTGTGTGTTCGTTATGATTACATATAAAGACAGACATATGTTATTAAACATGAGACCTGTCACTTGAGACAAATTTTTGAGTAATGTGTAGCTATAGTTAGCTATCTAAAAGCGTGATTGACAGCCTTGTTTACAAATCCAGTTCCTACTGCACAGTGTGAGCCTAATTATCAAAGATGAACAATAAGAGGTCATAAGAGAAACACAAAGCCTTTTCAACTTTCCATAAAAGTGAGGGTCTGCTCCAAACTGATTTCATGCTGCTGTGCTAACCTGAGCAAATTACCATTCAAATAATCTGTCTATCAGTGTCAAACGCCTGCGTTGATGTGGGTCCACCAGCAGATCCCCACACAAGATGTCAAAGCTGATTGTAGGGAGAAGTTTTGTCTTTGTGTTTTTACAACTAGAGGAGGTAGAGGACACATGATCTCAATGTAAAGATAATAACAGAAGGTACATTGCATATAAAAGTCCTGAAAACTGTATAATTGTATGTGCCCAGTTTCATAATTTGATCAGTACGTGCTAAGAGTGATCAATGTTGCTTTGAAGCTGCAATAAATAACCATTATTCATTTGTGAGAGGAGTTTGGGACACTCTACATGCTACATTGTTGTGTACTGAGGCACAGTGCTTGCTTAATGACAATGTATGACACACAGCTGCTGAGTTGGATCGTTTCCTTCCAGCTCTCTCAGGGAGTAATGTCAAAATTATTATCAGATCAACAGCTCAGTTGGCAGAGAGAGACGTTTTCATCATAGAACAAGGTCAAGGGGGCTAACAACCTCAGATGTGGCAGTGTACACTGTTAGGCTTTTAAATCCTTCTCACCTTCAGGCTTAGTTTTGCTGCTCTTACTTGCAGTTCTATGAAGGTTGTTGTGCAGACAGGTAATGCCAAGGCTGTATTCTGTGTCTTAGAGCTCTTCTGCAATGAGCTAGCCAAGCTAACCATTTTAAATGCATTAAAAGTCTTTAAAAAGGGGTTTATTAGGGTATTTCTTTCAGATTATTAATTCTGTCAATATTTTTATTGGTTGTTTTGAGCTGCTTCGAAACTCAATTGCACAAAAAAATTGGTCAAGGACCAGTAAATGTGTCAGAGTGTGTCATTGGAATTGCTGGTTGATCAAGAAAAATGATAAATGACAAGTATATAATGAAATAGAGGAAACGGCTTTCATTACAATGGTTTTTCCATGCACCAAAGCTAATGCACCTGAGTCATGTAGATGTAGATGTCTGAGGTCAACTGCACTTTTAAAACCTCACCTGACCTTCACCACACACCCATGAATGCATTTACACAGAAGACAAACCTGCACGGATGCGCACACACACAGAGCCATCACACCCAAAGGGACATAATATAGGACTTGTCTGCTCATGATTGACTACTTCCAATAAAGGACCTTGGAAAAACATTGGGGTGTGTGACAAATACAAATACTTCCTCATGTGTGTCTGTGTATAATGAGGGATACAGATACTGGTACCAACACACACACGCACACACACACGCAGAGGATCGTTGACACGCTGCTCAAGGAGGGTACAACACAAAAGGTCATTGCTAAAGAAGCTGGCTGTATCCAAGCACATTCATGGAAAGATGAATGGAGGGGAAAATGGTAGAAAAAGGTGAACAAGGGACAGAGATAACCAAAGCCTCGAAAGGATTGTGGAAAAAGCTAATTCAAGAATTTGGAGGAGATTCACAAGGAGTGGGCCACTGCTGTAGTCGGCGCTTCAAGAGCTACCATGCACAGACGAATCCAAAACACATGCTTCAACTGTGGCATAACTTGTTTCAAGCCACTCTTAAATCACAGACATCATCAGCGGCATCTTACCTGGGCTAAGGACAAAAAGGACTGGACTGTTGCTAGGTGGTCCAAAGTCCTCCTTTCAGATGAAAGCCAATTTTGCATTTTTTGGGGAAATCCAGATCCCAGAGTCTGGAGGAAGAGAGGACAGCCACAGAATCCAAGTTGCTTAAAGGGATATTCCAGCGTAAAATTAATTCAGGGTCAAACCCACCATCACACTGAGTTAGACACCCCAACGAGAGATGAATGTTGCTGACTGCTTTCTTCTCTACTTATACCAACTTTAGAAACAACCGCACGATAGCAATACACAGCGGTCTATGGAACCATACACAAACCTCAACCAAAACGCCACTCTACAGCCACAAATAATACTCAGAAACTTCGCCAACAGTGCATATAGGGTCCCAGCCACAGCACTAGCCACCAAACATCTTTTTAGCTTTGCCTAATTTCTGTAAACATTACCCAGTCAGAAATAGCTTCAATTCTAATATTATAACCTTTTTTTCTAATTTATCTTTTTTTCATTTGCAACATATTGTAAATGGGGTTGCATACACTGGAAATAGATGCAGGTGTTCACAGATGCATGCACAGTTTAACCATTAAAACTTAAACAACAAATGTACCTTACACATGGTTACATTCTGAACTCCTTGCAGAGGTACAAATAGATTTACAGCCAGCCACACATCTACACTTAGACCGACAGCTAAGGTTTTGATGAAGGTCATTCATAATGATTAAAAAGGCATCTCTGCAATGATTTTCAAATGACCCTGGGGATGTCTCGACCACTGACAGCTCTTCAGCAGAAAATTACTCAAATGTGCCCTGGGACACCTGACTTCAGACTGATACGGTGATGGTCTGTCAGACAAGCAGATAGTTACTAAAAGACACACTAAGACAGAGATGTAATGAGAGACAGAAAACCAGCTAGAAGACTGAAAAGAAACAGAAATAAAATATCATGCAGATAGGGAGTCATGTAGAAGTCAGGCAGATGGAGCTGACAGAACAGAAGCAGGCAGGTATGTGAGGACATGGACACATATGGAGACAGCCCGGCTAGCCTGAAGCGAGAAACCCATCCATCCAGGAACAATACCAGTCAGCACCAGTGGGAGTGTCGCCCCAGTTCAGCTCCAACACACACACACACACACACACACACACACACACACACACACACACACACACACACACACACACACACACCCTGCAGCTCTTTCCTTCAAGCTGATGATGTGGGGATTTTTGTAATAGCCACACCAATTTCACCTTCAGCCACCAAATGTATGTGAGAGAGTTATTATTACCTTTAGCCATACGGGCCGTGGATTCCCCTAGAGATCACAAAGACTTGATTTGATATAATACACACTCACATACACACAAATTCACACACACTTGCACAAAGCTAGATATGCAGATGAGACATTTTTACGTATTGCAAAATTCAAGAAAAAAACATACATTTCTTTAAGTTAATACTGTCACACAGATTGAGAGGAAACAAAATACCATGACCTGATGTGATGGAGTCACTGAAATCAGATTTTGCCGGGCTTACACACAGTCTATTGTTGGAGAGCGATCGCAGATTAGTAGCAAACTGCAAACTTAAGCAGCTTCATCTGACAGACATGCTATTGCAAGGCCTTGCATCATCAGATTTAAAAGCTCATGAATTTTACAGATCCTCACAGCTCATTATCACCGTAACCCAGAGATGAACTGTTCTGTACCGGATCCTTTTGTCAGCCATGATGCACCCTTGACAATAACTTTGACCAGAGCATGAAAAAACTCAACATGAAGACAGGGCTGTGTTATCTAATGTGGGACAACTTGGAAGTACTTGAATTGCACCCTGTATTTTCATAATAAATCAAAGTTAATAAATACAAGAAGTGTCTATGTGTTGATTGATAATATTTGCAATGTTTGGAATTTTTGTACAAAGAGAGCAAAGTTTACTGGAGTCTGTTTCCCTGTAAGTGCAATCACACTTGGCCAATAAAGCTGATTCTGATTCTGCGCAATGTGCTGTCATTTAGGAAAAAACGTGATATCATTTAACAGAACGTTTGTGCTGCTCAACGGCAGCTACACTGATGAGGCTGCCTGCAGTGTCTGCAGATGTTATTAGTTTATTATTTTTACCTAGCCTTACAAATGTATCAGCCAGTGCCAGTTATTTCAGCCCAATTAATCTGTCTGGATGATTAATCTGACCGATTAGTGTCACTCTGTTGAGTGAGACATTTGTCCATAACTGTTTAAACCTCTGGGAGTGATTTTACAGCTGAAAACTGCATCATTAGAAGAATATGAGAATATCTGGATTAAATTCCTTGGCAAACTGACTATTTTTTTTCTTTTTGTACAAATATAATTTTTTTTCCTATTTCTGATTTTTGGACAAATTTTTATTCAGCTTTTCATATTTTTTTTTTCTTCTTTCTGTTCTTGGGACAATTTTTTTTCAGACACTTTTTTTCCCCTAAGTTTGCTCTCAATAAAATGAGCAGAGTTGGATAAAAGTGTCTGTTTTAAATGATCATGATCCCAGAGAATAGGAAAAACAATTAGTCTGGAAAAAAAAAAAAAAAAAGAAAAATTTGTCAGAAAAACAGAAAAAAATAAAAAAATAAAAAAATAAAAAAAAAAACGCCAAAAAACAAGAAACAATTAGTCTGAAGAACAGAAACAAATTACTGAAAAACATTTTTTTTTTTTTTGGTGAATGCAATAAGTTTCCGTAGATTAGATATTATTACATTTCCTTCATTACTGCATTGAGCACATAACACTTGACCTTCTGGTAAGATAACAGACATGATATAATGTTCAGAAGTTGATTTTTTCAAATGTTTATTACAAAAATAAAGAATTTGTTACACTACAAAAACATAGACACAAACATAATATGCGACAGTCTCAAAGACAAACCAATAACACAACAATTGCTTCGTATTTTTTTAGTGTGCTTTTGAAGAATCATAGATCAGTAATCGAATTGATTGAAACCTTCTGTGTTACTTGCCAATAACACGGTCATAAAACCTAAATACTGCTGACCAAGACCAAATATGTGATGACCAAATAAATGTACCTTTTAATCACTTCCTGAGAAGTTACATATGTACAGCCGTGAATCTTGGACTTTCTTTGAACAAACGTTCATATTTGAGCTCTTAAAGCTTTTGAGAAAGTCTCTTTTTCCAAAACTAGTATAAGTTTTATGGATGGTTATGCATTATGTTGAAAACACTAGTCTTATCAGTGTAAGATATCTGAATTTTGTCTACCTTAGAGAAGGGTTAAATATGACCCTGCTCACCCCTCTGCTCCATTTATTAGTTTTCAAAGACACAGACAAAATGTTTCTAAAGATTTTGTCTTCAAAAGATGTTAGTGCAACCTCAAATATGTTTATGCATTTGTTTTTTTGCTCTGAACATCAGGTATTGCTTTTATACATATGCTAAAATTTAGTAATATCAGATCCAACAGTTTGAGCACATTTTACAGAATGGCCAACTCCAATGAGTGTGAATGCAAAAACTTATTACAAAAGAAAAAAAGTCATACATTGATGTGATAAAATGTCAATTTTAAAAACAGAGTTTTTGCTTCAAATATCGTATTAATGTGTTATGTCATAAAAATTCTACACAACTCTTCATTTCAATACATGCTTGACTCAGTTCTAGCTGACACCCACTCTTGAGTCACAACACATAAATAAATGTAGACTCTGCTGGTGTGCTTCCTTTGCTACTTTGTTCTGCTAAATGATAATTACTCAGCCTGGGCGAAATGGTCTTTACAAAAGTGCTGGATGGGATTATTATTTGCTGTGCTCTTAAGACCAGCAGCTCCCAACAACATCAGATACCCAGATAAACAGTGGGGCTGAAGTTAGCGAAACCAAAGGCCTTGTAAAAATGAACTCATACTCTTTCTCTGTCTTATATGTTCTCTCTCGATCCTGTGCTTACATTCTGAAGGTGTATTGCTGTGCCATTAGCAAGAAACGGGTGCCCTGATGATGCTCTACTTTTCTACATATAGCTTTGCTTTGTTTCAAAAAAATATTACCAACCCTTTGTGCTTTCTGTTTTATCCTATAGGGAGCGTTACGAACATAAGTGATATAGTCAGCATGAGGGAACATAGCAAGAAATTCATTAACTCTCATAGAATCAGACAATCGAAGTTAGAAAAGAATAAAATAAAAAAGATCATAAAGTGCAAATTAAAGTAGTTCCAACATACATATTATCTGACATTCTTCTTATTGCCTCTAGATACTGTTGGCAAATACATAGAAAGTCGTGGCAGAGTTGGGGCAGAGCATTTGGTGGTAGGGGAGAAAATCATGGTGGTTTAAAGAAGAGAGGCACTTCAGATGGTGCAATATTTATCGATTATTCATGCCCTGGGCAAACATTTTCAGTAGTAAATCAAGTTGAAACGAGTGGTTGTTAAAAGTCCAAATCCAAAAACTTTTGGTGGGATCACAACATTTAAATATCATCTAATACCAATGGTGTAACGTAAGACCAAGAGGACTTTGACTGAATCTCTGCTGATGATTTCCCAGCGCTTTTTTGTTCTCTGTACACACCTTGTCCAAAATTTAAGGTCTGCACGGCCGCTATAATGAACCTTGAGTACATCTGTTTCACTACCATAGAGCTGGTGGCATTTTTGAATGCAAGACCTGCCTGAACCTAAAAAAAACAACAACTGTGGCTTATTAAAGTAACAGCGCCAACTGTTAGTGTTCTTCACAGTTGAAACCAAAAGATATTAACAAATATTAGATCAGGAGTAAGCCACAAATTTAGACTTCAGAGAATATGCAGATGGTTATCGTTCACGCAAGCGCTCACTTCAGTCGAACATTTTGACTTCCATCACAAAATGGAATAATAATGAACATGAAATAGTGAACATTCCCCTCTCACATTAAATCATTAAACCACTCAAGAAGTATGATAGTGATCATATCAGGTTGCTTTTCACCACCAATTATGCTTCTTCTTCAACTCATTTTGAATAGACAGGAAGACCTGTGTGTTTAAAATGACAATTTTTTTTTCTAACACCTCCTTAGAAACTTACATTCTTCTTGTCTGCTCTACTATCCTTTTCATAATCAAGTGGTACCACCCATACAAAGCTAGCTTTACAATCGTTTTTCATTTCCATTGTTACAGCACTAGCAGTTCATTGTGTTTATATGTTAAAAAAGAAATTTGTCATCTGTAAGGATCGTAAATATACAACCAGAACTCCTCCTTTTGTGAACACACTGGTTAAAAAAAGGGTCAAGTTCAGCAATGAAGTACTGAGTAGCGACTTTAAACATACCATACCAAGAAAAAGTAAAGAAAGGGCTTTAACATTGACATCATTGTATACTTGAAACCACTTTATAAAACAATCTCTGTACAAACCTCTTACTATTTTAATACAGCAACGTATTTATTGCTGTCCCTTTAGGGAGCTGAATATAACTGTAAATTAAGAAAACAAACACAGTAACTGACAAAATAAGATTAATATTCAATATGCTTGTATTTCTTTAACATCTGCTTCAGGGACAGATGTGCTGGTTGCCTCCACCTGACAGTGGCCTCGGTCTTGGTAGTAGGAAAGCTGATCGAGAATATCTTATGTGTACTACTTAAGATGTTTGATGTATGCCAATCTGTCTGCATAATGGTGGAAAGAAAAAACAATGCTCCCTGCTTCAGTTGTATAATACAATATATACATGAAAGACATGTAGACAAAGCTTTTTAGTAGTCAGAAAGAGAGAGTATTATGATGGGACGCAAACTGTCCGCATCACCTTTGCTTTTTTTTCATCGACAAAGTTCAATAAATAAATAATTATCAAGTTGATCAATATTGCCTCCTTATCTGTAGCAGTCCTTAAAGAGTGAGGTTCATTGTGGTGTGGCGGACGTATGGTGCAGAAAGACTGTGGTGTGGTGAATGAACGGATTGCTGAGGATTTTCTGCGGTACCTGAAGGTTGTTGGTTGTTGTTGTTGAAGGCTCCATGAAAATCTGAGTGCACTCTGGAGTGAAGGCTGTCTGGATAGACTCCATTAGGGTTTGAGCAAAAGGTTCCATCATAACAAACAATGCCGTCTGGATCCAAGAGGCAGTCCCATCACGACAGGTACGGATACACCATTGAGGCTATTTTTGCTTTCCTTTACTTTCCACTGGATTGAGCGCCCGGTTGCAGTTCCTTTGAACAGAACTTCTGATGCAAGGCTCCTTGAGAATCTGTGTGGAGGATCCAATGACTCTGAGAGATGCCGAGTTACTAATTTCAAAGAGTTGACTGGTAGCTAAACCTACATGAAATTACCCTGAATCTTAGACAAAGTTATGTTTATATAGGTGTGAAAGTGTAGGCCAATACATTCTGCAAGAAGAAAGTTTTATATTAACCCTAAAGCCCCTGGTTCATTTAGAGTTTTGATCTCTGGGTACATTGAGACCGAAATCCTTCCAGACATATACAGTAAATCATTATTTTCAGTAGTTTGATTTTCAGCCTGTAGAAACTGTAAAATTGCCACACTAGTCTAGCATTGCTCTGAAATATAGTGATATAGATATTGCAGAGTATGAGTCTAGGCTTTTATTTTGAGTCATTGGGTTATAACTGCAGTCTTTCTGCATGAAGACCTACCTGAGACAAGAACACTCAATCCAAAGCATGTCAGCATGGCAAAGCACTCACTGACTCGGTCCATTGTCACGCGTCTACCCTGGTTGAATGGTGTTCAGTTCGTTGACAGGTTATGGATGTGTACTTCACTTTCAGATGAGATTCCCAGAGATAATGTCATTATTGTTTCGAGCCCCTGGGTTCAGTTCCCCTGAGACACGCTGACATCGATCAGTTGCAGCCTGCTGTATGAAACTCCCATATTTGTGAAATCGTCGAAAAGTGCTGGTTGCTCTCAAAGCCAGATCTGTAGTGTTTGTTTCTTATCTGATCTGAGAGAATCCAAGCAGTGCAAGAAATGTTGTAATCCCCAAGATTCACTCAAAATAAAGTCTTCACTTGGTCTCAGTCAAGTTGAGCTAACTATCATCTTCCCTTTATGTAGCACCACTCAGTTAAATCCAGTTTTATTTCATGCCGCCGTGTCACAAATCTCCACGAACGAACTCCTCTAAAAAACTCCACAAAAATGTGGTTCCTCCAGTTTAGATCCATAAAGACAGGGTTCCCATAGAAAGTGCTAAGCCGCTCTAGGTCCAACAGCAAAACTTTTCTCTTACTAGGTCCATAAATCATGTGTGTGTGTTTGTGTGTGTCTGTTTTTGGGTTGCTTTACTTGTGCATCAGATGTTAATGGTGGAGCTCATGTTGTTCATATGAACTCTCATCTCCTGAATACTTGTGATGATTTTTTTCTGATGTCCAGCGAGGTTCACTCCCACTCTTCTCAAATCCCTGCAAAACGGCACACAAACAATCGTATTTACAGAGCAGCCTGTTGACAAATAAAAAGGTATGATGCAAAATTACTGTTCTCAAACTTTAAAAAGAGCTAAAGATAATAGTGTGCTTATTTTAATGTACTTTGCTTTTATGCTATATGAATAAAATGTCCCTACAAAAGACATAAATGCAAGGTCTGGGGTTTTTCTTTAAAGATTTTTAGAAACATTAAGGGTTTCAATTTCAAGCATTGATTTTTTTGTATTTGCTTTTAAACCCAAACCCAAACTTTCTTTCTTTCTTTATTTATTTCTGGACATGGTTAAAAAAAATGTATATAAAAAACCACACAAAACAACAGTTAATAATTAAACAAACTAAGTGCCTCACTTAGAAGCACATAAATCTCACTTATCACAACAAAATTAGAACAAAAACAAAACCAGAGTATCCACATGTCCAAAAAAGGGGTAAGAAGAAGTCAAAGACTTGTCTAGTCTTACCCCTCTGTTACTGATCTCATATAACTTAACTTAAACACTATAACTAAATGTTTGTTTTTTGTTTTTTTTGCATGGCAAGATGTCTCAGTAGCCTATGCGTTTATGACTTTAAGTGACTCGTCTTACTCTGAAGTCATCTGAGTGACTGTTTCCAGCGAAGAGTAACCTCCCTCCATGAAGAGCTCGGTGTATCGGCCCATCTTGATCGAGTCAAGCCACTCTCCAACGGTCTGGTTCCGAGTGCTGCACTCCCCTTCTACACTTGCATGCTCCACTAACAGGTTTGAAACCCTTATACAATAAAAAAATACAGCAAAAGAACGAGTCAGACAGTTATCATGTTGAAGCACATAACATGCTCATATGAATACAGAGCACCATCTAGATGACATATTATCGGATGAATAAAGGTTTTTTTTTTCAAGCCCTTTCTCATTTCACTTTACATAAACATAAGATGTAATATTCATTGTGCACTCAATTATATTTTGAAGCTCAGGCCTTAAAACCTCTGAACGTTTCCAGTGAAGCTTTATAGTGCACAATCAAACAAAACATGTTTTCATTCTTTGACATTCAGCCCAATTTTCCATGCAAGAACGGGATTTCCACACTATCAAACAAAGACACTCATGCGAGCTAACACTGTGGCTAAAGGAGTATCATATAGAACAACAATCCACTATAATCTAACATCATGTTATTGCATGGGTTATTGGATGCGACACTGAATTAATAGGTGTTTCTAATGTGTCTTTAAATTTCACACATCGGCGGTGAAGTTGTGGGGATGTTGGATTGAATATCTGCTTCACAGCATTAATAGCTGTTTCACGTCATTAAAACTGATTCAGTGCGTGTATAGTGTGGATACTAACTGAGTGTTCAAATGTGAGATTTTCTGAGGATATCCCGCTGAATACAATTTACACTAATGAGCCACTGGATGATAATCATGCCTCTTTTTTGGCATGCAGCACTCATGAAGTACATCCATCCTGACTTTATTTGCAGCAAAACAAGACCTCTAAATTGGCTTTATTTACATTCAATCTGAAAATGTTTAATCAGTGTGTTTGCTGTAAATTATATTCCCAAAACTACATGTGGTGGTTTGTTGTGATGTGTACATAAAATGCAAAACCCATGAAATTCTGTTTTTTTTACGCTTTGCCCAGCGTCCACACTCAAAGACTACAGCTGAGGTTGTGAAAATATGTTGTGATTTGTGATCCATACCTGTGTGAAGAGTTGACTAGCTTTTTCAGCGAGCTAGGGTTGCGAATGAGTTTGTCTAGCAAACAGACTATCTCGTCAAACTTGGGGCGGCTGTTGCGTTCTCGCTGCCAACAGTCCATCATTAAGTGGTACAGAGCCTCGGGACAGTCCATAGGACCTGGTAACCTGTAGCTCTCTTCTACTGCTTTTATTACCTGCAGAGAGACATGGGCACAGTAAAGGATGTGCTTTCAAATAGGCTGTTTGTAATTTCAGACATGGACATAAAGACAGTAGGATAGATTAACAGTACTTGGATCTGGGATTAAAAAAAATAAATAAGTCTCAATCCTCTTTTTTGGAGTACAAGAAGGCCACAAGTCAACTCCAACATCTTCTTAAATAAAAGTGTCTTCAAGTGGAAGTTCATACAGTAAGAAAAGACCTTGACATGAAACCCAAAGTTTTCCAACAGGGTATGGAGAGGACACAACTTTTTTGATTCATCTATATCTTAAAAAATATTCCATTATTATAAGCGGACAACAAGCTTCAGCAGTTTTTTACCAGGAGAATAAAAACCTGATGTTTCTGCAGGGATGCAACTGCTGTCTGTCTGACGCGACACTCAAACCATCGAAAAGAAAGTAAGCTAAAATAAATCCTTTTTAAGGGAATACCATCATATTATAATATTCACATATTATTATAACATATTCTCCTAAGAATAGTAGATGAGATGAGATTTGAGCCACATAAATTTCCCTTTAAGAATGATTAAAGTTCTTGCTTTGTATTGTTTTGTACGTTAAAAACTTTAATTAGTAGCCTGGGCTTTTATTTGGTTTAATCTAGAAACTCAGCCTGCCTGTATGTTTTATTGTCGTTTAAAGATGGAAACAATTATAAATAATAATACTTCTATCTTCAAAGCCAGCACAAGCAGTCACATTTCTTTATCCTTTTCGTGACAAACTCATGGCAGGCTGAGGTTGATCAATGACATGCTTGTTCAAAAATTAAAGTTCAGCTTTATGTTTCCTCCAATTCTCCTATAAATCATTGGTGAAGTGTCTTTCTGCTCCTTTAGCTGAGCAAATTTGACAATCTGACAAAATCCAATGTGTTCCCTCAGCCACTATAGTCATCTCAATGTTTTGTACTGTCTCTGTGAGGGTTAAAAATGCAGCGTTTCATTGCCAAAATAAAAATCAAAAATAATATAAATAGGCTTTTGATTGAGACCTGCCTTTCATTGTCAAAACATGTAGCCCTGCCCTGCAACTAAGAAAGACCCTGCCTGTAATTGGGATGGGCCTCTACTAAAGGTTTTACGGTACACTAAAAGTTACATAGTTTATCCGAAACATTGTAAATCCCAGTAGAAATAACACACTTGTCAGAAAACACTGACAGGTATGTTGTTTCAGGTGGGGATGGTGGGTAGATGAATAATAAATAAACCTGGCTTTCCCTGGTGGACCCTGCTGAGAAAAACAGGCTGCAGTTCTCAGCCTGATTCTGCCAGAGCAAGACACTGAGGGGCACTGATGTGTCGAGTTCATGACAGTTACTTGTATCGTATTCAAACAAAAAGACTAACATGATAGCACTTCAGTATAAATGAATGCACCATACACCCACTGCACCAAAATGTAAGGGGAACTGCAGCATCAAACCATCCTTACCTGCTGAGAGGGAGAACTACACACATAGCTGACTAGCAGGAAGGAAAGATCAGAGGAAGAAAATGAGGGACCGAGGTGGGAAAAGAAAGAGCAGGCTGAAATGAGGGAAGATAGTATACAGTTTTTCTTTTTTTAAAGAGACAAAGAAAAAAACACAGGAGGAAGAAATGAGGAACAGAATTGGGAAACAGAAGGAAAGAGCTTAAAGAAAGAGAGTGTGAGAGCCTGCACTTTCTGGTAGAGATCAGAGAAAATCCAGCATAACACTTTCAATTAAACATCAAACGTCTTCTTCGCTGCTATCCCCTCATCCTGCTCTCCTCTCCTTTCCTCCCCTCCCTGGCTCTAAACTTGTCGGAGACAGGCAGCTTAATCACCAAGAGGAGAAGAGAGAAGTATGATGCAGGGGATGAAGAGGTCATTGGAGGGCTGTACGTGCATATGTGGGCTGTCTGTGTGTGTTTGAGAGTTAGGAAGATGAAGAAATGGAGGGAGAGTGTAGTGTACAGCCTGTACATGGTCGGTCTTTGGAGTGTTCCCATGTAGGTCTTAACTTATTTATTTACTGTTTTTGTCAATTGGCCCTTCCACCTCTACACAGCCCAGTAATACTGCCTTGGGTATCACGATAGTTTTCACAGCAGTCATGTCATAAAATAGACCATGACAAATCAAACCAAACCATCAAGTACTGACATGAAAATGCTGCTTCAAACTCACATCTTGATTTGACATCTCCCAGTAAGGCCTCTCTCCATATGACATCACCTCCCACATGACGATACCGTAGCTCCACACGTCGCTCGCTGAGGTGAACTTCCTGTACGCGATTGCTTCTGGAGCCGTCCAGCGGATAGGAATCTTACCACCCTGTGATCAGAAGAAGAACATTTCAATCAGCCAATCAGAATAGTTTATCTATCCCAGGAAGATTTAGTCATTACAGTTGCTCTTGAAAATACAAATATCAACAGATAAAGTATAGAAATAAGAAATTAGATTGAAATTAGGCTGATGGTCACAGGTAAGAATGACTTCCTGTGACACTTTGTGGTGCATTTTGGGGGAATGAGTCTGACAATGAATGTGCTCTTGTGTTTAACCAACATGTTATGCAGTTGGTGGTGGATGCTCTCCAAGATTACAGTCCAGCTTTACTCCCACAGTGTCACTGGCCTTGAGGAAAAGTTTCTTGAGTCAGTTGGCACCATCAGGATCACACTGGTCTACCACCGACTTATAGAACATCCTCAGCATGGTCCTGCAGATGTTCAAGGACCTCAGCCTCCTGAGGAAGTAGAGACGGCTGAGACTCTTCTTGTGGACAGCTTCAGAGTTCTTAGACCAGTCCAGTTTGTTGGTCAAGTACACTCCACGGTACTTGTAGTCCTCAACAATGTCCACACGAACCTCCTGATGGAAACAGGGGTCACTGGTGCCTTTGTTCTTCTTCTCAGATCCACTATCAGCTCCTTAGACTTCATCATGTTGAGCTGGTGATGGTTATCCACCACAGTCTGGTGCATCCAACTACAATAGTTTTTCAATTTCTGAATGTGGCAGGAATCTGTGGTGTAGTTGAAGTCTGTGGTGTAGAGAGTTAAAAGGAAAGGAGATAAGACTGTCCCCTGCTGGGCTCCGGTGTTGCTGACCACTCTGTCTGACTCAGTGTTGTAAGCGTACCGATTGTGGTCTACTGGAGTCAATAATCCAGGACACAAGAGGAGCCTCCACCTGCATCACTGTCAGCCTCTCAACCTTGTGTTTGAGTGTACTTGACTGATGAGAAGAACAATTTCTGAATGCAGTCGTGAAACGAACTAAAACACCGTTTGACCGGGCAATTGTTAATAAGATTATGAATTATTAATTAAATTGATTGTGTGAACTTCTCTTTTATTCAAGATGACTTCTATGTCTCACAGGGGAAGCTGTTTTCTGAGATGTGTTGGAATTATCTCGATGCCTTGATGCAACAGTGATAAAAACAGCAGTGAGATAAATCTGATATCTTCAGATTTATTCTTAAAGCTCCTTCACAGGAGGAGAGAGAGACACGAATTCTAGAGCTGGTAGCATGAAGTTAGGGATGACTGAGCAGAGTCATAATTGGTCATCCTCTAAAGGAAGCAGCCTACTTTCTGGTTGACAGGATGCCACTCAAACCAGGACTAACAGCTCAGTTTGGGTGAAAACCCAGTGCCCTCTGTTGTGTGTGCAAGTGTGTTGTGCATACAGAAGAGTTAACACTTTTCTCGAGCAGTGAGGGTGATGTTATTGTTCTTTTACTCATTAAAAAAGAACAACAACAGTAGGAAAAGAGGGCTAATAAAACAGCCACAGAATTAATAATTTCTGGATGTTTCAGGATATCGATGGACTCTGGAGTGTGCTAAGACCTTTAGGCTGAAAATGAAAGGCAGCTGCACCACTGTCAAACACACATGCACAGTCTTACCCGTGTGGTGTACGCAGCCTCCGGATCATCCTCCAAGACTCGGGACAAGCCGAAATCAGACACTTTACACACAAGGTTACTGTTGACTAAGATATTACGAGCTGCAAGATCCCGATGGACGTAGCCCATATCGGACAGATATCTACAATGACCAAAAACAGAGAGAAGAGGTTTAAGCCTAAGCACTGTGCTTTTGTATTTCTGCACAGCAACACAATCCTTTGTTTGTACCTCATCCCAGATGCGATGCCACGCAGCATACCAACCAGCTGGATGACAGTAAATTGACCATCATTTTTCTGAAAGAGACAAAAAGACACAAAACATCCGTGTTGATCTTCACTGAACTACTTATGAACAATTATCAAAAATAGTTCTTCCGCCAAATCAGAATGTTATTTCTAAAAGCTGTGAAAATAAAACAATTACTTTGACAGCAACTTAAACTGCTAATGCTGACAACCTTGCATACCCTTTCAGTTTTTTAAGTACTGATAATGCTTCTGCACAGCGCTTTGCTGCACGGCTCATAAATCTGGGTAAAATCAGCACTTGTTTTAAGTGAAAATAGTCCCCTAGAGGTTTGACATTAAAATACTCTTTTGAGAACTTGTTGATTACATACACTTACAATCAAATTTCTTTTTAACCGAGGTAAGTGCGGCACTGAGCTGCCACCATTTCTTTTAGTTTTTATGGTTCATTGTCGCATAAGAGTGTGCTTTAAACACAGTAGAAAATTTTAACATGGTGATATTAAACATGTGGCATTAAAATAAGTCCTCAAAAAAGGGTCATTTATGAGTGCCTTAGTCATGCAGCAATCTACCCCTCTCCATGGAAACCTTTTTTGACAGCTCTAACTTTGAACTAATTTGTTGCTAATGAACAAACTGTCTTTCCACAACATGAGCAACACATTTACAAGTGAAATGAGATGTCAAGCCTCAGATGTGAGGTATGAACCTTATGGTACATTGCCCATAGCTGTGACACTAAATCCAGCAACCGGTCTCACCCCTGCCTCTTTCATGTCTCATGTCATTTATCCTGACCTCAGTACACCAGCCATCCATGTAATTACTTCACAGAGTTTTTTTACTGCTCTGCCTGCAGGGCCCCCAGCCCCACTGTCTTGCCTTTGCCATCCGGGATTACTCCCAGAGGCAAGAAACAAGTCGTGTCAGCAGTTTCCAGTGCCCATAAAGAACATCTCCAACGACCTTCCTCTGTCGTTTGTCTCTCGGCATTATCTCATTTCACACAGTCTAGGTGGCAATATCTTGGTAGTGGAAAGGTACGTCTCAAACACATCCTTGGTGTCATTTTCCTGATACATAAGTAATTTCTGTTCTGGATTATGATCTTACTGTTTTGTTAGTGCTGCAGGTATTTATCCCTTTTTTATGTGGGATTTAGCATTGTCTGCCAACCCAGAATCTTGCCATTATAAACAGTAAATACACGACAGTATTCTGGAGAGGGACCTCTAAATTCAGATTCGTCAGTCCCTCCATTTTTACATTTTCACACAATAAGGTCCATATTAGCTGGGAGGTGCAGACATAATTCCAGCCATGAATGCTCATGTTAATTCATGTTAATTCCAGCAAGGTAATACCCCTCACAGTTTGGTGAAGGATTTTGAATATGTTTAGACAGGTTTGAAAGATCTACCAGGTAGGCAACACGAGACATGACGGATAAAAATGAAATATCCTATCTACATTTTCATAACTGAATTGTATTCTTTTCTTTCTTCTGCTCAAATAAGTAAAATGAGACACTGAGTAATAATAATAATTATAGCCTTCTCTCATATAATACCAGAAAATAAAGGCTCTCAAACATTGCCCATGTCAATCACTTAGCTACTTAAGTACACTGATACAAAGCTGAGTGTTTTATTTATTTATTCATCAAATCATTAACATTTCGTCCTCCATCTTCTTCTCACTATATATCAAAGTGTTATGAACTCTTATATGCATTATACTTTGCTTTATGCTCTAACGATTTCCCATGACCCATTCTACAGTATTCTTGTCCTTCTCTGTCCTACCTTCAGGAAAGTGTCCAGTGATCCATTTTCCATATATTCAGTGATAATCATCACTGGTTTGCCTGAAAAAAACATAATAAATAAATAAACATACATACTTCAGTACAAAAATATAATACATTACAATAATCATAAATAACAAATTCTAACAAGAGACGACATGTTAAGCAATTAGTTAACTACTTGATTGATTCCGTTACAGCCTTTATACTGACATGACTGACATGATGCTAGTTACAATCTTTATACCCTTCTGTTTCAGCTATTAGGGAATGATGGATGACAGAATTTTTTGCATGGATTGGTTTCATTTTTTCCATAACTGACCATTTCATAACATAATTTATCTGTTGAATACTTTTTATAACATAAATAAAATGCAGTATAAGTCTGAAAAAAAAAAAGCACCATTAGATCAAAAATCATCCAGATTAGCAATGAAGCTTGATAATAAAGTACATCCATCACAAATGCTGTTAATATGGGACAGACAACAGGTGGATAGGAGAGGAAATTATCAAGACAATAGTGGTATCTGAAGCTTGCAAAAGTTGCTCAGCAAGTGCAGCTCCTCCAAGGTGTCACACCCACATGGCCTGTGGCCAAAAGGCCTGATTGGCACCTACCCTAAAACACCAGAATTGGCAGTTTCACCATTGGTACTCTGTTCACACGTGACTGCGTGAGGGTTTGGTGATGCTATGGAGAATGTTCCTCTGCCTGGAACATCACAGACATGACCATGAACATCATCCAGCATAACCAGTTTGAAGGTGGATTACTGATGGCCTGGGGAGGCATATCCTTGGAGGGCTGCACAGACCTCAACAAGCTGGCCAGACGTTCCCTAGCTGCTGTAATGTACTAGATGTTGAAGGTTTAATGCGATTGGCTGGCCCCCCTGTTCCCCAGACCTGAATCTAATTCAGCACCACTTGGACCTCATGTAACATTTCATCTACCGCTGCCATGTGGCACCACAGACTGTTCCGGAGCTGACTGATGCCCTGAACCAGGTCTAGGAGAAGATCCCCCAGGAGCCCATTTGTTGCCTCATCAGGACCATGCCCAGACATTGTAGAGGAGCATACAGGCACATAGAGGCCATACACAATACTGAGCTTCATTATGAGTTGTCTTGAGGAAATTCACTGAAGTTGGATCAGCCTGAGATCTAATTTCTTCACTTTGATTTTGAGCATTGTTCTGAATCCAGTCCTCAGTGGGTTCATAGTTTTGATTTCCATCGATGGTTCTTAAGTTATTTTGTTCATTTTTTTTAACAGGAAGATTTTACTCATCAGGATATGCGATTTGAGTGTTCTCTTCGTTTTTCTGAGCAGTGCAGACACACAGAGCGAGACATGCTGATGACTTACTCTTGGTAACCACGCCTTCCAGACGGATGATGTTCGGATGGTTAAACTGGCCCATGATTGATGCCTCCCAAAGGAAGTCACGCCGCTGCTGCTCAGTGTATCCCGCTTTCAAGGTCTTAATAGCAACTTGCATCTCTCTTTTCCCTGGCAGCCTCAGAGGTCCACTGCACACCTCACCAAACTCACCTATAAAAGAAGACTTTCATCAAATGGCCATGCCAGCATTTCACACTCACCAAAATTTAAAAGATCACTTAAAGTGTAACTGGCACTAACTTAAGTTTTAATTCAGGAGCTTTAATACTTAAAAACATCCACCAGTTTGTTTATTTCTTGCGTTGTTCAACAAACCATGATAAACTGTGGGGCTAATCCACTTGAAACCCTGTGAGAGCAACAAATCTTACAATTCAATAACTATTACAAATATAAACGGTGTTGGTCCTCTGCTGACAAACATGCAAATTTCCATTTTCGAGCAAAACATGTGACTTCATCTACTATATGGACCTGTGCCTTTATACAGTTGAAAGCATTACTGTACAATTTATGAGAAAATAGTTGAGTTCCTCACAACTTGATTACACCAGTATGAACTCATAGTGTTGTGTTTGTATGCTAAGTGTGTTATAATAAACCAGCACCTGCACGAACTCCAAATTTGACTCACCAGCTCCAATGATCCTCTCGATAGAGATGAATGAAACATCAATCTCCTGTGCGAACTCATGCACTGCCTGGTTGGGATCCTCATAGGTGAGGGGGTCAATGTAGGTGCGCACTCCCGGGAACTTAACTGCAAAAACACAAACACAAAAGTATTACCATCATTGACATTAATGCACAACTCACTAGGGATGTTAGGATACATTGAGGACTTGAATTGATGTAGTTGTGGATGCACCATCCTGTTTAATATCAGAGGTATGGTATAGTCCAGGGGGTCCCAGAGTTACCTGATCATCTTATAACCAGTAAGTGGGAAATGAAGGTTCTTTCTTCAAACCTGACTTCTTTTCTAAACACACTGGGGAAAACATCACTAAGGTTCTGATGTTGGCTGTTTCATAGTGGGAACTTGAATAGTCAAATCACAGAGTCGCCCTAGAGGCAGATAATTCACGGAATATGTGTGTTGCAGTGAAGAAAGCTGGACTAGCACAAGGCATCAGGAGTTTTGCCCACACTCTATATTTGGCCACCTAAGCAAGTCTGAGTGAGCCTGGCATCAGCCATTTACTTTGGCGAGTGAGGCGATTGGCATCTTAGACCGGAGCATCACTACCACACCGCTGTGTTTGAGTCTAAACAGAAACTCCTGAAGCATTATTGATGTGGCAACGCTACCTGGAACAGCAAGCAGCTGTGATAACGGCTTTCCTGGGCAAGGACATCTGACTTACAGGTATTTCTTTAGTTTTATTGCAAGGTAATGAGAAAAAGTGCGCAAAAAGGGGTTGCATTATTTATCAAGATCCTGCAACCCTTCTCATTTGCATTTTGAGATCAATCTAATTTTCTCAAAATTGCCAGAGAATTAATGAGAAAAAAGTCATACTGTGAACCAACATCAGGATTCAAATGAAATCCTGTGTTCTCAGTATAGTAATGCTGAAGCCTTCGTGATCTCTACCTTTTTTTGGTATTTCACAATAAAACAGTGACATTTGATAAATGTATTTATGCAAATACAATTCCAGGACGAAGGTAGTCTTTCAGACACTTTCTGTGGGCATGATGAATCTTACTAGTCATTAAGCAAATGTTCCTTTACTGTATGCATCAATATGACATTCAACCACACATACTGGCACTAGTTCAGCGCTAATGGCCCCATCACAAACAGCTCGGATGCCAACAGATGGTTCGCAGAATATAATGCCAAAAATGTGCTGGGTCTATTAAGCTGTCGGTGCCCACATATCATCACAGCTTTGTGTGTCATCTTCCAACATGGCTGCAATGGAGCGGGCTTGTGCCATTAAAAGAACTACTCTTGGAACGAAACATGCTTAACTGTACTTGTAACACACATACACAATTGTCCACCTTGTAAACACACACAGATATGCACTGACTGAACCCTGTACTCCACATAGAGTAAAGTTTAGATGAAATTACACACACACACATACAGGTCCACAGGCACACAGATAACATTAAAGTTTGGTAACTTACTGTGACCATTGTGGAAGTGCATCTTCTCCTCTTCAGGATCTTGCTTTGCTTTGCTGTAGCCACATCGTCTGAGAAAGAGAGGACACACAAACACATCATGTCCTGCCTTAGTTTTTGGTTAATGCACATGTGCAGGCATTTACTAGTATTAGATCATTTTGTTCTTAAACATAAGAAATGCATGGACAACAACGCACAAACACTCATAAATAAGGGTCCAGAATTTTCCATCATCCATCTATCTGTTGTCTGTAGGATAACTGGCTTGAGAGATTGGTATGGGCAGCTGGGTAGTCTGAGGGGGGGTGGTCCATATATGTGAATGCTTGAGGGTGTTTACTGAATCTATGGAGTCAGCACTCTCAGTGCCAAGCCTGCCCCCTAACTTAAATGTGCGCGTTTGTGTGTGAGTGTCAATCAGTTTATGCATGAATGAATGCATGATTTATTGGTTATGTGCGTTAGTGTCTGAGCATGTGTGCTGAATGTCTATGCATGTGTGCACAGACTGTATGGTCACTCACTAGGGGGGATAGGAGAGGGGTACAGTGGTTGCACTTGCTTGTTTCAAATCCATCACCATAAAATTCTGGCATTCCTCCATGTGTCCACCCCAACACAAAAACAAAATTATGAGCACTCCTGAAATCTGGTCTAGTCCCCTGTGTCTTTTTAATTTACTTTTAATTCCTTGAAAATTGCTAGTCCATTATCTATTCATGTAATCATTTCGCTAAGTTACATATTCATTGTCTCTGTAAATCCTTCATCGATAAAGGTGAGCTCTATCATGAAAAAAAAAAGGAAATAAAGGAAAAGGATAAAGGAAAAACCAATTAAATGCATGTTTGTAATACACATGCATGTATATTTCATGGATGAACAGATCACCACATTATGGATGTAAATCCAAATTCAACCTTTATGATCTCTGTAAAATCGCCCCTAGCTTTTCTAATTATGCTGAAGTAAAATTAATCTGACACAAATAGCAAATACATAACCCCAGTCACAGAATATTGCTGCTAATGGTGAGACCACAAAAACAATATAAAACTCATTTAATAGTTCTCTAGGTTTTTATCACTATAAAACGAACATTAGGGTGTTGAATAGAAACATATGGTATAAAAACTGTTTAAAGCTTTCGCATCTATGTAAGCAATGCATAAGCAGGTGTGAAGATCACATTGGGATATAAGAGTAATGGTTGTTCAAGTGACAAGACAAAGTTAAGTGATGGTCATACTGAGCCAAGATACAAGCAGATTCAACATACATGTTGTTTGTATAGGGAACATGTAACAGCGACACTGTGCCACTGTACCAAAGACTCAAACTAGTTTAGATACTGTAAATCCTCAAATATAGGCCGGGTCTGGTACCAGGCCTTTAAACGGACCAGTCGCTTCATTTTCATTCAGCATGTCACATACTATAAAGACTAAATAGTTAGAGAAGGATAAGAGGATATCCTCACGTTCAGAGATTTACGTAACAAGTGTGCCATCATGTGAATGTATTTTTTGTCTGTGTTTTTGTCTTCTTACCGACCACTTAGCAGGAATCCAGCGACAACTGCCAGTAAGACCAGAGCCAGTGTGATCGTGACAGCTACTATCAAGGCTTGGGTTCGCTCACCAGTGGCGGTTACTGCCAAAAGACAGAGTTTCATTAGGGACTTAAACACATAACCATATAAACACAGAACCACATACAGCAGGTGTGATTCACATTCTGTCTGTCACTTTTGATACGATAGTGATCTTGCCCACACTCTCTCTCACATGAGTTCACTTACTGTAAGGGCTGGTCTGGAACTCAAAACGTCGGCTGAATGCACCATAGCCCGCCGAGGTCCTGGCTCGCACCTGTAATGGATTGAATCCAAACAGGTCAATTGATGATAACATGTTTGATATGTACCGCAGAAACCTCTCATCTACATATTTCATCATTTTGATTCTTTCACATCATCCAGTGCTCTTGGTCATCCTTCTCGTCAGTAAGTGAGATTTCTAATATTTGGACACAGTTGTTATTTTTGAGAGGTTTCTGCCTGATATCAGCGATAGGTTATGCATGACTTCAATCAAGAAAGTACTTTTTAATGACTTATGAATTTCACAACAAAGTAGAGGGAGGGCAAGTCGTCATATATGCATATCTGCATTTTCAGTTCTATACTAATTTCAGCTGTATTTCACCTGGAAGATGTAGGCTGAGGAGGGCTTCAGGCCTTCCACCACCATCTCCGTTTCCTTCGACTTGATAATGGTGTAGCTGGAGTCTTGTTCCTGTGGAGGGAGAAAACCAGTCAGGGTTTGTGTAAAGTTTTTTAAGGGCATACAAACAGTATTGCAGCATTATAACTTACTACTAGTACTTATCCAGCCAGCATTTGTTTGTGTACTTGCCTTGAATTTCTTCTCCATTATTTTGCAGATTTTATGGCTGAGCCGCCTGTATTGACTGTGGTAGTGTGGAAGTGCATTTTTGTGTAAGTATCAGTTTCTCAGCTGTAACCACATCAGGCTAAAACAAAGCTAAATGCCCTGTCCATTAGCCAGAAGCCATTAGTGAACCACTGACCACAAATACTGCTCTGCATCTGTATACCTTAAATCTGACCTTCCCAGAAAAGGAGACATCGGGGATTACAGGAGAGAAAAGAAGGAACAAAGATCTGCTCCGAAGAATCAAGTTTCTGTCTGAAAGTCTCACTTAAAAAAAAAAAGATACAAATAAAGAAATCCAGATTTTTAAAAGGAAAACTTGTATAGTGTGTATCAAGCCAACTTCTCTTCACTTTAAGTATCAACAAACTTAACAAATTCATGAAACATAGGATGGCTGCAGCTCAGTAGTAGAGCATTTCATCTTCCAATCAATAACTGAAGAGTTTTATTGTTGAACCTCACTCCTTATGTCTAAGTGTCCTTTTGGGCGGCACCGTGACCCATATTTTCCCATATACCTTTCCATCAATACATGGTTGTATACAAACAATTAGATTAAACTCCAATAAGGTAACCTGGTACATTGCATCCTGGCCTCTGTCATCCCTGTATGGATGTGTTTATAAAGGTAAAATGTGTATGGAAGTCTTAGAAGTTGTTGTAAGAAAAGTGCTCTAAGTAGCTTTTCCATTGTTGAATAAAGGATTTACGGCAACTTCAGATCAAATTTAAAAAAAATAAATAAATAATAATAATGATCTGACTGTGTGTAATGTTCAAAAATCACAGAAAATGTTTGGAAAGTACTTTATAAAGTATACGCAATATTGTGCATGAGTATATGCAGGTTTTTTTTACCTTTTCAAAATACTTGATCTCATACTCCAGGATGATACCGTTGGGACGATCAGGCTCGGCCCAAGACAAGGCGATGCTGCTCTTCTCTGTGTGACCTTTTCTCACCACACTCACTGGGGAGGGTGCTGCACACACAAAGATATGAAAGACAGATTCAACATTCATTAATTTTTGTTGTACTTGGTTCCCGAGCAGCTCTACTCCTGAAAAAACTTCACACAAATAAAGAGAGCCATATGTAGTTTAAAGATGAAAATTTCACTTAATTACAAAAGCTCTCAGTAGAGTTGTTGTGTAGTCATATAAATTAAAAACTGAAGGAAACAGTCACATATTTTCATTTCCCCACCATAAAAAACTGAAACACTATTAAAATCTTAAAATTGTCGATGCAATCACAGGACCCACTTTCTTGCTATGTGTGGTTTTGTTTTTTGAGTTTTTGCAAATTTTCCAACTTCATTTTTTTTAAGATTTACATTTTAGTGTAGACGTTAAGCTAGTGTGAATTTAAATCAATCTTCTAACCCGGCTGTTGTAACCTGAACTGTTAGCTCATTTCTCACAGGGACAGTTAGAAAGTCTCTGACGCTGAACAGCTTTTCTACAGGCAAAATGCCCCCAAAGGCAACATCCTAAGTGTGTATCTATGTGTGTGTGTGAGAGAGAGTGAGAGTGTGTGTTTGTGTGTAAGCCTCTACAGCAAATGCTAAACACTATTAAGGTTTCAATAGCCTCAGCAGAACTCCACGGGGAATAAATCATTGCTCCAACACAGTAACTGTATCCTGAGTGGATGGTTGCACAGACAGAAGTGTTATCTGCCACATCTTAAAAGCCTGTAACCAGAAACCCTATAACACCAACTCAATACTTGAATGGAATAAATGCTGGAATGTAAAAGTATGACAGAGAGAGAAAGAAAGATAGCAGAGAGAGGGAGAGAGAAAAAGACAGAGAGAGAGATCTTCTTTCTCAGAGCTTAATGGGTGGATAACATTACGCCAAAACTAAGTTTTAGTCCTCCAAAAATGGACGCAGTTTGTCCGCTACATGAGATTAAAAGGTCTAAATGGAACAGATGTCATATGGGGGTGCACTGATCTCATAGCATGGCGTATAATTTTATGAGCTTGAGCTACATAACTACAACAAAACACACAAATATAGAGATAAATTAATAAAAGAACAAATCAGTTTTATTTTGTGTTAAAATATTCCTACAATCAATATTTAGATTTAGATTTACAAGGCAACAAATTTCCCCAATAAAACCCCAGTATTTATCTTTTGTTTTTTTATCTCTTTCTTAAGAATTTTAGATTGCTAAACAGAAATCCAAAAGTCCCAAACCTTTTTCAATTACACCTATTTGATTAAATCAAACAGATTAGATTTATTTTGATTTGTTTATATCATTCAATTAAAGTATGTATTCCCTATTTTAACACTCCCGCTGTGTGTTATGTCTGCCATTGAGCAACGCCACAATGTTAACACAGCATATACTGTATAAACCTGGAGACGTGGCTTCTTTACAATTTAGAGACAAAGATTTGGTCACAGATTTAAATACAATCTCACACCACAACGAGAGAGCTTATTATTGAGTGAGGTCGGGACTGCTCACTGTCTACTATGTGTACTAATTCAACTGCTGCACCTCTAATTTCTGGGTCTTTTTTTAAGAAAAAGGTCAAGACAGTCTCATTCTACCTGCCTATTACCAGTTTTTGGAGAAGTCAGTCTGGGGATTTGAAGGTTTTTCAAAGTCTTTATCTTCAAAATGAGAATTTCCAACATGGCTGTAGCCTGGGTTTCACTAAAAGACACTTCAGTTTGGCTTTAAATGTGTTTTTTGCCTCTTCTTTTTCAATTTTAAAGTCATGTTTTTTTATCTTTGCATGCTCTGATTAAAGTGTACAGTGCAAGCTTATAACTATGTTTATGAGTCACCTGTAGAACAGTACGGTCTGCATAAACATCTATAAAAGTCAGAGTGAATAAAACAGATGCACCGACTTGATTTGATTGATGAACCTAAAACCTCTCCTGCACTATATTCATGCCAGAGTGGAGCACATTCAGTCAACTATGGATAATCTAGATTTATTCCTAATCTCCACTTGGTCTGGTGACTGTCTAACTTTAATCCAGCCAGAACTTCAACACACTGACTGTGACTTCTGTGGTATGTTGTAATCCAGTCAGACTGCTGACAGTCACCGTGACAACACAGTTAGAGGGCTGTCAGCACTCTCTGCTGTCAGACAACCGTCTCCCGCCGCTCCTCTCTGCCTGTCAAACACTCTGATTCCCCTTACATATCATATTCATCCTTCTGCCACTGTGGCCCTCATATAGCGTCAAGGTAAAGCAGGTTATCCACCTTTAAGATGTATTCAGAATTGATGTAGTTCAACTCTGGCTCTTAAAGTCACGCTGAGCTATGTTTGTACTAACCCCAAAGAAAAGATGTTAGTAATCAGCTTCAGCCAAAAGTGCATCACTATGTATAAATGTTTTTGATTATTTAAAATGCAGTCTATTTGTCATTTACTATTCTTACTATGTGAACTGACTATAGATCAAAGATGAACAGCCGCTCTCTTACGATGTCCTTGGCTTGATAGCTTTCCTCAGGAATGGTGGCCTTGAAAAGCAGAGTATTGGCCTTTTATGTTTCTCATTACATTAAACTGTGTCCTATCCATTTCATTACATGCAAATAAAAAGACACTTCTCAGGCACATGCTACCATAAATATAGAAAACTAGTTGAAAAAGGAAGATAATAATTTAATTATCCTTTTAGAAGACAGACAACAAAGCTTGCAGCTCTATGTAGTGGTTTGATTCTTTCCATGATTGTTGTGGTGTTTTTTGTTTGTTTGTTTGTTTGTTTGTTATTTTGCTCATCTTCTTTTGATGCTTACTCTAATGATTTTATAATTAATAACCAAAACTGTAGCAATAATTATTAGGGATGCACCAATTCGATATTTGGATCGGATATCGGCTCGGATATTGACAAATTAACTGGATCGGATATCTGATGAATGACGCCGATCCAGCGTTCTGTTCCAGTCTTTTTTTTCCTTTTAATTAATATCATACACAGTAACACAGCGATTCTGTTCACCCTATATTCTCTGTCTGTCTATACTTTTTCACTAAATGTTTCCCTGGAAGTCTTACTTCTTTTTGCTGTGTGTTAATGTGCAATTTGTTATTTGTTAATAGATAATATTAAGTAAATTTATATCTGTATTAATTTGTTATCTTTTTTTTAACAAGGCTAATGTCAAGCCTGATGCCTTCACTTACAGGGTAAGGTTTACAGTTCATTCATTCAACAGTAATATTGGATCAGTATTGGATATCGACCGATACGCTCAGCCCAGGTATCGGTATCGGACTGGATCAGAAAAAAATGGATCTGTGCATCTCTAATAATTATACCAGTATAGAGCAAACCACTTCAAGAACTGATCAGTTCACTTTTATTGATAACTTTAAATCTATAAATTAACTTGTGTGTCACTAGCTTGATTGATTACAGTTGCCGTGCACATAGACACCTCCTCTTACTCAACAAAGCAACCAGTTTTAGTCATTCTAACTGATGGCACCGAGCTCCTTTTCCAACAGCAAATCTAAAAACAAAAGCATGAGCAAAATAAGTTTCTACCACCAAAGTTCTCTCATCTACTGCACAGATGGTGTGTGAGCGAAAATTAACACAGCAACAGCTTTGTTGGACAAATACTGTGATAATTTGATCATCTGGTGTCTTTGTCAAACCCAGATAATTGTGCCATGAATTAAGCACACAGGTTGGTCCGAGGACGCTGTAATAAGAAGTAAAAGAAGTCGTGTTGGAGAACATTTATGTTAAAGGATTTTTGCACTCTTTTTAAGTCAATTTTAAGGCTTTGAAGATGTTTTTAAGACAAATAGCGCTGAAGACAAAAACATAAACCTTTCTCGACTAGCTACTCAGTTATCCTCAGGTCTTCAGGTGGTGATCTGTTAATTGTTCCCAAAGTAAAAACTAAAACATATGGTGAATCATCATTCCAACATCACCGTCCCCATCTGTGAAACAGCCTACCCGCAGGCCTCAGAGCGACACCTACTGTTCATAATTTTAAAAGTAAACCCAAGACCTACCTTTTTACTCTGGCTTATAGTTGAATTTTGTTTTTATCTTTCACCCTTTAGTCCTAGAGTTCTTATTTTGTGTTTTATTACCTCTTTTTTAATTCACTTTCTGTTATTGTTTGATTTTAAGACTGTTTATTTTTTATTTTAACGCTTTATCACCTTTATTATATTATATTATAATGTATCTATTTTTTTTTAACTCAACATAGCGTTTCCTCAGTCATCTGTGGCAGGTTGAAGAGTCCTCACCTGATCTTTTGTGTGAGCTTGTGAGTGCTCTATGTGTTGAATGGGAGGGTGGGTGGGGTTTGGTATTTTTATTTCTGTTTATTTTATTTCATTGTTTTTAATATCCTTCTTGAATGGACATCACTTTGTGCTACATTCTATGTATGAAAAGTGCATTAAAAATAAAGCTAGATTGATTGATTGATTGATTGATTGATTATCTCGCACAACATACCTGCCTGATTGGTTGTCACATTAAGTGACACATACTGCCTTGCGTGATCCTTCGCCAGCTCCGAAACTCCATTGATAGCCTCGAGTAGAAAACTGTAGTTGGTGTGCGACTGCAGGTCAGCAACCATCACGGAGGTGTTCGACAGGCCGACACGGCGGGGCAAGAAACGCACGTTAGGACCGCACTCTTCCAAGCCTCTTCCGTCTGGTAGGACACGTCTACACAAGATGTTGTAGCGGACATCCTTCCTACCACCTGTTTCCAGTGGAACAGACCACTCAAGAAAGACGCTGGTCTCGTTGACATTGGAGATGGCATTGCGTGGAGCTGAAGGGGGACCTGAGGGAAAAAGAGAGGATTTAGTCGAAGCAAAAAGAAGAATGTAGTTTGTAGCTTAAAATTAGGGTAAATAAAAAAATGGAGTATCCTCACATGTGCAGGCCATGTTTGGCGGGTCCGAGTCAATCTTATAGAACCCATCCTCACAACTGCAAGCGGTGGCTCCCGTCTGCCTGGCCATGCTGTGGGGTGGACATTTACTGCAGCTTGTAGATTCCAGCAGCGAGCGATAAAACCCTATTTTGCAGACTGAAGGATGTGTAGGAGGGGAGGGGGTTGCCATCGATTGTTTGAAAGAAAATGAAGGGGAAAAAAAGAGAGATGAGACGATAAATAGAGAAGAATGTGTAATAATAGAGACCGTTCAGGGAAGGGTTTAAAAAAAAAAGGAGGTCAGTATCTAAACAACAGAATCAGTTCAGTGGGCGGTTGCAGTTGTTGTGAACATCCTCATCAGAGAGATAACTGCAGCACTGATTTTCAGACATACACAAGTGACTTCGTATTATTTTATTTATTTCAATCTGAACCTTGTGCAGCTACGCGCTCATATTTATCTTTTATGTCTCAATCGAAATATTCTCTCCATTCTTGAGCAAGGCTTCCCATCCTGGTCCAAATAAGAAGTTGGTCATACTCTACATAACACTCATCCCAAACACCCCTGCATGAGTGCTATACGAACATACTAAACCATGCATTCAACACCGAAACAGACATCTTCACATGCAGTCCGACAGCTGATCCATCTGGGGCAGGTAGACACCAGGGTGACACATTCAGAATGTTAACATGCAGAAATACATCAACAACCTCTGTTGCCATAACTACAGCCCAAGCTATCCTATAACAGACTTATCACTGCATCAATTTACCGCCTGATGATGCATGCAGAGAGGATAAAATACTGTAAATATATCAGCCTTTTGTGAGCACAGTTCCATAGATACTGTGCAGTAAACAACAATTTTCCCCTTATTTACTGTTTGGTAGAGTATGAGATACCAGAGGAAGGAGAAAAGAACAAAAGACGGGATATTTTTCACCCTTTTTTCTTCTCAAGAATTTCACATTTTTCCTCCCTGTCTGTTGCCCAGACAGACTGTTGTCCATTCATGCTGTAATTAGGAATCTAACTTCAGAAAAATGTGACAAATGATTTATAAAAAAAGAGGAGAAGGAACAGAGACAAGAATATACAGCTAAATCAGTCAAATGGAAAGACGATGGTAAGAGAGAATAATGAGAGTAAAAGAAGAAGAGAGGAGAGTAAAAGACAAGTTTAAATGGGAATTGGGGGAGAAGAGAAGCAAGAGGATGAGACAAAGGAAGAATGGAGGGCAAGTGTGTGTGTGTGTGTGTGTGTGTGTGTGTGTGTGTGTGTGTGTGTGTGTGTTAGGTAGCAGTGGCTCTGATTCCCCTTGACGGACCTTGGTCCATTGTCATGGAACATTAGGCCTGAAAAATTCTCCCTCTGCCCTGGATTGCTCTGAGTCTCACCTCTGCTACATACACACACAAACATCAGCGTTTAAGTGTGTGCGTGCATGCATGTGTGTGCGCGCGCGTGTGTGTAAGACAGAGTAGACGAACACTACAGTGGGGGCAGTGGGACCCATCTGATCTCTTTTCTGCTCCAGCACAGTTGCTGCAAACACATTTATGGTTGCATACAGATTTATTGCCCCGGTCTGTTGTCTAGCTCTCCTTGACTTTATCCTCAAACCCTTCATGGCCAAATCAATAAAATCCGGGGTGGCAGCTCATTTCGCATGTACAGACACAAAGGCACACATGCTCCCCATGAAGTGAAGTGAGGAAAGATAGCCATAAAATGAGAGATAAAAAGCTCTGATAAATCAAAACTTCTTTGAGCATATTAGTTAGGAGACTGTTCAGATATTTGGCCAGCTTGATTTTAATGGTATTTATTAATTTTCTATTTACTTAGTGTGGTGTAAGGGTGTCTGTCCTGCTCTGTAAAAGATCACCTGTCTATAACTGATTTTAGATTAAAGAAGTTAGTGTGTATGATGACCATTATGTGCGGAAAAATATGTTTAAAATAAAGGTGGAAATACAGTCAGCAAAATAACATAAAGAAATAGACATTCCCCGAATGTGGTGTGGAAATTCATGTCATGTTAATGAGAATTTCTGTGTAAATCTGCAAATGAAATGCGCAAATTGGTGAAAAAAATCATTACAATCAACTCAAGTTTACTCATAAACAACAGTATAAGTGGTATCTCATTAATACTTAATCTATGCTGGTTTCTGTGTGAATAAACCAAATTAAAAAAACGGGTAAACTGAACACAGGACATGTATGAACAGCAGATACAAACATGTACTGACAAATACTTCATTAAAAAAGAGGTTCAATGTGAAGTCTAGCCTTTCTTATATTGTGAGTCTATTAACGCTGTGACAAAGCCAATGAACTTTCATATCAACCCCCCTCTGGCTAACACTGCTGTCCCAGTATGTAAGTTAACATTGTTTTATGGCATTGAGGAAGCAGAAGAGGTAGACCTGTGATTCTGGTGTCCTGTGCTTTATCACTTTAAGGACAATGACAACTTTGGGTTAAAATCTCTAAACAGAGCGAAACACTCTCTAAGCACCTTCTCATACTGATGAAATACCTCAAAACTAGTGGCAAATCCAAAAATACTAGAGCTGTAAAGTTCTAGTCGACTGGTCGACTTATTGGTCGGTACATGCCGAGTCGACCAAAATTCTGATTGGTCGACTTTTTTCTGCGTCAATTTGCAGTCGATGGTGAATTTCATGTTCATGAACTTGCGGTGGTTTAATGAATATTTATATTTATGTTTTACCCTTTTGTGTTAATTGCCTTTCTGTGCTGATATCAGTATATTTTCACCCTGCCAATCTTGCTTCGCCGAGCTGCATCATCTCCCGTTTGCCGTAAGAGTCGGAACCCCCCTCCCCATTAGTCGCTTTTTGGTAAAAAATTTCAGGGTAAAGTCGACCAAGAATTTCTTTGGTTGATTACAGCCCTAAAAGAAACACAGACATTCAAGTATTTGCTGTAGTCACTGCTGGCTGATTGAAAAACTGTCTAATCTTTCATTGCAAATGCATTTTCAATAAGTTTATATCCCTGCATGTGTGTTTATGTGTGTGTGTGGGTGTGTGTCTGTCTGTGTATCGCCCTTGGGCAAGCTGTCTTTCCGATGCCATGCAGCTCTTAATGCACAGCACAATGGATAATGGGTAATTAATATGCAATACACAATAATGTGCCTGTATGCAGTTTTGTGTTAGAGGTTAATGCGTAATTAAAATGCACCGCTCAGTGGAATCCCAGGCAATTAAGGATCCAGTGATGTCCATTGACGCCTTTTAATGAGCATCAACTTTAATTGCAAACATTTCATTGTTAACAGGTAGATTTATGTGACTGACTATCAAGTGGTGAAATTAGAGGCAGTAAGGCAAAGACATGGTGGGTGAATAATTCATAGGACAAAGCAGTAACCTAGAAATGTCATAAAATTACCCTACCTAGGTATACTGCCTTTTTAATCGCTCTTTACAAACAAAACTTCAAAATCAGGCAAAAAAAGAGAAAAATGCCATATGACACATGACACTTGGTTAAATTATCACTCTTGCCAGTAGCAGCAGTTCTGACAAAAAAGTTAACTGTGACTGAAGAAACGCAAAAATGCTTCAGCTGAATTTCAAAACAGGGCATATGTTGTTTCCAGATAGTATTGTGAACTAATAAACCAAGCAAGGAAACAGTAAATATCCTGTTCCTGTATTTGTCCCACAGTGAGGCACTGACCAAAGTAATATAAACAGTGTGTGTGTGTGCCTATTTGTGTTTGTGTGCATGAACAAGGATGTCATACTTAAACCTTTTATTGGTGTGCCACTGTATTCGAGTAGATTTCTGCGTGTGTGCATGGGTCTGTGCCAGCGAATGACAATATTTATGTGTGCCTTTGTGTGGAAAACCAAAGCCAGATGATAGTTCCATAACAATAAACAATGGAGTCAATGAGGGCTTCCTGTCTGCTGGATGGCAGAGGGGGTCATTGTAACACCTATTTACTTTTACAATCAGGCGAGAAAATAACAAAAAGAGACTGCAACAAGTTTTCCAATATAGTAAAGGTCCAGGTGAGTATGAGTGAACTTATTGACAATTAACATCATGGTAAAAACTCTATAGTATATGTCTAGCTGTCTCAAATGTGCTGATAAAACTCTCCCTTGTATAGGGTGAACAGAGGTCAGGTTCTCAGTACTATTATAGTAATCCAGAGGATTTTATACAGTTGGCACTCAGGTCAAGTCTGATTGTGGATAAACATATACTGATCCATTCAATTGCATGTATTTGATGCGTTTATGTTCCCATGCTTTAGTTCAATGAGCACTCACTGTAAGCTTAAAGTGGATATCTGCATCCAAGGCTTCTCTTATATTGTTTGTTTACCATTATGAATCAGAGATCTGCACCTGAATGACGGTAAACTGTTGTGAACAACCTGCCAAAGCAGCGCTTAAGCAAATGTGCGTTGACCCCAAAACACCCGTGCTTTCATGGAGAGAGGCTCGCTCTGCTGAATGAAGCATTTTATAAATATTTCACTGACTGATAAAGTGTGTGTGTGTGTGTGTGTGTGTGTGTGTGAGAGAGAGAGAGAGAGCGAGAGAGAGAGAGAGAGAGAGAGAACACACTTCAGCACCAGTGTGAGGTCATTGTGACTGAGCCTCTTTCCATTTTGTTAAGGGTTTATGCTACAGTGTCACAAGATCATTTCAATTCATGCATGAAAACCGAGGCATGCCTTATTTTTAGTGTTAAAGTTATTAAATAAAATGTTGTTAGTGAAAGTTATTAGTGGAGCAGTGCATTTAATCACCGAATCATATTTGTTCTGGCAAAAAGTAGAGTTTTGGGAAATGTATCAGGATGTAATTATGCTCCTCAGCAGTATGCATGTACATCTCAATAAATTAGAATATCATCAAAAGGTTGATTTATTTCAGTAACTCAATCCAGAAAGTGAAACTTATATATAATAGGGATTTATTACACACGTGTTTGTTTCTTTTCAATTCGATAATTATAATTTACAGCTGATGAAAACCCAAAATTTAGATTTTTAATTAAGACCAATATAAAAAGAAGGATTTTCAACAGAAATGCTAGACTACTGTATCCAGTAGTATGAACATGTAAAGCTCTCAATATTTGGTGTGGGCTCCCTTTGCATGAATTACTTCAGCAGTGCATGGAGACGATCAGTCTGTGGCTCTGCTAAGATGTGATAGAGGCCCAGGTTGCTCTGATAGCGGCCTTCAGCTCTTCTGGGTTGTCGGTCCGGTGTCTCACACCTTCCTCTTCACAGTTCCCCACAGATTCTCTACGGGGTTTAGATCAGGTGAGTTTGCGGGCCAATCAATCACAGGGATACTATGGTCCTCTGTACATGGTAGCTCTTGAAGCTTTGACTCCAGCAGTAGTCCACTCCTTGTGAATCTCCCCCAAATTCTTGAATGGGCTTTGTCTCACAATCCTCTTAAATTCGCACAAATGACAGAAATAACTACAGCCTTTTCTACCACTCTTTCCATTCATTCATCTTTTCATGAATGTGCTTGAATACAGTGCTCTCTGAACAGTCAGCTTCTTTAACAATGACCTTTCGTGTCTTACCCTCCTAGTGCAGGGTGTCAATAATGGTCTTCTGGACGACTATCAAGTCTGCAGTCCTTCCTATGATTGTGTGGCCGACTGATCCAGACTGACTGACCATTTAAAGGCCCAGGACACCTATGTAGGCGTTTAAGCTGGATATCTGATTCAAGTGTGATACCATCAGTCTCCAATATTGAACCTCTATTTCCTGAGATACTGAATTTTGGGTTTTCATTCGCTGCATTCATTTGTTACAATGGTAACCCTTTCTTTTATGGTACACTTATTACCAGGTAATTAACAGGTAATTACCTAGTACCAACATGAAATTATCAGGTAATTACATGATAACTACTAAGTCAATACTGTCTAATTTTTCTTCTTTTTTTTTTGTGCAGCTCCATTTTAAAAAGCTATTTGGGGTTCTTATTTGCTATGATTGTCACTTGATACAGCCTATGGGCGTGTGAAGATTGCGTAGCGATACGCTGTTTGAGCCGAGCATTATCACAGCAACTCACCCGCCGAATGCGTACAATGCTACTGCGCAAGTGGTGGTTCCAGGAAGCGGAGAAAATCCTGGAAATACCAGAGCAATTCGGCTTCAAATTTGTATGATGATGGAAGGTTACCTACCTGGTAGCTAGACAGTATTGACTTAGTAGTTATCATGTAATTACCAGATAATTTCATGTTGTTACCAGGTAATTACCTGTTAATTACCTGGTAATAAGTGTACCATTACAATCATCAGAATTAAGAAATATACATCATGTGACTGTGTGTTTATGTTGACAGGGGGAGGGTTTCAGGAGGGAAGCACTTTTGAGGAAGTCAGTTTACCCAATAAGCATTTAGGAAGCACTACAGTTGTCATGACAGCATCACCATATTGAGATGATGGGGCAGGGGTGTAGAGAGTGAAAGAGTTATGAGAGAGAGAAAGTGAAAAAGTGTCATCAAAGCAGCCAGTAACAGCTTCCAGTTAAATAGGATCTAAAAAGATGAATGGCCTCTTTTCAGCAGATTAGTAGTAAACCAGGAAATTCGGGAATAAAAAAAAACCTCAAGCAGATTGAAGAAGACTGTGGTACTGTGATTCCTCATCTCTTGGGCAACTCAGGGATGACAGGATTTCCGTTTTCATGGATGTAATAGAATAGATATATTATTAAATATTAAGACTGATTGAAATAGCTTTTTGTACGGGTGCAAAAAAGTCTGGTTTGTTGTACCATTACATAGGTATCAGTCAGCCATCCGTCAATGATGATAGCTGTCATGATAACATTTAACGATTACATCCTGACCAGCACTTCAGGCTTATCAAATATAAAAAGCAGATATTATGATCACGTGTGTATGCCTGTATTTTTCAGGTGACTGTGTTACTCTAGCCTCCGCTCCATCAATCACACTGTAAATGTAACTCGCTTGTTCACCATCCAGTAATCCCTTGAGAAGACAGAAAGGCTTCTTGCATTTTAAATCAGTGTGACAGTTTCTGATGGACGAATAACTCCCATGATCAGATCTGGTTTGACATAACGCTGCAGTGACGTCTGTCTTACAGAAACATCTGTGGTGCCCTGCACAGAAACAATTCCAGCTCTACCTATAACACACGTAAAAGATATATGCTGAAAAAATGGTCAAAAGTTCTTCCAGTTAGGCGGGCTTTAACATTCAGATTAATTGATTCTAATCGCTGATACCATTTTTTACATTCTGTTGTGTTTTTCAACTGCTGTTTCTCTTCTTTTCTGTACGCTCTGAGCTCTTTTACACTTCACTGCATATCTTTTACATCTCCAGTTCTTTTCACTTCATGTGGTTACAGCACAGCCTCCTTAACCAACATCACAATGCTTTCAATCCAAGAATCCACTCAGCCATCCATACATTTAATCATCTCTATGGTCTCAACTCCATCATCATTTCAGCATTCAACACAGCTCTCATTCTACCTATGGATCATCTACTTTAGTTAAAGCCCATTATTCATTTCTAAAGCAGTCCTTATTCCAACATTCAAGAGTGTTGCTCAGGCAAATGTTCATGTGGATCACACGTCATTATGGCATCGGAGCTATTATTACAACAACACTAAAAGCCCACCTATACTTTTTACCTTTGATGCAACACAGCATGGGAGTGTCAGCTACAGAAACTAGCTAAAAGCAATGCTTTTAACTACACTTGACTATTCAACCTTATTTTCATGAACACGTTCTTCAGTTCAGGTTTTATTCTGAATATACTGTCAGTAATACTGTCAGTAATATCATATATGTTTCATTCCATGTCTCTCTTTCCACCCCTCTCTCTTTGGTTTGCCACCACATTCCTCTGTGTGATCTCCATCCCTCAGTACATCTGCTTAGTGCTTATTCCATTTGTTCAGCCTTGCTAAGTCAACAGTGCTGCCGGCTACAACCAATTACCCCCTGCTGAACTAGTGTCTACATCTGTACATCCCATCCTGACCCACAACATAAAATATCCTTCAGTGTCACCTGGTATTATATCCGGTGAAACAGCACTGCCAAAAGTACAGAATGGCTTCCAAACAATTTATGTGAATCCTCATCTAAGGTACACAACAAACTGTCAATCCTGTGTACTGTAAACTCCACACTCCTGCCTTTCTAAAATTAAAATAGATTGTTTTTGCTTGAGGTTTAGAGAGACACTTGACAGATGGGACTCAAACGTACACCGAGATATTTATACAACCACAAGTATACAGTACCTCAGGATGGAGTCCAAAACTGAAAAGGCAGCTGATATGGGGCCTCTATTTCAGAGTTTAATTTTAAAAATGTTTGCAGCAATGAAGAGGAAGATAAAGAGAAAGAAGTGGAGAAACAAGAAGTAATATTCAGCCAAAGAGGAGAGGAGAAAATTGTAAGCATGAAAATGATGGGGAATTATGGAGCGAGGTACTGCCAGAGTGAAATGGCAAGAAAAAATACAGACTAAAAGGTATAGAGAAAGCGGTTTATAACAAGTTGTGTCCTATAATCAAAAATGATGCTTTGCTTGGAAGCACTATAACAGGCTCACATAGACTACTACACTTCTTCTTTACAAACCTGCAAACCGCTAATTCACAAACTACATTAGAACCAGAAGGCTAACCACATTTTTGGAGCCCCTTTCAGCCTTTTCAACAAATGCATTAACAATATGGCATATCCTTTATAAACGGCTGACACAGTATGAACTGTGAGGGCAAAACAAACACAACTGACTGCAAAATAAATCACTGCTCTGTTTTACCATACCCAGAACAGCAGGCCACCAAAAAACACCCTCTACCCATAAAAGAACGAGACTGAATACATAACTGCTCACAGTACAGAGTCCAGGTTCTGTAAATGACTGAATTACACATGAAAAAAAAAGAGTTTTCTAAAAGCAGCAAACACATAAGGTAACTACGCTGAAAGAGAGGAAGCTCTGCCGTGTTTTTCTTTGAAACAATTTCAAAAGGTGCAGTTTAGACTCCTTCTTCTATAAAACTGAGAAATTCTGCTTCTAGCTTCAACGGCTGCTGGGAAATGTGTTTACTATAACAGCTTACATTTTAGTTTTTCCATTTCATTTGACTGAACACACATATGGACTATGATTCAACCAATAAGGAACATTTGCATATCAAACAATTTCATCTTCCTGGGAAGCAAAACAAACTCAAACTCATTAAAATGAAAATCAGTTCGACCTTCTCTGACCTCCAAACTTTGCTCTGTTGTGACAGGACAGTTAAAACACGCCTGCAGACATACTGTCAGCTTCCTGCAGTACATGAAGGGGAAGATTTTATCCTTTTATACATAATTTAGCTTTATACACTATTTAGCGTCGAGGTACAAAAAGAAGGCCGCTATCATTATTTTTTTTTTCTGTCTGGTTAATTTGTCATGAAACAAAATACAGTTTTAATCTCGCCACACTTTTGGCCAAAACACCTCTCCAGTAAATGCCAGTCACATGAGAAAATGCAACATACTTGAAAGGAATGACAAAACTTGTGAATAATGGTATCAAATATTGAAAACTAGAAAAACTAATTGTTGTTGTTGTTTTGTTGTGCAAAGATATTCAAATTTTGTGGATAATTTACATACAAATATTAAAAGGAAATGCCAGGGGTCGAGGATATTTTGGTTTTAGGGACTTTAAGAAAGTTGAAAGAATATCTTTTCTGGGAGTCTCTGAGCTCCATCATGCAGTAGGTTCCTCTGGATTACTGCTCCGGACATTCATCTGCTATGGACCTGCCTGCTTTCCAGCATGCATCGGTCCCACCTCTGTCCATCTCTCTCTTTCTGCATCTCTTTCTCTCCTTTCTGAACTCAATGCAGTCTCAGCAGATGACTGTCTAACATGAGTCTGGTTCTGCTCAAGGTTTCTGCCTGTTTAGGGAAGTCCTTCTTTTCCACAGTAACTTGATAAATGCTGCAAAGTGCATCACTTATGTGGTTGAAGATGAGATGGGAGTGCATCTGATCTTACAATATAGGACTCAATCTTACCCAGTCTTTACTTTGGGTCTTTGTAAATACAATACAGTCTAGACCAGCTTTTTTGTTAAGTGTCTTGGGTTAATATACTGTTAACAGGCGCTGTACGACTGATTGATCGATTATTTGACAAACATTTAAAACAATTCTGATAATCTAAACTTTTCAACATGTCCCAAACAGCCCCAGACACACAGCTGAGGTAAAAATGATCCCAGATTTTACTCAATCTATGACAACGTCTCCTCTCTCTCCAGATATGACACAACCTCTTTAACACAACACTCGTTTACATTACACATTCTTGTTTTTTATTGTGTTATTGTAACTGCTGCACACCAGAATGACTTTTTGGCCTTGTCAACCACAGATGTGACACATCTGTATTACTGTAGTCAGAGGTAATATGACTGCAGGCAGGCTACGGGCATCTTGACAGCTCCTCCTAATGATCTCCCCATGGAGACTCAAATACAAACTAAAACATCTTATCATGCAAAGATCAGGATATATTCATAGATTTATTCTGCTAAATGAATAGTAAACAAAGTATAATTAAGACATGTGACGTGCATCTTTAACAACTCAATTCTCCTTCCCTGACATCAGAGGTTCTGACATTTTTCCAGGCAGTCAAAGGTCCTGCAGGTACTTTAGCTTTGATTTGATATACTGTGCTTATGATGGCTTGGACATGGAGGTTTTGTTTCTCCTTTGCAAGAAATTATTTTGCAACTTAAACCGCATTTCACTTCATCCCTCTTTTCAGCTTCGTAAACATGTAGCCACACTTTGGTGTAGTAACCTCCTCAAACGTTTAACCATCGTCACATCTGACCAGAATTAGTCTTCATGTTACTTTTCAACTGTTTGCTGTTCAAAAACTTTAGTCTGCTAATGTGTGTGTGACAGTGATTTAATTAACATGACACAACTTAACTCAAAGTGTAATGTTACTTCGCTTGCAAGCAGACTGGATAAGCTCAAACTTTATTGATTTTGGGGTTTTGACAAATGCTTTATCGGATATCTAATGGACCCGGTTATCGATCCCTATCCCCAGTGCTTTATGTTTCACTGATGCAGTTTTCACAAAGTGACGAGCCTGCTGGCAGCATCTACTGAGTTGTCTGTGAACAAACTTAAGTAGTTTACTGGTGTGATTGGTAAACGTTTATGGGTGTCGATTTTATTTGTTCAGTCTCATACTGTCAGCTTCAGACACAGTGCACTCACATCTTCCTCTGCATTCACAGAAAACTCTAGAGCAAAGCAGGTTACCTCATATTCTCTGAAAGGGTTTTTTGTTGGTTACCATCCTCTCTTATTTGTTTCAGGAGAATTGGCAAGGTTCTTCTCTGTTCCTGTCAGATTTCCTTTCTTTCTGTCTAGCGTCAGACAGACACTTGAAATTTTGCCCTTGGCAGTTTATGGTTGTATGTGTTTTAGTCCTGAAGCAGAGGGATTTAAGGACACCACAGGGGAAGATTGGAGGAGAGGGAAAGAGACAAAAACACAGAGGCTCTAGGTGCCCACGAAAGAGGCAGTTAAGGTTAGTGGTGGGAATGTTTGGGCTTGACTCAGGGTAGAGCAGAGTCTGTATGAGAGCAGAAAAGTACTGCAGGGCTTGGGGGAATACCCTCTGCTCAGCTAGAGAGAAACGCAGCGAGAGAGAGAGAAAGACAGAGAGATACACTCTCTGTAAAAGAATAAACAGATCCAAGCACACACACGCACACAGAACTAAAAACAGACACAGCCACGGATAGAAAAGTAAACAGAGACAGCGAAGAGAACAAGAAAACACAAGCCAAGACAAAAAACCGGAGCTCGAGATAATAATTAGATTTCAGTTGTTTGAATCTCGACCAAAATGCTGTAAACTAGTTTGTCAACCAAATGTTTTATTATCACTCATCATCCATTTCTTACCTTGACATGATCCATTAATTTCCTCAAATCCTGGCTGGCACACACACTTCCCAATGGGCACAAGCCATTCTCCCTCGGTGCTGCAATGCATCCTGGGAGGCTCATATAAAGGTAGGGAGTTATTGACGCAGCGGCCCACTACCTCCACCAGTTGGGAAGCTTCTGATCCTGGAATGGTGTCGGGAAACTCGGCCAAACTCTTCACCAGAAAGGGGCAGCGTTTGTAGAAAACGCGCACCGAGACGAGAGCGATACATGCTCCCAAGTCCTGGAACGCCAGGTAGAAGCCCTTATGGGTCAGGGGACCTAAATCTCGGACTTCAGTGTTGAGCTTCATCACACGGTCCCCGAGATCCAGTTCAGTGAAGCTCTCATCAGCTGCTATGGTGTCAATCTTGATATATCTACTCTCCTTCATAGCCCTGTCCTCCTCCTCTGTGATTCCCGTTCCATCTCTCATTTCTCCGTACTCCAGTTCATCCTCATCTCCGTTTGTTTCATAGTAGTACATGTTAAACGTCTCCTTGCAGGTCCCAACACCGCCTGGAAGACTGTTACAGTCTCTCAGGGTGAACTTCAGTTCAATGAAGACCCTCTGAGCACCCTCAGTTAGGATCCAGTTGGTGTGAAGCCAGTTGTTCTGGCCGGGCTCCATCACCCGGCACACTTGGTAGGTGTGGATGGGGGCGTAATCCTCGTCTACTTCCCCGATCTCCTCCCACTGAGAGAGAAAAAGAGGGAGGTTTATAAAAACAAAGAACAAAAAGATTTACAATCCAACATCCTACAACTTGGGAGAAGGATTTATAGTGGACCTCTAAATTTGTTTTTTTTCAGTCACAGTGGTTGTTGTTTTTTCAGTGAAGTACAGTTGACACTAGTTTAGTTTGACTGAGACCTATATAGGGCTGGGCAATAAACCGAAGATTTACCAACACCGAAATTTACGACAATAACCAACATCACTTTGCCCATGTCAATATATTGGGTGTTAAAATAAATAAATAAAAGTTGGTTTTGGATGTGTGTAGGTAGGCTATGGTCTCATGTCCCTTTAAGACGCTGTCCTACGTTGGAGACGTGACTCCACCCCATCCAGTCCATAACAAAGAGGTAAAGACAGGTGAGGAGATGGAGGACGGTTCAAAAGTTGTAGCGGCTGGAGCGAGGGCTGAAGTAGGCAAAGTTAATGTGGGAGGGGGTGAGCAGCTTGTGGAGTAGTTATCGAGGTGAACTGCTCAAAATATTGTGATATTGACTTGAAGCCATATCGCCCAGCCCTAGCTGTATACATGACAGAGAAAATTCATCTCCAACAGCATTATCCATGTACGTTTGTCTGACTATGAGTTCAATTTCTATGCTATTTTGGTCAGACTAACATGTTTACATACTTTTTTAAGTATTTCAATAAATAATTATTTAAGTGCATTGAAACACACTGACTGGAAGCACTTTTGCAATGCTAGCAGAATTAGTATCATCCTGTGAAACATGGTAAGAGGCAATGAGGCAAAAAAAGAGAGGAAAAAAAGAGTGAAAGAGAGAGGAAAATTACACTTCCAATAAGTCTAGTATGAGTGATTCAGCTCTGATATGACTGCTTAAACTCTGTTATCTTCAAATGTTGTATAATTTGAAAACAATTAAAACAACCAATTAGTAGAAAAGACCTGATGTACTGCATAAAAATGTAGTCATAATCAGCTTCAGAAATGTGAGTTGAAATTTTGGTCGATGGGGTTGTGTCTGTAAGCGTATAGTCGGCAGAATGATACTCATCCTCTCCTGCTACAATGGGAACTGAGATACTGTTAGTACATATTTCTTTTACCCAGTCTGTGGCCTAAACGAGGGGGAGGGGTTCTTGTCAGCAGAAAAATCCATTAACATAAACTGAAAGTGTATCCCACATCATAACCATACCTCTATTATTAGGTGTGCGCACACATTCACTCCTGTCTGTGTGTAAATGTGTGTGTGTGTATGTAAATGACTGTGTCTGTTTTCAAGCTTGCCTATGTGAGTGTAAGACAGCAGCATTAATTCCCTCTGCAGGTCTCATGGGAGGAGGCTATTATCTGCATCACTAGCACTCTCCCGTGGCTAACATTGGCTCTTCATCATGTCACCATAATGTGGCCAGAGGGACCGAGCTATGATCTGGTGTTATAGCTTAATAGCCCTTGTTAGTTGATCCTGTCTGTAGCTGTTGCCTTTGTATTTTCTTTCTACCCGCTACTGTCTTTGTCTCCATCTGTCTTCTCACCGTCTTTGTTTGCTGGTTACCGTGAACCAGATTCAGACCGCAATGATACGTGCAATCAAAAGTCTCCACCTCTGGGGTTGATATGTTAAATCTGAGCTCCATCAGGCTGTTTTTGTTTCTATCTACTTTTGTGACTTCAACTTTTGTACTTTGAAAACAAATGATTCTATGAAAGCAGAAAAGCCAAGATTTCTGTGTTTGCAACAACAAATTTTCTTATTTGTCACACAACTAGTTTATTTAATATCATTTCTGATTATATAGTAGGCCTTGTCTTTTATTCCTTAGTGTATTTAGTATTAAATTAGCCATTAACGTTGAACACAGCTGAATTAAACCAAAGCAATCTGAATGAACGGCATTTGTTAACCTGTGTTACATATTAAAACTTTTGAACAGTATTAAAAAAAGTTTGAAAATGTAAAAGTCCTTCTTCCATTTGAGGGCTGGCAGTAAAAAAAAACTAAAGGTCACTTTTAATAAGAGTAACACAGACTCTTGTATGTACAGACAAAAAGTCCATATCTCTCCCAGACTTCATTCAGCCTGTGCAGACATTAAGCCTCTTACTGGTTAGATCGCACAGATCCACCAGCCTGTTCGGAGCTTTACACAGCTTAAAACACACACATACATATGCACACACACACATGTGCACACAAAGACTCACACCCCGACCATTAATAGTGGCACAGCAGGGGGTTCAAGAGACGACCCTCTCTAGTTTGTCATGAGGCTAAATCGGTCAAGTGTTTGTTTTTAAAATGTGGTTTCTTTCGTTGACTCTGGCAGGTTGCATGCTTCATGAACTGTTTTTAATGACTAAATGTAAATGGGATATGACACCTACTTAGAGCCAAACTTTAAAAACTTGTCACTGAACAATAATTGAACATGATCCCCTGCCTGTTAAGATTAACTACAAATAGCTACTTCTACTTATGCGATCTGATTTTTGCTTCATAAGTTCTGATAAATGGCACACTCACTTTCTCAGTGTAATGCATTTCCAAACTGAATTATAATTGTGTGTTTACAATTTGGGGCTTTAAATTAGAAGAAAAGACAGATTTTGCACACTCCTCTTAACAAAATGCTTATTTAAAGACGGCTGTCGATTGTCTCCCTATTGGAAGATCAGGGATTTGATCCCGGCTGTCCACATGCTGAAGTGTCCTTTGACAAGACACTTGACCCCACCCACCCCTACTGGTGCGTAAATGACAAAAAAAAAGGTGGGCCATTAGTGTGTAAATGAGTTTGGATGTGAATGTGACATGATGTAAAGAGGACTAGATTTAGATAGTCCACTTAGTCTATTTATTTAATATGTCGATAAATGAGTGAACATGGTAATAGGCATTAGGGGCCATTTAGTTTAAATATATATAGTTTTGGAGGAAAAAACTGACACTGTTGGGTCTAGACAAACCATGTTAGAAATGCAGGGACATCTAGCTTTCATGTCTATCAGTTTTATCTTGATTTTATACTTTCTCTATTTCTGCTTTGCTCCTTTGTCTCTCAAAATCATTTTATCATACTGCAAATTCAGCGCACAATATTGACTTCTTGCCTTCAGTTGGAAAAGAAGAGAAGTGTAATGGCCAAGAGGGAGACGACAGAGCAGCTCTGTGTTTTTTGTGCCATAATACAATGTGAAATCACACAGTGGGAAACCAATATTATGTCATTATGTGGGATTAATATCTAAATACAAGGGGATGATGATGATGATGTTAGAGCTTTGTCGCAGCACTGCTGCAAATATGACAAGCGCGATTAGTCCTGTTAAAAACAGTACCTATTTGCAGGGGTGTCCTGTTACAACTTTTTTCTTCCAATATGATACCGATATTGTAGCCTTCAGTATTGGCTAATACTGATATTGATTTGACATAAGCACAAACTTGTGCATGACAAGTTTTGCACTCAGCTGCAACGTCTTTTCTGATTTAAACAGAAAATACTGTCACATGGCCGACATCACTCCTACTCCTTGCTACTTTGTTAGTACCTTCGTACACACTGTTGGTGTGATCATGTAGGCTCTGCATGCTGGATCCCGGCGCTGCTAGATAGAGGTGCTGGAGCAGAGTCTGGAATGGACTGCTTGTATCAGAGATTTTAGATGCAGGCTGATATAATCCGATATTCGTTTTTTGTTGATATCAATATCGTATAGGGACATCTTTACCTAATTGTTTGGGAAGTTAAATCCTGACATCTTTTTTTCTTTAATGCAGTTCACATAAGCCCCTCATATAAGGCCATTTCACTCAAATTACAAAAACCCTTCACTGTGGATACACATGGATTTACCAGCAGATATCTTACAAGCTGTTCAGAATTATAAAAAGAATTTAAAAAAATCTTTTTCTACTTTTTACATAATTTCAGGGGAAGTTACAGAAGTTGAAGAGCTTGTTCAAATAGGCACATAAAACCAAGCTATTCGCATGGCTAGATACTCCTTGCAATGTGGTTTTAGTGCACCGAGGCGTTACTGTGAAACTTAGTAGCAGCAGGTATGTTTTCAACGCATATCTGAAGATCCTTCAAGCACAATTGAGCAATGGAAAAACGAAAGCAGTCTAAACATGATGGTGAGATAAAAAGACAAGCAACTGACAAAAAAATTTAAAGAGGAGGATGAAGAGTTAACGAATGCTAGATGGGATGGGAGAATGGTGATTAAAACTAAGCTCAAAAAGAATGAAAGGAGAAAAGATGAAGGGGTGAAGTCGGGAGGAGGAGGCAAAACCAGGGATCAAACAAACCATCTGGAGCGCGAGACTAAAAAAATACACTTGTGCCTCTTCATTATGTTTTTTTATGCACACAAAACTGCGGCTCCCCAGTGAGCATGTGTGTTTGCTTGTGTGGAAAATGTGCGAGTGTAACCTGCAGATCTTTATACAAACACAGCATGACAGTAATTAAACTGTCCAACAACAATTGTGTCAGTTGTTAAAATGCTGAACATGGATTACATTATAATTGTGTGTCTTTTCATTAGACAGTACTCTCAGTAGGAAATAAAAAGCATCCTCATCAGCTTAATCTGGAGCTTGGTGGAAACATAATAACCAATAAGAGAGTCTGTCACAATGAGATTCGTCCATTTTCTTATCGCATCTCTTATTTTCTCCCCTGAATGCAGTTATTTATGCAGTTGCATTGTAGGAACCCCCACACTATAATCACATCTTCATTAATATGATTGTGCATACAGCTGCTTTTGTCAGCAATATCACTCCAATCTACATGCAGCCACAGAATGGGTTGTGATGTGAATCCCCAGAGCTGAGAAAAACTCCACAATCAGCACTATTTGGTGTGGCTTGTGCAGCTACACACAGTATTTGCCAACACCAGTGGTGGTGACTATATGAGAGATTTTACATGTGAATGAGATAGATGCATTTATGAATTTCTTTCCAAAAATCCACAACAGCTCTATCTTTTACCCTGGAGGATGCAGAAGATTGAGCCGTGAACAACGAATGCTTAAACTCTGGAACACATGAATTAATTTCTCAGAACATCGTTTTTAGTTCATATTTTTAAACCTCTGTCAGTCTTTCAACAAGCTACTACTTGGAATCCTACACACATACACAATTTTACACACTAATTATATACATTAATAATATAATAGGAGTAAATTATCTTTAGCCTTCAACCCTGTTTTGATAACTGAAAGGTGGGGTAGGCAGGAATCTGTTAAAGAAGCATGTTTTTTATTAAAAATCTTTTAATATCAGTCAATAGCTATTAGCTATTGATGACATTTGGTAATATAATGATATCGCTGTGTTTTTTTATGTCTGTGTAGTCAGCATTTCAATTTTTTTGAGCGGTCCGCTTTTTCTGACTGTAAACAAAGCCATTCTCCACACTCCACATCCTCGATTAATGTTTACAAGCCCAAACAAAGTTAGCGTGCAACAACATCGGATAGTAGAAAGCAACCAGTAAGTACGGAAAATTGTCTGAATCCTCCTTTGGCTACAAATGCCGACACAAGAAAGAAAATGGAGTAAATACCAGAGACTATGGCTTAAAACGGAGGTACACCGGACAAGAGCTAAAAAGCTGGTCAACATCATTGGAGCATAGACATTGGGTGACGCTTCGGGATCTTATGGACCCTGTAACCTTTCTACTGGACCGCTTTAACAAAATAAGACAAGTGTCTGTAACAGAAGTGTTTCTAGTCAAATGGGACCTGCTGTAGCGTTGTGTAGTGCTGCTAAGCTGTTGACCTCGGGTCCTGGACTATGCCACCTAGTTGTAGAAGTCCTGCAAACATTGTGTTTGCTGGTAGTCTGTTGGCATCTACAGTAGCACCAATGCTTTTTACTTTGACGTTGACTGGGCCCCATTTGTAATTATCTAAAGTATTTATCTGCATTATATCTGAATTTAACTGGAACGATACGAGCGAGCAGCAGTGTCTGTTTGTGGGCGGGGCTTGCTGGAGCAGAGAGAGAGGGGAGAGGAGGAGCTGAGGGGAAAACTGTTTGGGAGGGGTAGAGTTTACATTCAAGATTTCTCCTAAATACTGGCACTTCCTCAGATCCTGCCTACCCCACCTTTAAAGCTCATGTGTGACTTTGGCACCCCTTGTGGACAAATTGGTAACCCTGATTTGTCTCATCTTTCTTTAAGAGGTGTTTACTGACCAAAGAAAAAAAAGTCCGCCTGTTGTCATTTTCCTCTCAATTTTATCACTAGTGCATTTTGGAAAAATTAACAATGGCTGTTTGCTAAATGTAGCTCCCCTCACAACAGTGACAGGCTTTCAAAAATAGCTAAATAGAAAGTGTCAGTCTTGTCATTGATGGTCTCATTTGCAAAAGACTTATCACTGTTCATCTCAGTCTTTTATAAAAAAACTCCTCATTTTTTAAATCAATCAAAAGACCCCCGCACACTTTAAGCCATCTAAACAGCTAGAGAAACCATACAGCTCTGGAGGAATGCCAAACAAGAAGAAATACTAAAAAGTATAGTTGTGGGTATTAGCAGCAAAAATAAGGGTCTGGTTTTATCATAAATGATCATTTCTGTAAGAAAACATCTCCTCAATGTTCATACTCACCCCATTCTTTGGATATGCCACCCATCCCAGGTCTCCCATTACAGAGCGAGAATCCAGCAGGTTAACTGTTGAAGAAAACACAGATACTCATTATGAAGCAATGGATAAAAAGAAATCATACAGATAAAAAGAAAACAACATTTGAGTCATTCTATAATACTACAGTCCAACTTCTTTCTTCTGTCATAGTCTCCATAAACACGTGCCCAAATGATCTACAGATTTTTGGTAGAATTAGAATTAAGAGAAAGAGGGATTAAACAACGAGTCTGGAGAGAAGTTCTAAATTCACATCAGACCTGTTTACAAGATGTAATCTTACAGGTTTATTTCCTATAAGATGCAAAATTACGTCATGTTCAATGTTTTCAAAGCTCCAAGTTTTGGGTTTGAAACAGTGACATATTTCTTTTCAGCTTCTTGTGCATCTCATTGACCAAAAACTCCAGCTTGTCTCAATCCCTGAACACTTCTCTCCGCTCAAATTGATTCATTCAATTCTCAGTCTTTCAACTGAAAGCTGATTGTGTAGCTGGTCACAGTCTTTGCTGTCTGTCTCATTTTTTTTTTTACCAGTTTGCCGAAAAGGAAACAAAGACACACAAATCCTTGTCAAACACGCAGCCAAAAATTATGTCTATTTTCCCTCATGAAAGCTAATTCAAAGAATATGTCTCCAGGGTACAACTTTTTCTTTAGTGGCTTTGTTTGCATCCAAGGTATCTGCTGAACCCCATTCAGCTTTAAGTCTGAGTGCAGTGTAACCAAACGATTAACGGACAAATGTTTGTTTCAGTATGATTTTAACACCGTGGCACACTTTATGAAAGAAAAATGCAGATGCTGGAAACGGTAGCTTAGGTTGTATAAAAGAAATAAGACTTTTCTTGTGGCTGCCCTGAAACAAAGTTTGTTTAAGTGTGACTCGACATGATATGCATTAAATACATACAATTCAAACTCTGTGAGGCTTCTTCATCTCATATTTCTCATATTATACTCAAACACAACCAAACAAGATCAAATGAGTGAGACTGTCAAGGTGATCTCCATTGAGTGGGAGCAGTTTAAGAGCTAGAAATATGAACAAACCATAGCCAGAACCAGATTGATATCTGTCACATGCTTTAAAATCTCACCCAGCCTCCTGAGATATTTATTTGTAAATGCACTTTTTTACTCCCTTCATCCACCAACACTCACTTTTTTGGCATACTTTATATCTCAAGATACTTTTAATGTAAATTAAAACCACAACCTACTATGAGCATGTCAACATTACAACAACAACAATAATCAAAGTTGTTATTGCTTTCCTTTAACATCTGCTAGACAGACGTGAAACATATGAACTCTTCTTAACTTCTTCAGTCACAGGAGGCTGAATTTAATGCTGTCATTTCTGTGTGAATCTACTTAGTAAACAATATCAAATGGGTAGAGCTCGCACTTTCCTTTTACTGATTTCAATGATATGAGAAAGCCAGCTAATTCTACTGGTTGTGACATCTTTCAAACTTGGTATACAGAGCAGAAGAAATCATGCCAAGGTTTCTTGTATTGTATCTAAGTCTAAATTATTAAATATTCCTTTGTTTTCCCCTTAGCATGGCAGTTGGTATTCACAGTTGTATCAAAACGACCAGTATTATCTTTTAACTGTATGTATGTAAACATCCTGTATGTATGAGATTAAATCAGTCATGCAAAGTTGCATCTGTTATCTGTCTTTGCCCAGCTGTTAGGTAATACGCTCCCAGTCATATGTACTGTGATAAGCGGTGCTATTAAAAAAGCAGAACCCTGCACTTATGTCAACACAATCCCGAACATGAGAGGGTGGAGTCAGTTGAACTTGTGAAGTGAGCTGCAGTTACAGTCTCAGAGACATGCTCACTTACTAGCGCTCCTTAACACACCCACATGCACCATGCACCGCCCTAGTCTTAGTGTCTCCACTGCTCTGCAGAGAATATTAAAAGATGTCCTTAGGAGGCGATTACACATTTAATTAGGCCATAAAGAAGAGATAAGTGCTGCTGAACTAGATCATAAGAGGTATATTACCTATTCTACTTGCACTCATTCTCTCTAAGGATCAAACTACCGAACAAGTTAGCTCTCGGTAGTCACAATGGTGTTAACTTGTCATTTAAAGTGATTACCAGAGAATGAGCACAGTCCTGTGGTTACATTACTTAGAGGTGATTCAAATATGTTGAAAAATGAGTGGATAATATAACTCTGGAAATTAACTGAACAATTTGATCTAACAACTGCAAGGCAAATCAGGTGACGTGTCTCACAGCCAATATCCTTATATGGTCTGTCCTCTTAATCAAAAATCTAAATGTTAAGTCACAAAACTCACTATTTCTTCGACATGCTGGCCTCTTTTTCTCTCTCTAATTTATGATTGATTCAGCATGTTGGTTTGGATCCCAAAGGACTCGTGGCCTGCTCTCTTTCAAACACAGATGCACAGGAAATCCAGCACCAATGCACTTGCTAAAAGTCTTTCACAAAAAAATGTACTCATTACACACAAAAAGCAAAACCAAAAGATCTCTCACACCCTTCACATCATCTTAACTGGGCTCATTTCCATCAGATATGATAGAAATATATCTCAGATGTGGACAGATATGGACATCTGGCTCCCCAGATTTTTTTTTTAATACGGTGAATAAAGTTAAAGAAATTTAACCTAGGAAGCAAAATGTGTTCAAGTATCCTCTTTCTTATCAATCAGTGGTGGAGACAGCAGAAAAAGATGTGAACAAAATCAAGGATGTATCCAAACTTTGCAACCATGTCAATGAAAATGAAAGGTGAACTTTGTTGACAGTTTGCACGAGGAAAATCTGCTGCAGGGTGTCTGAGCAGTCTGAGACCTGAATTACTCTTTTATACTCACGCATATGCAAACAGCAAGTCTTGCATGCATCTGAAAGTCCCTTTCAACTTTAAGAAGATGCTAAGAGTTGGGCTGATGATTTGTTTAATCCTTTGTTTTCATTTGCAGTGATCTACCTAAATAAGGGGATTAATTGATTTGCTTCACTTTCCAAACAAATGATGCCAAATAATTAGTCAGTGTTGAGTGGAAGCCCCTGGCAAAAGCTTTTCAAGAAGAGAGTTTTTTAAGTCTCAAGTGACTTTTGAAAGACTTAACTCTTATTGTGTACAAGTTTACAGCTGGTTAAATGGATGTCATTTCTTCAAGCACAGTACAAATTTCACCAATATAAGAAAATGAGAATTAAACCTCTCCAGGACTCATGACCCCACTACATGCCTCTGTGTCCCGTGGTCACACTTTTTTTTTAGAGCCACCACCACCACGGTGACTCTTGACGTTGACCAAATAAATCTGTCATGTGAAGAATAAGCAGGTTGATGAATGCGGTGCCTTTCCCGGATAATGCTGTTTAATAGCCTCAAACAAAAGGCCTTCATCTCGTGCTATTAATGCTGCCCAGATTGCGGACAATATCGTGGGAACGAGAAATGCACAAGTTCAGCTGAATCAAACTGATGAGTTAACAGTCTGCCAATCCAACAAATACCAAAGGTAACTGATAATCATTCAGAAAGATAAGCTATCACTGCAATATGCCATGTAAATCACAGGCTGACGGTACATTTACTGTCTGATGTGCAAAGACAAACGGCAGACAGCTCTGAAAGAATCAAATTGAGAAATAAACAAAAAAATCACCGCAAAATTAAAGGTTTTTGTTATAAAATAGAATAAAAATAATTCAAACAATCAATGATTTTTCAACTCTTCTACTTTACATTTTCCCAATGTGTATTAGGCTCAGTGTCTAGCCTATATAAGCTTCTCATGCGTTGAAGAGGAACCGTTTGAGACTGAAAGCAGACAGTGGTTTTCGCAGCGCGCCGTGCGCTTCTCTCTGCTGCCAAGTTCTCAAAGGACCGGTTTCTGGAGAACATGTCGCCACCGTCCAGAGGTCCACTCTTCTGTTTTACGCATCTATGAACTCGCAGTCATTAAACACTTATTGAAGAAGCTGTGATTAAAATGATCCCCTCAAATTTTACAAGCGACCTCATTTTCTATAGGGTTTCTCCAGCCTGCCCGGAGACCGACGGTCTGGGGCACTGGGGGTACACAACAGACCATGAACAGACCAGACTTGTCAATGCCTAGAAAAGCACAGTCGCGCACCAAACAGGTCGGAATCTCTCTGTCTTTGCCGGTTTTACCTTCATTTGCAGGGATGCACCACGCTCCGAGCGATGACAGACTCCAAATCCATGTCCACGCCACCAGACGAATGCCTAAACTCCACCAGCGAGATTGCATGGCGCATCCGAAAAACACAACGCGGCACAAGGGGGGAAGGGGGGGAGATTTTTTCCTAAATGACTGCAGCTCAGTCAGCATCAGGCGGCATACCGTAAAGAAAACATTTGATTCATCCACGCGTCCGCCTGGAGAAAACGGAGCTCATACCGAGCGTCTGGCTGAGGGAAATACTGAGGGATGTGTGCGCTCGGAATTTGGAGAGGCGGGCAGCGCGCCGGGGGGCGGAGTAGAGCGCGTGTCTCTCCAATCACAGTAGATCCTCCACAGGTAATGCACAAAGCTGCGGTTCTTTACTCCACTGATTATTAATCACTGCACTCGTTACTGCTTTCAAATGTGACTTAATCACTCTTTTGTGCCCATTAACGATACTTATGCTGCATTTCTGCATGTGAAGGACTCTTGGATGGGGAAGCCCCTTATTTACAGGAGCATTATCAGACTTCTGAGATTCGGTGGTCTCCTCTTCTTGTCTCATAACACAATTAAACTTACTGACATCCTTTGGCTACATGACAAATAAACATATTCTTGTTGACTTCTACATTTCCTTCTCCACCTGGTGACCATTGTTGGACAAAAAAACAACAAAGGGCTATCTTCTCTACATATTGTGTCTTTATTTTGTGATTAGAGGTTTTTATGATTAATAACACATAGTGAGAAATATTTTTAAAAAGTAATAAAACCAGGAATATAAAAGTATTGAAATTTAAATATTAAAATTTGGATTCAATTTGTGATGTTTTACAGGAGAAACCCTTTTTTTTTTTTTTGGCTTTTTTTTTTTTTAATCTCTCACTTTTACCAAATATTATTTTTTTCCATCATCAAGGATGCCTAGCCCATGTTCACACTCTAAAAATGGAAGGTCCACACGGATGATCATTTTGACAAGCTTTACTGGTTGCAGATCTGGGTTACAGCTTCATCATGCCACAAGTTTAACAAAGCGTAACAAAGTGTGACAAAGATTTGTCTGAGACCGTTCAAGTATATATAGCTGTCCACAGTTCTGAACACACTGCTGACATTTAGTTGACCCTAAGAAAAATCCATGTACCGTAAGACCATATTCTGAATCCCCAAAAAGAAAACAAGACTACGCGGATCGGAGTTACAGAGTCAGGCGTAGTAAATTTTGGGAGTTTTTCGGGTCAGGTTGAGTGTTTTTTATGCACTTCTAACTCAGTAAGTCCATGCAGCACAAACTCAAAACTTCCACACAAAACCCCAGACATTTGAAGGATTTGATAAACTCCCCTGGACAAAGCCAGACAAGGCCAGACAGGCCCCCCAAAAAGAGGACATATCCTGGTAAAAGAGGACATATGGTCACCCTGACCTAAGTTACCAACCTCAGGTCTTTCTAGTGGCCTCTCTTGCCTGGTAGATTCCTTAAGATTGTTGCTGCCGATGTTACACATGTGACTGAGTATGGTTCAACCTGCTAGGCTACAGCTACTACAACTATTGTTATTAGTTCTACTGTTTTCTCTTACAAGGCTAATGCTAATATTAGCTGAACTCAAACTACTGCAATGAAAATCACTCCAACCCCTTTTATCAACACGTGATTTTAAGAGCAAATATTGGACCTTTAACTTTAACTGCCATTCATATAAAGATTTGTTTGTTATCATCAATTTTCTCTTCCTGCGATACAAGATTGGGCATTTTATTTTCTGTTTCTGTGTCTCCACCGTTCATCATGCACTTCAGTTCTTAAATCACTGAGAGTCTTTTGTGACATACGGATTACTCCCCAGACACCTCCCACAAACCTTGTGTGCACACAGCCCACATACATGTAGGCATTCACACAAACATGTATTCTTTCTTTAGACCTTCATTGTGAACAAAAACCTTGAATCTTCTCCACAAATTCTGTGTGATCTTTGAAATCTAAAAATGTAGACCTGTTTTGGCTCTAAAGATAAACTTTGTTTGTCAGGCACAACCAGGACCGTAGGTGTAATGCTAGGGTGGTGTTGTGTATTGTGGATATGTAGGGGTCTGATCAGCTCTGACAGCGGGTGTGGAGGTGGTCCTGGAATGCCAGAAACTGTTATTGTCTCCCGGAGGTGTCGTCAGATTAATTCCATAAAATGTCTGCAAAGGAGTAAAAAAAGGAAACCTCCGACCACATGCCTTTTTAATTTTGTTGGGGGCTGTTTTCTTGTTTTTGCTTCAGTCAAAATTTTAAAACTGTTGTGGGTGCAAACATTAAGAGACCAACAGATTTAAAGGGATACCTTTTTTTCACTGAAAAAAAAAGTAGAAAGTAGAAAGTTCCTCTCTTTTTTGGCTGCTTGTAGGGACGGGCATCACATCAAGGCAGTGGGTAACACTATTTTTAACCATAGACTGTGTATAATATGGACAACTTGGTTCTGCCTCCTGCCTGTATACAGATTTGAAGCCCAAAAGCTCTCGGTATTTCTGTGATTTTTCTTCATTTCCTGAAACCAGCATTGCGTAGTACCATTGTGCACATTTGGCGGGAGAGTCGCCAAGAGTCGCTGTGATGACGCTCGGCTCAAACAGCGTATCCCCTGGGAGAGCTACGCAATCCTTGAGTGCCAATAGGCTGTATCAGGTGTCAATCAAAGAAAACATGAACCCCCCAATAAGTTTTAAAAACGGAGCTTCACAGAAAAAAGAGGACTTGAGCACAAACCAGTCTTACTGTAACTACATGTCAACATCACAACCAAGGGAGATAAACATTTATATTCTGTGTAATAAATTTCTTAAGTTTGTCTACAGCTTCATAAGCTTTGCTAGCGGAGGCGGGATTTATGACTTAAACTGCAGCCCGTCAACAGAGGGTGCTGTTCTCGGAGTGGCTTTACCCAGCAAGGAGGCAGACAGCGTCCACTCTATATACAATCTATGTTTTTAACACATTACCCACATGGCCAAGAAAGCAACAGTGAGCGCGTCAATAACACCAGCTTATGAGACAACCAAGAATGAACTATATGACTAAAATTCCCTTAAATTACGAGTGAGATTATTGTTCACATCGCACAAACATTTATATAAACTTTTCATCTTACACTGAAGGGCTAGTTGTTCAACATTTTTCAAGCAGAGCTACAGCCTCGTCTTAAAACCCCTGAACTGTCAATGTTCCTGATATGACGTCCTGTGTGTGTGTTGATGTTTGGAGGAGGGGGGCGGGGCTCTCACTAATGTTTTGAATGTGGACTGTAGACTGTAGTACTCATTTTAAAAGCTGGATCCCAGAGATACAAATTGCACTTTCAAAGACCAGCTGTCCCCTGTCTGATCATGTCAACAAAAACAGAAAATTCAGATGCTTCCTGAAGTAGAATTTGATGCAGAGCTGTTGTACTGGCTTTGATTGGATTGCCCAGGTGTTCGACTCCTCAGTTCATTTGTGACTAAATGAGATTCTGAGTAGTCCTAGTGAAACTTAAAATAACCATTTGCTTTTGTCAATTCTAGTTTTACAGAAAAACTGATTCATTTCAAAGTCAATATCATGAATATCCCTTAAAGTTGACTTCCCAGACCTTGGTGCTATCAAATAAAATGTTTTGAAAACGGGTAACCTCTTATAATTGAACATTAAGCCATTAATCTTTATTTCTCCAGGCCCTCTTTCTTTTCCTCTGAGCACACTACACCATATTTAATCACTTTCCAAACCCAATCCTCTGGTGCAATCAGATGTGATGGCACCTTGGGGCTGAACAGTCAACTGTGATCTTGTGTCGGCTCGCTGCTGACAGCAGGGGAGAGAATCAGAGGAGAAGGTCAGGCGAGGTCAGTGGAACACAGACACACGCACCCCTCTGCCACTCAGTAAGACACATGCCTACACCCACTCATATACACACTTGGACACACACATACCCTCCAACTCTATCCCTCCACTCATACCAAATATGTTTCACAATATGTTATATTATTATTCTAATAAACGTAAAGTCCTTTTGGGTTTTCAACAAACCAAACGTTGGTATGAGATGGGAAGAAAACAAAATGTGCAAACAATATGAACATATTTCTTAAGTGTTGAGTGAATGGTGTTCGATTAAATGTTAAGGACTGATCTTAAGCTGATATTTTCAGTAATTCTCTTAACTGACCGGTCCGCCCACCATAGAGGGGAGGCATTGAGCACTACCCCTGCGCTGTGCCCCCCATGCTCTCCCACGGACACATGCTCACTGCACCCCCATTCCCGTAAATAATCAGCTTTGGGGCTTGACCAGCTGGCTTCTGTTGCAAAGACCTCTGTGATTTTCAGGGGTGCTTCATCAAAATGTTAAAAACAGAGAAACAAACTTTGCCTCCCTGTCTTTTGTAGATGCTTTTTTTAGATGCATTTTTCACACCATTATAAATTAACTAGTGCAGCTGTTTTTTTGCTTATAAACATCTGCCAGAGTTGATAAAAAATTAACAACTGAATATACTATTTATAACTTTACATAACTAATAAGTTTAGTCCATAACCAACTTTTCTATAGTCAGGAATCTGGTTTGAGGTTTTTCAAAAAGCATAATGAGTCGTTTTATGACAGTTATTTTGGTGCATCATTGCCAGGGAAGTATTTAGCTAATTGTTGGAGTTCTATCATGTCCATCCGCATGTTTACATGAGCTTTCTCCATGTCAGCTGCAAATAGATTTCTGAGCAGTTCAAAATGACATTTCTGGGCTTCAAAGTCAGGAAATCAGTGTGTGAACTTTGAGCGAAGTGTGCTCAGTTCATCAGCAGGATGAGTGGCTGGAAACACTTTAATGAAGACCTGGTTTGTGATTTTTTGGCAACATGGAAGGTGACTTAAGATCCTTTTCTGCATCGACCTGTAAAAGCTCTCACTGCGTCATATATGTCCATAATTAAAGTCATGTCTCATTGTGTCGTCTAATGGTGTATGCTTACGATGTATTCATCCGCTGACAAACTATCCAGGTGTCATTAGAGCAGCAGAAGGAGGGGTTGATGCAGAATTCTTCACCTGCATATGTGGCAGCTGTTGCAGTGCATTGTGGGACTTGTAGTATGAGTGGTGGGAGTGCTTTTTACTGGTGGGCCATGAATGATAGACATTTGAAATCACCTCCTGGGCCATAGATGATTATATTGCAGGAGTTTGGCGTGCCTGCGCTACACTAAATTTGTTACCAAAACCTCCATATGGTATCTCTCTATATTTAACATCTTTACCATGACCAGATAACATTACAATTAGACCCTTCACAGGTGAAAGTAAAGCCTTCCTAACCTGCTGTAATCAAACCTGTGTCTATTCTGAACCAAGTAGTCAAGTTTTCAACCCTCAAAAAAAGTTCTGCATTTATAATTATCTGGCCTCCATTTGACCCCGAAACATGAGCACTTGTTTTGGGCTTATAAAGAAGGAAAATGTATAAAAAAAAAAAGTCTGCACACACCCACACTGACATGCACATACACACATACACGTCCCCGCGGGCATCGTTAAGCCCTGCTTAGCAGCTCAGTGAGGCTGGCAGGCAGAGCTGCTGATATTCTCTCTCTCTCTATTTTGGCTGCTCCTCTCTGCGTGCTGCTCCAAATCCTACTGCTCTCTTTTCACACGTTTTATCCCCCAACTCAGGGCCTACAGAATATATACTTTATATAATGAAGAGTGTGTAGGGGCCGAGGGATAACTTATCCTAAGTGCAGCCTGTGGAGGGAAAAATGCCTGAGGATCCAAAATGAGCTGTGGAATAAATAGTAGGGTTTGATTATGCAATGACGGGAACATTAACTTCCGATTTATATATTAAGGTGAAATAAATTCAGCATTTATGATCTCTTCTGATATACAAGCACATAAATGTTACTCCCCTGAATGGGTTTGAACTGAGCAAACACTTAGGAATAATCATCTGTTTATCAGTAAATAGATAGTGGACATTTTACAAAGACATACTCAATGGTGCTGCTTTCTCTCAGCACCTAAAAAGATGCTAACTTAAGTCTGAAACAGGGCTGCCATTTTGGAGTTATATAACAACCCCCCACTCACCCCACATTTGCCCCTTAACAGTTTGGCATCTTTGGCATCGATTGACTCCATTTCCCAAAGGCAAGCCCTGCTTCCTTTTCATGTTTCATCCCTTTTGGCTTTGACAATACACCCCTTCAACTCCCTCTCCAGCCTACACATCTCTGTCTCTGTGTTCTTCCCTCCCTCATCTTTTCCCACAATGGGTCAGACAGTTTTCTCTCTTAATCTTATTGTCTATGCCGACGGTGAGCTTTTCACCAGCAGCTCGGATTTATTTTCAAATTTACATGGTTAAGATGTGATGTCGTTTTGATTTGACCCAGAAATTTCTCACTGATTTAGTTTTTAGAGGATATTTAACAATCCTGCACCGATCAATACATGCACATCAGTCAATGCGCACACACCCACTCCCGTCTATAGACCCATGTATTTCCTTTTCCTATTAACCTACAATTTCCACTCATGCCAGCTGCACACACACATGCACCCCCTCCAGTGCAATCCAATCAATGATGTGTTTAGAGCAATGGTGTCAGCCAAATGTTGGCTTCTCTCTCTCTCTCTTTTTTTTCTATCTCTGTCTGTTGTCTGTCCATCCAACCTTCTTGGCTAAACACTGATCACTTTCACCCAAAATAGGATCTTACGATTTGTTTATTTCGATACATTCACGTCAAACGACCCAAAACATATGTCCTCTATGAAATACTAATGGAAAAAAGTAATGAGTGGTTGACCGGTATCACTTTGTCAAAAGCCGATGTTGATGCAATTAAAAGATATATACCGATGTTACAATGCTGTTGTTGTTTTTTTGCAAAATTTACAACAAAAAAAAAAAAACAAAAAAAAATTTGAAAGATAAATTTAGACTACACACCAAATTGCTTTTCTTGAGTGAAATTCTTACTTACTGTGGTTTGAGGAGACAATATTTGGCTTCTGTTTTTCCATCCAGCTATCTGAAAATAAATAAATGAACAAAAATAAATGAACAAGGTAAATATTTTGGTTCAAATAAATAAAGGAAATCATGTATAATTCTATTCTTCCATGCAATTTAACTTCTCATGTACATGGTTATCTTCGCTTGCAACATGTTTCAGATGGATTTGAAGTGAATAGATGAAGAGAGAAAAATTGTGGGTCATGCAATAGATTCAAGAACATCGCTGCTATGTTAAAGCAATATTTCATTGCATTATTTGATACACCATAAATTAATATATATATAAATATAACACAACCTGCATAAGTTAATCAGTTTGAACATTAAATATCCCGTCTTTGTAGTGTATCCAGTAGAATACAGGTGGGAAAAGATTTGCCAGTTGTATTCTGTTTTCATTCGCTTCCTTGTAATTGGGGTTTGTTCAAAACACTAGAAAATTCAATATCGCTCCAATGAAAGATTTGGAAATGAAAAAAAAGATTCTGACATTTGCTTTTCCATCTGGAGAAGTTTTGACTGTATGCCATGTTTCCTCCTTAAACTCTTCAGTCAGAAGTCAAAGTTTAAGTAAATTTAAATCCATTTAGTTTAGGAAAAGTAAAAAGAAAGATCTGTGTATTTCTCTCAGCCTAAATCATGCACATAGAGCATTCATTTTTAAAGATCTGACATATTTAGGACTAACATACTGTACATTCTGGTATCTACTCCCACACTCCTGTTTCCCTTCACTTTTATGACACATCTACTTATCCCCTGCCAAAACTTGAACATTCTGCTTGCTTTGAATGTTTGACATGAAAATGAATGGTTCCCTATAGAACAATGACAAAACTGATATTGTGTATGTGGTGGTGGGGGGATTTTCTCTTGTGCACAAATCACAGTTTTCACTTTTTGAATCTTGAAGATTATGGTTTACAATTCATAGATTAAGCTGCAAAAGGTCATGGCTGAAAAGGCATTGTGCTGTAAGGAAGCATATTAATGGAGAGTTGACTGGAAGGGGAAAGTGTGGGAGGAAAAGGTGATGAAGGAATATGAGGACGGTCTTGAGAGGACTGACAAACACATCAGGTTTGAGAATTTAAGTGGAGCTTCATCAGAAGTAGACTAAGGCTTCAGTCAGAGCATCAAGAACCACTACACATAGACAGGTTCAGGAAATGGACCACAGACTAAGTCACAAGAGTCTCACCTGGGCTAAGAAGAAAAAGAATAGGACTGCTGCTCAGTGGTCCAAAGTCCTGTTTTCAGATGAAAGTAATTGTTGCATCTCATTTGGAAGTCAAGATCCCAGAGTCTGGAGGGAGATCGAAGAGGCCCAGAATCCAAAGTGTTTGAAGATCATTGTGAAGTTTGGGGTGCCATGTCATTTGCTGGTGTTGGTCCACTGTGTTTCATCAAGTCCACAGTTGTTGCATCCTAAATTCCAAAGGTTAAAATAGTGGCATGTTAGATTTTGTCTGTGTGCTCTAACACATTGCCTCTTCCATATTTAATTCAAGCTTTAACTCCTGATGCAAAACAAATATTTGCTTTAAAGTTGGACTTATAGCACCATCTCATGGCATCAGGGTTCAGAGAGAGAGCAGAGGAACAGCTGGCACCACTGCAGTGTTGCTGGAGGAACAGCTGGCATCCAGATTTATAGGACAACAATGAAAAGACCTTCTGGCTCGGTGCTTCTCCCGTCGACTAGAAGACACTGTGTCTAAACAATGTTGAAACCACCTGTCTCTGTGAAACCTTCATATACCAAGATGAGAAAATGTCATTTTGTCGACATCTGTAAAGCTGTAACACCAAATTCTTCAAGGTCTTTTATAAATGTGTAGTCTCTGTCTAAATAACAAATATTAGAAACTAAAGAGCCAATAATAATTTAAAAAAAACTGAAACTGGACTTACATTAGTCAGACTGAAATCGCACTTAACCGATCTTCTCAAATCACACTAATATACCTGGGTAACGCAGCTGAAGATGGATTTTCTCTTTCATGTTTATGGCTCAATCGAACTGAAACTGTCCCATATGTTCTGCGCAGACTCCAGTGTTCACATGCCACACTCTGAGGTGATGGTTGAAAAGAACAGATTTGTTTCTACAACGAAGAAAACATGTTAAATCAGGACAAATTGCACACAGCTGTAAAAATGACAAACTGTTGGTCTTTTACTAATGCGTTTTAATACATAACATGTCAGCTGGAAAAGACCCAGTAGTAACAAGCTTAATGTAGAAACAGAAGTTGGCCATTTAAATTCGTTTTGACATAATACGTGCCAAACATACAGGTAGTTTTTTATTGACTCCCTGCTTATAATTTTTATCTGAAATTCAGTTCTGTTTTTTATTACCCATGTGACTTCTTAACAGACTGATGCAGAGCCTACATTAACTCAATTATGTTTAATTACCACCCTTTAGGTTGTTAACATGAGTTGAAGCCTCTATTTAAAGACTGTTTGAAGACGACAATAATCAAGATATTTTTAATTCAAACCCCAGCACATCCCACCTTTTATTGGATAATTGAACTCTGCATTACACGTGTGCAGTCTGTAACTGTGATGAAATGATCACACTTCATTTACTCTCAATAGATGATTGCCACCCTTCTATTCCTCTCCCCCTACACAGCATAGGCTCTAGAGGAACATAAGGGGAGCAAAACTGAAAAGGACCTGATGTAGGGAAGATTAAAATAACAAAAAAATAGGTCTTTTAATGTTTTTTTTTCAATCAGTCAATTAATCAATATTTATTTATGTAGTGCCAATTCACATCATGTGTTAACCCAAAATGCTCATCAAGAAAAAAGCTGGTTTAGACTATGCATTAAGACCCAATGATAAGATCTAGCCCCATCTCAGATCAGATCAGACCCACTCCCATCCCATCTTCACCCACATGAATGAAACACTGCAGCATTTAACAAGTTACAGTGGAGAGGATGAACTTCCTTTAACAGGCAGAAACCTGCAGAGCCAGACACACGTTAGACAGTCATCTGCTGACTGAGACTGTACATGGTTTAGAGAGGGGATTGAGGGAGGTGCAGAAAGAGAGAGATGGACAGAGGAGAGACTGATTAAGGGAGTGTCTATAGCAGCAGAATGTCTGCAGCAGTAATCCAGAGGAAGAGAGAGACAAGGCAACATACACACATGAACACACAAACACACACACACAGATTTAAACAGGAGAACGTAAAGGATGATAGAAAAGGGCTGTAAAGAGAGCGATGTGAGGAAGAGAAAGGAGGAGATGAAGTAGAAAAGTTATGGAGTTCAGAGGAAGAGAGAGGAGTGAGCATTGAAGAAAAAACACTATCTATAAATGTGAGTTAATGATCGGGACAAGGGAGCTGGGAAACAGAGAAAATAATGTCCTTGAACATAAAGGAAATAGACAGAGACAAAGCACACTGTTTGACATAGTTTTAACCCTTTGCACACACACACTACCACACACATGCATGCAGAAGTGCCAGACTGTGAATTCTAGCACACAGGAAGTGTGATGTGGGTTGACCCAAATATAAACAAAAAGCACACACACACACAACTGCATATACACAAGAACACCCAAGGGCACCTGGCAGACCCCATGCTAATACAGGAAATGTTTGATTGCTTTTGGTGTTTTGGTGCAATATACAACTTCATGCTCAGTAACACACACTTACTGTTTGTGCTCATGCTTCCCTGAACACTGAAAGACAGTGAGATATTTCTGATGACTGAGTCATCATTTGATATACTGCATGCAGTTTTCTCTGAGAGGGAGTCAACCTACTTCTTCACAGGGGAGAAAAGAGAGAGAGAAAAAATAACTGGAGTTATTTCCAGGTGCATTATCTGCTTGGTTTTCTTTCTCCATATTTCCAACCTGGTATGATTTTTTTTATGCCTTAAAAAATAAGTGGGACTATAACAGGTTGTATCAGTGTAAGCCATTTCTTCCTTTTCCTATCAGGCTTCAGAGGGCTGCCACAGTGTTTTTCAGCTCATATATTGATAAGAATTTCTCTGTCGTTTCTTTTTAATACTATTTGAGATGTATACCACCATTGTGTGTTCCTTAAACAGTAAAAAAAATTCTATTATATGCCCTTTCTGCACCATCAAATACCTAAGGGTGGACTTAGAAAGGCACACCAAAAATGTGTCATCATTGATCCCCACACTGACAGTGTCTCCAGCTATTGATTAAAAGCTGAGGGGTCCTCTTAAATTTCAGTTAAGTGCATTTCTGAGGTTTTTTAGAAAACAGTGCAAGAAACAGCACCTCTAAAATGGCAAAAAGTGAAGGTTTAAGTTGAACTTCAATGCCCTCTGTGACCTTGTATGACCTTTTTAATATCAGGTGACCCAAGATAACCCCATTCCCCTGCAAGCATACATGAGTCAAACATATGTACAAACAAAGAAGAGAGTTTGGGCAGTGGTCCATCAGAGTGGATCTTTAACAGGTGAAATCAGCATGAAGATGTTGTTGATGTTGTAGCCACTGAGCGATACACCAGCATGTTACAATAGAAAAGCCCATCACATTTTTATTGATGAGAAGAAACTAAATGGACTTATCACAATAAGTACTATTGATAAAACACCCAGAGCTTTTTGACAGATTCCCTCATCTGGTTGTAAAAAGCTGCTTGTGTTAGATGTATGAGTCACACGGAGTTGAACAGATTAAAATTCAAAATATACATTTTTATACCTATATTGTATGCATCAAGGGTTATTCAGTTCCCTGAAAGGATTATTGATCATAATGATTCAGTTTAAAGGGATTAGCATTCAGAGCAGCCATCAGGCAGTCGGAGAACTGCTCTCTTTAAACTCCTATTACATGTCACTTAGACTGTAAAATGAGAGACTGCATGGTCTTCTTCTCACTGCGTCTGTGTGCTAAAAATCACATTATTATAAACTGTTGCAGAGACATAAAATGTTCAAATGTCGACCATAACAGCATCTTTAAATCACTGCAGCACATTATTGCAGCTTTGACATATAGAACACGTACACTGGGCAAAAACAGGCCAGTACAGACAGCACATAATAACAGACACATACACATTTAGATAAGTAAAATGAATGGGTGATGGATAAAGGAAAAAGAGCAGAAATCAATGAGGAAGCTTTTTAAAACCACAGACGTATACTCATAGGATAATAATAACATAATCTCTCTTACCAAGCTAAAATGAAAACACAAAGAAAAGGACATAATGTGTCATCTGAAACTAAACCAGGATATAATGACTATGCATTTGTATAATGTTCTGTAAAACCCTTTTGATTGCTTTTGGACACAAGTAGAAAAACAAAAAGTCATCTCATGAGGAGACTTACACTTGTAAACTTAAGTATTGGTACTTAGATGAGGATAAGGAGAGCTGGAGCCTGTAATAGCAGTCTAATTTACTTTAAAGTTCACATTGTTGCTGTCTGATGTGCACTACACTGTGAGACAGAGTATCAACCGTAGACTGTATGGACAACTTGGTTCCGCCAGGATATGGATTTGAAGCCAAAAAGCTCTCAGTATTTCCCTTTTTTTCCTATAAAACAAACATTACGCAGTAGCGTTGTACGCACTCCACCACTTGCACAGTAGCATTGTACGCATTCGGCGGGGGAGTCGCTGTGATGACACTCAGCTCAAACAGCGTATCCCCCCGGGAGAGCTACGCAATCTTCGTACGCCCATAGGCTGTATCAAGTGTCAATCATATAAAAACATGAAACCCCAAATAACTTTTAAAAACGGAGCTGCACAGAAAAAAGAGGACTTGAGCACAAACCAGTCTTACAGTAACTACATGTCAACATCACAACCAAGGGGGAGAAAAATATGTATTCTTTGTCCACAGCTCCATAGGGATTTTGGTGGAGGTGGGATTTATGACCTATACTGCAGCCCGTCACCAGAGGGTGCTGTTCTCAGGGTGGCTTCACCCAGCGAGGAGACAGACGGCGTCCATTCTATGTCCAGTCTATGCTTTCAACATTAGACTTTAAATACCTAAAATAAATGTTTGACTTACATATTTTTTAGTTCAATCACTTTTTCTTGGTTTGTTTGCCGATTATCGTAGCGCTGATTTAAATACAGCTTTTTTTTTACAGCTAAATTGTGCAACAGCTTCAGAGCTCTAGTGTTTCTTTTTTAACCTCTGAGCTCTCCTTGAGGATGGCTGTCAGGTTTGAAACATAAAAAGTCTGTCTATGAAATCTTCTTTTATGATGATTTTGTCGTCTACCATAGCTATATTTATCAGAGCAAGTTCAAAGATGCGAAGCTTTGTTCCACTCAACATGTAGTCACCTTGTCCTGTCCTACTCCTGCAGGCTCCTGATGGTCTGTGCATGACGGTCTGTGCATGTGTGTGTGTGTGTGTGTATATATCAAGGTAGTGTGTCATAGTTGCAATTCAGCATCCTATCTTTCCAGGTTCAGCTCCCAGAGGAGTACAGTTCCCCATACGCAAACACCCACCCCCTCGACCCCCACCTCTACACAGACAGAGAGACAGCCAGAAAGACCTACACACACACACTTTCACACACTTTACCTGAGGGCCAAGCACAGACTTAGGTACACACATGCATGCTCACAAAAGCTCTATCTCAGTCAAAAAGTCATTAAAATTCAGACCATGTACTGTACTTTGGGGTCGTGACTTTCTGCTGTGTACATGGCCCAGAGCTATATAGCAGGGAGCGAGTACACACTCTCTCTGTGATCTCTCTCTCTCTTTCTCTACCTCTCTTTTCATCAATCTGCCCCCCCCCCCAACTCACACGTGCACACGGTTGTAGACTGTTTCAGTCTTGATCTTTTTGCTCTTCTCAGCAAAAGACCAGAGTGATCCAAACTTTTGAGTCCTTAGATCTCTTCCTCTTTCTTCTTTCAGCTTTTAGCTAATTTAGCCATATTTGACTAAGTAATGTGCACCTGATATACATTTTTAAACAAAAACTGCAAAACTTTGTAATAACTGAAAGACAAAAGGTACCATGTAATTTGTCCCTTCCAAAATAAAATGCTTATAGATATCTCATTTTGATATCTTTTCAGGTGGGTCTCCTTGGTTAAGCCATGGATTTGGTTACCCTTTCTTTTACAGTACACTTATTACCAGGTAATTAACAGGTAATTACCTAGTAACAGCATGAAATTATCTGGTAATTACATGATAACTACTAAGTCAATACTGTCTAGTTTTTCTTTTTTTTTCTTTTTTTCTGTGCAGCTCCATTTTCAAAAGCTCTTTGGGGTTCTTATTTTCTATGATTAACAATTGATACAGCCTATGGGCGTGCGAAGATTGCGTAGTGATACGCTGTTTGAGCCGAGCATTATCACAGCGACTCAACCGCCAAATGCGTACAATGCTACTGCGCAAGTGGTGGTTCCAGGAAGCGGAGAAAATCCTGGAAATACCAGAACAATTAAGTTTGTATGATGCTGGAAGGTTACCTACCTGGTAGCTAGACAGTATTGACTTAGTAGTTATAATTTAATTAGCAGATAATTTCATGTTGTTACTTGGTAATTACCTGTTAATTACCTGGTAATAAGTGTACCGTAAAAGAAAGCGTTACTATGGATTTTAGGAGAAAGGCATACTCTTTTTGTCTGCCTGTTCGGCTTAAACAAATGTTTCCTCCTCTTGCTTTTGTGAATCGAAAAACCAGTGAAGAACTCTTTTTAATTTAGACTCAAGCTCCCACTGCTTGATGGAGATGTCTATCACATTGACTCGACACAGATCCTATACCCTGTCTCCAGCTCTTGTTCTCTTTCCCCATTTCTCTCTTTTCCTCGCCTATATTTCGCTCTGCTTTTCATGCCTTTAATCTCCAATTTTTCAAAACACTTTGCAGCATGCTCTCGATCATTCAATTGCATTTCTCCAAACCCAAATCCTGTTTCCTCTCTCCTTTTTTTCCTCTCACCTCCTCATCCTGACACCCTCTCTGTCTTCATCCTTTTCGTCACCCTCTTTCTCACTCAGCCTTCTCATCCTTCCTTCTCTTCCCCTTCCCCTTCCCCCCTCTCTGCCTGTATCTCACTCTGTCCTAGTTTCCACAGCCTGCGTTATGAATTATGTGCAACTAGCTTGCCTCATGAAAGAATCATCTTGGTCAATGAATAATAGATGCTAAGGAGAATAGAAGTGTAGGTTACAAACTGTTTACCCTCACTGCCTCATCCTCTGCCTTATTAATTTCATCATACTTAAAAAAATTGACTGACTGATTTATTTTACTAAGAGGCAAAGAAAAATCAACACAGGAAAGGATCCAAAATCTGCCCTGGATGAAAAGCACAAGTGTTATGTACATTTCCTGATACTGCTTTATCGGGTTCATAATAAAAATAGATGATTAGCCTGTTCCAGCTGTCGTGGGCAGTTTGGAGGAAGTGGATGAATAAAGTCTTATCTTATTCAGACTTTGTCATATTGAAACGAATAGATGATAAATAAATATTCTAAAGATAAAGAGGCAATATACGTATGTGACCTTTGGTGCTTGGTTCGCCACACCTCAAAGACAAACTAACACTAACAGAAGCTCTCTCTTTCTCTCTCTTTCTATATATATCACTAAACTTACAGAACCTCTCATAGAACTCCTAATTTAACTTAGAAACTTGTAGCAAAAGGAAAGAGGGATTTAGAAATGATCTTAGAGCAACTCTTAGCAAGGAGAGGGCGGAAACTTTGATCTCAGTGAGGAGGCATAGCTGACCCCCTGCTTTGTATGACACATTATTTCAAAAGCCATGATTGGCTGATCCTCAAAAAGACAGAAAATGTTCAAAAAGTGTCAATAATGAGAATAGAAGAATGGTGAAATTGATCACCCTGATGATACAACTGGATTCGATAGCTTATGTCCATGTAATCATTATTTCTGTTGGATAAATTGTAAGCCACACTTACACTTTAGTATTGTAAAAAACAACAAAAGTATAAAAACCTCAACAAACACATAAACAAAAATTTAAAATACACATACAAGTTTACTTTACCTGTGCAGGCTGATCATTTATGCACCACTTACACCATAAAATATATAATTGGCATCATAGACTGTATATACTGTGGACAACTTGGCACCGCCTTATGCCAATACGAATTTGAAGCCGAATTGCTCTCAGGATTTATGAGATTTTCTCCACTTCCTGGAACCACCACTTGCACAGTAGCATTGTACGCATTCGGCTAGGGGAGTGGCTGTGATGACGCTCAGCTCAAACAACGTATCCCTGGGTGAGCAACGTAACCATAGGCTGTGTCAGGTGTCAATCATAGAAAACAAGAACCGCCTGATAACTTCTAAAAATGGAGCTGCACAGAAAGAAGAGGACTTGAGCACAAACCAGTCTTACAGTAACTACATGTCAACATCACAACCAAGGGGGAGAAAAAAATATAATCTGTGTGATTAATTTTCAAAGTTTATCCGCAGCTCCAAAGGGTTTGCTGGAGGATTTGGGATTTGTGACCTATACTGCAGCCCCGTCACCAGAGGGTGTTGTTCCCGATGTGGCTTCACCCAGTGAGCAGGCAGACGGCGTCAATTCTATATACAGTCTATGGTTGGCATCTGATCAATAAAGTAGTGTGTGATCTGCACCTGCTCTTTACCCCAAATGATAGAGACAGATTTCAGTTTTCCTGTCCCCTAAAATAAGCTGACGACAGAGTGACCCGAGTCTTGACCTGACATGACAAGGTCCTTACACATTATTGTTCAGCACTTTACCTAATATTCTGACCAATCAAAGTGTTTATCTAATACATGTCACATTCAACCTTTCACACCAAATTCATACACACATGGCAGAGTATGCTACAAAAAATGCTCATCAATAAAAACTAATCCCATTCACACATAACTGGCACAGCAGTTGGGGATCGAACAGCCTGACCTCTCAATTGACAGACAACCCATTTTACTATGATCCACACTGAGCTACGGTCAATGTTACGATCAGGAGCATCATTTATGGTTAGAAGGGGGGATTCAAAACGCGGGTCGTTCCTCACAAAAATGGTTAATGCCCCTTCACAGCCCCGTGGGTGTATTTCATTTAACTTTGCATTACCCTTCATTGTCAAAATCAGCGCAGCAGATCCAAAGGTCCTACTCATTCTTTCTCCTCATCAAACTTGTTGACTGCAATAGACACAATGTAATATTAACAATGATAATAATGCACGGCCTCTCTGACCACCACCACACATCCCTTACATTCATACACCAGTGGAGGACACACACTGCAAGCAAGGTGGGTTAAGTGTCTTGCCCAATGACACAACAGACAGACTAGGTATAGAGGGAATCGAACCACCAACCCTCCAGTTATTGGATGACCGCTCTACCTCCTGCAAAAATTCGGCATATTTACACCTTCATGATGATATAACTAGTTATTGTCCTTTTTCAGACTCCAAAATTCAAAAATTATTCATGTGTTTGGTCCTGATCAATGCCAAAACAGACTGAAGAACTCTCTTATTCCTGCCGCCATAGGTCTGTTAAACAAGTGATTGTTTTTAGTCTCTCTGTTTTATCATTTTTTATTTATTTATTCTTGTGCGAGTTGTCTTGTCTTATGTCTGTTTGTGGCACTGCTGGCTGTAAAGCGATTTGCCCCATGGGGACCATAAAGATTCCTTGAATCCTTGAAAAATCCTGCAACTGAGGATTTCTACAGCTCTGTCTGGATGCCACAATTATGAAATAGCTCGAGCTCCATCCCAAGTGACTGACAACTTTACAGCTGCAAAAAGCTCGTCTCTCATGGTCATATCTCCTGTTTTTCTTAATTGTATTGTGGAAGTTACCACAACACAGCATATGTGAACTATGAAAACTTTTGAATTGTGGGCAACAAGGGCAGTATTTACTGTGTTCACCTAAAAGCAGCAGATCGAAGGATCCAGTGGTATCATTCGTAAAGTCTTGAAGTCATTCCTTTGTGGGGGGAACTGCAATGCATGGGGAACAAGACAAATCTCTTCATCTTACTTTCTTAATATTGTTTCTTTTGTCTTTTCTGAGCTACTGTGATAACAAAGTAATCTATTCCTATTGTAGATGTAGATGGGACTTCATTCTTAAGACAGAACATTTTTTTTTTGCATTGATCAGCAATCTATTTGCTCTTTTTTATTGTAAAAGTATGGAATGATATGGCATATTATTGCTATTCCAGCTATTGTCAAGGTAAAAAGGCTTGTACTCCATTCCTCACTTCTTGCCTCAGCCAGTAGTTGGGTCATGCTATGGTTCAAATTGTCAAAGAGGATTTGATCAACATCCTCTTAAAAATGTCAACAACAAAAAAAATACATTTCTTTGCACTGATGGGACAAGAATGTTCATCAGTCACATTAAAATTGTTCAGTGAGTATCTTGTGTACACTCTGAGATTGGCTGGCAAGCAAGCAAGGAGAAAGAGAGCCAGGGGTAGAGAGAGTTGTGTGGTAATTATAGATCAAGAGGATGGTAATTCTACTGAGTCTCTATCCCTATAGGGTGGTGGAAAGGAGGGGGAAAGACAGGGAGAGGATGCAGACAGAGAGAGAGAGGGGAAAGACTCAGGGTGGTAGAGAAAGGACGGGTGAAGAGCCAACAGAGAGAGAAAGACAGAGAGAGTGAAATTGAGAGGGAAAAAATGTGAAAGAGACAAAAGGACGGAAAATTGAAACAGTCATTATGTGATTTCCTCATCTAATGCCGCCTTTTCAGACGCAAGCATATGTTGGGATTTACTTTCCCCTTCCTCTAATATAATTCAAAGGGGACCACTGAATCAGTTTCAGCTATAGGGGTCTATTTCTGCTGAACTGGTTCCCACAACCAGACCACAAAACAAAAAACAGCCAAGCTCTCATTCGGCATAATAAAAAAAATTGAGTAGTCAGAAGAGAATTTGTGAGTCATGCTGTTAAAAGAGATATTTCGGTGTAAAATTAAGTTAGGCTCAAACACACCATAACACAGAGTTAGACACCCCCTTGAATGATAAATGTTGCCGACTTCGGTTGTTGCTTCGATAGTTAAACCAACTTTAGTAACGATCGCAGGATAGCAATAAACAGCGGTCTGAGGAGCCATAAACAAACCTCAACCAAAACGCCACTTTATAGCCACAAATAATGCTCAGAACAGCACCTAACTTCATCAACAGTATATATAGCGTTTCATTAGCAAAGAGACTAAACACAACTCACCTACCCTCTTCCAGCAGCCGCTTGTTTGTAGCCAGACCTCGAGCCAGTCCATTACGGCCTACAATGGGGTGACGCAGCTCAAGGAAGAACATTAATGATAATTTCTTCATGGAAATGGAATCAGAACGAGACACTAAGGCAGAAGAACTACCACGTCTGCAGTGAAAAATGATTAATATGATGATTATTACTTGAAGGAAATGATAAAGTAAAGATCATAAATGTTCTTCCTTGAGCTGCGTCACCCCATTGTAGGCCGTAATGGACTGGCTCGAGGTCTCACTAAAAGCAAGCGGCTGCTGGAATAGAGAGGGTGAGTTGTGTTTAGTCTCTTTGCCAAAGAAATAAGCCAAAGTTAAAGAGATGTTTGGTGGCTAGTACTATGGCTGGGACCCAATATGTCCTGTTGATGAAGTTAGGTGCTGTTCTGAACATTATTTGTGGCTATAGAGTGGCTTTTTGGTTGAGGTTTGTGTATGGCTCCTTGTGAGTAACCACATTAAAAAAGATTATTCAACTGCCGCCTCATACACTTTTAAACATCCTAACTTTGTTCTTCTTTATGAAACGAATAAAACCTCACAAGCTGTACAGTAGAGAGTTACTCTGAATCTCTCAGAAGTAAAGCACTGAGTAAACACACTGAGATGCATGGGGGATCTTGGCACTGGTTTAGAAACTGATTTAAGTACCTGCTGGTAGAATCCCTTCGCACTAAGATGAGGGTGTAGAAATGTGCTTTAGTCTGGTCCACCCTTACACTCGCTCAGCAGGTACAGTTTCATTTGGCTATATCATCATGCCAGTTATATGAACCTAAAAGTTTAAGTTCATAATACAGACAGACCCTTTTTCAGGACATGTGAAACCAGCATCTTCCACAGAGAAACATCGATTAGGGCAAACATGTCAAGCCGCATAAGTGGTCTCCCAAACTTCATTGAATTGCAGCTTAGTGGGGTTCAACAAGGATTTTATCATTTTATCTTTCGGCTTACCTGCTATCCCTTGGTAACAGAAGCTCAGATGCTCACAGGTGCTGGCAGATTAGCAAGTACAATAAGATATCTGGTCCAAGAAGTTCGGTTTGTGCCTCCTTGTACAAAACCTACATAGACAATAGAATAAAAATATAGTCATATAGGAGAGTGCACTAGAAAGAGTGAAATAACTGCCTTAAAAGAGGGAACCAAGCTAGAAATAGAGACAGAAAATAAAAACATACTTAAGCTTATAATGACATCTTGGTGAAAGATGGAAAAGCAGCAGGACTTAGACTTTAGATAAGTGGGGTGGACCTGTGATATTTCAATATTGACAAAGTAAACTGGACACAGTTCAATCTCTTCAGATAGAATCTGGAGGATACAAGCACAGCCTTCATCCACACTTTAAAAGCTGCAACACCTCATTGATGTTTCTATCCCCTGAGATTGACATCAGGACAAAGCTTTAAGTCCTGCCTTTTTTTTTTCAACACGAATATCAAAACTTATCTGATGTGTCCCGAATTTTAACGTTAGATCAGATATCACCTCCCTACCACCCTCCTAGAGCAGGGACAAAAATCACTGAAAATCGTGAGTAATTTATTCATGCTCAACACAAACATATTCAAGTTTTAAAACATACCTAGTCCTTAGTTTTATATTTGCTTTAAATTGTTTTTTAAAGGTGTACCTTTACCTAAAATGCCATGTCCTTTGAAAGTTATACTTTGGATGTGTCTCTCAGGAACTTTTGGACACAGAAAAAGGCGTGAACTTGAAACCATTTCAGTGGTTTTTCAGTTTTAGCAACTACAAGAAATATGGTACGTTATCATGGGTAAGTTATGCCAAATCGACGCTACAAGGCCTAGTGTGCAAATTCATTTCCCTCTGGCCACCACTGCTGCTGATTTATTCAGATTTATTTGAGGAAAGACACCGAATCCATCAGTAAATTCACTAGAGTTTGAGTAGTATGGAATCAGTTGATTTGCAATAAATGTTTACACACTCATGTGACTGAAAACTTTTCTGAGTTAGAGGGTGTTCTGAATTCATAGAAAGAAAAACTGAAAAAAGTTGCATCTGATTTAGTCATGGCAACTTTGACAAAACGAATGATTGTCTGACTCGTTCATTTATTGCTCCTGCAGTTGATTTACTTTCCTCCCTCCTTGCTCTTCCTCTTTGACTGGTCAGGGCATCACTAATCCAATGGCTTCATTAAATGATAAAGAATTATTTTAATGAACAGCATTGTACATTTAAAAAGAGGTAAGAAAGAAAAAAAAAGAAAGAGTATCTAAAGAAAACAGGGCAGGAAATGACAAAAGGAACCACCAGCAGGATGAGATTTCTAAAAGTTCCTCTTGAAAGGATAAGGGACACTTTTTAAAGATGGAAACTGAAGAGGTCAAAACAACGAAAACTCGTATGGGAAATATCTAACAATGTTAATTACCAGAAAAAAAAAGGAAAGAAAAAGGACACCAGGACTCAAGGAAGGGTTGGTGACAGTCTGACCCAGTGGGAAGGCAACACAGAGACTACTAGTGATGTGTGATGCTCAAAAGATGCGGATCTGAGAGCCGATGCTTTGTAGTAGTGAGAGCCGGCTCTCATGTTTTTTTTTCTTGTTTTTTTTTCCTTTTGCTGGTGGCGACATCTGTTCCTACCAAAGAAACGTCTAAAAAAACAGAGCAGACACTATCGGAGAGAAGAAATCAAATCAGCCCATCCAAGCTGAGGCATCTGATTTTTCATTACTACTGTTTGCTTCTGGTTCAGTTCTGTGGATTTATTTGCATTTCTTTTTTAATTTGTGCAATAATAAAGTTGATTAAAACAAAAAAGGAATGGGTTTGTAACAGAATGAATGCACAAAGTTAGGGTTTTGGACACAACAAACCATTGTTTTTTGTAAAGTCAAGGGGAAATTATAAGTCTACTAAAGATCCTGACCTGAATTAAGAGCTTTTGGGGAGTCCAAAAAGCTGTCGAGGAAATAGTTTGCTAACAAGAGTATAGATAAAACATTATAAAGTTTTTCTCCCATCATTCCAAATAGATGTTCATAAATGTTTAAACGACTGTCCTGATTAACTTTCAGAAAGAAGCTGTTCAGTATCACACTAAATTATACTTATGGCTGGAGAACTGTCTGTGTAATCAAAGGTGCTGGCTTAATTTATGTCTGAGCATCAAGCTCATAAAGGTCTGCCAGTGTCAGTCCACGCTTGATGTCCTTCCAGCTAGACCATGAAATACCCCAATAGTCTGGATCTAAAGAGATAACACACTCATTAATGGAAGTCTGGTCCTCATTGTTGATACTAATGAGTAAAGTTTTACAGAAGTATAACAGGGGAACAGAGCCCCAAACTTCAATCAAGTACAGCATTTCTGTGGTTGAGAAATCTGTGTGTGGGTCACACACCCTCAATACAGCAAAAGACCTTTTGACAGAGTTCCAGCAGTGATCGATCCCCAAGAGTGCAAAGATAAAAGTATTTACAATACTTTGCTTTGATTAAAACTGTTTAACTCTATCCGTTGTGTCAAATTGAGATAAAAAAGAAAGAAGAAGGAAAAAAAATCCACTTAAACCAAGACTTATACTTCTGTTACTTACATCTCACAATACACCAATGTGTGTAAAATTGGTTATTTAGTTGTTAATAAGATACACTATGGATTGTAAAGGAATGTCATTGTTGCTCCCCTGAGCATCGTCAGCTAACAACAACACAACAATATTTTACTTAAATGAATACATAAATGGTCAAAGATTACCTTTACTTTTGATGGTCAGGACACTCTGGAATTACACTGATCTTCTCTTGGGGACAGAGAAGCCCCAGGATGTTGCAGAAACACCTAGAGGATCCAACCATAGACTGTGTATAGAATGGACGCCGTCTGCCTCCTCGCTTGGTAAAGCCACAGTGAGAACAGCAACCTCTGGTGACAGGCTGCAGTATAGGTCATAGATCCCGCCTCCTCCAGCAATCCCTATGAAGCTGTGGACAAACTTTAGAAATGAATATAAATTTTTCTCCCCCGTGCTTGTGATGTTGACATGTAGTTACTGAAAGACTGGTTTGTGCTCAAGTCCTCTTTTTTCTGTACAGCTTCGTTTGTAAAAGTTATTAGGGGGTTCATGTTTTTTATGATTGACACTGAGGTATACTGAGGGACACGCTGTTTGAGCCGAGGGTCATCACAACAACTCTTGGCAACTCTCCCGCCGAATGCGTACAACGCTACTGGCAAGCGGTGGTTCCAGGAAGTGAAGAGAAAACCTGGAAATACCGAGAGCTTTTTGGCTTCAAATCTAGATACTGGTGGAAGACGGAAACAAGTTCTCCATAGTAGATACAGTCTATGGATTCAGCCAGTGAGTGAGTTTGACTGCTCTGTTTTTAAAATCAATCTGCTCTAAAACTATTCAAGTCTTCATAGTTTTCGATGAATGTTTTTATATGATTAGAAAGATGGTTTACGATGACATTAAGATACAGGGATCTTTTGATTTTACAGGACTGTGATTTCTGTATATGACCTGTTTAGTAATCTTCATGCTCAGTGGTGCTTATTTTCTTTTAGCAGGATGAGGGGATGTTACGATAAAAAGAAATAATGGCATCATTCTTGTACAACATTATTTAATTGGGTTTGGTCACAGTTTTTTTTTTCCAAGACTGTGATGTTGGGGTAATCTTGATTTATAAACAGTCAGTATCAGCGGCTCTCTGTATGTGTGAATGTCCTGTGTGTACATGTGAGTGTGAGCGCCTGCCCTCTGTGCCCTCTCCCTGATCCTCCACTGCGCTGAGATGCTCACTAAAAGCCTTTCAACCTGAAGAACTTCACATCCAGTTCGTAGCTGTCACTTGATGCACCAACAAACAAGCCTGCTGCACCAACAGTTCCCACGTACCGACACGCACCCATTCCCATGTGAGAAGCAATCTCTTTTCACTCTCTTCCCTGCGTCAGTCTTCCTCAGTCTTTCTCTCTTGTTGTTGGGGGTAGGAGTGACAGGACAGTCTTAAAAGATCAAACCAAGATAGAAAAGGACAAGCGGTGCTCATTAATGATACATATCCCACAGCCAAATCTGCTTCACCCATGATGGGCAGAGAACACACGGCTCGGCCTGATTCATTGGATGACAGAGCAGCTGGCCTGATGTAACTCCAGTGGCCGCCATGTTTGCGTGCAAACTTCCACTTAGTGTTCATGTTCACAGCAGTGTAAACTCACAGGCAGAGGCAGGCCTCAGAGTGTGTAATAGTGCGGGGGGTAGCGTGAGTGTCTGTTAGGCTGTGTGTATGCTGAGCTTCATATTTTATTGACGCACGCTCCTCAGAGGACAGCTAAAGCTGGCACTGTGTGTGCCTTCAGAGAGCTGTGTGTTTTGGCTGAGGGGAACTGTAGCAATCACACACAGATAAAAACATCACAATACAGAGAACAAGGATACCTCAACACAGGAATGGAGGTGGGGGAGGGCTGAGAGGAAGTAGCGAAGGTGCACACACACACTGAATCCCACTCTCTCACACTTCCTCGCATGCATGCTCGTATGTGAATATTGCATGTTTACTTTTTTTGTCCTAAGAAAAAAAAACATGCACAAAAATCAAACATCCACCCACAGTCAAAGAAGCAAACAGATTTAGTAATGCAAACAGCCACTTGATTTGGAGGGATCTCCTTTTGTAAAGATGCAGAACCACTGATGTACGGGTCCAGACTTAACAAAAAACATTAAAGCCTTACACATTAACCTCCTGAGAGTAAGTCGTCCTTCCTTCTGGGTATATGATAAACAGCTCCTTTAACAGTTCAGTAGAACCCAAATACAGAGGAGCTGTCTGAAATACACTCTGTTATTATTAATCTGTAATATAACTGCATGTAGATTTAACACTGCAAACCTATTACCTGTATACTATGTAATTGTGTTTTATTCATAGACTGCATTGCATTTAACATACTTTATATTGTATCAATTAGATACATTTTATAAACACTTATTGTATCTTGATTAATGTCTCATGTTGTTTATGTCATGTTTTTCTGACTTAAATGCCAATAAAGTTCAATTGACTTGAACTAAATCGAAACTTCAACATTTCACTAATATAGCAAACATCAGTTTCTGTCCTTCCCTCCTCTTCCCTTCCGTCACCTCTCCCCTCCTCTCAACATCTGTGAGAGCAGCTGGGTGCAGATTCACTCCTGAAATAGCTACCTAATATAATCAGAGATAATACCATTATACTTCACATTATTTACATACTGGATGAATAAATGATCACCCTGCTCTCATCCTCTCTCCAGAAGCCAGCTGCACCTGTGCCGTCTACCTCTTGACTCTGTATCTGTTCCTCATATTGACTTCAGTTCATTCAAACTGTCTTCTTCCTCGTGTCAAAACTGTTTCCTTCTTGTGTCTTTGCCTCTTCGTTTGCTTGTGTATTTGGTTGGTTGTTTGTTTTTTAATACTTATCTTTTCAAATTTTTGTTTGTTTTTTTTGTTTGTTTTTATTTTTTTCTTGGTTGTGCCTTTTCTTTCTAAATTCGTAACTCCTGTTTTCTTGTTCTTTGTTTTAATTTTTTCTTTTTTTTGTTTGTTTATTTGTTCAATTTTTTGTTGTTTTGTTTGTGTTTTTCTATATGTTTTTCTTTCCCTCCTTTTTTAATTGTCAGTGCAGTTTCGTTAAAAAATTGTGTAGTTGTTATTTTTTGTTTTAGTTTGTTCTTTTTTCTGTGCTCTTTTAAAATTTAGAGCAATTTTCTTCCTGTTTGTTGGTTTATTTTACTATTTTTGTTGTTTCATTTTTAATGTTTGATTTTCTGTCGTTTTTTTAATTTATTTTTTTATTCTTTTTTTTTTTTTTTTAAGTTTGTTGTGCTATTCTTCCCTTATGTCTTTGCTGTTCATCCTATAGTTTTCTTTTCATTCTTTTTTGTGTTTTTCTTGTTTGTTTAATTATTTATATAGTCATTTGTTTTCTTCCGTCACCTTTTTGTTTCTTTTGCACATTGTAAAGTTTACTGTGGGAGTAAAAATGAAGCCAGCCATGTAGTACAACATTTTACACCAACTACAGTACTCAGTTTTGTAAAGTTTTTACCAACCATGACTCATCCTGACTGGGGCAATCTATATAAACCCACATACTGAGTGTGCCCGCCAGTGGTGATCAGGAAAATTCACAGATCCACCCGTGGAGTGAGCTGCTCCCACAACCTGACTTCAGGAGGGGCCCACTTACCCTGGCCCTTCTGTGGGACCCCTCCCATCCCAGACCCGGGGAGTGCTGCCCCCCCTGCCCCTGTGCTTTGGTGCATTAAAATGCACTTTCGAAGGGACTGAACATAGATGATAAACAAAACAGTGACAGAGGACAGTAAGTCTTTTTACAAAACTAAGCAATGACACCCTCAGCTTTTTAAATAATCTACAGAGTTATCTAAAGGAGCAGTTCCTCCTCATAAATGTGGTTGAATTATTCACTTTTAATGCTTTGTGTTTGGTTATTTTCACCTAAATATGTGGGACAGATGCAGGGTTGATAAACTATGAGAACCTAAACAATAGATGTCATTGTGGCGAAGCAGCTGCTGTCAATTTATCTGCCATTATAAATACTATCTTCATTAATCTTGATAATTATCCTCACCACCTGAGACAAACAGGGCAGCTGGTAGGCCAGACATGAGCCTCTCGGACCAATAAGAGATATTTTTTTGTTGGAGAGCAGGGAGCAGACAACCCTCAACTGTAATTTTTCTTAATAACAACCTCATCTCTCAGCACCATCTGACCTCCATCCAGACACTGTCTTTTGTGTGTGTCACAGTGAAAGTGATAGGGAATGTGTAACTCAGGAGTGCTAGATGACTTTGGGGGATGACATGAATGAATGAGGCATGAATGGAGGTCCTCGGGTGTGAGAGAGACATGACATGTCATTATTCAGGTCTTCATGTGTGTGTTGGTGTGTTGAGGGGGGGTACGTGATAATGTTAAAATAGGAGGCAGGGGGTTCAGGGATGCCAGATGTCTCATAAATTCAACATAAAAACACCAACAAACCTCCAGCCAACAGCGCAGTGATCTCCTTAATGATTCCTAAATTTTGGTGTATGGTTTGCACGACGCTCACAGCTGTTCTGTTTTGTATCCCCCCCCCTTAAAACCTCTTCAGAGTGCTGCATTTGTTGTCTAACTTAATGTGTTCTTTGGAATTGCATACCAGACCTGTATCAAATAGTACATCTTGAGAGAAAGCATCAGTGTAGTCTTGTTTGCTGTAACAGTAACAGTCTGTGTTTTATGACACTGCAAGGCACCCAACCTCGTATGCTTGCAGAGGCAGGTGAGAAAACCATGTGGATCGGTCACAATACAGGCTTTAAATCAGTTTTTCACTCTTGCTGCCAAATTTATTTATAGTCCTAATGCTGCTGCCAGGCTGAATTATACTAAAGAAAAACATGTTGGATGGGTTTTATGTGTGAATTATACTCATTCCTTGGCTCATGTCCACCTTGTTTGGACTGAGGCTTAACTACCATGTTTATGTGCATTTCTATGTAACTGCAAGGATGCATCATTACACTTTGTCTGTATATGCGCCATCTGGTTTGGAGTGTCTTTCGTGGAAACACTCTTGTTGCAGTGATGATACAGATATTTTCTGGCTAGTGTGGTCAAATACGAATCAAATTATATGAATCAAACTGGAAACTGTTTTAAGTGGATGTCAGAGAAAAATTATAAGAAATAATGTATTGAATTATGATTATATGGACATTCAAAAAAGGTTCAAACACCTAAAAGAAAACCACAAATTTAAAGGGATAATGACAAAGAATCTGGTTTTTAGACTTTCTAAGGTGACTCTACTCATATCGATGTGGTAATGAGCTTATCAATAATTGACTTGGACTGCACCACTTCCTGGCCACTTTGACACCACTTGACCTCTTGTCTCTGCTCCATTCTCCCTCTGGTATTAATAAGGACATTCTTTTACACACCAAAAATATCCAACAGTTCCAAGGATGGAGAGGAAGCTAGCCTATACAAGCTCTCTCTCACACACATCCAAACCATTATTTTTGAAAAAGTAGGTTTTCTGTTGTCTCAAATGTAAGCAGTGTCACTTCATATCAAGTTTTCCACTCGCATTTTTCATTTCTTTTAAGGCCATATTAAGTTTGGAGAGAATGGCTTTATTTTGTTTGATGCAGGACTAAGATCCAGTCAAATCTTGGAGTACGTACAGGAGACACTGCTCTAAAGAGTTTAAGGAGACTGTAACCTTAAAATTAATTCTAAAAGAAACAAGAAGTCATTGTAAGGTTGTTAAAACAGGAGTTTTAAGTAATGGTCTAGCTGAATTTTGCAGTATTTGGAGGCAAATTATTAATTTCTAAATTCGTACCTGTTGAAATACCATTACAGTAATCTGTTGTGCTGAAATGAGTTTCCTCTGCAGGGTGGCTGGGCTCTCCCTTAGAGATAGGGTGAGAAGCTCGGTCATCGTGGAGGGACTCTGAGTAGAGCTGCTGCTGAGGAGTCAGATGAGGTGGCTCGGGCATCTAATCAGGATGCCTCCCAGACGCCGGACTATGTCTCTCTGCTGGCCACACCTCGGAAGGAGTTGGATGAAGCGACCCAACTGTAGATAAGCAGTAGAAGATGGATGCATAAATAAAAGCATGAGTAACTGTTCAGATGTCAGTAAAAGGTCAGTACAGATTTTATTCTGGCCATGTTTCTTTGATGGTGATAGTATGAAAGGATAACTGTGTTTGTATATTTCTGCTTTCAAAGGTAACTCTGAGGTTTCTTTACATATTGTTGTACATGAAGTGAAAGAAAAGGGGAACGGCATTATGGGGTGTAACTTCTCTGGGTTGATCATGAGTATTCCAGTTTTGTCTGGGTTTAATATTAAGAAATTTGCTGCCATCCAGTTTTTAGTGTCAGTAAGACAGTTTGTGAGGTTTTAAAGATTTTGAGTGTTACTTGGACCTACAGGCAGAGCAACTAAATGTGATCAGCATAGCAAGGAAAGGAAATATTGTGTTTCTGTAGCATGTGACCAAGCAGCTGCATGTAAATAGAAAAAACAATTGGTCCCAAAATTGACCCCTAAAGTACTCATAATTTTGTGGTTGAATGTATGTATGCTGCACCTAAATCCAGCAGAACAAGAACAGAGCATGCATCAAAGAGTGTTAGTGACCCTAAACATAGTCTCAGTACTATGTCTCTGTCTAAAAGCAGACTGGAACTGGTTCTAATCTTGAAAAAGATATTTTTTTCAAGACTAGAACAACTCCTGGTTATGTGTAAAGCCCACACACATACTGAAGATACACAATGTCTCTTACTATAGAGTCACATTCACCACAATAGGAGCTGTGATACATTTCAACTTCATCCCAGGTGGATGTTTCATTGTAAATTCAACATCACTGTTTATTTGCATTTTATCAATTAAATGATTCTGTCTAATTGCAAAATTTGTTTGCACTCAATACCATGTAATTCTGACCTTTTCTAGTTGGCATTAGTTCTGATCTTCAGGATTATAAACAATACAATACCAAAGTAAATAGCTGCTGTGGATCTAGGATCATGTTCCTTTCCATTCAGGCAAATTGGGTTAACTTGATCTATCATTGGTTACCAGCCACTCAGTGACGAATTGATCAAAGGTTCTGTTAGCTATAGCTCTTCGGCTGGGAAAGCTTAAAGCATTCCCCATGGAGCAAAAAGGATTTGATGTATAGAAAGAGACAAGGAAGAGACAGGCAGCACAGCGGATGTAAATTTCATCTTTTTTTCATGCTTTTTTCGAATGGTTTCTACCTTGTATAGCCGGAAAATAATCTTTGCTGTCACTTGGATAAACCTTAAAGTCCATTATGTTTAATACTTGCATACTTACAGTCAACTGCTTGTGCCCGCATTCATTTGAAAAAGAGCAAAAGCAGATTATAACTTTTGGGTAAGTCTTTTCCTGGGTGAAGGAATCAGAGCTTGAACAAGAAGAGATTAGACTTTCGTTGCCCTCTGCAGGCTGTCAGAAGAACACATAAAAAAGACAAACTTGGAAATCACTGAAAAGAGTAATTCACTTCACTGCACAGCAAAGCATTTTAATGCATACAGAACAATTAGACTTTGTGACACAGTGTATGTCTTTACTTTTTTAGTGGAGGTCTTTATTACAGTTATAGGGAATAGAGAGTGAGGCCTCTATGAAAAATGATCAAAGAACCCCACAAATACAACCCCCCCTTTATACACACACACATGCACGCGCGCATACACACACACACACACACACACACACACACAATCTCTGTTCCTTTATTCCTCTTCGAGTCACATCAGCTTGCCAGCTTTGTCTGCTACACATCTCACCGTATGCCCCGCCATCTGGGGACGTTTCCCCTCCCTTTGTTTCATCCCTGTGTTCTCCCTTTCCCTGCCTCTCTGTCAGTCTTTTGTTTTGTTTCCATAACTTCCTCTGTTTTTCAACCCTCATTTCCTGTCATCTGAGCAAAGTGCGAACTGTGAATGTCTTTCGCAGTGTGTTACTTTCTGTCTCAGGTGAGTCCTGTCCCCTTTTGTTGGCTTGGCAATTGCCTATGAGCTCCACTTTACCTTTCCTTTGTAAGGCTCTCCTATCCGTCTCTCACTGGAAACTTAATTGCTTCTGGACGCTGACCAATCTTTTTTTCTAACTGACCTCCATTCTCACTAGCAGATGCTTATTCACAGGGTAGAAATTTTTATTTATTTCTTGTTTTATATTTTGTCGTCAAAGAACATTATTTGGAAGAGAGATGAAGCTACAAATTTAATTACTCGCAAATAATTAATAACCATGATTAACAGCAAAACAAAAAAGAAAAGCCAGGTTTCCAAGGGTAATACTTGTTATCCATACATCAAATTGAGAGTTTTGTGGATGATTTAAACATGTTTATTTCACTTGTCTTTAAAAAAACAAAGAAATCAGTCAGAAGTGTCCCTTGTATCGCATTAGAGGTAAAACACTGATTCACTCGCTCCACCAAAAATATGTTTTTCTTTTCTTTTTTCTTTTTTTATGATTGAGTTTGAAAAATAAAAAGGTGATTAGGAGTTATAACTGTAAAAAAATGAATAAATAAAAAAATAAAATAAAAATGCACTACAGTAATGAGTCCAACAGAATTGTGCTCAGATCACTCAGAGAGCGGAACTGAAATGACATGTCAATCTTGGGGTGGGGTTGGGGGGGATCAAATCTCAACTGTACACATCCAAGACCACTGATTGCTGACAAAACAAGCAAATAAACAAAATAGAAATGTTTGTTTTTCCATTATAATCTTATGAAACGTTAGCTGTGCTATATTTTAAAAGCAATCTCTGAATTGTGACACCAAGCTGCACTGAACACCCATCACAAGCTCTTCTTCTTCCTTATTGTTGCATGAAAATATTTGGACTTATGAGTGAATCGTTTTCTTAAGAGTCCATCCAATTGCAATATGCAATATTCTTCTACCCTTATGATTGCAAATATCTAGGACATAATATGACAAAAAAATAATTAAATTAAAGTAGTGTCCAAACTAAAGATGGGTCCCATATATCATTAAACCCTGTTATTGCATTGTGTCTTACATCTTTTTATCTAGTTATGCTTATTCTTGGTGGAAAATACTCAGTCAGGAGATGGGTCAATGCCAATTAGCAAGGGACTGTTGATTTAACCTATTTTGCGACCATGGATCAAGTTCTTGTCACATTTCCCCATATCATTTTCTTTTTAATCTAACAGGATACACTAGTTTGTTCAGCTTTGAAACTTTCTATGTGAATATAATTTAGGAAGTGATAACAACTGTGATGTTCATGTTACCACACTACAACTTCCGAAGAGCTATCATCACTCCAGAAAACAGTCTGAAAACCACTCTTCTCAGACTTCACTCCTACTGAAAAACTTTGCAAACCAAGAGTACGGATAAAACAGAACAAAAAGTTATTTATTTCTGGGTCATCACTATAAAGAGTTCAGACTGGCAGGCTCATCAACTGATAAGGCGACAGACTGATTAGCGCTTTCATGTCTCGGTATAATATATTTCATTTCAGAAAAATCCAGCGTGTTGTGACCTCTGTAGTCATTAATGTCCTGATACCCAAAGGGCTCCATTTTCTTCCCTTTTTTAGCCACTATGTAATACCTCAGCTTCAATCACACTGTCCACCAGTATAGGCATAATTATCTCCTAACCCCTCAGGATTGTTGGACAGATGTACAGGTAGGAGCCATTCATATTCAAGGTTTTAAAAATGGGGAGGGGGTTCTTCATTAATCCTGTTTTTTCTCATATGTATCTTCCCAATATCCCAGGTCTCCAGGCTCATAATAAAAGACCTATTTCTTTCTTTCTTTGTCTGACACCGATGGCAAGATCCTCATTGTTGCAGAGCCGTTTGAAAGACTTGAGTTCAAATCTACAATTTACTATGATTTATGGCTTGCGGTTCATACATATGTGTGAAACTCTTTATATTGAAACAACTTCCCTGATTAATTTCACAGACTTGACACAATAAAGACCAAATATTGGCTCATGTGAAATTCATCCAGATGGAGCTTCCACTAGCCCTTTTAAGTGCGACTTGAAACCATATAACACATGGGCATGCTGTCACACACAAATGCACTTCATAGATGCCCAGCCAAAAAGTACATTTTTCATGTGATTTGAAAGTACACATAAGCTGCAGAACTTCCTCCAAAGCTGGTGTTTGCTTAATTGAAAATATAAATGTGTAAAGCACTCCTGAGGTAACAGCCAGTATAATTACAAATGCATGTCAAAGTGTTGCAGGATTTATTGTATACTATACTGTGTTATAATCTGCACTGAAGCTTCGGTGACTATTATAGCAGGTGGACAGTGAAACTGTCTTTGTTTCGGCTGGTTTTGGTCTACAGTGATCTGTAATGCCTACCTAAGGGGAGTTTAACGATTTGTGTCCTGGGTGTGAAGGCAGTCATTTTACCTGCCTATTTCCTGGATAGAGAGCAGGCTGGCTTTGGTCAGTTCCTGTCTTGCTTGGTGGCAGACCCGCCAAATCAAACTCAGCTTCTTCTACACGACAGTAGAGTCCGTTCTCCTCTATGGCAGTGAATGCCTGACCCTGAAGCCAACCCTGGAGAAATCCCTAGATGGGTGCTACACCAGGATGTTGCGTGCAGTGCTTAACATCAGCAAGAACGCACATGTAACCAACAGAACACCAAGGGTGAGCGAGAAGATAGCTGTAAGGAGAATAAGACTAGCAGGACACAGCCAAAGGCATCGGGAACAGCCAGCCAGCAAATTGGCGCTGTGGGAACCAACACATGGACATCGGTCAAGAGGACGTCCTACACTATCATACATGGACATACTCAAGAAGGATGCAGGAGCTCAGAGTACCAACGAACTGGCGAGATGTATGGAGAATCGGGATGACTGGAAGCGACGATGGAAGGCTCGTCTGAGGATGACCTAGAGAGAGACCCAAACCAAACAGCAATGGGCGTAGAGAGAACAGACTGATGGTGGTGTAGAGGTGGATCAGGAGCTCCTGAGGTAGGTTGAACTTCCTGAGCTGTCACAGGAAGTTCTTCCTCTGCTGGGTCTTGTTCCTGATAGATGAGATTACTTCTGTTAAAATATCCCAGAATGTAGAACAGGAAGTCAAGATATTTTCTCGCCATGTCTGTTATCTGGTCAGGCAGCTGTTGTAGCGCCTCCGCTAAACAAGCCCCGAGGTGGGATGTAAACAATTGGTTCACAGTTCAGAAAAAGGGACTCTAAATGAGGGCGGCATGATTTATTCAACGCTGTGACATCTGTACACCAACCGTCGTTCAGGATGAAGCAGATTCCATCTCCCCTCTTCTCCATATAGGTCTGCAGGGTGATCCTCTTGGAAAAGTTTCTTAATCGGTACTGTCAAACAACAACATTAAGTTGCTGTATGTATGAGACCAAACATAGTCTGCTCTGTCTGAAACACTACGGACCTAAGATGTGCTTCAAAATTTCTACCAAATATCTGTCATGTGTTTAGAGCTTAAATGCCTAAATGCTAACAACTTTAAGCAATTTGAAAGGTTACTTAATTCTTTTTATACTGACAAAATACTGAAGTCTGGGACATAGGAAGTTGTAAGGAGGGTTCCTGGTTTGAACATTTGGCTGGGCAGAAGAAATCTTCAACGAGAAGCTTCCCATATGCATGTGCGGCTTCATTTCAGATTCTCTGGTTCCCCCCCACAGTCCAAAGTCATGCTAGGTTAACTGACTCTGAATAACCCCTGGGTATGAGTGAGTGTTGTGTTTGAGTATTTATTTTACATGTCAGCCTTGTGATAGACTGGTGGCATGTCCAGGGTGTATCTCAGCTCCTACCCAATGACAGATGGGAAAGGCTCGAGCCCCCACATGACCTTGAATGAGATGAACGGTCTGGATGGATGGATGGATGGATGGATGGATGGATGGATGGATGGATGGTTCAGTCATTGGAAGCCAAATGTGCAGAATGAGACCATAAAAAAGCTTTGGCCTGAGGCATGTTTGTTCCCCTTAACAGCTGACAAATGTGTCATTTTATGTTAATGTTACATTTGGATCTGCACCAATAGCCTTTTGACTTTGAGTTGAGCATGCCAACTTCTTTTTCTGTACAAATATGCCTCCCAGGAGCTTTTTGTCAGTTCAAGGGTTTAAATTATCTATTTCCTCAAAGAAGTTTCCTTAAAAATAATCCAAAAGCACTAAGTTTTGACCATAGATTTAAGCATTGGAAGTTTCTTAAGGTTTTAATATAACAGAATCTTTTATAACCACCATAAAATTCTATTTAAGAAAAGAACAAGTCTCTCAAGATCTGTAGCACAGTAGTGATCATTGTCCGTGCCACTTGTTCAAAAGATCGGCACAGACCTGTTTAAAACTATAAAACACTAATTAGATCAAATAATTAGTCTGGCCCAGTGAGATTCATGTCAATGAAATGGTTCATCCCAAAAGTTGGATTTATATGTCTTAGACTGTCATTCACCAGGCCAGTATAAATTACACCAGGGTTATTCTCTTACTATTAAAGGGTAATTGCATTGAAGCAGGGTGACAAATCAGATTAATTTGAAGTGAGACGAAAGTAATATGATCGATGAAATCTCTTTGAACTGCTGCAGATTACATCTATCGACCAATGTATGTATCTATCAGGGATTCAATTTGAAGAATTGTCTACAAGCAGCTTTAAACCTACACACCAGCTAATTGTGGCTAAGTGTATAAATAATGAGGTAAAGCTCAATTCTCTACATGCCATTACTGGTGTCTAAGGGGTCTCCCAAGCAAGTGCAGCTAGCTCCCCCCTCTGGTAGAAAGCCACCAGTTGTTGTATAAACTGTGTTATTGTAAAGTGCCTTTAGAAGTATAGCAGGAACATTGAAACTTTTTAATGTTGTGTCGCATTTTGCTGACATTGTTCAGTTCTGTTTAGTTAATCCCAAGTAGAAAATGTGATTCTGACAGTCAACTCAGACTATGCATTTACAAACAACACTGGACAGATACATGTAGAAGACAATGAGTTATCAGTCCATTATAAGGGATGCACTCTGCCCCCATGTGGCCATTTCATGTAATGACTGGACCAGGCAAGGATCAGATAAATTGATTGAAATAAGGAGTCAAATAATATTAAATAAACGGAGATGCACTGCTTATTATTATACAAGTCTACATTCTGAGAATGTATGAACAAATAAAGAGGTTACTGGCATAATACCATGCATAACCACTTTGTGATTAGTGCACCAGCAAAATAACATAATGAAAGTTTTTCATCTACAGTGACTGCCATCAAGGTTAGACAGCCTGGAGGCTGAACAAAGGGGAGATAAGGAGTAATTGTTTGTTTTATGAGGAGAAATTATAAAGTGGTGACCTGAGAGCATCGACCTGAACTAGGAGAATAGGATGTACAGGATTGTAGTAGTAAATTGTAACCACTGCTTGACACACGACAACCAAGATTTAAAGGAGTCAAACTTTCTATCTATTAAAGCATAAAACTTCAGTGACACTGCTGATAAGTTACTGAATTTGACATTAATGATCAAGTGCTGCGGGTCATCACAGAGGTCATCTGCTCAGGGATCATCAAGAGCAGGCAGCAACAACCAGCAAAGAACACCATAGCTTTTGTCAAGGCTAGAGAGAAGGTGCACCACTCCTCAAGAACAACAGGAGGGCTTCTAACAACGGCCTGGGAATGGCAGCTGAAGGTGGATCTAGGGAAACCACTCAAAATTCCAGCTTCCATCACTGAGACCTCACTCAGGCCAGACATAGTGCTGGTGTCAGAAACATCCAGACAGGTGGTAAAGTTGGAGTTGACTGTTCCTTGAGAAGACCGGATGGAGGAGGACTTTGAAAGGAAGAGGGCCACATATGAGGAGCTGGCAAGCGAGTGCCGACAGAATGGTTGGAAGACCTGGTGTGACCCCATTGAGGTGGGGTGTAGGGCACTGAAGAGGCTGGGAGTGAGAGGGCTACACAACAGGAGCGCCATCAAGGCCATCTCAGATGCCACAGAGAGGGCATCAAGATGGCTGTGGATCAAGCTGGGTGAACCGTGGACTACTAAAGCTACTTAGACACAAGTCGGGGCTTAATCAACCCCGGCTGGGTCGCCCAGGTGAGGGTGTATGATGTTGAAAGACTCAAAACACCCGAGGACCCTGGGTTACATCACTGATGATGTGTCTAAGTATGCATCGCAAGATGTCTGAAAAAACCATGCCACTAAGGCATTTCAGCCAACAGGTTATTTCATTTTTCCTTCTGGAATATTATGAACATTTTTGAGCTTCTTTTGTATTTTCTTTTCATTTGTCTTACTTTAAGACCTAAGGAAACTTTTTTTTTATTAAGCCACAAGGATTTTTAATGTATAGACTACCAAGGGGAAAAAAATGATTTTCTTTTCTGCTGCTTCTCTATTCAAGTATCTGAACTGAATGAAGTATCTGAATAACTTTATAATAATAATAATAATAATAACAAGAATATTAAAACTTCTTTGCTGATCCATTTTATTAACATGATTAAATAACACACACACACACACACTTGCCACTATCAAGGTTAGACTTAACACGTTTAGCCATATGTTTTTCTCTATGATCCCATCCTGCAGCTTCCAGATCAAAAAGGGTAATAATGGGTAACAGCATTACTGCCTTTGCATTCAGTAATGTGATTAATGTAGGTGCACGTGTTTGTTTCTACAATGTATCATCACGATGATCCAGAAATAAACTTAAGTCTACTGTCTAACCTGCTTTATAATGAATCACATGCAATCACCAGAGCCACCACCAGATGTCAGAACTAGCTCATCTATAAACACCATGCAGAGTAGACCAAACATTGGCCTGGTTTCCACGAGTGACTTCAAGGTCTAGCCCAGGCTGAGTCATTATTCATGACACCCAATTCCCCTCAAGAAATCAATTCACTGATTTTTTTTCCCATTTGGAATGTATTTATGTTAATTTCTCTAGGCCACTGTGCTTGCGTAGCACAAAACACACAATTTGATTTTTGATTACACAACAGGTCTAAAAGCAAACTAAGCATTAGAATGCACCAAAGAGTGTTGCCCTAGAGGGATTGATTTGTGTGGGTTTCACCTGAGAGGAATTATGTTCCCCATTCGTACAGTATAGCATGTGTGGACCTGTGGAAATTGTAAAGCTGATCTCTATCACTGGAGGAATCATGAAGGTAGGAAGGAAGGAAACAAGGAATGATGAGCAAAGTGTGCTGCTGAAGTGCATTAAAAACAGGGATTTTTACAGAGGACAATGAAGACAGAAAACAAATGAATGATAAAAGATTTGCCGGCACGTCTCTGAGGACACTGTGAGACTATTTGAATAGATCCGTCAGCTTGGAGTTAATAAAGTCAGGTTCTGGCATGAAGAAACAAGAATTTATTTATTTATTATTATAATCTAAGTTAGAAAAAATGGCATACATAACATCAGATAACCCATAAGTTTTAATCAACAGAAATCATGTAATGAACAATTATGTAGCAAATACAGAAATTTGTGTTATTATGAACGCCTTGATTACTTTAAAGTTCCAAAGGGAGAAGATTGAGACCTAAACACATACAGTTTACTTTGGAAAATGTTTATATGCCATCTACATCAACTCCCCCTAAGATTTAAAAGGCTAAATCTAATGTAAACATGACAAAAGGTTTCCCATTACTGGATGCCCCTTTCATTCCCACGCTTAATTGTAAGTCCACTTGACTCTGCAGGAGGAGTTTGTTTAGTGACAATACCTAATGGTGTCCTGAAATTGTTTTGTTGTCTATTTATTATTTTAGCTGCTCCACTAAACCTCATGGGAAGTTTAAATACATGCATCTTTTTTGGCAGACAACTGAAGTCAGCCTGACTTGCATCATTTTGGAAGTATTGGACCAGAATCTAAAATGTATTTCTGTCTCAACAAAAGTTTGCGAATATTTCTACCTTGGTTATAAATTGCAAGAACATGTTAATGATGTTAAGAGTTACAACTGAACTGAATATTTGACAGACCCTACAGTCTAACTAGAAGACGAACAAAGTCTCATCTTAACCCGATCCACAGCTACAGTACCAGCTCAACAACACAGATGTTCAACTGCTCAGGGCAAAGGTCTGATTAACCAATCAATTCTCATTAACCGCCATGCTTGGTCCACCAGTCACCAGCTGGTCATGGCTGCAAAAGTGCATACTGCTCAATCACTTGAACCACTGTCTATACAGAATATGAGGAAGATGATGTCGCTCAGCGCTAATGCTTTTTGGAAGTGCAATGTCATTTATTTCTGTGTCAATAATGATTCATTTTACGACACATGCTAGTGTTAGAAAGTATAATTTAATAAACGTCTTTTCCTTTAATGTTTTGGCTTATATCTTACATGTATTTATTACATTTTGTTAGGACTATGGGGCCTAATCATCGTGTTTCAGAGCTTTTCATTCCATGTTAAATGTTAAAGAAACATATATTTTGCGTCGTTCATCTTGTGCTGTCTTGCTAGTTTTTACCACCTTTTTTTAACTTTGTCAGTCCAACGTCTTACAGGTCAAGCAGACATGTCAGAAACCTGATGAAAATACTAATTTAATAATATGAAATAACATTGAGGTACACAGTGAGAAGCGATCACCCTCTTGGTACAATCATTACTGAAAAAGAACCAAAAACATTGGCAGCAGCCCTTCTGGACGCCCAAAGTAAAGTCACAAATCAAGGGTCTGCTCGAGGCCTACTGGACCAGTGCCTCGGTGCGTTTGCCCCGTATCACTAATAAAGACATTGTGAAATAGTGGGACAAGGATGAGCATCATATGACATGTCAAGATTGTGTGTACTCGCAGAAGCACACAGGGGCTCAGGTGTGTTTCCATTTGCCTTCAGGCTGTTTGATGAAAGTTTGATGTAAGAGCTGTATTTCTCCTAGTGTGTAGCAGGCAGTGCATATGAGAGTGACATTTAGAAAACTGTGCGTGTCTGTAAAGGACAAAAGTGCATAGCAAATATGCAGTTATGTGTAAATTCTGACAGTATTTTGTCAACCTAATGCAATTTTCCTCCTCTGTGTGTGTGTGTTGTTCTGGACTTAAATGACTTCTTTATCTAGAATTATGGAAAACTAAGTCATACCAAATTCTTTTTATCTAATGCTCATTTGTATTCATTCATTGAGAATAGGGAAAATAATTCCACATCAATAAAAATGTTAATGTCCTTGATTTCGCTCAGACTGACTCATTTTCATCTGCAGTCCTTTCTCAGAATAACAGGCCGTGTTGAGAGATGAAATTTTTGGTATTTTAATTAAAGTAGAAATTGTACATGAGCTTTTTCAAAGTTATTCTTTCTATAGTTACTTTTGTAAAATACTAAAACTGACTTTACAAATCAGTCTATCCTAAGTTCTTTGTCATAATACATTTCTTCCATCTCTTTTTTCTGACTCTTTGCTTCAGTAGATTTATAAAGTTGTTTGTGATTCATCATGTTTTAACTCACAGATACCCCACCCTCCTTCCACCATATATACTCTCAATTATGAATATTTTCTAATTACGTAAGAAGCTCAGCTACAGTTTCTCATATTGAACCTCCCTGATGACCCCCACGACTTGTTTACATCAACAGTTAACAATTTCTGAGCTCCTCACTCCTCTTTTTCATCAGCTTGTTGGACTAATTGAGAATACCTACTTTTGAATCACTGTTAAAAGAGAAAAATCAACATGACATCACAGTGTTTCGTTCAAAATGAGACCATAATGTGTTTTAGATGTAGTACTTCGGTCTCAAGCATTTATGAATTTTAAGTCAGATGTGGTTTGTTAATGGCCTTTTTGTAAAATGACTCCAAAGACAAAATCATGATCATTTCAGTAGGATTTATGGTGTGGAAGTCCAATGTACGTACCTCCTGATTTTACTACTGTACATAAATCTGTGGCCCCGTTAGAGAAACTGGGAAAACAGTTCAATTCTGTGCTTTAACCAAACCTTCAACCATTTGTTCTTTTTCTGTGAATAGTGCCCTCTAGGGGGTCTCCAGAAATCTCAGAGGCTCTGTCTACTCTGAGGTTGTCAAAATCATCTTCGCACATATTAAATACAACCCTATGATATAAGTCAGTAAGGTGGACTCCAAGGAAATAAAGGTTCAGAACCACTGATTTAGATCCCACATGGGTCGAGCTGTCTAACTAATGAGCACCAGTCACTACACAATTATTTTCTAAGTATTTTCAAAACAGTGGTATAAGACTAGTATTCTGTGATGTGAACTCTGTTAAGGAAAAAATATATATATAAAATGGTTATGCTACTTGATTTGATTTTGGAAACAACTGATCAGCTAAAATTATTCGCCTGCCACAAAAAAACAGAAGTTGTCCTGATTTATTTAAAGGTGGAAAAAAAAACGCTGTTCCAGTGAATAGTAGGCATTTTTGTTCTATTGTTTTTGGGACTGTAACCGTTCATCTGTAAATACTTTAGTTTCTCTACATCTCTCTCTTTCTAATCCCAGCACAGTCTCAGTAGATGACTGTCTAACATGAGTCTAGTTCTGCTCGGGGTTTCTGTTCTGCCTCTTCAAAGGAACTTTTTCCACCCCACTACTTGCTTAATGCACAAAGTGCTGCATTTATGTGGTTGAAGATGGGATAAGACTGGGTCTGATCTTAAATCTTAAAAGAATTAATGAAAGGTTGATACTCAAATAACCTTCCTAACTTCAGTCAAGTTACTGAGAATAAAGAACAGACTGTAATCCATCTTACCTCTGAACCAAGTTGTCTCTGGACACAGTGGGACATTAGGTGATGATGACCTACACAAACAAGTACGAGGGAATATTAAAATGATTAAAAGAGATGAGATGGAACATATTCAAAGTATTCAAGTTTTAAATGTTGGCATCAAACAGTCCTAAATGCTTTCAAGGGATCGTAACAGCTCACCAGTTACTTATGAGCGTGTGTGTAATGAGACTTTGATGAGCTGTGTCTGCACAGGGACACACGGACTGTCAATACTGAGGGTCTAGTGTGCGTGTTTGAATACACTTTTCTGAGCATGTCTGTATTTGGCTTACACGGTCAAGTGTGTGCATCTACCCCCGGTGACATTTAAGGTTGCTCGATTTCTTGTCTGGGATTTTTTTTTGGCGTGGCAAAACATTGACTCTGACTCCCCAAAGCTGCAGGGACCCATCCAGTCTAGCTTTCTATCTCCCGTAAGGGATAATTAAATATGTTTCTAGAGCTTGTGTTTATGCAATCTTATGCGGCAAACAGTTTTGACCTCAGTGGTTTGTCTTAGTCCCCGTGAGTTTTATACCTTGTAAATCATGGCTGCCAGTATGTTTGTTTGAGTGTTTTTGTTGCAGTGTGAATGTGTTTGGGTGTTTGTGCTCATTTCTCCTTCTGCTGCTCTGCACACCAGTCCACCTGTCAATCCAGTGCTGAGGCTCTCTTTCTCCCATGAGGTAATTATCTACAGTCTGGTTCATATGTTTATTATCTGGATGTGTGTACGTGTGTGAGAGAGAAACAGGGGGAGAGAGGAGAGAGAGAGAGACCGAAGGAAAAATGGCAGCAGTAGTTAATGGGAGATGGGGATTTTCTTTTGGTTTTTATTTCCTCTGAGACAGTCCTCCAACCTTTTCCTTTCTCATGACATCTGTTTCCCCTCTCTGCCCAAACCCTTTTCCCGTCTTGTGTTCTCCCTCGTACCCTATTCCAATCTGTCATCCCCCCTTTCTCCAATCTTCCTCACTGCCGTCTTTTCCCTCTGCTCTCCCTTCTCTTGTTTTATTCCGATTTTCTTGCCCCTTTTGCTTCCTCATATTCCCATGTTCACTCCCTGTGTTCAGTCCTGTCTGAATTTGCCCCTTTCATCCCTCTCCCCTCCTTTCCGTCTATCTTCCTGTATATCGGCTTGTGTGATATAAACACCAGTTGGCTGGAAGAAATCTTGGTTTCAGAGCAGCAGACAGGTGAGACATCACCTGAAACTCTGGAAGAACATGGACACCTGCTTATTCTTCTTGTACACCTGCTTGTTTCTTACCAGTTTATATATTTTTAAAGCATTATTTTCACCCTTTGGACCCAAATATCTATCTCCTGCCATGCTGTATTCTTACCTCTCCACCCTGAAGTCTTTGCCCTGGTTTTGTCTGAGAGTTGTCAATTATTTGTCATGTGTCAATCATCTTAAGCAGCTGCTCTACCCTTCTACCAATGTGGAAACGAAAGCAGATGATGCACACATGAGCAAACAAACACGCACTCCTGCTATGCACAACAAATATTTGTCTGCCATCCAGCCAACGCAATACATCAGCTGTTTAATGACCAATTTATAATCTTGTTGATTACCCTGACAGATCTGAAGTACTGTCAAATAAAAATGAAGACATTTATTTATGAGAAAAAATAAAACCTAGTATGTCTTACAAACGCAGTCATTAAAAATGATTGGTCACGACTGCAGGCTCAGAGGTTTTATCCACAATGAGGTAACCCATGTGGACAATGAGGGAAACAATGTGTCACGCTGACAGGTGCTCCATCTCCTCTGCCTCTAGGTCATGTAATTAATCTCTTTCTGTTCCCTCCTAATCCAAGGGCGAGATCTTTCAGAGTTATACGTTGTAAACAGTTCATCACTGCTTGTCACTATCAGGTCTATTTCCTTCAAATGTTAAGATGTTAAATGCAGTGTTGTGTCTACTCAAGTTTTGTAGCCATGCACGTCAGTTTTTAATCAAAAGCAATATAAAAATAAGTAAACCATGTAGGAGGGCTGAATGATAAATACTGATGTGCACTTGTGTTGTAGTCACATTAATTCTTGGCCCCATGACAGTCTACCTTCTTTGGCCCCATCACCACAGCTTAAGCCAACCCCGTACAATAATTAAAACCACATCTCTATTATGCAAGCCGCCCAATTATACATTTAAATTGCTAAGCCATCTCAAGAATAAATGGATTTGCTCTGTGAGATCTGTAGAGCTCGCCCTCCACATCATTTGGTGCCATCCTGATTTTGTCTGATCTTCATCTCTGTTTGCCAGTCTGAAAACAAGCGTGTCTCCCTGTTGATTGGTAAGCTTTTCTGACTGTAGACCAGGGTCCTCTGGTGAATAATCAGGCCCTCACTTTCTTCTTCGTCATTTTCAGAGGGACCTTCCATTTGGATTTTGGGGAGGTAAGAGAGGCCTTTGACAGAGACTTTAAATTATTTGCAAAGAGACTGAGTATCTTAATTCTCTCACACAGACAACAACTTTGAAGGAAAAAAATAAGTGCATATTTCTGGCCAGGGGTGTAGCACCAAACTCTGGGCCCTGTACACTTTCAATGTCAGTGGGCCCATATCCATGCCAGTGCAAGAGCAAAATGAAAAATCTGAACTTTCATGGGCCCCTCTCCCTACTCGGGCCCTGGGGAGTCAGGTCCACCTTCACCCCCCCAAGAAAATCCCTTGAAAATGACAGGTAACGTGATTTTGGCAAAAATAGACTTCATAATCACAATTTAAAGACCACTGAGAACACTTGCAGTAGTAACAAAAATCAATCAGAGTGGGATTTTAAAGTCCAAAGTTGAAGTTTTTAGCCAAACTAACCTTTGTTACCACACTCTTATGTTTCTTTTATTGTGGATGTTTTATGTGGGAACTGTAATACTACAGCTGCTCAACTTAGACCTACCCCCTTGTGCAAGTTTCAGGCATCAAAAATGAAGATATGCAAATAGTCAGTCTTGTTTGCTTGTCTGGATATCATGAAGAGGCCTCAATTTGAATTTCCTTTCAAGTCCTATCATGCCGCTGATCCAGATGCCTCTGCTCTCGACCAGCATAACTTAGCATCCATAACTTATGAAGATAACTGAAAGAAGGGGCATTTACAAAAGCTCAAGCACCACTGTAATGTAAACAGTGGATCGTTTTTGTCTCTTTCCCATATTTCTTTGTGTAATTTAAAAATAAGTAAATAATTACACACCATTTGGCATACTGTTAAGTATTTTTGGAACTACTTTTCTACATGCTTCTTTTTTAGATGTTAAAGCCTGCTATTCAAAGAAGACTGTCAGGTGAGGACTTCACTGGTACACCTTGCCAAACTACTAGCCGAATAGATTTGTTAAATTGAGTTTTATTTTACAGTAAGCACCATTATTGAATAATAACAATCATTGATAGTTATTTATAATCAACCTTAATTATTTTATTGCCATTGAGTATTAGTGTAATAATGAAGATAAATGTCTTCTCAAGTCTCTGGAAATACAATAATCCCATTAAATGCACAGGAGAAATTATAAGGATTAAAAACCAGACAAGGTCAAATCAAAGGCCAGGGAAAGACAGGATTCAATAACACCAAGTTAAAGCTGTGGTCATATGGGAGTCAGCAATAAAGCCTGTTTGTGGATAGATGTGGAAAACGCCTGAACACAAAACACATACATTGATTATGATGCTCCAGGTGGTGAAAAAGTGGTGACCAGGTTGAGAGCATTGATTCAGTGAGAATAGACTGTCCTTGAAAAAGATGGCCTGCAGGGGACGGATCTCTGTCATCCATCCCTGTCACCCTGTCACACACATACATCTGTTGGTCCTGGACACTCCAAAACGCACGATCAAAGGGACAGGTTTACAGAGGACTGTAGTTTAATATTGTGCTCCGGGTCCATATCAGCCTTCAGTATTTCTTATTATATTTTATCGAATAACTTAATTTAACTGAATTAATCAAGTGGCTTTTTCAATCAGCTCAAAGATTTTTACATCGACATCAGCAATACATTACAATACACAGGTAAATCTAAGTTTACCTGGTTACAAATACCAGAAAAAGCCTGTCAAATTAGCCCTATGATTTAAATTAAATCTGTTGTTTGTAAAATGTGTTTCTAAAGTCTCATCTGTCAGCATTATGATACTGATACTACATTAAATTAACTTGGAATCAAGATAAGACCACCTTTTTTAACTTTAGAGTAAACTTGGCTTCAAATCAAGTCTGTTACTTTTCTGTTGGAGATGTAGGGCTTAAGACAGCGATTACATAGTTTGTAGTGTGTGTCATTTAGCTTTGCACCTCAAAGCAACTCAGACAGTTAAAGTCCTCCTGAGATATCCAAAAAGCCCATTTGCTCATGTAAATAATAAATCATGTTCTATCTGCCAAAGGACACCAGTCAGCAATCTCAACTCTCCAAAGTCAATATCAACAGCCTTCAGACAAGCTCCATGGCTACCTCAATTTTTGCTTTTTTTGTGACCAATTTTAGATTCAAGTTTAACATCATAACAAGGTTTGTTTTAGGAAACTGATCAGTGTAGTTTGTAGACTTTAAATGAAAGTGTAGAAAGATTTCCTTTAATTCAACATGAAAAGCGTATATAAGTTTTGGTGTGCCTTGTGTAGCACAAGTAACAGAGTGGCACAAGGTATAATAATGCTGAATAAACTCAGAAGAATCTAACCTCGAGAAGAGGAAGAAATGAACTGATGTTAATATTAAAATTCAAGAGACCCAGATAAAGTTACTCAAAACTATTGGAGTGGAAAATTAAAACATAAAAATTAAATAATCACAACAATCAAAAATGACAAGGAATCTCTTTTCAGGCTCTTTTTCAATAAGATAGTCTAGGATTTTTCCCCTTTAAAACACTTTGTTAGCGTCCAGTCCACAAACAAAAGAAAACAATACTATGAGTCCTTGGTGTCCTTTTTTTTTTTTTTGTTTGTTTCTTGTTCATTTTTCTTTAAAATGTCAACTTATGTATCTATAAGGGAAAAGTTCAATAGGTCCTACCAGCCCAGAAAGGCGGAGATGATGGTGATGATGATGATGATGATGTTGATTGTTGGAGGTGAATCCTGGGTTAGCTCGCCATCGAGAATCAAATCCGGGGGGAAACCTTTCTTCGACATAAACTAAACAAGAACTTAAATGTATGCAATTTCTTGCGCCATTCTTATAATTACATTCCTAAAGCACTTTCAAAACAAACGCCATTAATCAGTCATGATAGTCAACAGGTGGGCAATGTCACTCACCAAATCGCGTTTTGTATGATCTTAGTTTATCGGTGGTCGAGTTTGAGCGGTCCTCCTTGTTGTTCCAGTTGTTTAAGGAGGAGTTTAATTCATCAGTAATGTTTTACTGATGTTTCTACGGTCTTTTGAACTAAGTTTAAGCCTCTCTGTTCGGTGATACCTTCCATTTAGAGTCTTCCACTTGTCTGTGTCCCCCATGTTTAAAACTGCTGCATGTGTGCTACCATTGGCTAGTAGCGCTCGCGCGAGATTTAACGTGATTAAACGTGATTTGACAAAACTCCGCTGATATCATAACATTTGATTTGAAGTGTCACAAATTTATTACATTTTAAAACAAAATTACAATGAATTATTTCAACACAACATCATCCACTGGATCGATTCTTTCCATCCTTTTTACCTTAATATTAATCTGGTCATTTTGTGACCTGGGTTACACTTGACTAAAGATATCAATTACTATATTGGGTGTCAAGAGACATGAGCAACACACATTGCAGTCAGTTTTACATTCATTTTACATAGAGCTGACTGTATGCTGTTAAAAAATGTGTCTCTCAGCCAGAGAAAAGGTGACGAGTAAAACTGCATATCACATCCAAAGTAAATAATAAATAAATACAATTGTTTACAGCATTACCAAAAACAAAATACACAGTATAAAAGCTCCTATTAAATCCGTAATATTCACTAAAATGACCTCCAACAGCAGATCTTGTTGAAAAATGGTGTCCTGAAGGTTAATTTTTTTTTAAGGTTCAAATGGAGTCTGGGTCATGGTAACATTTCTTAAGAACACAATCAAATCTGTTTTTAACATCTTACCAAAAAAGACTCTTGTGCATGAGAAAGCATTTATTCTGGACCAGCTGCAGTTTGTTTTATGTTACCAAACCACTCAACAGTAATGCAGGTGGGAAAAAACAATGTCTGACTTCCTTGTCCAGTTGTTTCTTGAGTCATGTTTTTTGCATACTGTTAAATTACTGATAAAGTGCTACCCACTGTGGTTACCAGCCTCTGTACGTGTTTGCCCTAGGACAGTCTACAATCTCTGATGACCCCCAGTAGTTTGACGTCTTCCACCAGCTTTATTGGAGAGAGTTTTGATTTTGACAATAGTGGTTCTAATGACCAAACTGGTTGTTTTAGATACATTTAACATACGCATATTACAACTGATCCAGTCTACTAACTTTTATTCCCTATCTAGATGTGTATTTAAACATTTGAATTTAATTCTGCTAAATAAACTGTTGAGTCATCAGCATACAGTGAGACTCATTGGTGAAGACTGTTTTTGTATTTGATTAGCTTCCATCAAAAAAACACCAATAAAGCTGTAAAACTCCAGGTTTTTCAACATTAATTCATGATCAATAATGTCAGAAACTGCAGAGAAACTAAACATGACAACACCAGTTTTTCTCTTCTTCTACTCGTCTTAAAACCAGTCATCAACCTTATGGTTTCTCCGTATGCATGTTGTAAGTGATGACCAAAATGCTGTATTGTGCCAGATAGAGGTAAGAATCATTTGCGTCATTGTAGAATAATCTGCAAGTTTATTGGGATTTTCTTTTAAAAATTGTTCAAGTTGAATAAATCTTACAAACCTATCTCTATTTCAGACTGTATGTCATGTCACACTGCAAGATACCATTTTAACTTATTAGTTTTGCCAGCTCTCATGGATACAACAAAGATACTGACAGATTGAGGGGTCAACGGGAATTGAAATGTTTCAAAAGCTGAATTGGGGTTTTCAGTCACAAAAGGACAAAAAAGTGGAAAAAAAGGGCCAAATTTCCTCTAGAGTTGGAAAAATCAATAACAAAAAGGTTAACCCAGTATGACATAGGAAATTGGGCAAAAGGCAATAACTGGCCAAAAATTTAAAAGGTCAACTCAGTGAAAAAAAAAACTAAAGTTACAACCCAATGAAACAAAATCGGACCTATAATTTAGGTAATAATAAGAGCTTTTCATAAGAATAAGAAAAAAAGCTTCATGCTTCATTGGCTCCTGATGACCGTCTGTAGCGTAGGACACACTGCTTCATCCTTTACAAAAGGAGAGAAGAAAAAATGATCCATAACTCTTTCTGAAATAAAATTTTACCACCACTAATATTGACTAACACTGCCACAAAAAAGAGAAAAAGGTTATTTATGTGGAAAAACTACACGAATGGAACTGAATGAAACAGTTCGTTGTTATAACATTTAGTAAAAAGGCCTCAGTAGAATAATTTGAAAGATTCAGTGACCCAAAAATGCTGCCAGTACCTAAACAAAACAAAAGTGAAATAAACAGAGCTGAGGCCACGAATGAGAGGCAGTTTACAGGAGGGAAAGTGCAGGGGTGCGACCACAGTCACCTAAAGTGCAGCTAAACAACCATTCAGTCCTCACAACAACATTGGTGCAGTCTATCACTACATTTAAGGACTCTAAAGTTTCACACTTGCATCCCTCACTTGCTCTGTTCATTTGTGTTATAGCCCCACCCACCAGTGATCCGTCCGTCTCATCCTCATTGTGTAACTTTGGTCATGTTAAGTTTCGGTGAAGTCTAGAGCGCTGCAGCCTCCAATCAATGAGTGATATCCGGGGGCATGTCTGTCCCTGAAATTACTTCAGTGAAAGTAGTTCCCTTGTATCCTTTGTTATCTCTCCTCACATTTCCCTCCTCTATCCTCTCTCCTCTGTCCTCAGGGTCAGGTTAAGAGCTTTGGAACGGCACTTTGCACAGTGGGTCTATAAGTACTTCCGGTTCAGCCAGGGACAGAGGACAGAGGAGACCGAGGTTAACAGTTTTGGGACAAAGGGTACATGTGTCCCAGTGCACTTAACTCACAGGCAGAAGGTGGAGTACCCCACCCTGTGTGTCTGGCCTCCCAACTAAGCGACACTCAGCTGCTGAAAGAACAATGATAAAAAAAAAAGAGCAAACACCTTTAATCCTGTTGTATTCTGCTTCCCAGGCACAAACTAGTGAACTGGACAACAACCAGTGAGTGGGACCATCTGTTCATAAATGCAGACTTATGTTGGCCTAGGTAGGTCGAGACACCCTTGGAGGACTCTCTTCAGCACTGGTCTGACTTTCCACAGGGGATCCTTTTCCTCGCCACCCTTTTTCACATCCAGATCATTAACCACTTACAGTGAAGACCTGATTTTGTAGAAACAATCTTGTGTTATGGAATCAGCTATAACTGGGACTCTTGTTTTGGCAGCCCAAGGAGGACAGGTCTTGAATTAGTTTTTTTATGTATTGCTGTGGGCTCCGACTGGTATGGGTCATTAGGGTACCATCATCTGAAATTCTATGTTCTTCCAACACAAGCAAGAGAAAAACACAATTTAGCTGACTTAACATAACTAATAGCTAATATATTTCAAATCAATTCTGTATTTAAGAGGGGGTGAGATGTTTATATATATATAATCTATAGCTGAAACAAATAGACAAGTGCTGCTGGGCCCAAAACTCTTCCAGGCTGTAAAAATGTTCAGCTCCACTTCCATCTTGATATGGGGTATTATGGGACTCCACAGGCTTTTAGTTACTTAGCAGTTTTTGATACTTGGGCTCCATTTCACAGCCCAGAAGGTTTTTGCTGGGATTTGACATGAGAATCCTGGCTTAAGGTTCCCTGCAAAACTAAACGCCATGATGTTCCTTTATACAGTCCTCATAATTAGAAGTATAGGGTCATTGATCCAGCTGCCATAAACTGACATGCTGGAACAGAGAAAAGCTGCAAATGGCTGTGGTTTTCCACATCTCTTGGGTAAACTGATGATCTATGAAAACTGTGGTCTCTCACTTTGAATTAGTGTGATTTTTAATTGGCGATTTTGAGGAGAAGCTGGTGATCCAAATGATTGCAGGGATTCCATGTTGAGCATCCAGCTGTCTTATCCTCTTTCCCTTTTTGTCTGGCAAAATTTGTAGCCATTATGTGATTAGTCTGTGGATCTTTCTGATGCCTGTCTGACACAGAAAAGCCTGTAATGACTAATAATGACCCTTCCAACAGCCCGCACATCCAAAGTACAGCCAGTACACATGCTGTCGTATACCCGCTGTCTAATGACTCAAGAGTTAAGCTCTTCATAGTCAGATCTGTTCTAATGAGAAACAAAGGGTATAACCATCTTTGTCTACCTCTGTATAAGGCAGCTTAACCTGAATTAGCAACACAATGTAAACACATGAAAACGAATACTTGATTTGTGTAAGTTCTGAAAATGCTCATAGAAATTGACTTTTATAAACCCAAGAGACAGTAAAGTTATCATGCATATAAAAAGCACCTGTATCCAGCAGAGGTTTTGTGTTGATCTGAATAATTACCTGATAACTAGTTACACTAAAACTTATTCAAAAGCGAGACCGTTATAAAGAAATGCACTCTAGGTTGCTGAAAACACAAACTATTGCAACTGGGTTCAGAGCAGAATCCTTCGACAACACCGTCCTTTCTGTCACCATGTAATTGGTCAATCCTGTCAAATCAGAGACATAACAGCCTCATTGGCACATGCTTGTTACATTAATGGTATGAGCTGTGCATCACAAAAAGCACAGTTGGTTTGACTGACAGGAGGGCACAATGTGGCTTTTAGCCAGGAGGCTAAAGGTCCGTCTCAACTCTGCCTTTTTACATCTTGCTAGGTCAACCGGAAGTCGATATTTCCGATATGGTGACTCCAGTTGATGCGCTGAAAAAATCAGCTTTTGCAAACACTACCCTCGTTTGTACAGTCTGTGCTGTTCTTCTGTTGTGTTTTGTGACTAAGTTCTTCCATCACCTTCATTCCATCACCTCATAGACTTCCGTAGATCCACTAAAAATAGCTGAGGCAGTTATTGCTATAATTTACAAAAATAAATACTATAGAGATATTTGTTCTTGGCTGAGTCATAAATGACAAAAGAAATCTAAAATTGACTCATCCTGTTGAATATAAAATGACGTCTGTATCTCAACTGTTCTACCAACCAGCCTTTGCACATTACCTTACCTGGAGAAATGCCTCTGTATCCCCAAAAAACAAAAATCATGTCTGTAATACGTCTGTGTACACAGATGGAATTGGAGCCAAGATGATTTTCTAAAAATAGTTTTTAGTCCTTTTGGGTTGAGTCTGCAAGAAGCTGTCAACCCTGTTAAAGTAGCACTGAGAGCACACACATACATGCCTGTCAGCTTTTCCCTGCATCCTCTGCTTGAGGGGTGGGCAGTCAGAGTGATGGTTAGAAAGGTCTCATGTTGACAAGGATGTCACTTCTGAACCTTTAAACTTATGAGTCAATTAAAATACAACATACATGAGGTGAAGGGTGAGGATAATGAGAGCAGAAAAGAGGCTTTTTGGCATGGAGGTGGTCTCATAATGAAGCAGGCAGGAATGGAGGAAGGAGTAAAGAAAATACGGCAAAACCATGCTGTGAGGGTCAGAGAGTGAGGGGAAACTGTGAGATGAGTGGAGAAGGATTAAAACTAGATGTGAAAAAGGAAATGTGAGGTGAGGACTGAGAGGAGAAAACACAGAGAGGGATAAAGGGATTTTCATTCTACCTTGTACATTCCCATCCTAAGAGGAACCAGAACTTTATTTATTTGTTTTACCCATTTTCAAAAACTGTATTCCTTTCCACCCCTGAAAAAAAACAACTTTTAAATAACATAAAGGTTTCTTTGTATGTGTTTGACATTTAAGTGCCTAACATTATCAGTCTCGCAAATCTGAAACTGAGATATCAGTTGGAGAAAAAAAGGGTGGCTGAGGAAGAAAAAACAGCCTCCTTTTTCTGAGAAAACTGGGAGAATATACAGTGAAACTGAAAAAGGAGAAGGACCCTGTAAGATAGGAGATAATTAAACAGACTTGGGATTATTTAACCATATCTAGGGGTCACATTTTACAATGAAATACTCCCCTGCTCACCCCCTCTGGTCAGTGAACTGATCTTAACCTTCAGGGACAGTGATACATGGTGACTATGATTCCCTATTTGTCCGGTCTTTACCAACAAAGGTAAACCATAAATATATATAAAACCATAATATATTTACACACCTATATTTCTGTGTGTGTCCAGGTGTCTGTGTGTGCGTGTGTGTTCCTGACAAGTGCATATAAATCTAGGTAATATAACTGTGCTGACACAACACCGCAGCTCCTGCCCACACACAAGAATCCTTAAACACACACACGTGTGAGCACATGTGACCTCAACCCTAATACACACTCAAGCACACATATAGTACAATGGCAATCCATCCCATCCAGATAGTCTCGAACAAGACCCCTTTTAAGCTAATTGGTTCTCTCGCAGTGATGCATGCAAAGCTCATTACAGAAGGTCTGACACAGTCACTTCTGGAAACATGCGTCTCTGCTCCTCAGGTATGGCACCCCTCTCTCTCTCTCTCTCTCTCTCTCTCTCTCTCTCTCTCTCTCCCTCTCTCCGTCTTTCTCTTTTTTAACTGAATAAAAAAAATATTTTTAATGGAAACCTTTCACAAGCATCTGGGTTCCTCAGAATGACATTTTTAGTAAATGTGGTATGGAAATGGTTTTGGTTTTAATTTAAGATAAATGAAAGAGCGACAGACAAAGATATTCCTTCAGTCCTTACATTTATGGTTACTTATGTGCTTTAAATGCATCACATGTTGGTGGACTTAAACTTAAATTTATTTATCCATTAAAAATACAGGTAGTCAGATGACTTACTTCTACAAAGTGGCAAGGTAACAAGCAAGGTTTTTATATCAAACACTCTGAGTTTTTTTTTTTAGGTTATTCAGAGACAGAAGGTTTGCCTGAAAGCTCGCTGTCCGCCACGGCTCCCTTGGATGGGCATCTAGCTTTTTACTGCGATTGACTGTCATTGATTTTTTGATCATTGCCTTCATTACTCTACGCTTTGCAGAGGACTGAAAAAAATCACTGGCCAAGTCTCCTTTCCCATAAAATGTACAGACATCTCAAGTGTGACAATGGAGCTGCATCAGCATTCTTTATTCAAGGTACTCTAATGTCTCCTCCTTTCTCATCACTCCTTTTCCACTTCATTTTACCGACCCTTGAAAGGGATGAGCAGCTTCAAGACAGAAGAGTTTAGAAGAAAGGCATGTAGCAGGCGGGGAAAGAACAAGAGGACAGGCATTTATTTCATTATTGGACCCATATGCTGATTTTAAAAAGCTCTAATAGTAAATTAAATGTGATGTACAGAGCTTTGTTTGAGCCATTATTAAGCTGGTCATTTCTTCTTATGACTATCAGGTCAACTTGTTGCAGCACTAGCTCAGGAGGTACAGCGGTCATCCAATAACCGAAAGGTTGGTGGTTCGATTACCCACTATCCCTGGTGTGTCCATTGTAGCTTTATGCAAGACACTTAACCTACATTGCTCCCACTGTGTGTCCTCCACTGGTGTATGAATGTGAGTGTTGTGCGGTGGTGGTCGGAGAGGCCATTGGCACAAACTGGCAGCTAAGTTTCCGTCAGTCTGCCCGAGGGGAAGCCGTGACTACCTAGTTTGTTTACCACTACCAGGGTGTGACTGTGTGAGCAAATGTATCCAATGTAAAGCCTTTAAGGGTCTCTTTACAAAAAAAATACAAAAAAAAAACTTGTTGGTATTTGGTGTTAACTTTGATGCTTGGGGACTTTGTTTTTCTGGAAATTAAAGCTTGTTTCCCTTCCAGGTAAGGAGTTTCATGACTGATCAGCTGGCTAACTTATCACTTTGAGCTATTTTAGGACTTGAATCTTCAAGAACTTTTTTATACGCACACACACCTTAAAAGCAGGAGACTTTTTTATACTTGATTGAAACTTAAAATACTAACTGAGGTTTGGTGTGGGCGGCTGGTTTGGGGTAGTGCATGTAATTAGAGAGAGAGAGTGTTTGATGATAATGTGTCTGAGTTAGTGACATGACATGACATAGTAGCTACTGAGACAAGGATGGTTCTCCACTAAGCATAAACAAAGCCAGAGTTATCAGATACATTTGTGTTCCCCACACAGACAATGTTGGGAAATTATACAGCAGAGTGCATGTGTGAAAGGGGCTCAGGTCCACCTATTTCAATGTTCTTTAACTTCAACATATTTTAGGGCTGAACTTGAACTATATTTAGGGTTGACCTTAATTTTGGCTCAAGAAGCTTTTTCTCCACCGTGCTTGCATTGTCATGATTCAGGTATTTATCTTCGACTTCCTCACCATTCAGGCCTTAGAGCAGACTGTAACTTTTAGGATTTCAGAAAAGTCATGGATGCACCAGGACTGAACTTTCCACTAAATTAGTCTTTTCAAGGATGTAATACCCAAATACAAAGTCCTGTTTTGCTGCGGTGTCACCTTCTGTTTTATAGGTTGTTAATCTCCCAGAGACATGGGGAAAAAAAGAAAGTTGAATGAAAGGCGGGAGACAGGGGACAAGAAATAGTATTTTCCATGTTTGAAGCAGTTGTGGGACAGCTTACAGTTCAGGTTTGTTTTTCTCTTTCAATTCAGCTGTAAAATGGTCTGAAGAGAGGCAGGGGGGAGTTGTTAGATGATCCCCCAGGAATATTACCAAAAGCTAAAAGCAAGCATTGTAAGCACTGGCTGCGAGTAAGCTGTTGAAATTCAATAACAGTATTATTCTGACATGAATTATATGTACCCTAATCTCTATCCCCTCAGCATGTTTTGCTTGTCTTGGGCCAAATCATGCTGGAATCAGAAACCGATCCCAGCCTAAAGACGAACCTTCTGCATAACTACAAACTACCAGACTTATGGTACAGGAGACTAAAACCAGTCTACTGTCGAGGGTATGATTCGGAGATCTTGTGAGCACTATGGACCCTGTTTAAGCAATCTAAAGCAGTTGGTCAAAAGTGTATGCCACAAGGCTGATCAGAACGACCAAACTTTTGTTTCCAGACAAAGAGGCAAAGATAAGATGCTAAGTGAGATGCAGGATGTAAAGCTGTTGGACAAATTCATTTGATAATTTGAAGGTGCTTTGGATGTAACATGAATCAAACCAATCATTGTTTCTGCTCTCATTCTAATTTATTTCAGAGTTTTTACTTGAATACACCAGGATGATTCAGCATGACGATCACTGAATTGATAACTGAGGTAGTATATTTAATGGTTTGACCTCCAAAATTATCAGTAGCGTACAATACATTCAAAACTCTGCCTCTTGCGTCCTCACCCACACCCATTCACATGACCACATAACTCCAGTCCTCCAAAACCTCTGTTTGCTTCCAATTCACCAACACTGTCAGTTTAAAGTCCTTCTCCTCACCTTTAGAGCCCTCCATGATCAGGCTCCCTCCTACCTCACTGACCTTCTCCACCCCTCCACTCCTTCCCGCACCCTCCGCTCCTCAGACTTTAACCTTCTCACCCCTGCTCTGAGGAGCAAGTACCAAACCTGAGGGGACTGGACTTTCTCCATAGCTCCCCCCTCCATCTGAAACTCTCTCCCTAAACACACCTGAGATTGTACTGATATCAGAGTTCACAACTGTGAAAGTATGCCATGCTAAAATTTTATTATTTGGTCCATTTACACAAATGTGGCAGCACTGGACTGAGTTCTGCAGGAGACACACCAAGCCCAGAGAGATCCAGGATCCTCCCATAGAAAGCAGATGTGTGTTGTGCAAAAGAAAGTGTTCATGAAAATCTACATAGCAGCTTTTTTTTTGTCCAATGTATGCAGAGACTTGTAATAAATTCGGGTTGTTCACACAGACAACTTGTCAAGGCTTACTGTTTTTTGCCGCACATGAATCAAACGGGAATCGATTAATGACATTAATATTGATAAAATCGTGTCAGGTCCGATTCTCATCACTAAAACTTTGTTAAAATTCTGGAGAAAGTAATGAGAGAATATGATGTTCTTATGACTAATTGAAGTTATATGAAAAATCTTGCCTCTTAATCACACTACTTAGGGAAAGAAAGATTAGCAACAAAGATGAAGAAACAGAAAACACTAAAAGTAGCTTAGAAAATACAATAGTGCATTTTGTCTGTGTAGTTGTGGATGCTTTGTGGATTAAGAAGACACCATGAAGGATGTGTTTAAACTACAATCATGTTTGTATGTATTAGCACTAATGAGATTTCGACCATACCGGTCACTTTGAGATTACAGCTATCAGTGACCCTTTTCATCCTTTCCCATGCCCTACATCTTTATCACATTCAGACACTGTTCTTCTGTAAGCGACAAGGAACATCATTGCTCATGGTCTGAGTTTCATAACATAAATCAAGGGTATCTTCCATGCAGGTGATACATTTTTAGACCTCTAAACAAACATAGTATACAACCTTTAAAACGCTGTGTAAGAGAACCATTATCACATGTGAGTAGTGATGTTGACAGCCCAGTGAGAAGTCATATTCTTGTCACTGTAAACACTGAGAAGCCTGTGCACAGTGCCTGGGAAACAGGGACAGGAACAAGCAGGAGATAGCAGAGGTGTGTTTGTGTGCGTGTGTGTGTGTGGGGGGGTTATGTCAGGGCCTTCACTTTCAGGTAAAAGGAAGAAGCCCTGTGTTTATCGAAGGAGACAAGTGGCTGTCTAGACCTCCTGAGGAAATGCTCTGCCATTTAGCAGTGACCAGAAATACAGTGTACAAGAACTGTCTACCTCAAAGTGGAAGAAATCCATCCATGCTGTGCAAGGTATGCAGAAATTTGATAAAGCTTGGCATTGGTGTATACTGGAAAGCATCAAAAGTTATAAAAGCCCTGGTCATACTCTAAATCTCCTGCCTTGGCGATTCCACCGAGTATTTTTCACTTTGTGAACAACTTAAGTAGCCTTCATATAATGGACTTGGCTAAGGGATGCAAACTGCTGTCAGGGGAAGTCTTAATGCCTGAGGGCAAAGGCCTGTATTACAAGAGTCTGCCAAATCAGATAATGGCAGCCATCAGCAGGTATGTGTCCCACTCATGTATTTAGAGGACGACATGGCAGCTTCCCAAAAGCAACACCAAGTCCTCCACTTTCTGCACGGTCAAAATATCTGCCTCCATGTCGGTAGATTAGAAAAGAGAAAAATAAAAAGTTAAATCTGTTTTCTCAGCTTGTTGACCTGAAGGATCTTTGTTCTTTCTCAAGTAAGTCAGACTTGACTCCAGTAATCAGTCAATATCACCAACTATCCAAGTTGGAGTGTTTATTTCTCCCTAACTAGAAAATCTTATCTGATTCCAACTCTGATGGCAACGGTTCAAGCTTCATAGCACAAGTTGATCTTGAGGTCGTGTCAAATGAAAACTATCCTGCAACTGATGGAGCATACTGCTTTTCTATGAAGTATATAGACAAGCAGACTTGATTTACAGAGGTAGGCAGAGGTACCCAGAAAATTAAATTTCCATAAACCATTGATAAAGTGGACTTGGCTAACAGCAACAGTGACCAGAATGTACTAATCCATTCCCACTGGATTAGTATAACTTCTGGTGATCTATGAATTACCCCTAGCATCAGTGTTTAGAGTGGGGGTGTTACAGCTGGATGAACAAAGTCTGTAATTTTCCCAAAGGTACTGATATTTCTGACTGGAAAGACTGAGGTGCTGTCTCAGTACTTGGTCAGAGCTCTTTTGCACAAATTACTGCATCAGTGCGACATGGCATGGAGGCAATCCTACCTCATACTACAAAGCATGCCATCTATCTGACAACTCTTGACATCTGGATAATGGGTTTAGTTTGACCTTTTTGCAAATTGGTCTTCATACTGTGTAACAAAATGAGGCAGCTGACTTTGCTACCAAAATATTGTCAGAAACTTGGTTCACATAGTCCAACACAGCCTCCATCATTTTTGATTATGGAAACCTTAAAAATTATGCCACCCCAAATTAGTGAGGTATTGATTGGGACTGGATTAATACAGTCAGTGGACAATGCAAATATTGATTAGTCTTGTAATATTTACTTTACAAATGAAAGACCTTGTCAAACCACACAGGATCAGAGACACCGATGCCCCCTGAAATATCATAATCCTACTTGCGGATATAATGAATTCGTTGTCTAGATGACAGGAGGTAAAGATTACCTGGTGTAAATGGCGCTCTTTAAGTGTTGGAGCTCTTCTCTGAAGTGTAGGACACTGGCAGCTGCTGTCAGACGAAATGATGATGCTCTTTCAGGAAGTTTTTAAATGATTTTATACAGCAATTACAGGACTGATGGTCGGCTGTGATGAACTTGTTTCCCTAACAACCAGGCTCGACATAGTCTGCATGAGAAATGCAGAAAAAAAGTGATCATTTCTGTCCATCAGTGTCCTCTCATTTTCAAAAACCCTGTTGCGCTGAAAAGAGTCTCGACTTTCTACGTGAATCTAATTCAACCTCGGCCTTGTATGTGTTATATGTGATTTAAGTATTATATGTTGTATTTTATAACATCTGGGGTTTTGAAATCACTCTGCTAGCAATATCTGCACCCAACAGCTTGGCTTGATTGAGGAAAATCTGACTTTGGCACATTTTGGCAGCTTCAGCTTCTAAACCTTTCTAGTATTCTGGCTTTTACTGGTCACCCTTGCTCTTTTCATTAGCTATATTCATTGCATCACCTCTCAATTTTCTTGGGGTGCAAGGTTCAATTGCTGTCAGGGGACATAATAATAACCTCAGCTGATCTTCATTTGATGTAGAAAACAAATCTCTTTGAAAGGCTCTTGCTCCAGCAGTTACAGAGATATCTGCCTGTCTTGTGGCAGCAGCACACTGGGAGATCAAGAGTGTGGTCAGGGAAGCACAATGCACACACCTGATCCAGGAGGTGGACCACAAAATCGTTTATTTGTACCTGACTCTGTCTGTTTACAAGTACTCCATTGGGGGCATTCCCAGCTCTGCTGTCACCCTGGTATAAATCATTCTTCAGCCTTTATCAAGGAGAGGTTTTGCTGGCCCAACATATCCCAAGATACCTTGTAGTAAATCATCCCAACAAGCCCCTGCTGGATCACTGTATCCCCTGCCTGTGCCCAGTTGTCCATGGTCACAAATTGATGTGGATTTGTCACTGGTTTGCCATCATCTGTAATGATGAGCAATTCTCAGCATTGTTGTCCATTTTTTGTTCCCCTACCCGAGCTACCATCTGCACACAGACTGCAGATCTGCCTCTGTCAGCCTCACTTCCAGGTACCACCCCCAGTCTAATGGTCAAACAGAGAAAGCTAACCAGGATTTGGAAGCAGTCCTCTGCTTTGTCACCTACCACCACCCTGTTTCCTGGAGCTCACATATTCCTTTGCCATGCCAGCGCAGCCACAGGTGATTCACATATCTTATCATTAAGTCTCATGTAGATACAACCCATGCCCACAAAAAGCAGCTGGTCCTGATGGTGTCCTTTCTTTACCCTGTCTTTGCTCCCATGTCATTGTTCCCTCCTGCCTGAAGACTTTGATGGTTGTGCCAGTTCCAAAGCAGACTGTCTTTACATCCCTCAATGATTACAGGCCTTTGACACTGGCACCAGTAACCATGAAGTGCATGGGGAGATTGGTCATGCAACACACTGAGGCTGCTCTGCCACACACCCCAGACCCCATACAGGGCCATCAGGTTGACAGATGACGCCATCTCCTCCATCCTCCACACTGCATTGTGTCACCTGGAACAACAAGGAACTGACGCACAGTGGACCACAGCTCGGACTTTAATTACATTTACCAGACAGACTGTTCTCAGTGATGTCCAACCTAGACGACATCTGCCCATGGATATTGGACTTTTTAACAAATCAGTCAAGATAGACCCACATCGCTCCTCTACAGTGACTCAGCACAGGATTGAAGTTGTACTGATTCTACCTCCAGGAAACACGAGGTAATCCTAGCAAATAAAGTAACTCACTCACTGGTCAAAGATGTTTAGACAGTATAAATTTTGATCTAGGGGCTAAGTTGCAGTCACTTGTTGTGATCCCACTGTGGTGAAATAAATGAGCTGATCTTCCATTACGTGAGGTGTTGTGGGCGTTTATTAATTACACAGTGCTGTTACTTCATTAATAATTTGAATCTCCAGACACACAAACAGGATCAATCAGGATCTAATGTTACGAATTTCTCTTCATTTTGGAAATATGGCTATAGTTTTACATCACAGCTAAATGCAACAATAGTTTATTGTTTTGTAGTTAATATGTTTCTTCTTAACAGCCTCTGAGATCAACAGATGAGAGAGTACTCAGGGACACTTTTTCAAGCTGTGATGCAAGTATCTTGAGATCCACTTTCCGTCTAAATTAATCCTCTCTTCAAATTCTGATGGTGCTAGGGTCCCATTTACACCTAGCATTAAAATTCATACTGGGTATTAACATTAAGTGGGCCGCTGTGTGTAAGGTAGTTTATACCTAGCATTAGAATGCATATCCAAATGTCAGAGGTCTCAAGTGGTCTCAAGTGACCACTTATTATGGATCTCACTCCTCTGCTTATTTTGCAAATAAAGAGGCTCATTATTTTCATGGTAAAAACAAACAACTGATAAACAGGATGATTTAGACTAGCAGCAGAGTGAAGGAGAGCTCATGGACAAACAGAAGAATAGATGTAAAGACAAAAAAAATATGCGACAATGACGAACAGATTGCCAGCATTGAGTAGTAACAGTTCTACTGATAACACCATCGGTAACCAACCCCACATTTCTGGGTAGCTTGGTAGCAAAGCTGTCTATGAATCATGCAGTGCTCTAGCATCCATAAAAACAACAATTTAACCGCAATAAAGTTGAGGCTCAGTGCAGTGTTTGGTTCTGGTCTCAGAACAAACTGCTGAGAATCAATAGACGATATCAACTTAAACACAGACTGTGAGGATTGCAAAGAATGGATTGGCTCAAGAATAAGGCAAACAAACAAACTGTATTCATTTTTAGTGAGGCTTTTTGTGCTGGGTTTTTTACAGTGCAGACCTGGGGGTTGGGGTTAAAAAGTACAAACCAAACAAAAAACAAAACAAACCAAGCGGAAAAATAATGAAAAACTCAAAGGGAATCATTGATACCAGTGAAAATGCCACCGAAAGTTGTAAGGGACAGAATGCTTCCCAAAGTCACGCACTTTGTTTGTATGCAACACTGTCTAATAACTAGTTTGACTTCCATGCTCCTCTAAAGAGATCCAGTCTTGTCCTTGTAGCATCTTGCTTCTACCTAGAGTCTGGGATTAATGATTTGTAATCAATTAAGTCACCATAGCATATTATCTGGCTTGTATATGTTCCAAACATTTGCAATGAGGTTGCAAAATCATGTCAAGACACATGCAATTCAGTACACAACCACAAATGTAGTTTTGTATATATGTCGAGGGCTGAAATGCATCAAGTTGTGTCAACATTGAGAGAGAATCAAAAGAAGAAGGAGAAGGCAGTGGAGAACATGAGACAATCAATGCCTCATTCAGCATGTTTACGGTTTAGGAAACCCCCCTGTGTTTACTTAACTCTAAGATATGTAGAAATATTGATGTCCTGTCAAAGGCCAACATTCAGGCCTTCGCTAAGTATGCCAACCAACGCCTGGTCAGTTGACCTGCTAATAAACTCTAAACAGCTGACAAGGTACAGTCAGAAAGTGGTGCAGATTATTGTGGTTATAAAATAAGGCTGGAACTCAGTTCAGAGAAGAGGGGAAAGTTGAGCAAGAGGGTAAGCTTATCAACCTGTTTTTTTTTTTAGACACTTGACAGAACTTTGAAAAAAAGCATACATTATAACTGTCGGTGATGGAGAGAGAAGCACTGGAAGAGGTCTGCATTGACTGAAGACAGTTTATATAAATAACTTTGACACAGTGAGCTACTGTTGCTGTGTTAAGTTCCCCTGGGGGAAAAGTTTAAAGGAAAGACAGGAGAGTAACTCATAGCTTAGCTCACTACATGGTACAAGTAGCTTATCTGTCAATACCGACTTCACTATATATGTTGGTCAATCGTATGAAGCTCTTGTATCATCACCATACTGTGTTTCTGTAAGCAACAAATAACAGGTCTGAGGTCACAGCTCTCGCTTGTTTTTGTACATTCCTTTTCTTTTTATATTTTCATCCCATTTAAATTCTAGTATCTCCCACTGAGTTAATGGAGTGGGTTTAATGTGGAACATGTTTTGGTTTCTAAACATTGTCAGATGTCATTGCATCTAAGAGAGGACACCAATATGGGGCCCTTTTAGCAGCTGTCGCCACAATTGACAAGGCTAGTTTCTGCACAGGCCATGCTTAAACAGGTGCCGCTTAGAAAGACAAGAGAAAAGTTCTCCATGGAGTGTGTTTGCATTTGGGCCACAGATAAGGGTGTCCCTATAAGTAAATTCAATACTACAGGCAGAACTATTGATTGTAAAATAATAAAATTAGAGTAAACAACTTGACAGTGCTCCAGGCATAAAAAAAAACGGTGTTTCCAAATGCAGTAAAATCCAGAAAGTGAACCCCCCCAATAAGTGTGAATCTAATAAGTCATAACTCTATACAATGACAGGAAATAAATGAGGAAATGTGAACTCTCATTCTTAGTTCAGACTGCCATAATTGAGGGCACTTAAAATCCTCTACAATATTAAATCTATGCCATGTATTGTTTTAATAAAAAATAATGACATTTTCTTGAACTTTTTTTTGCAGTTTCATGAAAATATATTGCACAAAAATATACCAAAGTAAAAGAAATAGGGTGTTCCCACTCACAGTTTTATTTATTTTCTTATTATGTATTTGAATCTAGCATGATCTATCTATCTATCTATCTATCTATCTACTGTATCTATCTATCTATCTATCTATCTATCTATCTATCTATCTATCTATCTATAATATACTGGAGTTGTAATTCCAATTGAATGTACAAATTACAAGAATGTTTAACTGCAAACTTGCTCAAACATACCCTTCTTAAACGATGTTATGATGCAGCAAAATCAAGATGTCTGCAGTCATCTTTGTCAGACAGAAGGAGCTTCAGGAACATGAGTATTTTCGCTGACGCTGCGCTGTGTGCTCCATCAACAATAATGCTTAAATTTGAAATGGCAAAAATGACTTTTTCTATCCCCCCTCAGGAATTTTTCAGCCCTCATAAACCTTGTGAGACGTCACTTTGATGACAAGGCAGTGTATCAAGTTTGCAGGATCTGGAGTCTTACCTAGAAAAGCACTTAATAAGAGGAAACCTTTTATCAGTTGGAGTATATTGAACTTTGTTTTCATAACTCTGAAGCTGATCTATTTTTCATAATTCCACTGACTTTTACTGAGTCCACTGAATATGACATGAAACAGCTTTGAATGTGTTGTATGAACTCTCTTTCTCACTCTCTCTTAATATCTTTGTGTGTTTGTGTACGATTGAACATTGAGTGCAATTACAGCCTATACTTATATCCTTTGCTTGTATGACTGTAGGTGTGGTATCAGCCAGTCATGATAACGTTATTTAACAAGGTAGATGGTGGAGCTCAAAGTGTCCAGCATGGTCTTGCCAAACATGGTGGCTTAAGGTTTCGGCCATGGAGTGAGGCAGCAAGTTGCCAGTACTCTGCTGTTATTGATCGCACTGGTACACAGCAGCTAGCACCAGTGCCACGGAGCACTGCAAATGTCAGTTGCAGTGCTGTGCCTGCTTGACAGGTGTGGCTGGTCCGCCCCATGGGGATGAGTGAGAGAACTGCAGCAGGAGTCGTCCATGTCAGTGAGTGTATTAAGAGTGTTTGGCTCTCGATTTAGCAACCCCGCCTGCATGGCTTTACAAACCAACTGAGAGAAATACTATCAGACCCCAAATATTATCTTCTCAAGATAAATGGTATCACTCACCAACTAATAACATTCAAATCCTGAACACAGATAAATCACTATTTGAGCTATAAATCTGTGTTTCTGCTGAATGGAAGGCGTTGCCTCTTGACTAGGATTTCTTAATTGCAATATTAAGCCAATCACAGATCAAAGCCTTTGATTGACATTAACAGAAACCAATTCTTGACCAGAGATGCAGAGCCAAAGAAAGGCATTAGTGATTTGTACAGACAGGTATATGGAGCTGGGAATTGTACTTTAAGAGCAAGCGCTGGGGATACTTGAATAAATTAGATTATAGGTTCAGGGAAGCACTGAAAAACAGACGAGAAACTTTGTTTCAGCTTGGCAAGTGGTTGTGCACTGCTCTGCTTATAAGCCAAAGTCTATACGATTTAAGAATATAAACAGGAGGTATGTCCCCGTACTCCAGGGAAGAAACCAGCGGACACTATGTTTACATTTGTTTTGAAACAGCCTGTTCAAAGATAAATGCCTGAACCACCTGTCTGCAGTGCTGCAAAGTTTGTGCAGGTGTTCTTGAAAACAGGAAGAAAGTAAATCACAGGTCTGTGTGCAACATGAAATACAGTGCCAGACATAAATAATGCATTAAATGAATGTTGGATTCATTATTTATGTCATTTTTATATCCTACAGCATAAAACATATGGCATGAATTTGCACATGCCACACAAGGCTCAATCTATCCCTTTGTTGCAGCTTTAATTATACAGTATATTGAATATGACTAATACCTGTCCCCCAGGCCTATACAAATCATCTAGAATGAGAATGCCTCTTTAACACAACCATGCAATCCACAGCAAGGGCTATGCAAGCGAGAGTCCATTAAAAGGATTTCATGGATGATATGGAGGTCAGAAGCATGTATTTCTTTCACGCATTGAAGGTGAAATGTTCTCCTATGTGGCATAATTTTTTATTTACAGCTTTGTTTGCTGTCATTGTGACTGTGCACTGATTTCATACAATTTACCACATAGATTATGATTATATAGCGCTGTCTCCACTCCAAGCACTTAAAAGGCATCTGACAAGATTAAGAGAACCATGTCAATGTTCACAGTGAGGTTTTCACCAGGAGACTGACAGGTCATGTTTGTTGTCAGCATGTGCAGTAGACAGCTTAATAGTGAACTCAGTGTGAACCGCTCACTCACTGGGTCCATTATGTCTAAGTTCAGAAGGGCAGAGCATCATCTGCAGCTTGTGAGTGCAGGTGAGGTGCACAATGATAACAATTAGTCATACGTGATTACCATCCTCACAGCTGTGATTAGATGTTGATTTGTAATCACTGTTGTTACACTGTTGAAATCATATTCATTGTTTCATTAGGACAGATTACAGCACTGTCAAGAGTCAAACTAAAGGAGAATAAAGGTTTTAAATCTATGACACATGTTTACAATTTCAAACAAATTCTTTTGGCTGTACATCAGAGCCATTATGGAGACAAAATTATTGCTATTCTGTCTCTTTCATTGTCATTTTTCAAGTAAATTACATGGTGGTATCAAACCAAGTACTTACTTTCTCTGCGTTTTGGGAAAAAATAAATAAATAAAAAAATAGTTCAAAAAGGAAAAAAAATATACACATCCACACACACACACATCCACACACACACACATCCACACACACACACACACACACACACACACACATATACATATATATGGACGTCTGAATAAAATACCATATATCAACATACAAGGCTAGAAAGTGCAGCGAGGCAGTTGCATCAGCTGATCATGAGAGTGCTGCAAAATAGAGCCAGATTTGATTTTCCTGTAAATAACCTCACCCGTCTCGTCGACCTCCCTCCCTACTTCGTCTCTCACTGAACACACAACGCAGTAGTACAGCTGTTATTGCTAAGTCTGCAGCAGTAAAGTACCACATCATAAATCTGATTTTTCTTCTGCTGGTGCAAAAGCCATGTTCTGCAGCTGACATGTACCGCAATCAGCAGAAAGAGCAATAAACACACACGTGTGCACAGCACATCTGCAAACGTAAACAATAGCACAACTGTTGTGTGCTCATGTCACGTATTGGTTGAAAATAAGCATTATAACCCTTTCCTTGATTAGGGTTGCACACCCATATGTCAATTTGCCACACATTATAATACATCAAATTAGTTTTCATATTTTAATAGTTGGCAGCGATGAAGCATTATCAAGCATTCATCCAGTCAAACAACAAGATATTTAACATGCATCAGACACAACTCAACAGCAACCCAGACAAAGACCTCTTGTCCAGAGTTTAGTAAATACATATGGGAAAATAAATAGATTTATAAAACTTTGGTGCAAAATTTATATCAAATTTTACCAGATGTACATTTTTATACCAAAAGATTGATTGAGATAATAATAAAATATCATATTCTGATTCTGATGGGATCCAACTGAAGTTTCATGAACGTCCCCAACCTGTTTTTATTGCATTTTTATGTCTTATCACTTTATTTTTATTAGTACTGTTTCATATTTTTACGACCCCCTCATGCGTTGACGTTCATTGATGCTGTTTTGTCTTTATGCTGCTTTTGTATTTCGTAAATCTGTACATCTTGGAGCAACTTGTAACTCTGCGTTGGAAGGAGATTTCTAATACAGTCATCATTCTCAATATTATTTTCCGCCTGTCTTTTTTCACAGTAAGGATGGGACTAAATAAAGGGATAATATAGATAAGAAAAGATTGGTTTAAAGAGGTGAAAGTGAAACATAGCTTAGAAAAATGTATGGCTTCTGAACAAGGGCCAGATGTAGAATTAAAATTCCCTGTTTCAGTGTTTAGTATGCCGAACACATCTTGTATCACTCATCACTATCCAACTGCCTTGGCACTTAGGGCAGTGAGCTCTCTCTCCCTCACTCTCGCTCAGCCTTTGATGCCAGCTGAGCAGGAGAAAGGGATGGGACATGAGGAGGGGGCTGGGGGAACTGCACTGTGCAGATGTTAAGTGTGAAGTAGAGTTGACGTGCTGTGTGCAAAAAAAAAAAAAAAAAGAAAAAGTGCAAGTTCAACCCTGTGGGCTAACATGGAGGAGGAGATTGTGAAGCCAAAGCTTGACAAACAAGAGCCGGTGCATTACTTTGCAGATGAAGAGTGAAGAGACTCATCAGTCAAAAGCTTTAGAGCTTTTGAGGTGATTTAGGATTTCAGCTTATATCAACTTGAAAGCATACTGGGGAGATACAATAACTAGGAGGAGACAGACATGCTGGGATTTTGCAGAGGTCACTGGGTGCGATTCTTATTTGCGTTACAGTGTGTCAATTACACTGCGTAATTGAAATGCCAGTCGAAAGTTGAAAACATGTCAAAGAAACATGCAGTCTGCCTTTGTCTAATGTCTACATGCAGGAGCAGTCTACTGCTCTCCACGGTGCACCTGATTATTAACCTCAGCGTGTCAGCTCTACACCAAACAGCTTCTGATTAATACGCAGAGGCATGCAAATTCCCTTATGTCCCACCATGACCATCGAGATGTATCACGACCAACCGCACTGTTCTGTGAAATTAAATTACCTGTTTTTTTATAAGTAATTATTTCTAGTTCTTATATCATAACCGCGTGAGCAATCACCCATTAATTTGTCATGGTATACAAGGGGCAAAATCGTCAAGAACTGTAACCAAAGGGTAAAAACGGAATCCAACTTCAGCTGAATAGTTTGCACAAACTGTCATGATGGTCTGGTCATTTTATTTATAGTGCTTCAGTCATACAACAAAAGTCATCTCAGAGCTCTTCTGATATGGAGCCGGCCTTGACAGACTTTCAACAATATTTTTCACAGAAAATGAACCATTCCCACCACATGAAATGACTTGGTGAAAGCAGCAAAGAAAGAAAATTCCTCTTAACAAGCAGACACCATGAAGAAAACCATGCGCTGTCAGCCTTATGAGGTCGGTTAGAGAGATGGAGGGGAGAAAAACTGAAGTAATAGAGCAGTTGCACCATGAGAGTCCAAGTTTTAATAGAAAGCTTTTTTAGGGTTGACACATGGTTCAAACTAAGTACTATACCATGAAGTGTGAAGCTGGAAAGCCAGATTATAGCACCAGTTATTAATGTACAGCCTTAAGGGCGCCTGACTGACAGGGAGGTGGGGAGTGTCTTATCCAAAGCCTGAAAATACTTCCTCTAGTGATGTGATTTTTAATTTTATTACAGCAATGCAAATCCTAATTCCTATTGTATTATCAGAGAATGAAACTACAGAAATAAAATCACACTAAAAAAGGAGGGAATCGTGAGTTCAGTTTTACAGAGAGGTCACTGAAGTGCTAAGAAGAGCTCAGTATTGCAATATTCAGGATAAGATGTCATCTCTCCTACGCCTGACAGCTATTAGTATAACCCTGTTAAAGACAGCTACTGACGTAGTATCACAGCCCAGCAGAAAGTGTGTGTGTGTATAGTGTGAGCATGCATGTGTGTATCTGTGCTCTGACAAAGAGACTGCACATCAAGAGAAATAGAAGCAAAAATATGAGAAAAGGCAAAAGAAATTTATCGCAGGACTCATGCACCTGTTTGTGTTCAGTCTAGCAAAGTTGATTTTTCTGACAGCCTGGATTTCCAATTAGACACTGGGGAACTCAACGATTGGTAGAACAACCCAATTATTGTTTGGAGCAGATGTTCCTTCAAGAAAACAATGCGCAGCCTGAGACTGGGTAGTCATTAGTGATGTGGCCTCTGGAGCAATACCAGAATATAGTTAAAGTGAAATTTTTAAAATCCCTGCCGACTCACAGTCTACATCTTACAGCTGCTATTCTCTGAGTCAATCTTTTCTTTTGTTTTCTTTAATTCCTTGTTCGCCTTGCTAAAAAATGAGACATCTCTGTTGGAGTATTAGAACTGCTGTTAAATCTGTTTGGAACAGTTCCTTGGTGTAGAAGTACTTTATAAGTGTCTATCTATGTATCTATCTATCTAGATAGATAGATAGATTTACATAGTTTTTTCATTTTGATTTTTTTCATTTAAAACTGCACACAATATTTTAATCTTAGTGCGTTAAAGAGGAACTTTGATATTTTTCACCTTGTGTTTGTGTGTACTTGACTGTTAGGGAGAACGATTTCTGAAACTGGTCCAGTATTGAGGGAGTTGAGCTCGACATAACTTAACTGGACAACTGCGCATCATCAAACTGCGTCCACTACAAGTGCTTTATTTCAATACTGACAGGCTCTGATTATTATTACAAGTCTTGAGAACAGAATAGAAAGGGTTTCTTTTACTTTTCACTGGTGCCTGTCTGTGTACAACCGAATATCGACAGTGGAGAAGTCTCGCTCTGATGTCTTGTGAGATTGCTCTAGTTGCAGAAAGACAACAAAGGACACAACAGCAAGTGACAAAGAGTCAGAGAGCACCGGGACCAGAGCAGAGCTTGTTTGAGAACAGCTATGTTGCAACGATTTTTTTTTGAAACATGGGTAATTGGGCTCTATTTTCGTGTCCGCCAGTGATGCGGTGGATGGCGGACCCTGCGCGGAGGTATTTTCGTCTGGCAGAGCCCGTCGTACAGCCAGTTTGGTATTTTCGTGGACTGAGGCGCACCAAGGTCCGCCAAGCTGGGTGTGGTGGCGTGGCAGGGGGAGGTGTCGACAGAATCAGCTGGCGCAGTGACATTTTTGTGCTCGCCGCCGGTTGAGGGGCTGCCTTCTGCATCGTCTTCAGCAATCTCTTGATCTCTTTGACTTCTTCACAAAAATTGTAATACGCCTCACCGGTGGCAGATTTAAAGGCGAGGAGAGGAGCTTATGTTATTGGTCAATACAGGTCTCGGCTATGTTAAACCCACTCCATGCCCTCTCTCCTCCCTCGCTACGACTTACGCCGCTGGGAGGAGCTGAGTTGGGGGGGGGGGGGGGGGTATTATACCAGGCTGCACCGCTTACCAAAATACCAAATTGTGCTTGGGGACGCCTTGTCGGCGCGGCGGACTTGACTTACGCCGCGCTGGCGAAGCACGAAAATAGAGCCCAATATCTGCCTGATTACCTCCTTAGACTATTAGGAGGTAGAGCGGTCGAGCACTTATAAACACATGGGAAAATAGGGCCCAGGTAGAAAAATAGAAAGTCCCCCTTTAAGAAAAAGGATGTTACAGGAAACATTCAACACAATCAAAGATGAGCAGAGAATTATCACATTAAAAAAACACAAGCAAGCCAAAATGATTAATTCCAGCAAACAAGTAATGACTAATGTGTCAGACTCATAAAAGCAGATTACCTCAATCCTATAAATAAGCCACTGTAGGGTTTCTATTTATGACAACCAGTTTGTAACCTGTAATACCACACCATGCACATGTTTCTTGCTTGTGTGTATGAACTAAAATAAAGAGATTAGCTCAGTTGGTCCCCAACCAAAAACACGGTAAGCACTAGACCTGACCTACATATCTGAATTGTTATAAAAAGAAAAGAAGTGACACCAACACCTCAGAGATTTAAAACAAAGCTTCTGTACTAAAAAAAGAGACAAAAAAGAGACACTGATAAAAACCTTATCGTAGAGTTTATGAAGTTAATTGAACAACAATGCAGACACAAAGTAGAAAAAAACGAAACAAATTTTGAGTACTTATCCATTTTCTTTTTAACTAGTAATATGTCTTTGTACCAAAAAACAAATGGGATATGAAGGCACAGAGTGTACTTTAAATGAAGCTTCGTATTTAACATCGGAAATCCTTTCAAGAGTCTGTGAGTGTATAAAAGGACAGGATGTTAAATATCGAATGTGTGCTCAAGAGTGAGAGCTAGGAGAAATATGGTTAACTAATTCTGATAAGGTCGATATTTAGCTATTGAATAGTTTGCCTTAATGAAATGGGATATTGCAATGGCTTTACTGTCTCTATTTAACCTTTTGGTCTTGTGGTCGGCACACACGAAGACACACTCAAGGACATACAGAGACCTTCTTTCGCTAAAACCCACATGGTCACAGATAGGAACAAATTATTTCTGCCTCAGATGTTCTGAAGAAGTGATCTGGATCTCATACCCCACCAGGGTTCCCATTGGGGTTTTTAATCACTTGGTGAGAGTTTTAACAGGATTTCCTTTATAGTAGAACTCCAGCTAGATTGGTTGGAAGGTCCTGGAGGGCTCGCTGAAATGTGGGGTCAGAGGTGTCATCATTATCTGAAACAATGTGATAAGAGAGAACAAGAACAAGTGTCCACTTACACACAGGCACGGGAGCTGCAGACAGATTGCTCCTTTGGCCCCCATTAGACAGAGGTATGAGTCGGAGCAGTGTGCATTATTTTAGCTGGGGAGATATCCTAGAGTAACGAACAAGTTATTTCTTTCTATACACTTGCATATCGGAATATATGTGTGTACTAATGTGGCCTGTAAATGTGCAAATACACTATTCGTATGTCAGTCTGTGAACATCTGCTGGCATTTCAGGCTACATTTGTAAACATCAGTGTGTTTGCCTCATCATGACTGTACATGTGTTCATAAATGTCTTTATGGTTGTGTTGTCCCACCCCTTGCCTGAACAACGGGCCTTTATTGATGCCTGCTGTGATATTTAAGGTCAAAACAGGAACAGATTCCTGTATTGATCTGAAGCAGATACTCATGGCTATAAAAAGTTCATTAAGTCTTGTGCCGGTATTTGTCATGTTTTCCTTTGACATTTCCTCTCAATCCGTGTATCATTCGTTCACTCTTCTTTCAAATTAAAGGGAAAAAGAACAAGAAAACGAAAAAACACATTTCATATTTGAAATACAGTCAAATTACAGTAACATTAAAATCTTCAAGCTACAGACCTTATGCACAAATATGATCTTGCTCCACTTTTGATGTGTTAGGATACATTTCCATGTTATTATTACTTTAGTGCACTCATTGTTCTTGTGTCATTCCCTTTGATATCACTAGTAGTTTTTAGTCTGGTACTTTCTTCAGACTTGCTCCCAATAATGTCAGTTTATGTCTCTAATATTAGCAGAGAAACTGCCGTTTGCCGTTGCTTTGTGGGTTGTAGGGATGGTATGGCCTTATTTCTGTAGACCTAGCCCAGGGGACACTACTGCAATTACAGATAATATACAGCCTGATACCACTGAGCAAGTTATAAAAAATAATTAAAAGCCTGAATGTTTGTAAATGATAAAGATGTGAGCACACAAACTTATCTGTTGATGACAAAATCACTGTCTCCAACTGTGCGTCTGACACACATTTGAACACAAAACAGGGAATTGGGAAAATGAGTTGTTATTCATTTTTTCAATTATGTTTTGGAAACAGCTATCAAAAATAAGTGTTGTTCTCTTGTTTTTAATGTTATTGTTGGCTTTATTTTTAAAAAATGGATTGAGAAATTATACACTGATTCTTCTTTACTCTGCTTATTGGGCCTGCAATTGTCAGCAGAGCCGTCAGTCAATTATCTTTTTTAAAATCAATAAAATCGGTCAATGGTCCTACCTTACAACTGGCAACAGGCACCAAAACAGTGGAGCACAGTTACTGACTCACAGTTCTGCTCAAGGTTTCTGTCTTTCCACTGTAACTTGATAAATAAAGGTTTTCACTCATGTGGTTGAAGATGGGATGGGAGGGGGTCTGATCTCACAAGATGGGGCTCAATCCGATCCCATCTTTACATTGGGTCTTTGTTAAAAGACTTTGGTCTGGACCAGCTTTTTTGTTATCTACCAAGCCGCTTCCAATTTGGAGCCAGTTCTTTGATGTTTCACAACCAAAAAACTGACTCTGGGCTAGAGAAAAATGGTTCTAGGATGCCATCAACTCCTTGCTGGGCTAGAAGAAAGAACTGTTTATGTCAGGAGCAGAGTTGTCAAGTCCAAAGGGCTGAGGCTAACAACAGCTCAAAACACCCTGTCAGGCAGAACTAATTCTCTGGACCTTCTGTTTATGTTTTGAATGATCGTCATGTTGGGAGCAGCACTTCAAATCAGACTCAGAAGTCATCCATTGTCTTTGTGCTGCAAGAAGTTGTGCAGGGAAATAACAGACCTATTCCCTGATGTTTGTGACACAATGATGTGGCTCTTTTGGGGCCCCAGTCGATGGAAAAAGCAAGCCAGTTCTTCAACGGTTTGCAAGTTGAACCAGCTATGAAACAGCACTACACCAGCCCAGAGCTAGAACTAGCACTGGCTTGGTAGAAAAGGGGTATATGTGTGTAGCAGGCCTCACAGCAATTAAACAGAAAAAAAGCCAGTAATGCAGGAAAAATACTTGAAGTAAACTTGCTGCCGTTTTTTGCTGTGTGTCTGCAATGCCACGCCATATTTAATACAGTTACACTTTGTGAAATGCTTTGTTTACATGTCAACATAAACACACTGACAACTGCTTTAATCCACCCGCCACCTTTTAGGGATCCAGAGTGTGTAACATGAACAGCATACAGTTAAACATGTGTTACTTTATGTATGTGTATGTTTGTGTGTGTGCATGTGTATCCCTGCCACTGCATCTGCGTTAAGCAGGCCCCCAAGTCGCAGGTCTACTGTCTGTCACATTGATTCAAGTTGACAGCAGGGTCTTCTTCAATGAGCTCATTGGAGCTTAGCCAACAACCTGCACTCTCCCTCCCTCTCGTCCCTTCCTCGCTGCCCCTTTCTACCCCTCTTTCCCTCAACCCTCTCTTCTTTTTTTTCCTCCTGTAGTGCAATCTCCTACCCTCCTATATACAATCTTTTTCTTCCCTCTGCCATTCTCCCCCCATGGAACCTGCCTCCTGCCTTTTGAGAGGCCTTTTACCCGGGTTATAACGAGAGTGTAAAAACAGAAGGGAGAAAAACACCTTGGGTCTTCTCCATCCTCCGTCGAACAATCTCAACACGTCTAAAGGCACAGTGCAAATGTATGCATTGTAAAGAAACGGGACTAATCCAAAGAAATAAATATATAATGGAAGATTTGGGTAACAAAACTAGAAGACAATGAATGGTATTTGAAAATGGCAGCTCTGAAGAGTCCACCATCTTGAGAGTGGTTTGGTGGGGTTATGTTTATTTATTTATCTGTGAATATTTCCAGATGTGAGCTGACAAAATATCGACTTCATTCCATGTTAAACAAACCCAACCAGATGGTTTAGATGGTAGCAATAAATAACAGGACAAGGTGAGTAATACATATAAAATTCCCACAGGACTGTGTGGAATGATTGTGTCCCTCACCCCAGAGGAAGCCTTGTTAATCATGTGTAGACCTGTTACAAATAAAATGCAGCAGCCGATAGTCCTGATAAAATATATACCTGCAGCTGACATTGCAAATGCACATTTGATGAGCTTGCAGGGTCCCACTCTGTTAATCACTTTTATGTGTTCTGTTCCTCCCTGTGTTTTCAGGACTGGATGTCAAAGTGCATGGTCTGCATCCATTCGATCAACGACTTCTAGATTTAAGGAAGATTAGATCCTGCTCTCGCATCCTCCTCAGCAAATACTCAGACAAATGTCTAAAATGCTGTATAGTTGTGTTTTGTATTGACACTGAGACAGTGAAACAAATAAGAAACCAATGCTTTGTCGTGCAACCCCTTACTTCCTGATATTGATCAATCCAATCAGAATGATTAACCACGAGAGAGAGAGAGAGAGAGAGAGAGAGATAGAGAGAGAGAGAGAGAGAGAGAGCAAACAAAAGCAAATTAAGAATGGGAAGATTAGGATGGATGAGGGGACAGGAGGACTGATGTATGACAGGACATTATTAGGATGAGGGGAACAGTGAGACTAATTTTGAATGTGGTGATAACATGAAAAGAAGGTTATCTGAATTGTCATGGTTTGATGGCTCCTCATTAGGTCAAGTCACCTAGAAAGAAAACCCCAAATTAAAACAACCCTTCATTCAGCTGTGTAACAATTTTACACATAGTGCATTTATGGGATACCTGTCCACTAACTGCATTGCCATTAAGGGTTTTTGAGCATACACTCAGTAGTAATAGCCGAGTTTAAGTGACTCTCAGCAATCTGTGTTCTTCAGCCTTGTGCTTTTTCATACCAAAGAGCTCCCTCTCAGGCTCTGTTGGATCCAGCAGCAGCTACTGACTATTCCAGCTCCACCTACCACCTTCTCCCCGATCCATGAAACCCAACAATTTGTGTTCAGGTTATGTCATATCAAAGTGGTGTGTTATCTAGGTGCTGCACAAATCACATTCCCTCAGCAGTTGAAGTCAGGCTTAATTGCTGCCTGTTTTTGTTTACTGTAATTTGTGGTCTTAACCTTAGAGTTTGGTGTCTTATTTATAGACTCGGAAGTTGCAGACATAAAGGTTTCTTGTTTAAATTTCTTAAGCTTATAGGTTACAAAGTTAAACATTAATCTCTGTATTGAGGAACTGTGTAGTCAGTATTGCACTGATGCATACCTGAAAAGTATTGGATGCTCCCTAAGACTATTTAACAACCTAATATGTAGAAAGTGTAAAACATTTAACAATAAAGGTGGAAACGTCACAGTGAAAAGGCTGATGATTTCATGTATGAATCAATGCATCATTAGTTCCAGTTGCTCTCCATTATCTAATAATACAGTTATGATGAGAACCAGATTTCTTTTAACACATCATCAGTTAAGAGTCATGACAGAACTAGCTTTTCAAAGTGAAGTAATAACAGGTACCTGTTGGTATTTGGTGTTTTACTCACAGAGGATGCCACTCAGCTTGGTCCTTTTTGTTGAAACTGGCCTGACAACAGGAAGGTGAGTGAGGCCACCTGCAATTGCACACCACTGACACGACTGACACCACTTCATCCAACAAACGCTGCACTGAATCGACACAGAGTTATTTAAGCTCAGTCTCCCCCTTCAGCTTCTAACCCTGTGTATTTTGATAAGGGAAAGGTTTTGGGTCTTAGTCATGAAACTTAAGCAGAATAAATTTGTGTGTAAAATGTCCAGAGAAGGAAATTTAGAGGTGATCTCACATTTCAGTACCCCTGATCCGTTCTTAGCTACTGACAAAACCAACACCTTCTCCTGACGCTCATAGAGTTCCTGTAAGTAAGGGATACACACAAATATAAGTAGCTTGTTATTAAGAATTACAATATGCATTTTGAATTTGAATAAGGTGCCAGAGCACATTAAATAGAGTTTTATGATCCAAAACTTTACAAGCCTCTCTAGAGTTAAAGTGTCGAGATCATTAAATCAATATCAGTGATGCAAAAGTGTGGTGAGTTGAAGTACACTTTATAACTGTGGTGGAAGGACAGCTATTACATGGGTAATGATCTTACATAATCATTTTGTCTAACCAATAAGATGCGGTAACTTTGAGTTATGATGTTACTCTCTGGGACGATGATAATCAGGTCCTGGTTATTACAGCCTGTCTGTGCTTATTTATAATTCACACTCAGCTCTGTCCTGGCCGGGCTCTGTGGCTTCGTCGACTAAAAAGGGAGACAGTTGACTCTGCCTGAGGCCTCTAATAACTAAAACTGGTGTTATGTAGTTGGGAACAAAATGTTTGTAATCATCGTAATTCTGACTTTTTTATTATTATTATTGTTAATATCATTTACTTTTTCTATAGTATTTTCAATTGTAAAGTAAAATTAAAACCCAAATACATTTGATACTTAAGTACCAAAATGGTTTTAGTAATTTTGGAACAGACAACTTTTACTTTTCCCAGTCATTTTGAGAAGTGATACCTTCAAGTATGGCTTCCAAGTGCTTAATATTAAGAGCATAAGTTGTGCAATTATGCATTAAAACAAAAAAAAAGTGACAAGGTTCATACTCACTTGTCTTTCTGGTTCTCTGATTTAGTTTTTAAAAACTGAACAAAGACGGAATGATTCAGGGAACGCTGCTGTGGGATGTTGTAGGTTGAATCTGCTCTTGAGATGGAGGGAGGAGAAGGCCCACCTCTTCTGTTTTTCATTGGACTCTGGATGTGGTGGAGGTCTGTGGAGGAGGAGATGTTTGTGGTCAATCTTACGGGCTACCTTTTTTAAAATCCATAGATGAACAGTAAAACAGATTGAAAAAATAACAGAGAAAAATATCCTCACACTTCTCTGTAAAACACACAGTAATACACTCAGTCTAATCTCCCTCCTTCATCAAAATATGAACCATTTGCTGCAATGGTTTGTTGTGTATGTCACTGACTCTATTGTGTTTGTGGATCTGTTGTTTACACGAAATAACCTTTACATAAACAGGTGATTCAACTGGACTACTGTCCTTGTCCCACTTTATATGCAAAATCATTGAATCATTGACCGAAGCACGTCTGTCTCTGTTATGGTAGGTAGCAGCATGTCCTCTTCCAGCTCATTACTATCAGATGATGTAGGCTAGCAAGATGCGTTAGCAAGAGGCTAACAGTATGTCACTTTCACAGCTCTGTGCTGTTTGTCAGGAAAGTTTCGTTTTATTTATGCTGTTTCTTCATCGGCCCAGGTTTTGTTTACTACCTGGCTTCTTAGCAACGCATCCATGCTATTCAACAACCAGCTTAGAGCCTGGTGTGCAAACACTACAATATGCACAAAAGGCTAAGGCCAGTTTTAGTTTAACAGAGCTGTAAATATGACAGAGAAAGTTGATCTCCAATCGCATTATTCGGGTTTGTAAATCCAACTACAAGAAGTTTGATTTTAGTGTGATTTTAATCAGACTAGTGTGCTTATATGTATTTTAAAAGTCCAGTTTCAGTCAGACCATAAAACATATGTAGACCAACTGAGTGTCTTAGTGTGCAAAAACATCATATCTGCAATGTCATTTTCCTACACTGACTTTTTCTATCATGAGCTAGATAATTTTGCTTCAGCATGACTTACTAATGAATACGTAGCTGGTCAGGTCACCAGTGTGCAGGAACGGTATGAGGCATCTGGACTACATTTTATAGAGAATTTCTTAGTTCACTGTGAACAGTTAGTTGTTCATGTTTATATAGCGCTTTCTCTATTCTTCTGTCTGCTCCAAGCGCTTTAACATTATATGTCACATTGATCCATTTACACCACGTTCACACACTGATGACAGAGGCTGCTTTGTATAGAGCCCATCAGTTTTAACTTATTTCATTCACACACCACTGGGCGCAGCCAGTGGGGGGCACGTGTCTTGATCAAGGACACTTTGGCCCGTGGACAGCCCTGGGATCAAACCTTACAACTGGGAGACAACCGACTTTGCTTCCAACCACAGTCTGCCAACTTTCCTCTGCTCTGGACACGTAGAAAAGGTGTCCTTGTTTGTACTTGAAAATGGACTGTTCATCTACTGGATCAATGGACTCTACAGGTCTTAAAACACTAACATGACTACACAAGGAGTACTTTGATAATAGTGACATGGGACAGACTAGTTCTTAATGAGATCTTGAATAGCCCCTAAAGATGCCAGAACTCACAAAACTATCGCTACTTCCTATTGGCTGTGACAGCTGTCAGTGGGTTGGAGTGAATCCAAGGAGGCTTCGTTTTAGGCGATGTGGATTTTTTTATAACCGAGTTGGAGGGTTGGAAAATCCGAGGAGTTCCCTGAGAGAAATAAAACGGGTGGGTGGCCCTTAAATATAGGAAAACCCTGAAAACTGGAGAGTTGGCTGGTATGTAAACATGAATTTCTTGAATTTTAGGATTATATTTTCAATATCATTTGCTTTTTTTTTTTTTTTTTTTTCTGCAGACCCATGAAGCCATATTGCTCACAGTGTGATATATGAAGTGGACATAAAAAGGCTGTTTTATACAGATGTGTGCTTCAGAGGCAGCAGTTTATTATGCATGAAAATGTGGGAGAGACGTCGATAATGTTTATTAAAACTGATGACTCGTGTACTCTGGATTCAGATTTATGGGGATTATGTAAATAAAGAGACGTGCCATCACCAAGTTATAATGAGATTGGGGTTAAAATGTGGCCATACATTTAAAATATGCAAATTTATCCAGGACATGACTTACATTTTAGGCTTGTATGATGAATTAAAAAAAAAAAAATGCACCGGTTCTTGTATTTTTGAAATGATGTTTAAGAAGTATGCAAGTTTGTACCTATTTGCTGAGTGGAGATAAATCAAAACCCGTCATAACAGTCATCACCCAAAGTTTTAACAACAACAGATGAACTGAGCCGTTCAGACAAACTGTTGTTGGATGAACTGCTTCACTCTCATAATAATATCACTGTTAGATTTTAACTCGGAGTATTGTTCTGAATGCTTGATTAGACAAACATCCTGAACAGCTGCTTCACTTGGCTCAGATTTCATCCATAGTAAATCTTCTTTCTCAGTATGTGTCCGAGCGTGCGTGAATGTCTGTTAATGTGCATATGTGCCTGGTGCTGAACTCCATTACTTTTCTCCCGCTGCGAACCCAATGTGACTGATGTGTCGGATCTTGTCTTTGCATGACAGGCGTTCTGCCGCAGTCTGCCACCCTGTTTAATGGTCAAACAACATCACATTCAAACACACACACATACTGAGGGAAAACCAAATCGGCTGAGAGAGATCACTATAAATACACACGCAGCTTTATGTAACACAGTGATTTGAGATGGTATAATGTCTAACAAGAAAATTGAGCCATGTGCACACGCAAAGGGGTGCTCAGCATGGGATGGAGTTAAGGTGGATGGAAACTCTGGTGGCAACTGCAATTAGAATTACTATACCTCCCAACCACAGTGAGTGGGTTAGGGGGCGCACACAAACACATGTTGTAAAGCTGCTCTAACATTTACCTCAATATCCAGAAATGATGTGTTACAATAACTGCCTGTTTTAGTTTGTGATTTGTGCCAAGTGTGATCCCGATGCAGCCTGTCCATTTCTTTAACAATTAGAGACTAAAGCAGTGTTGCAGAAGGGAGTGAGACCGTTACCCTAAAGCAGAAAACATACAGGATCCGTATTGAGCGCGTTCCGTATGTACTCCATAGAGCAGCGCTGGGTATCGCATTCAGGATGCGTATTTGGAGCGTAGCAGCAGCGTAGCAGCAGCGTAGTGCAGCCGCGGTCAGATGGGATCAGTATAGAGGAAACAACATGTCCACAACAGGTTGTTTTGCCTTTCTTTGGTCTATTTCCTGCTAATTTGGATATAATTCAGTGACTGTTGAGCCTCTACTATATGTGCAAAAGCAACATAATTATACAGTTTCAGTTTTTGCAGGTTTACTCGTGTTTAATTGAGGAAATTATGTTCCTTTATGCTGTGCTGTTACCTTCAGACAGAGTTAGCAGTTAAAAGTCTTGTTGGGGTCACATGGATCAGGGATTGGCCATCGGACTGTTCAGTGTTACTGACAAATCCATAACCAGGAAGTATTTCTCATCTACGCGAACTGATACACGGTCAGGAGTTCGCATGGTGTTTTGTTTTGAAATACATGATGGCATGCGCGGTTTTCGTGCTTGACTTCCTGTCTATAACGATCTTCTCTGTGTGGATTGATGCTCATTGGAAGCATAGAGCAGCAAAAATAGACTTGCCACATATCTTTAGCAGTGCTGCTCTCGATATGAAGCTGCGACAGAGCTGATACGTGTCCTGTATGCTTTGCTGCATTGATTAGAACGGTAACCTATTTGCTGTGTGATACGCAATGCTGCTGCCACACTCCAAATACGCATCCTGTATCATCCCGTATGTTTTAGCCTTAACACTAATGGCTTTCAAATTAATCCTTGCACTGAAAGGACCATTGACATGATGCCATCATCTCAGAAACATGCTGGTGAGATCTGGTGAGACCCCCCCACCTTCTCTTACACCAACAAAACTTTTATTTCTGACTTCAGTGGACCAAAGCAATTACAATTGTGTAAATACAAGCTGTACATATGGTGTTTTACTGTCTATATGTGGTTTTGCAGTGTTTCTGTCTATGAATTTGAATGTTTACATGGTGTTAATTGTTCCTTTATGATAACTTTTGACACAGAATTTGATATGCATAGGGTGTGTTTAGGGCTTATCATATAATCTGATTGTTACGCAGTCTGATGGTTTGCTCTACACATTACTCACCCGGTGAATTAAATTCCTGGTATATTGGAGCTCTGCAGAGAAAGCCATTTTCTTCTGTCTGTCTGTCTGTCTGTCTGTGGCTAATGTTATGCTTGACTCAGCACCTGTCCATAGAAGTTTGGATGTGCATGTTTTATACACTATTTCACCTTAATGCCACGGGCCCAGTCCAAAAAAATAATCACATTTTGCTGATAACAGCATAATATAACAACCGGGTGTGAAATTGCTTGAATTTTTTTTTCAATCAATCATTTGGCTCTGTCAACACAGTTACTTTTTGATTGGTCTGGGCTCATTGATGGGCAGCACATTCTCCTGCTATCAGGCCAGAGTTCACCTGTGCATTTCAATGGACTCTATATTCTAGGCAATCATCTGTCTATTTCAGTTGATCTGTTGCTGTGATTTCAAGGTATAGACTAGGCTTTAAACAAGAACCTGCAGCTGTAATAACTGATTTTATTCATACATCTTGTCTAACCTTGTTGGGATTCCTAGCTCACTTTACGTCACCCCTCAAATGTGGTTGTAAAAGAAAATTCCACACGTGGAACATTTCATTATGTTATAAAATGACAAAAACATTGTGAGTGATATTATTTAGAGGCAGAGGAGGGAAAAATGCAATTTTGGAAAAGTGAGAGAAGAAAGCAACTCTGGTTGTCATTCTGCTCTGAAGTATTTAGAAGGAAACTCCCACAGAACTCAAAAAAATGTTGCTTTAGGCAATTCATGAAAACTTTCTGCTTCCCCCTCACGGCAATGATGAGGGGATTTTAACAGAGTGGGTGACAGTAAGATTGGTTGGCTTGTTGGCATAAAGGATCCAAGGTATGCTGCCTTGCAGTTTAAGGGTAGAGAGGTAACAGCAGTGTACAGCTTTTGATTCCCTTTAAATTATGAAACAGCTGAAGGAAGAAGTATATCTGCAGTACAAGCCTAGGATAAACTGTAAACTTGTACCAATGTTCTTGTTTTTTGTGTAATTGATGTAACTGACATGCCTTAATTGGACAACAGTAATGTTGTGTGGACACTTTGGATACTTTTGTGGATCGAGTTCCCTGTTTTGTCTTTTGTATATATATATTATGACTGAGAAAAAATGTTTTATATCTAATACTCTGTCGTTTACTCACAAGAATAGTATGTAAAATATCAGGTTCATTAACTTAGTGAACGATTTGCTTATTGATGCTGATTTGAAAAGAGATACCACACAGTACAACGTTTTGCACAATCTTTTTCCTGATACTTTTAACACTTGGATGCTGATGCACCAACACTTAAAGAACAATAAAATGATTTGCTTCACGCTCCTTGTTCTGGTACAAGCAGCTAACTGCTCATATTGAACAAATGCTATGACTTTATTCTCATAAAACGATGACTGTAGTCTGCAAATACCATGACTTTGCTATAATTTCTTGTAATATGACCTCTTAAAATAACACGACAGTTTGTATGTCTGACAAATAATTCTCTCGCAATTTTATCCTCATGAGAAAATGACAGAGATTTGAAAATTTTAGAAAAATGTTTTTCAAACTTCGAAAAAGTTCTAATTCTCCACAAATTTCCCCCCTCAATGGGGCCCATTGTTAAATATTTACCATCTGTCATATCATTGGAGAGTACAAGCAAAGGCCTTCTGTGAACAGCCTCATCTAAAATAGATCAACTGGCAGCAATTACAGACTTTCACATTTTCAATGTAGAAATAGTTTTAGTTTTTTCCCGTCAGCATTGATTTTTTAGGTTTATGTAGCAATCAGCATCTAATTCAGTCTTTTAAGACACCTTTGAAGAGGAGCTAATTAAAACATGTTACTGAATACCTTTGTTTTGGTGGTAGTCCTCCATACAGCAAACAGTTTTATGATGACCCACAGTTGAATAAATCTCAAAATATGACAGTTGTGCACTTGATGATAGAGGCACCACCCACTATTGATAGTCAGGAAAGAAAGCAAACAGAAGTTTAATTCAGAAATCAAACATGAAATCAATCTCATATATCAAAAATATTAATTGGCTACTTTACAGCAGCATTTTTTGTCACTTTAAAATGATTGAATTTAACACGACTAGCTAGCTATAACTTCCAAAATAGCACTCGATGGCCTGTAATTGGCAGGTTTAGGTGCTGATATGGTGCTGTATGCCCAATATGATAGGCAATATAAATCTGACTAGTGTGAAAGGCGATACAGAAACACACACACACACACTGCTCTGATGATTCAGGTAATTTTAAATTTATGTACAATCCCTCGCAGAAATTTTGAGGAGGCTTAGCCTACATTAGCCGACGTAAATGCAAATGAGGCTGTCAGCTTGGAGCAGTTGTCCAGTTCTGTGAAGTTGCTCCAAAAACTCGTCAAAATAAATACGTCAATGACTAAGCAGCTCTACAGTGACAGTTTTGGTTACAAACCTCCCCATCCCCCCTGTTGTAAGTGTCTGTTTGTTTGTGTTGTTGTAGCTTCACAGAGTATTTCTGTGTTCTTCTCACATTTCTTTGCGTTTTAAGTATTAGCTAGCCTATCTGTGTTATTTTTAATTTTTTTTCTCTTAAGTTGTAATATCTTTATCATCTGATAATATTTTCATAGAAGAAACTTGTGTGTTGGTAACTTTAAACTGGTCTTTTTGTCTTTTTGCAGTGTCTCTGAACCTTCTTGTAAATATCCAAACTCATGAGTACAAGTCAAATTAACTCTCTCGTCTTTGTAGATAACATAAGTCCTCCCATTTTAATGTACAAATGTATGGTAGAAATGACACAAACTAACGTTTGACTCTGCCTACATTGAGCTCTTATTAAATTGCATTTTCTCTTATATTTTGATAAGAGTTGGTGTAGAACAGAAATGTTCATTTTCATCTTGCAGTAAGCTCTTCAGTCTATGTCTAAGGCAGGACCAGGGGAACACCTCTCTTGCAATATTGCAAAGAATGAAAAATATTGATGATAACGTGCTAAATGCAAAACAGTAACAGCCTTAAGCAATGCAAGTGTGCATAAACTGTCAGCAGTATTGCTGAATGCATGAGTCAACCTACAGGCATTCTGCAGCTCCTTATACAAATGCCACATCTGGAATAACAAGTGTATTTGCATTTTAGCTTGAACAGCCTGAGTCTAACTTGTGTACAGGAGGAGCTTATTTATCCAAACATCCACATCTCTACTCCACAGATGAACAATGCCAGTGCTCGTTTTGCCAGCGCAACAATTTTTTCACACGCTCATATAAAATGTGTGCAGTCTAGAACTCGAATATCTATAGAGATGTAATTCTCGCCTACCTTGAGAAATGGTTTGTATTTGGGGAGACTTTTGTAAGTCCACTGAGTCTCTCTTGCTTTGAAATAGCTTTTTATCAGTTTTAGCTTGGAAAACTGGGTTCTCAGTGCAACTGAAACTGAGAGGGTGAGAAACACTCATTATTTTTATAAAACTATTGGGAAAACGTGGATTGTTTCAGTTGTCACAGTTGGCTTGCACCCCAGCTGTCTATTGTTTTGTGGGTGGGGGTTGATTAGGCCCGAATTGGCTCAATTATCTTGTCATATGATACCATGTCAGAATAAACAAATCGTCAACCGATCAGTTTAACAACTGGAGGATTGGTCTAAGCATACAGGGCGGGTATTTGTAAAGCCTTTTTTTATTCTCTGTCTGTCTTTGTTTTATGTCAGCGGGGTTTTGTCCTATATGGCACACGAGAAAACAACCTGAACAGCAAAGGCAAATGAAATATTTGTCTTTACGATTTTCAATGCGATTACTGGTGAGGAAAAAAAAAAACACATTTGTCAACACACAGATGAAAGTCTGTATTCAACCTGCAGCATCTACAGCTTAAATTTGTTATCACACTCTCACTGCGGAGTGCACAGCATAGCAAGCACCAGTCCCAAGGGTCAGACAGCAAGGTTAAACAGGCAGAGAGGAGGGGAGGTCACCGCAGCTTATCTTCTTTTCTGTCGTTCTGTCTGCCGCCCCTCAGGCTTAACATGAGTGCGCACACACATGGACACACTACAGGCCCGTGATGATGAACTATGAAGACACTCTGAAAATTGCTGCACAAGCCTTGTCTCACATAGTCGCCTGAAAACAAGGAACAATGGATGCTCCTCTGTGTGTTTATCGACTTTTTTAATTTGCTTTTATCTGCTTCAAGTCATCGTAAGTATTGATCTTCAAATGGAAAATACTGATGGAACACTTGCTTTAATTAGATGGAGAATCATATCAAGAAATCAAGACTATACAGGAAATTAGAGCATGGTAAACCAGTTCATGTTTTAGCGAATAAGTCAAAGTCAGTGCAGCTGCAGGTGATCTCAAATGGATGGTTGCTTTCCAAAATGATTGAGATGTTATTCAAAATATTATAAGTAAATGTAGATAAATTAATGCAGTCCTAAAATGTTAAATCACTTTACTTCTTTTCTTTGTTGCTACATGACCCCTGAGGAGAAATGTGGCAGATTAGCATCATAGCAGGTAAATTCACAGCCGCTGTTGTTGATCGTAGATAAAAGGATCGAGAGTTATTTACCTGGCTAAAGTTCAGGTTGGTTTCAGGTTGATAACATTTATTCTTTGTGATTTTCTTTCAGGGAAAATCTAAAACAGCTCAATCTGACCCCAACTCCACAAAACGGTCAAGGTCTTTAACACTCCCGATATGTGCAGGGCATTTCAGCCGGCTCCCTGAGCTGCTGCGGCTTGTACCGTTGTGAGTAAAACCGCCTCAGTTTAGCTTTTTGTTTTCAGGCTGTTTTATTGAAAGTTGGGATTTAGAAGATGAGTCTTTTCAGGCTATCTGTGAGAAATGAGTGATATACCAACAGGGTTTAAATAACTTCTCTAAATAATTCCACAAAATTAAACACCGACCCTTTTTCTTCCACTCTTCTCCCATGTGATTTTTTTTTTCTTTTTCTGTGTTTAGCCTCGTTTTTCTGCGACCGGTCCAGAGTCTGGCTCTCCACCTGTCTCACCTGCTGCACCAGAGCAGGATATCACAACAGGTCAGGTGTTAATGTGAATTTCCTGACTTACATAATCTGCTCCTTACATAATCTCACAGAGGCACAAACACTGGCAGACAGACACGCAGTGATGACTGTCCTGCTCTGCTGCTCTGTTGCTCTGCAGCTCTTCTGCTGTGCCGACTCTGTTTGCTGTTTACAGCAGCGGGCACATGGAGTAACAAACCAGATCTGTAAACATGATACAACCTAACACATCATCCGTCGAGCAAACCTGGTGTAAACCGATTTAGACCTGTTAAGAATCTATGGTTTTAGGCCTTTTTAAAACCTAACATCTATTGGCATGTCATGTTATTTCTATTCCTGTGGTGCATGTCCTCAATACTGGTGCCATCCTGTGTTTTCTTTTCAGGTCAGTTCTAGTAAAACCTTATTATTGTCAAAGTGAAACAGTATGCCGTAAACTTCTGCAACCTTTGGTGCAGAAAAGTTGTAGTTCTGGGTCACTGAATCTCAGCAGGCTTGGTTAAGGTCAAAGGGATTACACAACTGAGAAAATGAGTAGGTGGTGAGTTTTTGGCATTTGCGAGTGAGGATTTTCATAACATCGAACTATTTTGGGCTATTGAAGCTATTTTCACTTTGCTGGACCCACCAACCAGATTTCTTTCGTATTCCTGCCCCCTGGAGTCGCTTTTTTGTTCCAGACTGCTTATGTAACGACAAATATAAACTGTATCATAGAATGACGAGGGAAATCCTGGGTACAAGGTCCCCAACTGTATCAGCCCATTCAAGAGCTCTCTCCACTCAGTAATCTCACAATAATCCTCCAACACGGGCTAGAGTTACAAAACTTGTGAAAATAAAGTGTAGTTTTTCTTTGTTCAGTTAACCCTGTGTCTGTCACGTTGCTGTGTAGGTACTGTAACACATATTTATAAGATGAATTGAAAGAATTTTAACCCTCATAAGAGTCTTAATACAAACTTCCTTTCTACATTTTAACACAAGTCAGAGGACTTTTTCAATATAACCACAGTTATGTAGTTTGTACACTGATTTTATCCTGCTTCAAGGGGAGCAAAGCATCTGAATTAATAACTTCCACAATGATGTGATATCGAAATACCCACTTTTTAAAAGGTCATTTAAATATCACTGCAAATCAACAATATTACAACTGTGCATCAACAGTTTCATTTTTTGCCTCTTAGCTGATTGAACCACGATTAACTCAATATTATTCAAAATGTTATTTTAATCGTAATTTTTTACTTTACTGATGGATGACCTTCAGGTAACTAGTTTTGTCAAATGATGAAAATGTTTCAGTCAGGCAGCTTGTACATCTACATGGTTGATATGACTTTAACCTTCATGACGACCAGCCTCTAGTAATGCCCTCCACTACACACACACACACACACACACACACACACACACACACACACACACACACACACACACACACACACACACACACACAAGATCACCCTTCAGCTTCATTACACAAATACAAGTTCACTCACACAGAGTTCACAGGTCATGTATGATTTGCCCTGGTCTTTTCATTTGGTGTACAAATGCACATGCACACAAATACACACTTGTAAGACTTCAGAAGGACTTTATAATGTGTTGTATCACAGTAACAACACACATTATGTGTGGTGACTTCAGAGTATCTGAATTTTACTCATCAATATGATCTCCAAAGCCCTTCCCCTTCAGTCTGTGGTTGTCTTGAAAGCTTTTATGAAAGATTCATTTAGGTATCCTATAACTCTTTTACATTATCTCTGTGCCACAAACTGAGTCCTCCTCATATACAGTATTTTGTACAATCTCACATCTTGAGGCCAGAATTTCTGCTCTAACCTGACAAATTTGAAGATCATCCCTGGCATTTGTTGTAGGGAGCCACCTCTACATAATGTTTCCTTCATATATCCACATTTTAAAAAACGCAATCATCAGTCTTGAATGAATTTGTTGGTTATATCTTTCATCAATACGTGAACATACCTTTAAATTGTGCTCAATCTTTTGTGAAGTCTGAAAATCAATACTGAGACAAGTAAGACATGGAAATCGATTCTCAAAAACATTTGGTGCAAGTTTATCATCACATGAGGGCAATTTGGCCTCCTGGCAGAGTTTTCAAAATACAACAAATACGCCCACTGGCTAAACCCTGAGGACAAATGAAATGAACAGACTGTAGCTGACAAGCCCCGGTACTGTTTCTGGTCATTATAGTCAGTTTTTGCCGTTTTTATTCTTTTGGTTTCTGTGTCAGAAATTTCTTCGATATATTTTTCATCCAGAGCGAACACTGTGTCCTTGGTGAACACTCTCTGTCAACCTGGGTTTGAAACATGAGCATTAAGTCTCAACAGTAAAATCCTGTGTTGAATGACTAGCTGAGAACTAGTAATTAAACCTGGAGCATATCTTGAGCTTCTTTGAGAGGGGCAGTGCTGCTGGCTGCTGGCACTAAAATCAACTCTTAAGATCTTTGGCGGACTTCAAAAGTATGGCGATCCAGCACAGCAAGACCCAGGCTTCCCCCAAACAGGCAATCTCCTTCATTAGATCAGGACAGAAGGGACATCACCAGCAGCCCAGTTCTACAGGGGGTCTTCTCACCACCGCTCATGACTGGCAGCTTCAAGCTGACCTTGAAAAACAAGTTCCCAGTCAACTTCACAAACACTTCTCTCTGCCTAGTTTTGGTACTTACATCGAGTCCACCGAGCAAACGGTTCTTCTGGAACTGACTGTCCCATGGGAGGACATAACTGATGAAGCCAACAAGTGAAAGACGGCCAAATTCGCAGAGTTCATCGCCACTGTGAGCCAGTCGAGAACGGATGCTGAAGCTTTGCTGGGAGAACCATCAAGCACACACTTGAGGTCAGGGGTGTAACAACTCTGGTAAAGAGACTGACCAAATGATGGGATGTAAAAGTTCTGACTTTAATGTCAGAGTAATGGTGGTTAATCCTTCTTCCCAGCGTTAACCTGTTTCTGTAGATTCAGATCACGCATTGGCCACCGTCTGAGGGGCTCAAACCGACTTCAGTTGACCATTGCAGTTTCGTTTCTCCGAGTTTTCTGTGCCATCTTGACAAGAATCAAGCTATCAAAAGAATAAAAACACGCAAAATGTTCCTTTCAAGAAGCTGTACCTGAATGTATTATCCCTCTAATTTGACCCACTTGTATATTTTTCATCCCACCCCCTTTACTTTCCTGTTTGTTGCCATACACTACAGCAGGCGATGATTCTGCCTCCTGACCCGGCAAGTGAAAGCGTTTTACAGGTATTATTTGCCTTTCATGGTTCGACCCTTCCTAGTTTTTCAATCGAATCACTTCTGCTCACTCCGTTCCTACCCCCTTTTTATTCCTCCTCTCTTACAAAGCGCCTTCATTTTTTTGTATAACATCTTTTGTGTCCTCCGGTCTATCTCTTTCTATTATCTTTTCATTCTCCTTGTCCACTGTATCCCCTGTTTCTCAGTTCTAATATCTTTCTCTGCCAGGGACATTCAGCTCAAACTCATGAGAAGATGAGTGAAGCCTTTTTATTGTAGGAGGAGGGAAGGGAAAAGTGTCTCAGTTTGTCATGTTGACTCTTTTCCCCTGTTAATTCTTTGGTTTTCTTCTTCTCTTTAACAGAATATGTGTTCCCATTTCCTCTATTTATATTATTTTATCCCGTATTAAAACGTGCCTCTCTTTGTCATCAGCTTTCAGACAGAATTTCATATATTATCCCCTCCCAGACCTTTAATGAACCCTTTGACATCTCTTGGGTTGAAATTATTTAAGACCCCACCAGTATCTACAAATACCAAGAAGCATTTTAAACGCACAAAGAGGAGATATAAAAGTGGAGCTAGCAATCCTTAAGCTAACTGTGGCTTCAGGCGCAGTTAGAAACTCTTTCTACCTTGGCTCGAGGGTCTATTTTAACGGATTTGTAAAGATTTATCATCCACTTGTCCATTTCCCTTGACTCCTGTTAGAGTTTTTCAAAGATGATGAGGCGTTTTGATTGACTAATTTCGTTCTCGAGTACACAGCAAAAACTGGAGTGTTCAAGTATGTCACAGTTAATTAACTCCCAAAGTCTAGGTTTAACTCTTTCTTGTATAAATGACCTTCAGTGTTGGCGTTATGCGACAATGTTGATCCATCAGTGCTACTCCAACTCTGCGAAGAGTTCATCTAAGTTCTGCCAGAGGTTTCTTTGGGTAGGGTCAGTGTCTCCCTTGCATTCGTTGAATTTTCAAGTGCCGCAACTGAAATTTCACATGATCATTGATATCAGTGCACCACGAATGAACAGCACACAAAATTATTTTAGACTTGTTTTGAGTCATTGAGTCATCTTATTGTATCAGCTTTCATTCATTTTCTGAGTGTTTAGTTGAAAGAGTTAGGAGTTCATTCTTTTGTCTTCAGCCTACAACCAAGACGTGTCACCTCACTTGCTGCTAATGTAGGGTGACCACATTCTGACTTCCCAAAAAGAGGACACGACTACGCGAAACAGAGTCATGGAGTCACACAAAGAGTTTTTCGAGTCGGATCAAGTGTCTTTTACATGCTTCCAACTCAGTAAGTCCACGTGACATCAACTCAAAACTTTTGTACAAAACCGCGGACATTTGAGGGATTTTATAAACTGCCCCAGACAAAGGCCGGACAGCCCCCCAAAAAGAGGACATGTTCGGGTTAAAGAGGACATATGGTCACTCTAGCTAATGCACAAAGGTTATCATTTTGATCATCTTTTACATAGCCTTTTTTGTCACATGTATCAATCAAAAAACTGAATCAGGAAAAACTAGCAAAACTCTGTGATTGCATGTCGTTCTCCTAAATAAATTTCAGTTTTCATATCCCGATTCTATTCATGCTGGAGTTAAAGAGGCTGCAACCAGCAAAAGGTGCCATCCATACCTCCACACTGATAAACTTCAGACAAGCAAAGACTGACAGTTTCTGTATCGCCGTAGATAAGCCGCTCATCCCATCCAGACAGATTACTTCCTTAGGGCATCTGATGAACTTTTCAAAGAACATTTTAGTGTTGAATTCATTTTATGTTTTGATCTTTATGGGTAAATGTAAAAGAATAAATGTTATTATTGATAAAATTTCTTCTTCCAATTGTATGAATATTCTTGTGCTTTTAAATTTGGTAGTTAAACTTAAGTTTGTCCCAAAATACAAACGAACAAAAAAAAACATCATGGCAGCGACTCCTTCAGTTGAATACTCTATCACTGTGTTAAATTTGAACTCTTTTGAAAGTGCTGGAGTGGAGTGGAGCTTCATAAACTCTGAAATGGTGTTTAAATTAACTCTGTGGGAACTGAATCAACATTAGACTTTCAGCCCTGTCTGGAGGAGGTGAATGAAGGAAAAAATCATTGTAGAAAAATTGATGTTGTTTTCTGCCATGCAGTCTGTGTGGCACATAAAGCCCATCGTTTAAAAACAAAAAACAAAAACAAGAATATGTCCCTGAGCAAGCGGGAAATAAGACACAAAAATAACTCCATTGATCGATATATCACAGGTGGCGAGTGTGTAAGTGGTTTACACAAAATTGACAATATAAAAACAAGCACCTGAAGGCCACAGATCCGATCAAAAAAGTGATAGCAGGTGAGAAAGACATTTTAGAAACCTTGTTGCAGTCGCCTCACAAAAACTGTGAGCATCAATCCTGTTGATCCCGGAGCTGAAAAACTCAGAGAAATATCTGAATTGTTTAATAAACGTAGATTGGACTAAATAAAATTGGCTTTGCATCATTTCGTAGATGTTGTCCCAATTATACACTAACCCTGTTATGATATTTTAATGTCATTTAGCAGACGCTTTGATCCAAAGTGATGCACAAGCAAAGATCTAGACAAGAGGAAAAAAGATCAGTCAGATCCCCAAAGTGCTTCAAGTCCATTTGGACGCAGGTACTATCCTCTACTCTGCTTCTTCATTCAAGAGTACCTCCATTTAAAGATTTATCAGCATTCATAACCTTGTTTCAACCTTGTAAATCTTCTTCCTCGCTCTTCTTCATCCCCTTTCACCTACTTCACCGCCTCCCTCTGATAGCCAGTTCTCGGTGTCAGCTGATGGTGCAAGGATGTTTAATGTTTCATCGCTGCTCATTTCAGTGTCTTTAACATCCCATCCTCCCTCCATTTGAATCTCTTGTGAGATCTTCTACTTTACTTATTGGAATCCTTTTTTTTTTTTTCTATACCTGCTTCTCATTCTCTGACCATTTAATATTCATCTTCCAGTTTTCACAAGAGGCCTTTGGTTTAAACTGTCATGGAGCTTGGAAAAGGCTGTTACATTTTTTATCACGGCACCCCTGCTTCCTGACTTTCATCTCCCTTTTATTGACCTCATCACCCTTCCTCTTTTGTAACTTACATGAGCAGTTTGCATTGTAAAAAAAGACATAAATACCCCAAACTACTGGGAGTTGTAATCATTGAAAACAATCAGCTCAGTTTTTCTTTACTCCATCCCCACTTTGGTGACAGTTATCCAAACATTTTCCACTCTGCTCTCCATTCTCTGTGTCTCTTATTTATTCACAATTATGTCATAAATTTCATTCAAAAGCGTCCCCTCCCCTCTCTTCTGCCCTTACATCCCTCTAATCCTCCTCTCCCTCCTCCTCTTGACATACTAATAGTGCCGAACAATCAGTTTAGAGTCTTGGAGAGGTGATCAGTGGAACAGCTCAAGTTTTATTGTCCACTGGAATTAATGCAGTCGATACAGGTCAGCATGGAGATGAAGCTGATAGCTATGAGTCAGGACTGAGTCCAAATCAATGAAACTCTTAACTTTATTACAGCTATAAAACGCATGGGAACCAGATTCACACCCACCTTTGGTTTTACATATACATACATATATACACTTTAAAATGGAGAGAGAAAAACGGTCCATTGAATCTTGGATAGTGTGTACATGTGTTTGTGTGTGTGTGAAAATCTTTGCAGTAAACATTTATATGGTATTAGGGCGGGTAAGGAGTTTCACTGCAGTCATTGACAGGTTGACATTGCTCAAGCCTCCAAGTCTGCTCTTCTTCTCTTGTTCTTAACTTCTTTAAAAAACTTAAAAACCACTTTTAAAGTTATATCACTGTTAAAAACCCCACAAGAAAGAGTCGTATTATCTTTGTTTATTTTCCTCTCTTGGCCAGTGTACACACATAGTTCACTGTTGGCAAGGTGAGTAGGGTGACCATATGTCCTCTTTTACCCGGACATGTCCTCTTTTGGGGGGGCTGTCTGGCCTTGTCGGGTGGAGTTTATAAAATCTTCCAAATGTCCAGGGTTCTGTACGGAAGTTTTGAGTTTGTGTCGCGTGACTTGACCCGAAAAACTCTCAAAATTAACTACGTGGGGGCGGAGTCACGCGTAGTCGTGTTCAGAGTGGTCGATTAAACAGAGTGGCGACACTCCCATAGACAGACGCTGAACAGCCCGGCGGACCCCACTTCCGGGTTATAGAACTCTTTATAGTTCCAACCTGACCGCCTGTCACGTCGGACGCCGTTCACTTCTATGGCCACAAGGCAAGCACTCACCGGATTAAATGATAAAATATCAACAAGTTTAATGCCAATACATGTGTTATTGATATCGAGGGGACCCCTTTATATGTAAAAATGTATATCCCAAATGTAATTACGTTTTTATAGTCAGGAATTGGGATCGATTTTTAGCCACGGTTTGCTCCCACACTCCCCGAGGTAAAATATTGTATCAACGAATGTAATGCCAATACGTGTGTAAATGGTATTGAGGGACCCCTTTATATGTAAAATGATTTTAATTTTCGTATGCTCAAATTGTAATTACAGATGTAATTACGTTTTTTTAGTAAGGAATTGGGATCGATTTTTTAGCCACGGCCTGCTAGCTGGACGTCGTCAGCTGTAGAGGCCTGCCAAAATGTATTGTGTGACTGAGTTATGAATCACAGATGAATCATCATCATCAATCATATGTTGAGATGGTTACTTATGGGCTTTATTTTAGATTTCAGCCTTTATCAGTTCCCGATATTATATGCAATTTATTATTTTTAGACTAACATAAGTGCTATGTAATTTGATTTCTGCTTATGGGATGATAGAGTAAAGGGGCCGCTACTTTTTAAATCCTGTCAGCACTTAAGGCATATGTTTAACATGGAAAAATGTTATGCAGGCCATGCTGCAAGACCAAAACATTGCACAATTGTTTAAACAGCTTGTAACACCTGTTACTTACCACTTTATTGTATTATTTTCTCTTATTAAAAAGTAACACGTGTTACCAAACTTGTCTTATTTCACTTTTATTTGTCATCCAGCCGCTAAATATACGTACGTGACTTTGACGTGTACACAGTAATCCAATAAGAGTTGCAAATGTTGACTTTTTACGGTTAATTTTAATATTTACCTCTTAAATGCGCGCTCACTGCAGTCTGCCCCGTTGCAGAGCATGGACAGTGCAGGCTGCGTTTGGAACTATGGAGGGGTACATGAACCACGTGACCGCTCCGGCGGCGAGATCTGAAGTTGTCGCCACTCTGTTTAATCGACCACTCTGGTCGTGTTCTCTTTTTGGGGATTCAGAATATGGTCACCCTAAAGGTGAGGTATGTCAGCACATAAACAAATGTATATCTACACATTAACACACACACTTATACACACTTACAATTATTGGTAAATTTGCGTAACCATCTGTGTGTCACACAGACATCTGTGAGACGACTATATCTCTGTTCTCTCTATATCTCAGTGGAGATAGAGTGTATGTGTGTTTTTTCTTTGCATGCTGAAGGATGTTAGAAGATTCAGCAGTGGGGGTACAGCTGGAAAAGACCATTTGGGGCTGAGTGAAAGGAGAGCAGAGGAGACATCATGTGGTAGAAATGCCTTAAAGTGGATTGAAGTTTCTCTTAAACACATGGGTAGCTTAATTGCAGCAGTCGTTTAATTCTAGCCTTGTTACAATGACACCTTGCCAGGTCATTCTACTTGAATCTATTTAATTCTTGTCCACACATCTCTGTGTGCCTTTCCTATTTCTCTAATTATAGCTTTGTTGTCCTCTCTCCCTCTGTGTTTTCGTCTGCTGACATAAGATCCTCTCTGTCTGCTCGGTATTCACTGCAACACTTATTGACGCGATGAGTGGCACTGAATATAATGCTTTCACCTGAAGGAGGCTGCATGGGTTTGCTTGCATTCTGAAGTGTGTGTTTGTGTGTGTGTAGGTCTGCTGGTGTATGTGTTTACAGTGCTGAGTGATATGCTGCATTGAGTCACAGAGAGATGCATGGCCAAACACTTCTGTTTTGACAGCGAGCGATGAAAAAACACTTCCCGGCCAGCACCCACCATTGACATTGAGTTCTTTTGCTATCCATTCTTGTGTCAAGCAGCACATTACTTACACTAAATACATAACTCTAAAGGCGCATGGCACAGCAGCATTAAAGCCATGACTAAGACAGCTAAGAGGGTATCAGATCACTTTGGTTTGTGACACAGCGCTGTGATTACACTGTAATTATCAGCTATTGAGTGTATACTCAGATCTTTGTTTTTGTGGTAGTGTGACGTGTAAACATCGATGAAAAAGCTCTTAGGCTCTTTAATGCCACTCAGTTCTCAAAGATTTCAAAACAACCTTGAATCTAATGCATACATACATTTGATCCATCAGTCAGAAACAGCAGTGATTTAAAATACTTTCAACCACCCAAATGTCAAATAATGTGCCATCCTAATTTGACTGAGGCATTGGATAAATCGTCTTTCCCTCACAATTTTAATTTCAGATGATGATTTCCCTTTTTTGTTATTATTTAGCAGCCTTTCTAAAACATTGTCTCATGATCCAGTGCAGGGATTATGACAAAGCACAGAGTTGTTATGTGCTGCCAGTGATGAGAGTTGAGCCAAGAGTTAGTGGGCTATGAAACTCTTGACCAAGCGTGCTTAAACACACTGCTGTTTAAAATGTCATAATACGTGTCTAAAATATTCAGTGGACACAATACAGGTCACAGCACAGCAATGAGACATGAGGCGAATGTGGAGTTGCTGAAAACTGCAGTTCTTAAAGTTTCCACTAGGGGTTTTTACAGCAAAAATTACCATTTAAAAAAAACAGCTGGGGTTCAAATATACTAACATAAGATTTTTATTTATTTATTTTTAAATTATTCTTTACAACTTGTTAATTCTGAAAATAACATGGTTATAAGATTCGCACAGTTAGGGGCTTGGCTGACCTACTTGACAAGAGAGGACAGAGTACGTTCACATGCAGTTCAAGAAAATTGATTTATTGCAATACTCAGACTGAAACTGGACTTTTAAATATCGTGTAAACCAATTAGTCTGACTGAAACTTCTCACAGTCGCACCAAAATCGATGGACACTACCGCTTGGGATTGATTTTGTCTGTCATGTATTTAGCTTTATCAAACTGAAACTGGCCTTAGCATTCTGCACATACCCCGTGTTCGTACACCGAAGTTAAATGCATAGATGCAATACAAGGATGTCTGGTCAGAAATAAAACACTGACAGATGAAGAAAAGATATAAAAAGTTTAAACTTTTCAAAGTTAGACAAGTGTGGTCATCATTTCATGCACATCTTGCTAGCCTCTTGCTAGCGTGTTTTGGTGAGTAATACACCAACAAGCTGAAAGGAGGCATGTTGCCACCTATCGTAGCAGAGGCAGACATGCTTTTTTAAGTCTTGCACAGTGCTTGTAAGCTGGGAAAAGAACAGTTGTTCAGCCAAATTGCCTAATCAAGCTATAACTGCAGCTCAATTTGACTGTTAATGTAAACAAACAGAGTATTACTGTGAGCAATAATGCCAAAGTCTCATGTCAACTCCATCCCATTGCCTCAAGCAGAAGTCAGGTTGAATCAGCTTTCCCAATATGAGGACTTCTATTAGAAATCTTGACAACCAGTGGATGATATCACTGAGACCACTTTGATGTTTTATACAGTCTATAGCTATTGCATAAAGCAAGGATTGACTCACCTCATATCATGCTCCAAAACAAATGGTTTGGTAACCTGAACATGCCAGCGAAGGCATTAAAGAAAGCAAAACAAACCCACACATATGCTCAGTGAACCAATGTCATTAGTCACACATGGCAGAGAGACTCCTGTAATGGGAATGAAGCACATGGGAGATTGTAGAGGAGCATGAAATCGAGATGAAGTTGGCAGAGAGAACAGACGCAGAGACACATGGGCAAACAGGAGAATGCCCAGCAGGATGGCCCGTCTTTGTTTGAAAAATAAGAAAACCTGAGAAAACCAGGCATAGGAGAACATGACCAGGGGCATCACCTATAGCTCAGACTTGCCTCTGAGAGACTGTGAGGATAGGAAGGAATAAGATCTGTGAAGCAGTAGCATCCTCTCCACCTCCTATCCTTGTTTTGGTGTGTCAATAAAATCTGCAATACAGAGAAGACTCTTTGTTTGCGTGGGATCTTAGCATTTGTTAAAGATAAAAACATACATGCAGAAATACGTCCAGGGGGGTTCTGTTTCTGGAAAGTGCTGGAGTTGTGAAAGATGTATCTGTCAAAATCAACAGGCGGCAAGAAGAATTTTCTCTGTAAGGTCTGGGGTTTGATCCCAGGTCCTGCTGTCTGATATGCCAAAGTGTCCTGGTGAAAAAAAAACGTAACCCTAAAACTGCCCCTGGTGACGACGCCCACAGTGGCGGTTAGTACAGACGGGTGCCTAACAGCAGCCTCTGTCATTGTTGCATGAATGTAGTACGACTACAGCATGTAATGTAGAATATTCTAAATGGTAAAAAAGCCAGAGGAAGCAAATACAGTATGTCAAAAGCAACGGGAAATTAATGTATTGTCACCTTACTGTACAAACTTGTAAGTCGAAGAAACCATGGAAGTGACAAAAGATTTAAATAATTTAATGAAACACCAATCATGTACAGGATTTTCTAAACAAAATGTATTTATGCACATGAAGTTGTTTGGTGGGTGAAATTCATCAGATTTTATTACTGCCAGAAACAGGCACCCGTATTTCCATCTTACTAACCAGCCGCTGCCTGTGCACAAATAAATGCAATCTCTATTTTACACACAAGCTGCACGTGCAAACAGGCACAGTGACACCCTCCCCTCGCGGGTGGGCAGGATGAATTGCTCAGCTGTCCTGTATTGACAGCAGGATTAATGCCATCTGATTCCCAGGTGACTCATTTGACCACAGTCAGAATAGACCTTGTCTCCATGCTTTACTGACTCCGTGTGTGTGTGTGTGTGTGTGTGTGTGTGTGTGTGTGTGTGTGTGTGTGTGTGTGTGTGTGTGTGTGTGTGTGTGTGTGTGTGTTGGGGGGTAGGGGGGTGAGGGAGACAAGTAAAGAGAGTGGGTGTACATGTTGTTGAAATATTGCAGATCCCTGGTTTGAGGACTTTGCATATTCATTAGGAAGAAATGGAGAACAGGAGAGTGAAAGGCTTAGAGCAGGGCTACACTGAAAATTTGTAAGAATGTTTTGATTATAACTTTTTATATTATTACTGTTAACTTTTTATTATTATCATTATGACATTACATTATGTCATTAAGATCACTTTACAAGTATTTCTATAGTTACTGGGGTCAAAAAAGCTAAGCAATCCATCTCTCACAAGTAATTTATGTGCATACATGACAGGCCAAGGTACGACAAGCAGCAGAAAAGATCAGCAGGTTCAGCAGGACAGACACCAGTGAAAAACAAAACAAAACATGACACTGCTAAAGCGCAAACAGGACCAAACTGGGAATTACGATCTATCAGGCCATCTAGCTCCAGGACTGGCACTTGAAATGCATAGGCTTTGGCTGCATCCAGGTTTTCCAGAACAACAGTTTACTCCATCACTTTAGCATACTATCAAATCATCATTCCACCTTTGCATACACGGTATCTTTCCTGCTTTATTACAATATTATTACAATTTTTGACATTGTACCAATAATTGTAACGAAAGTTTCATTTTGTTTAATAGAAAATAATGATCGTGTTTAGTGATCATCCTTGTTCAGCTAACTCACACATCACTCTTGCAAAGAAGCCCTTTGGTTGTACTCAGTCTTGCAATATTACAATATAGTGACCTTAGTGCTGCTGACAAATAAAGACTTTACATAATTTACGAGGGGAGGTGTCTTCAGTGACTTCTTGCATATTTCAAACTCCATCTGTTGGCCTGAGCTGAAAGACAACAGCGCTGAAATCAGCATGCATCTCTGCAGGCATGCTTGTTTGACAAATAATGTGGTTTTATCTTTTCATGCTTAATTAGCTGTTGCAGGTCTGGAAATGGGTCTCTCAAGGCCGTGTGCATCCTCACAGTCTGGAAACAGTCATCATGGGCTGTGTCTGTACTAGTAGGCGCATTGTTGGGTAGAAGGTTGTTTTGTTGTAGTGACTCTCTACGACTGCACATTAAAAGTCTGATGCTGAGGCTTTTTTCCAGTGAGAGGCGGGGTTTGGTGGCAGGGATCTTAATTTGTTATATTTGTATGTTGTTTCCTCCTCTTCCATTTTTGCCAGCGCACTACCTGCAAATCCTGCCGTGAGTGAGCATCGGTGCAGACTCGCTATTTGAGGGCTGAACAGTCCACTTGCCCTCCTCACTCTGTGGTTTGGGACGGCCTTCAATATGGCGGAGCCTCCACGGGGATGCCCAAACGGAGGGAGAGTGTATAGGGCGAGTGTTTAAAAAACGCACTTTTACTCATTGGCTTTTAGTACATTGTAGTGTTAATTTGTTTTTTATCATCTTAGCACTTGCCGTGAGCCTCCTTATTTATACACTTATTTATTCTTTTGCATTACTGTATTTCTGCTTGCTTTATCTTGTTCTTTGATTGTTTTATTTGTTTTTATGTGTCACTGTACAGCACTTTGGCTACCCTTGTGGTTCTTTTAAATGTGCTATAGAAATAAAGATTGATTGATTGATTGTTTAGGGGGCGGTTTGGGATTGAGCCCTTACGTTCCTGTGCGTTACCACTGATAACCTTTAGGACAGTGGTCTGTTTTTAGAGTAAAACAAGAGTAAAGAAATTAAAGCCTGTGCTTTTATTTTGAAGGGCACTATTTATGCAGCGGACTGTCCTCTATGTCCTCTACACTCCTTAACAGCAGGTGGAGATAATTCTAAGTAACGCTGATTTACAATTTTGCAGCATAGAAGAAGACCGGAAAGTTTGTTTTCATATGATAATGGCAGAATCCAAATATGACTCTTACTACTTGAAATATGGGTTCTTTAGCATCTTGGAATTACTATAAATGCATGGTAATAGACCTCCTCATTGGAAACAAAGGGTTAAGTTAGCGTCATTGTAAACTCTATTATTTGCACGGTGATTTACTTGATATCTGAAAACAAAACCTACCTCAACAATTCACACAAAAACTGACCCGTAGGTGCTAGCTTTAAATTGACCTGAATGCCGCAGTGACTCTCTCACCCTTGGTCTCGAAGATAGAGTGGAGAGTGAGGAAACCTGCCATTTTTTTATTGACTTTTCCACAGTTTGTAATTATATACAGCCCCGTGATCTCAGAAGCTCATATCCAACTTTGACATGGACTTTATACTGTGTCAGCCGGGGGATTTTCTAGCAGCAGGACCCCGGCTAGTGCACTTTTGTCCTCTGCTGCATTTCCACTGGACAGCATCAACTCCCCCCTCCATCTCACCTTGCATTAGGCTTTAGAGGGGACGCTATTTCCTGCGGCACATATACATTTTCTGTCAAGACACAGTGTGCTGGTAAGGATATGCTGTTAAGAGTGCTTTGTAATGGAGACTTTGGTCCATTCATGGTCGTATTTGCTCATGAGCTGGTGTTACATGTCCCTGATTGGATGTCTAAAAATGTTGCCTTTGTGTTACTGCCACTTCTCTATGCCCTCGTGGTACGCCTGTGTTTCCCTCGTTTTTTTTCTTGTATGAAAATTTAGTACACACAAGCTCAGCCCTTGTTTTTTATCACTCAAAGTGCAGGAGGTGGCATCAGTTCCCTTGTGTGTGACCAACAGATTTCCATGACCGGAGCACCTGCAGCACTGTTGTGGAAGTGGTTGGATTAAGAGGATTAAATTATCAGCACGTGTGATAGCAGCTGGCATCAGTCAGGGCCAATCAGATCAACTACACTTTCATCCCTTTTTAAATGCAGTGCACACCTTGCTGGACCAACAGATTTGTAATATAGAGGAGAGGCCAGCACAGATTCCCCTTAGAGTGAGTCAGCACACAGTAATTTAAAGGTACCCTGTGGAGTTATTATGTAAACAAACAAAGTAATGCTCCCCACCAGAACACACTGTTAGTGTGCTTTAAGGTAAATATGCCGGCGGAATACGATCGATCATTGCTCAACACTTTGGTGATAGTTTGTGAAATTTTAAGGAGAATAATTCTTTGTTTGGGAATTACTTCAAAGCTATAAAGACCCCACTGAGCAATAGACGGCTATTAGACGTCTAGTTGTTTTTTAGATCTAATTTACACCATCTAGATTCTGTATATTTTTAGACGGAATTTAGACGTTGCACTTTAACCTATTATTCGATAACTATTTATTTCAAAAAGCAACTGTGAGTTGCATAACTGATCTCCAAGTACTTACCTAAAAATAATTATTATAGCTGTTGAGCAATTTACAGTAAGACCTCTGTCAGCCAGCTAGTCTAAACTTGGTCCAAATTTAGACATCTAAAAAACCTTCATTTTTAGACCTGTGGTAGCCTGATTTTAGACCAGTCATCTAGACTTCATTTAGACATCTATTAGACCTCTTGTTGACCAAAAAATGCTCAGAGGGACTAGCATTGAAATAAGAAGCCACCGAGCATTTTTTGGTCTAAAAGAGGTCTAATAGATGTCTAAATGTAGCCTAGACAAATGGTCTAAAGATCAGGCTACCACAGGTCTAAAAATGAAAGTTTTTTCGACGTCTATATTAAGACCAAGTTTAGACCAAGTCTAAATCTGGGCTATATCTGTACTACACTGTATATTGCTCAATGGCTATCATAATAATTTTGGTTAAGTACTTGGAGATCAGTTATACAACTCATAACTACTTTTTGAAATAAATAGTTATCGAATAGGGGGTTAAAGTGCAACGTCTAAATTCCATTTAAAAATATACAGAATCTAGACGGTTGAAATAAGGTCTAAAAAAACAGACATCTAATAGCCGTCTATTGCTCAGAGGATTGCATCTGTCCTTCGTTTTGAACTTTAACCGGTTTGTGTGGGTCTGAATTTTAAGCCCTATTTTAATGTGTAGTGTTGGATTCCAAAAACACTTTCACTTAGCATTGTATTTTTAATGGACAGACCTTTTTTTTTTGTATACTACTCACAAATTCTGGCAAAGGCAATACCACTTAAAGCCCACAAGAGCAGAAGGAAATCTGCTAGCAGCAAAAATACCCATTTGCTGGCACAAGGTCATTGCAGCTGATCTCCACTGCCATGAAAAAGGCCGTTACGGCATGTATGTGCATTTCCGTGCATGTAAAAGACAGAGGGGATTTCCCATGTACTATTCCAGGTTTCTTAAAGCAAAAGCGTACAAAGATAGCTCATAAACATGCAAGTATGTTATTCCTATCCATGCAAGCTTCTGTGCTTTCCACAACAAAGGGCGCGTGTGCACATTGGGAAAAGGTGACCTCGTTGTGCACCTCTATTCTGTTGAAGGAACAGCTTTCATCTGGCAGGTTGGCAGGTCAAATCCCACTTGACTTGCGCCTGATTACACAGCCCTCTGGTACACAGAAACAGCAGTTTACAGGAGTAGGTTGTGACCTCGCAAGATTTAAGGTCAGTAATCTCAGTTTGTTGGGCCTCGACAATTCTATTAGAAAACATTACCAAAAAAAAGGCCTTTTAACCTCGCAAAAAAATAAAGCTATCGATTCTTCAAAGAGAATCATTGATAGTGTTTATGCAATCTTTTCTTTTTACTGCAGGATAATGTGGTGAGGTAAATATCCCTTTTTAACATTTCTACCGCTGTAAAGAGGAGCAGAACGCCTCCAGTACACTGTGACACACATCAATATGTGATGTGAAATGTAACACACACTGAAGAGAAATCCACATTAACCACCGTCACGATCTTTCTTTGCGGGGATGATATTTCTGACAATTAATCTTCAGCACCAGTCTGCTCTCAGTGATATTCAGTCCACGAGTCAACCTTGCCTCTGGAGGTTGATGTTAGACTAAAGAGAGTTACTAGTAACTAATGAGGGACTTAGACAGCAGCTCACCATAGATTAGAGCCAAGGGTAACCAGAGAGGACACATGGTGATGACATCAAACAGCCTTCTTATGTCCCTCTGGCTCCCTGTCCCCAACTCTCTACCACCCTTGAACACAAACACGCACACACACACACACACACACACACACACACACACACACACACACACACACACACACACACACACACACACACACACACACACACACACACACACACACACACACACACACACACAGAGTAAGTAGAAAGACAACACTCACTGCGCTGCTACACAACAGTCTTATCATCACTTGCTGAACATGAACTTCCATGTTCTGTATTTCCTCAGTAAATGTTTCCCACTCCAGCTCTTCACACTGATTTATTACCTTCATCTTCACACGCTGCCTGTCACTGATGTAATCTCATGTTACATTTGATCTCATCTTGTTCCTGTGTGACACACACACACACATATATATGCATGCTTTAAGAGGATATGTCAGGACTTATTTTCTTGGTATTCTTTTCTATTTTTTTTAGATGTAGCTGTATAGCTGTAAAAAAAATGCCCCTTATAATAATAATAATTATGTCCTTGAGCTAAGGCTGAGCGATATACCAAAATTAACTGATACCAAAATTTACCACAACATCTGACATCATTTTGCCCATGTCAAAATATGTGGTTTCAAATAGAGCTGTATGGCTGTAAAAAAATGTCCCTCGGGAACAATAATAATTATATCCTTGAGCTAGGGCTGGGCGATAAACCAAAAATTTACCGATACCAAAATTTACCACAACATCTGACGTCATTTTGCCCATGTCAATATATTCGGTGTCAAAAAATAGATAAATAAAAGTTAGTTAATGTAGGAGGGGGTGAGCAGCTTGTGGAGTAGTTATCATACGTTATTCGTTATTGAGGTGAACTGCTCAATATATCGTGATATTGATTTGAGGCCATATCGCCCAGCCCTACATAGATCCCTTTACCTTGATTTTAGTACTGCTGTTCACCCTGGAGACGTGTCAAAATTTCTTAATTCATGTTTTCTTAAATTTGAAGCATTATGGTAACCTCAGAGCCTAATGGTATACGCACAATGATCAATAATACCTCACTGTCTTAGTTCAGCGGTAAGGGCTACACAGTTAATAGTTTTACTTTCTACTTAGAAATTTATTAATATATGATACAAATGGCGCATGTCATGATGTTTTTAATGAGAAGTCTATCTCAGCACCTGCAGGGGACAGCTGCATTCCCTCCTAAAACAAGTTTAAGAGACATTCTGCAATCATATCTCAAGGCTGGCTGAAATACAGTAAAATCCCCCATTTAAAAATGTGGAGCACAATAAAAAATGAAGCCATGTTTTATTTTTGCTCTGTCTCTCCCTCCCTTCAAGGTTAAATAACATGGTCAGGGTTTTTTGAGTTGCATGTCGAGGTTTACCGAGGTTGGTTCTCATTTCAAAGCTCCAGGAAGGAAAGTACATTTTAATCAACTCAGGCATTTTGCTGTTTACACACTGGCCTGATGGTGCCACAACAATCTGCGTGATTGTATGTGAGTAAATAGATTAAAAGTTGCTGTTATTTACTCTCTGAATTTATTCAGCAACCATAATTTACATGCATTTTACATCAATAGAGCTCCTCTTTAAGGACTCACTTTTCATTTGGGGTGTTACTGCATTGCTAATATATAGATCACCATAAACATACCTTGTACTCTGTATTCATTGGCTTGTGCACACAGCATTTAGTAGAATTGTCTGAAACTGTCAGTTTGTCTTTGAATTAAATAAAAAGGGTCGATTAATCAAATAGGTTTTGGCAACCGCTCATGTATGTCTAAAATACACATGCATATGCACACACCGCAAAGCCACATTTTATGCAGCCATAAAAAGGAGTGCAAAAGACTTACGCACAGCAGCCGCTCAAGATAGTATTTTACACCCTCAATTAATAAGAGCTACTAAAGGCAGCGCTTTCTCCACACTGCATGATTTCCAATAAAAGCTGACACTGAACACAATCTTGCCAACTACATTGGCTCTTCTCCACGGCACGTACACGCACTCACACACCTACACAATTAACCTCATGCACTAATAGTGTTGACATATTCTTAGATCTACGGCCTGTCCCTGCGTAACCTTTCATAGTGCTTAAGAGCAGGAATAGAGCTGTTTTCACATCATAAAGCCGGCAGTGTAACAGCCCTGTGCTTCCGGGGCATATAATTTATTTCAGTGACTTAATGGAAACAGTGATTTTAAAGGAATCTGCAGGATGAGGAAACATTATGATGACGTTTTTTTTTAATAAAAGGAAATGAAACAGAAGATCGTGCTCATCACCCTGTGCAGTGTTTATGAATTCCAAGATTAAACCAAGATCAGTCTGTTATCATTATCATGCAATTCCTACTTTCTAACATGAGTCTGTTTCTGCCTGTTAAAGAAAGTTTTTCCTCTCTTCTGTAACTTGTTAAATGTTTTTAAGTGTTATACTCATGGTAGATAAAGACGGGATGGGAGTGGGCCTGATCTTACAGATGGGATCTTTATCTTTACGTCTGGTGTCCACGTTTGTTGCGAATTGGTGCTATTTAAATGAAGATTGATTGATTTATTGATTGATCGAACTGCTGAGTCAAGAGAAAAAAAAAAAGATGGACATGTAGATGGAAATACAGCAGCGCGGGACCATGAAGACACACGAGGACAGACAAAGATGCTGCAGGACAGAAAAAAAGGAGGCGTACGCCCTTGTGCAGTCAGCATGTCAACTGAGTCGCGTTGGCATTTTCATGGTGGACAGTCAGGATGGGAGATGATAGGAGGGGGAGGAGGAGAAGAGAAGGGATGTGGCAGCAACACATTGGTGAAAGACAGAGAGAAGAATTAGAAAGTGGCATATCTTGCAGAGTTAGGATCGGTCAGAGTTGAGTTTTCATGCAAATACGAAAAGATTCAAATTTTTAGATGCAGGCGGGTTATATATTCACAAATGAATAAAAGTTTTTGTTTTTATTGTTGGAACGATAAATTGCATCTTGGGGTCAAAGCCAGTGCCTTTACTCCTCTATCCAAAATGTAAATAGCAGAGGTAGGAAAGTTGTGTCACATATCTTAAATTATTGCGTTTGTGTTTCCAAAAATGATCCCTGCAGCAGTTAAATCCAGTATTTTGCTCAGGTAGTCAGACTATATATATATATATTTTTTACTTTATTACAAACACAGCTTAATATGAATGGTATATATTGTAAATATAAAATGGTAAACATTTCTTTTAATTGAAGCCTTAGCATTAATCATGTTTAATTCACAATAAGCGATCTTCACAAATGTTTGTCTAACCAGTTGTCATGTAGCCTGGAATCCTGGTGCCACCATGCTAACACTGTTGCACAGCTTGGGGCCGTTTGTTCGCTTGATTATCTGATTGACTGATATTGACTATTGGACAACACAGGAGGAAATAACGATAAACTGTAAACCCACTGAATTTAATTAGTGGAGGTAAAACTGACTTAACTAGTATGTCTGCTGTTTATTGAACAACTGTGAATACAACACAGTTCTCCATGCTTTATCAGGCAGAACAGAGTGGCTTTCCCTTTCCCAGACCTTCTTAATACAGCCAACCGATGACTTTCCAGGGGAAAAGAATTACAAATCTGGTGATGAGCTTTGTTCCTCCTGGTGAAGGGGGAAGCTGCTCTGAAAATTAAGGACAAAAGCCCCAGTTTAAGTTAAAGGGGGAAGAACTAAATGATTCATGATTTGGGGAACCCCACTGCTAATGCACCATTGCCCTTACATTAACAGCCCAAAAAAATCCTTGAATACTGGAAGATCCAGACCCCCATCCTGAGCAGGCCTAAAAATACGCTTTACTGAAAGTCTGTTTTTTGGCCCCAAACTTCCCATGTTTAGTAAAACTTATTAATTAAGTCTGTAACAAACTTGCAGAACACAAATAACAGAATGTTATATTTAAATCATTAGTGCTATGTTTTCAGGCTTATAACAAATATATTAATAAATCGTATATAAATTCTAATGAAGTCCAATTAATGTTCATAAACATCCTACTGATGTTAATGACAGGTATATAAATTGCTAACAAGTTTGTAATAAGATCCTATCAGTGACTTATACACAATAATAAATGTCTGAGTTGTTTTTTAACACTTGCAATATTTACACTTTATCAGGTCTCATAGGTGGCTTATTAAGTGTAATTAATGCTTGGTAAAGGAGCTTCATAGAAAGTGTAACCACACTGTAGAGAGTCGTCATGTTCATCTGTTGCTTGTGTAATTTCGTGATGAGACACCATGAACAACTCTTGTGTCAACACCAGTATCGAACCCTTTTTCCAGTCACAATGAAGGCAATCATATGGTTAACACAACATCCACAGCCTGTCATTTACTTAACATGATGTTTGGAGTGATGGCTTTGAACTTTTTTTTTTTTTTACTAAATCTGTGTTTCAAAACAGGCCAACCCATCTGACAGGATGAAACTGAGTGTGACAGAAATGTCTCCCAAATAAAGAAAAGAAATCTTATAAATGGTAATAACAATGCCCAAATATAACATGGTTACCACTGAACAATCAAAGAAAATTAAGTATTGCACTGTTTTCATCAGATTTATGTTCATTTTGTAATTACTGTGAATTTTGTGAACAATGTCATCCTAAAAACCACGATAAAAAAGCTGTTTTTTTTTTTACTGTCAGTCATGTAATACACATTAATTTTGCGACCCGGGTTTTTTATTCTGTATCTGTGGTACTTTGACGTTATATTGGGATTTATTTGGTTTGTTTGACACCCCGATGCGGCACCCCTACCAGCAACACTGAATGACTAAGGAACACACGTCATCACAGCAGGTGAAAACAACACAGCAGCGTACAGACAGACTGATACGACAGGGGCACAAAAGGGCCATAAAATACTTCCTTTTCACATCTTACAGTTGAGAAAAAAATACATGATGAACTCTTGGTTGTTGAATACTGTTTACTATAGCTTCTTACATTTCATGGTCATGCGTCTGTGTGTGCACTGGCTCAATGTCATACTGTCACAGCTCTTCATTATACAGTCTTGAAGTTACACCTCTTTTCTTCTCTGTCAAGACAAACTGTCTGCTTTGAAAACAGCTCTTCCTCAAAACTTATCCACAGCTTTATTTGTCAGATATCATACCTGCAAGTGTAGGATGTCATCTCCAGCTCCCATCATTGTTCAGACAGAACAATAGTAAACTATCTGAGAGGCAGTTACGACCATCAAATTATGTGACCGCAGACTGAGCTAAAAGAATTTGAGAAATAACAGCATCCTGACTTTTCATTTCTTGCGTCTGCAGCTGCAAGTTCAGACAAAATTGATGTAGACTTGCACCACTAATTATCAACAGCGCAATGTCGCCTATTCATCTTCAGCCAGAGAGAGTGACAGACAATATTGAACCTGAGTGATTTTTGCTTTTTGCATCGAGACAGCCCAGACTCTATTTTACAAGCCAAGTGTCACACGAGAATATGCTCTGACTTGACGAAATACGGACAGCATTAGCGATGAGCATCATGTGTGCACTTGCACATTATAAATCTGAATATTAAAATAATATGAATAACAACAAAATGCCATTGATGACGCTGGTTTGAGGATAATTATCAAATCTTTTGGAGACTCTGGTTTTTCATTTGTTTTTTCTCTCTCTTTTGACAGCATTGTCTCTGAAAAGTATTTTGTCCTGTCGGCTTAAAAGCTGCAGCTTGGAACTTATGCAGATAAGGGTTTTTTTTGACACATTGGGTAATAGCTTGTCCACAAGATTAGAAACTCAAGTATGGACCCAACCTGTGAATGCATGTAATTAGGCAGGGTTAGTGGCAATACAAAGGTCATTGTCTCGTTGAAAACATTTGTACAAAAGCTAATGTTTCTATTCATTTGACTAAAGTGGGAGAGCAACAATTGGATTTTTATGTCATAAGTCTTTGTCATTTGCTAAAGCTGTTGAAGTTAAGATGCATTTGAGATAACAGTTAAGTTAAAGATGTCTGTGATTTTAGGATTGCAGAAAAAAATAAAAATATTCCCAAAATAGAATTATTGTATTATCACTGTTTGTCTCCAAGGTCTGATGTTGGGGTTATGTGCATAACTCTCGAGCTGAGAAATCATACATTTGAGAATTTCCTTGATACACCTGCTACCAGACACTTCTGAAGTGGTCCTTGTGAGAAACCACTCTGGAAAAAAAAATATTTTCAAAAGTGACAAAAGAAGAAGCAGAGGACAGAAACAAGGTTGTTACAGTGGGACTACAGGTCTTGTCTCTATAAAGTTGCCTCTGAAAATGCCCTGTTCAGTGTCCAAGTTTTAAAACCCACAAAGAAGGTTTCTGAAGCTGTAGTAAAATGTACTTATGTGGCCTTTATTTCAGTGGCTCTCATAATAAAACTCTGCTGTCCTTGTACTTTTGATGCCTCACTGGTATTATATTGGTGTCCCAGTATGTGGTTTTCACATGGGGTTATGGGGTTGTTGAAGCACAAGAGGCATACTATATAAACCCATTCCATCCCACTAGCTCTTCAAGGTTATAAGAGTACCATCTTGTCTTGTATTGCCTCTGTAACTACCTATAATTCCGGTGCAGGGGTGGGACACTGGTCCACCAATGAATTTTCAGTTTTATCATAATAGGAAATCTTTTGAAATGTTGAAGTATTTACAAAATGTAAGTTAGAGAGTCAGGTCAATGTTTTTAAAATAAATGACTTTCACATTTATGTTTGCTATTTTCCACTTGCAAATCTTCAAATTAAAGATGTTCTTCTTCCTGACCCAATTTTCCAGCCCACCACTGAAATCTTAGGCAGTGGATCATACCTACTCTATAATCCCTAAAGGGAGTTCTGGGTCAGTCTTGGGGTCTCCCCACAGTTGTACATGCCCAGAAAAGTCCCAAAGGGAGGTATCTGGGAGGCATTCGTATTCAACGCCCAAACTACCTCATGGCTTCTTTTGACATGTGAAGGGTCAAAAGGCATGCTTTAAAACACCTTCAAATGTGTAAGCTTCTCATTTTGACTGTATATTTTCCAAAGAGAGATTGTTGACAGTGTATTTTAATCACGAGGACAGGAAATCCACATACGAGGCATGAATGACTGCCATGCACAGCTTTTTAGTCTTTTTTACTGTGCATTTGTCCCTGTGTACTGTGCAACAAACAAGCACAGTAGCAGCTGTAGTAAAAAAAAAAGGGGATGGTCAATTAAAAGTAATTCACCTTTTTACTGTTCAGACAAGCAGCTGGGATACTGTAGTTTCAATGCTTAAAGGGCAAATTGTCTCAGGAGATTGGTCCTGTGAGATATTCTTGAAAGAATTGGGTGTTTCAAATGAATTACTGGTTTGAGCTAATAAAGGATTTCTCAGATCTAAAACAGTGCACTGTGTTTTTACAACATGGTTCGATTGTATATTATAGTAGGGATGCAAACAGCTCTTTTTATATGAGAGTTGCAGTAGGGCATGTGAGGCTGTACAGGAGCTGGTTGGCTGCATAACAGGTTACCACCTTCAGGGTGGGAAAAGTTGCCTCCAATTTAATATGCTGACACACTGTGCCAAAAGGAAGCATTCAGAACAGATGGCTGGCTTGGTGGGCAGGGACAGTGGCAATTCTTCCATTTCCCTCTCAACAGCCTGATGCAATGCATTTCATTTATACGGCTGACGTTCATTCACCCACTTGACAGTGAAGGAACAGCCCACAAAGCAGGGATTTTACCAGGTGCAACTGTACCTCACTGAAACTTAGAGTACATTTCTGCTTTATCAAAGACTGTGAAAAATGGAGCAGGAGTGATTGTATGACACAATATCACTAAATATCACTTATTCCATCACTGCCTCTGTGTTATTGTTACTAGAATGATAGTAATGAGGCATAGTCTGTGCCGCGGGCAAGGACTGATCCTTCAAGTCGTCTAGATTAGCCAGGAAGTATCCAGATATCAATTGTCCAACTCATAAATAAGGAACAAAATCCAAACTATAAAGACCAGTAATGTGTCTGCAACCAGGTTCCTTATGTTAACCATGATCACAAGCTGTAAAACTAAATAAAGTCAGACTTTAAATGGGCAGCGTCATATTTCTAATATGGAAATACGGAAAACAGGTTTCCAGAGAGTTCATAATGACTATGCATCACCAGTCACATGTTCTGTAAAATAAAAGATCAGTTTGGTAGCTATCTACATCACGCACCATCTCCAGTTTGCTTCAGTTTATTTCAATTTCTTGTGACGGAGATAATAGCTAACTGTTAGCATCTGCACTCCTGCCCAGAGCAGCACTCTGTGAGCTCTCATCCTAATGGCAACAAATTGAATCTATTCATGGTATATGATAAGCTGAGTGAAGAGGGAAACTCTTTATCATTTTAAAGTACAGTCCATCTATGACCAAGGATGAGGATCAATAACTGGATCCATTAAATACCCTGATAAAGCATTTTTTCCAAACCCTAAAAATCAATAACATTTGAGCCTGGTCTGCTATCAGGTCTTGAGGGTTCCTTTAGTTAAAAATCATGATCCGGTGTTGAATTTGGTGTTGAAATCAATGTGGACATCAGCAGGACAAAAGACCTATGATAACACAGTGTAGTGTTCAAATGTCGAGTTAGGTAAAATGAGAATTAAACAAAAGTTTAACAAAATAATGTTTTCATGATGAGTTCAAATGTCATGTCAAAAAAGACAAAATGTTTTGCGGTGAAAAATCTTTATCAATACAGTTTTGGTTGAAATAAAACCAAAACTTACTGAACAAAGAAAAACATGTCACAGCACAGGCTTAGTGAGTCAGGGCCCCACTTTGTTCAAAAAGGTGAACAATTTTAATTCTTTAGGATTGAAAGAATTTGGAATAAAAGTCTGTCTTTAATAGAAGCCTGTTCTATAATATGTCCTGGTACCTTAGGCATAAACACAAATAAAAGACCCATCCTTTACATGTATCATTAAAGTATTTCCAGGCGTTAACTGGAGATAAACCAAAGGCAAATGATAATTGATCAAATTTGGAATAGCTTTATTTTCTTTCGAATCGCAAAGTTTTTCTTTTAGAAAAAAAACTAAAGTTGATGGGTTACTCTCAAGTAGTTTTGAACTGTTTCTTACTCATATCTTTCTAGGCAGTAGAAACATTTTTGAAGAAAGAAACTTTTTTGAAGAAACTTTTTTGAAAAGCTTTTCATATTCTACTTGAAAATCTTCCAAGTGGAAATCTGAATGTGCCTGACACCAAGAAAGCCTACTCCTTAGCCAACAGATTCTATATTTGGAGGAAGATATCTGTGTTACGAGATGAGCTTGTTGTATACCTGTGCAGAATAAGCTCTTTATGTCTGCTAGAGTGAAAAAGCTACTAATTCAAATGAAAGTTTACAAACCCAATGAAGTTGGCACATTGTGTAAAACATGGAAAAAAAACAGAATACAATGACTAGCTAATCTTTTATTCAATTACACACACTAAAAGAAAAAGATTAAATGTTCAAAATGAAAAAAAAAATTTTTGTATTTTTTATTTTGCTAATATTGGATTTCGCTTTCGGGATTGATAAAGTTCTTCTTGTTCATTTAATTCTCTCAGTTTGTATTTGATGCTCCTTTCATACCAATCATGACTCTCACTTGTCACATTTACTTCATTGGAATTGGGGTTTGTACAATTGGTGGATTGTGGTAGTAAATCATTCAGAAACACAATTCAGAGGTAGATCAGTGATGGTAAATTGGCTTAGTAATAGCATGGGATGAAAATCAGTTGTTTGGCTTCTCTAATCTGGCTTACTACTGTTGCTTATGGTCTATAAAAAAGCCAAAGTGGTTAGTTTGGAGAAAAAAAGCCAGTATTCAAAAACATAAAGTGACTTTTTTTTTACTTGTTTATCTGAAGACACAAATCAAAAAGGGACAAATTTTAACTCCATTCAAGTAAAAAGAGACCGGCCTAATGGGTGTAGATAATGCCTTTCTTTGCACATGCCAGGAGACAGGCACTTTGAAAGTCATTAAATTTGATGTGAAAACCTTGAAAATAAAGTAAATACTTGTTCAGATTTCAACATTCAAGGCGACTTTCTTCATCCTATTATTCATGACAGCATGACATGAGTCATGCTTCCCTTTTTCGTCAACCTCTGTCTTTGATCTTCCTTTGTCTGCTTATCAGCTTTTTATCCCTAACATTTTTCATCTGTCCTGTTTTATCGCTCCATCTTTCTGGCCCTCCTCCTCATCAAAAGAGAAATCAGACTGTATCTTCCTTAAGTGCCAGTCCCAAACAACCATTTCTCATCTGCTTTCTCACTGTGCATCTTGCCACCACTTTTTTTTTTCCCCTGCTGCAGAGCTGTGACTTTTTTTCTGGCCTCTTTTCATGGCTAGTTTTACTGCAGGTGATGGATGTTCGGATAAAATGAATCATCAATTTGAAGAGCTAGCAAACTACCTATACTTAACAAAAGGCACAGCACTCAATGGAAACTGAGTTACAGCCATCTAATATGAACCCAAAGTCATCCCCAGAGACTGCAGTTAATCAAGTCTTAGCAAAGCACAATAAATGAGCACAAAGAGTTGTTAAAGAAATTACTTTTCTCTGTTTAAAATGAAGACTTTCTTGAAGAGATCTCATAAATGCATACATCAGAATCCATAACCCCTGAATTCAAGCATCAAGGGAATCCAATTTGGCTGTGATATGTTCCCTGCTGCATCTTGTTATAAAGATCTTCAGCCATAAGTTACCATTAGGTTTATACAGAATGCACTGCAAATAAAAAAGCTCTCAGTGTATTAACTAAGGTATTGTTTACATGAATGGTATTTGCATCACTTATTGGTGACTGGCTCAGAAGTAGACACCTCGATGTTTCCTGAGGACATATTAAGATCTGATCAGGCAGAGTGTAGAGTTGGTCTAGTTCACATCTGTTCACACTGGTCTGGGACACATTAAGCACTCCCCACTCTCTCCATATCCATGGAATTGGTTCCTTTGAGAAACAGACAACCTGTGTCTTGACTGAATTTCCCACTCCACACTGTGAATACCTTAATTTTAAAATAAAGTCTCATGTCATTCCAAGGCATGTGAATCCAAACTTCATGCATAACAGGTGACAAACTATCTCCATAACCCTTTCATCTTTATGCTAAAAAGTCAGCAGCACTCTGGTTTTTCGAGAGAGAGCTTACAGAAAGAAAACAGTTTGTTTCAGTGACATCGTCTGTGTCTTTACAGTATCACTTGTGGTGTACCTCAAGGGTTAGTCCTCAGGCTGTCATCTCTTTGGGTTCTTACTATGATTTATGAAATATTTAAAACTATTTTTGATGACACAACTGTTTTTGTTTTTTTTTTTGTTTGTTTGTTTGTTTGTTTGTTTTTTTTTTGCTTTTTTTTTTTACATACACTATAATGAAATAGCTTAAGTACTGAATCAGTAACCCATTAAGAGAAGTGATTGGGTGATCAAGATGTCCCTCAATGTTGAAACAGCAATGTTGTGTTTTCCATGGTACTCAGCCAAGGAATGAGGATACATCCTTAAATTTAAATAAATGGTGCCACTATTCGCAAAGATCAGCTTGAACAATTTGGAAAAAGCTAATTAGCACAAAACGGGTTGGGATCCTTGAAAAAGATCGACCCAAACATAGCCAAGCTTTTATGACTCTGTTGTAAAACTATATTTAGCTGTAATTCTGTATAAGGAAGCACTCATCCCACTAGATTTCAGAAGTGTGCATCACGGACCAGCCATGTGTACATAAAACTGACTCATCTCAACCTTTATTTTTAGGATCAGGCATCCTCACTGTTAATTAAGTCAGCCAACTACAGATTGCTTTATTTGTTGACAGCTCTGTGAGCAAGATCTCACGCCAGTCTTTCAGACACTGTTTTTGTACTGACCTCAATTTCATAATTATTCTGTCAGAAATGATCATGAACTCAGGCCTCCTTTGTGTTTCTCAAGTTTCTCAGTCATAGTCGATCATATTTGCGAAAGTTCTGGTCAAATTTCTCTAATGTATAACCATAACAATTAAAAAAGTTGTTTAAGGTTAGCTCATGTCTTTGCAATATTATCCTTTTGGATTACTTAAAAAAACTCCTTACCCAGTTTTACTGTGTGTGTACTTAACTGTGTTTTGATTGGCAGTCATTTTCATCTTATTTTGGCTCCTTTTCTGTTTTTCTATTTTGCTCTTCGGTGAATTTTGTTTCCCTTTTTCTTTTTTACAGATCCACGTACTGGTGAGTGCCCAGATTAAGTCCCCCCTGATGGTTTTTGCTCTCCTCCATCACATCTCATTTTGTATATGGGTTGTTTTTTAGGGTAAACCAAACTAGGATGCAGATGCTTTGATATATACTATCTAAAGTTGATAGTGCAGCATGGTCACTTCAGGCATTTCAAGATAAATCTTTGCTGATCACACAGGAAAAAAGTCCCGTTTTGGCTGTTAACGGATAATTTCCTCTGCAGTGTTTTCATTCTTCTATGATGATTCACTGAACTGTCGAGGGCCATCGAGCATTATGATCTGAACTTTTTCCCTTCATCAAGTTATTGTATGACCACACGCTCCTTTGTCTTTGTTGCTTTTCTCTTGCCCATGCCATGAGTCTGCATCCCAGTTTGTTTTGTTTTCCATTTGATGTTTATTGCATGCTAATGAAGGCAAATGGGGCTCTGTGTTTATTTGCATAAACAGCAAGAGGGTGTGATCTGGTCATAAGTGGTCATCACAACTTGTAGATGCATTTGCAGATACATGATAATGTAAAGTCTGAACACACCAGGTCCAAAGCCTCTGTGTTTTTTAGTAAGTGGTCTTAAACTTACTCTCCTTAAATGTTTTCCATTTTTTCCATTCAGTACTTGTGTTTGCTCCTTTGCACTAAGAAAGGTTCTCACATCTCCACAGCTTGTCTCCATACCACTCGTACTGTCAGCGGCACAGTTATGCCCCTTTTTTTGAGCAGCTATAACATGGTGTTTCAGATGGAGGCTAACATAATGATATTTTAATGTACCAGAGAGGGAAACCCAAGGCTTTGTTATCTGAAAATCATGAAAGGTAGTTGTCCTCTGAGCATTTTTGGGTCAAGGAGAGGTCTAATAGACGTCTAAATGTAGTCTAGATGACTGGTCTAAAATCAGGCTACCACAGGTCTAAAAATGAAAGTTTTCAGACGTCTAGTTTTCAGTGCAACGTCTAAATTCTGTCTACAGACATACAGAATCCAGACGGTGGGTACCCACTGAGCAATAGACGGCTATTAGACGTCTAGACGGTTGAAATCAGGTCTAAAAAATAACTAGATTCTGTATATTTTTAGACGGAATTTAGATGTTGCACTTTAACCTTAACCTATTCGATAACTATTTGTTTTAAAAAGCAATTGTGAGTTGCATAACTGATCTCCCAGTACTTAACCAACATAAGTATGATAGCCACTGAGCAATATACAGTGTATTATAGATATAGCCCAGACTTGGTTTAAACTTGGTCTAAATTTAGACTTTTAAAAAACTTTCATTTTTAGTTGTCGAGGCTACATTTAGATTGCCTAGATTAATTGAAAGTCCTTTGTTGTGTTGCTCTTTGCTCTGAGGAAATAGGCCATGGACCCATAGTTATGAAGCGGTAAACAACAGGTATGAAAATTGGGCCCTCGACATTATGTCACAATTACTCCTGAGATCTACATTACTTTCAGGTTTGTTTCTTTGAAGAGGGACACTCTCTTCTGGCACCAATGAGATCCACTTTTTATGGCCCTAATATTAGAGGTTGGGCAACGAGGAGTTGATGACATAACATTTTGGAATCATCTCAACATCATTCATGCCATATTGCAAAGAAATGGTCTTATAATTGGGACGAAGATGTCTTTATTACAAGAAAACCATTTCACAAAGGTCATTTTAGCAACACACTGTCCTGGCATCTGGACAGGCATGGGGTGAATATCAATTACTGTCAGTATCACAGAGAGGGACCTTGTCGCTGGTCCTGCCAGGTCTAAAATATGCTCCAGGCCAAATAGACAGCCAGCTCCATAGCTCACATCTTCCAGAGGACTCACATCAACACTCAGAGCGCTTAATATGAGGAACCTTTTTTCAAAATTTGCCTGAATATAGAGATGTCATCTGACCAAGGATATTACATGACGAGTCATGTACATTGTTTTTTTTAAGAAACAGAAACAACAGCCTGAATGAGAACTCTGCATTAGATTATTACAACAATACTCTTGTGAACTAAAATGAATTATTAAATGAAAAGTGGGTGAATGCATGCATTACCAAAACAGCACCCATAAACAAGCAAAAAATATTTTTTTTTCTGAACAAGAAAAAGAGAAAAAGAAAGTCCATAAGTTACAATTTCCATAATGAAAAATGAAAATCTGTGACCAGCTGCTTATCATACTTGGAGCTGCTGGTTTGGATCTTTGCTCCACTTCCAGCTTATTTGAGAACATACTTCTGTCGCAGATACTCATCTGACTTGCTTTCTGTTTTTTTTTTTTTTTCTGTTCTTTTAGGGGTGGAGGCAGGTTAGCTGAATGGTGCCTAAAATCACCAATCTGACAACATTTTAATGTGTAACATGCAATATGAGCAGAACTAAAAGAATCCAAATAACCATATAAGAGGTTAAAAAAGAAATATCCCTGCAACCTAAGTGTGAAATAAGAAATGTTGTCCATACTAAATTAGTTTTTGTTTACATAATTTAAATTATTCGTCTTGTTCTAGTTTCATGGAAACAAATAAAATAAAAAAATAACCTGAAGACAGTTGCTGTTTTAGACTGTGAAATTGCTGTTTATGTAGGTCTATGCATCATAATCAAGTTTTGCAAACACTTGATAAGTAAAGTGTCAGTGGTTAATTCTTCGCACATTGCCTCTAAACCCTACTGATGTGCTTTCAGAAACTCTCATACTTAAGTTGACATGATCTCCTGTGAATAACAAGAATAGGAATGTGGTTTAATAAATGTTGAACACATATTGTTAAATACTGTTCAAAGCTGATAACTGGAATAGATGTAGATTTTTTTTTTAATGCAGCTAAGAAAGCTGGGATTTTCTCGTGGAATTACAGCGTTACAAAGTTTGTCTTTTTTTTTTTTTGTAATTTCAGGCTAACTCTAGACCTTTAAGATGGGCTGAAAATGTTCATTTTTGGTAAAATCTATTGTGAGAGATGGTTTAGGCCAAATCTAGCTTTTAGTTATGCTTCTGAAGGTTTGGACTGTCAGGGTAACTGGCACATTGAACACCTTTCCCTCCTTTTCCACCCTCTTTCTGACTGTGTCATTAACTTTGAATCACCATGTCCCATTAGATTCACTAATACACAGTCTTTTTTTGGAGCTCCATCATGCTGAAGGTTCCTCTGGATCACTGCTACAGATGTTTCGCTGCTGTGGACCTGCCTGCTTTCCTGCTGCTTCAACTGTGTTCATCAATCTCTCCTCTGTCTATCTCTCTCTTTCTGCATTTCCTGCTATTCACTCTCTAAACCCAATGCAGCAGATGACTGTGTAGTTACTGGTTCTGCTCAAGATTTCTGCTTGTTAAAGGATCTTAATGTCAAATGTTGTAATTTGTGATCCATAATGTTGTTAAACTAATATAAGTTATGCAGAATATCTTTAATCACTCTTTCTCATTGCTGTTTGTGATTTTTTTTATTATCAAACTGTCAATTTACCTCATTTATTACTGTATTATTGTACTGGCTGTTGATTTATCTACTAACTTTGAGCTCTGTTACTGTAACACACAACCAAAGTAGCTTAGGTAGATCTTTAATAGTGGTGTATAGACCGTCAGCTTAAGCGGTAATGGATAGCGGGCTAGCTTCATTAGGTCTGTTATGCAGTGACTGGCTGCTAATGGTCAAGGTGTGAAATTGGGCATGAAATTAGGCGCAGTTCAAAGTTAAATTAGGATGGCAGTGAAGGAGCCTGAACTGCTTTAGATATGAGCCTATGTGTCGTTAAAACATCGGGGGAAATAAAAAATCCACTCACTGCTTGCAGACCTGCTTTTCCAACATGCACCTTATTTTTTCATAGCTACAAACACTGACATTGGTCAACTCAACCTGAAATCCACTGTATGGCCTTTCTATAGAGAGTGTAACCACCAGAATTAAGCTCTGACAGAGTGAAAAGGAAAAACTACATGCAAAATGGAGAATAACGGTAAGAGTTGTCATCTTATCATTTAACAAACACCTTGAAAAAACATGAGCAAATGAGTGTCACCATGCCCACACACGTCTTAAAAGGATCTGAACCCAACCTTTAGACTTTTGCCTGATATTCTGACCCAAAAACAACCTTTACCTCACAACAATCTCTAAGAGAAATATCAGGGAGTTTGAGGAAACTTTTTAGGCCCAGAATACAAAGATGCCTCCATCTGTCCCTGTGTCTCTGCCTCTTCTTACGGCATAGACAACTCCCTCACCAGCATGGCATCAGTTTATTCTGTTAGCAGGACACACTGAAATATAAATGAAGGACAGATTTAAAACTAGCAGTGTGTGTGTGTATGTGTTTGCATTGCTGAAACTGGATATTAAGACCCAGCTCGTGAGGGGAAAGGACGCAACATAAAACTCCGGCTCTGTGGTGTAAAAATTATTAATTGCGAAAAGAAAAAATGAATGGCTGTTAATATAAAGTTGAGGCGAGAAACAGATGTGGAGTGCTGCTGAAATAAACAAACACAACAAAAGGCGACTCTAAACGAGAGTGGAAAAATATCACTATCTGAAATTAGCTCAAAACAGCTGTTAAAACTAAGGGGTGAGCAGCTCCCTATCCTTTACAATTCCACAAAAAAGATATACAATTAAATCGCCTCGACACACGAATGCCAACACAGAATCTGTCGCTCCTCCGTGATTGGTTCGGCGAACTCATCCCATTAAGCAATCAGCAGCTGGTTACCATAATATCAACATCCTCTCACATTCACACCATTATTAAACGGGTGTCCTTTTATTCAGAGGATGAAACATATACTTGCCCTGACATTCCTGTTCAATTTTGGCCCATGGACACAAATATGTATATAAATATAAATGTATACTTATTTGGTCTAACCCATGTTGTGTTGATGGGGCAGAAGCATTTGACTGAAGCTCCTCCTCCACTCCTCCTCTACTTTTTTAATTTCAATCCAGAGAACTGCAGGAGCGTGCATTTGTCTAAACAGCTGTCAATCAACCACACTTTGTTACTCAAATAACCAATTAAAATTAACTTCTTTAAAGATGATTAGCATTATAACTAACTATAGAGACATTTATATTAACTTTATAGATGGATCAGTGCTGGAGCCAGTCCAGAAGGAGAACTCTAGACCTCTATGCTTCACTTTCATGGACCACTTGTGGTGCCTGTTTAATAGTCTTTTGTCCATAGTGATTACTTGCTTATGTGGAATACTGAGATAGGCTATCAGTAATGGCTATTGCAATCGGTGTGTGTGTGTGTGTATGTGTGTGTGTGTGTGTGTGTGTGTGTGTGTGTGTGTGTGTGTGTGTGTGTGTGTGTGTGTGTGTGTGTGTGTGTGTGTGTGTGTGTGTGTGTGTGTCTTTAAAGCTGTGTGGTGTAATCAATACTACAGGGACATTTGCTCTGGTCATTACCCTCCAGAAGGTTAAGCTTTCAGACTTCGTAATTCAGAGAGAATCACCATCAGAAAATGTTTAAAAGGACTTCTCTATTATCCCGGTCAATTTTATTTTTTTATTGGGCGGAAGAGCTTTGCAAAACATCCTATGACCCTTCACATATTATGTATAGAAAAATAGAAAAAATAACTAAAAATTACTCAGAAACAAACGCTCAGATACTTTGGCTAGCTAAATTTTAACAAGTAAAAACTTTGGACAAAAACCACAAGTTTTGGTGGAAAAGCCAGAGTCAGTCAAGAAAGGAGATAGAGGGTAAAGCAGGAAAAAAACAGATTCCATTTTTGACCAATATCCAAACCTGCCCCTAATGAAGTTTTAGAAAGAGTCGTGTATAGAAGACTGGGTGCCTTCTAGAAAACAAGGACAACATGTATGACAGTCCTGTATTTTACTTAAAATTTGATTTGTGTTATTGATAAATTGATAATTATTGATTTTGAGATTATGTAGTTTAAAAAAAAGTATTATGACATAAGAGGCATCACTTAAAGTTGGTTCAGAAGCTACTTATACAGCAGGTAACAATATCGAAGTGTAAATGGAAACCAGACTTCAAGTAAACCTCTTAAATTTTGGGTTCAATCCAGGGTTCACTTCTCTTGACAATGACCTAACAAACCACTCTTACACGAAGCGTTACTTGTTTCTGTCATACAAGAGTCCAGTTAAACTTCAGGAAACATGAAAGCCTATATAGATCTTTATTTGAACCCCATTTAAATTATTGAACTATCATATGGTGCAACACTTTTCCTGGTCGTCTGATAAAACTACAAAAGAAAGAGATGCAAGCCATATCATGGTCTGGGGCATGGTTGGCTCTAGTCATTTTGGTGCCCTAGGCTAGATAAGGATTCATTACACAAAACAGCATTATATAAAAGATGACATACTTTGATATTAGGATTTCTTCACCTTCCCCTCTTAACCCCACATCTTGTACTACGCACCTGAGGGCATGAACAGCCTTTTCATCATGAAAACGTATGGTAAATTATCAAGGGGGACTAGGCGCCCTTTCAGCATGTGGATGTGTAGTCTACTGCCAATATCATCTATACCAAGAGGTGGTCTGGTGTCAGCTCTCACACTGCTGGTGTTCTAAGGCTTGTTGAATGTAACACCTACCATAATGCTTGTAAAATCTATAAAGTTATAAATCAGTTTATGATCAGTTTATTCATTCAGCTCTCATCTGCTCATGTAAAATACTAGGTTAATAAGAAAACATAGACTTTAAGGTACTGTCCTGAGTGTTGTCCTGGATGCCAACTTTGAACCTCTCTTAACTTAATGATTAAACTACATTGTATTACAGCATTTTATCAGAAATGTTAAATGGTTGTTTGTTAAGATGTTAACTCTAACTTTGAATTCAAAGCTTATAATTCACATATGAAAAATAACACACACATACACACACAAAAAAAGCCTCTCAAAGTATCCCCTCTGCCTACTTTGGCTGTCATATTCAGTCCTCTGAACTGCTGATATTAAGGGTTTAACTGGTACTGGACCAATCCTGAAGGGGGAGTCGGGGAGAAGGGCCCCATCTGAACCTGAGAGATAGTCTTTGAGAAGGCTTCATAAAAACTTCTTTTTTTTTTTTTTTTCAAGAAGCAGTGGGATCAATTCCTGTGATGGAGAGAGTGGAGAAAAAAAGAAGGGAGTTTGACACAGAAACTCAGAGATGCACACTAGACAGATGATGAACAAGTAGAAGAACAACAAGAACTGACAGAGCAGCACAAGTATCATTGAAAGAAAAGAATAAAGGAGAAGTGAGCTGGGGGAGCAGTGGAGTGTTATCACAGCACCCCAGCCTCAGCAAATATAATGTTGCAGTATAGCAACAGGCAGCATGTTGGAAACCCCATTTGCATTGAATGAGAGGCCACTGCCAGGGCCTGCTGGCAGGACACACATCCAGATGAGGGAACTGAAAACCTCCTCTTCTGTCTCTGTCTACCTTTGTGTGTGTGTGAAACAGTCGAACAAAATAAAACAAATAACCCTGCTTCCCTTTCTTCATCTGAGGAGAGTCTTTTTTCTCTGTCTTTCTGTCCGTGTCTGTCGCATTTATGTCCTTTCACAATGTACTCTTTGTCCAGACTTGCAACTATTGTGTCAGAATAAACTTGCGTGTTATGGCTACGTTAAGTTTTGGAATAAGTAGCTGAAGTTTCCCTGATGCTCATACTGTTAGACAAGAGGTCGCCAGGGAGCAAGATAAACGTGTTTCTGACGGTGCACCAAATTTACGAAAATTTTAGGACTCATTTGTGACATATTTGCTAAATTAGAGGCATATCTGGTCTACCATTCTTTGAAAAAAATGGATATATAAGCTTATGACAAACATATCTGCTGGTCTGAAAACACTGGGAAGAAAAAATAATAGTCTACCTCAAAGGTTTTCATAAGTCAACTAATGAGCTAAAGTGCTGATTAACCATTGTGATATCAATTGAGTTCATGAGCGACAAGACTGACAATTTAAATACAGTCCTTTTTAATGTCTGTGTGAGGGGGCAGGTGTTGGCTAAGTAGCTGGGGAAAAAAACAGACCTATTTTTACAATTTTCATGTAGAGTAGGCGGAAAAAAACGACACATTTGACTGTTAAAATTCATCAGGATGAGATATTTTTTTCTTAAAAAGGCGCCACTTAAGCATGAAGAAGGCAAAATAAGCCAAAACTGCTTTTTCCTTAAGAGGTGCCAAAGTTGACACAAATCAAAAGTCCCTCATGGGAGCTTGAAGTGTTCTTTAAAGAAATAAATTCAGTTACTATGAGATCTTTTGTATCTACATCTTCTTACAATATTGATAAAACAGATGTGTTTTAACTAATGTGTCATTTAGCCTAAAATGACAGTTGTAGATCACATAAATTCATGTCGGAATAGGTTAAAAGTAAATCAAGTTTCAGGTCAATCTGGGTCAACTGTCACAAAAGAGACTGTAGAGGCAATTTCAACACACATCTCTTCTTCTGCACTCACAACAACATGAACCTCAATAATAATAAAATAATAAAAAACATCATTCAAATTTATTTTGGCACCAGAAGCAGAAAGTGACAAGAAATTGTCACAGGCGGACTTTTTCCAAGGCCAGTGAATTTAGGAAAACTGAGAGCCACTTGATGCTACATCAAGGCCCCTTCGAGGCTCATTTGGCTCAGAAGTGAGGGTAGAATACAGTTCTTCAGAGTGAAAAAGAGCTGGGAGCTTATCAAAATTTATTTCATGACTGCCTGAGCTCTCTTGGGTTGTCTTCTATGTTACGGATCAACAAGCTTTCAAAGCAAATGAGTAGAAGAGGGAGTGTGACTGAGAGGAATCAGAGGAAACATATAAACTTACAGTAGTGGAAGAAATAGTGCAAATCCTAATGGGCTCTGTAAAATGTGTGCACAGTACGACATGGGGCAGCCTATATATAAGAGTCAGACAGTTGAGCAATAACCAGTGGTTGGACTATTGTTGAGCTAATGCATACAGAAGTGGGGCTCCAAACTGAATAGGTGTGCTCACACGACCGACAGAGTGATGTGAGTGAAGCTGGATAACAGCTGATGTTTGGATAATCAATGACGTTGACTACTGTTACAGACACTGATTGGCAGATCTGCTTTTACACTTAATGCTAAAAAGAAACTGGAGCTTAATTACTACTATCAGTAAACTTTCTCTGTCGCTCTGTGGCAGGGCGAAGGTGGGGCAAGGAAAAACAAACTTGCCCTGCCCTGCTCTGCCCTGTCTTAGGCAATGTCACGTAAAAGGCTTGAGACAGTCTGAAAAACAATGGATGGACCTTCATGGAAGTTCCTAAACAGATTCAACCACTGAATAAATCAATCCTTGGATATGACTTTTCCTCAGCAGCACCTTCAACAAGCATTTTACTGTTTACTAAAAAGGAGTTTGAACACTTTGAATTTTAGTTTTCTCACATTTCTACCATGTACAGTGTTGTGTTGGCACAACACCGGTGACAACAACGATTACAAAATGAGCAAAAAACAAAAGAAAAGACTGAAAATGAAGATTTGTTGACAAAAAGAAAAGCAACGGAATGGAATGGAATTATTTTGGTTACAAGGAGGATGATGTCGACCAAAACACGTGTTCTGTGTTCATCTGTTGCCACAATAACGTCCCAGCACAATAAAAGCTAAAAATATCTCTGAGACAGACAGAAGCCGTTCTACTAACATTCACAAAAAGAGGTAAGATCAGAGCAGGTTAATTGTCTACAAGATTTGAACAGTGCAGCATAACATTAAGTGCTATTCAGGTCATCTGGTGAAAATTCCTGTATTTTTTAATATCGCAGGGTTGAAAAAAATCGCAATGTTAGTTTTTTCCAATATGGTGCAGCCTTAGTTCGGAGACAAATGTCACTCAAACTACGATTGGATAGAAACATCACGTGGTAAAAGATGCATTTAGAGTTTGTGAGTAAAAAAATGAAAAATAAAGTGTCTGGCAAACTGAGACAGTCTCATTGCACTACATCGTCAAATTATCGTACATTTAGCCTTTTTTTGATTGATCATACATCGTACAGAGGGCAAAATTATCGTACAAATACGATAATCATTGTACGCCCAGGAACCCTGACCACGGATGTTGTTGTTTGTTTCTCAAAAATTATAATTTGCTGAAGTGCACTAACCAAAAAGATATTAATCACAGTCTGAAATCCCGTCTTGTTTTGAAATTAACAAACCTTAAAAACCGAAAAAAGGATGTGAAGTCTGTAATGGACTAAGCTTTCAAAGTATCTCCATTATTTGAAGAGTGGAAATGATGGATGAGGTCCGTCCCTTGGATTGTCAACTAGCTAAAAAAAAAAAAACACTCACACATGCTTGCAAACTGTCACACTGTACAAACTGCAGAGACGCACTTTATTTGGAAGCTGCAGATGCACACATGGAGACAAATATGCACAGCCTAAATCAGCTTACCCATACACACACACACGCACACACACACGCGCACACACAGCACTCTGGCTGGTGGTTAATTGCTGCCTTATTAAGTCCCTGTAAGTTTGTGATGAGTCTATTTCTGAAATAGACACAGTGGGATGATCAAAGAGTGACAGAGTGGAGACAGAAAATGAACCCCACCTCCTCTGATCCATTCATTGCTCGGCATGTACAGATGAGTATATGTGCGGATAGGTGGATGGATGCTCGGTTAGATGGATGGATGGAGGACAAATGGCGGGAAACTCGCATAACCAAATCAGAGGAGATTAGCGGAGCGAAAGAGGGAGGTGCGAATGATGTGAGGATGAAGGGAGGGAGATTTATGATGAGGGGAGGGTATACAGTAGAAGATAGTAATGGGTAGTTGAAGAGAAATGGCAGCATAAATTTCACAGATGTGTGGAGACAGACAGCCAGAGTGACAAACTGGAAAAGGAAAACACGGATTGGAAAAAGCAGCAGTAAGAGAGAAGCAGATCATTTCAGGCCAGCTTGTAGTGTAATACTTCGGTGAGGGGGGCCCCCTGCAGAGCCAATAATCCCCTGCCTCGACAAAACAGAAAATAGAGGAAAGTTTTAGAAATGAACTAAATGCTGACTCCACTGCCTCTCGGAAATAAGAAAGTCCAAAATATTATTGGATTATTTAGCAGATTTCAGAGAGAGACAGGTTGATACTGAGGGTTTTGTTCAGTGAACATTGCACACTCTGACCTGCTTACTGGGATTGTGTTTGACTATTTTCAGCAAAAACCACTTGCCGGGGGTGCTTGAAGGAAAGCTGCAAGGATAATATAAACAGCAGCATCAAGGATGGATTTACAGTAAAAGTATGTCGGTGAGGCAACTGGAGTTATGTTTTTACATAGATCTTTACACTGTCTGTGAACTTATAACTGGGTTGAATATTCAACACCCTACCTTAAGAAAAAATATAAGAGGTTAATTACTGTCACCGCAGGACCCCAGCTGGTGACCTGATTAGATTCAGGGGGACTGTGTTACAAACGTGAAATATTAATGAGGATACAACCGTTTAGTTGGAACTACTGTAGCTGCTAATTGTTTTAAGATTCAGACCGTGTGAGAACAACTTGGCATGGAAGTTTCTTTTAATTAATTCGTTACCCATTTGCATAACTGGGTACATTCGGTGCTCTTCATCACTATTATAGGGTGACACTAAGCAGCTAAAGGGTCCCCTGTCAGCTTTTATATATCCTCGAGGTATTTTATGTCATTTTCGTCTGCCTCTCTTCCCCTGCAGAGTTACAGTAAGGTGAAGGAGAGGTGATCGCCCAAAATAATCACCGTATAATTCGGTTAAACTAGCAAGAGAGTGCTGGTCTCTGTGGATGACAAACATTCGCCCCAGATCGGTTTCTTGTCAACACATCCTTATAGTATTGACGTTTGTTAAGTCTTCTAATAAGACTGTGACCTGCCTCTTCAGTATAATCTTTATTGCATGTCAAATAACACTGCGGGATAGTCTGTCTACTTCTGCATTTTTACTAACTAACAGTTTTCTTCCAACACTGGACAAAATGTCCCTGCTCAGAGTTTGGAGGATGTGCCATGTGTGGTTTTAGTGATTTTGTAGAGAGGAAAATTATTGTCAATATCATGATATTTACTACTTTCACTCGAAAAGAGAGGTTTTTTCATGACTTAGTGACAGCATATGAAACACAATCTGGCTGTTTTGAATTAAGGCTCAACCTTGGTCAATAATTCCAGCATAGAAAACCTACAGCTCTGATAAAAGGGAAGATATTTCAACATGATTGCTCTGTCTTCTCCCTTCTGGTTTTACATGTACTGAAAATAAAAAGAGCAGTTTGAAAAATGTGCTTGAGATCGCCCATCTCTCATCAATCACATACAGTATGAAGAAGAATCCTATGCTGAGGAGAGAGAGGCCTAGTGTTGCTTTAAAACCTTTGTGATAAACAGGCTTATCGCACTGTAGCTTTACATTTCTTCAGAGCTTGGAAAGATTGTTCAGAAGTGGCTCTCAGCACAAAGAGGTTCAGGAGTTTATCTTCATGAGCTTCCTTTTAAAAATGTTTGAATGAAATCTGAGGCTCGACTAAAACTTTTTTTTTCCATGTGTCTCCAGATCCAAGCTTTTGTTGCTTCAATTAAGCAGGTTTCCCATGTAAGTTTTAGTGAGCGCTAATTAACTTGGGGAGAAGAATCTTCATTTCTTTTGAAGTATTTAACTGGAAAGTGATAAAAATAAAGAAATTTGTCTCCAACTCATGATCTCAACGTAACCATTTTCATAACTCTAATTAAAAGTTTTACATATTTTACTTTAGGATCAAGTTTTCACTGTGCTGTTGTTGGTGTTGAACTAGCAGAGAAGCCTCAAGGTAAGGGGTTACTTGGAGGATGAGGATGAGCGGAGGGGTTTACTCTCTAATGTGTGTAGGCAGCATGCTCTTAGCGATGAATTCAACAACTAAAACTATATCCACTTTGATTTGTACCCCTGCTAATGTTTTTCCCACGAATAGAGATCTGCACAATCTGCCACTTATTTGTATAATTATCTTAAAAATGTTGACTAGGGTGACGATATGTCCTCTTTTACCGGGACATGTCCTTTTTGGGGGGCTGTCCGGCCTGTCTGGGGTTTAAAAAATTCTTCAGAATGTTTGTATGGAAGCCCGTTTTTGCCAGTGAGAAAAAAAAAAAGGAAAGATGAGATAAAATGTTTTTTGTTTTTTTTAAAGATGAATTCAGAATATGCATTTAACTGAGTCAGAAATGCGTAAAAAAAACACTCACCCCGACCTGAAAAACCCTAAAAATTTTACAACTCCACCCCGCGTACAAGTGTCCTCTTTTTCAGAATATGGTCACCCTTATGTTGACAATATTGACAATAGCCTTCTTCTTAAAGCTACTATGAGAATTTTTTTATGTTAATGATACACACTTAAATTTGTACTGGTTTCCCTTTGTGATATCCAGATGCTAATGAATTGACAAATTGAATATTGTAATTTTAATGCCTGAAACGGGTACGCGAGGGTTAGGTGTCAGGAGCAGATTAAAAACCCTCCACAAAGAGATAAGGTTGGCTCTGATTGGCTACTTGCAGTTAGTTGCAGTTAGTTTTGACGTTATGGTCTGCTAGTTAAGATGAGCAAACCAACCAAAGGAACAAGTCAAGGCACAAACTAACTTTTACAAACGAACAAATAAACTAAGTTTCAATGTGTGCTATAGTCTCCACTTACTAACCAAGACAGAGCTTATACTGAGATGGAGCAAAAGATCACAGGTCGTTTGATTCAATTTAAATTTTTTTGGGGGGAGCAAGGTGCTGTTCAGTATTTTTCTCAGCCCTCAGCATGGTAAAATGTTCTTCTCATTATCAGAAAAATGTCTCCTCTGGGATCTGAGTCACATATTGATAATGACCGTACAAGTACTATATCATCCTGAACCTGGAGGACAAACAATGACAAGAGGTGTAGAAATCAATTTGGTGAAAAAAAAAAAAAGAGGTTGTTTTGGTTCTTGCAAGGAAACAGATGTTGGTGTCTTATCTTTTCTTTTTTATTTATTTATTTATGTTGGCTAAAGAAGAAGGTGATTGGACTGAAAGGTTTCTGCTCCACGTTAGATGCCTAGTTTAAACACTGAGAGCTGTTTTGTCAGAGCAGAACCGTGCTGAGACGACAGTGATGGATGACTCATCTGACAGTGTGTTCATTGCTCACTAGATTGTTACCTTCTGTGTGGTGTTTTCAAAACTTCATTTACTTAAGTGCATATTAAAGTGGAATAAAGACTTCACGCAAAACACTCCCCTGTGTGTTACCTGCTGACTGACACTTAAGCAGCTCACTCGTCTGTAAATGTCACTTGTCTTTCCACTCATGTTGAAAAGCGCTTTGCTTGTACAAGTGATGCAACTCATGATTTTATTTATTTATTTCCACTCAGACTTTAGATTATTGATTTCACAAATATTCCTGGTCAAGAAGTTTTACTTTACAAGAACTTGGTCACTGATGCTTTTAGTATATTATACCCTATCTTTGGCGCTTGTTCACAACATCTTTGACACTAAATATAAACAGCTACAAATACGTCATTGTGATATGAAAATCAAAGCTTGGCTGTATTTTTCTGTCACTTTTTACATCATGTTCATGTGGTATGCTACACTCACTTTTGCCTCATTAGAATAAGGTAATTTAGTCGCCTCCCAGACAGCTTTCACAGCTTACATATGGCTTATCAGCCGAAAAGCTCTCTCCTGCTGTTTACCTCATGGTTTGGCTGGTTTTCAGAGCATCTCAGTGGGACTAAATAAACCTGTTTATTTTGTGTTATAAGCTTGGACTCATTCAAATTTCACCGGGGACATTTAGATGGCAAAGCAAACACAATAACACAGTTGGAGTGAGATACCGTGAAGCTCCAACCAATCAAATCCATCGAGTAGGGAATTGTTTGATGCCACGTGTTCTCGTCTATCTGGAGATGTGCTTTGTCTGAGAAATACTCATCTGCCTTTCAGAAGAAAACTTCCACAGCCAGACTTTTCCACAGCTTCACGATACAATATCAAACATGATACAGAGACCACAACGGTATATCTCACGACACCATGTGTACCGCAATATTGTTGCTGTCCAATAAAAAACAAATATCTCCGAAAAGATTTATTTTTTCAGCAACATTAGGAAAATGACGTTTGGTTATTTACGGGCTTTGAGTATCCTGTTTATGTCCCACTATGTCGACCATGTTGACATTGGTTGTCAACCTTTTTGAGTCACGACTCCCAATTTCCCATGAACTAGTGTCCATGACCAAGTGTGAGAGAGAAAACAGCAGCAGTTTTGCCCTTGGTGATGAACTTTGGCTCAAGAAATGTAACATACAGGAGGGCAACACTATCATGGTTAGAAAAAATGTTTAGGTCGGCAAAAGCCAATGTGTGTAGCCAGGCATGGACAGGCCATTTGGCGTACCAGGCAATGCGGGAGATACGTGCAGGAGATACATGCTTTGTTGACACTTCCAACACTCAATGGAGTTACTTGTTGAAAAGATGATGTTATAAAATGTCTTTCCATCAGTCATTTGGATACCCAAAGCTACAGGTTGTAAGGGAGGATTATGGACCATACATTGTATTGAAAAAGTGGAGATAAGTGTTTTTCATTGGACAGCACGATATGACATATATCAAGATATGCATTTCATTACACAGTGGATTTGAATGATGACCACAGCCTACACAGAGTTGACCGCAAAAGCAGATCTTCATTTAAATGAATGGAGGAGGGTTACTGGCTAAACCCACAGAATCCGAAACAGCTCTGCTCCACTCCGGACCGGCAGGCAGATCAGATCTGCGGGCCAACAGCGCCCACCGGATTCGATCCGACCCCGCCGTCGTCGGAGAAACGCTCTTGAGATTACCAATATTTCTCACGAGATCTCACTAGCTCTCGCATGTTTCCCTGGGAGTCATAGATTGAGATTGACATTTTAAGAATAGATTCTGGATGACACCAGAACTTCCTACAGATTAGAAACAGTGAGAGGACCGTAGATTTACATTAAACTGAACAGGCTGGTCCGTCATTTGTTCTTGTAACATTTGGATGTGGGCATATCTTTATACATGAGTGTGTGTTGAGCCTGTACCTCATAAGAAGTAAAGATGAGGGGGACACATGCACTAAATTGATCATGGATAGTTTTTATTCTCTCTGATGGATAATAACTTATAATAGTCAAGAGTGTCAAATGTTTTTGCTTTACATCTCACACACTGCAGTTTCTATAATAAACTGACACGTTGTGATTACATGTCACAGCTCAAAATGATCAAGCAGCTGCCACAGCGCTGTAAGTGCACAAGTTTGAACAGATAAAGCATGAAAGTGCGTGAGCCTGTTGAGAAGTTGAGGGAGCTGTTGAGTTGAAAGCTTTATTCGGTGTTTGTTGGCACGGCACACACTCTTTTTTACAAGGCCCTCTTGTTGTTGCTAGCGGCTGATCAGAATGGTGTGCTGTCATGTGTAGACAGAGGTTTGTTGTTTTGCTGCAGTATCTCAAATGATAATGTTTTTGGCGTATTTTACTTTGATTGAAGACCGGCTTTACATCATGTGGTTTTGGCTCTACTGCAAGTGATTTTTTGGAGCACAGCCTTTTCCAAAACAGTTTGCTTTTTTTATGAAAACAAAAAAAAATATTAACCATTGGTAAAATAGATGTGCTACCTTTAACCCACATGTACTGTTTTGCTTGATTTTACAAATGAGGCATCCCTGCACTGCATATATGAAGCCTTCAACATTTAAATACATTCCTATGAGAAATGCAGTCAAAGTTTACCCACCAATTAAGTATTTCAGTGTATGGGTCCATAATCTCAGACAGCTGTGTTGGTTTTAGCTGATGGAACAGTGCTTATTGTCAATGACAGTCTGTCTAGATAAACACTATCTCATTAAAACAGCGAGGTACGGCGTAGTGGTCACATGCAAAAGGCAGAAAACGCTCTTCCGCACACACACATACTCGCACACTGAGGTTCTGCACATGAACACACTGATGCTGCTGATAGAGCACATTCAAATGGCAATTACTTGGACACATATGCCATAACATCTGTCAAATCAGTATCTTCCTCAGAAACAGTCATCTCAACAAAAAATAATACAAATAACAATAAAAAGAACATCTGGGTTTAAAACAAAACAATTTAGGAACCAAATGTGTGTCATTTTATCTTCATTTGTTTAATAAGAAAACATTTCCTTATATCTAGGATGCAAAACAGGCTTTATCCCAAGATACTAAACCATCCGCTCAGACAATTTTGGTTTTTATTAAAAAAAAAATCAGTGGATCACCAATTGGAAAACTTAAAGCTAATCTTAAAGTGCTAGAGATAAATTAGTATAAGATTTTTCTCAGGACATACATTCTTCATTAAAAATATGAGGAGCTGAAGCTTGTTGGTCACTTGTAGCTCAATTAATGATGCAGTTTAGGCTTTGTCTTTTACCTATAAGACCACATTTTACCTGTTATTTTTGTCTGTGATAAAAATTAAAAGACAATTTCAAACTTTCAATTAGAAAAGAGAAGTTAATCAAAAGTCTAAGCTTTTCTACGACTGAATTAACTCATTTATGCAAATGTCTCATATTGTTTCATTGAGCTTTTTAATTTTGTGTTGCAATTAGAGAGGAAAACACAGTTTAAGCTCATTCAGACATGAAAGAGCTTAATTACCAACACAGGCATCCACAGACGGAGCGTAATCGTGATCAGATGAAAAGGAGGTGTACTTGTGTTTTGGCTTCAAGTGGTGATGATCAAGCATCTTTAAATGTTTAAATGTCTCCAAATGATCCTGAATGTTGCAGCTAGTGTATGTTTTATCCTTCCTAAATCTTCTTATTTCATTCATAGACACCCTTCTTCGCAAGGGGATCGACTCCTCCGCATTCTCATCCCATAGTCCAGTTCTGTGCTCATATATCTGTCCACTATCAGCCCGTGAACTGCATTTACTTCAACCCTCCTCTTCCATGGTGTACTGACCCTGCTTCTTTAGTCAGCAAACATGGGTCATGTTCGTAGATGTATTAAATAGGCAGTGAAAGAACAATACAGAAAAGGAAACTCTAATAAAACTATCACTAGTTTTATCACAGAGACTATATCTTTATACTGTATTGACTCATATTTTCCATGAAAACATTTATTGAACAACAGTAAAAACAAAACCAAGTATAAATGTTTTAATTCTAGCATTAACAGTACTGGTATTTCTTTAAGCTCTGAGCTGGTGCAGCCCCCATCTATTCAGTACAACTGTCTGTCATGACAAGCAATCCATCATCAATCCATCATCTTCACCAGACATCAACTGGGGTTCACCTTGGCTCTTGTCAGTGTCACTATCCCCCTCTCACAACACATTTACCTTGCAAAATAATCACCATTTACAGTCTACAAATTGTAACCTTTCCCAGATTTACAATTTGCTTTCTGTTTTGCATCTCATTCAGACCCCAAGTGGTTCAATTTCAATCGCTTAAATTTTCATTCTTGTGGGACAAGTTATACTTTAATTTGACTTTACCTTGAAGAAATTGTTTAATCTTTCCCTAACTGAAAGATGTAAAGTCAGTGATAAAGACATATTTTTTTTCCCTTTTACAGAAATGTTATAAGTAAACACAAAGTTGCCGTTGCGGTGCATTTAATCACTTTCAATCTCTCTGCTTTCAAATGGTTATGCAGTTTTGTAACACTGAATGCTTTTATTTTTCACTACCTGTGATCTCTGACCTGGCTAGAGTCAGCACTTATTTTCTCCAGACTTGACAACCTCTGAAGGTCAGTGTCTCAAGGTTGTTAAAGGGATATTCCGGCATAAATTTAAGTTAGGGTCAAACTCACCGTAACACTGAGTTAGACACCCCCCAAGAGATGAATGTTGCCGACTGCTTGCTTCTCTAGTTATACCAACTTAAGCAATGACCACACAATAGCAATACACAGTGGTCTATGTCTCCACGCACAAACCTCAACCAAAAAGCCACTCTATAGCAACAAATAATGCTCAGAACAGCACTTATCAACAGTACAGAAAGGGTCCAAGCCATTGTACTACCCATCAAACATCTTTTTAGCTCTGCCTGATTTCTTTAGCAAAGAGACTAAACACAACTCACCTACTCTCTTCCAGCAGCCGCTTGTTTGTGGGGGAGCCCTGACGCCTCTCAGTTGTGGTGTGATGAATAACAATATCAAGGTTTCCCTGTAAACAATGAAAACAACAGTAAAGCAGAGGTAAGTAAAATGGTTTGCGAACTGAGCACATGTGCAATACATGAAATAAAGATCTGCAATCAGATTTGTTAGTGTTTTTGTGCAAGCTTCCTGCGGTTCCCTGAGTGTCCGCTTGAGGCTGGCTGCCGGGGCACTCAGACAACATTTTTTGTGGCAACTTCCTTAAGTTGTTCAGGATACAACACCAGCGAAAAAGCACAGCTGACTTGACTGACAGGCAGGCAAATTAAAACCATTTGTGAGGAGGCTCAAGGCCGGCCTCTGGCTGGTTGACCAAATGATCTGTAGAGTCAGTATTACCAATATGGTGACTGCTGCTTACTGGCTTTAAAACTCTGCTTCAGAGACATATGAGTGGCATCATCAATGCTTCATCCAGTCTCTGGTTTTTACACACTGTGCCTCATGCACTGCTGCAACAGTGTATACTGTAGTGCAATACAGAATCACACTGGGACACCAATGATACACCACTGTGGGAGGACAAAGGTGTGGTGAAGGCAGGAGTTTGTTATGGACTCAGACTCAGTAACCTCTTTTCAAAGGAACCATTTTTATGTGATAAGTTTAACCATCTTTTCCTTTTATTCTCTTTAAAGTCGGTTTACATAATAACCATATCTTTGTTTTATTTACCCTTATTGTTAATCCTTGTTTTGTTGTTGTTTGTTTTAGTGGTTTTCAAGAGTGTGGTTTGATTTGTCTGTGAACGCACTTTGTCATTGTCCTTTGTGTTTCAGATGACTGTATTAATAAAAATATGACAACAGAAGGCAAAAGCAGGATCAAATAACACCAGGCTTACAGACTGGCAAAGTCTAAATGTTTTTTTTCGCCATATAACAGTACACATCAGCATTTCTTCATGAGGTTATCATCTAAGCTTGTGAAGATATTAGCATTCTATTGAAATGTAGAGCTTTGGCCTTTTTGAAGCGTCAGCATGAGATTAGCATCACAGGGATGATAGCTTCTAGTCTGTGTCAATATTAGCATTCTCTTGTCTCTGCCGGTGTCATCTGCTGGATAAATGAAATTGCACATGAGCGTGTATAATAAGCATCTCATTGAGATGAGTGAGAGGTATTGATCATGTATTGATGATGTTTGCAGAAGCAATTACCTAACACAGTATGGATCACAGCATGACATGTAGGATGAGGCTGCAGATTCTGGTCTTTACTTAAATCCAGTACAAATGTTTGAAGTAGCAGATTAACCAGAGTATGAGGGCATCCAGACACAAAACACCCCCTAACAAAGGAGCAGTCAACTGTTGCAGCAATACAAATTGTCTTGTCCCCCCTTTTGAATCTGTGCAGTGAAGTGGTCACAGTAATGTCATAAAAAAAGGAGAGATGTATTCACTTTCAGTTCCTCTACCATCACAAACATAAAATGTTGGTTCTGGTGCGTTGATTCAAATCACCAACAAAGATGATTATGGTATACTGTGACCAAATGATAATAACCACACATTACTCTGCACTTTTTAAATAATACAACTAGCTGGACATGAGCTTCAAAATTGCAAAACCAACATTTACATATAAAATATAAAATACCAGCGTTGTGATGAGCGATTAAAATTCACAGTTAGCCCGAGTCATTAAAGTCCCACTCCAATAGTTTCTTTTCTTATTAGTTAAAGTGCCGTCAGTGCTCTTTTAATTGTGATGATGAAGTTTTTAGTCAAAGTCACGTTACCTGTGTCATTTTCAAGGGCTTTTCCTCTGCAGAGCTCCAGTAGCTCATTAGAAATTTGACTCTGAGTTGTGGGTGGAGACAGCGCTGCTCTGCACACTAACATTGCCGGTGTAGTGGAAGAAGCAGGTAACATAGGCGCTATTCAGCTCTCGGATACTATTGTCTTTAGGGACATGATGAAAGTTAATATCATAATTAACTTTCTTACAAGCATTGCAATCTGGTAACGCACATGAGTCTGGCCTGCATAACAGGGCTCCATGGGCGGAGCTTCGATTTGTGATGTAGGAAATCTCACTGTGTCTGAACTTGTTTGGGTCTGCCAGAGATTCACAGTGCTTTGAATGCTGAAATATTTTAAAATGCAATTTCGCACTTAGTTTTTACATGATTTGTCCTGTAGCATCAGAACAACGCTACATGAACATGAGGACAACAAGAAAAACTTGATTTTCATCGGAGTGAGTCTTTAAAGAGTGGGTATGATGCATTTTTTCAGACTCTATACTTCCTCTCTGAAACCTCTTTAAAAGCTTTACATGATTTTCAGGTCAAAAAAAGCCTCAAATGTCTCACTCTGGTGTATTATAATGCCCTTATTTCAGCCTCCGTCTAAAACACTTCGTTTAAGCTGCTGTCTCTTTGAGTGAAATCTTGTTTGATTTCCCAACACACCATTTTGAGCAGTTTACATCTATCTTCTAAGATTATGACAACATATGTTTACCTTGTGATTTGAAAATTAGCACACATCTAGTAGGACACCAAACACTGTAACTTTGCATTTTCTGTGCAAACTTCAGCTCCTGCTGCAGATTCTCGGAATATACTCCTCTGTCCATCAATACAAAGTTTTCTTCAGACCAGCATAGGATGGGATGTGCAACAGTAGAATGGCAGAAGCTCACACAGTCACTAATACCTCCAGACCTCCTGAAAGGGTTCTGATGTTGTTGCATTAAACAAGTTGGATGACCTTCTCTCTCAGACTAAAGGAAATAAAAAAAGAAAGAAATGTAAAACAGCTGTCTCCTCTTCCACTGCAGACGTTCGGAGGGGGGTTGAGCACTTCTTGCACGTCCTCCCTCAGCAAGGTTTTGTGTCTCAGGTGCAGTGAAATCTGCGAGGGCAGAGAAGACAGCAAGGGCAAGAAATGGGGTCGCAGCACAATTGCCCTGCCCAAACCACATTCTCCTTTCACAGACAATCTTTGACTGCACTCAGGCACTCAAACATCCATACGGTGTAAATGAATGTGAGGAAATGAATCATTGGGCCCATTTCTGTCTTGCCCAAATCTACCACTTAGCCTCTGCAGCAGTCAAATCAAAGAGCTTTAAACCGTCTCCTCCAGCCTTTTAACTTCCCTCAAACTTCTGCCTGCTGAGAAGTTATCATTTTATGAGTTTCAGTTTCACTTTTTTACCCAATGAACATTTCTAACTCTTTACACAAATTCACGCTGCCAAGAAACAATTGTATGTACAATGTATGAAACTCAATCATTTGACGAGAGGGTCGCTGGGATGTCATATTGACCAATCACCACTTTGATTTATTCCACTTATGTCCTCACTGCCTTTTAGCGCCCAATACACACTCGCACCATAGACTGTATCATTAAGACACACGCAGACAATGAAAAAGATGATTGGAGAGTGACAGTTATGGAGTTTGATTGATTTACGATTTCAGCCAATGAGAAAGAGGATTGGCTTTGGCTGTAACGGCTATAAAAATAGCACAGGGTAAAGAGCAGATGTGCTCTACATTTAGGACAAATGGGCAGATCTGTGGTCTCTGAGTTTGGTGCAATTACTTGCCAAACTGGGCACCAATTCAATAATACCAGTCAGCCATTTAGGTCGATGTTATTCTTAGGAATTTAATACATGCCGCTCCATGGGAGGTGATTTTCCGTTTCTGATAGACTGGTTTTGATAAGTCCCTCTGCCGTGTTTCGCATCTATGTCTAAGATAAACACTCTGAAAACAATGGAGTGGGGGGTTGGGGATTAAGATGGGGGCAACAGGGCAAACAAAACAAGACCAGGCAGATGACATGGCTTTACAGGATCATCCCTACCCAGCTCCTGGTCTGTGTGGCACCCTGCTGTCCTTTGGGTGGCCAGCTAAAAACAGGGTATTGTTCTCTTCTGCGGTGTCTGGGTTGTATAATCGAGGGCAATGGCCCAAAGAGGGATTGACACAGGATGCCTATCTATGAGATAAAAATGGGGTTTGGAGGGGAGGACTGGTTCAGAGTAGACTTTGATAGAGAGATATGTGGCAGCAGAATTTGTTCCCCTATATTGTCCAGAAACTGGTAGTGAGGTTGGCTGATGGTGTCACGTGAGTCTGATCAAACTTTACAGACTGGGCACTGGGTGGAGAGATAGCCAACAATCGTATCTAAGGCTGATGAGATGATGAAAATGATGCCGACTGGGAGGTGGAACAATCGTGTGCAAGCTCAAGAATTCAGTTCACACAGATAAAAATGAAGTAGCTAATACTTGTGGTTCATTTTTCCAACTTTGAACTAAGAACATCGAACCTCAAGTCCTGTATGAGCCTGGACTAACTGTGTGGGATCTTTTATATGAGTGGCAAACCCATATCTTTTATAAACAAAAGATTCTAACAGATCCTGGTGGTGTTTTTGGAGATCTAAATGATCTGTGAAATTACAGCATTGTGCACAGTGCTTTAACATGCACTGTATTCTCTCGAAGAGGGGGCAAACTCTTCAATCCTGCTGCAATGTCTGACCATCTCAAAAACACTGCAGAGAGAAAGCTTTTTTCCAGAGGGTGTTGTTTTTTTTTTTTGTTTTTTTGTTTTGTTTTGAGGTTTCTCTAGTTTCTTCCTGTTGCTCTGTTTTAGGCCTGGAGAACAGCACCACACCTTTTATATATGTGAATACATAAGGAAAGGAATCGATCAACTGGCCAGCTAACTGCAGTAGATATTGTAAGATCTTTTTAAACAAAATACACTATTTGTAGCATCTGTGGCAGGAAGTGTAGCTGAACAACATGAGGACATGCATGCAGGCCAACACATGATCTACACATCCCTCTCTCCGTGAATCAGTGCGTCATTTAAAAGAATCTGAAATAAGCATCAAAACAATCTTTTTTCTATGAATACAACAGAGTCCTCCTCACCATATTCTGACTCTTAATGGAGTCAGTACTGAAGTCCCAGTACAAGTAAAATGAGCCCCTAATCCTGAAAATCAGGACTGAAGTCAGACAGGTCCAAGTCCAGGACTCAAACCCAAGTCCTTAACAAAAGTGTGACTAAACAGATCCAATCACACACATCTGCTACTTTTCTTTTTTTCACGTTACTCGACTCGACTAGACTTGCCATTTCAAGTCAAATATTTTTATGTTTTTCTAAATCCCCAATTCTACTAAAGTTGGCACACAGAGATCTATGAATAACAACTGTTTATACAACATACATCTTATGCACAAGTTTTTCCACATTTAAAGAGTTTTTTTATACCATGACCTGGTAAAGATAGTTAAACATTTCTTTTTTTTAAATGAATAAAAGTGGTCTACTTTGTGCTGTTAACATGCAAAAATTCAGCAGGAGTTATTCTGGAGTGTTTTCACCTCCAGAGGCTCCAATTGAATGTCCATCGATCAGCTGTCAGCTTTGTTTTTTGAAGATCCATTATTAAAGGGGACTCATTAGGGGTGATACACTACATTTGTCAGTGTGGAGGATATTTTCACTTGTGTACAACACTTTGAGTTTCTGTGAATTTAACAATAAAAATACTTGAAGTAAGATTCTGCTCTTTAAACACTGTGTGAGTTGAAGTAAACTGCATAAGGATGAGCTACTTGAAAAACACTTTATTCTCCTTTTTTTGGCTCAGCTTCTTGACCTTGGCAGAGCAGTGTAGTGAAATATAAAGTCACGCTATGGTGGGTTGATTGATTGCAAACATGTCAGTCTTTTATTCCTTCTCTTCATTCTCTTCTTTCTTTTGGAGAAACATTATGGTAGAGAAGAGAAGGGAAGGGTGGAGCAATTTATCCAAAAAACGGCTTACTTCTACACACCGCACAAGTTTTATTTCTATCAGATGTACTTCTTTGCTCAGTGCATGACTAATTATGAATTTTTAGACAAACAACAGAAATCTGTCTGTTTTTTTCTGTGTATCACCACCTGTCTTACTTGGCTAAATCACAGTGCTTTGAGACAAACAAAGGAGGAGAACCGCATAGAAATAGGAATATGTGTATTTGTGTTTATGGTGTATTTAAAGATAGTTGTACGTCATGTTGGTGAATATAATTCAACTACCATTCCCCTGAAGAGTAGTAATATGTGATGGAAACAGTTAGTAAAAGTAAAATGCCCCTTTAAAAGTTAAGGTAGCAGCTAGAAGCTGTGACAACAGACTGCTGAGGGATTAAATAATTGAAATGGAAGTTTGCTTAGCTGGTGAGAGTGTAACAAGGCGTCCGTGCAAACAGGTGTTATTGTTCAGTCATACGAGAATAGAACATTATTGTTCATTTATGCCAAAGTTGCAAAGTCAAACACATCACAAGAATACAAATGATTCATTTTTGCGATGGTCCAACACAACATTCCCTAAAACATATCAAATAAAAACTAAAGGAAAATGTTTTTACTTGTTTTTGTCTGTACAACCTTTTCCCTTTTTCAGATTTATGATTTTTGAGTTCATAAAAGACTAAATTCTTCACATTTAGAGAATTTAACATCAGTCAGTTAAACTGTCAGTCAGTCAGTCAGTCAAATGTGCGCTCTAACCTTGATACATGTTTTTTTCTCGTGCCTTCAGGGTTCATCTGCATATAATCCTTGCTGCCGGGGTGAGAACTGAACCATGGGAGAATTTTCCCGGCAGATGTAAGGGTCACTGACTGTGCAGGGTCACTATATTGCAAGCAGACAAACTGAGAGACATGTAGCCGAGAGAGGGGAGGTGGGGTGGGGGCACAGATGAGCAGACAGTTACGCAACGATGCTGCCGACAGAAGGGAGAGGACAGAAAGGTGGGCAGAGCGGCAGAGATGAAGACAGGTGAAGGAAATGATCAGCAAATCAGACAACCAAAGCAGACAAGGAGACATGGAATGTTATACAACTAGACAAGAGGTCAGGGGGATATTTAGACAGGGACAAAAGACAAGGCCGACCTGTAGGTGTGCAAACTTGGCAAGCGGACAAGCTTGTGAAATCAGATGTGCCTGCAACCAAGAAAAGAGGTAGACAATGAACAGACAGAAACACAGACAGGCACATCCGCAGAAAGATAAAGAAGAGGGAGCTGGAAAAACAGAACAGCCATGAAAAGCAAAGACGAATTCAAAGAGAGAGGCTGGGTTGGGAAAACGTTTGGTTTGGTTTTAATTGAGCTTCATTTACTTTCACTGAGGTTAATTAGCAACATTTAAATGAACCTTAGAAAAGAAATACCTTTGCCAGACTGTTACCTGCAAGAAAACTGCATTTTTATTGGGAATTGACTGAACAAAGAATTTCTTTTTCCTTTGACTGAAATCAGATTTGGTCAGATGAATTTAGGGCGGATTCTTCCTAAAAGCTGCAGTTCGCTAAAATGTCATGGATGTAACCTATTCAATGCATTTTTGTTTGTATCTATATTTAATATTCATACTCTGAACTTAATGATCATGTCATGCTGAGGAATAAAGAAGATGACCAGTGTTGACTTGAGAAAATGTGTCCAAATATCTGATATTAAATGTTTTGAATATAAGCTAGAAACACTCTGTGGTCAGGATAGGGCTGGGCGATAAACTGGAAAATAACTGATACAGAAATTCACGACAATAACCAACGTCATTTTGCCAACGTCGGTTCATATTGTTTTGGATGTGTGCAGGTAGGCTATGGGCTCATGTCCCGTTATGATGCTGTCCTATGTCAGAGACAAGACTCCACCCCCTTCCAGTCTGTAAAAAAGAGGGAAAGACAGGTGAGGAGATGGAGGACAGTTCAAAAGTTGTAGCAGCTGAAGTAGACGAAGTTAATGTGGGAGGGGGTGAGCAGCTTGTGGAGTAGTTATTGTCCATTTATGGTTATGAGGTGAACTGCTCAATATACTGTGATATTGATTTGAGGCAATATCGCCCAGCCTTATGTACTACTTACCTAAATAATTTCATTGTGCAAAAGAGAGGTTTAAACACAATCTGTGCAAGTTTAGCTTCATTATGGTATGAAAATGATCTAAACACCCTTCACTCAAACATATACTGTGATACTCCTTCCTTTATAATACTTATCCAGATCCTAGAGGATGAATTTTACATGAAAAAACTAACAGAGAAATAATCAGAATATGATGAAAATCAAAACGACAGTGCAAACTTTCTCATTCAAGTTAAGCTGACCTGCTCCTGCAGAGGTAATTTTCAACATTTGTGTTTTTATATTCTTTCTATCACAGGCTAGAATTAAAACACTCTGACTGTGAAGCTTTTTTAGAGCCCTGTGCAGCACAGGCCTCATGTCTGATGCCTCATTGCTCTGAGGTATCAGACATGTAATAGCTGAAAAAACAGAATTGGTTTTTCGGTGCAACAACAACTATGATGACTCTTTCAAAGATCGGCTCTTAAATCTTACCTTGAATGTTACGATCAATGCGGTCTTCTGCTTTTTTGTTTAATTTGCTACAGTAAAGTATCTTTCTCTTGTATTTGCCCCAGCTGAAGCAGCTTTTGCATCACTTCTCATTTACTCGCTCTGCTTTACCCCTGTCCTTTACACCATTCATTTCTCCATGCCTCATTCATTGACATACACATCAGCTTTTTCTCTCGCCCTCCATCACTGTCCTTCTTTCCTCCACCCTTCAACCCCCCATTCCCATCTTAAGCTGCTAGGTTCCTCTTACCTCTCCATCACCCCTGCTTCTTTCTCAGCCTTTTCCACCAGTCCACCTCCAGTCACCTCCTCCTCCCCCTTTCAAATCCGTCTCTTTCTCTCCCTCTTCCTGTCCATGCTCCTTTGAGGTCATGCCGTATCTGATCAATCAGGGTCATTGATCTACCAATATCCTGGTCGGCGAGCCTCTCATTTCAAGACAGACCATTAGCCAATCATTAATCTTGATCAGACAATTACGCAATCATTAATCTGGGCTGCTAGTTAAACTGAGGCTGCTGATTGGGTCAGTGGTGACCTCTGGCCTGTGGGTTACCAAAGCAACATGAGGCCCATCAGTTTAACATCCCGCCTTCAGCAGCCGTTAATGAACTAATCAGGCGCTCTTAGATATGATTAAATAAAACAATCTCATTAAGAGCAGGTGGTGGCTGTCTGCTTTTGTCACACACACACACACACACACACACACACACACACACACACACACACACACACACACACACACACTGGTCATATCTACAGGGAGATCTCGTAAGTTTTCTCTCGTGTTATCATATATTGCATCATGGGGTTTTAACATGTTATGAACCAAACAAATTAAATCAGAATTAACTAATTGATAGATGTAGACTCAGATTTACTAACAGAACGAAATCAAAGCAGATTGCATCTGTTTAAAAGGATGATGTGATATCAACGCTTTTCAGCTAAAAGTAGGGCCCGACCGATACAGATTTTTTGGGCCAGTACCGATTATTAGGGGGGGAAATATCCGATTACCAATTAATTGGCCGATTATTTAAATTTGTTATAAATTGTAAAATATATATATGTACTGTAGATATTTACCGTATAAAGTATACTGTAGATATACTGTAGGCTACTGCTCTTCACGCCAACAGGAAGACCGACTGATCAACACCCCCCCATATGAAGTCGCTGCGCCATCTACTGGGTAAGTCGGGAACTTTTTAAATGGCGGAACATTTTCGAAGTGAAACCGAATCTTATTCCCAGCATTTTATTTCTGAAAATATCGGCGAAGATTGGCGAGTTTTGGCCGATTGCCGATTAGTTTAAAACAGGCTAAAATTGGCTGATTTAATCGACCCGCCGATAAATCGTTCGGTCCCTAGCCAAAAGGTCTTGGATCAAAATGCGCTACATGCATGTTTATATTCCAAGTGCACTAGCAGTCTGGAAACACATAAAAACATAGAGGAATGCACTGTAACTGAGACTATGCTGACCTGAATATTAGTCACTGTCTGGGTGCGGGAGTGAGGTGTTTTTGACGCACTTCTAGTACAATCCATTGTCCAATCCAAAGTTGTTGTTGAGTTATATTTTGGCCATTTATTGATTAAACGAAAAACAAAGAAAAAGACAGCTATGTCCAACTTACTACAATGGTGATGTTCAGGATGAGGGTGAGAGTGGTATCAGAGATAAGCAGTAAAAACCGTGTCCTCTTTTACCTTCAGGCCGTCGTTTTAGGGCCCCTGTGAGGGGGACTAAAAGATTTCAGGTCTCTTTTATCCCCAGTGCAATTTATTTATTGAATAGCAGTTGACCCTCAGGCTGCTCATGTTGTCTTGCACTATTATTGCTCATTTGCACACATTGCACTTTGAATTACTTGGCAGTAGTTTTTCTCCACTTTTGGTACGAGCTCTGGACTAAATTTTAGGTGGTTTTGTGTTTGTGTTTCTGATGTTGTGTTGTTATGTTTTTAATCGTTCTATGTTTTTTAAATTTATGTTGTCATTGCAAACTTGTCTTTTGTCTTACGGAACAATAAAGAGATTCTGATTCTGATTCTGATTCACTGCTTCACGTGTCCCTTGTGGTGATTGTGCGAGTAACAAAACAAAACCGAAAACATAATATAGATAAAATGACTTATACATGCACATTACCAAACATGGAAGCGACTCTACATTGTACATATAGAGGTCTTTTTGTAAAGAAGTGTTGAGCTTTTGCTGTGACTGCAACAACAAGTGAAACCGAGTTGATGATCTGTCTCTTTGGTTGTTTTCTAGGCCGGGGGGTTACTGTATTGGATTACAGTAAACTAACAGGCTTAAAGGTGTTATATGCAAACATAATTCCATCACAGACAACTTGTAGAGTTATGTAACTTCCAGTCCAGGTTAAAAAAAAAGACCATAAACCCTGAATAAAAACCTAAATGAAACATAAAGAAGAGTAAAAGCATGTTTTACAATCTATCTATCTTATCTATCTATCTATCTATCTATCTATCTATCTATCTATGTTTTGGTTATTTGACATTATGGGACTTGTTCATTTATAAACCTCCTCTCTGCTTGAGGGGGTTGGGTGGGGTGGAGTGGGGGGGTAAAGTGAGGACAGGGTTAAATCTCTCTGGAACGTGCGCAGAAGACCGCACTGTGGTGCTGGAGGTCTCGCCGGTACAAGTGTCTTTACATGGGTTTGACTCGAGCCAAGCAGCGCGCGCTCTCTGGTAGGGTTCCACCTTTGTTGTTAAACAAGAATAAAACGGTTTTTTTTCCCCCTCCGTCTCTTGCACCCGGACGAAGTGCTGTTGACTTGGCACCTGCGCTCTGGATGATAATGGAATTATTTTCCCTCGAAGCCATCAGATGTTTCCAGTGGTGGATTTTCCCTGTTTTGGAATGTATTTGATGCGCATTTACCCCTTTTCCCGACAAACTCTCCTCTTGCTTTGCTTCCACTCTCTGCTTACTGGAGTATGAGGATTTCTCACTGTTTCATTCCAAGACCTATTTAGCAATCAGTGAGCTTGAATGATGAAAATCTTTTGAGATGAAAAACAGCACTTTTCAGGATATTTATATTGCTTGCGCGCGGCTCGTGCCTACTCTCGCGCATCAGCCTGTTGTCTGTGTCCGCGGAGGAACGCACAACTTTGCCTCGAGCTGGAGCTGGAGCTGGAGCGGGGGCTGCAGCCGGTCTGAGTGGCGCACCGTTAGGGCCACTCGGAGAGGGGCATCAGCGGGGCGGCCCCGGCGTTCGGCTGTTTCGTGGTTGGACGGGGCATCCGGTGCAGCTGTGGAGCACGGGAGGTGAAGACGGTGGTGATGATGATGATGAATGGCCCGGCAGCTCGAGCTGGCACTTGGATCTCGCCACCGGTTTGTTTATTTTTGTGCGCTCTTCTCGTACTCCCGCCGTGCGCTTACTCGCACCCGCAGCCGTGCCAGGTGTTGAAACGGATCGGCCACACGGTTCGAGTCGGGGCTCTGCACGTTCAGCCTCGCTTGCTCTCTGCGTCTGCTGGAAGCGGCTCTGAGGATTGGGATACAGATCGAGGTTTGATAGTGAGTGGGGAGCGTCGGGCTGAGTTGGAAAAGCAGGTGAAAACAAGTGTCAGTGCACCTGGATATGGAAGTCTCAGGACTAGGGGCACCGTTAACAGTCAGCGGGGGGCCAACAGGAGTAAAAACCAGGCACGGCAACGGGAGGAGAACACATCACGGGAGAACCGCGTGTTCGCACCCCGAGACTCGGTCCTGCTCGCAGTAGAAGCTCTCAACCGGGTCGGATTGCTGCCATACAATTTGTCTCTGGAGCTCGTCATGGCTGTTGGGTCTGGGCTCGGTGAGCTGCCCGCATTCTCCTCCTCCTCCTCAACAGGCAGCCCAGAGGACGAAGACCCCCTGTCCTTTGTGGAGAGCGTGTGTCACACCGTCGTGGTGCAGGGGGTTTCCGCCATGATTGCCTTTCCACGGAACCGGGACGAGTTAGTCAAGTTGGAGTTTGTCTCGCTTGCGCTTCAGGTGCCAGTCGTCAGCGTTGTGCAGAAGGACTTTACGCGCCACAGTGAGGTAAAATGAAGAGAAAAAAAGGTTACTCATCATTCCTCCCTGCACTGCTGTTACTGCTGTGTACTGGTGATGAGTGGACATTGCCATAAAGCTGCAGTGGAGCATGTAGGTCTAGATCTACCAGATGTTGTAGGGAAATTAGAAATGAGGCCACTTATGCTTGAAATAATTTCTCCAACAGCCTGTAGTGCAGAAACCACAAAGCAGTTTCATTTTCAAAACAAGTAGAGCCTTCATCCCAGTTTTACAAAATGCTGCTCCTAATGAGATGTGGATCTGTAAGGCCTTTTTCTTTAGTGTTTCAGAGGACTTCCAAATTGTCACTTTCTTCTAACATTCAGACAAAAAAACACACAAAAAAAAAACGCTTTTTGTTGTTGTCTCGGTGCTCCAGGCGAGCATCAAATGAGCAAATCAGAGAAAGGCTGTGTCTATGGTGCTGAAGTGCAGGCACAGGGTGTCTTTGTGCAGAAAAAAGGTGGTGGTAGTGGTGGGGTTGGGGGTTAAAAGGAGTGTGTGCTCTTTTGTTCTATAGACGAGGTGAAGAGTGCAGCTTTGATTCAAAAGTCTGTGGCCCTAAAATAACATGACCTGTGTGTTTGTATGAATATTGCTTTGTTAATTTAGCATCTCACTGTGTGTACAGAAGGTTATTAATAAGCATATGAAATAAGAAGAGTGAAGGGTTGGGAGGAACATGCACACACATGCACACAACTGCAGCTGTCTAAGCCAAACCAAACCAAACCAAAAGATGCGCTGATACACACTATTGATTCTTCAACATTTTTGGCCTCCCAGTACATCTTTAGGGGAACTTTTTTTACACTTTGGCAAGTGTAGTAGAAATGGATAATAAATGTAGCATTTGGCCCACTTCAGGGGTGAAGACATATTGCATTATTCACAGGGACTTATTCATGCAGAGATATTCAAATGTGTTTCTTGGGTTTCATGGGTCCTAACCTGTTCCTTATTAGCTATATAATTTTTTGATCACTTTCTAGTTTGCTAATCGCTGTGATTCCAAGTTCTGACCTCCCGAAAAACAGAAACAAAAGGTGAAAAGAGAAGAATTTGGTTGACACTAGGGATGGGCGATACAGGTTAAAAAATGTATCACGATAAGTTTTGCCATTTTAGCAATAACGATAAGAGTCCTGATAACAAATATTAAAATTCCTATCAATGTTTTTGACTCATTCTGTCTTGGGGACACCAATTGGCATAGTCAAATTAGATACTTTACCACTAAGTTTAAGTGGTAGGTTACAGAGGAAAAGTAGTGAAAAGTTCATTGAAAACTCTTATTGCACAGAGTGAACATGGTGAGCAGATCCACTGTCCGATGTCAGGCATACCTGATTGCACTCATCTAAGCCCCACTCTTGAGGGAAATCCCTCATGTAGAGCCTCGTTCAGTGACGAGCTGCTCAGAAACATCTTCTTCATCACCTTCAGCCATGTTTGTTTGTTTGTTTGTTACTCTGATCTGTGTGGGCTAAGGCTGCGAGTCCGTCGCTCGCGCTTACGTCATCAACTTGCATTTATCGTAAGTTGGCAGAAATTTATCGTGGAGGAATTTTCTGACAATACATCGTGAACGATAATTTCGCCCATCCCTAGCTGACACTTCAGATAGTGAAGAATCAGCCTTAGTTTTGAAAAGAAGCAGAAGCAGTCAAGCTCTGGACATAAGAGATGTTTGTATCTGCAGCAAGTGCCAACAGCCCAACCTTTGAACTGCAACTCATTTTAGCTCACCGCATCAACATATTTCGCTCCTACAGTAACTGTTCCAAAATGATATAACATTTCCTTCTTAATCTTCTACGTGCTTATAGTTATTAGGATCTGTAAAGATTTCCTTCCTGTTTGATGGAAATCAACCTTGACAGCTGGCAGACGACCTGATGTTTATTCAATCAGCTTAGAGCTGGAAAACTGCTTTTGTGACAAAAACACCGACTGAAGATAATCTGTAGAGTTTGCAGCTGGAAAGGAAGGCAGAGAGAACAAGTGAAAAATGTAAACACTCAAAATTAATCACTGACATGGTCTTCTGTCAATACCCTGTCTCTGGAAAGACACCTGCTGGGAGTATTTGTGAATGTTAAGTACTTGTGGGTGAGAAGGAGAAGCAGGAGAGCGAGAGAGAGAAAGAGAGAGAGAGATTGAAAGAGAGAAAGAAAGAGAAGGAAAGGAATAAATGATCAGAGTGTATAGGTAGAAATCTCTCAAACAAGCACGGACTAGAACACACAGAGACACGCAAAATGACTTAGGTTAGCTATGCACTGTAAAGCCCTTTAATTAGGTGGCACAAACAGGGCAAGTACTGCATACCAATGTGTGTGTGTGTGTGTGTGTGTGTGTGTTTGTGTGCTTTGACTTGCACATATACAAGCATCCCGTTAGGGGCAAAGAGCATCGCCTCTCTTTTTTTTCCAACACACTCAAGGGAGACACACACATCCGAACCATTAGTTAGACTGAAGGGCTCTGGGACTCTTGCCACCCACTGAGCTCTAGTAATGTGTGTTTGTGTGTATGTGTGTGTGCATGTGTGTCCAAGGTAATATCTAATTTCCTGCCTTGTGAACAAGCTCTTGGCCGTTAGAAGTAAGCAGGTGTGGAAAGTGTGGCAGTAACAGGTGTAGGTAAAGAAGACAATCCGACAAAGATTGGTTGAAAAGAAGATGAATAGATAGACGGGTACATAAAAGGAGGATGGCGCAGAGAAAAATCAGTGGGGAAAAGACAGACATTCAAACAACATTTTCAGTCCACATTTGTGACTTTTTGAAAATGGCTTAACTCCCCTCTGACTCAAACTAGTTTTGCCAGCAAATCCCGTCAGAAGAGGCCGGAGGCAATTTCTCTATGGCACATATTTTCAAGCTGTCAAAACTTTTTTAATGTCTTTACAGCATCTGATTAGTTTTGATATGACCTTTTTTGACCTTTGCCTTGTTTCATCCTTGTAAGTCTGCATTTGAGCTTGAACATACACGATAATGAATCAGGGAGTGACCTTTGACAGCAAAATATGTACACAAATTCTTATCGAAGTGTCAAAAAATACAGCTGCGAAAGAAAATTCAGTAGAAAGACCAAAGTAAAGGGTCCAGGATGGTTGAATAGATGGGATTTTAGAGCAGATATTTTAGACTAGAAACTGATACATCCATCCCAAAGAGAAGAACATCTCCGGGAAACACCTACCTTGCCATGAAACGACTTATTTTAGAGTATACTAGGGCTGCGCGATATGGCCTTAAATCAATATCAGAAGATACATTGAGCGGTTTACCTCAATAACAATAAATGGACGATAACTACTCCACTTCGTCTACTTCAGCCGCCGCTACAGCTGCTACAACTTTTGAACCGTCCTCCATCTCCACACCTGTCTTTCCCTCTTTGTTACGGACTGGATGGGGTGGAGTCATGTCTGACGTAGGACAGTGTCTTAAAGGGAAATGAGACCATCGCCTATATCTACAAATATCCAAAATGAACTCTATGTATTTTTTTGACACCGAATATACCGATATGGGCAAAATGACATCTGTTATTGTCGCAAGTTTCGGTATCAGTAAATTTTCGGTTTATCGCCCAGCCCTTAGTATAACTCTAACTAATGTTGGCCCACAACAATAGATCTTGCAAGACATTTAAATACTAAGATATTGAGATCCTCACACAAATTAATGTTGCTAGTTAATCCAGTTTTGGGAATATGTGAAGAGCTCTACCATATGTCGAAGAATTTTGTAAACAGAAACTGAAGTTGATTCAATATCGCTGTGATATCTAAGCTGATGTACAAATTTGTTGGAATAAATATGTATCTATACTTATCAGGGATAGATTTATACAAGTGTCAGACTGTTTTTTTAATGACTGACCAATAAATCCCCTTGAAAGCCCTACATTCATAAATGATGGTGTAAAAATGTCGTCTTGGACGATGGTTCAGAAAGTGCCTTCCAGTGGCTGGAGCAACATGACACATGAAGTGCCATCCAGTGTGTCCTTTTTCGGGCAAAAATTGACAAGGAGCCTTCCTGAGTGCCCTTGCAGTGGTAAACAAGTGAGTGCACTCCCTTGAGGTTACCCTCTGAAGTCCAGAAAAGGGAGTGCCTCTGGAAAGTAGAAAATGTTAAAGTGGGCCCTTTAGGATGACCCTGGTAGTAAAGGTGTTTGCTATAAGTTGATGCCTCATGAGATGGCCCCTTGGACTACCTGAGCCCCCCACTAGCTGGGCTGTTTGCATGGGTTTAACTCACAATTGCATCAGTGTAACTAAGGCTTTACACACTATGTAGCTCGGAACATGTTTTAGCAGGACAACAACAACAACCCATTAGCTCAACAACCAGTCTGCAAATATGAATACATTTGCTTTGGCATGAGCAGTAACAGGATCTAACACTGAGGTCAGTGAGACGATTGAGCATAATCTGTCAGTGTCAACAACCACACTCAACCATTTTATTTGTAGGAACATCATTTATTATCGAAATCAATGAGTGTCGCAACTCTAATTTTGGTCACTTGTCATAGGATTGACACAAAACATGCAACTGATACCGCTTTTGGCAACACAGCAATTAAAGCCACGTTAAAGCTGCAGAATTCCTTACACATGAGCGTACACACACACAAATACTCAAAGTAAACGCCGGCATAAATGAACCAATGTTCATAAGGATAACAGTTTAATCACTCTATGCCTTTAGCATACACCCAGGAGTAAAAGTGAATGCCCAACCTTTGCATACAAAAGAGGAAACTTGTGTAATCATGTCCATTTATAAATAAAGGAAGCAATGACATTAGGAGGTCGATCAGAGAGATGGTTTACATCTACTGAAGTGTAATTTGGACACCTGGGCCGTGGAGGTTTCTTGCAGCTGTTTACTGTATATTACAGTTTAAAATACGTTTCCTAGTTATTTATGTGAGGAACAAAGAAGGGTTGCCGATTTATGGTGATCACAGTGCAGAAATGCAGCAGCTGAGAATAAATCCTCAAATCCTCCTTAGGGATGAGAGGAGGTGAGGGTCTGATGCCCAGTGGAGTGCATTACCATTTTTTTCTCCTGACACAGGACTTCTTAATCCGAAATACAAAATATGTTGTGTTGCTTTTGTTGATGTTTTTGTTGCAGCAACAATCTATCTGACTATATAAAATAAGCTAATGAATAATCATTGTTTTTTTAGTGTGCCTATTTGGTAACCCGATAAATGGGATAAGTGGAGTTACAAATCGATGAATAGAATGGACTTTTAGTGCAAATCTTGTATGATGTTTCAAAGATGTAAAGTTAATTAGTAGAGATGCTGAGGGCATTTTATCTTTGTGTTTTGTTCTGCAAGTATATGTGTGAGTGAATTCAGATAGGTGCATGACTAATTTTGATTGTTTCGGATGCCATGCTGTTGTGGGTTTGGCACAGTGCCGAGGTACACTGAAGATAGGCTGGCAATAATGCTTGATCAAAGTGAGGACACTTCAACCCTGTTGAACTTAAGTTAATCATGTTGACTAAAACATTTTTACACTGATCTCATGTTTTACTATCACCTATTGTTGAAAAATACTGGCATTGTATGGTAGATGTAAGACTGTGCTGTTTGTAACTCTCTGGTGCTAATCTGCTACTCTTGGGCTAATACTGATGCTAATGCTAAGGCTGCTAGCCTTACTGTCCATATCATTATCCAAACAGCAGAACTGGAGGATATGGACCTTTGAATGGCACGTTTACCTTTAAAGCTGTCAGATGGCTCCCTCCATAAGATCAATATTATTTACGTTTACTGTTGCCGTGTGGGACTCCAGCAGCTTTACACATCAGTTTGTTTTTGTGACATCTGAGGAGTTCACTGTCCTACAGACAAGATCAGATACTGTTTAAATCCAAGCTCTGAAAGGCAAAGGTAATCTGTGATGATTTATGTATTAGTTAAGGTGAACTGTGCGCGTTTCCCTCATTAGTGGACAATGCTAAAACAGAGGCTGAAAACAGAGCCAAAATAACCATGAATTCAATACTTACAACTCATACATGATGAGGGTAAGATTAGCTGAAACCAAAATAATACAGAACATATCAGACGTCTCATTGCTGGGCCTAAGAACATATGCAGGTTATTAATAGTCAAATTAGTCTTGGAGGCAGTAAGACAGGTGATTGATTGTATCTTTTGTGTGGTACAGGACCATACACAACACAATGTATATAAAAGTTATAAATGGTGGAAAACAAGGAACTTTTAAGTTAGCATAGGGTTTGAGAGAGGATAACGATATTCTCATCTTCAAATGTGCTGGTCTTTTTGGATTCCTTTGACAGATGCTAAAGTCCTATTATGGTACAGAGGGCTGTCATCACAAAACACACTATTCTTTCTCATGAGCCACCAAAGTGAAGGGCACTAGGTGGTCTGAAGTGAAACCAAACCTGGTCTGCTGCCTGCTGGTCATGGAGGGAAGGCTGCAAAGGCTTAATGCAGTTCCCTAATGCCTCCTATAAAGCTCTGACAAGAGCTTGAAGGATTTTCCCCAATGATATGAGCATTAAAAAGAAATCACCATTCATATTGGCTAACAGGTCCATGTTCATTGCCTAAGTGGAAAGACATTTGCGCAGACTGCCCCCCCTCTTTTCTGAAAGGGACTGGGCTCTATCTGGTTGAATGGACAGCAGGTCTGAGTGGGCAAAAGCTTGAGGGGAAATTTTTTAGCTGATTTTGGAGTGTTCAGTTGTTCTTCTAGCCTCCTACCTAAGGCAGTGATGTTGCTGCCTTCCCTCCTGACTGTTGGTGTAGCATTATTGTAAGTTCATTCTTTGTCCATATTCACTATGAATCTATTGGTACATAAAGCAATTGCAGTTGCAATTTTTGACCATGATCTCTTGGCAGCACCAGCTGTGCCAGCAGTAGGCGTGAATGTTTCCCAGGGTATCATGCCATCCATGTTTGCGCATCATCTCATCTTTTTATTCTTTTCTTAGAGACATTGGGAGATGAAGAAGGATCTCTGTCCTCCTGGTGGTTGGGCTGTGATTGGTCCACTGCACCCTCTGACTATTGTGGAGGGGTTTTGAAAGTGGAGATGGGAAGACTAATCCTGAAGTTGTTGATGGGTGTGCTGTCTACTGCATTTGGAGCACATGTGGCTCAGCCGTAGAACTGCTCATCTCTCAAACAAGACATTGGCTGCTTGATCCCATCTTGCCCAAGTGTCAAGATAATGCATCAGCTTTTATAGAGCTTTATCAAAAACCCTCAAAGCACTTTACATTGGATACATCATTCATTTGCTCACCCAGTCACACCCTGGTGGTGGTAAACTACCTTAGTAGGTACAGCAGTTTGCGCCTACAGCCTCTCCATCCACCACCACACAATTCTCACAAGGTCATACACCAGTGGAGGACACACACTGGGAGCAAGGTGGGTTAAGTGTCTTGTCCAAGGACACAACTGACAGTCTAGGGATGGGGGGAAATCGAACAAACAACCAACCAGTTATTGGACGACCACTCTACCTACTGAGCAACTGCCTCCTCTTTGGCTGATATACTAAAGCCACATTTTTTCAGTGCTTTGTCAATGGGTATGAATAGGATAAGCTAATAATACCCTGATATAGCATTCTCTGCCATCAGTGAATGAATGTGTTGTGAATGGGTGATCAGAAAGACTGGGAAAGCGTTATACATTTCCAGATCTTCCAGTAGAGTGTCTTTGAGCTCTTCAGCTAGTACTGGATTGACACCTTTAACTGATGTGCCCTTTGGCAGTGATGTGGTTAATCGGAAAAGCTCAGTCACTTCAGCTCAATGGTAGGTAGAGGTTGACATGTCATATCACCATCGTGTCAAGTGTGTCATAATAGCCTGTGAAGTTACAACAAAGGAGCCACAGATTATGTCTGTCATGTCCTGCACATCTTTTTCTAGTTAGCTTCTCTCTTCTCTTCTGGTCCAAGTGTACAACCTCAGTAGCAGTAGCCAGCTAATCAACAGGAAGAGGGTAACCGATCTTGTAACACAATAATCGTAGAGGTAGGATGTGAGAGGTAGATTTAGTTTGCAAATCCCTTGACCCTAGATGGCTAATTTTAGGGATTCTCCTTATAAAAACGCAACATCTCCAGTTGTAGAAAGTCAGTGCCAGATGAATCTGGATTGCCGAAGAGCCACTATGTCTTTATCTTTGGGAAAGTTACAGCAAGGTTCATTCTTAAAATTCCAGACCCAGTCCCTGATCTCAATTCCAATTTAAGCTCATCTTTATTGTATCTTTAGAGAACCAGTTCATGAGGACAGTCCTTTGGTCTCTCTCTTTCGTAAATGGTTTCAATTTCAGTGTGAAGAGTCCCCTCTCTTTGTCATTTCTGGTCCAGGTGAAGATCACACCTTCACTGTGCTCTGCCAACAAATCTATCCAGGTATCATCACTCAGCGAACACATCTAGGAATTTTATCCTGAAAGTGTTAGATAAATCGCTTAGACCCGACCAAGGACTCTTTGCTAAAGAGTCTTTTAAAAATGGGTCAGAGTTAGGTTTCTGAAGGTCCTCAGTATTTCTTAGAGCACAAACAGGACACAAATGCAAATATACATTTCTTATGATGTGAATAATGATATTCATGGGAGCAAGTAAGTGGAGGCTAAAAACCATTATATCTGGCAGACCGTGTTTGGTCTCCAGGAACAAATTGAATTCACAGATAGAAAGCAATTCTACTGTTTGGATTTATAACCTTACTGACTTTCTTTTCTTCTTCTTTCCGCTCTACTACATCTTTTTCTCCTTCTTGTTTTCCAATTTTTCTATTCCATCCCAATTTAATCCACTCCCCTTTTCCCTTAATGTTGCCATCATCTCCTTCTCCACTGCCTCTCCATCATCCCATTTCTTTTCTTTCCAACTTCTGTTCATCCAATTTCTCCCATTCCACTCTGTTGCAACCAACCCTCAATCCAAAAAACGCCTTGTTGTTGTCCTTTCTGCCCTCTGTATAATACGACTGACCCTCACCAACCCCTTCTCCTCACCATCTCTGCTTGTTTATCACTCTTGTCACCTTCACATTTTCAAACCCTGTATTTCCTCCTGCTTGTTTGCTTAACCATCCCTCATCTCTTTTCCATCTCTCCAATTCCATGTCCTATGCTCTTCTATCTTTATTTTTTTAACATACAAATCTTCTTCTCTTGTTTCTCCTTTAAATATACCTTTCAATCCTCCTGTCCCAAATCTCTGTCTTTATTTCTTTTCCCTCTTCTTTCATAAAAATGACACCTTTATCCTCCTTTATCACTAACACCTGCTTGCCCATTCGTCACCCATCACACATGCTTTCTGTTTATAATCTTCTCACAGAATCCACTCCATTTCCAAATGGCGATGCGGACTGTAGAGGCTCCACCATCTCGTCTCCTCTATTCCCTGCTGATGATGAACGGCTGGTGGGACATCAGTATTCTTCTTTGTCAAGAATGGGACATTAGTGACTTTCTCCTCCTCATCAAGAACAACACCCGCTTTCACTTGGGCAATCGTGTCAATCTGACAACTACCTCCTCCACCTCGACGTCTTCTTCATCTTCATTATCTCACTCAGGAGTGGCTTCAGGTGTTGCATCAGAAATGGAGACATCATCGGCTTTGTCCTCTTTACCTTATTTCTCCCCTGCTGCCTCGTCCTCCGCTTCTTCAGACACTTCCTCCGCTAAATCAGACCAACAGCAGGCTCTCATGCGGCAGCTGGAGGCCCTGAGAGAATCCTCATCCTCTTCAGGAGTGGTAACATTTGGGTGTGAGATTCGTGAAGTGCGCCGTCTGTGGACACTAGCCACTAGAATGATGCTCCCGGAGTTTCACTGGGTTTTGGGGGACAGCCAGAATGTGGCTGAGCTGAGAACAGAGGGGTTGCCCCTGGGGTTATTGGCACATGGGGTTATGGGGTCCCCCTCTCTGGATCACTATGTCCATGACTCGGTGGAGCTGGTTGCACGGGCGGTGGGCAGTGCAGCTCAGGAGAATCCTGCCCTGGCACTCATACCTGGAACTACTAACTGTATGGATGTACAACAGAGAAACGGCAGTTCGGGGGAATACTTGGCAAGGTAGGGTAACATTTGGATACTAAAATGATCTTTATTTCCACATATTTTCGTGCAATGAGTAATGATGATGATGATGATGATGATGATGATGATGATAATATACAAATGGCTTTGTCTTTTGGAAAATGACATTGTGTGTTAGGAGAACAAAAACAGGACTGAAAAATTTGCCTCAAAATGAACCTCGAGACTAAGATTTTGTAGAGTTTTCGACTTACACATGACAAATTATAGTTCTTTAGATGACAGCTTCGGATTTTGCATAACATGCTTTTCCATTTCAGATATGTTCGTGTATTTTTCTGTGTTCCAGGCAGCACTACGAATATCCTGATCTGATCTCAAAAACTCACGAGTCATTCAAAGTGTTTTATCTTATCTTATCTAGATATCTTAATGTCAATCATATCAACCATTTTATGAGACAACTTTGTACATATATTTATGTATGCACTGCACAGCTTCATACTGGTCATAAACATAGAAATACATGGAATATCTGATCTTGATTTCTGCTCTCGATATCAGAGAACGCCAAACATTTGTTCCCTCTTGGTGGACGCATGTTGGAGTAAATGCAGCAAAAGTGCATGCTTGTATGCCTCTGTTAAAAAAATAAAAATAAAAAACAGATCATAATGCATGCTCCCTCTGGTGCTTCTCCAGTAGATAAAATTCAATGACTTGGCCTCTCAGGTGCCCTTCACTGCACTTGATTTATTGCCTTATTAGTAATTGAATGTACAGGTTTAATAAGTTTATTCTCCAGGAAGTGTTAAAGGCAGTAAAAGTCAGTTAAAGGCCTTCATTAATTTCATTTCATGTGTGTGTTGTGATTTTTTACAGTACAGGGTCAGTTTTTTTTTAATAATCTGATAGATAAACAGATAAAATTTTGTTACAATGCGGGCTCCATTCCAGGAACATTTTGATATATATCATTAATTAAGGCTTTTCCTTTAGATTAATTAAACTTTAACCCCAAACTGTTGCATAAATGCTCCAAAATTTGAGGGTAAGTAAGTGATTAATGCTCAAAATTTCATTGAGTAAGACCTCCAGAGTCCCCACTCATTTTCCATCCATAGTTTGGTAAATAAATCCTACACTGTGGTTGTCTTTATCAGGTATACGAAATAATATCCCAATTATCTAATCTCCCAGCAACCAACAGCTCAGGTGTACCGTCCTTCACTTTTAGCAGCCCATCTAAGAGAACTCAGGCTAGCTATTTACACAGCAGAGTTGTTCTTTTAAGTCTTAAAATTTCTTTGTAATAACTTTGGAATTGACTCTGTTTCATCTCCTACCAACAGGCCTCATGGTGCTTCCTACTCTTCATACACTTTACCTCCACTATGCTGTTTACGTATGTCAATCTAGGGGGGGTACTAAGCAGTGTAGTTGCAATGTCTGTATTTTGCAGACAAACGGAACTGATTGTGTAAGCATGCAGGGTATTTCAACATACTCTCAGTAGCTGCAGCAGCGTGGCGAACGATAACACATGATGAATGGTATTTAGCAGCAGTGCCATAATCTACAGCCAAGTCACTCTATTTTACTGAGATATGAGCAATGACAAGTGTGTGATCACAAGCTGCATCACAATATGACTTTGACCTTTCCTCAAAGATTCTTCTCTAAACTGAAGCAGCACGATGATCGCCCAGGAAGGACGATTATTTGGTCTTGAAATGTCTGACAGAGATCATGTGCTGATTACGTTTACTTCCTCGGTTAATTTTTAAGACTGGTAATGTGTTTAGTGTTTCAACCACATTAATAGGAGTGTCGCTGTTTCAACTTTGAAGGCAGAGAGGAAAGCTGGTTTAATCCAAGACATAACATTCCTGAGTTTTGGAAAAACCACATATCTAGTCAAGGAAATTAGGAAGTACAAGACATATGCTATTGGTTGCAGTGGGTACAGAACATTTGTATGCTGTTGCAGTTTTTCAGTCATTGGGAATGCATTCATGCTACAGGCCTTCCTCGGAACTGACTCATGTTTTTTCATTTTTTTTTATTTCCCCGTGAGGCTCTATATAGTTAACAGGGACTAGCAATAAATTGAGCAGGCCATGACCTTTATTTAATACCGTTAAATATTCTCTTGCATAGAAGACATGTATTTGTTTGTTTTTCTGAGTGTGAAATGTATGTTTCTTCTTCTCTTTTTTCATTATCTTTAGTTTGATCGTAGTCAGTTTGATACATTGAGCTCCCGGTATGCGTTTCTTCTGTAACACTGTGGAGTTCAAAAAAGCTTTGAAGCTTCAAGAATCCTTGTATTTAGGTGCTGCTGTGTTGAAGTGTTTCTTGTGCTTACTGCGATGCTGAAAACAAGTATTTTAGTTGTTCTCAGAAAAAATCTAATAGATATTTCTTCACTTGGTGATAAACAATGACTGAGCACTCTTTTTTGCCTCGACGTCAGTTTTTTAAAGACTCTAAACCACGTTCATTGTTTTGGCTAAACGCACGAGGAAGTAGAAATAGGTTTCACTAGGTCACTGTATTCCATAAATTAGCTATAGGGTTCAAGGATTGTGGATGGCTGGAGGGAGTGTGGAAAATATCAAAGAGCTGGAGGTGTGGCGAAAGGCTGGAGTTGACCTTACTCCTGGTCTGCAGAGGAAGAAGCTGATATCTGCACATGAAAGTTGCTGAAAGTCAGATTTGGGAGGCAATTTCGTAGGATTTTGCTTCAGGGTATCTGGACATTTAGACCCTGGAGAAGTGCTTCGATACATTAAAGTTTGATAGCATTCTTCAATAATGCTATTTTTTTAAAGTTAAAGTTCAGCTGGGGATCTCGGGATGTCAATGAGAAGGACGGGAGCAGTGAATTAAACAGACAAAACGCATATGGACACTTTTTAGAGGTTGTTAGAACTACCTTCATGTCTCGTTGGTGTCTAATCGCATTATGGGATAGCTTCTGTCCTCTGTTTTTGTATGAGAGGATACACTGACCCCCTTTCAAATCTTTGTTGCTTGACTGAGGATTTTAAGATGCTGGCCTTTGAAACGACAGCTAATAAAGCAGGTAGTAATGTCACAGCTGTTAAGTACAGTTTATGTCCTACTCCAGAGTACTGCTCTGCTGCACTGGCACTTTTATGTGCGCAGGTAAAGAACTGGGGCAGTGTGCACAACGTGAATGAGGATCTGTAATACGACGCTGCATTGACTAATAATCCTTGTTTGATACTTGGGTGGGTGGTATGCCAGTTTCCTCGCCATCACCAAGGTTACATTCTGGCATCACATGGATTTTGTGTAAATGTCAGAACCAATTAGAAAAAAAGTTCTTGATTTGAAGACACCTGTTTCGGCTTTAGTTGTCACATTAGGCAGATTTATTTCCTGAATGCCTGTGCAGCCTCTGGTGGAAAAACAAAAGGTCTGATAACAGAGTGATTTGTGAACAACAACAGCGTATAGTGAATCCCAGCCTTCTGCTTGTTCAGCTCTGTCCCTTCAGAGCAGAGCAACAGCTCGCTTTACTAACCAAACAGCGCTGCCTTCTCCGTGTGTCAACACGGGTATCCTCTTCTACAATGAAAGTAAACTGTGGCTCAGAAATCAAGTTATCTCGTGTTTTCTCTTCTTCAGGCTTGATGTTTGCAAATAGCAGCAACACAAAGTTTTAGAGTGGCCTTTTATTGTGGCCAGCCTCAGGCACACCTGATTACACAATAATCATGCTGTCTAATCAGCATCTTGATATGCAACACCTGTGAGGTGGACGGATTACCTTGACAAAGGAGAAATGTTCACTAACACAGATTTAGGCAAATGTGAACAATATTTGAGAGAAAAAGGCCTTTTGTGTAAATAGAGAGAGTCTTATGGGGCGCTCACACCAACATCAACAATCATCCCTGCCAATTCAACCGGTGGGATTAAGTGACAGACAAGGATTTTTTACAGTTTACTAGGTAATCCGACCTCCTCACTCACTTTCCTCCAGGAGAGCTCCTTTTTATTCCAGTTTTGGTAATTGAAAGAAAAAGTATCATATAATTCGGGGCATCCACACACTGACACGATCAGTTTGTCCTCCATTTTAGATACCAGTAAACAACTGTCCATTTTCATACGTCATGAATATCTGCTCAAGTTGAGACATTTTCAGCTCCCGCCCAATTCGTGTCATTCGCGCCACCAGAGTAGTAGGAGCGTCTAATCGCGCCTTTGCATTGACTTTGAGTTCAGCTCATGAAAAATGGAAGCAAAGTCAAAAGCGTTGCGTTTATACTTTTGTTCAGTTTATATTAAAATGAATCAGGGAAGCACACAACTCTAAACTATAGCAGCTTAAAGTTTAGAAGAGTTTATAAACTCTATTGTATGGCTGGCAGATACAAAAGGCCTGAGTGTGTCCAATTTGAGTCATCCTCAACCTAGGATAGCTGTAATGAAATTTAGTTAATCTTTTCTACTGATGAAAATTTAAAATGCCTTTAGGTCACTTTTCCTCTTCATGTTCAGAGTATTTACACACTGACATTAATAATGTATGTCACTGTATGAATTAAACATGGAAGTACAATAATCTAATAACGCAAAACAATTTGCATTTGAGTTTGTAAAATTACAAAATTAATTTATTTCATAATGAAGGTAATCAGTTTCTGCTGGCTTGTCTGCTTGGTAAAGTATTTCATATCTAGATTCTTTCATTTCCATCTCTTATAATTTGATTAACAAAGAATGTATTTGAATCCAAAAACAACATTAGAGGGATATTAATCAAACTAATATATATTCTATCTAATTGTTCCTTTTGTTTATTTTTGAACAGTATTTCACTGTTCACCATGTCCTTTCCTTTGAACAACACTCCGTAAGCGTTTGTGAACTGAGGACACTGACTGTTGAAGCTTTGGAGATGAATTCTTTCCCATTTTTGCTCGATCTAAGACTTCAATGGCTCAACAGTCTGGGGTCTCCATTGTGGTATTGTGCGCTTCATAATGAGCCCCACATTTTCAAGGGGAGACAGGTCTAGACTGCAGGCAGACCAATCTAGCGCCTGCACACTTTCACTATGAAGGCACGCTGTTGTAACACGTGCAGAATGTGTCTTGCCATTGTCCTGCTGAAATAAGCAGGGTGGCTTGGATGACAGCATTATGTTGCTCCTAAACCTGTATGTTCCCTTCAGCATAAGTGGAGCTTCCACAGCTGTGACAGTTAGCCATGCCATGGGCACTAACACACCCCCAGACCATCACAGATGCTGGCCTATGAATTTGACCTGAGAACAGTCTGGAAAATCCTCTTCCTCTTTAGCCATGTCGAGGATAAGAAACCACAGGACACGGGAATATGTTTACAAAGGCATTCATGATAGTGTGTTTAAGTTTAAGTGGCCTGTAGGCCTGGAGAGGCAAACTGGGAGAAGTGGGACATTTCCCGGTGGGATGGGCTGGGCTGGTTGTAGGGCCAGCTAACAATGACAGTATCACACAGACTGCACTTGTGAGGGGAGGGTATGAGTGACCTGCTCATTCTCGGAATAGAGTTTCACTTGACATTAATTTTCTCTCACAGCCCAAAAGTACATTAAGTTGAGGACAAGGTATTAGATGAGAGGCAAGGTCAAAAATAAAGTAACAGAGAGAAGGTACTTCATTTTCATCTTACGCATACAGAGACCCACCCTGGAGCAGTGATAGGAGTTCGACTTTGGTCTGTCCATGATTATTCTATTTCATTCAGGATACTTTCAAAGAGCTTGTGTGAGGTCTGTCTCCAAAACATTTATGATACCTACTGAGACAACTTATCGACACAAAAGCAGCCGCTGCCCTTCATATTGTTCTGCTTATAATTTGACATAGATGACGATGAAAAAATACATTCCAGGGGACTTTCTTTCCGATTACATTAAAGAAAATCTCTTCTTTCGGTGATCTGGATGGATCGACCAATTACTTCTTCATATCAAGAACAGGGCAGGTGAGGGGTTACCAATTGGCGATCCACACTGACTTTACTTTGGAGAGAGTGGCACTCTTTATGGACAAACATCCTTAACAAGAGGTATAACCTTTACCTGTGAGTTGAGTCCACTAATTCATCATCAGAGCCCTCTGTTAAATGTGGAGCCACCTGCACATTGAGCTGAAATCACATACTCAGGGCATGAGGTGCCAACAAGCAGGGGCATGTGGCCCAACCTCGGTCAAAAAGGTCTCGCAAATTGGAGCTTAACTAGAAGTTAAATTAGTACCATGCTTTACTACACATTATCATAATAATAATAATGTTTATTTATATAACATCTTACAACATCCCAAGAGATGAACAAAGTGCTTTACGTAACAAATACACGGTCAAATACACAAATACAGGAAAAAGAAAATACAAATGTCACAGGATATCATAACAAATACAAATGTCACTGAATATTAAAAGCCTGTCTAAACAGTTGAGTTTTAAGATGGGTTTTAAAGAGTGCCAGGTCATTAATAAAAATGTTATTCAGGGGGTAGGGAGTTCCTTAATTTCGGGGCCGCAATTGAAAAGACACGATCCCCCCACTGTTTAAAATTTGAGGAAGGAACCTTCAACAGGCGCTGTTCTGGGGACCGGAAGGCTCTACAGCGTCATCTAAGCTTTATGCAATCGGACAGATACACTGGAGCAAGACAAGGATAGATTATCTCATAATTCTTACTTTTTATTTCCTTAAAGTGACTCAACACGGGATACTGGTTTATCAAATACCGCTTTTACTTAAATGCTTTCAATGAGGCTAAAATTACATGTTTTTGGTCGTGATTTAAAGTGGGCTGGTCTGAGCTGTAAAAATTCCAGGCTGAAATTGACTCTATGTGTGGCTGTGTATGGTGAGTATGCTCTACTCCTAACCCACCACTGCTTTCCAGTTGTGACTCAGAGAGCTCGCCTTAATCAGCTGACTGGTGAAAAATTTTACCTCAAAGTAATGGTATGTGACTTCTCAAACATCACTGTGTCACATCTCTGCAGGTAATATTAAATATCTGAGCATCTGTATGTCCTCAAGCTGTCGAAGCAGTTCAATCTAATCATCCCGGCACCTGGGAAATTAATGGCGTGACTTAAATTGCTGAACCAACTCACTGGTTTCCGTCTACTTTCTAAAAGTACAGCGACACTTGTAATGTCACCCCTTCTGAATGACTTAACAATTTCACATTTTTCCATGAACCTCATTTCTCTCAACACCTCCTGGTTTGAATCTCTCAGTTTTACTTCTAATATACACCTACTACACAATAGACCATTCAAACTATCAGGCGACATGTCTGTCTTGAAAACATAATTAACATTTAATTTCTGACAGTTCAGCAGAAAGGGTTTCAGATCACCAGCGGTACAGTCTGACCCCTTCACCAGTTTGAAACAACTTGGTTCTGCTCCTGAATGAAATTTAAAAAATAAATCACAGCTTGTAAAAATTAAATAATTAAGAATCTCCATGTTCTTCACTTTGACATTTTCTTTAATTCAGAGGTTCAGCTTGGGAACACTCCCTTTCCGGAGGACATGCTGTTAAATTCTGCCACCATATCAATCCTAATAAAACTCTTACCAGCCCAACTTACCCGACTCGTAGAGAAAACAGTGAATATTTTAGATCAAGAGAAAATCCTATTAAGTATTTACACATTTCTCAGCTGCTCAGACATCCCAATATCTCCCTGTCTCCATGTGGGCACAGGACCTCTTCATCATATTTGATCCTGAATCTGTAATAACCCCATTTACCGCAGTAACACATGACTTAACTTAAACAGTACAAGACTATACAGAGAGAAAAACGGAAAAAAAAAACACTTTTTTCTCTATTTTCTTTTTTAAGAATGATGTAAAAGTGTTGTACTTGCAGCCATAAGTGTTGTTTTTTGAATGTAATTATACTGCGTCTGTCAGAGGGGTAAAGACAGAGTGCTGTTGGAGAATATCTTGTTGTATGAAAGCCTCTCCAAGGGAACAGACAGAATTCAGCCTCCCAGCTGAAAAAGCTGAGGAAGGGGGATTACTGGGTATGCGGCGAAAGATGCAATAACAAAGCAAGGAAGACAGATCAGAAAATAAATACAGGAAGACATTCTCAAGTTATTACTGTAAATAACCCGTGGAGATATAGATACAGATAAACTACGGCAGGCGCCAGTCCTGTATTTACAGATAAGATTTAGCCAGCACAAATTTCAGCAACCTATTTTATTCATTTTTTCCCCACCAGAGATAACCCTCTTGGATAAAAATCACTTTGTAGTGATGCATACCCACCAAAGCCAAGAATAATACCCTGATGTGCCAGCCAGCTGAGCTATAAAGATAGAAAAAAGCTTTATAATAAATGGCCCACTTGAGGATCACATTCCCTGAACCAATGTAAGTGAAAGACTTTTACTTTGAACTCTTTCATGCTGAAATAAAGAAACAGTACTAGCTTTTGTTCTGCAACAGTCAAGGATATGAAAAAGATGTTTTGACCCATATTGGGAGAAAATATGTTCAATGAAATGTACAAAAAGAAAAAGTAATTTACAAAAGTGGATTTGCCCTTTTAACACTTTTCTAAATCTTTCACATCAGTTTTTAGAGTCGACGGTGATAAGAAAGTAAAGCCATATTTATGGATATACCCCACATTATGTTTCAAGCTTTATGGGGATATTCATGATGTAAGAACACAAGGGAGGCATGACCCAGAGACAAGCGTTATGTAATAGATTCACCCAGATTTAATTTTTCTGTTTAATATTCCATCAAGACCTCACTGCTTCATCTGCCATCACTTTTCCGTTTCATGGGGTGCAAATGAATCATGTATCATTGAACAGAAAGTTACGCCATCATTTTGAGATACAGTGTGTGAGGTTCTGCAGGAAAGGAAAGACTGGATACTGTTGTGTAGTGGACAGTACCTGTTCCTCGATAACAAGGTTCTTAAGATGCTTATCATACATAAAACTCAACCTTTGGTTCCTTCTTGGGACCTGGAGTTGGTCCATAGTGCACTTCAACATCCCCCCTTTGAACTCTGAGGGGATATGGACTTAAAATGGCTGTCCCTGAAAGCTGCATTCCTGACTACTGACTATAACATCTTAGATCCCACACTACACATACCATGCACAGTATATTCCAACTCAGAAAACCAATTAGTGTGTCTGAACCATGAGTACCAGAATTCAAATAAACTGAGGAAATGTTGTACAAGAGAAGATTGAACAAAGTTTCCAAAAGGAGCGGGGATAGCTGTTTGAGATATGCTGAAATTTAGCATCACTACATCTGGAAAAAGTCTGGTTTTGAACTGCATTTTAAGTGGGAGTTAAAAGACATACAGTATACTGATCAAAGAAAAGTCTCATTCAGATTCATCAGAGGCCAGAGTTAAGCCATGCAGGGAAAATATAGTGTTAGGCCTTGTTCCTATAAAAGTGTAATATACTGTAGTATAAAGTTATATGTCATCCAGGTTTATATGTCCCTTAAAGGGGAGCGTCAGTATTTTTCAACCAGGGCCCCATTTTCCCCTTCGTTTCCCAGGTCGAAAAATACTGGATTCCCCTTTGAGCACAACTCGGGATCATTTCAGAGATTCTGTTCAACATGCTTCTGTTGAAAAGAAAAAAGAAATGTTTATCATCTGGAATAAACTTCAGATTTATGAAGTTCATGACCGAGAAGGCAAGACCAAGAAAGGTGTATTGAAACTAGCTCACATACCTCATTGTATGTCTTTGATCAAGTATCAGCAAAGTATGTCAATTTCAGGGTATCAAAAAGCTTCTTATATCTTTGAATTTCATTAACCTGGAGAGTAAGCATCAAAAAAGAAATATCAGCAAATAAAGGAAACATTACAGAGTTTAAGTACCTACTTGTGGAAATGTAAAATTTGTGATTAATGTAGTTTGGATTAATTACAGATGTCAAAGGAATTACCATATACAGCTCAAATAGATTTTTTTTCACTTTTGAAGGTAAAACAACATGCATGTTTCGATTCAAAGACTCAATCAGGACACACTGAGATTTTAAATCATCGAGGGGATAGCTGACCTGCAGGTTAATCTGCGTAGTCACTTTGAGTTTGGCATAATCAGAGGGACTCAATAGTTCATTAACGAGTGAAGCCAAGCAGGATCAAGATCTGCTTTAATAATTCAAACGGAGCTCTACAGTTAGCTCATTGCCACCAGTCTGTTTTTATTTCCCTTTTCTTTGTTCGTGCTAAAACGAAAAAGAATAAGTGGAGTATGCAAAAAAACTAGCTTCCTCCAAATTCTTCCAATGAAACACACTCAAATGTTATTCATGTCTTCACTAACCACAAACTAGAGCTATTACAAAATGCGACCTTTTACCAAAATGTTATATTTCACTTTGAATAATCAAAATTCGCCGCACTGTCAAGATTGTCCAAGAGCATTTTACCTCCATCGTGTTCAGTGAGGGAAAAAAAAGGAACTTCTCTGTGTAGCCGAACATTTACAAGTGACAGCCAAGACACTGACCTTCAGACAGACTAGTTGAGCTGTCAGCCTAACTTAACACCTGTTAAAGATGTAAGAAAGTAGACAAGGTGGAGGAGAGTATTTCTCGTGAGCAAGGTGACACAAAGAGGTGTTCTCAGAAAAGGTCACATCATTTACATCATTACCTCCCAGGAGCATGTGGTTTAGGTCTGTTAGCGTTCGCCTGCGCAGGACGGATGCCTGCATTCTTGCCTCTGTCCAAACGCATTCCTTCCAATGGACAAGACTTTGCGAGTGTGTGTATGTGTGTCATTTTGTGTGTACTGGTGTGAGTGTGTGCATCTGCTCTGGAATCTGACACTCTCAGACAGCCAGTAGCATGGCTCAGTGAGGGAGACAGCGTGATCACTGGACCATAGCCTGCCTTATCCTGTCACAAACACACACACACATACATACGCACACACATACATGCATGCACAACACAAAAAATGGACTTTCCTTGGCAGCTAATACACTGAGGAAATTGACATCTGATAAATGGTGCACCTTCGTATCAGTTTTTTTCCAAGTGGGAAATATGATTGTGTATTTGAGTCTGTTGATCTAAGATGCAGAAATTATAAAATAATTCACAAAAACAGTAATCAAATGTAGGGCATATCAGCTGTTATGACTCTGAGCATGACTCTAACGCAAAGCATGCTAAAATTACTCTTATGAGGAAATTAGTAATTTAACTCAAAATCAGAAGATGACCTGAAACCTGAAACCTTGTTGTCTCATTCATATCTTCCAGTTATTCTAAGCTACTTACTAAATAATCCACCAGTAAAAGAACTTTTTCTCTAAATGGTAGGCAAAACTGTTCAAAAAGGTTGACATCGGCATGTTTTCAAATCTGTACAAGTTGACCAAAATTTTCTCCTAAGCTGATTAGAATGTTAATCGATGAATTTCAATTTAATTTAAGGTATTAATTAAACACAGGAAGTTTAAAAGTGGACTGAAGTGCAACTAATGCACACATTCACAAATATATCTAACACCTCCGCTCTCTTTTTTCCTCTCATCTTCCTTCCACCTCATTTTCTTCTCCTCATCCTGCGCAGATTTTTGTCCAACACATCATTTGAGGGCCAGAGCGGCTTTATATCCAGAGACAGTAACAGCCAGAAAGTCATCTCAGAGTCCCATCACTACATCTGGTCCCTCCAGCTGGACCCCCTGGGCCAGCCAACCTGGACCCGCTTGGGACGCTGGCGAAGGGGGAATGTTCTAATGGACCAAGGGGCCTGGCCAAGTCATCAAGGCTCCGGGGGCGGAGGTGACTGGCGACGATCCCAAAGGCTGCACATGCGGGTGGTGACTCTGGTGGAGCACCCGTTTGTGTTCACCCGAGAGGTGGACGGGGACGGGTTATGTCCAGCAGGCCAGCTATGCCTAGACCCTCTTACCAATGAATCTTCAGTTCTGGAAAAACTTTTTCAGAACCTTGCAGGACCCAATGTTTCCGTTCCCACGGAGTACAAAAAGTGTTGTTATGGTTACTGCGTTGATCTGTTGGAGAAGCTGGCAGAAGACATGGGCTTCACCTTCGACCTTTACATTGTGGGTGACGGAAAGTATGGGGGGTTCAAAAATGGCAGATGGACAGGATTGGTGGGTGATCTGCTCAGCGGTGCTGCTCACCTTGCAGTGACTTCTTTTAGCATTAATTCAGCCAGGAGCCAAGTTATTGACTTTACCTCACCCTTCTTCTCCACCAGCCTTGGAATTCTGGTCAGTGCTGCTCTTCTTCTCTCTCCTCCAATTCTTTTTTACCCATCTTTAATTTTTTTCCCTTTGATTTCTTCTTGTTGTATCTCTTACTTTCTGTAACTTTTTGGCCCATCTTTTTCTGTATTCTGTCACTGGCCTCAGCTCAACTCTCCTCTTGGTATGCTGGTGGTCGGTATAGCAGACTTTTATTACTGCAAGCCCTATGTTATTGGATTCTATTGCAATTCCCAATATGGGCTTCGACGGGTGAATGTTCGGATTGTAGAGCGACCCCATTACTACAATTACTTTATCGTGTCCCTGGCTGATGGGAAAAGTGATGTTGAATATCACTCTTCTCTCTTTATCTCCACTATAGAAAAGGATGTTCTGTCTTATTTAAAGTAATTGACTCTTCTATCAGCAGTTTCTTTTCTGATCCAATTTCACTCTAAGTATCTCTATCCAAGACATCAATGATACAAACAGCACATTTACTGGAAGATTTGCATTTGTTAACAGTGTGCTGCTGGGTCATGAAATACATTTTTGCTCAATTAATGCAAGGCTAGTGGATTTGTGGCCAATACTGTTCTGTACTGTGTTCATTAATTACAGTATTCAGCCTTCCCTCTGGGACTTTTTCTGCAACTCTGCATCCATATTAGGTTCCTTGCTGACATACTATATATAATCATTAAATTGGGAGCACTTGAGCAAAAACACTTAACCTAACACGGAAAAATATTCAGTATTTAAAACAGCAAAAGGGTTCTATTGGACATGAGATATTTGAATATAGTCAGAGTCCCTCTGTCCCTTTTTTCTTCTTCACGATCATCTCATTTACGAATGCAGGCAGAGAGATGGAACCCAAGCATAGAGGATTACAGTGGCCTTGTGCAATGTTTGATAAATGAGATGACTTTCATTGGTGGACAAGCTGTTTGAAAAACTGGTAACAAGTAATAGGCAGGTGGATAGACAGGAAAGTCAGAGTACTGTGCTGAAGAAAAGATAACAGAGAAAATAGTTGAGTATACTGGTGGAGAACAGCAATGGATTGTAGAAAATAGGAATTTGACTGCTCAGGTAGATTAGGGAAAGACACCATCACACCACTGACATTTTTTAACCCTGTTTCTGTCCTTGTGCAGGTTCGGACTCGTGACACAGCAGCCCCCATCGGTGCCTTCATGTGGCCTCTTCACTGGTCCATGTGGCTCGGCATCTTTGTCTCCCTCCACGTCACAGCTGTTTTCCTCACCCTGTATGAGTGGCACAGTCCATTTGGTATGACGCCACGTGGACGAAACCGTGACCGGGTGTTTTCCTTCTCATCGGCGCTAAATGTGTGCTACGCAATTCTTTTCGGGAGAACTGTAGCCATCAAGCCACCGAAGTGCTGGACAGGCCGTCTGTTGATGAATCTTTGGGCCATCTTTTGTCTCTTCTGTCTGTCTACCTACACTGCTAACCTAGCTGCTGTCATGGTTGGGGAGAAGACCTACGAACAACTGTCAGGGATACATGACCCAAAGGTGAGAAAGTCCCCTCCCGACAAAGGGTTACACAGCCAAGATGGGTTTTGAATGAATGCATATGAACAAACTATCAATAGCACTAGCAATATTTAGAACTGAAGAAGCTTCTTGGATAAGAGGCAAGGGTCTTCTCAACTCTACACAGTCCAGTTGCCTGATTTTGGAGTCTTCAAGAAAATATCTGAAATTGCTCTAGTTTTTAAGGAGATCAGTACCAGTCTGTGTGCAACCAAATCTGGAGAAGTGGAGAAGTTGTTGTTCTGATGTCTCACAAGATCTTACCTGTTGCAGGAAAACAACTGAGGACTCATGAGTGATAGTGGAAGAGTCACAGACTGGCCTAGCCAAGCTTTGTTTTAGCTAGTTACATAGCGAGATTGTTCTACTCATCAGTCAGACACACACAAATTCACGGGAAAAGAGGGTCCAGATTAAAAAATACCAAAGTTCTCCTTGAAAATCTGAAGTCATGCAAATGGACCCGTCTGCAGCAGTATAAAAATTAGATTTCTGAAGACACAACCCCATACACCACTTAAAAATATCCTTTAAATTAAATACTATTATTTATTGATGTCAGATCTGTTTTTACAAGTCTCGAATAAGTGATTGTTTTCCAGTTTTTGTCACAACGTTGGTCAATGGTTGGGATTATGCTGTTACTTCCTCACATCCATAAGGATTCAGAGACACTTAACTCAGGATCTGATGAGAGTTATTAGTCTTATACATCACTTTAGTCTGTTAGTCTTATACACTACTCCATGAAAAATACAAATACAACCATAGCTACTTTTTAAATTTTGTACAACTTAAATGCTTGACTCTCACACGATCTACGCAAGTGTACCTTTTTCCAAATACAAAACACATACATTTAAGAAATAGCACAGAAGCTGGTTTTCTATCCTTTTATTTATTTCTCTATTAAAGAATGACTCTGATCTTCATTTGTCTCAATTTCAGACCAAGAGTTTTGGTTGTTTTTTTTTTAACAGTGAGTCAACATTTTTTTTTTTAATTAAACTACTTTTGTAAAAGTAATTGGGCGGAGGTAATTAGCCCTTTTTGTCAACTCATCAGCTCTTTAAATTAGAAACGCTGATCCAGGGATATTGAAAACTTGTTCTAGACAAGAACAGAAAAGAAAAGAAAAGAAAGAATGAAAAAAAGTAAAGAAGAAATTAAAAGAAAAAAGACAGAAACACCTGATAAAACAGAGAGAGAAAAAAGATCAAGTGTGTTTTATCAACAGGGATCAATATTTAAGCTTTTTAACAACAATCTCAGGGTTAAATTTGAGTTCATTTCTTGTTTCTTGCAGTTGCACCATCCCTCTCAGGGATTTCGATTTGCCACAGTGAGGGAAAGCAGTGCAGAGGACTACGTCAAGAAGAGTTTCCCTGAGATGCACGAGTACATGAGAAGATACAATGTTCCAGCAACACCTGATGGCATACATAATCTTAAGTAAGGCAATGACACACTATGAATACTGCCACATTATTCATTTAGGTGTACACTCATAAAAAGGGGTGTGCTCTGTATACTAATAAGCCGTTTATCTAAACACCTCTCTCTGGCAGTTTTAATTCGATGAAAATGAAACAAACAAAAATAGAAATTAACAACATTACGGTTTTTGCGTGTCCAAAAGAAGAAAATATTTGGGAAAGAAATGCTGTCATTCTCCAGCACAAGCCTGCGTGTTTGCATTCATAACTCACACTCCTCCTTACCCTGCCATTGCTGTCATCCTAAGCTGCTTCAACATTCAACTGGCATCCCCATGGAGCACAGCAGAATATAGTGAGAAGAGGCAGCTGGAATACAGGCCTAGGCTGGGTAGAACACGATTTCAGAGGATGAAACAAGATTTTTTTTTTTTTTTTTACTGAGCTTGTAAAGTGATGATTAGAGGGTTCAAGGAAAAATGTCATCTTCGAGAATTACTTTTGGTGAGGACAACAACATACAAATCCATTACAATGTAATTTTGCTCAAGGTTTACACCCTAGGGGAGCAGGGGAGAGTTTTTGGACACCTTACATCGATGTAAAACACATCTATAGTATACTGACAGTAGTCGCCCTATATGTGGATTGAAATCAACATCTTTTTACTGGTCTTGTCTGTGGAAGTTTGGGAACTTTTGCTCTAGAAGGTGAATGTTTGAGGCATTTTCACGGTTGAAAATGTCATATGTTTTGAGAACAAAGAAACTTTAGCATTTTCAATATAAGATACCTTAATTGTTGTTTAATTTACTGAATTACTAAGGTGGATATATTGCGGTTATATCATGACACCTTGAAGAGCACTGGTCTTGACATGTTACCATTTTGTTATAGCTTAATCTTGATGCCTTACTGCTGAAGTTTGAACCATCAAATATTAACAGCCACCTCCCTGACAAAACAATTGTTAGGAATCAGAATATTCTCTCACTAAGGATGGTGCCTTTTCAGAATGCCGCCATCCTCCTCTTCACCCAAAGCAGTTGGGGTAAACACTCCCAGATTTAACATTAAGTCCTATAGTTAAAAATCATGATCCAGTGTTGAGTTCAGAGTTGAGATGCATGTCGATAAAGCTAGTTGGCTAATAAACCAAGTGACATACGATTATACTGTGAGGTGTTCAAGGTCAGGTCAGTGAAAGGAGAAGTAGGTGAGTGTAGAAAGTATATTATAATGATGTATTCAACGTCACATTAAAGGAAAACAATATGTAGAAAGAACTAGGTAACAGTATAGATGGGGACTTGAATCATGACGGAGTCTCGATAATGGTATTAGTAATATTTCAAATAAATGATCCCAATCCCCATCTCTGCCGAACCTTGGTTAGATTTGTTGGTCTTTGTTGCTTATTGGTACATCGTCACATAGACAGAAAAGAAATTCTAGGGCGTCTTGCACCTGGGTGCAGTGTCTCTGCCCTGAACAACCTCAGACATTCAGCATTTCTGTAACTGCGTCTCACATAGCCATGTATTAAAGTGACATTTTCTATTTGTGCCACTGGGATAGTAACAAGCCTAACAGCGTGAAGACAATTCAGAAAGGAGGCCTTGTGCTTTAATCACATCACCGAGGGAATTGGTTGGTGTTATGGTAGTGATCCGGATATAAAATACATAACATCATTGGTGGAAAGAGCAAGGACACATGCCGCAGTCTGATTGAACCAGTAATAATGAACAGCCAGGGTGTGCTGAGAAGATAGTGGTGGGTTTCAAACACTGTCCTTGATAAGGAGTGAAAAATACAGAGACTATCTTAAAAAACAGAATTGGAGAATTTGTATTCAGGTCAGCTTTGGCTGTCAGTAAAGACATTCCAAGTTGATTTGTTAAAACCTTACTGAGAGTGTTGTGACTTAATATCTCACCTCTGCATAAAAGACTTAGAGTGAAGAATGAGACTGGATTGGCAGATACTTGCAGAGAGTGTAATTTACTTGTATGTGACCAGGGAAATTACAAGAGAAGAGATATGCAAGATCAACCTAGGAACTGTGGGGCAACACTGAGAGGTTTTTTATGATTATTATTTATTTTGTACATATTTGATGATGTCCTCTGTGCTCTGTGGAGTTTTCAGAGGCGCATAGCAAACCACCTCCTCACCTCCTATCGGTGTTATTTTGTTATTATTTTGTTTTGGTTCTTTGTTAATAATTTATTCAAATCTCAAACAGCAAATGTGCATCACTACATCCATTTCCAACCATTTCTCCAAGAGAGTAAAGATGGTAAATAGACCGTCTTTATACGGTGCTTCCTCTAGTCTTCTGGCCACTTTAAGTCACCCATTCACACCACATCCACAAGCTGATGGCAGAGGCTGCTATGTGATGTGCTCATCAGTATTAACTGATCCCATACACATATTGCTGGACAGCCAACAGGGCAGTTTGGGTTAATTGTCTTACCCAACGTCACTTCAGTGTGTAGACATCAGGACTTAGGTACCCCAAAATGAGAGACAACTGACTCGACCACTGATTTCATGCAGAAGCTAAAGGGTACTTAGTGTTTTTGCATTATACAAAGAAGCATCCCTGTTCATCGACTGGGTGTGGGGTGTGTTTTCTAGGCTGCTCCCCAGTTGGTAGAATATTAATAGTATGATTTTACAGCAATCAGCCATCACATTGTGACTGCAGATGTGCATGTTTAGTCTACTAAATGACTAAATCTTGTCACCCACGCTTGTCGGCACCAACACAAGTTGGCCAATTATACATGGTGTGTAAGTCATAGCAGATCCATCCATCTGTAGAGTATGAACCACAGATCCCATTAATAGCTACTACCATACTGCTAAGATGCTCGAATGCTCTACTCAAACAGTCAGCCGCACTACCTGGATGTAAACAAGCATAGATGATACATAGTATGTCACTGTACAGCAAGGTTCGGCATTGTTTTGAATTTAAAAAAATGGAGAGACTTTTTTTTGTAGACTGTGTGATTAAACTGTCTATAAGAACTTCACTAGAGCGACATAAAAACAGTACAGGCATGTTAACATTAACCTATGAGGAGGACTGAAGGCTGGTGGTGCTCGCTCTGGTAACATTAGTCACAGTCAGCAGAACCTTCTTGAAATTGTTCCCTGTATCTGTTGCTCTGTGTTAGGTAGTGTTTGATAGAGTGTGCTCAATTTTTCCACACGTTTTTCTACAAGTCAATGAAATTTTTAAATCTGTGTTTAAATGGTTAGGAAATTCGGATGAGCACTGATTGAGACCATCAGCAGATTCATGTTTGGCACCTTCTCGGATGAAGGTCAAAATAGTCCAAGACAATGACCTCACTTGACCTCTGGAGATGGGCTGTGGTGTCTGGCACCAAGACATTTGTAGCAAGATCCTGTCCTATAAGTTAGAAGGTGAAGCCTCCATGGATCAGACTTTTTCCTATCTGAACCAGCATGTTCTTTTGAAGTATTTTGAGCTTCAGTGACTCTCTGGTTGGATCGGACCACACAGGCCGGCCTTTGCTCCCCTTCATGCACCAGTTAGCTTTGGCTACCTCTGACCCGCTCTTTGTACCATGGTCGTTCTTCCTTGGGCCTTTTTTGTTAGGCACTGACCTTCACTGCAGACTGGTAACACCTCACAAGGGCTGCAGTTTTTGGGATGCTGTGACAGTCAAAGTTGCTCTTATCTCACACTTGTCCATTTTTCCTGCTTCCATAGAATCAGTAACTGCTGAGACAAAATGTTCATTGCAGTCCCGACCACTAACAGGTGCCACTGTATCAAGATAACCACTTTTACTTCATGTGTCAGCGTATTAGTTCCCATAATACATTTAAGAAAAGACAGTTGGGTCAGATTATAAATCAACATGCTGCTTTAGCAAAGTTGTATGAAAATCACGCACAATTGCCATGGCATGCCACATTTTTGACTGAGAGAATATTTGAAAGAATGACAGCTATAAAGTAAGTTAAATATTAAAGCTGAGCCTCAGCTAAACAGGTAACAAAAACTGAAAAATCCCCACAGCTTTTCGGTGTAGAGAAACACTGTGTTTGTTGTTGTGTTGAGTGCAGTAAGTAAAGATGTCACTTACTTTCCTACATCTGCATTTGAAGTGCAATTCCAACATATCTGCTTTTGTGTTACAGGGCTGACCCTCAGAAACTTGATGCATTTATCATGGATAAAGCTCTTCTGGACTATGAGGTCTCCATAGATGCAGACTGTAAAACATTAACAGTTGGAAAACCCTTTGCCATAGAAGGTAACATTACAATTTATGACACTATACATCCTAACTGTTTCACCTTTTTATAACTGTTTAAAAGACATAAAAATGACATTTTTCACACTGAACATGTAAAAACAGAGGAGCACCAGTCTTATTCAGTTTAGGAAAAGCAAGCGAACCCTCTAGAAACACAGTTTTATTTCAAAGCTTTGAACTCTCTCAGACAGACAAAATCATTAAGCTGTAGTTCAGACAGGGTTATTTCATGACCAGGGCACAGAATGGAGGAAGAGGGAGACTATTCCTAATTTCTAACGTAGCCTGGGTACTTAGCGGAGCAGCCCTATAATTTAGCAAAAAGAAGAAGAAAAAACCTTTGATGAGTGACTGACTCAGACTTTGCAAAATGAGTCTTGAAAGAATGGCTTTGTCAATAAAAATGCATTGTATACCAAAGATGCTGTGTCCTTGGTATAAATATGGACATGGAAAACACATAAAAAGAGCACATGGAAGTATGTGGGTTGATCATATGTTTAAGTGCAGGCTCTGGCATAACGTAAATAAAATGGTATAAAATACTTGAAGTATGTGTTTTTATAAGCTGCTTCATCATGCAGGTCTTGTTGTCAGTCTAACCACTGCAGTTTTTTTACTCACTTATTAAAATTTGGATCAATTCCAGCTTTGAGGTTTTTTTTCCAATTAAAAATGAAAGTACTGGGTAATTCAAAACAAATAGTAGGAAAAAAGCTGAAATCAGAATCCTGACATCCACACAGTTTTCACTAATATGTTTTGGCTTTCATCTCTCAGTAGATTTTGGGAGGTCTTGAATGACTGCAGTCTAACAGGGCATGAGTATCTTGGCACAAACCTACATTTAAACAATATCAAACACACAACTTTACACGGTTTTAATCTTTTAGCTTTCAGCAGCTTTAGATCCTCCACTGTCCACTAATCTCCATTTAGCCAGTCTCTTCCTCCCTTTGTGAATATATTCCCATGGTGGTTGCTTCCATTACAGGCCACTAAAGCCCCATATTCTAGTGCTGTTGTTAATTACTTAATGCACACTTAAGCCTTCAAGATACAAATCATTCAGGCTACTTCCTACTAAGCCATGGTACTTCTTTAATTGGCTGTTGCTGATTTGTCACACTGTCCTGGCACGATGGGAAATTCTCAGATTTAATTGCAATCTCAAGAACCTGCTTTGTCTTAGCATAACAATGTGTATTTTTCCCCCAATAACCAAAAATAAAGAAGACTGTTCTCTGCTTTTCTCGTGTGCACACACAGCTGTAAACCGGTGATTGAAAATAATGGCAGCAGATGGAAGTGAAGTGAAAAAGAAATAATGATTCTGTACATTTCCTCTGGCAGGTTACGGGATTGGCCTCCCTCAGAACTCCCCGCTCACATCCAACTTTTCAGAGCTTGTTAGTCAGTACAAGTCAGATGGCTTCATGGACATGCTGCATGACAAATGGTACAAGGTTGTGCCCTGTGGGAAGCGCAGCTTTGCGGTGACTGAGGTAAGAGCAAAACCACCTGTTCCACACAATAATACAGTTACTGTTTTGACCAATATACATGGGGACAGACATTGTGTTTTGGTGTGTTTTTTTCCCCATATCATCACCCTTATGTGGTTCTAATATAAATATATTCATTTTTTTGGGTGGTCTTTACACGAGTATGAATTTGTAAGACGCCGGTAAAATAAACTATCGATCTGGTGATATTGACACACGGAGACGCGTATTTGTCCATGACTCTGCATCTTTTTTGAAAACGGGTCTGCAGGTGGATTTCAGGGTATTCGTCTTCAATAATTCTCTACAAAGACTTCCAGTTTCTGTTCTCAAATGTGGTTTTTTTTTGTTTCATCGCACTGCTTTCATCATTCTCTTTTCTAGCCAGGCATCAGGCTATTAGACCTGAAGAGTTAAATATATCATGTCACCAGGCAGATACAGTCTTCACTGTAAATCTACTTCCTCACAATTCCCAGACAAGAATGCCATCAATATACAGGAGAAGCTTTGCTGTTTTTATAAAGCTCTTGAAAGGTAACTTTACCAGGATTTCTACAACTTCTTTCACACCACCTCTTCTCCTGCAAGACCTCTTTGTTCGGTAGCTGCTCCTTACTAATTCAGACCCAAGCCCCTGACCGCCAAGCTGCCAGCCAAGCTGTGTCCCTTTACTCTTGTCTTGAATGGTCCGTTGTCCATTCTGTGCTGCTATTACCCAGCACTTAGCTCTCTTAGCAGCCTGGCTGTCTTTTCACCCAGATGTGACTCTTGAATCCCCAAAGGTGGCTCTATTGCAGTCTGCATATTTGGTAGCACCCTGTTGTCAGACGTGAATGAAAAACTCACTTCCAAAAACAAATCCATGCCCGTTCTCTCCACCGTAGTTATTCTTTTTCTCTTTATCTGTTTTACTTAAAAACTGTTTTTAAAGGCACAAAACGTCTGCTGCCTGCTCTTCATAAATTTTCCAAATATGAAGCACTACATATTGGGATGCATGTTTGAGTGACAGCTTTATCTAAAAAGTGATTCATAAATGTAAAAAACCATCTGCTGGGTTGATCTAAATAGCGGTAGCAGTCCATTGCAGTGCAGCTGATTCAGTGTGGCTGAACCATTTTCCTCTGAGTAAGAGATAGATGTGCTATAGATGCTATCTACAGTTGCAGACATTTAAATTGCTCCAGGTACATTTCATCCTGCAGTGTCTCGTCTGCATCTTCCAACAGTGAAGGGAGTAAAAGCTGCTTGACCACCATAGCTGTTTTATTCCTTCATTTAGCATTGATTTTTACCTCCGCATACACATATTTAACATGCAACATTAGTTATGTGTCATAAAACAACAATTCTAATGATCATCTCAAACTTAATGTCTCTCACTTGCTCATGCAGCTTCATCGACATCTTTAAATTCTAACAAGGGTATTATGTTTGGCCTAACCGTGCTGTCAATAGGCACACTGGACATTTCATCAGAAAATTCATGTGATGTAAGCAGTATGAATGTCTGACAAGGCTGGCTCAGTTCAGCTCGGCTCAGCATTTTTTTGTTGCAATCCTTTATTCCAATGAATGAGTGCTGCACCAGCAGCAACAGCGAGGCCCGGGATTCAGAAAAGAAGAAAATCTGATGGATTGGCTTCAATGAGGCAGCCAAACCCCTCTGGCACCCAGCCAACGCTCTGTCACCCCAAAGAAGCTGATCCCATTTAAAGTAATAAAATCAATACGAAGAAATAACATATAATTCAATTACCTTACATTAAAGGGGGGCAAACTCAACTTCTCCAAGAGATAAACTGTTATCAGAGAGATTAAGTTTATGTGGCATATTGAACTTATTCAGAGGTTTTAGCAGAAAATGAACACAATTAGAAGTTAGAGGGTAAAAAAAACCTAAAGTGGAGTTGTGGTTTTTCTATAGGGTTGGTATAATAAAGTCTGCATGCTGCCAAAACTCTACAGTATATGTGCTGATCTAAAGATGGTCTATAATGATGAGGAATGTTGGAGTGGTCTGGAAAATAATCACTTGCATCACTCCTTATGCACTCCGACTAAGCATTAGCTGAGATTAATGCCGTGTATCCTCACTAAGCTTGTCTTACACTTAAAAGATAATACCACTATACGTTTTATCCTCTTCTATCCAAATCAATTCTCCGGAAACTTCTCCCCTCCAAAAGTCACAACTAGTCTCCTCTCTCCAAATTTCACTCTAGCCAGCTCGCCAAGTCACGATACTGCAATGAAGGATTTAATCCATCATGAATTTTTTTGCCCAACATGACTTTATAATGCAATCATTGCAGCTGCTGCTGTATTCACACTCAGCAGTAAAACGATTCATATGAAAATCTCCATCTGCAATAACTGAAACAGATGCTCAATCAGGAAAAGTGTGATGACATCAGCTGATTTGTACCTTTTAGATGTGCGTTGTCGAATTCTTTACGGCTTCATTTAAAGACAATATTGAATTCAGTGCTTCCAACAGGCATTTCAGATTATACATTAATGACGGTTTTATCATGTTAATTATTTACTTTGGAGTCTTTTCTTTAGGTCGTTTAGTTCTATCAGATGTAAAGCAGCAGTACTATGCAGTATTCTCTGCTTTTCGCTCATTTTCTTTAAGCTTTCACAGCTGCAGATGCAGGAAACGGGGTGTTATAAAGTCAAGGGCAAAACAAGTCATGGCACATAAAATTGTAAATGCAGAGTTCTGCGCATGCAAGCAGGTTTAGATAATATTATCAAAAATGGAAGCAGGTGACTCTTGGAGCTGCCCAAACCCACTTCTAAAGACTCGGGAGCCAATCCTGTTTTTACGAAATATAAATGGAAATAAATTAAAAAGAAACTCACTCAAATCGTGTCATTTGAGTGTAACTTATTGCTAAACACCATCCCTGTTCCTGAGAAGCAGCATCTGCTTGAGTTAAATATGGAAGCCAACATTCATGCAAAGTGAAGTGTTTTTATTCACTTTTTTATGATAAGACACTGACATTAAATAGTGACAAAGCATGAATAGGATTAAACACATTCATTGTTACAATTACATATTGTCATGGCCATGCTTACTTTAATATTAGGCTTAAACTGATTAATGTTTGCAGTCCTGTTTACATGCAAATACATCATTTTAGCATTGCAGAAAGAATTGTACCAATACAGCCTGGGACTTTGAAAATAAAGGGTTTGATAAACCTCAATATAACCTCATTAGCTGTCTTTTACGAAATAATTTATAATCATGTTAACCTTCTATAACTTCACCTTTTACCCTCCATTTGAATCAATAGATCATTGTCCTATTCAATGTTAACCTTTCTTTCTTTTTCCCCATCTCTCACCCTGTCTCTCCAGACGCTGCAGATGGGCATCAAGCATTTCTCCGGTCTTTTTGTGATGCTCTGTGTGGGTGTGGCCTTATCTTTACTGACCACTATAGCAGAACACATTGTGTACAAGCTGGTGATCCCAAGAGTCAAGGAGCCACGCTTCAAATACTGGCTGCACACGAGCCAGGTGTGAAACTCATTCTCAAATACACACAGATACAACACACATCTTCTGTTTTAACTGTGAGTTTGTGACTCGTTCAGATTAGCAGGATCACTAGTATATCACTAAACTAGACTGCTGCATATTGTGTCTCTTACTTTCCCCCTTCTTTCACTCCAAGGTCTGTTTGATTTGTTATGCAACACACAGCCTTGATTGTTCTCCCAAACACTGGAAAATTAATTGTGAAAATGACTAATTATTAACGCATATGACAATGAATATGCCTCTTGTTTTCCAGAGATTACACCGGGCCCTCAACTCCGTCTTCAATGATGACAAACTACCAACTGTTACCAAGCCTGAAAAGAGGTACGGATGACGCTACTGACTTTCCTGACTCGTGCATATTTGGTGAACAAGACTTTTAGTTGAGTAAAACCACATGACTAATGCTGCGTTCCAGTTACCTCGGAAGTTTGATGTCAGAGCTGGGAATGACGTTACACCCGAGTTGACGGCGTTTCAGTAAACAAGTTGGAAAACCAAGATGGACGCCTACTTTTAGCCGTTGTTAGCTGTTGTTTACAATTGTCAGTTGTCGTTGACCGTAGACTGTTGTCAGTGGTTGTTAGCCAGTTGTAAACAACAATATTTTTTTCTTACAAACACAGTAGCACCGTGTTCACAGTTAGTTGTTGGGAGGTACAACATATACCACTTATTTAATTTCACAAAAACAAAACAGAAGTGCTAATAAATAATACGTTATGATAGCTTTCACTGTTACTCTTTACTGTTGACGCACTGCGCTGCCATCTTGGATTATGACGTTGTCGTCAAGTCCGACTCGCAGCTCGGAAATTCGGACTTCCGAGTACAACTGGAATGCAGCATCAATGACTGGAGCGAAAACAAACTGAACCCAGTTGTATGTCAGTTAGTAATACAATATTCAGGACTCAGGCTTATTTCACCTCTAGTCACGTAAGGGCAATTCATAAACGGGCTTCCAAGTGACTAAAGACCTTCCTGACAAAGTGGCATCAAAGCACTGCATCACCCACCAAATGAAATTAATTTCCCCCATTTAGAAGCTTAAAATAATGTCACCTAACTGAATTTTGGACAGCAGATAAACAAACAAATTTACCACGAATAGAGAGAGTGTCATGCTGAATCCAGGCACAGAGAGCTAATTTTCAAAAGGAATCGGTCCAATGGTTGGATTAACAGGCTGTGAATAAATGACACCAATCGACATCCAAGTGGCAGCTAAAAGACCCTTTTTTAATCAGAAACTAAATACAATGGTCAGTCTGTTGGAAGCTAATTATAGCCAAGGGAAAGTGAGAAAATAATTCCATGCTAACGTCACAGAGTATTGTTTGGCTCAGTGGGTGAGGAAAAGATTTAGTAAATCACGACAGCTTCTTTTTGGTCAGAGTCAGTGTGTTTCCAAATGTTGCCTGGTCCAGAATCGTTATATAAACTCTCTCTGTCATTTTGACACCGCTACAGTGTGTGTCCTTGTGTAGCCCCTTTTTTCGCACTGGTCATTGCTCACACTGCAATGCTTGATGTCTCAACCGAGCTTTAGATAAGCGTATCTGCTGTAGGATAAGCAAAATGGATTTTTTTTTTTTTTTAACTCATTTACACATTTCTCAAGCATTTGCTGAGCGAATGATCTTTCTCTGTTTGAAATGTTCAGCTGTGCTCTATTTCACATCCCTCCCCTACTTAGCGCCACACGCAGAGGGGACACTCAGGTGGAGCTCTCAGAGTGGGGATTAAATACACGTAATGATTATGGAGCCAAGGCCATGTGAGGGATGCCAGTGGTAATGAGGATAGATTACCTACTCCTGCATAATTAGGCTCATTCAATCAGGCTCTTCCGCACTATGTCTGCACACAGTCTAATCGTCAGGAGTTATTACTGTCATATTGTCAATGTCCCACAGAAATCTCGTGTCAGAAATGACTGTATTCCAAGCGCTGCAGAAAAAGAGGAGATGATCCTTACATTTGTGTTTTGCAGATCTACAAAAAAATCCTACTCCATGCATCTGTCACCAGTACATTGCTGCGGGCGAGTCATGTACTTAATCCTGTGTTCAATAAGTAGGCAATATGTAACCAAATGAAGCATACTGGCAAAAAATTAATTGGCTTAAAACCACTGCTTTGGAAATGAAGAAGATTATGGGTCTATCGTGAGCGTGCTAATAAGGTTGTTGCTGAAAGGCATTAGAGAAATGTCTGTCTGAGAGAACCATCAGTACCGTATAAAACTCTTTAACAGTGTGCAATGTCCAATTAAGATCTTGTGATTTAGTATCAAACCAAGGCCTAATGGTGATCCATGCTAAAATGTTAATCAGGTATCACTTTTCATCCTCGTAATATCTCAAATCATCAGCCATGAAATATTTCCCTTTATTGAGAAATTATCTGGGACCATTTCTTCCACCTCTTATATCCACTTCCCATTTCTGATATTGGCCATAACTAATTGAGGTCAGTATAACCATCAAGCGTTACTGAAATACATTCTTCGATTTTACTTTTCTCTGTTTTTTCAAAGTAATTTTTAGTATTTTATATTTGATATATTTGTTGACATATAATATATAGGCTGCAGTAAATAAGGCAATGTCGTCCCTGTTAGGAAACAATCTGTACTTTTGTTTTTGTAATAGCACTCTTAAAATCACATATTTTTCCCCAGAAGAACAAGGTTTTCTGGCAACCTGAGCTATTCTGCAGCGGTGAAATAATTGAGCCTCTCTGTCTCAGTTCTACTGTGTATTTCTTCAAGGCACACTGCCATGACGATTTTTAGGGAGCGTAATCACAAAAGAAAGGAGCCTCACTGCGAGCTTTATACATAAGAGAGAAAAAAGAGGTTTGTATCAAGCTGATGATCAAAGCTTTGAAAAGCTGTGCCGCTGATAGAGATTCAGTATCCTGCTATAAGGGGACACTTCAGATTGATGCATGTCTTTCTGGTGTACCTGTGACTTTCTTGTCCCCCCTGTTCGCTGTGGTAGAAGCGGTGCATGTGTCTTGTTGTGACTGCTGATAACAACATCTGTACTGACAGATGGGTTGGGAAAAGTGGTCAGTGGTGAAATATCCCATCTCTAAGTCAATTCTGAGGATGTCACAAATGACTGCTGCAGGTAAACATGAGTTGTCTTCTTTTCAAAGTCGTGTGGGTTGACCTGAGATGGCAAATATGTGTGATTACAGGTACTTGAATGTAGTGATCGCTTTAACTTGACTACTAAAGCTGTGCGATAAGTTGCAAGGATCATTTTATGGACTAGTAAAGATCAATATGTTTGAAAAATGTAAATGATGGCTGGAGCATATCAGGAGGAATTTGGTGCCCCTGTAATCTGGGAGAGAAGGGAAAGACGTCTCCACAGATAATGGTTGGAAATCTGTGAGCTGTTGCTGATGTGGAGGAGAGCTGTGTTCTCTAAGTAAAGAGAGCAGAGGCCTTGGTTGGTGGAAAACAAATAATCTCTTCTTATGTAGTTTAGAAAGCACTGAATGGTTTAAAACTGTATAAGCAGGGAGTACAGGTACATGGATGCATAAACAAAGAAGTCAGTTTGTTCTTGAGCGAGAAACAAAGGCTCCCACTAAAGTACTTTTGCACATAAGTAGTTTTGCACAAAAGGAACAAAAACACACCACTCAAGAAGATGGTCCCGATATGAAGGACATTCTGGCATTGCAGAAAAAAAGCACCTTTTTAGGCCTGCATGCACAACATCACACCTGCCGGCACTGCATGGTGCACAGTTTCCTCTCTGACCTTGAGATCACTGTTTCTTGTGGGACTCTCCACTAAGCAAAAAACAGAAGTGTTTTAATTTGAGACCCATAGTAACTATCCATATGCACATGATGGAGCTGAAACAGGTCGTCTCTTATCCAGGATGGAAACATAAACACTGAAGTGCTAAGAAAAATAAGACAGGTGTAAGAAACATTCATCTTGACAGAGGATACAGTCAGCTACTGTTTTGTTTTTTTTAATTTTGCCTTATTTTGCAAATGCTGCACAGTTGTCAGCTACAATATGCAAACAAAAAATGACTAAGAAGTAAGAAAAGTAAAATATCTCTGACTCAATCTTTGACCCAGTCAGAAAAAAAAGCTAGAATAGAAAATCTATCGTCTGGACATTGGTATTTTCCTGTGTAGATTGCACAGAGGAATAAACTGCGCTGGTAAAATTTAGAGGAAATACTTTTCTAAGCAAACCAACAAACAGAAGAGAATAAATGAATAAAAGCAAAATAATGCTGGCAAAGCAAGAACTGTAAAAGGGGTCAGAAGGAGAAATTGACAGCTAACAGCATAAAAGCCTGTCTGCAAAGGTGAGCTGGATGTTACACATTTACCGATCGAAGGAAAGGTCTGCTAGAAAATGTTTCTAGTCCAGATGGTGAAACACCAACCCAGAGACCTGCCTGAAATCCTCCAGCTGCAGTCATATAGCATCATTTAGAAACATCTGTGCTGTAAAGGCTCGATCACTTCTATATTTTGTCTTTAGAGAGGCTGTAACGGAGGTGTTTATCACAAGTGTAAGGGCTTAGTAGATCTGATCATTTTAACCACACTACAAGTATTCTCTTCTCCATCGCAGCTGCAGCACAGGTGCCCTCCTGTCAACTGGTGCACATTTCTATGAAAGGTGAAACTCTTATGTTCTGACGAGATCTGTAAGGTCTCTTTTGATGCCAAGAGTGTCACAGGGGGGTCACTGAGGGGTGAACTAGAGACGATTTTAGTTTGGTATAAGATATTGTTGTGGAACGATTTTAAAGCCAACAACACCACCTTGGGAATTTCGCCCAAGGAATTTTTTTGAGGGGGATTGTAAAGGCACTCAAGTTCGTTCTACCTTTCAAAGAAACACAAGACGTGGTTTCATTTTAAAAAGAAAGTGATTTAAACAACCCTTTTTAAAATTTGTCAATAAAATACCACTTTCACACCAGGAAGGGAGATCCTTTTTCAGGGCTGAGTCTTACCAACATGCGGTAAATCAAAGGAAAGGTAAGGGGGATCGGAGCGAGGACACTAAATAACATGATAACCACATTAAATTCACACAGTGCAACAACTAAAAACAGGGGATACACAGCACACTATGAGGGGAAAACCATCACCAGGACACCAGGGACCACCGTTGGCTCTCAGCAACAGAAAAAGGACACATAAAAAAGGGGGAGTAGTAGGCTCACTCCAAGAAAATAAAATGACCCAAGACCCATAATTAAATTAGACAAGATATACCAAACTGATCAAGCAAAACAGGATTAAGCAAAAACAAATAACTGCTTAAATACTAAAAAATAAAGATTCAATGATAATGGATTAATGGAAACAAACTTAACCCAAGGATTTTCCCCATGAACTCAGACCAAAGCAATACACACACAAATAAAGGAAAAGAAACTAGAAAAGGAAAACCAAGGATGAGGAAAATAAAAGAAGATAAACAAAATCAACTAACAAACAAAGTTAGTCCCACAATTAACCCAAACACAGTTCATGAAGCTCAACGCGGCCTGAGCAGGGACAGCAGGAAAACAGACGGGCAGCGGTGCAGGCAAAGTGGAGTACCAGAGGCCAGACAGCCGCTGCGGGGCAGAGGCAGCAGGAAGGCCGCGGCCACTAAGGCAGGATAGCCGCGGTAAGGTATTCAACAATGAGGAAGCGAAGCAAAGCAAAGCAACACAGACGAAGGCAAAACAGGAGCGAAGCAGCGTCAAAGCAGAGTAGTGTTTTCTTTCATTAATTTCGCACTGCTGGAAGTCCCCAGAGAGACACCCAGCACACACGGCCGCGACCAGGCCGACGTTAGAGACCCCCCAGAGGGAGAGAAGCGAACCGAGCAGGTATCAAATGTTCCGGCGATGACAACAATATATTCACGGCGCCGGTCGCGAGAGCTCACAAACATCAACACCGCATCCAAAAACAAGCCATATCACACACAAATCAGCATGATAACTGATCGGTTAGCATTTTTAACAGCCACAGCTAACCTACCTGCACCGGTGTGAGTGTGAGGAGAGGGGCGAGGCGACCTGGAAGTGGAGGGCGAGGCTGGAGAGCAAGGCCAGAGTAAGAGAAAGGGGAGGGTGCCACTACACCCTTTTATAAAGTTGCCCCGTGAGTGAATTCGCTACAGGTACCCAAGACAGCAGGCAAATACAGCTCTAAAAGTGAGAATGAGACTATCATCCTGCCACAAATACAAAGCATCTCAACTTTGGGAAGTTTTGTGGCTTTAGATCACAGGATTGTTTTTCCCATGGCCTATTTGATCCACTCATAAAGTTTTCATTTGAGAGATGGGACTATTTTTTGCTCTTTTTGAAATGCAGCACAGCATCTAAACCAGATTTCAGTCTAGACTTTGATTAGGCCACTCCAAAACCTTTGTTTTTTGTTTTGTTTTGTTTTGTTTTATTTTTTGAGTCATTCAGAGGTAGACTTGCTGGTGTGCTTCAGATCATTGTCCTATTGCCCAACACAAATGCGCTTGAGTTAAAAGTCATGAATTTAAAGCTGGACATTCTTCTTCAGGACTTGGTTTGACTGTGGATATGAAGTTCTTTGTCTCAAATGCTGCTTTAGTTTTACAGCAGATGTAACAGGATTATCACATTCATAAAAGTTCCTCTTCTTACTTATCAGTCCACAAAATATTTTCCCAAAAGTCTGACTCACATGTATTTTAACTTTATAGATCAACCTTTACTGCAGCCAGTCCAGACGGAGAACTCTAGACCTCCATGCTTCCCTTTCAGTAACCACATATAGTTCCTGTTTTGATTGTCCGTTGTTTATAGTGATTCTCTGACCTGCCCCTAGCAGCACTATAACACTGAGGGCTTGGAGATTATGTTAAACTTATAAATGTAATTCTCAGGTTGCAGAATTATAGTTTGTTAAAGTTTAAAAAATGAATTCAGGTGACTTAGGCCTCATTTTTACTTTGTAGAGTGCTCATAAGATAACAGAGACATTCTGTATCATTAAAATAACATCTGTCTAATTACACCATGTTAGCATGTTGGCATTTAGCCACACAGAGCAGCCAGTGTAGCTGTCAACCCTTATCTCATGACCTTTACATCTCCCCACATAAAGTAAGTAAAAATGTCACCAGTATCACTTTAATATATGTAAAAACATCTTTTTTTACATACAATTTGTATGTATTTACTGTAACACAGAATTCATTGTGATAAATCACACAGAAACAAAGAAAAAAAGGAACATTAAAAAAAAAAACAGATTGGAGGATGCTGTTCCTGTTTGCAGCAAACCCTTCAGTGAAATAGTCTGGAAACATGGCCGGCACGACTCGCCTTGAAGGAGGCCCATCTGGCATACTACTCCTCAGCCCTCAGCTTCCTCTTCTCATCTTTTCTCTCTCTGTACTCTCAGTACCCGTCCATCCAAAACCCAACCTTCAGTTTGTCTGGAAGCCGCTACCTAGGCTCCTCTGGTTTGGGTCTTTGTTTACCTGTATTTTTAAAAGATGAGATAAAAGTTTCAGTTTTAAGTACAAGTATATGTACATTGTTGCTATTTAAACTTGTGAATTTAACAGATTGAGTATTTAAAAAAGAAAGAAAATAGTGGTATAAACCTTCAGGCTTTGGAGCTGCCTTTGCAGCAGAAAGGAGGTAGGTGGTGCTGTTTGGGTGAGGCTCCCATTTGACACGCTCACTGTCGTCAGCTCTCCAACAGAGTTATTAATCAGGGGTTTCCTCTTGCTCTGCTGCTCACATGCCTTCTGGTCAGAGGTCAGATGATCACAGCTGGCTTTGTTTCCCACCACTGCCAGGCCACAGAGCTGTCTGTCAGAATAATGTAAAAGCTCTTGGGCAGAGATTCAAGGTGATTTGATGTAGTAGGAGTTCTGCTGGAACTGTCTGCTCACTGATTGAAGTGTTAACTTGGAACCAGCTTCTTTAGACGTGTGTTACTTTAACTCACACATATTGTTCCTGTATAGAACTTATTTATTTTGTCAATATTGGATAGTATTATATTTTGTGTTCCATATTTGATCTGCTTAATGATCTTCTTTGTCTGTAGCTTAGGTTTGCAAAATAACTCTATCAGGGTAACTAGAAAAAAGCAGAAATTGCACTTCAGGCAGCGGAGATGTAAACCTTGAACTGCAAAAAGCTTCTCTAAAAAGTTGCCCACGATTAATGTTTCTTTTAAGCTTCAATAAAAATTTCCAAAAGGGACAGCTGCTACATTGAAAATATCTGCTCACACTCCCCCTCTCTTTTGTGACATTTTTTGACATGTGAGAAGTTGATTAAACGTACAAACAATAAATCTACCAAATTTAGAAACTACTGTCATATATTGCAAAAATTAAATAGACATTAAAATCTCTTGTATTGGCATCCCAAGATCCCAATATCCATCTCCAATTCTGCTGATAACTGAAAAACAATTAAACAACAACAATAAAGTCTTATTTGCAGGATCTTTAAAGCTCCCATGAAATAACTTGGCAATGATATTTTCCTTTTGTATTTCTTGGTTCTCCCAGCTTGCATGTCACAAAAAAATGAGCTGAAAAGAAGACAGTACATGTGCCTCCAAAAGAACACCAACAGAGGATCAGACTGTTCCTCAATCAATCCTCTGAACAGCATGCAGAGGAAGGATTTGTCATGGGGTACATGATAAAGCCTCAACAGAACATGACATTAGTGATTCTGTGTGGAACTGACACACTCAAACCTCTAACACAGTATCCTAGAGCTCATTATCTTAAAGACGAAGGTAGACCTTGGTGTGAATCGGAGAGGTTGGTGGATCAGTGCCGGTGCCGGGGGAAATTAATTGGACGTGTTGGATTCTACAAGTAAGCCTTGAAAGTCAAGATGCTCTCTTTTGCCTTAAATGTCTAAGTTTTGAAGAGCTACTCAGTAATAAGGCCAAGTTTTAATTAGTCCAAGCAAAGTCATGATTATGGCGCTGTGAGAGAAATGTCAGTGTTGATGCTAGGTGTGTTACCCAGTGCCACTTCACAGCTTTACTGGCCGAATGAACATTTGCATAAAATATTCTTACTGTGCTGATGGATAGATTTTTCAAACATTATTTGGGCATCATTCATCGCTGGTAGGATTGCAGGCATTGGATCTTGTACTTATGAGTAAGCAAATTTAAAGGCCAAAGTTTGAAGAAACTGTTTTTTAGTCATAACTCATAAACCCTGTATCTCTCTTTTACCCTGTCATCCTTTCATGCTTCTTTTCCACCTGTTTACCCTTCAAAGTATTCACAAGTCGAGTTTTCACAGCAGCTATCAACTAAGTACCCTGCTGCTATCAAACTTTAAGTCTTGTCTCCTCTCTGCTCCAACAGTTTGCTGTTTAATTGTGGATCAATAAAGTCTTTTTAACCACGGTCTATATCAGTGTCTAGGTTCAGCTCTCAAGTTGTTTGCTCTTTACCCTACATCCCTCCCTGACTACTGCCACCAGTGTCGAGGCTCCATCAGGGGGTTATTCTATCCCACAGTCAGCCTATGAGGATGTCTCTATGGGGTGCTAACACCCCACTTTAAGTCTAAATCCCGATGAAAATCTTATTCTTCAATTCTGTGAGGTGACCAGAAGGCCAGCCAGAACCAGTTCTCTGTGCAACTGAAATATACACAAACACCATAAAGACAGAACGTTGCCCTGCAGGATAAGCGTGAAAAGTTCTGCAGTGATTTCATGAAAGTAACAGGTTAATACCATGTGAACTAAAAATGGTGGTTTGAGTCTTCACTGAACTGTATTTACATCCACTGATACAGTCAGTGGAGTTAAAGGAATGTTACTTACATTTCGCTTTACACCTTTTTCTGCAGGTGTAATGAGGGGAACAACCAACCAGCATCCTGGAATCCTGCGGAGTCCAACTGCAACAGACGCAGGGGCCTTCCACAAGAGATGCAAAATGACCTGGAACACCAGACCTCCCAAGATCTCCCTCCTCCTCCACCTCCATCTCCTCTGCCTCATCCTCATTCTCTTCCCCTTCTGGAGAAGCACCTGCCAATAGTGACTAACACAAATGGTCGCTCTGACCTGATAGGTCGAGCCTTGGGCCAAGGACAAGGGCCCGGGCAGGGGGGCTCTGGGCAGGGCATCACATCAGGACAGTGTCGAGGTTTGGGTGTGGGTGACTGTGGACCTGGCTTGGGTTTGGGCCGGAATCCCCTGGTCCAGGAGCTGTCTGAACTGGAGGGGCAAATCCTAGTTATCAAGCAGCAGCTGCAGTCAGCAATGAGGCGGAAGAGAGAGCTGGAACAGTATCAGTCAGAGAACCAGCAAGCAAATCAAATTGCACCCAGTCAGCCTCCTGTGCACCAGTCTAACCAGTTTGCTCAGTATACCCAGTCCCACCAGCAGACTAACCAACACACAAACACACTCCCTGAATTCTGACTTTTCTCTGCTGTTCTGCCAAGAGAAGCACGGTCGGACGTGGAGTTAGTTTCCAAAACCTGTTGGAGGTTTGGGAAGAGGAATCTTTTTCTTTGGTTTGGAGTTGGATCCTTTACCCACTTCTCAGAGCTGGACTGAAATGTCCTCCAGGGAACAGATCCAGCTCTATAGGTCTTGGACAGTTGGATTAACTTGAACTGGAAGCACTGGGCAAAGGTGAACCAGATACGTTGACCAAGTCTGTTTTCACTGGGTTGTTCCTGTCACTGAAGAGCTGTGCAAACCTCCTCTTCTAACCCACCATACCGTCTTTTCTCCTTTTTCTGAGCCACATATTTTCCTTTTACGTCCATCCCTACTTCTCTCTTCTCCTGTCTCTTGACCCTTGCAGCCCTTTTCTCTCTAACGGTTCAGATTTGCTTGCCACGATAATAGGCCTGAGCACAGTAATGAGGATTTAAATTTAGTGGTCCTACTCGCCTGACTCTTATGTTGGGAGTCGCTGACGACCGTGATGTGGATGAGCTGTGCTCAAACCAAGGGGGTTAGGTCTTTATGTCATTAGGTCTTACAGAAACCTTGTATTTTTTTTTTAATGGACAGAGAAAGAAATCCACCTAGTAATGAGTTGATAAGTTACTATTAAAGACCTGATGTTGTCAACCTTTATTATGAACACAATTTGGCTTTGTTAACTTTATTCTTGTGACACTTTAAGGTGTGAGTGGGGAAATTGTTAATATTTAACACGATATATACAAAAATTCCACATTTTACTTACCACCCTGCAACACTGTCCTGCACTTCACAGATGCATTCCAAATCTTCACCTAAAATGCATCTTTTGATTTGTCAGAGTTTAACTTTTGGTCCATTACTCCTTCCTAATATTACAGACCCAAGAGTTTATACATCCAATGGTAATCGCTCCAAGAGTTGTCACTTTATTGTCAGGGAAAACTAAGTCCATAGCAGGACATTTATAAACAATTTTGAGTTCACACTGGTGCTCTGGTAACCTCAGTTTTTGGTAAAAAGCCAGTCCTGTAACAGTATCAATGTTTATGTGGACATACACAAGCTGTGCTCTGATGTCTTCTTTGAATTTGACGATAATTAACAAACAATCGAACACACTGCAGCAGTCCCTCTGTGCCGAGACCTGTTTTCTTGCATCTTTGTCTGTTTGCGTTTGAATGTCTTCTGTTATTAAAAACTTACCTCTCCTCTTTGCACTTATTTGAATCGCAAATTTGCCTTCATTGTCGACTAAAGGTTTAACTTGCGAGAACCACACAGGTAAAGTTACAACCTTCTGTATAAAGCAGACAACGGAATGAAAATTTTTATAGATGTACCGTTGCCTTCATAATCTTCCAACTATGAAAGAAGATTGTGTTTTTTAAAGCTTGTATGAGAATTTCTTTGATGTTCTTGAAATAGATTGAAATTCACATTGATATCTTTTCATGACAACCAAAAACAAACAAGAGCAAGATTGTACAAAATCATAATTTTTAACATGTGAGGGGGTTGGTGTTAAAACAGGAAACATTCCTAAAATAGTACATTTGATTTTCAAAAGTCATCGGGGTGAGATTCTTTGTCAAAGGACGAAACAAGCAAAGACTGCTTTGTCACCAGGGGGCGGCAAAATTAACACAAACCAAACGTTCCTCACGGGAGCTTTAAAAAACTTGAATATCTTGGGGGGGGGGGGGGGGGGGAATGGAATATAATTTTAGCAGACTTGCACTGATTTATTTCATTGGCCTTCTTTGATGTGAGACAATTTTCCAACTTAACTGAGACAAAGATAAGCCCATGTAAGGGACGACTCAATGGGTGCTATTCACTACACCAATCAAACTGTGTCCTGGGGATTGAATTCCCTGGGAATATTTTCCAGGTTGGTAATTGAGATTCACCTGCAGTGACTCGTTTCCTCTGATCCAAATCGATTTCATTATGGTTTAAAAAACACCCTGCGGTTATTCACAAAAACAACCCACTCAGAGCTCTGCTGCAAGTCTGGAGACATTTTTTGGTTGTTGCTTTATTCTTCCCTCATACTGCTGGGAAGCAGCAATTTGGTAGGGGAATTGTACTTAGAACGGCTAAGGATGACATTTTATAACTGCATGGCGTGGTCAAATACTGCCAAACACACACACACAAACAGTCCCCATCTATTTCGCCAGTGTGTCTGCAGGGTAAGCGCGGGCTGTCACCACTGAAATGAATACCTGACAGAGCAAAAGAGCAAGTGCACTGGCTGAGCTGTCAGCTTTCTTTGTGTCTGTGTGTGTATGCTTGGGTATGCAGTGAAATAAACATCACTGAAGGTGCTACAGTGGTAATTGGATGAATCAACAGGAAAAAAAAAACTAAATAAGAGCCTGGGTTTAGCATGTCTCTGCGTATTTTAATCACTGATCTGTGTAACATTTAAGGTTGACTGGGGCTGAGCTGTGAGAGGAGCAAAGACCCGCCTCTGACCATGTGGCACATCATCCACATGATAAGAGTACAGTAATGATTACACCGACCTTTTTAAGGCCTGTCTGAATGAAGATCGGCTGAGAATCTCTCTTTTCTTGAGATGCTGACAGACGCAAATTTAAGAGGCATCAAGTGTCTCATTTTGAAATGCACATTGCAACATCGTGGCCCATAAAACCCAATTTAGCTTTAATAATCCAGACAGAAATAATCCATAGTCAATATGATGTACCTTAACAGCGTTCATCATGTTTCAGAATGCAACGCTTTTCTTTTCTACACTGAGCCTCTGAGGAGGTACCCATGTACATTTGGAGGCTCTCTGCCAATTGTTGTCTTTACACAAATCGATTAAATATAAAGAGTCAGAGTTGTATTGAATTTCCCATTTCACCATTTGACTTTGGTTGGGGCCACAATAAAATTGCAAAGATAATACGGTCAGCCAAGAGAAATAAAATAACTGTGTGCCATTCGCCAGTTTAGTACATACTGATAATGTAAGAACCCTGGCATCAGTCTCAGTGTTGTTCAATCATTAGCCATTTAAGATCAAACTTTAATTTCAATCTATGAATGTATTTCTTTTTTCTTTTTTTTTTTTTTTTTTAAATATGTCTTTTTACTTTTAGGATGAAAATGAGCAACTTCAAATGATGTGTTTCCTGTGAGGCTTAACTCAGGGCAAAACAAAAGAGGTCATGAAAAGAAATCTGAAGAAATATCTGACACAGAGAATCAAAGTTTCCTGTTCCTTGGGTTGAGATGTCCATCCTCTTTCTCAGCTCTTTTGTCCTGTTAAGTATAAAAGGGAGTGAGGCTATCCATTTTATGTTTCTGACCCGCTGTCTTCTTTGCCACAGGCTTTTCATCATAAAAAGAAAATGGTTTTCACTTTAACTGGAGCATTTGACATACAGTAAATGGAAGGAAAAAAACACCAGGAAACACAAAGTTGCTACTTACTATTTAATTTGTGAACAAACCAAGAAAAAAAAAATATATGTAGCACTTTAAATGAAATGCCTTTTTTGTTCTCAAAGTAAAAGACATTTATAATCACGATGATAATGAGTATAATTCAAATCATGAATATCTATAAAACATCTTGACTTCTCTTGTCATGCTGGGCGTATCTTCCGATGGGAAATGGATTCACAACATTGCATCACTATCCACTGGTGGGTCAGGGACGGGGAGGGGTGCCTCAAAGAGGAATAGTGACACAGAAGCTGTAGCCTGGATTCCATTAGAGGGGCTATCCAGACCTCAGCTAAGTCACTCAGTCCCACTCCAAAGAGCATTTCTTTTTTTTTTTTTCTTTTTCACGTTTTTTGTAAGGATTTATTTTCATTGGGATTGCAGTTTAAATTAAACTGTAAAGCCATCCCAGTGAAGTCTTTAGGGTACATCTGACACAGGCAAGTCTCACTAGACCACTTTGTAGAAAAATTCCTATTAACATCACAGAGAACCAGGAAATAGGGGTGATACACACTCATATCATACGACGATTCCAACCAGTCGTATTTCATTTTCATTCTGGCTGATAACAGGGCACTGTAAGTGCCAAACCCCATTTTCTGACTTGGAGGATGTCACTGACTCTTCCTTGTCACTTCCTCCAAAGGGGAGAGGGGTCGTTCCGCAAACACCTAAACTGATACCAAAACATATCCAGGTTTACAGCAGGCAAACAGGTCCAAATGGATCATTATAGTCTTACAGATTGACAAAAATCTTTACAAAATATGACCTGACATGGTCAATCAATGTACAGAGAGAGATAATAAAAAGAAGGATTCTGTCTTTTTTCTGTACAAATGACAAACATCACAGAACAACAACATCAATATGTTTTTCAATAGCAGATTTTTCAGACCGAGGGGGATAGATGTGGTGATCGAAGAGGCAAGTCACCTTACAGGATGTGATGGGAAACAGAGTGAGTCAGCTGACTGGAAGTGTGCAGGTTAACACCATCAGGATAGGCTACAGCACTCGCTCATACAAAATGTACAAAACAGCATCCTCTAACTACAAACAGCACACCTTGGAGGGAAAAAATGCCTCATGCTCTAAATGGTTCAAAATATCTGCAAAAACAATCTGTGCTTAAGTGTGCCTTGGGTTATTTTGCCACTGATGCAATCTGTGTGCCTTGGCAGGTTGAATTGAGCATAGCCCAACTAAATGAGAACCACCAGAAACATGGTGTATTTTGTCCCTCCAGTGAATTAAACGGATATATCAGGAGTGTTTTTTGTCGAGCATTCGGAGCCACGTGGCATGCGTCCTTGTCATTGTGTCTGGAAGTGCTGTGGAGACGCAAACGTGACCCGGTGCTGCCCCCTTAGTCATGTGACCTCCGTCATCGATGCCGAGTGGTTCTGAAAATGGATGTGGAAGGAGGGATGGAAAAACCAGATCAAAAACAGAGGGAGGTAAGGAGGAATACAAAAGGAAAGGAGACATGAAAAGGGGAAAGGAAGATAAAGAAATGAAAGGGGGGAAAATGGGAAAATCATTGTCAAAGAGTTTCAGGAGTGCTCCGTGTTTTGTGGGGTTTTTTGTGCGTTTACAAAGGTGGACATAAGTGTAGTGCCAAATGTCATGCCTGTATGTTTTTCTCTGTATATGTCAAGCCTTTGGGGAAAAAAGACGAGAAATAAGAGCAGCAGAGAGACAGGCAAGGCAAAGAAAGCAAGAAAGAAAGAAAGAAAGAGAGAGAGAAAGAAAGATAGAAAGACAAAATACAGTTTGTAATTCATACTCAAGACATGCCTTAGTTGATTAATGCCAGATCCTTTGTGGAAAATTTATGATCTTGCAAATTGAATTACAGTTACAGCGACTTACAAAGGAAACCAAATTACAGTACACTGAAGTCCATGAGCAGAGGAGTCTGAAAGGGGACTTTTATTTTCAGCTCACAGTCTTGGGGGACCTCTTCCAATTAATGGAGGGAGATAATGTGCATCATGAAGATTAAGTTTTTGGAATGCCAGGTTAAGTGTTTTCAGGTACCTGTGCACTGAGGGTCTCAAGAGGGCTCTCTACACGGGGGAAAGTCATCAGAGGCAGACCGCGGTAGTCTTCAGTTTTCTGTTTGACTGCCGCACTATGGACGCCTTTGAAGTTGTTCACAACACATATACCCTGTGAAGTATGAAGACAGTATGACTTTAAGATGGTAGTTAAAAACAATATGCACAGATATGGAGCAAAGTCAGATGAGGAGGAAGGTTAGTTGTAGTACATTAAGTGAAAAAAAAGGCTGACAGCCACTTACTCACAGTAGTTATGAACGTTAAACAATACTGAAACAGAAGGTGTTGTTGCCTGAAGTGTCATTTCTTTCTTTTTTAAGGTAATAAAGAGCATCACTGTAAATATTAGTACGATTCGGAAACTGTAAAAATACTCCTTCACATTGGTTTTGAAGTCTACAACACAAAAATTACATATGGCTCTTAACATTGAAACACTTGAGAATTTAATTGTGCCGCTATCCATGTAAGAATACATAAGCTGGCATCTTTCTAAAACAGTCAACAAATCAACAATGACAGTGCACTCATATTCATTTTGAAAGTGCAACTTGTTTCCTTGATTAGTCAGATTTTCTTTGTTTGCTGTGACACCCATGGTCTTCGGTGAAGAGGCTGGAAAACAACAACAACAACAAAACAAAAACAAGAAAATCCAACTCTTGAATATTAGTTGCACAGTTTCCTTGGTGAATCCGGCAGCACACTTTTTAGTGCTATTAGTCCCCTCTTAGCAAACCCCATCTCTGTTTATTAGACAAATCAAAGCTGATCGATAGCTACTGGCCATATACACTTCAATTTGTCATGACAACATACTATTGATAGGGAGTATGTTGGTGTATGTCTGCTTTCCATCTGCTGTGATATAAGGTTTACTTTAAACTGACAGGGAAATAAGGGTACCTATGAAACTTTTGGGGAAAATGCAGCCATTCATTTTCATTATATGTTGCTGTTATAGAAAGTTTATGTTGGTGCAAAAGCTTAATGGAGCAGTGTGTTAGTCTACAACACGTCACTATCATTCAATGCAGTAAACGGTGCCTGTTATTGTGGCACAAGGCCCAGCAGGCACTGTGATTTAAGGCCTTGGCTCTTCATTTATATAAATCCTTATAAATTAATTTGACTTAGGGATTCTTTTTTCTGTCCATCTGTCAGGATCTTTTAACAGTACAAGCCGCACCAAGGTTCCCCTATTTCCGTACTCCTCTGTGGACTAGTTAATCAAAGACGGCAGCCGAGGGAGACTCTCACCCCCAGGCCAACTGTGCCTTCAGGCGGTGGCAAAGGAGAAAATGTAGCTGGCAATTCACCGCAGGAGAAATTCTCAAGGTTTCCTTGTTTGTGGCAGTTCATGGGGAGTTCGTCTCTAATAGTCCCAGGCCAAGCAAATGAATGATTCAGAGCTGTTGGACCACAATCTAAGTAGCAGACTCAAGCGTCGCAGCTGCACAAAAACATATGAATTCTTCAAAAGAAAAGTGAGGATGAATCTCAACTTGGGGTTGATGAAGTTGAGGTGGGATTAAGTGCATGCCTAGAGCTTAACTCTGTGGTGACAGCCTTATCTGTATCTCCCCAAACATGTGTCCGTATCCAGCCTTTGATGGAATATTTCCAAAGCAATCAAAGCTACAACCATCCGCTTGTTTCAAATCCATTTCAGTTTGGTTTCGGCCTCCCTGATTTCATTCAGCTGAGGTGTATCCCCAAAGACAATGGAATACTGTTTTCTTTCCATCATGGTATCTTATCATCTATGCCAAGACAGGCTTTGTTTTCTTATGGTTGCATTAATAAAGGGCGGGAAGAAAACAACAGGATTTGGATTTTTTTATCTATTTATTTATTTTTTGTGGTACCATTAACTATCCGTCAGACACTTCCTTTGTACGGTGGTTTTACCAGTCTGAAAAGCCTAGAATTAGAGGTTTAGATGGAAAGCCATTTTGGTATTCAAAGGGCTTTGCTTGATGGTCAGCATGTCCCTCTATTTTGTCCTGGATCAAGTAGACACTTCTGTCTCTTGAACATCATTCCAACAGAGTGCTTAACACTGATCCCTCCTCCATCTACTGACAGAGGACAAACCTCTTCTCAGACCAAAGGCAGTCACTGTTTGATGAGCCCATTCAGATCCTCTCTCTGTGAGCACTGATAGCACAGGGATTTGAGCTATGCCTACTTTCTACTCTCTTTGTGCCAATTAATTTCTCTCTGGATGGCAGTCCATCAAATTAGCTCAGTTTTTTAGGTGACAAGACCCTGATAAGCCTCATCAGGACCATTAGACAGATGTGAAGTAACCCTCACTTCATGGTTTGCTGGTAATAAGGTGGAAATGAGGAGGTTCAAAGATGCTGACTTCCTTGTGTTCATCTCTCTCTGGGGACCAATGCCTCAATGTCTGACACTTTTCATGGGTCAATCATTGAAAGCTCAAATGCTCCATTTAAAAACAGGGTGCTGGAACATATCAAGTTCAAAGGACAAGTCTCTACATGTGGACCAAACTGCACCCAACCTGCTTTTAGTTACCCAGTCCAAAAATACAAACAGAATATTCAAGATTTAAAATTCAACAACTAATGCTTTCGCCAATAAAACTGCTGATTTCCCAACAAAAATATTGAACTTTCGTATTTTTCTCCTCTGATCTTTTACCATGAATTTCCATGGTTTCTCAGCCCCACTGCACAACACTTTGATTGACGTCACAGTGTCTTTAAAGAGATGGTTCAAAAATTATGCTGCGTTCCAGTTGTACTCAGAAGTTGGAATTTCTACACTCCGAGTCAGAATTAATCTGGAACGCCCTCTTGAAGTCAAATTTCTGACTTGGAAAGTTGGACGATCCTCAACAACCCGACTTGACGACAACGTCATAATCCAAGATGGCAGCACAGTGCATCAACAGTAAAGAGTCACAGTGAATTAAATAAATAAGTGGTATATGTTGTACTGCCCAACGTCTAACTGTGAACACGGTGCTATGGTGTTTGTAAGAGTAAAGTGTTATGCGTTGTTTACAACTGGTATAGCTAACAACAACTAGCAATAGCTGACAACGGCTTACAACAACTAGCAATGGCTAACGACAGCTGACAATTGTTAACAATGGCTAACTGTAGGCCATCTTGGTTGTCCGAGTTGTTTACTGGGACGCTGCCAACTGAGGTGTAACGTCATTCCCAGCTCCGACATCCAACTTCCGAGGCAACTGGAACGCAGCAATAGTACAGTCATTCATGGTCAGATGAATCCCTCTTGCTCTGGGGGTTTCTTTGCCTTATTGATAGAGCCACTGACAGATAAGACTTTATGCTTGACCAGTTTAATGCTAGTAAACATGTTTAATATTGAATGAATTTAAAGTTAAGATTCATTGAATTTACAGACAATCTTCATCTTCTAAAATAACCAAACACACTGAGTGTGAATTCCTGATGTTTTCTGTTCAGAGCAGTAAAAGACGTGTGACGTCTCTCTGTGAGAAGTAGTTTGTATTTTTCCTCCCTGTTTGAAGGAAAAAGCCACCAAATAAAAACGTAAAAAACTCAATATTTTCCAGCAGTCTGCCATTCATGTCTCCCTTTTTTCTCATTTCCCTCACTGTTTTCTACTTTGAAGCCCAACGACCAGAGGCAAGTATATGTAATGAAACCTCTGAGACAGCAAACCACTTCCTCTCACTTCTTCTTTATTTCACAGGGGTACACCCTTACCTCCATTTCTCCTTGACCCCCTTCCAAAGAAAAAAAAACAAACAAAAGTTGAGGATTACATCTGTAATCACCACACAGCCTTTAACACGCAGAGAAAAACTACAATATTGACAAAACCATTTAAATTTACCAGAGGGCAAAGGCAGTTCGGCAACATTTCACAGGAAAGCTGACACCATATTGAAAACAGCAGGACGGGAACATGTCCTGCTGAGGAACTCCAGCGCAGACTGCAAAATACAGACTCTGTTGACTCATTTGTTTTCACAAGACACAACAAAAGACACAAGAAATTCTTAACTCCTCTAAAGGACTCCGGTTTTTGCTCCTTCTGCCTCTCACTACCCTTCCTCTCCTCGCTCTTTCAAAACCAGAGGCAGTGCTGATCTCAGTAGAAATCCAGGTGCCACCTCAGTATTTCCTCTCCTTTCTTCTCCTCTCCCCTTTCCCCCAACCAGTGCATCCTTTACTTTTCCCCTCTACCCAAACACGCTGTCTCTGAACCACCTTGGAGCTCAGACTAAACCATGCCTCATCCTGTTTCACATTTCTCCATCACCTCTTCATGAACTGTTCCTTTTACTTCCCTACTAAACTTATGTTTCATGACTCAATTACACGTCTGAATTGATACAAACAAGTGTGAAACCTACAATAATTGATGGAATCAAAGAACAATTTCAGTGTTTATCAGATATGCTGTGAAACTCCCACACAGCCTCTTTTTCTGGTAGCTTTAATCGCACATTAGCTGCGCTTTCATGGGCACAAATAATCAGAATAAATGCCAGATTGGAATGAGAAAGCGTCCTGTAAACATGCCGATCGGAAGATTCTGATCCAATTCTGCTCAATCAGATAGAAACTGTATTCCGATCGAGTGGGGTGGTTTATGCCGATCATTATTCCGAAACGCGTCCATGTAAACACTTATTCTGATTGTGACTCTTTAGCCTTTGACTTATTTATTGAGGCCAGTTCTGCAGGTTTCATTGTTAACACTCAAGGTGTAAATACAGTGTAATGATGTCACATCTACATGCACAGTGCAACCTTTGACAGAACGCTAAAACAAGTACATAAGGGCACCATCTAGAGACAACATTTAACTGGGGGGAAACTTCTACATTGGATGGAGTGAGCCACTACCACATTTGTTGCTTTGTTGACAGCACAGGCGTAAATACAACTCCTCTTCTTCTGCGGTTGTTTTAGTCAAATCAGACAACTCTGCACATGTCCAAGTGCTTCTAATCTGACTAAAACTTGGTGCATTTATACGCACATCACGATGGGATTATTTGATTTTGCGCCCATATAACTGGTGGATTTAGATTATTTGATCCCTCAAATTTTTATCGTATCAAGAAATTTTGCACATGCAAACATGGCTAATGTTTCAGTCCCAATAGAACTTCATCAGGTTGGATTTATGACAAAAAATAATGGTTTGTGTTGGACACAAAAAATGATTTAAATAACATGAAAGAAATTTAGGACCAGAATTCAACCAACAATCTTCCCTTTACTCCTTTCCTTGGAGAACAACACCAACCCAACTCTCACTTTTACATCATACTCACCAGAAACAGAGCAACAGCTGATCCCAGTATAAACCCAGCCACTACGTCTGAACAGTGGTTTCGGTACTCTGAGACTCGGTTGAGCCCTGTGAGGAAGGCTGAACAGAGTGTGCCCAGACAGAGTACAGGCTTGGCCAGGCGGCTGGACTTGGTCTTGATGGTGCTGGTGATGTACATCTGGACAGGAAGGCAAAGACCACAAAAATAAGTTATCTTCTCTCGGGGGTTTAACATGAGGCCAGAGAACTTGGACATGTTCCTGAAAGATGACAAGATATACTTGATAAGACAACCTCTTACTGTGACTGAAAGATGTGAGCGGACTGTAAGCATTAAGTAACTTAGTACTTAGTATTCCTGCACATAGTCACACTTGTTGAGCGTTTATCTCCTGCAATGCCAACAGAGGCGTTTGAAATGCTTCTCGAACCATCTTCATATCAACAATGCGTCCTTGTATTTCTCTCACTGCTGCCGATAAAATCGACACTCCTGCTCTCTCTCTCTTTCACTCTTCAGCTGCTGAGTGCCTCCGTCACTCTGATATCATTTAACAGCCCTTCAAAAAGCTGTTCCTTACGTGTTCCTCCAGCCAATTTCTATAAAAGCCCTGAACCTGCAGTATGTTTGTATCAAACATTTCTTGACAAGCTTTCAAGACATATGAAGGTAGTCCTTCTTTGCTAACGCCCCCGTAAGATTCAGAGGTGTGAGGTAGCACATTTCCACAGCAAATATTCCCTCTCAGTTCTCATGCACGGCTGTCTGGGTCAATAACATTTTCATCTGCTTCTGGATTGTTTCCAATTTTTTTCTAATTTAAAAAAACATGTTTACACAAAATATTACTTTTATTAAGTTCAATTCAAGAGTGTAACTTAAATATCATTAGTTTTTAAATTACTGAGCAAACGTAGTCTTAATGAAACGCTTATCGTAGCTGATATAGCAGATTATTTTTTATTAATTTACACTGAACCTACTGTTGATGTTTACATTTACAGAAGGTCAAAACCAAGATTTATTTGATGCAAAAAAATTTATATTAAAAGTAGGGCTGTCACTACGTGCCTCATTTGCTTTAAAGAATTATTCACAAGGGTTAAAAAATCTGAACTCAAGCAAATGTTTGTGCTGGGATAGCCAATCAGCATGGCAGAGACATATTTATGTGAAAAATGGAGGATGAACTGATCGTGATGGAACGTGGCTACCTGAGTTCGATGATAAAACTCCAGCTTAACTCTAAAGAGCTCTGCTGGAGGACAGAGAGTGAGGAGGGATTGGATTGTCTGGTCAGTTATTTTAACCAACAAAACAGATCTTCACAACGTGGTTAAGTATCTTGGATGTAAACAGACACGAGATGTAGGAAATCCTCCTCTCTTAAAATCACACGCGTCATATGCGTAAATTAAGCGAGTACACAACATTAAGGCATCCAGATACGTGTGAAATGAGCAATATAATTATTTGATTTACTTTTGGTGTGACAACAACATAAGACTCTTCAACTGTTCCTCTGATCAGACGAGGTCTCTGTGTTGCAAGTTTTGCCTACTGCCGTGAATATTGGTCCCATCAAATACTAAACCCCTTAATTTTTTCAAACATTTTCTTTTTTTTTTGAGTACTTTTTGTGTGATTTTTGCCATTTATTGATAGGATTGGGTGAAATGTGGGGAGATAGAGAGAGAGGGGATAGGACATGCAGCACATGGTCGGGGCCGTGACCGCTACAGGGACCGTTGTCCTTACGTTATCTTATGTTCGTTAAAAAGTGTGTCTAAGTGTGTTAATTCCTTTGTATAATTAGCTGTTTCAAAACAATTTTCAAAGCTAGTTTTACAAATCTTTAAAAACTCTTTAAAAGTTTAGAGGCTCAGGTTTATTTTCCCAGGAAATAAACAAATCCAGTGATTAAAAGCCAACCGGTGAAACAACACTCAAACCAAGAGAGAACCAAACGCATCTCTTTAAAAATTCACTTTAAATTGTTATTTGCTGATGTTTTCCCCCGTTGTTTGAATATCTCTTTCTGTGAACCACTAACTCGCTTTGTTGCCTGGTGCTCATGTTCATTCTGCTTACCGTCAGGTACACGGCAGAGTAAACACTCAGCGAAGCGTCCTTCGAGGGAAAGGAGCGGCGGGCATTCTCCACGACAGCAGAGGGCCCGGTGCAGATGTTGCCGTTGACGATAAACTGGTGATTAAACCGACACTCTGTGCCTGTGTAGTTGGGCTTACAAACAGACAGGAAGTAAGGCGACAGACCTCCTGTCACCACCTGGCCCGCGTTGACAAAGATGTCTGTGGCAAACAGACCAAAGGCAAACACACCTGGGGCACACAGATAAACAGACACACAATGAGACTTTATGGCACCAAATAAACCGCACACTCACAGTGAAGAAAAGTGGACAAAAAATCTTTAAAAACATACTGGATAGGGGAGACCGGGGCTTATACTCTAATATATTTCTTGAAATCAATACATCAAATATAAACAAAATGTGTAAAAACCAGAAAAAAACAGAAAAACCAAAGTCTCAGGAATATATTTCGTATTTATGTAATTTTCATATCTTGCATCAGTGCAGAGTTATAAGCAATCAACAAGAGAGTGTGAACATGTGACATGTTGCCCCACCATCGGGTAATTTTTCTCACTACATGGGGTAAGATGTCACAGTGGATTTTACAGCTAATAAAACAAGGAGAAAATTATTGTTGTTCTCATTTTTTTACATGAAAGTGAACATCAAAGTCAGGCACAGAAAATGTTTATCATTGAACTAAAAAAAAAGTCATTGAACAAACGTTAATATAAAATATTATGCATCTGCTTTTCTTTTGAAATTCCTGACTGTCTTCTTGCTTTCTCCTCTCCTTTAAACCGCTCTTTTCTCTGTAAAAAAAAAGTAAAAACTTCATTATGACAACTGCTGATAAGCAGACTCTCTGTGTTAATTTTAATCCCTTTTAAACATGTGACAACTAACCCCAAAATGACTGACACATGTTGCCCCAAACTACCATGTTTGCTAATTCTAGCTCCATCTTAAAGTTATCTTAAAACAGAAAAATGACTGAGCTATGACAGGATGCCTTAATCTCTCTTCTAACAAGTCCACATGTATCACTGCAAGGATTTTTATCTGGAAGAAGCTTATTTTAAAATATATAAAGTTAAAAAAATGTACTTTGAGTTGTGTGAAATGGTTAATTGGCGCTCATCCCAGCTCATATTGTGCTCTTCTCTTCTCAGACAGGACACGACCCCTGACTATGTAAAGGAATAAAACTAGTATTCCACTTTTTAGTTGCGCCCTCTGGTGGCAAAGATATGCAATGTGACAATTTACCCATGTGACAACAAGCCCCGGTCTCCCCTACTTCTGTATTGCATTATGATGATATTGGTTTAAACAAGAGGGTATAAAAGGGGTTAAATTTGTCTGCTTATGCACAGAATAACAGTGACATATCTTCTGTGGATAATTTCTTGAACAATCAAACACTTAACCTTGAATATAAATTGTTCAGATGTAATGATTTGAATAACACTGCAGCTGCACCTGTGCACCATTCAGCCCCTGCTTTAATCCTGAACAAAAGTACAAAAGTAGATCTTCTTGTCTCTTGAATTACTCTATCAGGAGCATTGAGAGGAGTGAGCAGGAACACTGAATCAAATAGATTTAAACAGAGCAATAGAACAGTGGACAACAGGCAGACATTAATAGAAGAATACTGAACAAATAGCCTCTCATACGAACGATTGCACTGACACTTTCCGCCCACCAACTCTGACCAGTGTCTGCATCTGCATTCCTTTTGCTGTGAAATATGACTGCTGATTATCTGGCCTGCTTAGCCATGAAATTACTCTGCTTGGTATTCTCATCCAGGGGGGGCTGCAGAGGATAAGAGGGGGGAACAGGAGGGCTCCGGGTGCCTGTGAGGGGTGCAGGGACACGACTGTGTGAAGGGCATTGAGGGGCAAAAGAAGGGGAGGAATTAGGTAGGAAGATGAGCAAGAGAGTGGAAACTTAAAAGCCTCAATGATCCTACGAATTTGAGAGACTGTTTGGGAGCAGACTGCAATATAAATCATCCGAATTACCCAATGAATATCTGATGAGTATTTCATAAATTGAAGGGGTATTATTTAAAAAGGAACAATGCAGTTCTCATTATGCCAGAAAGGTCCGACGGACGACCCCGCTTTATACGAACGGAGAGTTAGAGTCTGTCAGGCTGCCCAGATCCGCTCAAGCATTTTGGAAAAGTGGCTGTTAAAACGTGAATTTAGAGGTTGGAGCTCTTTTACAAAGCTATTTTAGTTAAATGACGCGAGTGTACGGGTTTACACACCTTATGCTGGTGTAAACAGCCCTTTTGTAAAAATGAAACTATTTTATATAAGCCTATATTGGATACAGCATGTCTGATTAGGATTTGTTTCAGTGGATGATGCAGTTTTAGAGGCGCTGCAGTGAAGGCATCACAGCTGGACTTGATCCCAATTGGCTCCCTTCACTGAAGAATTACTGAAATCCATTCAGTCAGGGGGGTTTGCTGTATTTATACTGAAATGCCTCAGTGAGCTAGTTACCTTTTGCATACCTCATAAACAAAGTAGACACTGTCCAGGATCCAAACGGGTCAATATAACACGTAGAACATCACAAAACCAGACCCAGCTGACTCACTTTAAGTGTAAAAATATACGAGTTATTATCATTATCGCATTTTCTATTTTAAGTCAGTGCATGAAACATCAGAATACATAAATGCAGCACTATCAGCGGATCAAAATCTGCCAATCTGGACAGTCTCATATTTTACAAGTTTGGTTGCATGTCACTGCTGCTGCTGACCCGGCTCGATCAACCTCTGCAACTTCATTTTTGAAGCTCATCTTTCTCCGTGCAGCGAGCTGTCTCCGACACAAAAGCCGTCGTATATCATGTTATTCACAGCTAATGGAGCAAACAGTACGGGAGCCACCCTCTTTCGCCCTTTATGCGACACACAAGTGTATGGAAAGTCATTTTTACGTGACACCGAATCATCTGAATCATCAGGGCAGCAGTCTGAATAGGTGACTTTTTGGAGTTTCCCCCTCACAGGTGACTGACAGCACATTTATTCAGCTGTCAGCGTAGACAGTACACAAAGGACAGCTGCTTCCTGGTTTTAAGGACATCAACACACCACACAGGTAAACCACTGAAATAACTCCACGCAGAGAAATAGTTTTTAAAGAGCTGTTATTTAATCATCAAGGAAATAACTAACTGCTTTGTGAAACATGATTAGCTACAAGGCATGTTAGCGACTTTCTCTTTCTATGAAGTGGATCACATCATATCAGGTTTTCAGGCACGTGCAGCTATTGTGAATCGATACATCATGAAAGCAGTAAGACTTCATGGTCTTTACGTTATCCACTGAGGACCAAAAGAACAACGAGGCCTTGAATAGTGCGTGGGTATTAGATGACTAATATCATCTTGTGATTCAAGCCCAGAACTCTTTGTCTCTTTGCTGCCGTAGAAAAAGAAAAAAAAGCTCATATCCTGTCAGTCGAGGGTTTCAAGCGAGGCTAATGCAGCTCATTTTTGATACATAACATTAACACTGTCAATCAATGATAGACAGTGTACTCAAAGAAAAGAGCAATGGTGATTGAGTGTCCACCAAAGGCATATAGTGCTTCGCTGTCAGATATTTACTGCAAACCATCACAGTTAAATATGGGGGGGAGGGAAAAAGCAATCACTTCTAGGGCTGTAAAGTCCGAGTCGACTGGTCGACTTATTGGTCGATACATGCTGAGTCGACCAAAACTCTGATTGATCGACTCGATTTTTTCCGGGTCAATTAACGGTCTATGGTTAATTTCATCAAGAGGAACGTACCAAGTGCTAATGGGGGTGTTTTCAGAGCAACCCTGTTTCACAGGTCTCAGAACACCCCCCTTGTTTTCACCATTTTGGATTCCCCCATCCTACTAGAGACTGGCTGAAGACAGGAAAATTGAAGAGCATCCACGTCGATCAACGTCTCGTAGTTTGCTGAGTATTTATTTTTATTTTGAGCGTTTAAACTTGCCTTTTGTGTTTAATTGCCTTCTTGTGCTGATATCAGTATATTTTTACCCTGCCAAGCCACGCTACACCGAGCCACGTCGTCCTCCACTGCAGAAGGGTTCACCATCGGAGTCGGAACCCCCCCGATTAGTCGATTTTTGGACAAAATTGTCATGGTTCTAGTCAATCAGGAACTTCTTTGGTTGATTACAGCCCTACACTGTTCAAAAGATTCTGCCAAAGACGTTCAATATTCATTTAAGGATAAACAGTTTTACCAAAAAAAAAGATTCAATTAGTCCTATTTTTCAAATTGTGAGTACCCCATAAAAATACATTCACCATCAATGATCATTGAAGTCACAATCTTACACCCCCTGTTTGTAGAAAAAAAAAACACACCTGAGTTTTAGTTCATGACAAAGTCTGTCTCTGACTTGTCATACAGTCACAAGGGAGCTGAGAGCAGCTCTGAACATCAAACCTGAAAAAAAAAAACCTTCTTACCTATGAATCGGATAATGCGACGGATAAGGGGGTTGAGGTAACAACAGTCTCCTGTCACGATGGTTTTCTCCTGGACCAGGAGAGCTTCCCTTGTGGATTTCATCACATACATGGACACCTCTCCGATGAAAATCTGTAGAATAAACGTAGACGTGTAAATTACATCAGAGAGTGACACAGAAACAGGAAAAGATGCAGCAAGAGCAGGATAGAAAGAAAAGACAAAGTTCAGTATCACAGAGGGAGAAGACTTTGACCCTGTTCAGCCTCTGAACATAAACCAGTGTCTCTTAATGCAGCCTTTCTTCAGGTCCATTATAGACTGGACATTACATCAGATCTAATGGGAAAACCGCTGCTGGAAACACAAAATGAAACTCACTGCTCCTGCCTTGGGTGATGCAGGCTGCAGCAGAAATATGTGCGTGTTTATGAGCGGGTATGTGTGTACACTGTCAGCGCATATGTGTGTGTGCGCACATGGGTTTTGGCCTTTGATGTGTGTGGGTGTGTGGATGTGTGTTCATGAAGGAGTTTGTTTTGAGGCACAAGACAGGTAACAGAATTCCTGTGTTGTGCTCCATCTATCACAAATACTTTTATATCAACAGCTTGTTGTTGTGAATTCAGCTCTGAGTTCTTTTTTTTTTTTTCATGGCTGAAAAAATGGAGGCGACTGATGATGTGACGTTTAAAAACATTTTGAAAAAAACGACAAAGACCGTCTGACGGCAGTCACATAAATCTGTTATAGACGTTTTAAAGCCGGGCACTGGATTCAGTCCTGTCTTATTTTTCAGCAAAAGAAAACTGAATTACTGTTATCAAACGTGTTTTTTCAGCGAATGATGACTGACTTTGCATTTAAATACCAAATGAAAGAATCATCAAATGCATAATAACAGAAAAAATCCATCTTCTGATGCGTAATGACCTAAAAACATCTGCCTTCAAAGGCAACGCAACCCAAAAAAGGCCTTTATCTTCAAAGCCGCTAGGATCACAAAAGCTCGGGAACTTGTGTCGTGCAGTTTGGAAACCACTGAGCAGTGGTTGTGACAAACTAAAATGCACTTTGCTGAAGCCAAAAAGGAGAGCGGTTGTTAGTGTAGCAGCTGACATAACCTCACCACAGGTACAGATTCAGGTGCTCAAACAAACTTCTGTAGCTTACATCTGAAACACAGGGCAGTAATATAGATCAGTGTTTTATTGCGATTTCTCCAGTTCTTTGAAAGGCCGCTTATCAGTGAGCTATTTCTAGATACTCTCCCTAAATGATGACTTTAACATTTTCAAGCTACTAGTAATTGCCTCGAGGTATTTGTCTCACTAGAGTCTGCCCCAGCTTTGAAAAGGTTACCTAACACTGACTGATCATCTTATTTCAGCTCATGTACCACCAGCGCTCCTTTATACAAATGTCATGAAACTAAAATTAACTGACTGGAAACAACCATCCCCAAATACAACACGTCAGAAACACAGGCAGACTGGCATTCAGCTGACACTGGCGTCTGAACAGGAAATGAAAAGGTTCAAACACAGACGCAGAAATAAGATACAAATCTTTAAAAGGGCGATGACTTCTTGGGAGTAATTTGTTTGACAAAAACAATGTCGGGCAACATATTTCTGGTTCATCTGATATTTTAATAACACTGACCTATCCACCACTGAAACTGATTTATGGGATTGGAGAAATGCCAATAAAAGGTCCTTTGGGGACTTTTACATGTGAGTAGATAACTTCCCTAAGTTTCTAGGAACAGTTATTTGCTGATATTTCAACCTGTTTACTCAGTTTGACAACTTTTCTCTGGAGAAAGCCATGAATGATTCATAGTCCAGCTCATTTTTATCATATTAACCGCTACAACAAAGCAAATATTTGATGCAGTGTGAGGCAGCAGAAACCTGTCTTGATTCTGTGTGATAAATGACTCAAATTTGAATCAAAGCAATCCTTTATGGGTCAGGCTAGGGCTGGGCGATAAACTGAAAATTTACCACAATAACGGACGTCATTTTGCCCAATATATTCGGTGTCACATAAATAAATAAAAGTTGGTTTTGGATGTGTGTAGATAGGCTACAGTCTCATGTCCCTTTAAGACACTGTCCTACATCAGAGACATGACTCCATCCCAGGAAATGGAGGATGGTTCAAAAGTTGTAGCGGCTGGAGCGACGGCTGAAGTCGACAAAGTTAATGTGGAAGCAGGTGAGCAGCTTGTGGAGTAGTTATCATCCATTTATCGTTATCGTTAGGTAAACTGCTCAATATATAGTGATATTGATTTCAGGCCATATCGCCCAGCCCTAGATCAGGCAGATTAAAGTTTGAATGGAACATACGCAATGTGAATTACTGGGTGGCTAAAACAGCCCCCTAAAGGACCAAAACAATCAAAAATCCTGTCTTGAAAATTAGTTTTGCTTCTCTTCCCGCTCTTTTGTTTTTTCCAGCTTGATTTGATCAAAACTAAAGCTTAAGACAAAAGGCGGGTAGCACCCATCATACCTCAGCATAATGGCTAAGAGCCAAAAACACACTCAAGTAAAACTCCTCCTATAGCAGCTCTGATTAATGGCGTTCTATAAATAGTTGCTAGAATTACCATACATAATATGATCGATGTCTCTCTCCGTCATGAACCAACAAAAACACCAACCGAATCTTGAGTCTCTCTGTGTTCGGGGAGGTTTTCAACACCTTTCAGCTGCACACTGTTGAAGCCAAGATCACTGCTTGGTTTACACTCACACTTATCATCAGCATTGTATTACAGACAGCAGGCTAACAGGCAGTGATAAACCTACTTTTCAGCTCCGAACCAGCACTAAATAGTGCCTGAAGCAAGTAGTGGAGCATTAAACAGCTAAAGAGTAAAATGTCTCTCTCAGGAGTCGTTAAAGTGAAGATATGATGCTTAATATTGGACTTACCCTCATTAGTAGGCCAGACACAACACTCTAATTGAATGATACGTAGAGCTTTTTGGTTTAGACCAAATTAATGCTAACATTAAAAAAAAAAAAAAACAGTTAATGACCCTTAAATGTCTTCTTAATGGGCCGATCATTTTCAGTAGTGCAACCAATACACACGTAAAAGAAAGTGGAGTAAGCCATCAAGGAGTGAAATTAGAGTGGATAAAATGCACCGGAGCAGCAAACTGAATATTTACTCTAAAACAACCCCTCTCTGATAGATTTCTGACAAGATTATACAGTCTGGAGTCTCAGGGTCAGAAACGCAGCTCCTGATATTTTACCTGTCCCTGGCTGAACGGGTTTGCAGACCATAGTCGAATACGACCCCTTTAACCTCCACGGCGTCCCTCGGGTCCAGTCATTTAAAGATTCAATATAAGTTACGGCCTGCTAATTGGCAAACAAACTGGGTATGTCATCATTAATTCTTATTGGCTGCTTCTCTGCTTTATGATGCATGTTGATGGGGCAATATATAGAGTCAAGCACGACTCAAACACCTGACACAGCATTCTCAAAGGGCACCATTAAAAAGTTTGGAATAGCTTATGGATTAACAGAGGGACTGCGAAATACAAAGACCAAATTTAGACCAATGAGAGGGAGGAAGAGATGTGGAATTATGGGGAATTACCGGCAACTGCTACGACATTTCCTAAGATCAGGATGATGTAAGGAAAAATATGATCGTATTAAAGATTCTTTCTACGTTGAAATGAATCTGAGTGACCATGAAGTAAAATAAAAATCCTATTTTCAGCGTGAGAAGTAAACTGAGCATAAGACTGATGAAACTATATGCGTCTGCACTTTCACTACATCAGCTGTAAATAACATGGTCTGTCACATCCTGCAGCCAATTAGAGCGCTCTTCCAGATTCCACCCAATTCATTTTATTTTATTGCTTACAGTGTATCCGAGTGTGTTTGAGCATGAGAACAGACTTTTAACACCACGGCCTGCTGATGTATCAGATACAAAGAGGAAATGCGTGTACAGGACCTGTTTCATTTGTTCAGAGAAAGACACGATCATTTGGATATTTTCTTAATCGTGTTATTCCAGCGAACATTTCCAGTATTCAAAGCCTGAATGTGATGAACAAAATGTCCCAGATGATAAACACAAAAAATTACAGGCACAAAGAGACAGAAGAACAGCAATATCTCATTACAAATAAATGTGCGGTGCGTGCTCAGGAACAAGACGTCTCTTACTATCGAATCCCTGATATAGTGCTTCTTCGAGTTGTAAGAAAAAAAACTGTGTTGTCTGTTCACAAAGAGCACCTGGAGAGGAAAATGAGACAGTCAGTCACTGCCGACAGCCTCTCTATAGCACTCACATTGATTCATTGGAAAGGAAACGTCCGATGCTGGTACGATTGACAAAAATTTCAGATTTCAGAAAACATCTAAACGGACATGGCTTGTGGTTCTCAACCATGAGACGACATGTGTGCCAAATTTCAAACTGAAATGGCTAATATTGAAGATACTCTAGAAGTGCAGGGTTTAATGAAGATGTATAACTGCAAAGGGACAATTTCACCTGCCCACATGTGTCGTGCAGAAACCTCCAGTCATGAGAAATGAAGCGGATGCAGGAGTGTTGAAAACTGCAGTTCCCCAAGTGTCTGCTTGGGGCTGGATGCAGAAGCAGCGGAAACCATGTTCACACTGAGCCAAAAGTCCCATTTTTGGAGCAAAAATAAACATGTTTATAGCCTGGATTTAAAAATAACAGCTTTGTTCTGATTAACTCGTGGCTCCCATGGCACCCAGATGGTACAGGGAGTGAATTTTCTTGTTACACTGGTGTAAGAGTTACTCAGGTTTCTAGATCGGCGAACCAGGAGCACAGCTGACCTGAATGACAGGAAGACACACTGTTACCATATGCAAGGACGCTTGCGTCTGTAAAGGGTGACAGAATGATTGGTAAGGACAGCATTACCAATATGGCAACTGGCAGCAACTGACTTCAAAAGTGCTCCAGAAACAGATGGCACCAGTGCTACATCCACTGCACCTGACTTCCTCAATAATCTTCACATACGTTATTTGGATTATCCTCCAGAACAGACCCTTAAAAGACGCATAACTGCAGTTCATTACATTTATACACTGCAGTCTTAAAACACCTGAAAGCAAAACTGAGGGTAGTGCGCAACAGTCGACAACATGCTCCTTATAGCTGATTCGACTGTTTCTATTTTTAGACACTGACTGATTTTCCTCAATATGGACTATTTTCAATGTGATATTAGAATTTGTATAACAAAACACAACCTGCAAATGCATGTTGGGAAGTGTTCATTAAATATTTGACATGAGTTTAAAAATGAACTGAGCCAGGGACCTTGAGACTCGGTGGACTGGTCCTTTTTGCAGGTTTGGAGAGGATGAGCATGGAGCCACAGTGACACCCTGTGGCTGAATGTTGCAACTCCTTAAACAGTCATCTACAGCTCTCACCCAACTTCATCATGTGTGACAGCTTTGAAAAGTTTCAACTTCTTTTCTAAATTATTTCACTTAAGATGTGGCAGTACTTGCCTGTGTTTATACTTGCTTCCTTTCACCATCTATAACAGTATTATTTATATTTGTACCCACCTTACTATAGCAATTCCAATTTAAAAACCCCTCACATATTCTAAGTCACATCTGTGATTTTTATATCCACCATCAAAATTGAATTTCAGAGATTACCTTGACGATTTTTTTTTTTTTGTCATATAATTTATTCTCAATTATTCCAAGTTGGTGAGCTCCTTGATTTCGTAAGTAAACTGCAAAGAGGAGAGAGGATGTCCTCAACAGCACACTTAAAAAAACAACAGTTTTACTCAAAACACTGTTAGGTCATTTTGCCCTTTTTTCTCTACTCTTGTTAAACAGCAGATGTATTAGGGCGAGTCTAAAGGCATTGGGTTGGAGGCAGCTAGACTTGCTCAAAAAGTTACACAATTGCATGGATTTCCCTCAGTAGAACTGAATGATTTATGAATGAATGGTGAAACAGCAAGAAACAGGAAATCCTCTTGCCTTTTATGGTCAGGGCAGCTGGGGATCTCTATGGACATACTTCTCAAGGAATTATACACTCCAGTTAAAGGTGCAGTGTGTGAAATATTCAGCAGAACAGAAATATAACATTTATACATGAAATTGGATTTAGTTTTTACAAGTTTATTCAAATAAGTTTAAAATCACTTTATACAAAATCTAATTTGTTTTTGTTCATTAATTTAGTTAATAGACTCAAAATCATAATACTCTGTCTAAATGCAAAAGATTTAAAACTAACTGCAAAACCAATTTTGATGCCTGAAACTGGTGTGAGGAGATGAGAGTTTATTTTAGTCAAAAAAAAAAAAACTCCCTAAGCCAGATAAGCAAGGACTGTCTTGTTCATAGGAGGCAGCAAACTGATGCAAACTGGAAGTTCCTCACTGGAGCTTTGATTAAGGACAAGAGGTTTTCTTTTAATAGACATTGGAGCATGTCCCCTCTCACATAGGCTGCCATATTTCTACCAAAGCACAGAATGGACGACACCGGCATTTGCGCAGTAGCGTTTGGTGGGAGAATCGCTGTCATAATGCTCAGCTCAAATGGCAGAATGTTGCGAACGATATACCAATCCTTTTATGCTAATTGACTGACTGCAAGTATCAATCATAGAAAATATGACATAATTTAACGTTTGAATAACTCCTAATAACTTTTCAAAAATTGAGCTGCACAGAAAAAAAGAGGATTTGAGCACGAACCAGTCTAATAATAACTACATGTCAACATCCCAAACAGGGATGAGAAAAAAATCTATGACTTGTATTTAATTTTTAAAGTTTGTCCACAGCTCCATTCATTTTATTGGAGGAGGGGTTTATGACCTATATTGCATCCAGTCACCAGGGGGTGCTGTTCTCGTGGAGGGTTCATCCAGCAAGGAGGCAGATGACATCCATTCTTTATACACTCTATGGAACAAACTAATAACATGCGCATATGAAGACAAAAAAGAAGAAAGAGGTTGTTGTGCACACAACAATTTGAACTTTTCTGTAAAAATGAATAAATAAATAATAAAATAAAAATAAAAGAAATCATGCATTACAGGAGCTTCCTGTCCCCCAAAAGCCATCATTACTTCCCTCACAGGACAGGTGAGCAAAGGAGAATTTGATCCATGTAATTTAATAACCCCATTTTTATACACCGACTAAACCATTATACGCTTACTTTGACTGAGCATGGCTATGTTTTAAGTCTGTATAAATGGCTTTTTTATTCAGTATTCAGAGGTGTACAATTTCAAATCTTTTCTTCCTAATACAGACAAAAATACTTGAGCTGAGAGTTGGCAGATGCAGAGAACACCTCAGATAACGCTGTGATGAAAAACTAAACATATCAATAACAGAAAACTCTTATTACTAACATTTTCCGGGCACTAATTGCACTTTTTGCCAGCAGCCTCTTATTTCCACACAATATAAACCATAGACATAATATGCATAGGCGCCTCATTACATGCTGAAACATAATCCAGCATTGCCGCCATATTGGATGGGTCTCCTCACTTTAGGCCTGCTCTAGAGCCAAGCGGAGTCAACAGAGAATGAGCAACTAAGCCTGTGTTTTATGCACCCTATGGCTGCAAAAACCAACGTAGATATCATAAAATTACAAGATTAAAAGAAAACAGGTTATTTTTAATGTGTGACAGCATCCCATATCATAGCTAAATATCTGTGGTTTGTAAAAAACCAAACCGTGTGAAAATTGGGTGAAAATTCGGGGAGTTCTTATTAATATAGTTTGGCATTCCTATCTTCCTCAGTAGAAATAAATGCACTGGGGGGGGGGGGGGGGGGACTGGGTACCCATCCAAGATGGCAGCCGTGTTGGTACGTGAGCTCCAATAGGCAGAGTCAGTCTATGAGGTGTCTAAGTGTGTTACAAGATATTTCTTTAATCCTCCCATGAGGAAATTCCAAAAGTAAAAGTAGGTCACGTTAAGTTTGTTAGATTCCTTTTTTCTTGCTACATGCAGAGGTGGTCAACTGTGGTTACCCTGTGTTTTTTTCACAGTCTCTTATTTTTGTCCTTTTTTATCACCACATGTTGAACTTGTGTTATTTTATCTAGTCTCTGAGAACAGAAGCCAACTCTTCAGTAATTTAGGCACATCAAACAGTTATAAAAACTTTTACTTCATAGCTTCATTTTCCCCTGCTGTGTTTACTCATTTCTCGGCCCATTACATCCCCAGGAAAGTGCCTGTTCATCTGTTTCCAGTACCATCAGATTAACAGTACATAGATGCTTAAATGCTTCAGTCTGTTTTACTTCACTGGTATAAACTTGAAAGGAAACCTGTTTTCTTGTGCGTTACTTTTGGTTTACAGGTGTTGAGTCGGCAAAAACAACACAGAAGTCGAGATTTATAAAAAGTAAAAATACAAACATGAGCCGGATTTCCCACAAGAGATGAAAAATACACTTTTTAGAGCGCTTCTTTGTTGTACAGAGGTTGCATCAAACACTTCTGATGCCCTACAGGTAATCTGCTGATGGACTCGGTTATAGGGGTGAATAAAATATCACCACATTACCACAAATGGAAGCAGGACGTCATCACAGCAGTGTATATCTCACCTGCTTTTGCTCTCCATGTGGACTGTTTACAAAGAGTCAACTGGTGAATACTACTCTGACTAAATGTACTATAAATAGAACAGAACATCCACACGCTGAAAATCCAGATTCCTATGTGTCGCCACAAGAACAAACTAAGTATGGTGAGCTGTTATCAGCGAATAAACTGTTGCTATTCCATATGAAAACAGCTTTATACCACATATGATTTACTTCAGCACGAGTGTGGTTTAGAAGTCTGTGCCAATATACGAGAAAAATTGTGCTTTTTACTTACTATAGCAGTGGGCGCAGCAGCCACCACACAGTAGAGGATGAGAGGTGGGATGAAGCCGGATTCCTCTGAGCCTGGATACGGCTTCATCAGCTCAGCATCATTACAGAAGAAACCTTGAACGTGGACGCTGAACAGATCCGTACACTCCATGTAGTAGGCCAACAACACCGTGCCGGACATGATGACGAGCTGGAAGAAAAACATGCCGGTGTGAGGCTAATTAAGAGTGAAGAGAAAGTTGAAAAAGAGGAGATGATGAAGAAGAGGAGGGAAGCAGGGACTTGATAGCTGTATATCCAGTACTCTAGAGGCAATCCTCTGAGGCTCCGTTTTTAGTGATGAAAAGTGGAGTTATTTGAACGACTTGTTCCTCAGCTGTTCCCTGAACATAACTCTGGTTCTATCTCAGTGGTGACGTGTGTGTGTACCAGGTTTTCATACAAAACAACCGAATAAATCCTCTCAAACATTCCCTTTCCTCTCTCTCTCCCTCCCTCTCTCTCCTTCCATCTCATGCTCACTCATCATGTTCACCCCTCCACCACCACCATCACTTACCACCTCCTCTCCTCCCTCACCCCCTCATCCTTTTATCCTTCTAACGTCGTCTTTTGTCTCTGGCCTCCTTTCGCTCTCTATCCAGAATTGGCTGCGGGCGATATTGTTTTTTATACATACGTATGCTATCCTTAGTCACTGATAAGGAACCAACACTGGGATATAAAATGTAAGACACTGCGAAGGGAGATTTTTCATTCAGTTTCTATAAATCATCTGCATTTGGATAATTCTGTTGCTAATATGCCGGCACTGCTGCCGTAGATGGCACTATTCTGGGATTTTCAAATCAAAAGGAAGTGATGAGATTCGAGAGAGGCTGCCAGCTGGAAGTGAAGCCTTACTACGTCACTAGAACCTAAAAGGAGCAGGAAATCTTAGTCACGCAGAAGTACTATCATACATTTCATTATTAGTCACATGGCTGTCATACTTGAGTAACAGTTTATCTGCTTTTATGTCACGGTAAAAACAAAAAAAATACAATTACTTATCTTTAAGAGAGGGAAGAAAACTACAATTTAATGCTTCACTGATCTCCCAGATTTGTATTAAATAAAAAATAAGCAGTAAGATGTGTGCTGTATTGAGATGTGAGAGCAAAAGAGGAGAAACTGTCTAATATTTCTAAATGGTGTAAAAGAGTTATTCTCATCTTCGGCATCTGGGATCCTACACAGATGGACTTTCCATACTTTTCCATACCCTACTTTTAAGAACTATTTTTGGAAATACCCACTTTTCTATTTTAGGAAACAGGATTTTTTTAACTGTGGTAATATAGTCTGTTAACATTAATATTTTTCCATACTTTATTTTTCATTTACTATACTTTTTAAGACCTGGAAATTGATCAAATTACTTCCATACTTTTCCATACTTTCCATGCTGCAACATGGACATGTCAGGCAGGTAATACTCCCGTAAACCACTAGGTGTCACTATGTTTCTGCAGAAAGATCAGCACTGCTCCAAGAGTGGAACAATACAAGACATGTACTTATATATTAAACACTTTGGCATATATTTTGGCCCAAAGTGATGAATGTTAAGAGCGAATACAAAGCAAGCAAGATCCAGGTAGAAGGAAATAACATTGATAAGAGCCGAAAACTGCTATAAGTGCAACTGAATATAGTGCTGTTAAGCAGTAAATGTGGCAATACACTTTTTTTTTAACTGATGTCAAACCACAATCCATCCATCAACTGAAGTGATTTACCAAGTTGAAATATCACACTGTCATCATTGTATCCTTCACTAACGCCAGACACCTTCACAAAGAGCCGGGCAAAGTGTCTCAAAGTAAAAGGGGTCATTTGTTTAAGAAGTCATTCTACTGGACCACAGAGGAGAAGAGCTGAGCTGAAGTGCATAGCTGTTCTGTAGTTTTTCTTAAAGGTAGAAAGGGACTCTGCAGAACTGATAGTTCGAGAAAACAGCATTAGCCATCACACTATGTGGTCTGTTCAGAGTTCTACGTCTCACCAGCAGGTGGTGCTATGAAAAAAGAAAAAAAGAGGGCAAGTGCATATTTTTGTAGGTATTTTCAGAAAGAAATTCCATCTGACATGTGAAGTTTGAGGCAGTTTGGACCCTGAATATCGAGTTAAAGTAGTTTTCTATTATATGACAAGACATCAGACTTGGACAAGATACCATATAAACAAGCTTGTTTCCTCGGGTTACTTCTGGAGTGGCTCTTCTGTTTGTGGCTTTTAATACCTACAACATTTTAATCCTTACTGAATAACTTTGCATGGCGAACTTACACTCCAGGACTAAATAAACGGTAATGGTGATAAAAATATAACTTTGAGGTCTGAGAATCCCAACAATGTGAACAAATCTATGGCTGCCATAGGACCTAATATTGACTTCTTCAGTGGAAAGGATAGTAGTGTTTGTAATGACGAGCTTTGTGTTAGCATTAGCAACAGTTGCTCCTGAAAAGCAATATCGTTCATGTTAAATTTAGGCCCCTTTCTTAAGTTAGACACTATAATATAATTAAGAGATACAACCTCAACCATGCGCCCTAAATCTGAACATTGTTCCTGTGAAATAAAAACCAGTTCTATAAGTCATTTAGATGAGAAGGCAAGAAAGTAACTGTGTTTACAGAGGACAGGAGAGAAATGTTGGCAGATCCAGCAGAGTGACAGATGGCTGTGTGGAGATGTCCAGGTGTGTGTGTCTGTCTGTGTGTGTTTGTTTGTGTCTCTTTAGTTGGTTTCTGTGCCAGTTTTTTAGATAACACTGTGCTAGTTAGTAATATTTTTTGGCTCTATGTTGGCATCACAGAAGCACCCCGCTGAGAGACGGCTTTTTTTTTATAGTTCACACACAATCACAACTGCTGTGAAGGAACCATACACTGAGACTTGGCTGCACATCATACCCACCTACATTATGGTTATACTCAAAAATAAAAGGTATAAAGCAACACAAAGTCAGGCAAAAATTAAATACTAGGTTTGAAGTAATCCAGAATTAATACTTTGCTTCACTGTGAGTCGAGTAGATTTGTGGAAATATCATGATTTCTTGTTGTTCCACAAGCAAATTTAAGCAGGATAATCTGCTAAAACATTGTGCATATATCTTCTCTGAAATATGCAAATTCCTTCACTCGCAGGTTTACCTTCTAATACCTTGTGGGATCTGAAGCTTTGGATGACAGGTTTACAAGAAAATGCCTGAAAAGAGCAGGAAAAAAGAGAAGAGGAACACATTCCATGAAGTTCATTTTTAAGCCGTAAACTAATTTATTTTGACCTTTGGATTATTAGAAAAAAAGAAAACAGCTGCCACTGGGTTTTTGTATATTCAGCAGCTTGGATGCAGCAGCCTAGAAGTTGGTGTTCTGGTACTAATTATGAAGCTTGTTAGAAAGACAAAGATTTCTTTCTTTGTTTCTTCTTTTCTTTTACTCAATCTTCTCCTCATATCTCTCACTTTCACAGTCTTTCACTCTATAACGATACTTCTTCACAACATTAATCACAGGAGTCCATAAAAAACGAGCAGATTACCGAACAGGCCGCAGGAGACAGCCAATCCCATCGTGCGCAGCCTGATTTTACGCCTATCTCTGCTTGTCTGACCTGCCGTTGGTTCAAACACAGCTTGGTTTTGAGACTGCTTACCTTTAAGAGACATGCCCTCGACTGCATTGAACAAAAAAACTAGCAGTACATTGGATTTCTGGAGGCTGGAAGCTATTTCTGTGATTTCTTCATAAAGGCTGCTTTGTGTGACAGTCCTACACTTGGACAAGTGTCCCTTTCGCAGTTAAAGCAGAACTTGTGGCTCTATTATATTCACTCCACAGTCAGTGTCATGCTGCATTAGCTGTGTGAAGGCCAGACTGAGGAGAGTGTCTGTCGTAAAAATGGCAATACAAAGTTACTGCGGCACACCATTGTCCTTCCGCCTTGGAGGGCACAATTCTCTTCTTTTTACTAACATCCTGGCAGGGCATCTTGAAGCAGTAATCCACCTCTGTGGAGTTTCAACAAACCACTCTTCTCAGTGCCCTTCAGCCAAATACATCACATCAGAGGAGCAGACAAAAAAATTCCTACTGTTACCATTTCAAACACAATCGCCAACAACTTGGACCTCCAACTATTTCTAATCTTGAAAACTCTTAAAGGGATATTCCAGCGTAAAATTAAGTTTTCGTCAAACACACCGTAACACCGAGTTAGAAATTCCTCGAGAGATGTAAATTGCCGACCGCTTGCATCTCTATCTATACCAACTTCAGCAATGACCCCATGATAGCAATACACAGCAGTCTATGTCTTCACGCATAAACCTCAACCAAGAAGCCACTCTTTGGCCACATATAATGCTCAGAACAGCACCTAACTTCATCAACAGTACATGCAGGGTCCCAGCCATAGTACTAGACACCGAACATTTTTTTAGTTTTGCCTAATTTCTTTAGCAAAGAGACTAAACACAACTCACCCACTCTCCTCCTGCAGCCCCTCTTTGTGGGGGAGCCCTGACGAGTCGATCACCGAGTGCAGTGGAGTTTCGCAGCTCAAGGAAGAACATTTATGATCATTTCTTCATGCAATCATGAAGTAACATTGCAATCAGACTGAGACGCTAAGGCAGAAGAACTACTGCAAATTGATTATATAATTTTATAATTTATACATAATTATAGCCATTATATAAATTAACTCCAAATTCACCTTTTCCTTTATTCCTGACACAACTTTGTATAAGGGCTGAGCTACACCACACCATCAGCAACAATACGGTAAGGCTGCACGATATTGGAAAAAAATAATATTGCGATTTTTTCAACCCTGCGATATATATTGCGATATTAAAAATACAATATTTTCACCAGATGACCTGAATAGCACTTAATGTTATGCTGCACTGCTGAAATCTTGAGGACAGTTAATCTGCTCTGATCTTACCTCTTTTTGTGAATGTTAGTAGAACGGCTTCTGTCTGTCTCAGAGATATTTTTAGCTTTTATTGTGCTGGGACGTTATTGTGGCAACAGATGAACACAGAAGACGTGTTTTGGTCGACATCATCCTTCTTTTAACCGAAATAATTCCAGATAACTGACTTTCCTTTTCTTTTTGGCAACAAATCTTCATTTTCGGTGGTTTTCGCTTGTTCGTTGTTCATTTTGCGATCGTTGTTCTTGTTGTTAGCGGTGTTGTGCCGAGAAACGCATGTCCTCCGAGAATTGCATGCACCTCGCAAAACGCGCACTGCTTATAGTAGAGTGGTCCACGGAAATGTACAATTTAAAACCCATACAGTTCTTATTTGTTGGGCTTAATAGTCATGAGTAAAGTTCCGAAAGTAATTCTCAGCGGACACACGTCTCCCTCCATGTGCAGGGGTGGGTTTTCTCCTCCCTGATTTTGATTGACAGCTGGCAGGGTAGTCTGATTGGCAACTGAGAAGTGAGTGTTTGGCAACTGAGTTAAGGACGAAGGCGATTGGTGGATCGCTGCACAGCACATGCAGAGTCACATGGAGTGTATCTCAGTCGCTTACCCTTGAAATTAAATGAGTTAATTCACCTCCAATATCGCAGGCTCTGCGATGTGACTATCGCACACACGTACATCGCGATGACGATAGTCAAACGATATATCGTTCAGGCCTAACAATACGGTTTAAATTTGTATGTGATAAAATAGTGTGTTGTTGCAATACTGATGATGAGATGATGCCAAGCAGACCATCACACTTGCTGACCGAAAAGAATCACCTGGTGGGTGCGACCCAAATATACTGAAATATCATGATGTAATACTAAAGCTATATCACCTCCCCAAACTTTGTATTATCAGCTCATCAAGTATTTAAAACACAGAAAAGCCAATTTCATCATACCCATTTAATTTTTACCCATCATTCCTTCTCCGCTTCTACCAATCTCCTCTTTTTTACTTTCCTTCACTCCAAAGTCTTTTAACTGTCAGTTTCAACACACATCTCCACCCTCACACCATAAAAACAACCTGAAAAAAAACATTACATAATCCAACACCAAGTCCTAGATTTTCTTTTCCCTGTCACGTTGAGTTAGTGAACTAGAAAAAGGACAGACAGATATGGGCATCGTAGCCTGGCTTGTCTGGATTCAGACCTTAAAATTTCCCTTCAGATGTCAAACCCATCTGTAGGTTAGCGGTAAAAAAACAGCAATATGTTATTTAAGCTTGACTGCACTGATGGAAACTCACCTGTGTAAATGAGAGTGTGAGCTAAACATCAGATTCATCACAAACACAAATGTATAGAAATTATATATACACTGAAAAATGACACTTAACTGTAGGTTCATCATGATTACAGCACAAGAAAAGTTGTACTACACTTAGAGCTGTTTGTGTTTCATGGATGATCACCAGAGACCTGTACGGTTTGTCTCCTGTTGGCCACATTTCTTGATCTCTCTCTGTGTAAACTTTCTGCTGTAAATATAGTACATTGATCAAGCAGACACACCACAATAAACTCAGAGTTTGGGTTTTAATCTACAAATGTTCGCAAGGTGCATCTTTCACTGGGTTCCATACACATTTTACATTATACTACAAAAACTGAGTAGAGAGACCTCAAAAAGTCTAATTCATTTTCTTCTTGGTTTTCCAGTGATACACAAAAAGCAAACACTAAGTTAGTCAGAGAAATTGCCCTGCCCCTGGACGGCATGCACAAACAATACACATGTTGGATGGTTTACATAAGAAAGACAGTTTTTTGATATTTTATGACCTGATGGTTTTACTGAATCTGTAATTAGAATAATAATTAATACAGAGACACTGTAAAAGAACATAAAAGAGGAATAAATTTCATTGCTTAGGCGTATGGTTATTTGAGCTTTTAGAGGGCACAAATGCTCAAAGTGCAGAGAAATCATCAAAGTCGACACTATCGCTGTGTTCTCCAGGAACTGCATCTCCCTTTTTCTTGCTTGTTACTGAAGACAGTCATTTGTGTATTGTCCTTTGTGTCATTGCCCATAAAGGTGACCTGATTTCTGCTGAAAAGCTAATGTGAGAAGTCCTCAAGGATATGCATCCAGTATGAGCTCCTTTCTTTCTGCTGCTTTGATAAGTTAAACCAGCTGAAACTCTTATCATAACACACATTTACACATGAAGACTGTCAAAAGTCTAAAACATCATTACCCCACACTGTAAGATTAAATAAGACAAAAAAAATCAAATCTCTAAAGTTGGATTTCTTTGTCTCCTGTACTACATGGTCCTTTGAAAAGTACTGTCCCTCCTCAGCCTGATTTATATCTTAGTTGATGAAGTCTGAAAAGTAATGGTGGTCCTAGTTAGATTAATGAAAGCCCGGGGCAGGATTGCATAATCTCATACATGGGAACGTGCAGGATGTATCTGTTCTCTTCACTTTCAGCAGAACTCGCCTCCCTGTAATTAATTTCTCGTTTTTTTGCAACCTTTCACTTCCTTCCCCTGTTTCTATCATCTTCCTCCTCATCTCATTTCTGTCTCCTCCCTTGAGTTCCATCTTTCGGTTGCACACCATCTAACTCCCTCCTCCTACTCCTTTAATTATTCCCACTTCGTAGTCCTCATTGCCTCTCCACAGTTGCTCTCACAGTATTGAAAAATAGCAGAAAAAAATGTCATCCTGTTCAATAATAGAAGAAAGAAAAGCAACAGCTTTCATGGCTATATACACAAATCATCATAAATAAACATCCTCCTTCTAACACTCCCTTAGGCTCTGAAATACAGGACCATGCTGATCCAATCAGGATGCTTTGTTTCAGTCATGTGACCTCACGGTTCCTCTGCCTTGCTAAGTTTACAACAGGCAAGGTGAGAAAGGAGAGAAAAATGAAAGATGGAGTGAAAGAGTGAGGCGCAATGAGATGTTGCATTACAGTGAAGAACAATGAAGGTGAGGGAAGGAAGAGCTCGGTGACACTGAGGAATGGAAGGAGATGAGGGGAGAGATTGAGGGAGAAAGGAGCTTAGCAGAGGAGGGAGGAGGCAGAGAGAAATGAGCCTGTGTGGATGTGACAGAGACATCAAAGACAGGAATAAAAGGGAAAAGGGGAGATGGATGGGATGCCTTTGAGAGCCGCTCTTGCAGAGGAGAGGGACTAACTGAAAACTGAGTAATGAAATTAAAGACAGCTTACACTCTACGGGCTTTTACAGTATGTCTCTCAAGAGCGCAGTTCATGCTGCACTGAAAAAAAGAGAAAATACCCAAGTAACAGTAAGATTAAAAGAGTAAAACGGGACACTGAGTGATTCAAACATGTACCCCGTTTATGGAGGCTAGTGTTCTTGTTACAGTGGATGCTGGTTCGATTCCCAGCCACAATCCTTTGATGCGTGTTTTACCCCTGCTCTCTGCTCCTCTTGTTTCCCCCTAACATTATCCTCTCTATCTGCTATTATCCTAGTTTACATATAGATTTGTAAGCTGTACGTAAGCTGTTTGCAGGATATTCAGCAAGAAACAGATTAACAGAAGTTAAGCTGCCCCATTAGACCAGTAATAGGCCACAGTATATAAATACAGTGTTTTTACACCGTTTGTCTACCTGATGCAAGTTCATACAAGCTCTCTATTGAAACTGTGATTTCTGCAAATTGTATGTAAATGAGATTACGCTAAAGACAGGTTTCTGGACAAACTGATTCATTTTTATAACCAAACAAGAGCAAAGATGTGTGAAGTCTTGGGATATAACAAGGTGTCTAAGGAAGATTAGCAATATGCAGTTTGTAAGACAGAGGGACTTACAACTGTTTACTCATATATCAGATCTCAATAATCATTGAAAATCAGAGACAAATGAATACACAAAAAGCCACAATACCAATATCAGCTATCAGCATGTGCTAAATATAGTTTAAACCTCAATGTCAGCTCAGATTCTTCACATCACTCATTTTCTAGGTGACGTAAACATGAATTAAATCATCAAAATCTGATGAGCGGTTTTCTTTTCATTTGTGACACCTTTATTATTATTATTATTATTATTATTATTATTATTATTATTATTATTATTATTATTATTGTTATTATTATTATTATTATCATTATTATCTTAAGTATTCATTTAAATATGCAGATAATGAAAGCCAACATTACTGCTCTTCACTCTGTAAGAATATTTAAAAAAAATCTTAGTTGCTTGTTTTTTTTTCCAGAACCACTGGTTCTTGTGACTCTCCTTTTTACACTTTAAAGAAAGTATGTCTGTTTTTAAGAGAACCATATTTCAAATTTTAAGCACCACTTTATCAGCATCTTTAATATCAGGGTTAGAATCAGATTTAATGGCCAACAGTGTGAGCACATGCAAGGGATTTGACTCTGTATAAACTGTTACATACATGCCCACATTATCACTAAACATCACTAAACCAATAAAGGTATAAAGACCAATGCAAGACAATAGTGCGATAGTGAGGAGAGAAGATGATGCTGCAGTTAACAATGATAAAAATGTACTTATAAAAGATACAATTTTCAGAGTTTTCTACTAACATGGGGATCTGGGATCCTGCCTGAACATATAATAATTATTATTTATCTATTAACCCCCTCTAGTTACACATCCTAATTAAACAAATTGCACAGCTGTGATTAGCCATGTCCAACTGAGCATGTCGTGCTGCGTTCCAGCCAAGACACTTGAAAGCTGTAAATGAGCAAATTGGTGCACAGAGACGACAGGCTGTCCAACAGAAGGACTGTCAACAAAAGCTGAAGGACTGTCTGATAATCTACCATGTGAAGCAATTCAAAAGAATAGATAAATAAATAAATGAAGGGTGGCACTTCAAGTGAGTCCATGTTCAATGTCTTTACTTAAGTCTGCAGGCTGTGTGGAGCTAAAAGAAACATTTAATAGACACTCAGGACTTTAGTGCAGCATTTCAGATCAAGACATACTGCATGTGACTTGTTTTGACAAACTTAGAGCATGTATCATGAGCAAGGAAACAGTACTGTCACTGATGCATCCTAATGGGTCTAAGATGTGTATTTTTTTTTTTGCAAACAGTAATAGAAATTTAATCTCCATTCTGGATTCGCTTCAGTATACTAAAGGGTACAGTGCATCTTAGTCATTTTGAGAATAGCTTATATCTGACAGCAACCCTCAAAATCTGATTTCCCTTCAGCAGGCATGGCGGGGGGGGTGGCAGAGCTCAAGGGCAAAGTTAAACTGTGAAAAATCTACATCAAACTGAGACTTTGCATTGAATTAAAATAGAAATTATCTCAAGACTGCAGGCAGATTTTTGCTCGAGCTCTGTGATTACAAACACAGATTTGTGTTGTTTATAACTGTCCGATTAATCAGCAGGGGTCACATTAAAAATACTGAGACATAAAAAACAGAAAAGTCCAAGACACCAGGGATCACACATCAAAGTGAAAGTAGGGATGGGAATCACTAGTGGCCTCAAGATACGATATTATTGCGATTTTTAACATTATGCAATACAGTGAGTATTGTGATACAATATATTGCGATTTATATAATTTTTTCAATTGTTTAGCTAATTTAGCATTTGGCTTTCCTTTATGTTTGTCTTATTTACACTATATTTTATTTTCATGTAGCTCATCTTGCAAGCCTTATAAATATATTTGTTGTACAAACTTTCTCCTGCTCTATCATGTCACCTTTGCCAACCTCACTGGACAAACAGTTGATCTTATTTTTTCATTATCATAGATTTAACTTCATATTAACATAGGACTGAGCGATTATATGATCGTGATTAATGATCATGATAAATTTCAGTTCGATCAAAGTGATCAGCTGTGAGCTTATTTACTCGATCAAACATGGCGAAAGTTTGCATCACAACAGCCAATCAGAGTGGAGCTTTTCTTGCTCACTTCATTAAGTTGCTGGACAAGTAAACAGAGTAACCAAACATGAAGCTGAGGGCAGTAAAATAGATGTCAGCCATGACTTTGAGTCAACCTCCAAAGATGTTATTGTTGAGAAGAAAAGTTATTTAACATCTTATTTAGTATTTATCTACTTATTTTTTAGTTTTAAGTACAGATGCTTTAAAACTGGCTGTTTAAAAAAAAATCGGAATAATAATCGAGATCGGACAATATGACAAAGTACATCGTGATCATCTTTTTGGCCAAATTGCCCAGTCCCATATTAACAATTAATTCTAAAAAGCTATACTTGGTCAATTAGACGACACATTATATCACCAGACAAAATATCGGGATACGATGCTGTATCAATTTTTTCTCCCACCCCAGAGTGAAACACGTCAAATAATTCACTTTACTTTTCACTTATGTAGTAGGACAGACTTCAACATGCCAGCATAGCTGACAGTTGAATTAATTTACAGTATGAAACGATGTTTTGATGGAAGGTTGTCAGATATGCGTAAAAGGGGTCAGTCAAGAGGAAGGCTCGGGATGAAGAGATGACATGTTTCCTCAGAGAAATGTGTGTGAGTGTGGAAGAGAAAGAGTGAGGGGAGAGCGAGTAATGCAAGGCGTCCTGAGACATCTCTCTGATTAAGGACTTTAGCTGACATGGTAATTAAATATGGAGGAGTTGTAGCACACACACACACACATGCACACACACACAAAGACCTTTCCACTCATTTCAAACCTCGCTCTGGCTAACAGAATATATGTCAACAGAGGAGGTCACATTCTCAAACCTGGATTAAAATTCATGCACACGTATGGATGTAAAATACTGTTTGTGCAAAAGTGCAAATTATCAGCCGGACACACACTGCACATGCACACACTGCCTCTTACCTCTACAAAGATAAAACATGGGATGATGGAGTAACTGCGCAGGGTGTTGTTGGACGCCATCTTGCCTCCTGTCAGGAGACTTCTCCTTGCTGGATTCACAGCAGCTCACTCTGCAGAGATAAGAAAACGAGGTGTTAGCATACATTATCTGCAAAATGACAGAATGGCTAAATCCCGCCTACATCACTGAACATGTAAGGAGGCTCACTCAGTGACATGGAGCACTGAGAAGATTGATTCTTGATAATGACTGATGCCCTGCAGCTTCAGGTGTTTTATTACCTGAAATGATTATATGTACTCGGCTTAACAGTCATTTGAATTCTAATGTTCATCCATATATCAAAGAAAAGGCTGGAGTCCAAAGCTGCAAACTGAATCAAATTTTCATCATCAGCAGGATATAATCAGCTTCTGAAACACACATACACACACATACACACACACATACACACACGCACAAATGCCTCCTGTTCCTCTCCTCTCTCCACCTGTGGCTGCACGTCAGTTTTTACTGCCATAGCACAGCATGTTTAAGAAGCAGCAAACTGCAATTAACTTCAGCTTCCTAGTGCTTGCAAACTTTGTTGCACATAAATCTGAGTTCAGGATCATTAAGTGAAAGTGAGAGCTAATCGTTCATCGTTCTAAACTACACCGATCAGCCGTCATATTATGACTGCCTATGACAAATATAATGTAGCTGTGGTATCTGGCAACAAGACAATACCGGCAAATTAACTTCCCACTGAGCAATAGACGGCTATTAGACGCCTAGTTTTTTTTTTAGACCATATTTCAATCGTCTAGATTCTGTATATTTTTAGATGGAATTTATTCTATGCACTTTAACCCACTATTCGAAAACTATTTATTTAAAAAAATCAACTGTGAGTTGCAGAACCTCCAAGAATCTCCAAGTACTTAATCAAAATAGTTAGAGACTTTCATTTTTAGACCTGTGGTAGCCTGATTTTAGACCAGTCGTCTAGGCTACATTTAGACCTCTTCTAGACCAAAAAATGCTCATTGGGTAAGTCCTGGAATTTGTGGGGTGGGGTCTCCATGGATCTGGCTTGGTTGTTCCGCACATCCCACAGATGCTGGATAGGATTAGGATCTAGGGAATTTGGAGATCAAGTTCACACCGTCAGGTTAAACTGATCCAATTGTAATGCTCATATGCCCATTGTGGGCTCTGTTGGCCAAGGGTAGGGGTCAGCACAGGCACTCTGACCATCCAAATCCTGCCATGAAGCACTGCATGCTGACAAACTTTGGAACTATTTTGGTATTGTGAAAACTGTATTGTACAAGCATTGGTATTTTCACTGTTAAACATGTGTTTACTTGATATTATCACACTTACAAAACACAGACTGTACATAAAAACTTTCTTTGAATGTTTCTTAACAAACTAATGGCACCATATATTAAATCTAGCACGACTGCAGTATTGTCTATTATAATCTCAATTTCAACATTTTCACTTACACTGACTGTCACTCTTTCTTTGTCTCTCTGTTTTCCACCTGTATCGACGTTTAAAATTCTGGTATCATACCCCTCCTCGGTGTACGCTTAAAGCACTCTGTGATGTTTTTTTTTTCTGCAGGAGCAATATTCACCACATCTCTAACTCATCCATTCACACTTGAGCTGTTTCTCCTCAGTCCCATTAGCATAGAAGGACAAGAAGAAAAGCTGAATTGACCTTTTTTTTTTTTTTTCCCCTTTGCAAATTCTCTCTGGGGGATCACAAGAACTCTCAGAGCAGCCACAAGATTTAATCCCTCTGTTGTGTCCCGGGTCTAACCTTGGGTCTCCTTCCAGTGCTCACAATCCTCCAGACGAAGGGCTGTAAAGGCTTCCTCAGTGACTAAAACAGCAGAGGACTGAGAGGACCGATCAGAACTCGGAGTTTTATCTGTATTTTTATTTTCATTGTTTTGCACAATATATATCAAAGACTCTATCTGAAATCTAATGTTATATTTTCACCCTGTTTTTTTATAAGTGTGGAATAACTTGAAATTATTTGATTAGTTAGAAAGCCAACCCTCTTACCATGAGTCTTTCAAATAACACATCATTGAGTTTATTGCTTTTTCAAGAGATAATAGACTAGACTTTCAGAACAAACTGCAATAATAATAAATAAACTTGGTCTTTATAACGTGCACACAGAGAAGTGTTTTATTGACAGGTAGCTGAGTGGAGAAATAAGAAAATCTATCTTAACTAACACATTTATGAAAATCAATTCTTGCAGAGAAATCGTTGCTTTTCTGTGCATGGACTGTAAATCATTTTGCTGAAATTATGAAAACAGTTCAGCGTTTTTCCCCCCTCTGTGATCGACACATAAGAATCAGATCTAATATTCAAGCACTGCTTGTTATTGCCATGTGCTCTTCGTTTGACAGTCCTTGTCAACCTTGTTTTGAAGTTGAGAAACATTCATGTGCCACTCAGTGAAACACTATCTGCCTGGTATAACTGTAAATCTGATTTAATGTATCTCACAAAGCCATCACTCCAAATGACACAATGAGGTCATAAAACTTAGCAACAACATGATCTGGAGATATTGTGAAACCACATGATAAATATATTAAGTTACTGAATACAGTTTTTCAATGGCCTATGCTGATACCGAACTCAGTGAATGTTTGCTGAATGATTGGTGTCTGAATATGAGTCTGAAGAAATCAAACATCAGACTTTACAAGGAGGAGGTACACTGTGTACCTTCATGTAGCGTCGTATGCTGAAAGCCAGCCGGTGTTATGATGAATTTTGCTTCCTTGTCAAAAAATGCTACTCTAGCACAAATCCATAGATTCTCCAACGAAATCTGAATGTAGAGAACATTAAACTTGGAGAGTTATTGTGTATTTATGTCAGACCATCAACCTACATACTTGTTATTACCTGAGCAGACACTACAGTTTGCTTTTTTTCCCCCTACATCTGTCTTTTGTCCTCCTATCTTTTATAACGACACTCCCAGTCTCATCTTTAAACATTGTATCCACAGCTCATCTCTTTTCTTCAAGCTGCAGGTTGTAATAAGACGCTAATCTGAATTATTGAATTTCCCCTTTGGGGATCAATAAAGTTCTTCTTATCTTATCTTATTTTTTGTGATGCCAGCTGCCACATTGAGGTCTGTTAGGCTTTTGATAGGATCGCTGATAGCTAGCTAATTCAGTCCTACCACTGTAAAGAGACTCCTTAGTGACATGCACCAGGTGGAAAATCATCTAATGGCAATGGGAAAGATGAGTTGAGAATATGTAACGGCACACTTGTTGAAGTGAAATGATTGGTTTAAAAGGGTAAACAAACAGTTGTCCACCAAAGATAGCCAACAAGTTTGTCGGCATTTAAAACAGATTTTCAGCCTAACTTTTATTTTCCACATCATTGTCTCAATTTAGTCAAGGAGAAGTAATGATTGGTCAATATTTACATCCCTAACAACTCAAACAGGACCAGCAAAAATGGAAGTTGGCATTGAGTTAAAATGTTAAAATTAAGTTGGTGAGCTTGTTTTGATTCTGATTCCTCTGACTCTGGACTTTCATTTTCACTTGGTATTTCTAATGATTTACGCCCACAACTATTCTCAAGGCATGATGTTGTTTTGCAAGCTCGTCTAGTTTATTTGCAGGAGATGAAAACTTAACTCAGAATAAAACTCTACAGCAGAAAACTGGAGCACAATTAACTTGAACTACTGTTTCAGGCTGGAGGCAGATGGAATTTATCTCCTTTACACAAACACACACAGACACAAAAACACACACAAACACACTTTTTAACTTTCCTACTGCCATTTGGTTTCACTACATTTCTCTCTGATTGGCCTCTGATTGTCACAAACAATGCTGTACATTTCCCCATAGACAGTTTGCTCATTAGATGGCCTTGCAGAGGGATATAAAATGAAGAGGTAAGAACCGACAAAACTACTTTGATATTTGTTATTTTGGCTCTCGATGTTGCAGAATAAGTTTGTCTCTCATTTGTTTTCACTTGTAGAGGGCTGACAGGGTGAGAAAAATGCTTTTGGTATTTTCTGTGGGTGTAGATATGGTGGATTTTCTAAGTGGTTTTGGAAAATCGTGACATCCACTATCTGCTCAGGAATTTATGATTTATTGGTATAACTTAGCAAAACTGTGACCCCCTGCTGATATTCAGTGCTTATAAATGTGCTATGGGGCTGTAATCATACTTAATTCTCCATTAAATATTAATGTTGTGTCTGATTAGAGCTTCTCTCCAGCTCTTCCCACTGTGCAGTTCTGAATAATGAAAAGAGTCGGATGAGTGCGGAGAGGAGGAGGTCTGTGGTCAAGCCACGTGGAAGAGAAAGGCAGTAGTTGAGTGTTCAAAAGAGTAAACATAGAGTGCAGACATAGATATCGGTTGGATAGAGGTGTGTTAATGTATTGAACACACATCTCCACAAACTTCAGAAAGTAATTCTGCTTTATGGTCTTATCTGTCAAGTTTTCTATTTGCCATTTCATCTGAGGAAAAATTTATAAAATTATCACCACAATCTGACCAACAGTCTGATGCTCAGTGTACAGAGCAGATAACTATGACTGACTGGTCAGGTGAACAGTACGGGCTAGTAGCCAAAGAGAGAAGACACTAAAATATGACTCTACAAAACCCTTGTCAGTGCTCTGGAAAAGACACTGGGTGTTCATGTTAGGCCTGGACGATATAGAAAAAAAGCATATCGATAAAAAATAAATCATATTGATCGATATCGATAATTATCGATATAATTATTATAATTATTTAACATATATTTTAATTGCAGCCCTGGATGTTTTATGCTATTGCTTAATGACCTACTTTTAATAAAGAACACACAAGCACTGAATTCAAATTCAAACCTTTATTCAACCACCTTTTTTATTTTACAACTGAAAGTTTTTTAAAAAAGAACTAAAAAAAAAGAAATCAACTTAAGTGGCCTGAGTGACGTCAGTAAATACTGACAAACATAAAGACTAAAGTGACCAGAAAATCTGATAAATAAATATTTAAATAGTCTTTTGATGAAAATAAACAAAACTAACAAATATATAAATAAACAGAATAGCTTTAGGTGGGAATAGCATACTACCACTTCTAACTGTGTGGGAAACTGCCCACAGCCTGGTGTCTGAACACTGAAATATTTCTCCCGGGGTCGGGAGATTTATTTTTTTTAATTATCATGTGATTGACTTAATACACAAACTAAGCACGCGAAGCAGGACTTATCCACGCCGGTGTTGTGTCGTAGAATGCACCCCTGCCGAATGCACCCCCTGCTAGCAGCCATGATCCAAATACTCGCGTCTTTGTAAAATATGAGCTCATTTTCTTCCACTCTAAGAAGCTAATGAGTGGACGGGATGCAGGGATGCATTCTACAGCACAACACCGGAACGTATTTCCTCCGCACCCTTCTCACCTTATCAACCCCTGACCCATTTTCATGCCTGAAGCGCTGTGTTTGAGAAATACTTGCGGCCGGGCACTTCATACCGCGGGTCGAGAGTGGCTAGAAGCTGGTCGAAGCCAGGCTTTTCAACGGTAGTTATTGGCAGTGTGTCCCTCGCTATGGAGCATGTTACTGCATGGGTGATGTCCTTATGCCGCTCGGACGCTCTGTCGTATTTTGGCAAGAAACGAAGTCCAGTTTGGTCTGCTTCACATGCTTTGTGCTGGTGCTGGCAGCGGTTCCAGAGGATTCCTCCGACGACGTGGAGCCGCGGCGCGACCGACACAGCTCGTACTCCTGCGGGTGCGATCGGTTTAGATGGTAAAACAAGTTGGGTGTGTTACCAGACTTGGTTTTTACTAATTCTCTGCAAATTTTGCAAACGACCGCTGTTCGCTTCTTGTCAGACTTCTAAAAACCAAAACATTGCCATGCTGGAGAACTACTGAAACCTTTTTTCGGGACAATGTCCTCCGCTTCTCCTTGCTGTATCATTTTTTCTAATACACGTGCTGTCTGTTGTGGTTTGATAGGGGCTGGGCTTGGTGCCGTAGCGTACCTGGGTCTGCGTTTGTGATTGGTTGGGAGGAAGTAACGACTGTAGTAAAAGCTACATGATAGGCTATGATGAAAAAGAAAGGGAAACTGTTTTCTATCGAACTTTTTATCGACCCGTTTTTTTTCTATCGCACCACACGTCTATCGATCGATATATATTGTTATCGAATTATCGTCCAGCACTAGTTCATGTACTTCTTGTTAAACTTTCTTTCCTTTGAAAACAGCTTGTCAAAATGCTAGGCCTGGAGCAAATCGAGCAGTCTGACATTGATCCAGATCTCCTCACAGCCTCTCTACTACATGGACACTCTATCCTTAAACAACTGTCTGATGGAGGGTGGCGCAGGGTTATAACTTTCAAATACTCTCTAAGCTTCTTTTCGTCTTTTCAAACACTGATAGCAGCAATTTACACAACGTCACACTCACCCATACACACCATAGTCATGCACTGACAGCAGCAGGTGCTGTCTGAAGAGATCTTAACTATTTATTTATCCCACTCATTTAAGCACCGCTGCCTACGCCACTCAGAGCAATCTGGGGTTCAGTCAGTACATTTCCATGCACAGTTAAGTCAAGCCACAGCTACATCAGTTAGGTGACTTAACTAAACTACTGCCCTTGTCCCAGGTTACAAGCCATGGGTGAGACTTGAATCATAGACAGAAGCATGTCCAACCCTGCTACAGCAGGTGGTGACATGCCCCCTTTTAGCCTGTTACTACTGGATTGTCTCCAAGTAGACGTATCACGTATCAAAATAGTCATCAAAGAATGTTAGCAAGAGGCTAACAGGATGTATATCAAAGTATGAAAATTCTATGAAAATACTGTCACGATGAAAATACTGTTGTGGTTTTGTTTACAATGCGTCTTCCTATCAACACGTCCATGCAAGTGAACATTGGAGCATGACAGAGAAAATCAACACCCAATGTCTATGAGAAGTTTGATCATCAATAACATTATTTAGAAAGCAACTTTAAAAGCTGAAGTTTATGGGGCATGCAGATAGCCTAGCGGGTTAGCGTGCCCCACGTATGGGAACTAAAGTCCCTGCAGGAGTTGAGGTTTCAAGTCCCAGCCACAAATATTTACTGCATGTCATCCCCTCTCTCTCCCACGTTTCCTGTCTCTCTCCAATGTCTCATCATTAAAGACAAAAATAATAATAAGTTTACAGAAAGCTTTGACAGACAAAGTAGAGTAAATACCAGTTATAACAGCATGGGAGAAATAAATCAGAATGCAGTTAAGATTCCCAGAAGAGTGAAAAGAAAAACCAATGAGTAAAAGAGAGAAAAAAGAGGGGAAAAAAGCCAAACTGTACACAACATCACATCAGAATAAAATTAAGATACAAATAAACCAACCAATAACTAAACTGACAAATAAGTAAATAACTAAAATGAATGTTATCAAGGACAGTCAATTAGAGGGTCAGATGATAAAAGCACTGATATCAGTTCTTCAATAAAATGAACTTAACAAGTTAAAATTGAAAAGTAGTTCAAAAGTAAATTCACATAAAAGTCAGTCTGTAAAAGTGAGTTGGCCATGTTAGAGGCCGATGCGAATCTCATGTCAAAATGCCAGTGATCGACACCATTTATCTGCCAGCCAGTTAATTAATCTCTCTCTAGTTTTAAATACAGTCAAACACTTTTTTCCATCTTCATCTTCAGTTTTTTCATCTACCAAGAGTATCTTTTTCTTTTTGTTGCTCTTTTGCATTCTTGAAGCAAGTTAGACAAAAGAGTGATACCCCTCCCGTGTCTAACAGCCTGTTCTAACAGCAAGTTAGCTTAGTGTGCAGTATAAACTGGAGTTAACAGACCGACAGAAAAGCAGAAAGCTAAAGCATATAGGTCTCCTGGGAGCTCACAGAGAGCTTTCCTAAACACATCATTTTCAATATCCCGACTTTATATGATTCACTCTTATGTCTACATATGCACGTACTTATACTGTACAAATAACTATAAAATATTGAACACAATTATAAAAAGGTTTACTAATAGTGTGCTAAAAAAAGCATCTTGAACCTTTTCACGAACCAAAAACTTCATCTGTCTGAGTCATTGGATGCAGGCAAACAGTGATGCAATTGGACAGTGATGCAGGCAGGTCTAATTAGTCCCTACGTGCCTGTCCCATCTCATTTAGCACTCCAAACAGGCTTAACAACCCGACATCAGATTAAAACAATCTGACCATCAGTCTCCCAGCTTTTCACTTGGTGGAACAAAAGAAGAGTCCGCAGGCTGTCTGCACGTTAAAGACAAATTAGACCATAATTTAACCCTGACCTTTGTGGTACTAAAAACATAGATGCATGCAACAGAACTGAAGAAAACATATTATTTCAACCTTTTATAGGTAGATCACAATACAGAAATGAAGTTTGTGCACACTACAGAGGTAGTACTGTCCCTTCTGTTCAAGGACTTTGAGAGAGAAAGATGGCTGTTAGATTAAACTAAGGTTTCCTATCTGATGGATGGTCCTCCATTAAAAAGGGATTCAGTCTACCACCTCAAAAGTCTTACATGCCACATAAATTTAACTGCTTTCGGTACAACAGTAAAAAAAAAAAAGAAAAGAAACTGCCTGACATCCAGACAACCCATCTCAACGCACACTAACAGTATAATCTGCCCCCAGTGACTCAGTGACTTTTCAGATTATGGCGGTGAGGTGGAGAAAACATCAACCACAGAGAGTCGTCATGCTCGTAATGTGATAAAAGCCCTCAGAATTAAATGACCACACTAATCACATTTACACAGTAACGCTGCAGATATTTCAAGATATGTGCCGTTTTGAAAAATACTCTCTTCAACCACCAACAGAATTAAATTATTCATCGGTTCTGCAGCTTGCACCTCAGCCACGATTTTATCAAACCAGTCAAATGAAAAGAGTTGATGGATCAAACTGTGATTTTTATCTCAGTGAAAAAAGAAACACACTCTGTAATCCGCATTGTTCTTTACTCATGCACTGGTAATAAAAAAGACAGTTAAGTCAGTTAAATTAATGTTTATCAATCATATTATTTTAGGCCTGAGACGTGAGACAGTTGTTGTGTCTGGTTACAGGTTGATGATATGGCTCTAAAATGCTCTGCCACACATGTAAATAAGCAAAGATGACAAAAAGCATCTTTTAGCATGGCGTAACTTAATCTAGAAAATTGAAACAAATATTAGGTTGTGTCCGAGACTTAAATCGACCCTTAAATTCAGTCTATGAGTAGGGGTGGGAGAAAAATCGATACAGCATAGTATCACAATATTTTGTCTTTCGTGATATTTAGTGATATATCATATCGTCTCATTTACCAAGTTTCGATTTTTCAAATTAATTTGACCCACCCTAGGAATCTGCAGAGATAAAGTTTTGATTCCACAGAGAACCACTCTGATTCTGCAGAGAGCAATTCTTGATTTCGCGGAAATCCGAGGTCTTGCTGCTGACGTCATTAGATTTTACTCCATTAAAAATGTGCCATCCGCTCTACAACCCGCCTTTCCATCTGGGATCCTCCTCACACACACGCACCAGATCGCACAAGCGGCCAGGCAACGCCAAACCTTTCCACATTCGGCTATGAGTTCCCGTTCCCATCTATCTGACCTCGTCATTGAGCGGCCAGGATGAAAACTACATGTAAAATATATCATTCTGCACCACACCTTGTATACCGCGGACCACTTTAATTTCCACGGAGGACTTTAAAATCTGCGATAATTTCCGCAATCGTTGAATCGCGGATTCCTGGAGGGTCTAATCAATTGCTAATATGAAGTCAAATCGATGATAATGGAAAAATTAAATCAACTGTTTGTCCAATGCGGTTGGAAGAGGTGACATCATAGAGCAGGAGAAAGTTAGTACAACTAATATAGAAGGTTAGCAAGATGTGCAACATGAAAATAAAATACTGTGAAAATAAGACAAACAGAAAGGAAATGTTAAAAAAGGCAAAGGCAAAAAGGCAATATCGTACCGTGGCCCAAGTATCGTGATAATATCATATTGTGTGGGCCACTAGTGGTTCCCACCCCTATCTGTGAGTATCTATATTTAAGAAAGACTTTTCAGTTGAAGCTTTTATTTTGTAGGCAACTGTACCAAGGGAGCAAGGGAAAAGAAATCCGGCAATCTGACAGTTGGATTGTGAGCTTGATGATCTGACTCGGGGCTCTGTGACAGATGACTCGAATCAGAAAATTTAAGGGGGCAACACTCAAATGTCAAAGAGTTTACACCACATTCATTTATTTTCTCCTCTCCAGCACATAGCTGCCTCCTAGCTGTGAGGAGTCAGAGCGCTGAACAACTGAACCTTGTGGTCACAGTATTTAACAACAGTATATCTCCTTTTATCAAGCCTCAGGATTTCAAAGATTCATAGGGTTTGCCGAATTTATTACCAAGGATTTTTTTTTTCTGAAACAATCTTGGAAATCATAATAGGACTTAAATAAGAGGTGATTAGATTATCCCTATCAAGGACGGCTCATCAAACAAACGGCCCACAGGCCCTGTCAAGATTCATCAGCATCCCCTGTCCACTCAGCCAGCCCTGTGATGACTTTGTCTAGACGCCACTTCTCTCCTCTTTAGCCACAAAAGATAAGCGATAAAACACGAAGCCCAGGAATATCGTCTGATTGACCATCTCTGAGACTAAAGCTGAGTTTTTCACATTGATTGCCTAAAGAGGTCTAAACTGTCACCATGACAGAGTCGGTAATAAAGGCAACAGTCCATTCCTGGGCATGTGAAGATGAAATGTTACACTCTGCGATCACTTCATTTTGATGTTGAAGCCCTGTGCCCTTTTCAGCCACTTGAAAGGAGATATATCAGTTAATGAAGTGTTAAAACGCTGGATTTTAAAGCTGCACGCACTACTTCCCTGCATGAAAGGCTCAGATACAAAGAAAGTAAATGTGTGGACAGCTCTGGTCTTTGAACCACCCCTTTCATGGCATCAATTTCTGTATATGAGAGAACTCCAATGCAACAAGCAGATGTGAACAACTGTCATTTCACGATTGTCCTTTCCTGCACAAACTCCAAAAAAGGACACCTGAGTATTGACGAATACCAAGCTAACCCGCATACAAGTGCAAAAAGCAAACAAACAAACAAACAAACAAACAAGCAAAGACTAGCTAATTATCAGTGTACACTTGCGGTGTGACTTTTTTATGTTGGTCTCAAACAGCTGTTGCTAGGATATACATTAAATTGCATATTATCAGTAAAATGCTATTGTTTAAGAGTAGATGAATAATTAACACTGTTTTTTAGATACCTAAAAAATAATAATCATAATAATAATAACAATAATAATAACTTTATTTATATAGCACTTTTAAAAACAAAGATTTACAAAGTGCTTTAACATGCAGGAAAAGAAAGAAGATAAAAACAACATAAAAACAGCAAAAGAGCACTTGGGGGAATTTCACAAAACTGGCAATAAAGAAATTAGATAAAATAAAAATCCATGGAAGGCATAAAAGCTCTGATGAATGTCACATGAACTGAGACGTCATTAAAACGAAGGCATTTAAACAAAGACATCATAGTTACAGCTGCATAATATAGATGTTTTGCTACAATCTGATAAGCCAATGTTGCAAACTCATTCTGGCCAATAATGAAACTGTTTTTTTTCATTGTAAAGAATACAACATTTCTCCAGGAACAGAACTGACTTATATCTCTTCTTTTGACAGCAGAGACACAGCATATAATGCTACCAAAGATAATAACTGTTAGGGATGTCCTCAGCCAATATTGATATCGGATATTGGTCGGATATCAGAAAAAAACTATTGTTGTATTATATCCGCTTGCACCGCTCGATATCAGCACTCCGATACAAGCCGTCCATTTCAGACTCTACCAGCAGCGTCCGGATCCAGCATGCAGAGCCCACATCCAACAAAAACACCTTAATGTGTACTAGGGTAAATAGCAAGGTGTGTGGTGGTCTAAAAAAAGACATTGCAGCTGAGTGCAAAACTTGCCATGCACAAGTTTGTGCTAATATCAGATCAATATCGGCCAATACTGAAGGCTACAACATCAGTTTTGTGTCGGAAGTAAAAAGTTGAATCGGGGCACCCCTAATAACTGTGTTATCGCTAAATGCAGACATTCAGTAATGCATGAGTGACCTGTTTCCAACTCCTCATAACACTTCTACACAGCCAACATGAGCAAGCCGTCATCACTTGCACATGAATAATGAATCATCTTTTTGGCCTGTAATTATTCATGCAGAACCTGCTATATTTGCTAAGACCATAATTCACTTTTTAAGCTGTTATCTGCTGATACTGATCTCATGCTAATGGTGCTGTGCATCTCTAAGCATGGTATAAGATGATTGTGTTGACATTTTAGAACGAATCAGGGCAGCTCTTTCACTGGTATCCATATCTCAACAATGTCAGTTCAATGAAAACACTTGTCATTACTTCATTTCTCATTGTTTGCCCTGTCGTTCAGTCCAAGTTTCTCCTGGCTGCAACTTTGCACTTAACCTGAGGATATGACAGAGTTGTCACCTTCTTCATATGACTCATTCCTGTTTCCGTCTGCTCCTATGGCATGTATAAAACTCTAAAATGTAAATGTGTTTATCACGATTTTAAGTTTTTGTGTTTCCTGGGCATACTTAGAGTTCAGGAAATAGGTTGCATAAATGAGTCTATTTTAAGGGTCTTTCTTCCCCCCCTGCACATAACAAAGGAAAATGATTTACTGGGAATATTGCATCTCAGCATTTAGTTCATTTCCAAACCTTGCCTACACTTTTTTGTGCCTTTTTATTTGAGTTCAGAAAAATCCTGTGTTTCAAATAACAGTGTTTCATTGTCCTCAAATGCCTTTTTTTAATATATAATGTGACACAACCCTTTTATCTAAGAAATCATAACCCAAGGAAGAAATTCATTGCCAACAAGGTATGCATGCATTATTTTATAGTCCTTATCTGCCGACTGCACAGCAGACAAAAGCATGCACAATCTCTCTCTGACAAACAAAGAGCTGTCCCATGGCTACCACTCTTGCCAAGTGAGCATCTTTAATGCTATAAATAGTCCGTTTTCATGCTTCCCCTGTGGCTTACTTGCACTTATTCATGGGAAATCAATCCTTTATTCCAGCAAACTGTAGAAAACCATTTTAATGAGTTTCACTTGCATAATTTGTGGACAAATATGTATTTTCTTTTAATATGCAATAAATATATTTGCACTGTCTTTCTTTTATTTTTTGTTTGTTAGTTTTTTTGTTCAGGCATCTTACAATAACCAACAGTTAGAGGGATTATATGCAGTTACATACATAACCATGCAATTATAAGTTGAAATAAAACAGTACTGTCATCCTTCCTCCTCTTTCTTCCCTTAGAGCTTAACATCAAACAGGAAAGTGACTCATGGTGGAAAGAGCAGGACAAGTGGAACAGTGAGATACAGAGAGAGAAAGAAATGTTATGAAAAAGACGACAAAACGAAAAGGTAAAAGGTAAAATGATAACCAAACAGTTTGTAGAGGATGGTTCATTTGAGGGGAAAAGAACTATTTCTACCCCATCCGGGACATGCTGCTGTCATTTTAGGAAGAGTTATGAGCAAAGTATTCATAATTGATTTGATTTCCCCTCCTTTTTTACAGCTTAGGTTCTTGGCTCTTTCTCCTGTCACACCCACTACTTGAAATCTAACATGTTTTTAAGTACTTTATTACCTATGATTTGACTGATAATCTTTAAAAGAAATCTTTAAAAATTATCTCTATCAAAATGTAGATTGTGGATCTAGTCTTGGCTTCTTCATTACCATGGATGAATTTGTACAACAGCAGAAAAGATGAGGGTTTTTTCTATGAAAACTGTGCACTTTGTCCTGTATTGTATTATCTGAGAGAGATTGAAAATCTTCCTATTTCAGAAACTCAAATCACAGACACTTATATTGTATATTGTGCAGAAGAAAAACAGAGATTTATTCCCAAATACTGGCTGCTTTTAACCCCACAGCAAATCCTGCATCAACCAACTTTAAGTACAATCTCACCTGCAGTTGTCTAATGCAGGAAGCTCATTTTTGTCTGATTTTGTGAAAACTTATGTTTCCTCCATTTCACCAGCCTGTGACAGGTGTCTTTTTGAAGGAGACACTGACATTTTTACTACCCTTTTAGGATGATTTATGTCCTGTACTGTAAAATCACACTTTTATTTTGAAATTAGAAGGTATGAAGGATTTTCAGTAGATCATAAAAACAGCTGAAAGAACAACTAAAAGTGATCAATTCAGGAGACCCTGTGAAAATCACTAAGTCATATGTTGATTTTGGATACAGAAAACTGCAAAATCTCCAGCTAGCTAACAGCTGCTGCTACATCTTTGTTTTCTTCGTCTTACGAGAGGTGGCAACCAGCGTGAAGGACAACTATTGCCCTCTACTTGTGAACAATCACTACCATGGTATTACAGTAAGCCTATTATAGCAAAGAATCGATATTTTACAATTAAAAAATTTACATATTCCAACAGCTCTAACTCTAGCCATTGACTTTGGATGGATTAAGATGGAAAAAAAATGTTTGCAAGTTTCTGCAGCTGCACTGCACTCATCAATTTTAACATCAGCTACCCGAGATAAAAAGTCTGTTTGTACAGTATTAGAACTAAAAAGGCAAAAACAGACTGACACAGATTTTAAAAACATATAGCTGACTGAATTGATTCAGGCCCGGCTAAACTGTTGGCTATGTGGTCACCAGGTAAAGCCAAGTGTATAAGGAGACTTTCCTTTTCTGCTGAATCATTTTAGTGCATTATTTTGGACTGTCATCATGTCAACCATCCTCACCTCAGTGCATTTCTACATCACACCCATGCCCTTTAAAGCTCTCTTTAGAGGCCTTTTGTTTAAAAACACCTGATTATACTTTATGTGCCTTTTTTGGCATATTAAGGGGTTGGAGCAACAATTGAAACCACAATTACAGTTTGTACCACAAAACATTTTTTTAATTTGTGGCAACTCTAATATACAACTTTTTTTGAACTTTATCACAAGATTGTGAGGATTGTTGTAAAATTCTAATTTTGTCTTCCTTACAGAAAGCTTTGGCATAGGAATGATAACAACAGAGGACATAAAAATGTCAAATACAGAAGAAGTAAGATGAGACAGGAAACAGGAAGAAGTTGATAGAATGAGAAGATCAGGGACATCCTTTTGGAAAGGACTCAAAACTTTTCAAACTGAAATAAAAAAGAGAAGAAACAATCCCTGGAGACAGGGTGCGTGGGAAAGGAGAAGCAGAGAAGCAGAGGAGAAGAGCCGGGGACAAGATACATTAAGTTTGTTCCTTCTGATGCTGCTTACTGCTGACACACTCACATGTCAAGTGTCGAAAGTTTTTTAAGTACAGATTTATCACTTCAACGAGCACTTGCCAGCATCTGGTCAGATTTTCCACATTTTGTCCTTTTTCACAAAACAAAGTCCTTAATTTGTCTAAAGCTCATTAAGTTCCCCGCCTACTCAGTATTTTTGCTTCAATATTATGAAGTCAACTGTAGCAAAAAACAAAAAATACATCACTTGCTTTTTTCTAATCATAAACAACCCTCCTATTTCGTTAAAAAGCAAAAATCACCTCTTCTGACCTACAGTATTTGCACGTCAAACAGAAGCTTCAATAGGGGTCAGTTTCGTTTCCTAATGTGGAATTGTTCTAATAATTTGTCATCTTTATCTACATTAATAAAACAACAATTCTGGTTAACCTCATGCGGTACATTTATCCAGAAGGACTGTTGCGTGATGCTTTGCTTCCTTACAAGTGCCAATGGAAAATAACTGCGAGTGCTTCAGGTACATCTGCATATGTATAAATGTAAATTTCTTAAGTTGGGAAAATGGGTTTACACAAGAGCTCCAAGGCTTCTGTATGTGTGCGCTTGTGCATGTGTGTGTGTTGAATCCTGAATGCTACTGTGCAAGTTTTTTCCAATGCTGCCTTGTAACATCTCCAGATTTCAGTCTATATTAAGATCAAACAAGCCCTTGATCTCCGAGTGTTCAGCTATTTTTCAGCCATCAGACCCATCACAATACCGTCCTCATGATGCAGCAGGAGAGACAGAAGTTTTCCCCCGCTGAGATTTCTCAATATTCCTGCAGTATCATGCTAGCGCTGCTTGCTCTTATCTTTGCAGTAATTCAATTTAAAGATAGGGGAAAGCAGACTTTAGGTTTCGTTCTGCAACAAGCGGAGTGTGAGGAAAAAGAGAATTTATTACCTACACTGCAATAAAGTGGGTGATTATAGCAATGAGACAAAGTTAAGAGGTTTTAAACTTAAAATCTTAACCTGTTTTGTATCTTAAAGGCACAAGACATATTGATGTACTCTAATTAGGGTTGGGGATCAAGACCCAGTTTAATTAAAAACGCGGCTCCATCCCCGTAATGCCTCTCAATTTTGTGATGGAGTCCTCTGAGTGTGATGGAGTAGTATTATACTTAAAGGGATATTTTGGTGTAAAATTAAGTTAGGGTCAAACACACCGTAACACCAAGTTAGACACCCCCTCAAGAGATGAATGTTGCCAACTGCTTGCTTCTCTACTTAAACCAACTTCAGTAACGACCACACAATAGCAATATGCAGCCTTCACCTCAACCAAAACGCCACTTTACACCAAAATGCCACTTTACAGCCACATATAATGCTCAGAACAGCATCTAACTTCATAAACGGTACATATAGGGTCCCAGGCATAGTACTAGCCATCAAACATCTTTTTAGCTTTACCTAATTTCTTTAGCAAAGAGACTAAACACAATTCACCCACTCTCCTCCAGCAGCCGCTTGTTTGTAGGGAGAGCTAGAAGGACACGTCATCATGAACTATTCTCTACTTTCACCCAAATCTTTTTTGACCGACCCGACCTTGAACACCTCACAATTCGATCGTCTGTCATCTCAATTAGTTGGCTGACTAACCTGCTGATGTCAACATGGATTTCAACACTGAATTTGAGAAAGACTGGAAAGCAATTTTTAATAAACTGGACTTGGTGCAAAGTCTGACCGTGCTTACCCCAGGGCCTTAAGTGAAGAGGAGGATGGCAGCAGCTGGAGTTGGTAAAATGGAGCCACATTCCTCACAGGTTCAGCCATTATTGAGAGTAACTGACCACCAGAAATTTCCTGTGTGCTTTTATACCTGTTCACTGTTTGAGCGCTTTATTAGAAAGTCTATTAATGTGCATGCAAAATTGATTTTATTACCATGATGTGACTTAACTCAAAGTGTAATGTTACTTCACATGACCCAACAGACTTGATAGCAGACTCGATATTGAGTTTCAGGTATTTGATGGACCCATCCCTAGTCATGCTTTGAGTTAAGTTATGTCATGCAAATTTAATCAATGATGCACTCACATTAAAAGACTGTCTAATAACGTTTTTGAACAAGAAATGAATTGGCAGCTAACAAGAGTTAAACTACACTAAGAAGAGTCCTGGTGGTCAGAAGCTCTCAACAATGGCCAAACATGCAAAGCGCTCCAAAGTGTGGCTCCATTTTACCAAAGTTTCAGATAGGGACAGAGCAAAATGCAACTGCGAAAGCACATCGGCACTGTGCATCAACTCAAGCCCAAATCCAGAGCCTTCGACTATCTGAGGCTCGAAACAACTTCATCAACTCCAGTTGCTGCTGCTGCTTCTGATGCTGCCATCCACCTCTTCCATCCAAAGCAAGCTCCCTTAGTTCAAAACCATAAGCCGTTATTTATCAATGATAAAATCAGCAGGTGAAACGACTTCGTTAACTAACTGGGGTGACAATTACATTTTGAAGTGTTCAAAGTTGGATCAGTAACACAGGGAGAAAGCAAAATGAAATACAATCATGATGTGTTCAAATGTTGCGATCAGGAAATTAAAAAAAGCTTTTTGGTGAAAAATCTGATCAGATTAATTTAAGACTACGAGCTCTAATTGACTCAAACACCTGCTGTGTTTTTGAGGGTTGAAAATTCCACTTGCTCACTAATGAAAGCAATGCCAGTTCTGTTAAAAACATATTGCCATCTTGTCTTGCCACCAAACAACAGAAAAGACTAGATAGTTGAATCGATAAGGACTTGAATCATTAAAAAACCAAGGCGGCGATGTGAAAAGACAACTTAAAGTACAAAAAAGTTAAATAAGAAGCATTTGTTTTTCTTTTCACCTTATTAAGGCATATTCAGTATACAGTATTCGGGTATATATACAGTTCTGCATGTTTCTACAGCAGAGAGTCATGGAGCTCATGAAGTAAAGTGGCATTAAACAAGCAAAATTCATGTTTTTTTATGTTTTACACAGATTTCTTCTCATTCACATCAATTTTTTCACAATTTTAGAATTTATTCTCCTCTGGGCAAATTATTACCGGGTTTATAAAACATATGCTTATAGAAACCACTTAAATGTTTCAGTGTCCAGTTTTTATTGGCCAAAAATAAAAAAATAAACATGATTCCCTTGATATAATTAGAAGATGCAAATTTATGCAAGTGTTGTAACAAAAGCCACATAGGGGACATTTGACATTTTGGCTTTGTTCTCCCCTTTAGTGAAATAAGATCTATTTATGACCATATTTTACCAGAAGACAGACATCAGAGCTTTTACTCTGATTTTAGCTCGAGGGGTGCAATGAGTAGAGATTGACAAAATTATCTCCCAACAAATTTAATTTGTATTTTACGCCACGTTCCATGTTTTCCATGCTCTGAGCTTACACAACATGACATTGTTTACTGCAACTGAGTTGCCAAAGGGTGAGCTATTTCACATCCCCACTTCTTTGCTAAGTACAGCTTCACAAAAATAGTAGATGGGGATGTCAGATGCAACACTGTGGTGTCCTAAAACCTGTCAAGTTTGGGAGCATTTACACTCGAAGCTGCAAAGACAAGAATGCCCTGCAAAACTTGCAAAGCAGGCCATGCTTATCATTGAAGGTACACAGGCATGGGTTAGGAGATGGTATGTTAGACATCTCTTTCACATATCAACTGAGGCATTCAAAGTTACTGCCTCTTGTCATTTTTCTCTGCTTTACAATTTCAGTCCCTCACTTTAAACCTGTCTCATAAACAACTCCATCCTTTCCTCTCCTTCCTATCCACTAGTACACGATCGAAAGACTCAGCCCTGAAACAGTTGCAGCCCGAGACGGCGCTGACAAAGTGACTGAAGTGGACAAGAGGGAATCCATTAGTATTGATACAGTGTACAACAGTCTGCTTCAGGTGTAAAGATGGACACTGGCAAACATATCTGCATATCCCAGTCCAGAGTCATGAAGCCTCCGAATCACAAAGAAACTGTCAACATTACGTCACCGCTTTGATTAAAAATAGAAGCAAAGAAGTACATTTACATAACATGGAGTAGCTAGTCAGTCAAAATAGCTGGACATACACTTAGCCCACAATAAAATCACAATACTCCCTCTCATGTGATGTTACACAAGAGCAGCGCAAGTCCAGATTAGCCTCAACTTCATCAAAGCCCCAAAAGAGAGTCAAGCCAAACCATGTGAGTTATAAACACCAGATGCTCAGTTTGCAAATGATAGCGCCTGCTCTGTAATTACCCCTGAACACACTGAGTACAATAACGCAGCTCAAAACAAAAATGGAGAGATTAGACTGACAATAACGGATGATTCAGATTGTTGACTTCTATAGGAGGCAGCAAAACAACTGAACACCCATCAGACAAACAAACATTATGACCACTTGCCTGATGATATCTGACACCTTTCTGTTGTACTGCATTACATTCAACCAATTCTGCTGAGACTTGTTTTTTGGAGTATATTGTGTCTGTAAACACTGAGGGTATAGCGCAGTATTGAAAGTGGTATGGCAAAGTACATTTTTAAAATTAAATTCCTGATCTTTTTACTGTCCATGCACCAGGTCTTGACATTGCAAATCTATATTTTACTTAATTTTTAACACCTTCAAGTTAATTTGTGTGAGTGTGTAAATAAAAAAAAGGCTTTTCCATGCAAAAGTTTTGTACTACAGGACATATAAATGATTAAATCATAAAAATAAAGTCGGGCTGGGCAATATGGCCTCAAATCAATATCACGGTATATTGAGCAGTTCACCTCGATAACAATAAATGGACGATAACTACTCCACAAGCTGCTCACCCCCTCCCATATTAACTTAATCTACTACCACCGTCCTCCATCTCCTCACCTGTCTTTCCCTCTTTGTTACGGACTGGATGGGGTGGAGACATGTCTCGGCGTATTAAAGCATCTGAAAAGGATCATGAGACCATAGCCTACCTACCTACCCTAGCACCCAAAACTCCTTCTTACTGTGGTCAGTTACCATGCAAAAAAAACTGAAAACACAACTGGGGTTCTCAGCCTCCTTGGGGATTTGGCTGGAGTTTTAAGTAGTTCTCAATTTGCATGCATTTGGACTAATTATATACACAAGCCTGAGCTGTACTCTGGCATACAACAAATACTTGATGCTTGTTGCACGTCAGCCAACATTTCACTTTTACCTCATATCAATCAAGCAGCTTTGTAAACATAGATGTTCAGCCACATTAAACTCTACTCTTTTGTCTTCTCCAGGTCCAACTGTGTCTGAGTCTTCCTGTCATGATCTCACCCGTATCTGTCCCCTTTTATAGATAAAGGGAGGACCATTCAATCTCATGAGGCAGGCAGTATCTCACTTTAAGGGTTATTTTTCCCCCAGGGACATCATAGTGACAGATCTATTGCCCAATCAGGACACCACCACTGGTCCAATAACACCACCCCCACATCTAGTGGTAATCAAATACCTGCTAACATTGGACCATAGAAAGGGTTTATGTGTGTGCTCATAATCAATAACCAGTCTCTGGTGTGAGCAGGGAAGGGTAAGATATCCAGCTTGGGTTCAGGGGTCAGTCCTTCCTGCAGAATCACTCCAAGTCTGTCTGGTGATTTTTTTTTAATCATTTTTATTTTTAATGCAACCGTTCGCGTCTCTTTGTAAATATGCAATTTTCTCACACATCAGCAGAGCAACAAACATGCATTGTTTGCATGCATTAACAACACTAGCAGATGATATGACGGTAAACAGGACAGTACTGTGTCTGGAGCTGAACAGAAATTAACTTTACAAACTTCATTTCAAATGAATGACGCATTATTTTATTCTGCTTTCATGAACACGCACTGCTCAGGAGGCCTGCTACACATCACTTGTTTTGTATGTTTTGATTTTTCACTCACAATGTGATGAGGCAATCATATAGTACAGCTGAGTTTCATCCCACAATACTCATGGGATGCTCTACTCTGCTTCAAGCAACACTCACAGTTCTCCCCTTTAAAAAGTAGGATGATAAAACAAGCAAAGTTATGCTATCAAATCTTATCAGCGCCTCAGGTTTGCTGGGATGAATGTGGAAAAGCTGCAACTGCATGTTAGACAAACAAGGATTTGAAAAAAATATTAAAATAAAAAAAAAAAGAAACGGTGTTGACTACACAAGACATGTTTAACCACAATATCGATAGCAAGATCTGAACATATAACAGTAAAACATTCACAGCTTTCTCTGTTATTCACATTTAAACCGTCTTTGTGTTATACGTCATTGTTGAACAGAAAACGCAGACTTATTTAAGATTCTGTATCAAGATGGTAACACAATGACGCCAGTTTGGATAAATTAGTTCACGCTATCAAAACTGCCATAAAGAATGACAACAGACAGGATTTCACTAAGTGCTGCTGTTGATGTCATGAGTGAACAGGCATTCAGGATACAATTCCTGGGCAGGATGGTGTCATTCTGACCTCAGCCTGTTTGTTATCTAACTGATCAAAAATGACAACATCTCTTAACAAATGGCAAATTCAAACACGCATACGCACTGTGTAGCAAAAGGGCCTTCTGTCTAAAAAGTACGGAATGGGAACTTTTAACAATACTGCGAACCTGCTCTCAAAGAGCAGCCAAGTCTGGTCTCTCTGAATTTTCTTTTTCAATCAATCAATCAATCGAACTTTATTTACATAGCACCAATTCACAATAGTCGTTATCCCAAGACACTAGGGGTGTGCCAAAAAATTGATTCACACAAGAATCGTGATTCTAATTTGCTACAATTCCGAATCTATTTAAAATGTTCCAAAATCAATTTTGAAAGATTAGATATCCGCTGCCTGTCCGCCTCCATTTTGGAACTACGCTGGACATCCTGACGTCATCACGCAGCCGGTTCTGGAACGCACGCATGCGCAGAAGGCACCAAAACAAAGAGGGAAATACAATGATGGGGAAAAGGAGATCCAGTTGGCCCCGTCTTCACTAAAAGCTAAAATTTGGCGTCATTTCGGATTTTACCACTGAGCTAGACATGACGCACGCAGTGTGCCAACATTGTAACACTAGAATCAAGTATTTCAGCAACACGACAAATGTGCGGGCTCACATTATGAGGCATCACCCGGAGATGAGAGACACGGAGCAGACTCAGCCACCAGCTGCAGACCAATGCACGGTGCAGGCCTTCACGAAGCTCTCCGCCAGCTCCGAGCAGGCAAAAAAAATAGCCCAGTCTATCGCTTAGTGCTTGTAAAAATTCCACCTAAGCTTGGATAAATGCTTAAAGCTTAATAAATGTGAAAAAGTAACTTTAATGTCTTCACTTGTCATTCTGTCTTGCACAGCAGACGGGAGTAGATCAGGTCAGAAATCATTATGAATAAAATCGTTTTGAATCGAAAATCGATTTTAAATCTAATGGTGAGACAGTAAAAGATTCCCACCCCTACTTTCCAAAGAAAAAGAGCAGGTCTTGACCAGCTCATTGATGAATTATCAAGACCAAACGTTAAGACGGGACAGACTTGACCCATCTCATCTAACATGAGTAACAGTGGCAAGGAAACACTTCTTTTTAACAGGCAGAAACTTGGGAAGGACCAGACTCGTGCTAGACAGCCACCAAGCCTTTTCCATGTTTTTTGTTGTGGTTTTTTTCAGCTGCTCACAGAGAAAAGTTTACTCACAAGAAAAGCTTCTTTGTTGAGGCAAATCTGGACATATGCTAGAGCTAGTGTCAAGAAGAAAGAAGGAGGTCTGGCTTTATTTGTTAACCAGAGATGGTGAAACTCTTCACACATAACTATCGAAGAGAAGTTGTGTTGTCCAGATACTGAACTGTTAGGCAGTTGGCCTTATTATGTTCCACGGGAGTTCAGTCATATCATAACATGACTTGTATACATGTATTCTCCATGATACTGTTGCTAGGATACAGACTCAACATCCTGAGGCACATGAGACTTCAACCATGTTACCCTCTCCTCTCACCTGACGGGATTCACACAGTTTGTTAAGTGTCCCTCCAGAGATTCCTGACAAATTAAGTTCTCTTTGAGGATAAATAAGGTTAGTCTATTGCACTGTAGTATTTGAGCAGATAAGCTCTGTGTGGCAGCTGCATTTGCACCTCAAACCTGATACACACATGCATAGAATGAATGCAGACTTGTGCTTTTATGTATGGTGGGTGTATGCCAAGAGGAATCTTGCATTTTACAGGCTCTGCTGACAGCAAAAAAAAAGTCTCACCTGATGCCCAGCCACCTGCCATCTGTCTGCTGAATAATACCATGTCTGCAATACACTACAGGGACCAGTATGAATCCCTCTGTCAGGTATAAACACACACACACAGCATAAACTCACAGGTTTTGGCTGCTGAAAATTGGTGCCTGATACTATCTCATTTTCAGTACCCAGCCTGGCAAGACAAAGATGTGCAGAAATAAAAAAAAGCAGCAAGAGCAATAAACAGAAAACAGTTTCTCTATCAAGGAGCAACTGATAAAAAAAAACAAAGAGCAGAGTCAACATGGACTTCTTCGTCACTAAGAGTCCACGGCCTGCTGAGAAAGTCAGCTCATCTGCATTGCCTCTCTTCTGCAGATGTGTTTTTATCACGTTGTTAGTCACCTTAAGGCTACACCCTCAAATGCATCTTCAATCTGAAATGCATTATGTGATACAATAATGAGCTCTTAGAGGTTTAAAGAAGCTGAACTGAAAGATGTGACATTTCAAGCTCAATGCATGGTCATTTTTATGCAAAACACAGAAGACAGGTTTACTCTCTTTGCCATTTCTATCACTGATGCTCTTGGCTTGGCTGGCAGAGGCAAACGCTGCACATTCACAGCACTGTAAAGGATAGTATAAGAGGTAATCAGTGGAAGATGACAGAACATGCAGCACTTAATTAATCAATGCATCTTGATACACAGAGGATTTCAGTCTTGGAGTGATCTGAACGTTATCAACCGCGTTGTGCATGTCTAAGGGGGGCTGGTTGAGGAGAAATATCCACCCTATGATGTTGGGGGGCGGGGAGATGGGCCAAAATTTTCCTACCGGACTCGAGATAAATTTGCACGACAACAGAGGAGCAACATTTGGCACAGATTTTGGTTTGCTGTCCTAAATATGTGGTGCGCAATAATAAAGCGCAAAATACGCGTAAAATTGACATGTAAACGAGCTCGAATCAGCGCTGGAGGGCGGTCACTGTTGCTGGTAGAGACAGGTGTCTATCCAAATACCGATATCGATTCTTTTCATTCATTCAAGAATAATCTCATTTCAAATCTTCCAATCTGTTACAATGACAAACCTGTGTCCGATACGATATTTTATTCGGTTAATCTGGTCAGACTCCCGTGTTGTGACTTGATTCGGGTCCGAACTTGCCTCAGCAACAGACAATAGCTGCACAGTCCCGTTTCCCCTTACTTCTCCCCCACACACAGCATCTGCAGGCACCGCGCACACTTACCACGATTTGACGAAGCAGTATTCCAGAGAAAATGCGAATCCATTAAAGGAATAAAGGAGGAGAAAGGGTGAAAAGAACCCGTGAGCGCTCCCACTACTACGCGTACTACTACTCCATGGGCACAGCACAGCTCGGTTTGTGATGAGGATCACGCAGCGTGTGAGCGCATGAGGATGGATGCTGTGCTTTGTCGGGGGGGCGGGGCCAAGACGCGTTCTCGGGTCCGCTGAAGCGTGGTTAATTCTGTGTAGGGACCTTGTGTTACAAGCGAGGCCGCTGTCTAGCTCCGCATATTCCCAGGCACAGTGCCCTAGAGACCCCCGGGTCCTGTAGGAATAGTGCTCTTCAACCTTTTCCCCCTGCTTTTTGTCCGTGGAGCTTCATATCATTACTGGTAAATGTTTAATTGAGTGATGACTTCAGTGGTTGAAGTCTGAAGGCATATGTTAATACCTCTTTTTTGTTGTTGAACACATTTATCAGAGGAGAGGATTATTCATGTATTCATTCTTGCCAAATATTCAGGTTTTCTGTGTTAACATTAAAGCTACTCTGATGAACTTTTAGTTGGTGTCAACTTTGGCGCCCCTTGTGGACAACAAAGTCTTTCTTCAATCTTTCTTTTGAAGGGTTTCGTAATGTCTTGGTGACTTCAGACAGTCAAATATATCATTTATTGTGATTACTTTAAATGGAAATTACAGGGTCCGTCAGATCAGGGTCCGTCAGATCCCAAAGCGTCCCCCATCATTTATGCTTCATTGATTATGACCCGGATTTTTAGCTCTTGTCTGGTCTACCTCCGTTTTAAGCGTCCATTATTCCACCAGAGTCTCCGGTATTGACTTTATTTTCTTGCTTGTGTTGGCAGTTGTAGCCAAAGGACAATTCAGACATTTTCCGTACTTTCTGGTTGGTTTCTACTGTCCGATATTGTAGCATGCTATTTTTGTTTGGTGAACTTTGCTCGTGAACGTTATTCCACGATGTGGAGCATCTGCCTCACAACCAATCATCATGAAGGAGCAGGGTCCGCCTCACAACCAATCAGGTTGAGGACGGGCGGAGAACGGCTTTGTTTACAGTCAGAAAGAGCGGGCTGCTCGAAAATTTTAAAATGTTGACTACGCAGACATAACAAAACACAGCAATATCGTTATATTCTACTTATTTTACCAAATGTCATCAATAACTAATAGCTGTTGACTGATATTAAAAGCTTTTTCATATTGTAGCTTGAAGTTTATTTTGATTCAACCCAGAAAATTAAATCAAATTAAGGTTATCCTATATGGGAACTATTCATTTATTTTGTAAGTAATACTGTTTCTTTCATTTTCCTTTCATTGTACTCTCTGGCATCACGCTGATTAAAAGCCCATTCTCGGTAAATTTGGTCAGCTGCCATCTTTGATTCTCCCTCCTCTTCATCAAGCTGTTGCTCCACTACATTGTATGATATTTGTTATCTCAAGGGATGATCTTAATCTTCAGTCCCACCTCTGTGATCTGGCTAGCATACGCACTATAAGGGCACTGCTGCCAAAACTGGGACAGACATGAAGTGAAACCCTGGTGCCCATCTCTGCAACAAGAATTTACTGAAGAAACACTGGTGTGTTCAGTGATCTAGATTCAGGGCGCACGCTACATTAAACTCTGCGCTCTGGCTCCCCCTCTTCCAGTCCTCTGCTGTTTCAATACAGTTCCACCGCTCCTCCTCTCTCCTCTTGTCTGTGGCCTTCAGTCACATTAACCAAACTGGGCATAAAAATTGAAAATACTGTAAAATCAAGACATGTTCAGTCAGCACGAACCAATCTCAACTACTGCGCTGATTTGGATGGAAGAGGGGGTGGGTGAATTTGGCCCTAATTTAGTTTTGTACTGGATCTTAACAGGGGCATGGGAAGCCTAGAGGAATATCAAGCTTGTGGCCAGAGGGCTGAGAGAAAAAAAAGTATGATTTTAGATAGAACAAGACAAGAAATGACAAATTCAGCTAAATAAACCGCAGGGTATAACCAAAGGATATGGGGCAGCTGCTGTTTGTAAAGGCAGAAAACAGTTGATTTATAAGTCACTCCTGGAAATTATATGAATGTGAAGAAGAAACGGTTCTTGGCAAGAGAAAGCAATGATTTTCAACAAATTCACAATGAAATCTGAACTCTTTCTAGCAGAGATAAGATGTCAGAAAAGACTGTGAACTGCTGTACCTGGTCAGGAAAGGCCATAGGTCATAGCGTCTTTGTTGTCTGCTCTGTCCTTACCTCAGAAAAGAAACACAATGAAACAGAATTAACAGAACAGAAAAAGTGCAGTTATAAAAGTATTAACAAACAAATGCTTATAAAAGCTAAAGCATGTGGCAACCATTCTTACCCTTTGGTGTAAAAGACTATTTTTAATAATGCATGATTTCTTTAGTGAAATGTCCTCTCTAAACAACTAAGTGGTGCATGACACATATTTAAAGTGAAGAAAGTATTATCTCTCCACAGACATCTCAGTTTCATCAATCTGGGCCAAAAGGTCAGGTTCCCATGGTTTCCCCATGGAATGTGTTCTGTGGGACAGAAACTCAAGCTGTTTTGGTAAACAAATATTTTGAGTCCAGGAGAGACTGTTTACTTTCTACAATAGCTGTGTTTTAAGGGTGATTTACAGTATACGCTCTTGTCCTTCATTCACTGTTGGTTTCTTTCATAGGTAAAAGAAAAAGTGTTTTCCAAACTGACAAACTTCTGCTCAAAAAGAGAATCAAAGGCAACCATGGCTCCAAGTTTGAAATTTATAAAAACAGGGTCAGAAGGGTTTAACTGATTCTGACTTTCCAGAGAAACATGTTTTATGTCTTTTTTCTTTTGAAAACTAAATTATTTCTTCAACCAGATGCATTGAGTTTTCTATTCCATGTTGCCTTGAGCTCAAGAGAAAGAAGCAAAGACTTAAATGCACAGCTGGAGGGGTTAAAGAGTCTTTGCTGACATGATAGAGGTCACGTAACAGTCATCCAAACGCACAGTTTAGGAGTAGAGATGGGAAAAAGACTTTTTGGATTTAACAGCTCTGTTCTCTTAACATTTAGCCAGGAGGCTGACATTGTGTAGATTAAACAATAGGTTGGTGTCTATGATGTGAGTTGGTGTCACGGATTTGTTCGGGACAAAAACTGATGGCCCAGTAGAAACTTCAATGTGGTGAGTTTTTATTCACACCAACTCCCCAAAAACAGCAAACAGTGGCAAAATATTTACAATGTAGGAAACAAAACAACAAACAAACAAACAAACAAACAAAAAGGCAAATAAATGAAGTATTTACAGCAGGTTTTCAGAAAGACTTACACTTGTTCGCTTGTAACCCATGATGCTACTAGGCCAACAGCTCCCTTCAGAGTGAGCGAAGGGCTTGTTAAATACCCCTTAGCCCCTCCCCTGGGCGCATCCATGAACAAATTATAGGGGTTTAAGATACAATAAGCGAAATACAACTCAAAATTCATCAATAAATTAGACATTTCAAAATGGACAAAGGGGCACTAATAGGCCTCCATACAGCTGTGACCTTAATCATGGACAACACACAGTAAATCAGACCAAAATACCACAAATGACTAATGGTGAGGTCCGGCGGTCATATAACCCGCAAAATGGCGCCGCCTTGCGCTATTTACTGAGGGACCAGGAAGTGCTTCGGTTTCGCTCGGAAGATGGCAGCAGGTGAGTTGGCGTGTGTGTGAGTGTGTGGCGTGTAGTCGTTGAGTGTGCGCCCTCAAACGCTTACAGTGGGGAGAAACGAGTCCAGGTAAAAAGGGAAACGTTTGGTTGGAGTGCAGGACTGCGGGACACAGGTGCAGGGAAACAGTTAAGATTGGCTCCGCGAGGAACATGTGCGCTCCGTGCGCACTCCCGCCACGAGAGAATGACCCGCGCCAGTCGGGGAATGACGGGGCGTTTAAAGGCGCTCCGACACATTTGCCTTTAGCGCCAATTCACAACCAGTGCTACCCCAAGACCCATAACAAAAAACGGGTCTAGACTAGACTCTATTTACAAAACCCAATGTAAAGATGGGATCAAATTTGGCTCCATCCTTAAAGATCAGACCCACTCCCAACCCATCTTAAACCACATGAGTGAAACACTTCACAGCATTTCAAGTTACAGTGAAGAGGAAGAACTTCCTTAAGCAGACAGAAACCCCAAGCAGAACCAGACTCATGTTAGACAGTCATCTGCTGAGACTGCATTGGGTTTAGAGAGGGTAGAGAGGGGGATGCAGGAAGAGAGAGATGGACAGAGGTGAGACTGATGCATATAGTTAAAGCAGCTGGAAAGCAGGGAGCTCCATGGCAGCTAAACGTTTGCAGCAGTGATCCAGAGGAACCTTTGACATGATGGAGCTCAGACACTCACCGAAAAGGCCGTGTATGAGTGATTCTAATGGGACATGATGATTCAAAGTTAATGATACAGACAAAAAGAGGACGGAGAAGGAGGGAAAGGTGCTCAGTGTGCCAGTACTCTCAGCTGTCAGAACCCTTAGCAGCATAACTAAGAGCAGGCCCAAGCCCGAGCCAGCCCTCATTATAAGCTTTTTCAGACTGGAGAGTCTTAATATAATTTAATTACCTAAACAATTATCACTCACTGGTCTAATCCAAATCTTGACTCCAAAGCTTGAAAATGATACTCCCCTGAACTTAACTGAAATTAAGTTGCACAGCATGAGGCTATTAGGGTTCAAACTAGTACTAAAAGAAGAAACACACCACTGAGCCCTCAGACGTTTAATGAAAACATGCCTCAAAGTCTGCTCTAAGTGTAGAACTTGGGATAGGGCCGACTGTACAACCAAATGGACTGACTAGGTTTTTTCTTCGTTTACAGGCAGATTGCAAACAACCCGAGGGAAAACTGCCTTTAGCACCACCAACTGGCCTTTAGCAGAACATGGTAAGTAGATCGAGGGTGGGGATCTTAATAAAACTGTTGTCAAACAAAGGTCTAATGGATTTGTTAGCCATCAGAAAGAACCAAGCCAAATCACTCGGCTTGGTTGCATAGAATAAAATTTGTCAAATCATCAGAAGCTCGATTTACAGTATCTGCATCTTTCTTAAAACCTCTTAGATTTCATGCAAAACAAAGGAGTCATAGATTTGATGGAGCAGTGCATGGAGGACCCTTTTAATCATGAGGCCTGTGTGCACTCTTGCCCTGAGGACCAGAGGAATATCAGCTTTCACTACATCATAGTGTGTATGCTTGTCAGCTCATATGTTGCAACCCTTCTGCTGTCCTCTCCATCTGTTATAGAGACTTCACGCACACTCAACATTATAGTGTAGAGTTTCACTTACATGTTGACACAATACAAGGACTTGGTATTTTATTAATAACCAAGCCTATTGATGCACAATGACTATCCAAAATCAATGGTGTGCAGTCTAGTATCAATATTTATAAAGCTGACTTGAAACTGAGAGACAGTGGTAAAGACTATCCAACCTTTTTACTCAATTCCTCAGCTGTAACAAACTCTAAACAATCACAGGCCCCTGACTGTGATAAATATTTTACATGCTAGGACACTACAGCAGAAGCTTGCTTTAATACTCGGGAAGGACAGCACAGAACAGAGTGGAATATCAGAGTGGAAATAAGGACGTGAAGGCAGCTGGCAGAAACAATTAGAAAGATTTGCTGCTAGAGAAATTTAATTACATACACTTCAAGGCTAATGAAAGCTGGAGTAAGAAAACCTAATGTGGCACTTACTAACTCAAAACCTCTCGCTTGTTTAAAAAGACAAGTTGTGAGATCAATTAGCTATTTGTACTTGTAAAATGCGCTATTCGCAGTCGCAAATAGAGAAACTAAAGCTTGTGATATAAATAATATATTTCAAGTTTTTAGAAAAATTGGCCAAGACAATACTGGATGTAATGTACATAGTATCTTATACCTTTATATCCATCATGCTACATTTACAGCATTTTATCTTAAATTACCAGTTTTTATATTCCTTGTCCAAAATCACAGCAAACATCATCTCATGATTACATCTAAATTGGGTGTAAATCTTCACAACTGTTGCAGCAGCTTTAACATAATAAGGCTTAAAGAGGGAGGTAAGACTTTTCTACTCAACTCAACTCTACTCAGTTTTCAGGGTTCTCCATCAGGTGGTAGTTCCTGGTACCAGGTACATTTTTAGTATCTACTCGACTGAGGTTCCAAGGAAGCTGAGTCAGGCAGAAAATGTGACCTTAACAGACTGCAGGCCGCTGGCGAGCTAGAGAGTGACGTCACTGGATGACTCATGAGAGCGACCCCTTTACAAGAATCAAATCTGCCATTTTTAAAACCTGTGCGTTAGGGTTGTGTTGGTGTCGCATACAAACGACATCGGATAGAGAATAAGAGCTCCTCAACATATTCTGTGTGTACAGAATCTGATGGAAATGAACAACAACAACAACATAGTAGCTAAGCTTTACAGTTTTGTCTGAGCTGTAGCTTAAGGTCTGTTAAAGGGATATTCCGGTGTAAGATTAAGTTAGGGTCAAACATACCATAACACCGAGTTAGACACCCCGTCGAGAGATGAATGTTGCCAACCGCTTGCTTCTCTAGTTGCAGATAGCAATATACAGATGCACGCGCTCAACCAAAAAGCCACTCTATAGCCACAAATAATGCTCAGAACAGCACCTAACTTCATCAACAGTACGTATAGGGTCCCAGTCATAGTACTAGCCACTAAACATCTTTTTAGCTTTGCCTGATTTCTTGACTAAACACAACTCACCGTTTCTCTTCCAGCAGCTGCTTGTTTGTACGGAGACAAGTCCATCGACTACAGCGGGGTGACGCAGCTCAAGGAAGAACATTTATGATCATTACTTAATCATTTCCTTGAGCTGCGTCACACTGCTGTAGTCTGTAATGGACTGGCCTGAGGTCTCGCTACAAACAAGCGGCTGCTGGGGGAGAGATGGTGAGTTGTGTTTAGTCTCTTTGCTGAAGAAATTAGGCAAAGTTAAAAAGATGTTTGGTTGCTAGTGCTATGGCTAGGACCCTATATGTACTGTTGATGAAGTTAGGTGCTGTTCTGAGCATTATTTGTGGCTATAGAGTGGCCTTTTGGTTGAGGTTTGTTTATGGCTCCTCAGACAGCTGTGTATTACTATCCTGTGGTCGTTACTAAAGTTGGTATAACTAGAGAAGCAAGCGGTCGGCAACATTCATCTCTCGAGGGAGTGTCTAGCTCGGTGCTATGGTGTGTTTGACCCTAAATTAATTTTACGCTGGAATATCCCTTTTAAAAAGGAAACTGTGGAGGGCATCAATTACATTGCAATTCTGGGTCCTATCTGCAGTGACCAGACAATTTAGACGTTTTCCAGTGTCTTTAAACAGACATATGAAAGTGTAACTATCAATCTGCTCTTAGATTTTTGCTTCTAAAATTGCTCGTCAGTCAGTGAACATAACCTTAGCTGAAGTCTTGGCACAAAATAACCACTTGGTCCACAGAAACTCCTTAATGTTTTCGAAGGCTTTATTTCCATCAGACAAAAAGGGATTAGAACCAAGACTTACAAGTTCTTATTAGGGAAAAAAAATGACACTTTCTTGATTTTTCTCTCATTACAAACTTCTCAGAGTGATGCGTTCAATTCATGGGGCAAAATTGCGAAATCCTCCTTATAGCCAAAAAAAGCCATCTTTACATTATCAGTGTCCACAGTGTGTACTCATGAGTGCCGGCTCATTACACTACATTTTGTGTGACAAATGATAGTCACACTCCAGATCTCCCACTTCGGCAGTTTGCCTACTACCATGACTCCCCTCTTCAGCACTCGGTTAAGTGTCTCTGTGGGTTTCAAAAGACTCTTCCTCACTCTTTCTCCTCACTGTATCTGTCTGAATAAGTAGCTGAATTTGTGCAACTACTTATTGATGGTACTTCAAGAGTGGGACTGAGACATGCTGTGTGAGTGTGTCTCCGTTTTGTGTGTATGCATGTGTCTGTGGACCCCATTATTCAAGAAGGTTATTGATCAGAAGGGTGTTTGGTTTCTCGGCGGCTCCTAAAGTGGTGGGCTCGTTTCCATGGTAACGTAGCAGGCTGGCCATGAAGCGCCGGCCTTGGCTGTGATCAGTGTTGCTGGAGAGACTTGCAAACAGCCATTCAGACAAATACATGCACACACCCAGCCTATAGATCAGACAATGGGGATGTGTGAAATCCACAGTCTGTTTTCTGCACACGGAGTCTCTCTTTTCTTCACATGGTTGGAGATGATATGTAGGAGAGCTGTGACTGTCATTTTAGGGTCTTATTTGATTTTAGTTAGCAACTAACCAACTAAGTGTGGATGTGATGGACTCCCCCTCCTTCTTCATCTCTCCTGTTATCTCTTCTTGATTAATCTGCTCCTGCTCAGAAAATTCAGATTCAAATGTTAAGATTTGCAACGCCAAAGATGATCTTTGTGAGGTTTGGGAATGATTAGTATGCATCATGCACATAAGTAGAAAAACACCAGATGTTTTCCTTTTATCTGAAAAATAAATATTACTCGAGTTTTAAAATATTGATAAATGAAGCCGGGGCTTTACTGACCCCATTTCAGTATACAGCTATTCTCCTCTCTTTCATCCACAGCAGTTCATTGTAGTATTTTCACTCATTCTCCTTCTTCTTCCCATGTCTGATGCAGCTACATCAAACAATACAGGGTGAAATGTAAATGCTCCAGTGTGACGGATGGTGCGTCCCACTTCCAAGCAAAATGGACACTGACACCATACTGCTGTAGTGACATGTATATGGTGAGTAAATACACAAACAGCAGGTTTAAAGAGTCCGGATAAGGAATTGCTTTTGAAGACATTGTCAACTTGATTCTTCAGAGAGAGCTGTAGATCTGTGAGATTTTAACTGCCAGTTATAATATCTTTTAACAGAAGTATGTTAGGTAATGTTTGCCTCAGGGGCTTTTATGTTCACCTTTGGATGGCTTCACATTCAACTTCTCCAAATCCTTGTAGACTTCTCTCTCACTGACGATTGTGGGTCTGCTCTAAAAGTACTGATGTAATTATAAACATTTTAAACCCTAAACATAAAACTCTTCTGACATTATTGGGGCTGCTCCAGTAAGTCTGCAAGCAGTGTTAAAACTGGATTAGTGAAGCCTTTATATGACCAGGTAAACATGGTAGAACATCAGTACACTGTGGGGGAAGGGGTTTGAATTTAGTACAAATCGACCATAAAATTGTGTAATCTGAGTCTGGGCTTAGTGTACCAGAAATACAATTTGATGTTAAGACAAAATTACTCAAGTCCTACTGTAAATGTCCCAAATGTAGCCAACATACAGTATATAGGTCAACAACTGACTGAAATCAAACAAACTGAAGTTCAGGGTAAATGAAATAAATCAGGCCAGTGACATCCAGGGATGGTATTTTGGAGGTGAGGTTACTTGCACAGCTCTTTATGAGAGTCTCTGTCTTAAATCATGTTGGTAGCAGGTAAACTGTGGGGATTATTATATAACATCAGGTCACTGGAAATATTTGCTCTCGTCCTATCCGCCTTTGGTGTCTCTTCTTGTTTAACCTTCTCTCTGCTCAGCTGGTGTCTATGTGAGAATGGTATAATACAAACAAGATTGTTTCCTGATAAGACAACCCTCCAAAACACCCCAAATATCCCTGAGATGGGTAAAAATGAACGTGAAATGAGTCAAACGTCATGTATATAGTTTTACTGATTTGATAACATTTGGTTGTGTAGGATATAATATAATCTCTCTTCCCCCTGTGTGTGTGCTGTCAGTATTTAACATGTAAATTAACAATCTAAATGAAATCATCAGACTCCCAAAATCCCTGGGCCATTAAAAAGTATTATAGCAGAATTTTTTCAATGGGTAAATCTAAGACCTCAGAACTAAATCAAGACCCTTGTCTCTGTAGTTGAAACACACTAAGTTCCTGGGTAAGCTCTCTAGTTCCAGGAGAAAGTTCCTGCAGCTGAAAAGCTCCTAAAGTGAGTGTACAGTAAGTGAATGGTTATGCAAAATAGTCTCCACATAGAGCTGTGTCTACCCTCGAGAGAAGCTATTTTGGCAAAACTACCCACTCACTATATGTGCTTACTGGCAGTTTTACAGATGCAAACAAGCTGAGAGCAAGTATTGATTTAAAGATGATTTAAATGATTTAAAAATTGTTCACCTGAGCAGTTAAAAAATACAACTCGTCATGTCTTGCAGATTGAATTATGAGCAAACTGAACATTTTTATTCATGTTTTAGTCTGAACATTAACCAAATTTACTGTTATAAATCACATCAACTTGACATTTTTAATTCATGACCAAGATCAGTATGTTCTCACTGGCATTTTCTATATTTGCCGAAAGTAACACGTTACGAGGTTATCATTTTCTTCTCATGTAACCAGTCCTGTGACTCTGCTGAAGTTCAGTCTGAGTTTCTGATTGCTTTTGGCTGTTTCACTTAATGTGGTTCACTCAGGTCCTTGTCAATGGTGCTCATGTTCTTCCATCACACCTGGGTCTTATGAGGGGAGGCTGGGTAATAATTCAGGTTATGAGTGAATGCATTGACTTACCTTTCAATGTCATAACCTCAAACAAAAATGGCCTAAATTTAATAAACGAAGCACAAGAGCATAATAACACTGAAATTGATGTGAAAGCAAACATAGTCGACTCTGATATCTTTGTCTTATATTCTCAATGGTGCATTGAATCAACATTATAATTACACATAATCATAAATGTAGAAAACAACAACAACAAAAAAACACAATCCACACATGGCCTGTATTGTGTGGGAGTCATGCTGATCTGCTGCTATAAATAACTCTGTTCGGGAGGTTGTCGTGGCAACCAACAAACTGATGCCAGGGTGGGAACGCTCAGCTCCTTGAAGAGAGAGCACATTCAATGAAAGACAAGAAAGGAGGGGAGGTACGGGGCAGGAAAGGGAAGGGGAAGAGATCATAGTGAAAGAGGAGGAGAGATGGGAGCGAAAGAGAAGAATAAGTTCGTGTTTGATATCCAACCATATTTTGTAAATCTCAACTTGTAAAATGTACACATTTGTTTGCGAGCTGTAAGTTAAAACATCCAAATTAGCATTCATGACACATATCAGCAGCCAAAACCTTTTTTGGGTCACCACTATAAATGTGAGTGGGTCATTCATTAACCCGAGAGCGAATTCCACTCAAGTTCACGTTCATGAGGTATAGACTGGGCAGATCAGTTCACAGCTTATGAAAAGGTGAGCGCGCTCAATGAACGTGTTCATTTTTACTCGTTCACACACAACACTGTTAACCTGTAAGTAAAACTGTTCTGCATTTGCAGATGTTATTGGTCGAATAATCTTTAAAACGCTTTGAAAAAGAGTCATTCGATAACATTATTACTGTTAGAGTTTCAACATAACTCTTCCTTCTTTTCTAGTTTATACAAACGCTAAGGTAGTATTTTATATTAGAAACTTTTTTTCCTTGTTTGCATTTGAACTTTCGTCTTAACTATGGGTTACCAATCATCCCACGGTGCTTTTGCTTCCCTTGGTAGTGACAGTTAGGTCTGTTTTAAAATAAGCTAGATTCAATATGCTACATTCAATGGAGTTTAAAAAAGAAAATGTCAAAACAATCAATAGAAATCTTGCTTTATTAGCAGCAGCCTGAGGCCTAGAATATGTGTTATTAGTTCCTCCTCTGTTGTTATTGACTAAGTTGATATCAAAAATCCCGCCTCAAAAAGAGACATTGATGCGAGTGGCAAAGTGATTTATTCAACAGAGATTTCTATTAGAGCAGCAACAACAAAATAAAGAGGCTGACGCTGTGGGTGACTCTGCATTCAAAATGATGAATGAATTTGATTCGAACAGAAAACAGGCGCTGCCAGCACAATAAGTGGAATTAGTGGAAACAGCTTCTAAAAGAGGTCTTTTGTCTAAGCATGAGCAGATACTCGCCAAGTTCATTCTCCAGTAAAAGAGCCATACCAATACACTCAAGAAAATATCATTAAAGCATTCCAGTGTATTCACATCGCTATAACAGCTGGGTCCTCTGACCCCTCACACAGGACCTTTACAATAAAACCTGCCCGTCTTTAAAAGAGGCACAATCCCATTTTATTGCCTCCCCCTCATTGGCCTTGAAGGACAGATGCTGAAAATGACCTAGACTCTGTCTGCCTTTAACTCCCAGACTCACACAACTGCTGTCTGGTGTAATATGTGGCGTACCGCTGTGTGAACCGACACTAATGCTGACATGAGGGTTTAACGGGATCAGAGGGAAGGGTGGGGGTGGGTCATGGCTGGGAAGTAAAGGGTGTAGAGGGCAGGGTTGATGTGCAAAAAGGGGCAATGTAAGGAGAAGAAAATCTTAAAATGAGTGTGTGTGTTTATGTGTGTGTGGAGGGGGGTTAAAGGGGATTGAAGGGCAGAAGTAGAGTGCATATTAATGGGACTAAGCAGGGAAACATTTGAGGAAAACAAGAGGGATGATGGGAAAATAGAGGCTGGGGACATTCGGGAAGGATGTGGGCTTATGGAAGAGAGAGAAAGGGGGTGCAGGGAGGATTAGCGGAGTAAGACAAAAGCTCAATGCGGTGGAGCGATCAGGCGCTTTTCATCTGCATCAGCCCTAAATCATCACACCCATTCTGTGCTGTTTTTTTTTTCTGTTCTGCTTCATTCTCTTTTTATCTGTTTGATCATAAACACAGTTGGTGGAAAAGCCGCTGTGTTTTTTTCGTGCCTCTGATACAACATCTTTCCTCATTTGTCAGATTCTTGCCATTTCTCTCAGCTTCGCCCTTCACATCCCTTGTTCTCTTTCTCCACCTCTTCTGTGTAAGCCTATTTGAAGACAGTGAAGAGGGTTTTCCCGAGAGAAATCCCACAAGAAGCACGCTCTCTCCTGAGTGTTGCATCACAAGGCGCAAATAAAACCAAGCAGAAAGTTTTGCTGGATCAATGTTAGCCTTGGTTCAACTTTTCTAACCATTATTTCTAAATATAAACCTTGAGGCAGAATATCAGTCTAATAAACTGCTTTGTGGAGTCTGTGATTGCACTGAATCCAAAATGTGGGACGTTTTTGATTCAGGTCCAGATAACTTATTGTTTCTAATCAGGTTTGGATTATATGACAGGTCAAATTGGCTCAAAGCCTCCCACAGAGCTAACACAGAGAGCCCATTTTATTACACGCATTATATATATTGAGTAAAACATATTTAACTCATTCTGAAACAAAGCAGTAACCCAGTGGCATACAGCCTCATGTGTGACACAATTTCAGCCCCATGAATCTTCAGCTTGACAAATCAAAGTACTTTGCTGCACATCAGATGGGGACTTTCTCATCAATTTTGGATGTTTGTGCTAAACTACAGCAAGGTTCCAAAACCTGAGATACACAGATGCCAGTGTGATCCTTGGATTTGTTTTCAGGATAACTAGGATAACAGGATGATAGCTAACTTCAAGACCTGTTTCAACCTGACATAATTGTGCCATCTTATTGGGAGAATATTCCAGCAGCACTTTTGAGGGTACTTGGAGAGCTCATTTTAACTGCTGTTGATTCAGTATGTCTGAAGACAAAGGCACTAGCACACAGTGGTAGATCGGAACAAGCAGCCATATTGTAGCTATTTGTGCTCGCCACTTCACTGATGACTGCCTTGTAAACAAAAGACCAGTTTCAGCTGGAATCATATACCAACTAGATTATGTTATTAAAAATCTGGGGCTCTTACACTGATGAAGACCCCCCATGGAGGTTTGGTGCTGAGCTGTAGGCCTGAATGTTGTAACAGCAGAAATGGAATGGGCATTCTATAAAGGCTCTAATGCTGCATTCCAGTTACCTTGGAAGTTGGGGCTGTGACTGACATTAAACCCGAGTTGGCGGCGTTCCAGTAAACAAGTTGGAAAACCAAGATGGACGACTACTGTTAGCCGTTGTTAGCTGCTGTTTAGAATTATGAGCTCTCGTTAGCCGTTATCAGTTGTCGTTAGTTAAACCAGTTGTAAACAACGCATAACACAGTATTTTACACTTGCAAACACCATAGCACTGTGTTCATAGTTAGACTTAGGCAGTACAACATATACCACTTATTTAATTTCACAAAAACAAAACAGAGGTGTGAATAAATAATACATGACAAGAGCTTTCACTGTTACTCTTTACTGTTGATGCACTGCACTGCCATCTTGGATTATGACGTTGTCATCAAGTCTGGGTTGGTGAGGATCATCCGACTATCCGAGTCGGAAATCTGACATAAGGGGGGCGTTCTAGATGACTACAGAACTGTGTGAAAAGTAGCACCCTAGAGCTCAACATCGTTCATAATACAAGCCAAAATTGAGCAAATGAGGCAGAAAAGGTGCTGAAATTAGGATTACATAAAGAGCTTTTTAAGCTGCAAATCATGCAAAGCCATTGGTTTTCCTGCACTGACATAATGGCAATTAAATTGATAATAATGGGTCTATTCAAAGATGACTTCTGCCACTTGTAAAAAAAGCATTTCACCTCTAGGTTCTTTTGAAACATTGAGACTCTGTTGCTTTTGGTTTTTTGAATTAAAAGACTGATCAGATGGCAATTCTTGGGCTGAACTGTATGCCATGAATAGGGGCAGATGTTCTCTGAGGAGCTCGTAATGAAGCCATTGGGAGAGGACTCTAAATGGTTGCCATGGTAATGTTAATCAAACTATGCACTCCGCTTAATAATAACCATGGTAATTGATATGACACGCAGAAATTATTTGATGGAAGTCAGTCCCGAAATTATAACACTTGGGCACAGCAATAACACTTCAGGCTGAACTTTAATCTTTGCTTAAATAATTTATGACTAAATTTAAAACCCAAATCCCAAATCTGCACTTACCTTCCCTTCCTCATGAACTCACATCCACTGCTTAACCTCAGGCTAGTTCATCATAATTCTAATCTCATCTGAAACTGCCAGTCTGACCCAAAAATAACTTCTGAAAATGTGAGGAGCAGCAGGATGTCCTCAAGAAGTAGATTTCTCTGAGGTTATTCAATATGCTTATAAGTAAACATGCAACAAACTCCGACACGCAAATACACATTTGAAGGCAATCTCATATGTACACAGGCCTAAGGGCGCTGTCGGGGACTTCGTACCTTGTGGTCTGACCTTAGCAATGACAGCGACTTAGGCACAAACACTCATATATGTACAAACAGTGTAAAGATACACATGCTACAAGCACACAAAGGTGAGTGGATCTGCCTATTTGTGTGATTAAATCAGTTTTGTTGGGAGGAGGAGGAGACAGCATTCATCTCCATTAGTGGCTTGGAGGCCTGAAAGCTTGTGGAAGCACTGTGACTCACACACACACACGCACACACCACACACACACTTGCACACCCTCAACATTGGCACAGACAGGCAAACATATTAGTAATGCAGTTTGCTCAGGGCCCTGACGTGACCAAAAGAGAAATATTAAAATGTGTACATATCCAAATACTTTTACCCTCTATTTTGTTGACTTTCTTTCATATAATTCTGCACTGTAATCTAACACTAATTAACCTCACTGTGAAAAATACTATCATCCACACAGGAACATAGTTTTTTCTCGGCCAGAGAAGAAATGTGCTGCCCTTGAGGATAAATAATGTAGACTTACATCTGGATGGGGATGAATAATACAACATACAATCTAAGTTTCCTCCCTCTTTAAGCATCTACAACCTTTTCTTTTCTCCCTCACCTCACATGTTTTGTCACCTCTCCTACCCTAACAGCGTCTCACAGGCCAGTGAACACAGCACCAAGTACAAATGTGATGCAAATCTTACAGCCACCTGACGTGCACAAAAGTCCTCTTTGCTGTGGGATTCATGTGTTACCAGACACAATAGAATAGCATAGAATAAAACAGGATAGAATAGGATAGAATATTTTGTCTTTTCAGAGTGTGCATTCCACCCTGACGTTGCTCCACAGAGCAAATGTCAGACGTGTCTCACTGAAACAACATTGCCATCATAAATGCAGTGAACTGAAATGAATGTTATATTTCATTACAGTGATAAATTATTTGTAGTCAATCCCACACACATCGAATCCAGACCGATGACATTTTAAATGTCAACAGTTATGTAATTACATTATCAGGATCTGAGCTGGGTGTAACATAAAATAAACAGCTTGACAACCCTGTTAAACTAATGACACGACAAGACTCCGCAGACATTTGGAGTTATAAAGACAGACAACCTTGTCTTACCAAGTGACATCTAAAAATACCAATTCGTTGAGCCATTTGATCACATTGTTTAGGATTTGTTTTTCAGCCGTCATGCAGTGGAATTTAGTTTCTTCTCATTTGCATTGTGCTCATAGAAAGTTGTGCAGCTCTTGTCATAGACTGTAACAAACTGGCTATTACATATTGCTATGTAGACAGTTTCAACTAATTTGACATGGGTCCTTTATTGTGAAACTTAAAGAGACTAAAACAGCTGTGAAAAGGAGATTAAAAGCCACAAAACAATGGTAATCTAAAGTTCAGTCTTCTACCCTTTTGTTCACTTAAGCATGTCTGTCTGTTTTACTGGATTTAAGATTCCACACTCAAGCATTTATTGTCCATTTCTGCCATGTCATCACCCTATTAAAATAATGGCTGAAGTCATTTTTTGACAAAAATGAGTTTTTGGCCTAAATCATCTCATGATAATGCTCGCCATCTCTAGTAAAATTGCCTGAATCCTTAGTTGAAAGGATCATGGCATGATCCCAATTATTCTAATTGGGTAATGATATTAAAACATAGAGGACATTTCCCTCCAGCCCATGGAGTAAAAATACAAAGAATATATCGAAATGTACTGGGTGACATAAATGTTGTAAAAGGTCATTTGTATTGATACTGAAAGGGACTATGCATTAACTTCATGTCCCTCTAAAGCTTTGACTTTGTTTTGGTGATAATACTCAACAAACTAAATGCCATTAAAAGACCAAAGTTCAGCCAAAGCTTCAGCGTTGTGACACAGAGTTTCATTGTACAAAATGGGTTTTGGTTTTTATATCTTATTTCTCATTACATAATAACTAACAAAAAAAAGAACCTCATGTTTTTTTTGTTGGTGGTGTTTATTGGGGATTACTTCCAAAGGAATAAGGTCTGTGGTTCCTTGAATTTATATGTACTTTGCAATATTAAGTCCCAGGTAAGCAGGTATCTTATACTTTCCCCTGGCTTGATAGCTTAGTTAATATTTGATACACAACAGCAACATTTGTGATATCAAGAACAAACAATTGAAAGCAACACAATGCCACTGAAAATCTAAGCTGAGAAATCCTCTTCTCTAGATTGATAAAAAGCCAGCATGAATACTCAGCATGCATGAAAATGTGACTCAGGGTCTCTCAAACCGAGTGAAGAACATGAATATTAAAACAGGCTGTTTTGAATTTAAAATGAGAAATGATTCATCAATTGTATGAACTACAATATTCAAATGTATCCTGAAGATAATTTCAGTTGATAGTTTCCAAGAAATAAGCCTTTGATGCGGCACAGCGGGCTGGTGACACTCGATGAAAAATTTACAAGTTATTCTGCCACATGCTCCAACAAAATGTGCCGATGTGACTCGTCTGGTGTAGGATTTGATTTCCCTCTATCCCGTCATCAGGAACTTTCACTTTGTTGTGGTTCTGTGGATTGTGTGAAAGTCACTTTTGAAGTATTTCACTTAACACAGTCTTTCGGAACAGAATAGGTGCAGCTACTTTCAGTTTATACACCATCTCCACCTTCAAAAGAGGAACAACAGATGCCACTCGTGTGAATATAAGCATAGATCTACTTGCAGTTACAGTGGTTGATAATATAATTAAAGAGGCCAATATTATAATGGGGCACTCATACCAAGCACTATTAAAATCATCTACTCGCTTAATTTGCGCTCATATAGACGCGTGAATAAATAGTATTTACTCGCTTCACTTGCGCGTCAACGGTAATTTCAACGGTTATCCCTGCTAATTCAACCAGCTGGATCAAGTGACAGACAAAGGTTTCTTATAATTTACTAGGTAATCTGATCTCTTCACTCACTTGCATCCAGGCAAGCTCCTTTTTATTCTGGTTTCAGTAATTGAAAGTAAAGGTATCACGTAATTCGGGGCACCCACACACCGGTGAACATCCGTCCTTTTTCATATGTCACCCGGCAACCTTCATGCTGATTAGTTATCGTAAGTGGGTGTTCAATTCGCGTTATCTGGGGGGACACAGCTCAAGGAAGAACATTTATGATCATTCCTTTATCATTTCCTTGAAGTAATAATCACCATATTAATAATTTTGCACTGCAGACGCGGTAGTTCTTCTGCCTTAACGTCTCAGTCTGATTGCATTTCCACGAAGAAATTATCATAAATGTTCTTCCTTGAGCTGCTTCACCCCGCAGTCCGTAATGGACTGGCCAGAGGTCTCACTACAAACAAGCGGCTGCTGTAAGAGAGTAGGTGAGTTGTGTTAAGTCTCTTTGCTAAAGAAATAAGACAAAGTTAAAAAGATGTTTGGTCTAGTGCTGTGGCTAGTAGCCTATATGTACTGTTGATGAAGTTAGGTGCTGTTCTGAGCGTTATTTGTGGCTATAGAGTGGCGTTTTGTTTGAGGTTTGTGTGTGGCTCCTGAGACTCCTGATTCAGAACTCTTTTTTTTTTCCATTACTTGCAATCTAAGTTCTATTCACTTGTACAGTACAAGCTCTTTGATAATATAAGACAAAAGTCTCAAGTGTATAGAAGAAACCTGTATATATATATATTCTTGGATTGTACAGTATGTAATTCCTAGTTCTGGCTACCCAGGTGTTCCCTGCGGAGATTCAGAATTTCACCCTTTTCAGTGAAGACCGGTCAGCGCTGTAGCAGCACACTGTGTGAGAGCACCTTTGTTGTGACTGTGATTTCAAACTGTATTAACACAAATGTCAGCCCACACTGCTCCCTTTGCTTTGTCTGTAGTTTTTTTACTGTGTTATTCATACATTTAGACCAAGTCTCCCGACTTCTGGCAGGGTGCGTCCGCCTGCAAAGCGACATCATCATTCTTTCGTGTCAGTTTTTGTTTGTGTGATTGATATCAACACTCCTGAAACAGATCCGCTTTACAACAAAACAGGGCTCTGATAACTATCCATCCAAGTCCCCCATCATTAGCTCTATTAAAAATAAACATGGAAAAACCTGCTGCCTGGCTAATTTTCCACCCGTCTTTCTCTGAAATCTCTTTGTTTATGCTATCCTTTGAAGATGAACCGTACAGCAGAGGGATGGTGTACTGCTTTAATTACAGTTTCTGCAAAGTCCTTGTTATTTGCCACTTTTCCCTGAGCAAACATTTTATAAACCCTACTTTCAGAAACATTTTATGTGCACCATCTATTCTGCAGAAAAGAAAGGAAATGGCCACAGGAAGATTATTACAATGTTGTGGAACAATTAAAAATCCAAAAAAAGAATCTTCTTTTTTTTTAACATCAGATAATTTTATTTTACTTTATTTATTTATTTATATAACACTTTTAAAAACAAGAGTTTACAAAGTGCTGTAACATGCAGGAAAACAAAGATTAAAAACAACAGAACAACAACAAGAGAACACTTGGAGGGAGAAAGAGCCTTGACAAGACTAAAACTCAGACTACATGTCCTAATGTCAATTTACTGGCAATAAAGTAATAGAATAAAATAAAATAAAAATTGGTGGAAAACATAAAAGCTTTGATGAGCGTCACATTGAGTAATTAAAACGAAGACATAAGAACCCGTGATACCCAGCCAACACAGGAACCCAACCACAAAAAAGCTGAGACTAAGGGGCCAATTATAAAACATGAATGAGAAGAGTAAAAGATTTTGAAGAAGACAAAATCACATAAAAGTAAGTCTATAAAAATGAGTTTTAAGACGTGATTTAAAAGCAGTGAAATGAAATATGAAATATCAATCAATCAATCTCTATTTATGTAACGCCAATTCACAACATGTGTCATCCCGCTTAACAAAAATGACTGTACTCTGTTTACAAAGACCCAATGTAAAGATAGGATCAGATTAAGCCCTATCTTATAAGATCAGAGCCACTCTCATCCCATCTTCAACCACATATACTCTGCAGCATTTAGCGAGTTAGAAGAACTACCTTAAACAGGCAGAAACCTCGAGCAGAACCAGACTCATGTTAGACAGTCATCTAAGGGGATAGGGGATAGAGGGAGATGCAGAAAAAAAGAGATGGACAGAGGTGAGACTGATGCATGTAGCTGAAGCAGTGATCCAGAGGAACCTACGACATCTGAGCTCAGGGAATCCTAGAAAAGATCTTGTATTGGTGATTCTAAAGGGAAATGATTATTTAAAGTTAATTGAAGTAAAGGGAAAGATTGCACCCATTGCCCCCATATATATCCTATTTGCCTCTTGCATTTCTTTCTAAAGTCACTTTGACAGATGTCAACATCAAAACTTGTAATTTGAAAACATAAACCAGCACGTTTTGTTTTAAATTAGCTCAGTGTCACCATGTTATGAAAGATCTTAACCAGTCACACAGATTCAGGCTCACTAGAATGGCACCTCATTAGGTTTACATGGGTGTAGCTCACACAGCTCTGTACGTGTGATTTTTGTGCATTATTTTCCCTGACACCTTTTCAACCTCAGTTTTGTCTTTAGGCTTGTCTGTTGTCATTTCATGCAAACCAGAAATGTGTTCAAAGTTCACATCCTCCTCCTCAAAGTCTTACGTAATGTAAATTGTACTTTAACATTTTGCATCCTCTTAAGAGTGCAGGTTTGATTAAATTTATAATTCAATTGTTTATCCTGCTTTTCCACTAGTTTCAATCAGATTTTGATTATTTCACCAGAAAAAAAAACAACCAGAATACATTTATCCACTTAAGAGATGAGCAAAATAAAACAAGCTGAAAAAATTCCTTGATGGTTTCATGCTAAGGGGCACAATCATTAAAAACCCTTATTGGCTGAACTGATGGTGAGATAAGCCTACCTATTCAAAGGTGTTAAATAACCAATATTTAGCATAAAAATCTGATGTAATACTTTCGAGGGCAATAGAAGTTAAAGGCGCCAAGAAAGATGTTTTCCTCGTTATCTGAGAATTCATGACAGCAAGAGAGAAAGAGTGGGAGGAGCAGCCTAAATTAAAGAGAAAGAATCGAAGAAGAAATGAGAGGGGATGAAAAAACTAGACATGAAGGCTGGGGATCTAGAGACCCAAAAAAAAGGATTATGCAGGCAGCAAAGCAGTAATATTATGAAACTGCAGCTGCGCCCTTGGGCAACAACGTGAATCTATTAGGTTTAGCGCACAAGTATCGTCAGCCAACTGAAGGCCTCTCCAAAGACAGATGGAGGAACAGATTTATGCACAGACATATGTGTTTGTTGCAATCTCGTGTCAAATACATCTGCACATACATCAAGGCAGCAGCGCACATCCTAGCACCACCCTTCTCTTTGAAAATCAACTCCCCTGACTGTGTTTCCTTTAATAAAAGAACAAACATCAGGGTCTGCTGGGAATCTGTTGTTTACCCCTAAGGTCTTCTCTCACATTTCTGTTAACCTTTTTCAGTGGTGGGTGTGTGGACTAATGACCCTCAGTGGCTGCATTCATTCTCCACTGTTGGGTACACAAAACCGATGTGTATATCCTAAAATCAATCTTTAAGAAATACCTTTAACCCCTAATTTCCACCACATCCGGAACGGCTGCAGAAAGGCCTTATGCGCCAATTGCAGCGGATCGTTTCCTTTCAAGTTAATTTGTCGATTTCCACCGGCTTCTTTCTGTTCCGCTGCGGTTCAGTGGACGCCGCAGCTGATCGGTAGAGTTCTTTTTTTGCCGGACACCACAGCATGCCAGTGCTGATTAGCCAGTGCTGGAAAGGAAGTCGGGCACAAACACAAATAAAACATCCGACTTCTTTTCAAAATAAAACACCACGTGTTTCAGGCAGATCGTATTTCACATCATGCAAACTAGCTGGGACGAACAAGTGAAAGGTTTTTAGACAGCATTTCACCCTGTTGACACCATGGATGAGTAGATGCTGATTTTAGAAGTCTAGAAGTGGATTTCCTCCTCTGGAAGGACACACTCTACTGCTTATATGATTATGTGGCTGTATTTATAGAGGCAACTTGTTATTGTGCGACTGCATGTGAATCAGTGGGTTCTTGTGAGTTCTCGTTATCCCGCTGTCCGAAATCTGCCACGAAATTCGCCTCACAATAGAGAAATTGGCAATCGGCGAAAATTGCCACTGTTCCGTAGCAGAGCCACTCCTGCTTCCTGTAAGAGGTGGTGTCTGAGATAAGCATCCATTCAGACTGAGACAAGACCCCTACTCATCTTAATTCCAGGGTCTCTGGACCTTGTCAGGATACCAATTTATACTCCAACCCATTTACTATTCATTATAAATACCAACAGAAGTATTGTGTTCATTTCAAAGTCATTATAAATAAGTTTCTTTATCTCAAATTTCAAATTTATCTTTATCATGCAAATCCTTAACTCCATCCCACACTGTGAAAAGCTTTTGAAAGAAATCAAATCAAATCAAAAGTTAAACCAATCTGTGCTCAGCTCAAGAATCTCATAGAGGGGGAATCCATTGGCACACACATACAGAAAGAGACAGAGACTAGACTGCAGTGGTTAAAGCATTCTCAAGCCTCCAGTCTTTCTCTACATGGCTGGCTCCAGATATTTTGTCTTCCACAGCACTATTTTTATTACTGTCCCAATATTACCCCCCCGCACACACGCACAAACAGATACACACGCACGCTTTCTAACACACACACACACACACACACACACATATACGCTTGTACCTTTGGGAATTTGGTGCCATAATTATGGTCGTGATATTGTTGCTGTTGTTGTTGTTGGGTTGCGTGTTTCACACCAACAGCATCCTCATTTGAGACACAACATAGCGCCTTTACTGAGCCAGTGGAACTCGACAATTGTGCGTGTGTGTGTGCGTGTGAGAGAGATCGCCTGCTTGCTTCCTTTTTACGTGAGTACATTGTGTGTATATGTGTGTGTATGTGTCTGCAGGCATGCAGTGGTGTGCTGCTCTCCATTTTAATAGCAATTCCGACAGAGCCTTTCCCATCTCCTCGGTCTCCATGGCAACCAAGCGAGTAAGCGGCCACGTTTGTCTCGGGGGCCCTGGCCTTCTTTTGCGTGCCACAGCTGCGCACACACATACACACACACACACACACACACATAAACGAATACAAGTACACACTCGCACCAAAAGGAGAAATCACAATTATAAAGTGATCAAACCTTTAAAACTAATAGGAATGCACAGGCGCACGCACACACACATGGCTATAATCCGTATGCCTTCACAGTGTTGCCCCTCCACCCATAGAGAGAGCTGGGATCCCCCCAAAATTATTCCCACCCGTCCCCCCCTCCTCCTCTAAAGCCCTGCTTGGGATTTCCCAGCTAAATGCTTACAGGGCTTTCCCAACTGTTCCTTCCTTCACAGGCAGCTCTATAAAACCACGGTTTCTCACCCACACGTATACATGCACACTATAGCGCTGTGAGCACGGCTATTAGCATGGTCTTTGTGCGTGTGTCTACTGGAGCCAGTCAGCCAGTCAATGGTCTGGAATAAAATAAACATGTCTGATGTTTTGCTCATACTGCGCATGCATTAAAAAATGCAGCTGGACACTGATAATGACTAATTCAACCTTGCACTGTGGCCCACCCCTCTGCAGCCTAACATAAACAGACTGTGCACACAAGCTCAGTTTGGTCTAAGCCTTCAGTCCTCTTAAAACAATGTGAAAAATCAATAGAGTTCAGTAGCCGAGAGCTGGAGCGGAAGTCTCTTGAGGATTGTTTAAATAACATCATAGCTCACAACCTCTTGAAACTACTAAATGACTCGATCAATTATTCAAACAGAAGATATGATTAAGTCTGTTTCTGTAAGTCTGCGGCCAAATATTTTGAATAGCTGTCAAGATATCCCAGAGTAAAAAGAAAAAGGGAAAAAAAACATGTACTTATATATTTTTAATCTGTGACTTTTTGATTTTTATTGAGTGAAATGCATATTGAAGTGCGCAGCTGGTTCATCTCTTTTAAAGTATGAGTCTGAAAGTTCAATCTTAACTTTATTCATCTTTCAAGACGCATCTTTCCGAGACCCATGGACAAATATTGAGAGGCAATCCAGCCAAACAACCCAGTCTTTCAAAAAAACTGAGACCTTGACCTGGAAAAAAGTTGGCGAGTTAACTTTGAGTTTAGATTTTTTCAAATCATATTCAACTTGGTTTAGTGAGAAACAGTCACGATTCTTGACAATTTTATTTTGCTGGGAATAGAAGACGAAGGAGGTAGCTCATCTCATTACTGAAGACAGTGTGTGAAAAATGTACAAAGTCCTTTCTTCGCACATATTTAGAAACAATTAAGCCAGTGAACTTTTCTCTAAAGAAATCAAACTGAAATCTGTTACTTTTTGTCTTATCAAGGACACTTTGAACCAGGACTGGGCGATTATATGATCGTGCTGAACTTCAGTTTGATCACAGTGATAAGTTGTGAGCATATTTACTCGGTTATTCAATGTTGGTTGTGTTGGCGCTGCTATGGTTCGGTAATTTGTTTATTTTAGGTCTTGCATACCTGCCAAAACACTCAGGACTGTGAACTAGTTCAATGTATTATTTAATATTTATCTACATTTGTTGTACTGTTGAGTTAAAGTAGTTTTTTTCATATTTTTCTAAGTTTATCTTATTCAATTTGCTTTGTTATTTATTTTGTATGGTAATAAAATGATGAACTAATCCCTTGTTTCTTTAGTTTTTTTGTACAGATGCTTTAAAACTGGCAGTTTAAAAAAGTTTTAAAAAATTGTGATAATAATCAAGATCGGATGATATCATAAAATATGTTGTGATCATTTTTTGACCAGTCCTACTTTAAAGAGCTCAAAGTTTGGATAATTCTGAGGGCCAGAGACAAACAACGACTGTAAAAACATCAGAACATTTGCAGTGCTGGAGTGGTGGGTCTCTAAGTGGTATTTTGTCATTTGGTCAAAAGTCTCTGGCACTGCCCCTTGAAAGAAAGGAGGAACATTACAGCTGACAAACCTCTGACATCCTCTCATCACATCCAGAACTATTTGTCGCTGTACATTTATTTCTCCATTCAGGTCAGGATCTAGAGCAGCCATGTTTCTTTAAATCACTGTCAGGTTGACTGTAGCTTTAACAACTCAGAGCGGAACTCTTCTCTTCAATATTTTAAATGTTTTAATAACTTTGCACCAACAAGAAGGATGTCATCATCAGTCCTCATCATCACCCAAATCCTGCTCAGACTCTTACTGAATTGTTTATCACCACCGATGATGTAAACCCATTTCGCAGAGCTAAAGTAGGCCATGAAGCTTCTTTATTGTTTGTTGTATTAAAAGTTCAGGGTGTGTTCACTCATTTTAAAACTCCTGTCAGGTTATAACTTGTATTGATGTCTGGTTTTCACTTCAATTTCCTACTTGTTTGTCTCAAGGAGGAGTTAAAACAGGATTTCTAAATTGAATGACCTAAATACATGATGCAACATTTCCTGTTTGGTGTGGTGGAAAATTGTGTTTTGTGTTTAATATTAAAGCATTTAAAAACATTTCGGCTTTTCAAAACCTCCTTCCTCACCCATGTAAAGAGATGTCAAATACAGGCTGTCATAAAACAATTGTGCGCTTTTTTGAAGTGGGTCAGAATAAATCCCAGTTGTGGCTCTTGTGGTATCTCTGCTTTATCTAAGCTGACAGACTCTCTGGATCAACGGCTAAAACTCACTGGAGCATAGAGCATCACCAACGGGCTCCATCTTTTTTTCCTCATGTCTGTATTCTTTCCTCTCTGGAGGTGCAGGAATCTGACCTGGCTTCATGGCTTTAAAGCAATCATAATGAATGCATAACAGAACTAACTTTGTAAAATATGCAATGATAAAAGACTCAGTGCTGTGCTGTAAAACATCAACCCTCAAACCAAAAAGTGAGGAGCTGTGAGGAGGAGAGATCATTCCCTTTGTGACTTTTACAAACATTGCAATAAGACCCGTTCTCAGTCACTACTCACTCATCAATCAGAGTAACAAAGTCACCAGCTTGTTGAAAGTTAAAAAAAAGGTTGTTTTTATTTACTGTCTCTACGCTCAGTCCACCATCTGCCTCCAATCCCTTCTGTCTGTGCATCAATTCAGAGAGATCAATAGAAAGACGTTCTTAAGAGTTTCCATCAAGCAATCAAGAAGGTGAAAAACAACAGAGACTTAAGGTTTTATGTTTGCCTTTATTTTCCCGTAGTCTGTCACTGGAGCTTACCTTCATGTTAAAATCTGATGGGCAGCACCCTCTACTGGAAATCTTCTGGCAATGCAGTTAATATGTATATATTTATATATTTTTAAGTGCACTGCAGACAATGAGTGTGCTGCTAGGCGTGACCTAATTTTATTTTAAACCTAATAAATCCTAAAACGCAGTAGAAAAGTGAGCTAACACATATTTTGTCTGAAAAAAAAATTAACTATTTGTACTAATTCTCCTTTATTACAAGAATGCAACATATATCCAGTTTTCATATTTTCAGTGTTTTGAGCAAAAACATCTTGAACAGGAACAGTTGTTGGGGTGTAGCTTCTGAGAAGAGCTCTTACTTTTGTTAACTTTAGCCATCACTGTAGAAAACACTAAATCTTAATTCTAAAGACACTTGTGATCCACATGCTGCAACAGTCTGAGCTGTGCCTCAGTGGTAGAGTTGGTCTTCCTCAGTCAGGTCAAGGGTTTGATCCCAGGTCCCACTGTTCACACGCCAAGTGTCCATGGGCAAAACTCTTGACCCTGCCTGTCCCTGCTGGCTGCACCTACTGGTATGTAAATAGGGCCTGTCAAAAACAGACGTCACTTTACATAGCAGCCTCTTCCATCAGTGTGTGACTGTGGTGTGAATGGGTGAATATGATTTAAGAGTTTTTTGAGTTCTCAGAGGACTAGAGATGGTACGATGTAAACATGGTCCATTTACCATCTGGCAGTGGACATTTAAATATTTTCTGAGTATATATGTATATATACACTCACCGGCCACTTTATTAGGTACACCTGTCCAACTGCGCGTTAACACTTAATTTCTAATCAGCCAATCACATGGCGGCAACTTAGTGCATTTAGGCATGTAGACATGGTCAAGACAACCTCCTGCAATTCAAACCGAGCATCAGTATGGGGAAGAAAGGTGATTTGAGTGACTTTGAACGTGGCATGGTTGTTTGTGCCAGAAGGGCTGGTCTGAGTATTTCAGAAACTGCTGATCTACTGGGATTTTCACGCACAACCATCTCTAGGGTTTACAGAGAATGGTCCGAAAAAGAAAAAATATCCAGTGAGCGGCAGTTCTGTGGGCGGAAATGCCTTGTTGATGCCAGAGGTCAGAGGAGAATGGCCAGACTGGTTTGAGCTGATAGAAAGGCAACAGTGACTCAAATAACAACCCGTTACAACCAAGGTAGGCAGAAGAGCATCTCTGAACGCACAGTACGTCGAACTTTGAGGCAGATGGGCTACAGCAGCAGAAGACCACACCGGGTGCCACTCCTTTCAGCTAAGAACAGGAAACTGAGGCTACAATTTGCACAAGCTCATCGAAATTGGACAATAGAAGATTGGAAAAACGTTGCCTGGTCTGATGAGTCTCGATTTCTGCTGCGACATTCGGATGGTAGGGTCAGAATTTGGCGTCAACAACATGAAAGCATGGATCCATCCTGCCTTGTATCAACGGTTCAGGCTGGTGGTGGTGGTGTCATGGTGTGGGGAATAATTTCTTGGCACTCTTTGGGCCCCTTGGTACCAATTGAGCATCGTTGCAACGCCACAGCCTACCTGAGTATTGTTGCTGACCATGTCCATCCCTTTATGACCACAATGTACCCAACTTCTGATGGCTACTTTCAGCAGGATAATGCGCCATGTCATAAAGCTGGAATTATCTCAGACTGGTTTCTTGAACATGACAATGAGTTCACTGTACTCAAATGGCCTCCACAGTCACCAGATCTCAATCAAATAGAGCATCTTTGGGATGTGGTGGAACGGGAGATTAGCATCATGGATGTGCAGCCGACAAATCTGCGGCAACTGTGTGATGCCATCATGTCAATATGGACCAAGCTCTCTGAGGAATGCTTCCAGCACCTTGTTGAATCTATGCCACGAAGAATTGAGGCAGTTCTGAAGGCAAAAGGGGTCCAACCCGTTACTAGCATGGTGTACCTAATAAAGTGGCCGGTGAGTGTATTTTTCTGTTATGTAGATGACATTTGCTTTTGTTGATCACATGGGGCATCAGGATTAATACAGTCTCTATTTGATCATGTGGAGAAAATCCAATATAAGGTTTTTAAATAAAAAAATAAAACAAAATAAGTTTTTACATAATCAGCTCCCATTGACTTAAATATGATTTATAATCCTATAAAAGTCAAAACTCATAATTTCAGTAACTTTAACACCAAACATTTCGACTTTCTGCTTTGACAGGACTTAGAGCAGACACATGTCTGATGGCTAAACAAATCCACAAGATGGCAGTATACAGTACATTACTACACGACTTCTGCAGCGTGACCTACAGTGTATGTGAGCCAGTCAGGCCAGCAACGTGATGAATGACCGTAGGCCTGATGATTGAAAACAATACAATATAAAAAAAAGTCAGCTTTCTTTTTCTAATGTTCTTGATGGGGTCAGAACAGTTTGTAGGGACTTAGGTGAGGGGTCCAAGGCACCGACAGAGACCACGTTTAGAAACTTTACTATGAGCTGAAGGGGTGCCACTTTGATTTAGAGTAATTGCCAAGCTACCCTTGTGCAAGACACTATGCCTCCAGCTGCTCAGGTTTTTGCTCCATGTCCAGTCCCCTCACTTGGACATCTCTGCATTAGCACCTTGAATCCTGTCTACATATATTTAAGTGTTTGTGTAGCATGCTTTTATTCACTCCTGTGGTTACTCAAGAGGAGAAACTAAAGATTAAAACACATTAACCATTTTAAAACTGTTCTAATTTTGAGAACAAACCCAGAATAATTCATCATGTTTGTGTCATACCTGTTTCTAGCTTAGTCACTACAGATCTTAGTTAATGGTGCATTCAGTGAGATATGTATTACAATCAGCTCCTTAGACCCATAGCTGCATGCAATAGGCAGCCCATATTAATTAATAACAAATATAAGAGACATACTGACAGATCTAACACACACGCACACCCAGCACAGTGATGGTAAGTCCTGGTGAGTGTTGTCGTGTGAGAGTTTGGACGGTGCTATTTTGATGCCCTTTTAAGGTTTAAACCTCGACCTGAAGAGCAGCCTCTGCATAACTGGCATGCCAGACAATATGATAACCGAGGGCTCAACATGTACTTTTGTAAGAGGGGAGTAAGAGAGTGAAGGAAGGAGAAGAAGGAAGAGAAGCAGATAAGTTAAGAGGAGAGGGGTTTGATGAGTGTTTAGCTCTGAATACATGACAGACAGGAATGTGAAATGTCTCAGCGTTTTAAGAGATTTGACCTTCACTTTGTCCTTTGACTTTGACAACAAACAGGAAATATCAGCCAAAAACAGGAATAGTCTTCAGCTTAACTGTTTTGACGTTGAACCACAGAGAAAAGTGACTTTGCAAAAACCCATTTATGTAATCACTGTATTTTTAAAGTCCAACTTTTGTACCAGTTAATTGAATCTGAAACCATATCTTATTATTTCATGGACCTGTGTTGCAGTGCTTCATCAAAGTCAATGGGCGGATCCTAATACCTGATTGGTTGTCCAGCACATCAAGTCAAGACAGATTGACTCCAGATAATGGATTGATGCAGCCACTCATCGGTCAATATCTTGGTCAGAGAGTGCGGAAATAACTCAGAAATTTCCCTTTACTCTTCTGCTTTACACAGTACAAGGTCAGCTAGGTCTAAAACATCAATAACCAACTCCTGAGAAAGTTGGAGCATATCCTCCATATCCAATATGTTTTGAAAGACTTCCAGGATTCAGACCAAAGCAATAGATCATACTAGATCAGTATCAGTCCCGCCTACTGGCTTTGATGGGTGAGTTTGACAGATAAAAATAAATTCATGAAGCACTGCAACACAGGTCCATGAAATGATTAATTAAATTGTGGAATAATTTTATATGTTTTAACATTAAATGAACTGGTATTTTAATAAATTAATGACACATTTAATGACACATTTTTGTATTTAATTTCCATTTTAAAAATATCATGACACATTCAAGTATTCATTTCAAGATGTATGTATATATTTCAATCTGTCGCCTTTCCTCCTACATATGTGTCTATGGTTTATGTAAAAATGAGTTTCAACAAACTACTTTTGCATTAAACTTCTGTAAGATAAAGGAAGAGATTCTGCAATGATCTGAATCAGCAATAGTGACCAAACTTAACATTTCCTTACTTTACAGAAAAATGTTCTGCACTGTATGATGTCAATTAAAATTTAGTTACATGTGTCCGTGACTCATCTTAAAAAACACAATCATGTACATGAACACACAAGTTAAAGGTGGGGTAGGCAGGATCTGAGGAAGTGCCAGCTTTTGAATGTAAACTCTACCCCTCCCAACCAGTTTTCCCCTCAGCTCCTCCTCTCCCCTCAGTCTCTGCTCCAGCAAGCCCCGCCCACAAACAGATGCTCCTGCTCGCTCGTATCGTTCCAATTCATTTCAGATATAATGTAGATACTTCAGAGAATTACAAATTGGGCCCAGTCAACGTGAAAGTAAACAGCATTGGTGCTACTGTAGATGCCAACAGACTACCAGCAAACACAATGTTTGCAGGACTTCTACAACCAGGATAAAGTGACATAGTCAAGGACCCGAGGTCAACAGTTTAGTGGCGCTATATTGTTATATTACCAAATATCATCAATGACTAATAGCTATTGACTGATATTAACAGCTTTTTTTTTTTTGTAAATACACCATAAAGAAAGATGCTTCTTTAACGGATTCCTGCCTACCCCACCTTTAACACTGGCTGCCAAAAAACAGTTTTTCTGACTGCATTTCTCATGTGCGCTATCATTCACAATTAGATGGGGTGGTTTTCTCCAAAACATGTGTTTGTTGGGGTAACAAATGAAAGGAATACAGATCTATTTAATACTGCCTCTCTTTATTTAAGACTCGATGCATGAGTTCCCACATAAAAAATAACTTGAGCCTTTTACTAATAGTACCAAGTCTTTTGTTTTATTATGTGTGTGTCTGTCTCTGTTGTGTCTTTCAGAATTCAGCTCCAAACTGTAACATTTCCATCAAGTTCACCTGCAGCCGGGATCTGATCAGTGCAGCTCATTTTCAGGTATGTAATGGAAAGAACTTGAATACAACCTTTTACAAGATTGCACTCATTTCCTCCGTCCTGCAGCATCGACAGAGAGGCCGTCTTGTTTGTTTGTTTGTTTGGTTGGTTGGTTTTTGAATTGTAATAATAAAGTACCCTTCATTGCGATACGTCTCTTGAATATAACACTTGTCCCGTTGAGGGTTGGAGGACACTGCAGCTGACTGATGGAGGAACAATGGAGTTTTTATTCGAAACCATACTGTGGGAGTTTTAAGTGTCCTTCCTGCCTCTTTAAATAAATCCCTCTCCAGTCTCGAAGGAGAAAGGTTGCTCCCAGGATAGCAGGCAGAACGAGCAGGTTGGCCGCTCCTTTCATTATACTCTAACTCCCCTCAGGCTCTCTTTCCCTTCAATCCTTTTGCTGTCTCCTGTTTCCTATCCTGTGATCTCCTCTTGGCGATCTCATTTTTGCTTCCTTTTTCATCTCTTATGTCAGGAGTCGGAGGGAGCACTCTTACTACAAACCTTTGGATTTCACTCTTGCATTGACAGCACTACCTGCACATTCATACATGCAAAGTGACCGCTCTTCCTCCATCTCCGTCTAACACACTCACATACATACACGCTAACATGCTAACACCCATCCCCTCCTGCCGGCTGAGCAGGGAGACGCAGGAGCGGCAGCAGCAGCTGCTCTGACACATCCTGGCGTGACCAACACACTGGTAAGGCAGGAGAAGAAGAAGAAGAAGAAGGAGGAGGAGGAGAAGATCAGGAGGAGGGAGGGAGGAGGAGGAGTGGAGGAAGAGAGAGAAAGGGAGGACATAACTCTGTCAAGAGGACACAGGAGGACGGGAGAAGAAAAGGAGGACAAGGAAGAGGAGTAGGTAAGGAGAGCAGGGGAGGACGGTGTTGCAGCCATGTCAGACACACCTTTGCAGAGCAACGGCACCGCAACGGCACCGTGAGTGTGATTTTATCTTGATATTTCTGTCCCTATCGTTTCCTCCATCCTTCCTCTTTTTCCCTGCATCTCTCCACCCTGCTCTTCCCTCCATCTGACAGGCTCGGGTTGTCATGGGAACGGGAGCTCAGTCATGGTGAGGCTGCTGCTCAGTCATGACTGGCGAGGAGACACGCGGTACACAGCGTACACTCCTCCCTCTCCTCTCTTTCCTCTCTTTCCTCTCCTTCTTTCCCCTCTGGTTTTGACTCTCTCTAATCCTCACACCTCACCACACATTTACCCGCCATCTCTGCACTTTCTGGCTCTACTGCCCCTTTTTCCATCACTGCTTCTCTTTGATTCTCCTACTTTTCCTTTTTTTTTTTCTTCTTCTTCAAACCAGTCCAGCAATCCCTCTTTTTCGCCTCATTCAAACTCCTCTTTTTCTTGAAATGTTATGTGTGGCTGTGTCTCAGTAAGCATCTAATATGGCATGTTTTAGAATAGCCGGTGTGGAGGCTGCAGGCTTAGTCCAGCCTCTGTGTGTCAGCATTGTCCGCCATGCTGCTGCAGACCTCTTCTTTCTGTGTGGGATTTGCGGCTCTGTGTTTGCATGCATGTCCGTGCTAACATGAGAAGAAAGAAACATTTTGACATGAAGGGACATACTGAATGAGACTTTTTGCTTTTTTTGTTTTTTGTCATGGTTGAATATTTACAGATGAAAAAAAGATCTAAACATGAATTCATGACTAAATAGGCTAATTAGTATTCATGAAACAGCAGCAGGACAATTATCGAGCGAACGCTGACGATGTGTGAAGGAATTGTGTAACTTTGGCAGCTTTTGGTTTGAAAATCACTACGAGTTGTCAAGCCTTGGATGATGTGTCCCAGGAGTACTAAAGACTCCTAACATCAGCACATTTCAACAGCCCAGCTTCTAGTCTGGAGAAAGATTCAGAGCATTCAAAATAGCCAGTAAATAAATAAATAAATAAAAGATTGTTTTGCACAAAACATTTGTGAGATGATGAAATCCAACAAGTTGAACAAAGTTTTATTTGTGTGTTTGTGTGTGTGTGTATTATTTTCAAAAGTCCCACAACATTTACCAATATAAATCTCTTTTGAGCAAAGTTATGAGGAATTTTAAGACTTTGATAGTTTCAAATGAGGGGGAGGCCTTCTGCGTAAGTTGTGAAAATGTCTAAATAGGGCTCTAACTTGCTCCACAGCAGATAAACAGTCATAATCAGACTGATCTGAATCATGCCTCACAATGTGACAGTCTAGGGTCTCCGTTACTGTATTGTGCGTTTCATAATGGGCCACACATTTTCAAGGGGGGACAGGTCTGAGCTGCAGACAGGCCATTCCAGTACCCACAGTCTTTTATAGTTAGTCATGCCATGGGCACCAACATACGCCCAGACCATTATAGATGCTGGCTTTGAACTTTGACCTGATCAAAGTCTGAATGGTCCAACACTGGCAGTGTTTCTGGCTGTTGTTGATATCTGTCTTTGTCTTTGCATGGTAGAGTTTGAACTTGTATATGTAGAGATGATCAGTGTTAACTGAAAATGGTTTTCTAAAGTCCTCTTGAGCCCACATGGTAAAGTCCTTTACAGAGTGATGTAGGTTTTTAATGCAGGGCTGCCTGAGGGAAATCCAGTCCTGTTTTCATCCTTGCTGCTTATGTGCAGAGATTTCTCTAGATTCTCTGAACCTTTTGATGATATTATGGACTGTAGATGATCAAGTCCTTAAATTCCTGCAGTTTTACATTGAGAAACATTGTTCTTACACTGTTGGACTATTTGCTCACACAGTTGTCCACAAAGTGGTGAACCTTGCCCCATCCTTTTTTATGTGCAACTGAGCCTTTCAGGGATGCTCCTTTTATACCCAATCAGGACACTCACTTGTTTCCAGTGAACCTGTTCACCTGTGGAATGATCCAATCCAAGTCCTCAATTTCCCCTTTTTTTAGTTCAGTGGTTCTCAAGTCCAGTCCTCGAGGCCCACCTGATTCAAAGACACACATGATTCAAATGATTACCTCGTTATTAAGCCATTACAGAGCTTGATAACGAGCTGATCATTTGAATCAGGTGTGTTGAAGCAGGGAAACATCCAAAACATGCAGGAGAGTGGGCCTCGAGGACTGGACTTGAGAACCTCTGTTTTAGTTGATTCTGTCCAAACTTTTCTAGAACGTTTTGCAGCATCAAATTCTCATTGAGTGAATACTTAAAAAGATCAAATTCTGTATTTAAGTAAATGTAGGTTAAAAAGAATTTTCAAATCATTTTATTCTGTTTTTATTTTTTATTCACCTTTTACACAACATCCAAACTTCATGTGCACAAGGAACTGAAAAAAAGGAGTGGTATGTTCAACCGTCAAAAGATCCAAAGAGAAGATGTATCTGTAAAAGTCTTGGTCACCTGTTGTAAAATGCTGTGAAATTCCACAAAAGCTACACACTTCTATTGATGGTTCGTGTACCTGCTCCTGGCCAATCAGATTTCACTTCCATGCCGACTGGAAACACCCCTGAATACAGAGATACAAAGGCTAATCTTCAATCATGATCATGTTATCCAGTTTATTTTCACTAAATCTCTATGATTTGAAAGTAAAAGGGTTAAATTGATCCATCTTTTTGCATCTCGACTTGCTACACTAAGCTGAAGTGGTTGTTGAGGGAAGTACAGACAGTGATAGAGTGGTGAGGAACGGAGAGTGGGAGTTGTTCTTTAACATTCAAAGTGTTGTAGGTGTACTTGTGTTCCACTGAAGCTACTAAAAGAGAGCAAAAATTCAAATAGCTATGAATGTGCTTGTCTTTCTTCCATGTGCATTTGATGGTTGTGTCCTTGAATCTTAGAGAGGCTGATCAGCTCAAGAAAGTCTTCAGACTTAATTGGTGGATGTTCAACTTTCCTGAGACACATCTGTCTGTTTCAAGGAACTTAACAACACTTCCGCTCCAAAACCGAAACAGCCTAAAATCCCTGCAGATGTAGTAGATTACTAGTTTGCTAGTTTGAGTGACAACCAACTTGTTACTCTGCAGCCTGACAACAAGCTCAGAGTCTGAATCAGCTGTTGACTGACACTTTGAGTGACAGGTGGGAGTGAATTTTTTATCCTCTTTCTATCAGAGCCGCACCCATGAAGCTGCAGAGACGGTGCAGCGAGGCGTAAAGCAGACATGCCTCACTGGTGCATCAATAGTTAATGGTATATTTGTGAAAATTAGACAGCGCTGTCGTGATGCACTAAGTCTCCTACCTTCTGTCCCTGCTCAGCTCTGTCTGCTGTGAGTCCATTTCTAATCATTACACACAGTATGCTCTGTGGGTGGTCCACTGATTCAGCAAAGAAATGAAATAGTATTTGTGCTCATGGTGAGCGTAGACGCCACGACGGCAGATGGTCCATTCCCTGTTGCTGTCTATTGCACTCCCTGGGAAGTGTGTCAGGGGACAGACTTATTAGTGAGTCACTGAGTTCAGCATATTCAGATTGACTGAGTGGACACCTTGCAGAGGCATTAAAATGACCATTTCAGATGTTGACATTATCAGCAGGGATACAGTTGTTAGATGTGTTATGAAAAACATTTTGATGGCAAACTTAAACTTAAGATCAAAACATCTGCTTATGTGTGACTTAAAGACTGTATATAGAATGGACGTCGTCTGCCTCCTCACTGGGTGAAGCCACTCTGAGAACAGCACCCTCTGGTGACGGACTGCAGTATAGGTCATAAATCCCACCTCCTCCAGCAATCCCTATGGAGCTGTGGACAAACTTTAGAAATTAATCACACAGAATATAAGTTTTTCTCCCCCCCTGGTTGCGATGTTGACATGTAGTGACATGTAGTGACTACAAGCCTGGTTTGTGCTCAAGTCCTCTTTTTTCTGTGCAGCTCTATTTCTAAAAGTTATCAGGGGGTTCATGTTCCCTATGATTGACACTTGATATAGCCAATGGGCTTACAAAGAATGTGTAACTCACCAGGGGGGATACGCTGTTTTAGCCGAGCGTCATCACAGCGACTCTCTATTACTTTCCTGCAAAATGCATACAACACTACTGTGTAATGTTGGTTTCAGGAAGTGGAGAAAAAAACCTGGAATTACCGGGAGAGCTTTTCGGCTTCAAATACGTATACTTGTGAAAGGCAGAACCAAGTTGTCAATAGTATATACAGTCTATGGTATGACCCTAGAGCATGGTGGAGTATTTTCTACTTTCTAAAAATAGGACGAAAAAGGGCAGAGTATAGAACAACAATCTTATGGTAAAGCACATGGTACATTTTGAGCTCCTCACGGTATCAGGTGAAAAAAAGGATGCATCTCTTCTAAAATGTATCTCAAAACAAATATTGTTTGAATATGAATGGCCTTAATTGAACTATTCACCAGGGATGTCACAATGTCAGATTTTTACCTCGTGAGTTTTACAGCCCCAAAAATTTCATAATAATATCACAACAGAGGCGAGACAGGAGTGAAGTCACGTACAAACTCTACAAAGAAATGCAACTGACTCACTTACACGTCATCTTTTTAGTCTTCTTCTGCGTGTGATTGTGTGTTACCAGTGTCCTCAGAGACACGAAAACTAAAACCACAAAACTCCCAGACCAACAGGGGAAATTTTTGTAGGTGTGGACAGAGCACTTTACTTTCATCTGTGGTCTCCTCTATGTATGTCCAATAAAATACTTATCAGTCATCAGTAATGCTGTAGCCTCACTGTGTGTAAATCACCACAGCAGTCTTAGTGTGGCTGTGCGGACTGAAAACACACAGTCTTATCAGTCAGAAAAAAAAGGAAGTGCTGTGATCTGAGTGTTTGCTTTGAGGCAGTGATTTACAAACCCGAGCCAGCGCCCACTTTTTTTTTTTTTTTTTTTTTTTGCATTGACAAGAAGCAAATTTGAGACACAAATTTATGTGTTTGACAGCTTTTATAGTGAAAAGAGGATGTACCGAGCAGCAGGTGGGAAATGTAATGCCCTGAGTAGCTCAGAGAGGCTCCTGGAAATGAATTTTAGATTTTCAAATGCTTGTGAGACAATGTTTTAGCCTGTAAAACTTGAACCGTGAAATAATCATCAGAAAATTTTGAAAGTGGACCCTTTATTAGGTCTTCTGACATATAATGTAAAGAAAAAAATATAAGTCCAACTTTTTTTTTTTTTGAATAGGAGATTTGCATAAAAAATTACCTTACATACCTGCTGTATCTAATCTGATCAACACAGTTCAACACCTGATTGTATACATTCGGTTTTTCAGGAAAAAATCATCACAGTGAGGATGTAGAGCTCTGAAAAACTCCTAAATTCTTTTTGATACAAAGGGTGACATAGGGTTAATTTCACTGTGTGTCACAGATGTGAGCAAAACAAACACAGTCTGACCTCCTTCAGTGGTGTATAAAATATGAATGAGATCAAGGTCTGGCACTCCCAGAAATATGTCGCTTTGAGGGTCTTATATGTCAGTTTAAGGTACTTATTTTCTCTATAAACTCACTCCCATGGGCACACACACACAGGGAGAAAACTTGGTCTGCTGCAGAAGCCAGTGTGAAACATACAACATGTGTTCCTGTACATGTTTAAGTTATTTTGGGAAGAACTGCGATGTTGGTGAACCAAGCTCAGGAACGGCAGGCAAAGGCACACGCTCGTAAATGATTTTCTGACATACTTTCTGTGTCCATATTCGCTCATTCCCTCTGCCTCCTACTCTCTTCACATGTTATTTTATTTCTGCGTCTGTGTGTGAGTGTGAGTGTGTGTATTTTCCTGCCCGTGGTTCCACATCTGGAGGCTATTACCTCTGGGCTCTGGGATTGGGAAGAGGCGGAGCTGGGCTAGCTGTGCAGTGAGGTCATTGCGTCGTCGTGGCGATGCAGAGGAACAATGATGCTGTTGTCTTTAACAACGACGCACCAACGTAGCTAACACCAGAATTACAAGGGTAGGGGGGAGGAGAGTTGGATGCATGCATCTGAGGGAGAAAGACTTTAAGAAATAGAAGGGGGGAGAATAGTTGGATAAAACGGAAATGCCAAAAATTACAATGATCAAAGAATAGTGCATCATCTATAATAACAGTGTGAGCAGCCAGCATAATAATATGATGTGTGTAAACGCAGGTCAAACAGAAACACAGAGGCCAGAAGTCTTGGACTGCTGCAGAGCTGAGTGTGGTGTCTTGATATAAACTGTATTTCACGGAGACTCCAGACAGGTCCTGGTCTATGACCTCCATAAAACCACATTAGAGATGAAGCAATAGGTCTTAATGAGGGTGTGTCCCAGAGCAGAAAAGGACAGATTTTATGGAGCATTTTGATGTGGAGCCTCAAACAGGTCTGTGTTACAGTTTTAACAAAATCTGTCTTTGGAACATTTTACTTCATTATTCTTCATGCACTTCACATGCACTCGGGGAAACAACTCTGACTCCTAATATCCCCACTGAAACAAAAGGAAGATACATACTGACTTGTGCACAGAGTGAAACCATTCGTCCTGTAAATTTATGTAACTCAAAACTGAATTTTGAAGCAGCTGCAATAAAACAAGCTATAAACACAATGTGGGCATTCCTGCCTGCAGTCACAATACACTATAACCACTCGTTTAAAATTCAGTCTGTAAGCTTCCCTCTCTTTCTCTGATCTCAGAGTATCATGTTCCCCTGGTAGTTGCATTCGTCTCTCTGCATGCTGGGCATGTAGAGCGGGTTGTCAGGGTGGATTTCAGTGATATCCTATGCTGTTTAATTTTGATACCAAAGAGATCATGTCCAATCTCAAAACACCAATCTCTTCAACATTTTTCTCACAAACTTTATCGAGTTTTTTTTTTTTCTTGTGTTGGTTCATTTTGTTGATGACTCTCTGTGGATCCAGCCTCATCCTTCTTATTTTACGTAGATTAACTCACTCCTGATTGTAACACGATTGTCCTCTGTTTTTGGGCCTGTTCAGGGGAGTTTATAAAATCCTCCAAATGTCTGGGGCTTTGTATGGAAGTATTGAGTTAGTGTAGCGTGGACTAACTGAGTTAGAAGCGCATAAAAACACTCGACCCGACCTGAAATACCCTCAAAATTTTGTGTGCGACTCCGCCCCGCATGATAGTATCCTTTTTTTAGGGATTCAGAATATGGTCACCCTATCTTAGTCATGGTCTGCCATTCTCCTGAGAGTGCTGATGGGTAAATAAGTATACTATTAGATTATACAAAAGCTCTTTTACATCACAGTTTCTCTGTTTCTTCATCGTCCTGTTTATTTTATTTTACAAAAAAGAAGAAGAAAAAAAGAATGACTCAGACTTGGATGACATTCGCCAACAAAGGCTTGTAAAAGCAGCATATGACACACATTTTATTACCAAGTTTGGGAATTAGATTTGGATTTTGTCTTAATATTGAATTTGTAAGAATAGAATTGGAACCAAAATATTCTTTTTTTTATTGCCACGCGAAGACGTGTCGTAAATCTTGGAGAGCAGCACCCCTTATTGAGGATTCTTGGACTTGGTTATGAACATTGGTTAATCGGTTTTTAATAGATGAATGTGTTATTTGATTTTTAAAGACTCTTTTGCATCCTTAAACAACAAAATCCAACGTAACCTTCAATCTTTAACTGCTCACAAGCAAATAAGGAAGTTATAGCTAGTGCCGTCTTTGATTTATCCAAGTGTTGCAGCTGCTCTGTGACTCTACGGGACAGATACTCTCCAGCTGCAGTTATTTACTGCATACTTCTCCCGCAGTAATGCTGAGGCTGTTATGTCTGCATGCGCTTGTGTGTGTGTGTGTGTGTTTCTCTGTGTTTGTGTGTGTGTGTGTTACATGCTTCTGTATTCCCTGAAGAGCTGTCCAGTCCTGCTGCTGTTTCTCCTTATAAGGACGTTTACTCGTGGAAGGAGGGATGCAGAAAAAGAAAGAGAGAGGAGAGAAAATGTAGGCTGGAAACAAGGAGACGAAAGTGGGGACAGGTGCGATAGGGGACATTGAAAGGAGGAGATAAGGATTAGGAGGATGAGAAGAAAGAAAGGGGGTCAGGAAGAAGACAGGAAATGTGGATGCAAAAAAGGGAAAGTGGAAAAGGGAGGAAAGAGTATCAGAGGAGAAAGTAAGAGACAAGGGATCAGGAAAGGTAATATGGGATGTTAGGAAATAAGGTGAAGGGTGTAGGAGATAAGCAGAGGAAGAACTATAACTGAGTAAAAGTTCAAATAATGGGCACAGGCAAAAGTGACCCATTTTTACAAATCTTATATTTGTGTGTGTTTGTGTGCACCTCCTTGTGTTTCTGCTGTGCCTTTTAAGGAGTGGTTTTGCACCTTTTACAAAGGTTTTCATCCGCACACATCTTTGTCAGGATGTGTCACAGTTGTCCCTTTATTCTGTCCTATTCCTGTTGTTTTTTAAAGTAGGAGGCTTCTATTGATGTCACTTTGAGAGGCGCTGGAATAACTGTTCGACCAGAGTGACCAAAATAGATCCTGAAGAGTCAGCTGCAGGATTGTTTGTGTGTGGGCAACACAACTGCTTGTGGTGGTTTCATACAATTGTAGAAAAGATCGCTTCATGACGGTTTTGTCTCCTGTTAAAAGTGAGAGAAATATAAAGCAGGATTCCTCCCATGGAAAATGTAACGTCTTGAGTGTGTCTTTAACCCTGCAGCACAGAGGTGACCTCAGAGAAGCTGCCAGCGACCAAACCAGCACATAGTTTCAACAGTAGCTGAGAAAAGAGGTCCATATTTGAAAATCAAAGACCTCTTCAAAGAGTTGGCCTTAAACCTGCAGTAGGTTGCATTATTGAATTAACATTCGGGGTTACAATGACTAATGTTTATTCATGGTACACCACGCCAGTGTTGTGCAACTTCAGATTAAAAATGGAGTAACTGGAAGTCTAGTTCACAAAGACGGAGATGAATTTGTAATGCCTGTAGGTTATAATTTTAAAATTTGAGCAAAGTTTAAATTGCAAAGAGTGAAATTGTTCCCCCTTCTTATTTTAGCTGCATTTTGTAACCCTTGTTCAGCAGAGCTTCCCTCATGTCCATTCTAAAGTCAATACTTTGGGCTACTGAGATGCTTGACCCAGAGTAACCTGGTTGACACGCTGCGCTACTAGTTTCTTACACTACTGTGAGTTTTTGATGATCAGTGAAAGTCCGGACACTGTTCCTCAGACGCAGCGAACAAAAATGTATTGCGATGAACATTACCAAAATCCGTTTTGCAATTGACATAGAGCAACAATGACTAAACAAAGAAAACACTGGCATTTAGCGCCACAGCGGTCAAAAACCAGTCACGTAGCTACCTCTATGCCTGAGCCCCAGATAACAGGACAGCGACATCTATGGCATACAAAGTGAACTGCAACTCATAATATGGTATCACATCAACATATTAGGCTCCTACAGGTGGCTTTTATTGTTTTTCATTATGACAGTCTATCCAGGAAAAAACAATTGTTTTTCAGGGCAGATGGTTTAAAACATTGACTGTATATAGAATGGACACCGTCTGCCTCCTCGCTGGGTGAAGCCACTCCGAGAACAGCACCCTCTAGTGATGGGCTGCAGTATAGGTCATAAATCCCGCCTCCTCCAGCAATACCTATGGAGCTGTGGACAAACCTTAGAAATTTATTACACAGAATATAAATTTCTCTCCCCCGCTGTTTGAGCCGAGCGTCATCACAGCGACTCTCCCACCGAATGCGTACAATGCTACTGCGCACTGTTGGTTTCAGGAAGTGGAGAAAAAACGCAGAAATACAGAGAGCTTTTCAGCTTGAAATCCATATACTGGCTGAAGGCGGAACCAAGTTGTCCATCGTTTATACAGTCTATGGTTCAAAAACTCTGCTTGATTCAGCTGATTAGTGTTTACAATGTGTTGTCTGACTCGACCAAAAATTTGAACAAGATTAAAAAAATACATGAAAACACACATTCATTTAAAGTTAGTTGACTGTTTATTCATCCAAATGACTGATTGGCCCTGGAGTAATTGTGATGCGCTGATTTGTGGAGGTGACCAAAAACTGAGCGTGTAAATCTCAAAACGGGACAGCATAGATAAAAGCTTTTGTTTTAAGTGACTGAAGCAGGAAAGAAGAACAAGATAAAAAAATAGTCATAGTTTTCAGCTGTTAATGATTCATCACCCTCAGTCCTGGTCCGTGCGTCCAAATATGACAAATTACTCCTGTGCTTCCCTTTTCCTGACTTCTGCTTTTCTTTTTTTTTTTCTTCCTTTTTCTTTTTTCTCTCCTCCGTCTCTCACAGCTCCCTAACTTCATGTCATCACTTCTCTTTCTCGCTCTCTGTCCTTCCCCTCGTCTCTCCCTCTCAGCTGCTCCTCCCAGCTGTTTAATCACACATGGTCCATGCCTAAAAAAGAGAGAGAGAGAGAGAGAGGGAGGGAGGGAGAGAAGGAAGGAAGGAGGGGACAAATGGGAGGAGAGACAGAGCGCGCAAAAGAAAGAGTGGGTGATTGGGACGGAGAGAAAGAGAGAGAGAAAGTAGGAGCAGGCGAGCAGAGTGTGAGGCACATGGCCAGTGAATGAGAGATCTTTGCGTCCTCTCAGTGCGAGCTCCTTCTCCCTCTGTCTCTGGTTGGATTACTGCTGAGGAAGGACCTTGTCTGGATACTCCTCCTCCTCCTTCTCCTCCTCCGTCTCTTCCCTCTCTCTCCTCTACTACCCTATCTTCTTTTTTATCTCTTACTGAGGGACTCTTTCCCAGATCTCACGTCTCTTTCTCCTTTCACCCCCCTCTCCCCTTGCTTCCCCCTCAGGATGTCGTGTGAGGAGGCTCAGCTCCACAAAGAGAGGCTGCAGGCCTTGGCGGTAAGTCAGACTGAGTTCAAAATGTCTGTTTGTGCTCTTGTCATCTTCATCTGACCTTCTCTGTGTCTGTACTGCTGCCTGTTTGTCTGTCAGCTGTTAAAAACACGCAGGCTTTCATGGACACGTCTCACCGTGACTCCAGGTCTTTCTGACATTCACAGTTCAACATCACGCCAAACTGTCTGTTACGTCAGAGTTCTTGCTCCTCTGCTAGTTCCCCCTCTCTCTCTCTCTTTCAATCACTGTCATGCTCTCTCTACCTCTATCTCTAGCTGGTCACATTGTTCATTCATGATCCATTCAGGCCAGTCCAAACACATGCGTGAGGCAGGAAACGGTGTGCCTCGTAGTTCAAAACCAAAGTTCAAGTTTATTGAACTTGGACAAACAGAGCAGCAGTAACAGAAAAGGTGTTGTGCATCATGAGTTGGAGCTTGAATATGCAGCAGTAGTGGTCTGCCTCTGTGGTTTCATGATTCAGAAGACTTGGGACCTGGAATTTAAATCATCCAAATTATAAATGCAACTGATCTCTGCTGTGTATCGGCTTTTTTTGTGCATTATATTCAGTGGTTTTATGTTTCTGTTGTTGGGTTGTTTAATGTGTTGAGAGTCTGACTTCATAGCCTCCTACACCCATTTCTGTCACATGAGACAAAGTGATTTTTGTTGCACACACTGTAACCAGCTCTCTGTCCTGATCTGCAGCTGTTTTTGTCTCGTTCTTCATGTCAACTTCTTCCATGTTCTTTTTCTGGAAGGGAAACCAGAGCAGAGCGAAGCTGGTGGAAAATCAGATGTTTCCATGTTTCCTTTTCTCTTTCTTTCTTTCTTTCTTTCTTTCTTCTTGGCTGGATGTCTGAAGGTTTTCAGGTTTATATGCTTTCCAAGGTGGAACAATCTCAGCTGTTAGGTGGTCTGCTCTGCAGCATGTTTCGACGTATATTCTGTGATCAGCGAGGCAGCTGCTGAAGCTGCTGGTTGGACTTCAGAGCAACAGTTAGGCCTGGAGTCACTGCCTTGGACTAAATTTGGCGCCAGTGAGGAACCACAGCATACCACACACACTTAAGACGCACAGAAGCACAGGAATATACACACACACTCATTTGTAGTCACAAGTGTGTGTGTGTGTGTGTGTGTGTGTGGTGGGGGGGGACTATGGCAGCGGCAGATGGAGAAACTATTTTGGCCACGTTGATGATGAAGCCACAGCAGGCTGCATATGCTTGAACCTGAGAGGCGAATAATAGTGGAAAGAGAGCTTTGAGAGTTTGTTTGTTTGTTGGAGAGCGAACAGCGTTTCGGTTTTTGCATCACTCTTGCATGTGAGTCATCAAAACATTTAAAAAAATTGATTACTCGATCATGTAAATGAGTCTGTTTGTTTGGAGCACACGTCCAAAATAATCTTCATATTGCAAAAGTTGCAGAATATTGTGGGCAGCAGCAGCAGCAGACACTATCGACGCCGAGAGCTTTGACACGCATTCCAAGACAGTTCAGGTGATGAATGGAAGCAAATCAGCTGAGACAATTCGTCTACTTACAATGAACAACCGTCTTGTCTGGGTTGTATGTGTGTACAATAAATCAAAGACAATTGCAGCACTAATAGCTTTCGAGCTCTAACAGGCTCTTAAATAGACAAGAGCTACTATTACACTAACAGTGCTAACAAGTCTCTGATGGAGCGAAGCACTCTGTAGGCCTCAGACACAGCCAGACAGCCTGATCCAGTGTAAACCCAGTAGCTGGATACGGTTTCTTTGGACAGCTAATGAAAAAGGAGAAGGATTTTTTAAGACCCAACAATCAGAACGCAGACAGTTGAAACAAAGAAGCTAAAACTCAATAACAAAAGGTTTTATTTCTCCTTTCTCATCTCTAGCTGTTGAAGGGAGGTCTACAGTGGATACACACACTTACAGTGTCTTTGGCCTGCAGCTGACATGCTAATGATTCCATCAATAATTAATAACCTGAGATTTTACTGTCATCCCCATCACTGTCTGAACTCATCAATACTTTAGCAGGTCTTGGGCCAAATTTGAGGCTTATTTTAAAAACTGAGGCCAAAGGTCAAGCTTGTCAGCGCAGTGTAAACACACCACTTCAATTACCACAGGCTTTAATTAACACGGTGTAGAGTAAAAGAGTTCAAGATCTGTGCGGTAATTTCTTGATCAGGCCAAACAAAAAGATGACTGTCAGGTTGAAGATGACTGTCATTATAATGTTCATTTCCCATACAGACAGGTCTGTCTGCTGTGTGGCTCATGAATAAAGAATGGCACTAATGGCTGTGAATCACAAGGGCTTTTTGACAGGGGGACTTACTTTTCCATTCAATCATCACAGCTGCGGTGAGGTATTGTAGTGATAAGTCAAAGAGTACGAGCAGGATTTTTGAGTGTTTTTAATTCAAGTAACGCAGTTTCCTTAATTCCTTAATTTTTCACACATTGTAGACAAAAATAGATCCAAACTATCTGTAAATATTGTTTATCAAACTTAGGATGAATGCAACATGCCTGTTAGTTATATGGTTCGTCTGGATTATTGAACCCTGTGTATATACAGTGCTCAGCATAAATGAGTACACCCCATCAGAATTGTCAGAAAACCTTGAGTTTCCTTTCAAAATTAACATTTTCTATGTCAGACTATACAACAAAATACCCCTCCAAATGTAGGCCATTGGCTGCAAACAAGATTTTTTAAGTTGCATACAAAAAAGTATATTTTTCAATCTAAAATCAGGATGCAGAAATGAGTACATCCTAATCAAAGTTCTGGGAGCAAAGCTAAATTTTAGTTACCGTATCACCCTTATTTTCATCCTGTGATAAATAAAATGTTATGTTAAACTCAGCTTTGTCAAAACTATGGAGATTGTTCTTTTACTCATCTATATATTGAGTCATACATTACTTTTAATAGGGGTGTACCGTATGCACTTACAGTATCTATGCACAATTCTGTAAATTATTATTTTGTATTTTTGCTGCATTTTTGTTCCAATTGTTGCCAAAATGAACTTTACCAATTTTTTTTTGTTTTTTTTGTTTAATTATTATTATTTTTTTTTTTTGCTGCAGAGTGTGCCATCTAATTGAAATGTAGAGTATCTCTGAGTGGTTCATGTAGTATGTAATAATAACTAAGTGCGTGAATCATTCATCAACATAAAGTGTTGTTTAATCAGACTTAATTATTCAACTGGCTCATCTCTCTGCAACACATTCAGGCCGACAGTCTGATAGTGATTAAGACCTGTTAGCTGCAACCAGCTCAGGTTTCCATGGTTACTGATTGGTTTAGATGAGGAAACAGCTGTGATGTCATGTCGTTAAACCCAGGGCCGTACTTGGTATATTATTAACATATAATTATGGCGTTTTGGGAAGCAGCCTGATCACGGTTCTCCCCAAAACACTGATTACATATGTTTGCGAATGCACTGTATGTGTGTGCTTGTGTGTTTATGTGTATGTGTGCACTGAGTGTGTTCACCAGAGCCCAGCATGTGGTTTTGAGATTAACCAATGAGTGGTGAGGGCCTCATCTTTCTAATTAGATGTTGCCCATGTGGCCCACAGACCGCAGATGTTTTGGGTAAATACATATTCAGGTGTGCGTCTTTGCATGCACTCATCCCCTGAACTTCTGTGTGGTGTCTGTGATATGTTTACACAGATGACTTCAGCCCGTTGGACTCTTCCTCAACCCCCTACATACACACTCTCAAAAGCACACAAGGCCACAGATCGTCTGGGGCCAAGTCTGAGGGGAATTAGGAAACGGTGCATGAGGAGTGAGATGATGGCAGTGTGTTTAGATTTGCAGGGGGAAGATGGAGAATGAGAAGAGCTGCTGGCTGCAGGGGAGCGGAAATTTCTTATTGCAGAGAGATCAGTCTCAGCTCTGAAAGAAGATCTATGAGCTTAATACGTTTTATGAACAATCCTGGGAGACTCATACTAAGATATGACTTTATTTTAGTGACTGGATTAGACTACAGGTCGATGTCTTTGAGGTAATCTGTGAAATCTGGGGTTGTGATAGAAGCTGGTCAGTGCTCTGGATCCACTCAATGAGCGCTAACAGAGGGAAATGAGCTTTGTAGGGTGAAAGAGAGGGGGATGCTATATAACTAGACCTTGGCATGCGCTGAGATTTGTGGTTGTGGCATGCAGTGAAGGGCCAAGTAATGGGCTGCATTAAGGAGAGAGGTAAATAGAGTTGGGGGCTGGGCTGCCTGCAGGCCTTGTTAGTTTGTGCAGTTATCTTGCTCATGAGGTGACATGTTAGCAGTACTGATCCTCTGGAAACAGATGGGAATGTTATATTGATTGCCAAGGCTGTAAATTTTAACCCAAGTACAACTTTTTCCTCAAGCTTTTAGTCATTTCTACTCTCACATGTGATTCATTGGGCTTCTGGTTTTATAGAACTACACAGTGCTCCAAGTCCAACATACCTGTTGCTGAAATGTTACAGTGAGAGCCAACATTACTCTCATATGAAACTATCAAAACATTTTATCCACCTTTGAGAAAAGTAGAGTTCTTGCAGTTAACAAAATAGCAGTATGTAACACCCTAGCCATGCATTTTCTGTAATTATTTAATCCTTTCTTCCGGCTGCAAACTGTTGAAACAAAAGCAGCCTAAAATAACCGCTGTAAGAGATCGTTGATCCCTTTTATAAGTAATTTTCTCACAATGAAACATGGGTGAGTTAATTAGACACTTCCTCGTAATGGTTTTCACATGCTTTGTCTGGGATGAGTTTGAATCCAAATTTACAACCCTGGTTCAGTTTAGCCAAATAAAGACTTTCCCACACATATGACGGATGTTTGCCATCTTTAGGTTTGTGTGAAGTCGACATCCAAGTGAGGCTTATATGGTCCATTTGACTGTAAGTTGAAAAAGGGTTAGCTCTGCCACAATAAGACTCAACAGTCAGAGTATCCTGAGTCAGGCAGCATGTCAGTTTTAGTATATGTTGAGGTTTGACAGCTGGATATGATTACAGAATAGGCTAACTAAATTTGTGTCTAACCTTTTCATATTTGGCAGAGTGGGTGTTTCGAACTACCAACTTAGCAGACTGGATACTGTGGTGGCAGGGGTGGGTGGATAGGGGAGGCTTGGTTTCCAGACTTCAGCAGTTTGTAGGGGGGTGGGGGAGTCTGCTTGGGGCAGTCAGTCTGAGGAGGGGGTGTGTGTGATTTGTTGGGTTGCAGGGGGTCGGGGCACGCCAGGCATTACATGCCAGCTAAAATTAGCAGCAGCTGTCTTGGCCACGCTGGACATTCTGCCCTGTTTGTGTGTGTGTGTGTGTAAATGCCTTTGAGTGGGTGAGTTAGTGAGTGGGGTCAAAGTTTACAGGGACTTGAGAAAGGAAAGGCTGGAATGCGGCTCTAGTGGGCACTGCTGCTTTTGAAATAATGACGTTTGAGTTTTAATGTAAAGTAAACTACATAGAGAGAAACAACAGGGAAATACTTGAATGGTAATCCAAGCAGGTACTACTGTGAGTGGAACTATTTGTCTCATTACTCTCTAGTTTGCTGAGACCTGATTGTTTGTGTGTACACCCAAGTGCATGCAGAGGTATGTATTCTGCCCTCTGTACGGACATGATGAGTAAAAGCAACACCTGCTGCTATCACATGTCCTCAGCATGTAAGACACTCGAAGAATGTGCTAAAATGGTATTCATTGACACCTACACTGGCTAAAGAGCCACCAAGTTTTCATTCTGTTCACTGCAGACTTATCAAATTAGCATTGTCTTGGAGGACTAATAGGAAATTTGGCATTTCAACTATGCAAAGACACAGATTTTTTAAAATCTGTTTTATACTCATTGGTCTTTTAAAAATTTTCACAACTTTCTATGGACTGAGTAAAAATCAAAATCAGTAGGTGTAGGCCATACATCGTGTGAAAGCTACTATGGCGTTACAATTGGTTAGTCAAAGGCTTTAATAGGGCATTTTGGCACCATGTTCATTTCCATGAGCTAGAATTTTGTATTTGAAGATGTAAATACCTCTGGAAAAGAGTAAGAGGTGGCTAACAGTAAAGATGTGCAGACTGTGCATTTGTCTTGATTATGCACGAGTCAATGACCTTTTCAGCCATCTTTTTTTCTTAAAGAATGGCGGTTTATTTGAAGTGGAAGATGACTTGAAGAACAGTTACAGTCTGTTGAATGAGTGGACTTGACTTGCATTTGGGTTATAGATCTACTTTCAAAGTCTGAACAGGGTCTTTGCTCCAGGGTCAAAGATTAGTTTATGACAGACATCAAGCAGGTCATGTTACTTGACTTATTTTCATCATAGTATATCCATGTATCACTTCAACACAATCATGAATGTTAATTAAGTTAACTGAGGTGACAACTGGTTGACAGCTCGTGGCATCAACCTCTCAATCCCTGGGATCACTGCCCTGATCATGTATATAGTGACAGCTTGGCATGATCGAAATAGTTTTTAAAAAATATTCCCTCACATTAAGAAATGTACAACAGAAAATAATGCTGTTTTTTCATGCCAAGCTGTATCTTAATTCTGCCATTAATGAGAATTTTGTGATACAAAGCATTGTAAAATTCCCTTTTTGGTCCCTCCATGATGTGGTGATGGTTGCCTTTTGGTATCACTTAAACTTTAATACCATTACATTGAGATTTTTCTTGTGTGGTAAGTTTAGAGTAAAACCTGTGACATTTAAACTACTGGTCCTGTCCTGTAAGCATTCAGGTATGGCTGCCTGCTGAGCGGAAGATGATCTCCACCATGACATGTCTCTGCTGGGTGTGTTGGCATGTGCTAAATGTGACCCATCTGATCTGTAGCTCCTTTCTATTGACAATCTCAAAGTCAGCAGAATTTTAAATCATGTTACATCATCGATGTTACTGACGGGCCTGCGCCTTTACAGACAGCGTAGCTTCTGTGTATCAGTCAAGAAGAGTACTGTTTAAAGACAGTTGTATAAAATCACATGCTTGTCACAGTAGGTTGTGTTTTTTTTAAGGGGTCAACTGATTACAGTTTTTCAATGTCTGATGGCCAATACCAATTATGAGAGACAGCAGGTTGGCCGATATAATATGCCGATATCAGACTGTGCTTGTTTTTGTTGATTTTTTTTTTTTGTTTGTTTTTATACTGTTTTTTTTTTTTTACTAAATACATTAATTTTATTATGCTGAGCTTGAGAGAGCATTTTTATTAAAGAAATTTGAAAAAAATAAAATATAATATATTTTAAAATATTTGTAAAATTTGTAAAATATCTGCCAATATTTGTAAAATCTTGCCATAAAGGACATTTGGGTTTTTGTCTGCAATTTGAAATTGTTATTCCACACGATCTTTTTAAAGTCAATAAAAACAGAGGCCAGTAATTGTTTTTGATTCAATATATTAATGAGAGACAAGAAAATTGCATCTTTAATCAGACAAAGGATAATGGTGATATTGACCTTGTTAGAGTTGATCTCAGTATCATGATGATTATTTCAAAATGCCACTAAAGAATTTCTGCATATTTTGCAAGTCAAATTAGAAAGAAAGAAAGAAAGAAAAACATTTAAAAAATAAATAAATAAAAACTGATATTGTCTTGTACTCAAGATCACGAATGAAAGATAGACTCCTGTCAGTCATATGAGACTTCTTGAACCCTTGCCTCATTTCTGTCGAAATGTTCCTTGCCAATACTTCCATGCATTCCCCCTACTTGAGTTTTGTCCTCCTTTTTAAATTGTTTTGGGAACATTTAAAAACTGCAGGGGAACAATAATGACAACAAATCCTAAGAGGTTACAGTCACTTTCATAGCTTTTCCTGACAAGAGTAACAGGGAAGAAGAGTGAGAGTTTGTTGTGCTAAACACACGCTAGGACGTGTAATCAGATACTGTGCGCAATTTGTCTCTTTCTAAAAGTTTGACCATGATGAGAGGATCCTAATTTTGGATCAGTTTATCTTTAACAAATAAACACAGTTCAGTGTCTCAGAATCCACTTTTGATGGTGTCAGCAGTTGTGGTTAAAGTAATGTCCTCCTTAGGAAGACTGTTAGCAAAAAGCCAAGTGGGGCCAAACACTCAGTGAGTCAGAGTGTGGGAAGTCATGAGTGTGTCACCAAGAATGCCAACATATTTTCCTGAAGAGGAGGATGTGTTTTCTGGAGGAAGATTCAGTGAACAGTCTGGCTTTGGGTCTTTCTTTGGTCAATTCAACACGTATTTCAACTATATAATGAAACCTGTGTGTGCAAAGACAGTTTCAGGAGTGATTTGATTCAAAAGGGTCATTTTAAAATTGCCTCCATCCATATAAGCTTTTCTTAAACTGCGTGAGTTTTTAGGGTTTAAAGAACCTCCTTTGTATTTCTTGGAAATCTGTAAATCTAGATTTTTTGGAGGGGGTATTGCTTTTGTGAACTTTGGCACATCATCAGTAAATTCTTCGAAACCTCCTGTAATCCTCTGACTTATGATTTACTGGCCTGTTCAGTCTGTTACAGAATTATTTTTTTGTGCTTTGTTGCAGAAAAGTACATACAGTGTTGACTTTGACTTTTATAACTACCCCCCTCCCCCATGTTTGCGTCGTCATCCACATCCCTCCGCTCTGAGACCCCCACTGTGTTTCCTTTCGAAATGAATAAGGAGTCTGTCTATTGTCTGTCTTCAAGAGCCTCCGGGCTGTTTAGTAACCACCGATTTAACTTTATATTTCTACTATACAACAGTCTACTGTGCTTTAAATATAGCAAAAAAACACAGAGTATTTTGTGTCTGTACCATTTTGTGGAAACCAGCTGTAACTTTCCATAGTTTTTTTTTTTTAAGAGTAGAAACAGTGTTGTCTTATCTTCGTATCTGCAGGTACAAACCTGGACCTGTAACTATATTTGTTTTTGTGTGTGTGTTTTACCCATTCCTCGACCACATGTCCTTGACATCTGGTGGCCATTCCTCCGTTCGGCCCTCTGACGTTAACTCCACAAGCCATGGGAACTGCTGTGTGTAGGTTGATGTGGTGTGTGGAAATACATGTGTGTGACAGAGAGCGGGGTAGGGAGAGAGAAAAAGAGAGAGAGATGACCTCAGGTTTGGACCAGATGTTTCGTCATCTGTGTACAAGCTTTGTAATGTGTTCGCTCTGTGAGCCTCATGAAATCAGAAGTTCAATTTAACCTTTATGTGCGGTGGTTTTGTGGAGGATATGGTCTTTGTTTGGTCTTTATTTTACAGGAAGTTGTTGTGAATGAACTTTTTGTCAGATTTGGTGTTCCTATACATTGACCTCTGTACACACTGCTTTTATATCATGGTAACTTCGAATCATCATGTCCCATAAGAGTCACTAATCCACAGTCTTTTCTGGGAGTCTCTGAGCTCCATCATTCCTGCTGCTTCAGCTACACGCATCAGTCTCACCTCGATTTATCTCTTTATTCTGCAATGCAAGTACAACACTCATGTGGTTGAAGATGATCTCCCATGATGAGGCTCAGCCTTATCCCAGCTTTACATTGAGTCTTTGTAAATAGAGTCTAGACCATATTTTTTAAGCGTCTTGGGATAACACTTGTTGTGAATGGGCACTATATGTCACATCTCTCATTACCTGTTAAAAACTGCTTAGCCTAGCCTAGCATGCCCCACATATGGGGACCATGGTCGCTGCAGTGGTTTTGAGGCCAGGCCCCGACCATATGCTGCACGTCATCCCCCCTCTGTCTCCCACATTTCCTGTCTCTCTCCATTGTCTAAAAAACATTTTAAAAAATTGCTTTAGAGTATTAGATAAATACCCTCAATGACAAAATGGTACGGTTGCCTTTTCGTATGATCTTCAAACAAAAAGTTAACCCAAACAGTTTCTTGTTTGTCTTCATAAGATTTTGGTTAATTTCAGGATATTGGAGGGAGTGAAATGAAGGAATGAACTGCAGGTATTTCAGCTCCCTCCTTACTTGCAGATTTGATCCTTCCTTTGACTAAGATGGCTTTTACACATGCAGAAAACTTTGTGAAAGTTTCAGACAGAGTTCATTTTGAATCATCTGAATCATCCCTGCTGGTCATCTATTGAAATTTCAGAGTGAACTCAGGGTGACATGTAAACACATGACTTTTATATCTTTCAACTAGTTCAATCCCTGAGAAGTGACATGTAAAAGGATGAATAAGAATATGAGGTTCCTTTTCAAGACTCTGCTCCACCCTTTTTGATTTTCACTGCCCTTCATGCCCGTCTCTTCTTCGAAATCCTGTCCCTCATAACTCTTAGTCTAGATCTGTTTCTGTCTTCAAGATGCGGTCTTGTGTGCATCCACATTTTGGGGTTTTACCCTGTTGATATATTTAGCTAACTGAAAACATCCCCAGGAACGATCATCCTGTCCCAAATGAGAGAGAAAGAGAGAGAGAGAGAGAGACAGAGAGAGAGATAAAGCCACATACACATCCATGGTCTCTCATGCCCTTTGGCCTCAAACAAGCTTGTCCTGGGGTCCTCTCTGTTTATATTCCCATGCATATTCGTCATAGGAAATTCAAAGGCAGTGACTCCTCCCTGACCCAGTTTGGTTTAGATATATATTTCCTATTTCTAACCTTCTTGTCACACAGCCTCACCCTCTTATCATCAGCTGTCTTCATTTTTATGCAAAATTAAGTTTCGTCGACTCTAGAGTGAGTTCAGCCACAGTGCTTTCAAGCTCTGAGACCTAATCCTTCCCTTTTAGATAGCCTGTGTAGACCCTGACCCTCTGAACCTGTGATAAGCTCCGACCTCCGACCCCTCTAATACTCCACTTCCCTCCGTCATCTTTCTCTCCTTGGACTCAGTGAAGTGGATGTTTGCTGGCGCTTTAACGCAGGAATAACACATTATTTAGTTTTTTTTTCCATTTCTGTTTCTTTTTGTTAAATATAGTTAAAGGAACCTGAATTATCACTTCTTTGATAACATGAGGTGGAATTTCTCTCATTGGTTTACTTTATTGATTATCATATTAACCATCTCTGATCTTTCAATTTAAACTAAGTTAGACAGCCTCCCACATATATGAACATCCAGCGTCTGCTCAGCTTTGATTGTTCACATAAAAACCTCAAGTCCCAAAGGACTCTTTAATGCAATTGGTGTGTATAAACACTGAATGATTTAATCAATACAGCACTGTATATTACTGCTTCTACATACTCATCTTTTTCTCACTGTCTCTAACATTAAAAAGAACTAAAAATCTTATTTTTCAAAATGACATACAGGGAGGTATGATTTGTTTTTTTCTCATTTTCTTCTGATTTTTGTCTCCTAGGAGAAGCGAAAACGGCAAACAGAGATTGAAGACAAAAGAAGCCAGCTCGATGACCTGGTGCTACAAGTGCAGCATCTCAAGGTTGGTTTTTGTTTTGTTTGAGAGTCCGTTTGTGTGTCCATGTGTATTTCTGATACAGACTTCTAATGAGACTTTCAGCCCATTACTTATTCATAGAGGTGAGTTTCAGGGTTGAACAAAGTCAGAGTAAAAGTGAAGGTAAAGTAGCATTTAGGTTACAAACACAAGCAAGTGATTCAAAAACCAATGATGATCCCATGACGGCTTCACCAATGCACATGTTAAATCAAAGCAATCCATGAGTGTTTCTTTTTTAACAAAAGTTTTGCCTTGAGACGAAGCATCAGATGTACACCACTTTGCTTTCTCCATACGATACGATACACTTTATTGTCTTCTCAGGGAAATTTGTCTTGGACTCCCAGAGCTGCACAGATAAAGCTGCCAACTTATGACACAAAGTACTAGACCTAACAAAGACACAGTCACACACTGCACATACCCATATTGCACATATCCATTCTCCTTTTACACCCACTAGCAGGAGATTTTAGTCGCCCATATGCATGGGTAATTGTGTCGGGTGGACAGGTAGTGGTCCAACACCACTCTCAGAGCTCCTGGTGTGCAGGCCCGTTTGAGCAGTTTAGCCTAGCCAAGCAGGGCAGGCTTGGCTGTTTTCTTCTCTGCAGAAAAAACACTCAACTCCAAACACACATAAACATATCCCCTTAATAATCACTGCCAGCAGCTACTGGTAAGCCAAGATTTTGTTTCAAGCAAACATTGATTTGACGTTCAAATAGTGAGTACTGTGTAAACACTATACAAAATGCTGACAGATTGTGAGACTGAAGAGATGGATAGGTTTCAGTGATCAGATCCTCATGTGTTCCTCTTTGGCCTCACACACAAACTCAGAAAGTATAACTAACACTGTCTGGAGAGGACTAGCCAAAATCTTATACATGATGAAAATTGTAATCAAAATCTTCTTTCTTGATAAGGAAAACTTTGATTTCAGCTCTGGTTCACCAAATATTTGTTATCAGCAGTGAAAAATGAAACCCCAACTTAAATTCTTAGATGTGATGAAAAAGATCATCCTAAATATAAAAAATCTAATACTTTTTTCATTCTACAATGTATAAGGTTATGAAGAGTTTTTGTTGTTGTTGTTGTTGTTTTTCTGGAAAGCTGAAGCCGTAAAAGCTGCACGTACTGTATGCAGTGTGGGTGGGTAAATAACTGTGCGTGGGTACCCATTATTCTTCAAATAGCTATGGTAGCAAGTTTTTAATATTTGCCGTAAAAATACATTCCACTCTCCAATTAGAGACTTTAAGCACATTTGGCATGGATTATTTTGAATAACTTAATTTACTACTTTTGTGTGTGCTTTCCTTTGCCCACTTCCATAAGCCCACTTATGGAAAAAAATAATCAACCCAAGAGAAAGAGTAATCAAACCCATATGCACTGGCAATTAAAGCAACAATCCAGCACAGTTCGAACATTAATGATGCTGTTGTCCATATTTTTGTTAATAGTTTGGGTTCAACGGAAAAACCCTTAAAAGTAATCCAAGCCTCAGTGATCATGAAAGGAAACAGACTAATTTGACTCTTTTCTCTTTTCTGTTCTTGTACACCTTTTTTTAAATTTCCATTTGAACCATCCTTAGTTGCTCTTCGTGTGCAGTGCATAGAGTTAACTAATATGCTGTACCACTAAAATGATGCAACAAAAGCTTACCATTTCTCCCCAGACAACCTTTTTGTTTTAAACAAAGTTTCCTTGTTTTATGTCTTTGTAAATGCAATGAAAGGAAGTGAGGGGAAAAAAGATGGATCCAGGCTGTTTGTGGACAGCCTCAATTAGGGCTGGGCGATAAATCGAAAATTTATAGATACCGAAATTTACGACAATAACTGATGTCATTTTGCCCATATCAGTAACTCAGTGTTAAAAAAGTAAATAAATAAAAGTTGGTTTTGGATGTGTGTAGGTAGGCTATGGTCTCATGTTCCCTTTGGACGCTGTCCTATGACGGAGACGTGACTCCACCCCATTCAGTAACAAAGAGAGAAAGACAGGTGAGAAGATGGAGGACGGTTCAAAGGTTGTAGCGGCTAGCGGCTGAAGTAGACAAAGTTAATGTGGGAGGGGGTGAGCAGCTTATAGAGTAGTTATCGAGGTGTTTATCGATATATCGTGATATTGATTTGAGGCCATATCGCCCAGCCCTAGCCTCAATCCTTAGGGAAGCAAGGTGTCCCACTTGGTGTCTTAGCTTTCTTCTGCTGCATAGAAAAGGACAAAACTGTACTTTTATGCTTTTACTTGACAACCAAAAGGTGAAAAATGAAAGAAAAGACACCTGCAGGTCTAGAATGTTAAAATCAGAAGGAGATGACTGTGTCCTATTTTCTTTTTCTTCCTTATATCCACAAAAAGGACTGAAAGCGCAGAACTGACATCGCTATCACCCTCTGATAATCAGGGAGCCCCTACAGAGCCTGTTTTTATGACGTCTGTCTTGCATACAACACAAGCAGGCTTGAAATCCAGATACTATCAGCATCCAGTCACACAGGCCCATTTAATGGCCATTACCTCTGAGAGCCACACAGCCAGGAAGCATGAAGCTGCTTTTGTAGTCCTCTCTCCTGAGACTTAAGAGGAAATGGAGACTGGAGCCCAGAGATTTGATAAGGACCCCTTTGCTTCTTGATGCAAGTGTCTCAGAATGGAGGCGTTGATCTGAGTCTGGGACAGGGTAAACATCACAGTGGTTTTAGACTCCAGTTAACCTTACCCTGCACTTTCTGCTCAAACCTGAAGACCTGGTTGATTTTCTCTCCTGAAGCTGTATAGTTCAGGACCTAATGCCTGGTCAGCTCTAAACCGGTTATTCCCTTCTCTGGTGAATAGCATATACTTTTTGAGCAGTCCCATACCTCCCTTTTAAGGAAGCTCAGAGTGGTTGTGTGTCACGGCGAAACAGGAAATGGAAAGTCTATTAAACAGCGTGGGAGAGAGCAGAGAGCGTGGCTGGTTCTCACAGCACTGCTCAATTATCCTTCACAGTTTTATCCACCGATGCTTTGTTAACTACTAAAGCAGTTCAGACGACTTTATTTATGTGTAATAATATCTTCCTGTACAGCATTACTTTGATATACTTCCACAGGGAGGACAAAGTATGGAGCAGGCTGGATGACTGACATATTTAAACAACAAGCTGTGGTTGTATGCTTCAACTTTAGGTCTACATTTTCGTGTTTTCTTACTTTTATGTAAACTAGAAAATCATATTTGATTTTTTTATTTATTGAAATGGGATGTAACAAAGCTCCAGTATGAGGGTCTTTTTCCAATCCTGTTAGTAGGGGAGACCGAGGCTTGTTGTCACACTTTTTACACTTTTATGTATTTCTTGGAATCGATACATCATGTATAAACAAAATGTGTACCAAATGAAAGACCAAAGTCTCAGGTATATATTTCGTATTCATGTCATTTTTAAATTTTGTGTCGGTTCAGAGTTATGAACAATCAATTGAGAGTGTGAACATGTGACATGTTGCCCCTCCATTGGTAAGTTGTCTCACTACATGGGATAAGACGTCACAGTGGATTTTGCAGCTAATAATACAAGGAGAAAATTATTGTTCTATTTTTTTTTTTACTTGAAAGTGAACATCAAAGTCAGGCACAGAAAATGTTTATCGTTGAGCTAGAAAAAGTTATTGAACAATTGTTAACATAAAATATTATGCAACATGCTCTGGAGTTTGGAGAACTGTCTGACTCTGTATTCCAGCTGGGATGAATGTTTTACAGTACCGAGCCAAGGTGTGGTAGTTGACATTAAAGACCTTTATTGTACTCCAGATTGATTCATTAGCCAGGGTCACCTGCCTGACTGCTCACTTTCTCCTCTCTTTTAAACCACTCTTTTCTCTGTAAAAATAGTCAAATTTTCAATATGACAACTGCTGATAAGCAGACTCTCTATGTTAATTTTAATCCCTTTTAAACATGTGACAACTAACCCCAAAAGGACTGAGACATGTTGCCCCAAACTAGCATGTTTGCTAATTAAAGCTTTATCTTAAAGTTAGTTTAAATCAGAACAATGACTGAGCTATGACAGGATGCCTTAATCTCTCCTCTAACAAGTCCACATGTATCACTGCTAAGATTTTTATCTGGAAGAAGCTTATTTTAAAATATATCAAGTTTTTTTTTTTTTTTACTTTGGGTTGTGTAAAATGGTTAATTGACACAATGTGCTCTTCTCTTCTCAGACAGGACACGACCCTTGACCATTTAAGGGAATAAAACTGATATTCCACTTTTTAGTTGCGCCCTCTGGTGGCAAAGATAATTGCGATGTGACAACTTACCCATGTTACGACAAGCCCCGGTCTCCCCTATTGCAGAGAAAACAAAGTAATATCTTAACTCTGACATGGTGATAAAGGGAGCTTGGCTTTCATTCAGATATATCTGGCCGTCAACTTTCAAAATAAGATGTGTGATTTATGCGACCTCAGCTCAACAATGTGGGTGTGCGGCAGTCACACGTAGACGCATTAATAAACAAAGAGCCTCAGCAGGAGGCAAAATGCTTCGGAGTCATTTCTGTCGAGCTCACTGTGTGGTGTGTGTCAGTTTGTGTTTATATGCAGACACTCATTCTGTTAATTGTCAGCTCCGCTGCGCCCTGAGCTATGGTTTGACAGTAAACAACCAAAGGTGAAGCTCAGTGTTCCCGCTGGACTCTGTTATGGTAACAAAACAGAGATCCAGACAGAGAGGAAACATTGGTGACATTAAAAAAGACATCTGGCATTTATCTCAAAAACATTAGAGAAAAACAGAAAACCCCTACCTGCTGAAATGATTGGCACTTTCACCTCTATTTAGGACTAATTCTGTCTTATTTTGCGGTCAGATATTTGAAGGCAGAGCTGCAAACAGAAGTGCTGAAAAGAAAGAATAAACAAAGTAGTTAATGCAAGTGAGTTATTTATATTTAGAGAGGTGGAACAGCTCAAACAATCATATCATTCCTGGTGAGACAGACATTTTGGCGTGTCTTAAGGCAGCAGCTGTATCACAGATGTAGTGTATTCAAACTTCAATGTTTTCCTCTTCCAAAGCATCTGACCCCTGAGGTCTGTTTGTGAAACAAAAACTACAATCTGTCTCATCACACAGCAGCAACACGATCAAAGAGTATAATCCTTGAGTACAGGAGAGAAGATGAAAACATGAATTTAAGAAAAAACAAAGATTAGACTCTCCTCAGGCATGAAGTCTGACTTGTTTGTTTGGGGAAATTATTTAAGATCAGTAAAAGATTCAGTGAACAGCTTGAAACCTGATGGGGACTATTTGCTGTAGCTCCCTTGGACTGAGGCGATTCATAAGAGATCTGCTGCGAGTGGGACCGAGTTTTTCGGCTAAGTTTAGATTCAATCTGTGTGCATGTGTGGGCCTCTATTTATTTGTTGTAGCTGTGCTTGGCAGTCATCTCACAACTCTCTCTCAAATAGTCTCCATTATAGAGGTCCTCTGGCTGTTAGTAATATCTAAGAATATCTCAGCTTGCATAGAAAAGACGGGCTATTTGAAGGCCGCTGTGATGTCGCTGAAGATTTTTGCAAGCTGTATCGTAATGACCCAAATAAATCTCACAAAGGATTACAGCAGTTCGAAAGCATGATGTTAACAGTGTGTACAATACAAAACAATGCAACTGTCCAAAAGTGTTGTCGAATGCTTTTATCTAAGAATGTGTTTGGAGGGTAAAAACAATCACTGTTTGATAGCATGTGATTCATCCTGTCTGTGCTGTATTCCTTTAGAAATGATCATACTTTTTAAAGTACCTCTGCTAAATGTGTGTATTTCCTCTCTTTAGTCCAAAGCCATGCGTGAGCGATGGCTCCTCCAGGGAATGGGAGTGGAGGAAGAGGAGGCACGGCGGAAACAGCTGGAACAGGATGAAGAGCAGGGGAAGAGACTAGAAGACCTCATACAGAGGTACGGCCATGGAAGACACACTGACACATGTATGAGGCTTTGTTTAGTTTTCATGCAGATCTGCTTCGACATCTGGACCAAGAACTAGCAGACTAATGTTACTACACATCTGCTTTCTTTTTTAATTTTATGGAGTCTTTCATTTTTGACAAAATTGCAAATCACAAACTGTCCGACTTTGTTCATATCCTACTCATGTGGTCTCTATTAGGAAAAACTTGGTGCAAATCTTAACACCTTTTTCTCCAGTTTTCTATTCATTTAAAATACACACAGTACTTGTTCTCACTCATATAATTTGCAAAATCAATACAAATGTAGAACTGTTAAACAAAGCATACACATTATGAGGTGTTTGTGGTTGAATCTGGTTCGTAAAAACTGAGGCTGAGTGAAGTATACTTGGTGAGAAGTCAAAAGTTATACTTGCAAAACAATGACGTCACGCCTAGAAAGAACAGAGTAGGAGTAGTAGTAGGAACGGTACAAAGTCTGACGTAAATTGATGCTAATGGCACAAAATACAACGTCTAAGGCTGTGTGAGTCAAATAAGTGTGGAAAAAAACAGCAATATCCCACCAAACATCTGACGTCGAAGAGACGTGCAGATCAAGTCAGTATTGGGTCGGTCTGTCAAAGACCACAGCTAGACGTCAAAATAGGTTAGAAATTTCGACGTCCAAATTGGACTTTTTTAGACGTTGCTCTGATGTTTAGAATTTGGACGTCATCTGAAGACCAAATCTAGACGTCGGCACAACGTGCAAAATGGATCCAAGATTTAGACGCCATTATTGGACCTCTTTTAGACGTTGAAATGACGTTCACATTTGTACTTCATCGTCGAAAAATACGTTAAATAGTTGTCATTTCGACGTCGCATTGCACAGTGGGACGCTTAGATATGCCTTGATTTATCATGTCCTACACTTGTCCTATGTTAACATTAGCACAAAGCATGCAGACCTGGCTTAACACAAGACTATTTAACTGACTTAAGATTTAAATGTGAAAGAATATTGTGCAAATAAATTCTTTTCCGGTCCATTTGATGGTGCTGGACCGAGGTCTGAAGTTTTAACAAGCAACTTAACTCAACAAAGAAAACCTGTAGAGGTCTACTTATTGTTCCACACAGGAATTGATAAGAGACTTGTGTAAATGTTTCATAGGCATGGCTGTGAAGTATCCCGTTTGGGTCGGGAAACTACCATATTTTACCCCTCTTTCCCGCCGTATTCCTGTATCAGTATTCTCACGGAAATCTCCTATATTATAATATATGTATAAAAAAAAAACATTATTCTGCGTCTCCAAACTGAACTCGCGCGCTAAGAACCCACCAACTAGGCTAGCAGTGAGATATCATCTGTGATCACACAGACGATGAACCAAACCCCCCACAACCAAATTTTGACAGGTATATTCATAGGTTTGATTTTGATTGTACTTTTCATCTCAATGAATATATTGGTTGTGTTTCGTATTGTCCAAAAACAGCCACACTTCAGCTGACCACTCATATGGATTTGATATTTTCTTCCACCACCATCATCAATGCACCACCACATTAAAACATGATTTTCAAAAAGTTTACATTTGATGCCGTCAAGTACTGGGACACTTTTAGCTCCAATGCAGCTCAAGAGCTATCGAGTAATATCAAGCTTCGAAAACATCAACAATGGGATTCTTTGGACATAACAGCCAAATTTGAAGGATCAAAAAGAGAGTCCAAGTATAGAGCTATTTGTGTGACTGTTGGTGCGCATAACACACACACACACACACACACACACACACTCTTACACACACAGTGTAAATGGAGAGGCAGTGGGGGTAGGAGATTCTTCGGGGCAGCTCTGGAATCTAGCAGCTCTGTAACCTTAGCTCAAAATCTACATTTTTTTTTTCACTCACTGGTGTGAAAACAAACACCAAGAGCTATGTATACACACACTTCTCCAAAAACAGATAACAAGAGCTCACAAGAAATGAAGAGAGAGACGAAAAGAATTAAAAGCCATGACAGAAAATAAGAGATAGAAAAGTGAAGCGAGGTATGATTGTTGGAGGGAGAAAATTAGATACTGAGAAGACAAAGAGCAGAGAAAGAGAGAGTGATGTTATTCCGTGGGCACTTCCTGTATTTGTGTCTTTAGGAGGAGCTTCCTGATTCCCATCAAGCACTGCTGTGGGATAGTCTCTTATTCCCCAATGAAGTTGGGGCATGAGATCACCAATGCTATGAATAAAGTGCCTGCCAGCTCCTGTCATCATCATGCCTTGTATTCTTGGCCCAGAGTTTTTCCACTGGCAGGGTATGAGGATTGGGTACGGCCTCTTATTTTTCACTTTATGCGATTTTCAGGAGTCGTTCACAGGCAACACATAGGAGAAAAACGCATCGGAGTGTTACTGAGGTGATGAATTAACAGTGAAAGTTGTATTGTGACCACTCTGCATATTTGGAACCATAGTGAAAGTGCATCATTCCTCTGCTCTGGGGGAGTGGTGGCCATTTGGCAGGCATATTTTCCCCAGACACAGACGGGACTGTAAAATATCTTCCATTCCCATACTTCTCTTGCTATGTTTTCAGGCAAGAAAAAAAGTGAAAACAGAGTCAAAAGTAAGAGAAACTGATGGCACCATTGGACAGAAAGTTAAGGAAAGATAGAAAAGAGGCAAGATAGGAACTTCTGTCAGTATCAAGCATTTGGAACAAAGCTACAACTTATCATCCGACATGCTATGCTGGCTCATTTTTTTGCAGAGTGTGCAAAATAAATCAGCAAATGAAGAGGCTCTGGGTCACTTTAACATCCGTGAGTCCAGCTCCAGCTCCACCTCCTCATCCATCAAATCTGAGCATGAAAGAGACTCTGTTGGCCGGTAGCTACTGTAGCTTATCACCCGCGCTGAAACAACATCAACACCGCGCGTTGTCACGAAACCGGGATAACATTAGATGTGTATAAACAGAACAGCAGTGAATGCTCAAAGAGAGGGCATTGTAGGCCAAAGTACAGTTGTGATTGTGGAGCCGATCCGTGTGAATCAGCTCATTCAGCAGCTGTTGAATAGACTTGTTGTCTGACACGCTTTCGAAGTGCAGATATTAAAGTCTGCGGTTTTAATTACTTAGAAAAGCAATTAAAACCGCAACGATAATTCTTCACTGTGCCGCTTCAGAGCATGTGTTTTTGTCGGCGATGGAGCTTCATTTAGGTCCTCGATGTGCCAACACAAAGGAAGACAGAGCTGCATCACTGCCAGAACATTGAAGTCGCAGAATTGGTACTTCACTGCAGAAGATCAGAAATTATTTCCAAGACTGAATTTTTCAGGCATATTAAAAGCCTGTCCTTGTTTTGGACTTAACTCCTGTTGATCTTGCATGAGAAGAGACATAACATCAGTGATCATCCTAACAAGCGACGAGTTCGTTTCCATTTTCAGAATATCAGATCAGAACAGAATCAGATCAGTCCAACAGCTTTTTGCATGTCTGGATGTTATTTACACCAGGGTCGCAGATGTGTGCTTGTAATAAAGAGGAGCTCAGCTGTGCAGGTTTTAATCCTCAAAGCTTCATAAATCGGATCAAATGGATGAAATAAAGTCATAAGGCACATGACTGTGAATCCAAAATGCAAAACTTTAAACCCGTTATCAACTTTTTTTTACTAAATTACATCCAATTGTGGAAATTTTTATGAGAAACTTTTAACAATTGTCTCTTTGGTTACGGTGTCATGCTGTGAAACAGGAGATATCTCCATTTAGATGTTTGAGAGGGAAGAACATTGATACATGGCCCGCGACAGTGTCTATGCGCTCACTTCAGCCAGAGGGTGTGGCATCTATATTTACACTCTGTGGGACACCATCCCAGAATATCCTGTAACCCAGGCAACCGGAGTCTTTCCAACACTGATAGGGACAGGGGTGAATAGTTGGAATGGATATGGACAGTAATCTGTGTGTGTGTGTAAGTGTATGAGTGACAGAGAAAGTAAGAGACTGAAGCTGTAATCATGAGTAAACCTGGAAACTACACCCACCTCCACCTATAAAAAACGCTCAGGAGGCCAAACATCTTGTTCGCCACAGTTTTATGGTTGCTAGACTAATGGCACATGCACCAGCGGACGCTTAAATGACAGACAGTGACAAAGACGAAGCAGCGGCTCTTTTATACACGCTCATTTCATGCACCGAAGAACACATAAACAAGAGTGGGAACAAAAAGAGGAACAGCTGTTTGTGTCTTATCAGAAGAAGTGCAGTGGTGCTGACTTTAGTGGAGGTACGGAAAACGCAAAAGATGGAAGATGCATGCCGTCAGGTGATACGATCTTTTAGGGAAAATTCATTTGATAGAAGAAAAAAGAGAGGGAGAAAAAAAGGAGAAAGAAAAAGTCAAGAGAGGGACTGTTGTGCGCTTGCTCTCCTGTTCGGGAACACATGAAGCAACAGAGCAATGGAAGAAATAGCAGCCATTGACAGAGCACAGTTTAGTACAGAGTCTGGAGAACAAACATGCAGTAAGAGACAGAATAAGAGTGTGTGGCAGCAGCAGTGGTACTTTTACAGATATCCCTATCATTACGTGGACAGGCTGAATAAACAGACAGGAGAATACAGCAGCAAAGAGTCCTTTCACAACGTGGTGCTGTCTCGACCTACCCAGACTGATTTACTTTTAGGAAGTCGCTTGATTTATGTCGCACAGACTGTCCAATGTCGATGTGGCCTTTATTGTAGGGAAGAAGAGGGTTTCTTTCAGTTTTTCCAACCTCTGAAAGCAAAAGTGACTCAACGAATACAGAGCATTTAGATAAACTGTTGCAACACAAGTCAATATGATGCTCTATATATACATTATATAAAGTTAGTGGATGTTTTTTGAGAGACTGTTAGCTTGGGATGAAGCAGGTTGCTCTGTTACAAGCAGGGACCAAATTCGCGTTTAAGGGCTGAGCTATTACATGGCAAAATTAGGGCTGTAATCAACCAAAGAAATTCTTAGTCGACTAAAACCCTGAAATTTTTTACCAAATATCAACTTATCGGGTGGTGTTGGGGTGTAAAGGTTAGAGTTAGGTGGGTTGGGTGAATCCAAAATGGTGAAAACAAGGGGGGTGTTCTGAGACAGGCTCTAAAAACACCTCATCAACACTTGACACGTTCCTCCTGATGAAATTAACCATAGACTGTAAATTGACGTGAAAAAAAAAGAATCGACCGATCAGAATTTTGGTCGACTCAGCATTTATCGACCAATAAGTCGACCAGTCCACTAGGACTGTACAGCCCTAGTAAAACCACAACAGCACCGTCTAGACCAAACCCAGTATCTGTGTCTGTCCACTGATTCATTAAAAGTCCCTCTTCAACATGTTACTGCTGAGACAACCATGTATCTTAGATTTTAATGTGCATGGGAAAATGAATATGTACATGAATTTCTGTAATGTATATATAGTATGAACCACAATATCATCCATGTTCATCATTCTGGATGAGAATGCCGCAGCCTGTTTGCTTATATGTTTTTATGCTAAGCTAAGCTAACCAGTTGCTGGTCGTAGCTCTATAATGTATCAATTGTTTCATCTTACACTCTAAAGGAAAGATAGTGGGTGGTTTTCCCAAAATATCAAACAATCTCAATTAATCAGTAGCATTTACTTACATGACTACATAGAAAGTGTTTTTCTTTGGGTCTGTTCATGCAGGCTTCATGGACCAAGACTGTTACTCTTAATTCTACCACCACACACTGACCTCATCCCTCTGACGGATAGATCAATAACGCTCCATCTAATTCTTTCTAACCATCAATCAATTACCAGACCAGAAAACCTCTAAACTGTGCTGAGGAAGCAAATGGAGTTTGCAGGATGGATGGAGCCCAGCAGGCGGTCTGGCTACAGCAAACTGTACTTACTGCAACAGGCCCATTGAAGTGCTCATATCATGTTACATAATGTTCTTAAGATATTTGTCTTTTGCCATGCTGTGACTGCATGAGAGTTTGGATCAGATTATTTTCCTGTAATCAAGTTTTCCTTCCCTGATTTCTGAGCTCATCAGATTTTAGGAAGTACCTCTTGAGCTGAGTTGAACTAAAATGAAAAACAAGTAAAAGTCCAGAGTCAGTCACTTAATGTGACACAGTCAGATTTAGACTAGAATTAAAATCCCAACACAGCTTTGATTCATTTTTGACATTTACGCTAGATAAAATCTGATCTGATACGGATAGTGTCCCAGAATCTGCCCCAGTTATTTGTCTGACAAAAAAAAAAAAAACATGTTACGTGTTTTAGACTCCTTTTTTAGTTGATCAAACAGCCTTGGACTTAAAGCCTTCACACTTTCTTTTATTCAAAGTCACAACAATGCCAAATAAAAAAACTTAATCGATGAAAGATACATAAACTTTTTCTGTCAAACTCATTCAATTTTTGCAGTAATAGCTTGAAATTGGATGGTTCCCCTGAAGGTCCATTAAGCTGAGGTAAATTACTTTTTTGGTCATGTTGGAGTTTTATGCTCTCAAGATTTACAATTTTTATGTGTGCAATGTGTCTGTCCCTGACAAATTAAGCAAAATTATCGAATAAACATCATTGTGGCATTGTCTGGAGCAGTTTGCACACTTCTTCAAAGAGATCTGAAATGATTGATAAGAGATAAATCTGTTACCAGTCATTGTGATAGTGTGAACAGTTTGTTACACTGAAAACTGGAAATTTATTTACTGTTTGTCAGACAAAGCAAAACATTTCAAGAATTTGTGTGAACTTGATGAGGTAAAAATCTGAGTTGCAGCTCGTGTTTGTAACTTACTATAAGTTTATTATCAAAATTATCCTTGTGTGTGAAAGTGCTGCTTAAAGCCCCAGTAGGGAGTTTTTGTTCAAAAAATTTTGAAAACTTTATTTTGATAGTCCACATATTGACACTTAACACGCCATCAGTAGATATGTAGTTGAATGTGAACAGCATTGTAGCATTGTATATTGTAGCATTGTATATGCAGCATCAATGAACACGTCTATTTTCATACACAAGGCGCACCGGATTATAAAGCGCATAAAGCCAAACAAAACAGTCAGATAAGTCAAACTTTATTTAACTTATTCAATAACTCCGCGAGGCTACACAAGCTGCAGTGCTCCGACAAGCCAAAAGGATTTTAAATGCACCTTATAGTGCTACCTACCTACCTACCTACCTACCTACCTACAAACAAACAAATATCGCTTGTGTGCGATATGTTGCTGACTGTATTCATGGAGTATTGGGGTGCTTGGATTAATATCCGTTATGATTGTGCTGTCGTGTTTTCTACAACACAGCCTGTACTTTGTCTTTTGCACCTTTAAACTGTAAACAATGGTGAATATGAAGACCAGGGACAGACACAGAGAGTGATATATAAATACAATCTGTCTTCAGTGCTCTGTGTGAATTTTTGCCAAGGACAGTTAATCATTCATGACAAAACATCCTGTTTACAATCTGGGGGACAGACCCTATTCAGTCAAAGTTTTAATGTTTCACTTCCAGGTCACTCTATCCAAACACAAAAGGACATGGCACTGGTATTAAATAGGGGGTGCATTAAAATACAAGGACAGACCGACTTTAATTGTAGCTCAAAAAGTGTTCAATTGTACACTCAAGCATCTTGTGGCCAAAGCAAGTACTACAACAACAAACATTTCATACTTTAAAGATATCAGCTCAGACTTGGAACATCATTTTTACATTGTAGTTGTTGTTGTTTTTCAATTGTCTCCCAAAACCTCCATACAGTTAATCACTCAGGACTGAAGCATGATCACTCTGATTAATGTATGACAGATAGGAATCTGTACCAATAATGATGGGCTAGTATGTACTGTATAGGAAGATTATTGAAGACAGGATGAAGCTTTTATAAACAGCTTTAACTTTTGATTCTCAAGGTTGTTTATCTAGACTTTTTTATTGTTCAGTATAAGTTGATAAATTTATAATGTAGTGTGCTACATTAAATTGTAAGTTTCCCTCTTACATGTATATTATGCATTATATATCAGTGTATACCATCTTTTCAGTTATTATTAAACAAAGAGTATGATATGAACCTACTCTTTTTGTAAAGCATCTTGGGATAACAGTGATTATAATTTGGCACTAGACTGTGAGAGTGATTGATTTCCAATAAATACTTTATACAATTCACAAAGGAGTTGTTGACAAATATGTCAATAACAATAAAATTTGCCTATAACTAGATTCTCATACGCTACAAACGATCTATTTCAATTGTACATACTCTTCGCATTTGCAGTATTTTCATTTGCACTCCTCGAATTGTAGAATTTTAAGAAAAAAAAATCAAATAAATTTAAAGTCCCTGTTGTTGTTGAAAGTGTGCAGTAACAAGAATCCAGGAGTCTAGAGAGCAGCTCTGTTCATTTCACACAGACAGTATCCTGCGTACATAAACACGGTGTGGTTAGACTTCCTTTTCAAAGTCCATCTTCGTATGGTTCACAGTCTGTGCGCACAAAAAGCACACACACATGCGGCACACAAACCAGATGTCTGTTTTTCCTCCTCCTGTATGATGTGGAAAGCAGTCGCTGCCCACCCAGGGGTATCCATGGCAACCGGCCTGTGGTTGGCTGACAGGGTGGGACAGTGACATCACTTGTGTCTATCTGGATTGCCACAGAGATAGTGGCGCTGCCAGACTGCGAAGTATATAGAGAAGTAAAGGGGAGGGAAGGACAGTGTGAGGTCATGGTCACATTTCTCTTTCTCTCTCTCTCTCTCCCTCTTTCTCTCTCTCACACACACAAACAAACACAAACATGTGCACACAAATGAACCACATGACCTGTGGAACTAGAGAAAAGGTTGATCAGGTGTTTTAGACCCATCTAGTTAGAAAGTTTAGACCCCTGCTTATTGTTAAACACACTCTGTGTTTTTTATGCTATAGTTTTTGATTATCTAACAGTTTTGTATCTACACCGTTAACAATTACCCACATTTTATCAAAACAAGGGTGTAAATGAAAGCAATTTACCTTTAACCAGTCTCTTCCAGTTACATCATATTTCTTTTTTTATGTGTGTTCAGTCTTAGTTTCAAATGACCACCAGAGGGCGCCAGATACAAGTTTGACCAGTGGTGCTGTTGAGGACCATGAGAGGGGTGTACAGATTTAAAGACATAACGCTCCCCTCCAGAGATTGATTATGTGACTCTTCTTTCAAAGGGGTGAACACCTTCTTATTGATTTTAGGCTGTACTTGACCACACTATAGATTACACTATGATGATATATTTCTGTGAAGTGAGCTTCTCCCTCTATCTTTCTTCCATATTTTTCTACTTTCCCTTTTTATAATCTCTTTCTAACAGCCTGTTTTGACAAAAATGTCTCACCAAGTCAATAATTTTGTGGAAGAAAAACGTGTTGGATGCTTCAGACAGTCCAAGTTGCCTTAGGTATGAAAAAAGTAGTTTTTTTCATATCATGAGTAACAGTCAGGTTTTTGGCACTGACAGCTGCTGAAACCGTACTGATCCCCCTCTGTGTATTTTAGTCTTTGTATGAAAGACTGCATCCTTCTCTGGTCACAAATCTTGCTTCCAAACCCGTTTTGGAAAGACTTCATGCAGCGCTCAGGAAGCAGAAGTAAAATCCATTTGCTCTCAGGAAAGGAAAAAGGAAATGAGATAGAGGGGAGCAAGACCAAGTGGACACCCAAGAGGCAAGAGTGTTAAGACATCTGCTACCAAAAAGACAAAGGTGTGGGTTAAACAAGACCCAGGGGGTTATCTGTCTCTGTTTTGGGCAAAACCCCAAAGATAAACGTGGTCAGGGTCAGACATGTGTGTCATATGACGGTTAAAAACTCAGATTACCTCAGAAGAAAGAGAAAGTGACAACTTCAGGGGGGACAGCGTGATGTGAAACAGATTTTTTGTTTCATCGATACATTTGTCAAGTTTTCTGTTTTTCTCACTAAACATGAGACAGAATAGGCACCCTTGTTTATTTGGTTTTATTCCAGACAATAACATTTGTAGTCATTAATATGCAAAGTAATGCCGGCTAACTTGCATATAATTTTCAAAGCATATTAAGTAATTAGAAGAAGAAACAATGGGTTGACCCAGTGACTCAACTCATTTGGATTCCAGCGATTTGGTACTCTGACTGTGACGCACAATAGCCATGCGTCCTGAGGTGTGTCTGATATGGACAGCAGGTGTTATGAGAAAAATAATGTATGTTAATAACTTTACAAAAGGCTTTTATTATTCTCTGACTACAGACAAATCTCTTGCATTAACGCTGGTGGTTAGGTTTTTGAAAGGTTTCCTCTGCATTGCCATGTCCTTACAGGTACATTTTCTTGTCTATGAAATTATTCTTTATGTTTTATCTAATTGAATGTCTGGGGAGTAGATCTGAATCCCTCTGAAATATGCATACCACTATCTGTAAGTGTACTACTGAGTGGGGTGCACCAATCGCAACTAAGTCAAAAGTTCCCAGCCTCAACTAGATTGTTTAAAATACCTTAATTCCTGAAGTTAATTAATTTATAATTTCATTTTTTAAATTATTTTATTTAACACTTATTTGAACAGGTAAGAAACCCATTGAGATCAAGATCTCTTTTACAAGGGTGACCTGACCAAGAGGTCAGCAGCACATGTCACAATAATATTAATGCAACTCAAGGACAAAATAAGTTAACAGACACAGTACTTCTGAAAGTGCATAGGAAAGGAAAAAATAATTTAAATGATTTAAAGTTGCACATCAATAAGTAAATGGGCTGAATGTGAAATAAACTAATTGTAGTAAATAAGGGTGCAGAAAGCACTGAAGCTCATACACTTTGCTTCAGTAAAATGACAAACAAGGTCTTTTTCAAGTACAGTCCACTCTGAGCTTAATGAACTGCCTTATGAGAAACAATACACTGTGATAAGATGCTGACATTGTTCAGAATTCAAAGTGGTGCTAAAATAGCTTTTCTGCATCTCACTGTACTTGTTTTATTTTTGGCTGCAGCAAGAAACAATACAGTGCTTTTTCTGAATACAAGAACCACAGAGTTTTCTGATTTGAGCTTTTACTGACCAACCCTGAACTGTGCTGTCTATTTTGATCGAGACAATGGCCTAAGGACACTGGATAAGGATAAGGAGCTGGTGTTGTGCTTTTTTTCAGCTTTGAGATCTTGTACATTCAGCAGAGACAAACAAGAGATTCATGGGACAGATGAAGCAAACAAAAGCTTTAGAATAATCTCAACTGCCTTTGCAAAATAAATCTGACTTAGATATCCTTATAAAATGAAAATGACATGCACTGTGTTGAATCAATATTATTTCACTGAGGTTTCCAAGCCCTGGAAAAAATATTTTCTGGTGTTTAATACAAAATACAGGTAGATGGATGACATCCAAACGTTGCAGGACTGAAGATGAACTTGTGTAGAAATATTGGCAGACTAAGACGTGATGAGAGCAGACTGTGCAGACTTGTGTAGTCAAACCTCGGTGATCATTGCCAGAGCAGCAGGTTTTCTGGCAAATAATAAAAAACACAGGCCTGAGTTTTGATAGTGTGTATACATATCTAGCGATATCCCCCATGTGTAATGTTGATATTTTGAAAATGTGAAAATTCTCAGTTGAAGTGGGCCAACTTATGCTAACAACCTTATGTTTCAGTGAGCTGCTCCAGATAATAAGTCTCTGAAAAGAACAAGCAGTAACTCTGGACTTTCTCATAGTTGGTCATGCCGGTATGAATAGTAAGATCTATTATTTCTAGGATAGTGTGTGAAGGCCAAGTGTTGTTATGAATCCTGATATCTCTTTTACACACATGTGCTCACACACACTGACGCACAAATTCCTTATGTCCCTGAGGAGCGTACTCTGAGAGTATTGTGAGTGCTGGCAGTAAGTGAGGAAGCAACTCTGGTCCTCCTCCCTGACGGCTTCCTTTCATTGTTGCTACATCCACATTTTTAAAGTCCACATGAGCTTCCACGTGTGTGTGCGTCTCTGTGTATGTATGAGTGTGTGTGTGTGTGTGTTTCCTAATCAGTGGGTGTACACAGACTGGCTTAAAGGTAAAATTTGGGAAATGGTAACTAAATTTTTGGACTACATCAAGACGTACCGAGGAAAAATGTTCCAAACACAGTAGTTATCTTGCCAATGACAAGTTCCCCTCATCAGCAAGGCCAGCAGATAGGACAGTATCTTACGAGGAAACGTGTCTCGGAAATGGTCGAATTAAGAAATATATTTTGGCAGACAAAACCATTATTTTACGTCTGTCTATTTCTGTCAAAACAAGTACATTTATTTTCATGATGTGCTCAATCGTACTAGAACTTTTTGGAACTTTTATAAACGATATTCAAGTTCCTTAAGACCTATGGATTTTTCTTTGAAAACTTCAATATAACAACTTTCTACAAGTGGAAGAAACTACTTAGATTTTTTTTTCAACTTCCACAACATCATGGTTGGAAATGACCTCCTCAGTTTTCTGTGTTTACAGGCTGGAGTCAGAAATCGGTGCACTGGAGAGTGAAGAGTCCCAAATATCAGCCAAAGAGCAGGTCCTCAGAGAACGTCTGAAAGAAACAGAGCGCTCTATAGAAGATCTGCAGAAGGTATTTGACAAAGAACTGTATATGGAGACGCTTTCAGGTGCAAAAATAGTCACAAGAGGTAGTTTCTCAACAGTCTGACTAGAATTGTGTTGCTTTATGCACACAGAAATGTTCATGTTAAGTTGCAGAGTAACCGAGTGAAAACGCACCTGATACCCACTGAGCAAACGATCGCTATTTGACGTCTAGTTTTCTAATTATGATAGCCATTGAATATTATACAGTGTAGTATAGATACGGCCCAGATTGAGATTTTGTCTAATTTTTGGTCTAAATTTAGACGTCTAAAAAAAACTTTTTATTTTTAGACCTGTGGTAGCCTGATTTTAGACCAGTTGTCTAGGCTACATTTAGACGTCTATTAGACCTCTTTTAGACCAAAAAATGCTTGGAGGGTAGCCATATTGCCGCACATGCAAAAGGTCAAAGGTCTTACTAATTCTAATAACATGAACCTGCTGGCTTAGGAGACAAGAAACAGTGATTGACATACAATTGTTTTTAGAAAATGGATGAAAGGTCCAAATTTAACGAGTCAATGTTGTCCAAAAAGCAGAGATATGATACTTGAATGTATTAATTCATAAATATATATTGTATTTTTTTTAAATGAACACTTTTGGTTATATGTACAGAAGTAAGTCTATTATAAGTCTGTTTTCTCAAAACTAATGTGGCTCATGTGGACCTTTCCTGTCTCTCTTTCAGAGTCTAATGAACCAGGATGGAGGTACGAATAATGACACACACTCTAAACACAGAAACATACAGGGACACACACAAAGAAACAAACAAAGCTCCCTGAGTGGGTGTCCTCCCCCTGAGTTAGCATTGTGTCCTTGCAGTGGGGTACCTCCACTTCTATTTCTGTGTGTGTGTGTGTTTGCGCCTGTGTGTGATAATAGTCTCGCTGAGGCAGGAGAGATGCAGGCCAGCGCACGCTTATGACCCCAAATCACACTCATCCACACTAACAGTCACACACATAGACAAACACTGACCCGCACACAGACACACACATCTACTAAAAACTCAGACCCACACAAATGCGCACAGACCCGGGCTCAGCGAGACTATTGAGGCTGACACACACACAAGGCCATGACTCTGCAGCCTGCAGTCGCTGCCTTTATCCCCCCCTATTCACCAACAAGCCCTGTAAGCCCCCCAAAGCTTTGTTCCCGCCATCGCACACACACGCAGACACACACAAACACACGCACTTCTGCTGCATAAGCATTGAACCTCAGGGGTGCGAGAGTTGCCGTGGACACAGAAACAGAGGGATGAGGCAAGTTAGGTAGTGTGCGAGTGTTTGTGTGTGTATGTGAGTGTGTGTAGAAGAGAGGCGGGCAGGTCACCCAGGGGTGTGGTTAGATACTACGCTTGGAGGCTGGGCTGTATTTGTGTGTGTGTGTGTGTGTTTGTGTCAGGGTGTGGTTATACATCACCAAATTGTGTGTCTTTGTGTGTATGTGTGTGTATCGGCATGAGCCTGGGGAATGAGTGTGTATGTGTGTCTCCCTCACGGACTCCAACGTTCCTCTGACCATGTGTCACTTCCCCTCTTGTGCTCCTGCTCACTAGATGCGACCGGCTGCATGTCCACCGCTCTCTCGGACTGCACGGACCCCAATTCAGACCACCTCCTCCTGGCCACGCAGCCTCGGGCCGGCCAACCTGCCTCTGGAGAGCACGCCATACCAAGACCTGGTAAGACACAGGGAGGAGAGAAGGGTGAGGGAGGGGAGAGAAGAGAGAGGGAGGGAGGGAGGCAGGAGGAAAGGATGGTTTTGGGCTGCAGCCAAGTTGGATTATAAGCAGGACAAACTCACATGCATATGGTAGGTGGTCAGGCACAGATACACACATGTTCGCACCAACTGAGTAAACTTTAACTAAAGGTCACGACACTTAGGAGTAGGTCTCCATGGTAAAGTAGCCATAATGAGAGCATAAGGACAAGATCAATAACTACATTTATTCTGAAAGTTGTCTTCATATATGAACTTTTGATAAGTATGTAACTTTGATTGAAAAAAGCAGAGAAAATGTATAACTAGTGTTTTATTTCTGAATGTACGGATAAGGATTAATCAGTAAAGGTATACTGGTATTGACAGGCAATTATTTTTGACTTACTCTAGTTTTACTATCGTAAGAAAATGAAACTGTAGCTATATTAAGAATCACAGCAGCTGTGATTTTTACATAACGGTAAAGAAAATATATTTTTCTGTGTTGAACTGCTAATCCTACATTGTTATCTAATTGTTCTGATCTAGTTTAAAAAATAAAAGCTTCTGCATGAGAGTGATTGAGTTATGCTGTTGACTTATCTGCAGGTATTTGAATATTACCAAGCATAACATATCGTCTTTTCTTTAATGTTTAATTAAAAGATTAAAGGCAACAGACTTTTATACAGACAGAATGTGTTCAGTGTCACAGCATCAAGAATCATCATGATTTTTTGACATGTCATGACAGTTTGAAGTCATTGAAAAAGGAGCCCGTTTTTATCAGTGATCATTAAGATGTTAAACCTGTAAGTTCAGTAATTTTTCTTCCATATTTTGCACCTGTGGTTTGAATTTTTATTTATTTTTTTGCTAGTTAAGGTCGTGTTTTTGTGTTTTACTAACTGCAAATTTTGTCGATTTAATTAATTCATAATATTTCAGAGAGCACTTTTTCCCCTATCTTTATCCTTCACTCCCTACAACTTCTACTCCCCCACCTCCTCTCACTGCCCCCCCACCCCCTCACTTCGAACCCCTTTTACTTCTACAACTCATCTCCTCCATCCTCCCTGTCTCTCCTCCTATCTACTGCCCCCCTCTCCTCCCACCTCCCCTCCCCCATCCTCTTCTAATAGCTATGTTCGCCATGGAGATCAACGTGCAGCATGACCCACAGACCGGAGAGCAGCGCATCCTGTCAGCCAATCGTGTGAACCCGCACGATGCTGCAACACGGGGAATAAAAGTCTATGATGATGGCAGAAAGGTGGTCTATGAGGTCACTTCCTCTAGGGGTGTGTCCACCACAACTGTGGAGAATGGGTGGAGCTCTGCGCAGGTTGACCAGCTAATCCAGCAAGCTGCCAGACCTGCTGACAGCAACAGGGGTCATGTGACTGTGACCCCAGCTGATCCGCAGGCCTATGTTTCCCCATTAGATATTGATGATCTGTCTCCACCCTCCTGCGCCCCGCCCTCCATCCCTTCAAGCCCACCAGCCCAGGTGACCCTGCAGAGAGAGACCCGGCTTGGCATGATGCCCCCTTCTGCCCCAGTTACGACCCAGCCAGGCTCCTCAGCCCATCCAGGCTCCGAGCTCACCTCCCCACCTCAAGCCACGGCAGAGCACCCAGTCACCATGGTGTTCCTCGGCTACCAGGACGTTGACGACATGAGCGAGAGCAGGCGACTGCTTGGTTTCGACGGGGCTGTAAAGGCTGAGGTGGTCTTGATAGATGAAGATGATGAGAAATCCCTGAGAGAGAAAACAGTCACTGACCTATCCATCATCGACGGCACAGCAGCCGATCTCGTGTCAGGGCGGCCGGCCACATCTGAGGCCGCCAGCACGGAACTGTCGTCAGATGGCCGCGAGCCCGACAGCGCCTCCTCACCCCCTGCAAACGCTGATGCCAATACGGCTCCCCCACCTGGCCATACCCCCGCCACAGGTACAGACAAGAGGAAACGCTGCCAGTGCTGCATCCTCATGTGACTGAATCTTCTCCCTCTTCCATCCTTTTATTATTACCCACAACACCCCTCTCTTCTCCTCTGTCTCTGGATGGTTACTAACAGAAGCCCCGCCTTCCTCCTCCTCTGGACTCTGAATGGCTGGCACACACATGCACGCACACATGCTCTTGTCTGACCTTTTAACTTTTACTTGATTAAGTTATTCTTTCTTACATCTCTGCTTTTTTTTTACCCACTTTGTCAACATGGAGTCTCAGACAACATGACACATTTTATGAATTCAAATGAATCAGGAATAAAGCAATGCTGCCATATTTATGGTTAATACAACACATGTAGATGGAAAAAGAGTTGACTAGTTGATGTAAAACAACTCTCGGCGGTCTGTAAGACTTCGTGGACAATCAATCCCATCACCATGCTGTTTGACCAAACAGTCCGTATGGCTTTAAGGACAATCAAGTCGACCATCTCCTTTTAATAGGCCAGTTTATAAAACATTCAAAAAAGATGGACGCAGCCTCTGTTATTTTTTATTTCTCTTTCCAGTCACTTTTCACCTCCTTTCTCACAGGCCACTCTCTCTACAAAGGCAGATTCTTCAATGTCGTCTCCAAACATACACAGACACACATGAACAACCACACACCCGAAATACGAACTCCAACAACTCACCCCCTTCTCACCAGACGAAGAGGAGGGAACTCGTTGCCTTGGTTACTTTATGTGCCTCTTCATCCTTTCAAATAGATAGTCCTTATGAAAAAGAAAAAAAAAAAAAGAAATAGAGATGAAAACATCTATCCGACTTTTATTTTGTTTACTGTTAATATCTGAACATTCTTTTCTTTTGTTCTGAAACTTGAAAGACCATTGAATTGTTTGGATGCCAGTTTCCGTGGGAGCCTAAAGTTCATGACACTGTTGTTAGCAGTAACAGGACTCTCTCTTTCTTTCTCTCTCTCTCTCTCTTCCTCTCTCTGTCATTTTCTCCATTAACTCCAGCTATTCCACTGCTGAGGTCACTTCCTCCTATTCTGGTACTTTCTAACTCAGCAACCAATAAGAAGCACTGAGACCCTTTTGGCTGCCAGTATGATCCTCGCAGTCATCTTTTCCAGTGTTACTAAAGGTTACAGAGCACAGGAAGCTAATGGCAGCTTAATGAGTCCACTCTGGCAGCCAAGGAACATGTATTTCCAACTATAAAAAACAAATATGGGTTACCACTTACAGCCTGGGCACAAAGTTGTGAATAGTGAATATTACTAAGCACTACCATATTTCTAAATTACAGCTATTGCAGCGGTGTTCAGATGAGCTTTTAGAGAAATTTGTAATACCTGTTGATCCTTTCGCCTTTTAAATTCACTCCATCACAGCACAAGAACACAAGAGATCCATTACGCTCTGCACTAAGAGACTAAAAACACTGCCAGCGCTTGCTGTAGTCACAAACCAGGTCCTTGTTTACAAGAGTGCTACAAATAATGTGGCCTGGGCTTCATTACAACGACATACAGTATGTGGTACACTGTAGAAAAAAGCTCTCAAAAGCAGTAATCATCCTTGTTCTGTTGCATGATAATGGAGGCTCTGAAAAGGTTTTGCTTCATTTCAAGGCTCTTTATGGTACATGAAATAGGGGAGATTGTGCTGTTCAAGAGGCCTGAGAGAGATAGTGACTGCATTATGCCATTGTACACTGGAAGAAATGTCTGTTTCCATGGTTTAATCAATAAACTTAAACGGGCCAGATGTGTGATTGAAAAAGATGTTAGCAGGTTTACAAAGAGGTTAGAGAGGCTCTTCAGGTCCAGATAACGGGGTTTGGGGTTGTTTGTAGTCCAAGATGATGTGGCATTCAAATCTAAAAAGGGTCTTTGTGTAAGTTATCCTCTCTAAAATGTTGATATTGGCACAGAAAAAAAAAATCACCCTGGAAAAAATCTCTAACTAGTGACCCTGTGAGCCTCCCAAACCTTTTTTTTTCCAGAGTGCTGCATTTATTCTTTATTTTTTTAGTCATCATCTGCCTTACCAGTCCTTTAAATAAAGTTAGCTGGGTTCTCGCTCAGATAACTGACATCATTTGACAACAGAAATAATATCTTGGATATGAAAAGGTCTCTGTATAAATCACCTATTCCCTAACATAATTCTGTGCACAGCCATACACTCCCACCGTTGAACTGTTTCTTCAGTACAGGACTGTAACTCGAGTTCTGCCTTCAAACATTCATGCTTTAGTATGATTGGCCAAAGCTGCTGTCAGTCAGTCACCACTGGCTGTGTGATTGGCCACCACAAGGCTGTGGCATGTGTAGATAAAGAATGTAAATACGCTCTATATTCTATTTAGCAATGATTTTATTTTCAACACATATAGAAATGTAGAGATAATTCAGAGTAATCTGGGTACTGGACATTGTTCTAGTATCCAACCATGCCATATCACAACTGTATGAGTGCACAAATACCACCTTCGTATATCTGCATTCACTAATGTCACTGCTTTGCTGTGTTTAATCTCATTATTAACCCCCCCCCTACACACACACACACACACACACACACACGTAAACACACACACACTCCTTACCTCTACCTTTAAAAACTCTTGGCAGCTGCTTCCATTCACTTACCAAGTATGGTTGGCTTTGGAAACACCAGAGGATCTTAACATTGTTCACAGTCAGGATCATAAATAATAATAATAACACTGAATTTGCATGGTAGCCATTAAAGTATAGATCACACGCCATTAACCTAACTGCTGACCATCTTTAAAAACAAAAATAGTATCCACAATGATTCCTTGCGAGCAACCATCTGTTTCCATTCATTAAGGTAAAGCTTTAAAGTCTATGTTGTCAAATGAAATGCATCTGAGAAACAATTTTGTTGATAAAAACACACACTTATCTTTTACACTGTGTGCATGTTTCAATTTTTCCACCACAGATCTTATGGGGAAAAACAAAAAAGATGAGTCTTCCAAACATTTTGTCCCAGACTTTCTCCTCCATGACACCCATGAGCAACAAATGGACCGTAAGGCCTGTAAAGGCAGAGGGCAGTCACTCATGCTGTCATGTTAAGTGCCCCAGATTAGCAAACAGTTATTCACTGCATGAATGTTTGGTTGAGGCTATGCAAAGAGGTGTATTCAACCTTTATAAATACACACATGATGTGCAACAGAGCAAAAAAGCACTTATTGTATGTACCAAGAGAGAAGCCCTATCATATCCAAAAAAAAAGAATAAGTGAGAGACTGGGTTCGAATTAATGCAGCCTGACCAATCAAGTGTGTGTGTGTATGTGTGCGTGTGTGTATGTGTGTGTTTGTTTTTAATTTAATGCAAGGAGCTTTACAAGAACATCAGAGTTGTTGAGTTTACCAGCCCCACTGCCAAGCCTGCAGTACTCCTCTGATTCTCTAGGGGTCTCTCTTTTACTTGTCTGCCTGCCCTCATGGTTGTATGGACTGTTACAACAAAAAGGAGCCATTTTCTATTGTTCACCTCTCTATTTCTCTCTCTCTCTGTCTCTCTCTCTTCCTTTCAATCTGTCACTTTCTCTCTCTTCTTTCTCTCTGATATCTGTACCTTCTCTCTATCTTTGGTCAATAAAGCTGAGTTTCTCCAGTGCCCCCCTGCCGACTCTTGCTTGTTGTTCTTTCCATCTGTCTCTAACATTCACATTTTCATTGGCTGCTTACAAAGATATCACAAGCTACCCTGACTGCACCCCTACCTCTCTATAATACCCACTACCACTAACAAATACACACATTTCAGACACAAACACGTGATTTTCAACAGTCAAACAAGCTTTAACTCTCGTTTCAAGGCCTCACTTGTACTTTTGTTTAGAAGTCATGATGATAAGAAGGAAAGTTTGAAAGACCAATTAAACTCCTCCTTCCCTTCTGTTTGACTCAGACAGGTTTTACATGCATGTGGTGCTTTTCACTGACTCACAAACTCAAATCACAGAGGAGTAAAATCAATTGGGTAATGCAACAACTCCTTGTAAATGAGGGAAGGAGGCTGTTATAAATTTGCAAAGTTGCATGAACATAAATGAAAGCCAGTTTGATGGATTTTGCCTAAAACATGCACAACTTTATAGTTTTTAATGAGTTATCATCAAACTGAAAAACAGAAGTAACAAGAACCAAGAAAAGATCTTCTATGTCTCATATACTTTAAGTATTTTAGGCACTGCTCTTCTGTTGTGTAATCTACAACAAATCGGCACATATTGCATCCAGCTAACATAAAATGTTTACTTCTTTCATCAGCATACCTTTAATTAAATCAGGTTACATGGACATGTATTGAAGTAAATAAGCTGTTCTCAAAAAAAGGTTACATTCATTACCTTTAGGATTATGCAACACTTGATTGGTTAATTTTGTAGGTTCATAGTTAAATAGGTTATGAGTAGATGAATGTAACATGGTATGAGTCTGTTCTCAGAAAATCATAAAGGATGGCTTAACGGCAAAGAAACTTGGAGCAGACCTTTGAAATAACCTCCCGTTTTTACTGACTCGCCACTGCCCATGAAAAATTGCTCTAATATAACATTCCTGTGGGGACCCAGACTGTGTCTGTGCAATCTAATGAGTTTACACCCTGCAAAAAATATATTAAACTCGAAAAAAAGGACTGTGAGTACTAAAGAAGATAGACGGAGGGCATGGGGAAGCTAGGGAAGTAGTTGATGCTGAAGAAGGAAAGAAGAAAGCTCTGAGACTGATCGTAAAATAGATTATGAATAGATGGGTGGATCAATAGACTGTAACTCCATGCCCTAGTTCTGCAGGAGCCCTGAGGCGCCACCATGGTACCAGTAGTAGGTACTACAAGAAGACATCACAGATTTCAAACACTGCCTGTTTACTCAGCTAACCTCACTGGCTCAACTAAAAACCCACAGAGAGCAGCAGAGACACTATCGAGATGAAAATACAAAACAAGCTGCACTTTATACATGAATGAGACACCCACTTATCTAAAGACACTGTGAACATGAAGAAAGGCAGGTTTTTGTTTAAGAACAGGACAAAAAAGAAACAGACTGTGTTCTGTAAATCAGTGAAGGTACAGTACTGCAACACTTCTAAACATGAGGCTGTTTTAGCTCGATGTCGTCATCTGTTTTTTGATGACGTGCATCTATCTTGGATGAAGGACACTGTTACTGTTCACATTTAAAACAGACAGGATGTGAGGAGGTCAGCAGTCCAAACAAAACACACACTTCCCGCAGAGGAGAAAATACAAGGTGATAGATGGTTGCGTGAGAGACGTCAGTAGGATCATTATCTGAAAACAGGGCTGCAATTGAGCTGCACACACACTCTTCCCACACAATGAATGGGTGTGTTTTCAGCGATAATAAACACTAATTGATTTACCCTGAAACAATGACAGTCTTAGCTGAGACCATGCACGCAGATAATTATTACATATGCTCATTCATGCACTCACACAACTAATGATAATACACAAGTCAGTGGTAGAAAGCACAACTGTGATCTGGACTAACACTCAAATAACAATATGGCCTTGCAACTCTACATAAACTTCACATACTAACAATAAATCTGTTAATAAAATCATGTGCATTATGTGTTTGAGAGGGTACTTTAAGATGCATATAAATATAACAGAACAGTAGTTAAATATGTAAAATACACACTCAAATGCACAGTATGATACAAAATACATAATACTGGCTCTGAAGTGGATTTGCATCGACATATGAGGCAGGTTCACTGTGGCACAGACAAACTTAAACTTACTTCCATAACTTGTTATACTGTGAATTATTATTTTTTTGTAAAAACCTTGCACAACAACAGTTGCAGAGGTTGCAAGACTGGCAGGAGTAGAAAAGCATTGGTAGTTTAGTAGATGTTAAGTTTAGTAAACCTAATAGACTTGACTCCAGAGGCGTCACTCCGACTTTAAAGCAATGAGAAAAGTCTCAAAAAATAGCCAAAAAAAATGAATTGATTATGTTACTTACTATTTCAGTACGTCAGGAAAATTAAACTAGTAACTCAATCACAATTCATTAGCTATAAAACTGGTGATATCGACATGTCTGATTCTTGTTTGTGTCAGAGACAGCAGATGTATTCTTTGTATTGCATTCGATATTTCATTCCGTTTATGCTTGTGAAACTTCTCTCTAAACCACATCCTGAGGCAAAAATGACCTGTCTTTCATGAAGAGTCAAGGTTATAGAAATGCACTTCTTTATCCAACAGCAATGAGAGGTGCTGAAATATACAAAGACCAGCTACAGGAACAAAATGAATAGAAAATGATAATCAACAAAGATGATGATAATAACTCCATTTTTGTTTCATTATAGGTTACAACATAACACCAGGGTTTACTGTGCCAGAAAATGGATATCAAGCTCCAAACAGGCATCCACACACTGCAATGGTGAGTCAAAATGTGTTATTATGTTTACAAAAGGCTGCCATTACGGCCATTACATTTAACCATGAAAGTCTACGTGATCACCTACATGACGCACTTACAGGTGAAGTCAGAAAGCATGGTTTGACATCACAAAAGCATTCATGATCCATCGAAGGAGACCTACTTTCACAGCTGTTTGCAAAGGGTTACAGGCTTTCGAGACACAGTTTATCATTATTGAATTCAGCTCATAGACTGTAAAGGGTTTAGCCCATCTGGACGTCAGATTCTTGTACACTGTCTGCGTCTGTCTGTATAGTCTGCCTGTAAAAATGTCAAGAGAGAATGTTTGGAATGACATTCAGCCACATTTTTGCCTCTCTAGAGGTGAGTTACATGAGCTTGCATGTCCTGTTACAGCGCCTTTATGATATCAAACCCTTATATGGCCTTCGGTTAACTCAACATGACCTTATACTGTTTAATTATTTCTGCTGCTGAGCCCCTATAATAAATCTAAAGGGGCTTAAGATGAGACAAAGTACATAGTGTATGTAGCAGATTCACTGTACATTAGGCTATTCTTATCTGCTAGAGTGTACAGTAAGGTACAGTAATATTCCCTCGAGGGGTTATTGCTGTTCTTGCAGTTTTGAAAGCTCCAAAACTAAAGTTACAATATTCTCATATGAGATACTGTTCACTTTTTTATCAAGTATATAAAGATAGAGAATCCAAGTTCAATACATTTATCACTTCAGAACAATTTAGTTTATTTTGCTTTTTATACTCATGCTGTAATATGCACACATAGGCCTACATAGATATACATATATAACTAGATGTCTATATATTTGCTTATTTTATAGACACTCACATGAAAGCTATTGTATTATTATGACTTGCATACTGAATTCTGGATCATGTCCAATGCACCGCTCAGTTGTTCATGTTTTGCATTTAAAGTAAAGGTACACATTGTGTTTTTCTAGTGGGTTAATTGGTATGCCTGCAGATGTACTTGTTATTAGGATACTCCAACAAATGAGGTGGAGAAAACAACCCCAACCTTTAGTTTATGCTGCAATTGTTCCTTGGTTATCTGGACATTCTTTCAGGGACTTTTTGTCACCATTAGCTTGCTTACTAATTTATTGTTTCATGCTACCCTGCCCATAATCGCTCAAGCTTTCCTTTGGGTGAACAAGCGCTGAGTTAGATGGGTTGCACACTGTGTAATTAACAACTCTGGCCACCACTATATGTATAATCCCAATTAATTGGAAACAAAACAGAAATATTAGCTCATTCTCTACCTAATGAATTAGACATGGGCACAGACTGTGAAGCTTAGCCATTTGCCAACCACCACTTGCCCAATTAGGGCCAGTTCTTGGCACAGAAATAAACATGTCCATTATGTTTGGTGGCAATACGGCTAAAGCATAGACTGTATATAGAATGGACAGCACATAGTCGCCTATATAGGGGTTAGGGATCCATTTCGGACACAGCCTTAGTTTCAGGAAATGGAGAAAAAAACACGGAATTACCGAGAGCTTTTTGGCTTCAAATCCGTGTACCGGCAGAAACAAGTTGTCCATCCAGTCAACGGGCTAAAGCAGTCATCACATCAATGTGTGTTATATCATCTTTATGGTTTAGCCCCACTCTGTTTAGCCAGTTCATGACCCAAACTTCCTCATTAGACAAGCACTGCTTGATAAAGCTTTGAAAATGAGGCCTTCAATTATTAATTTCTCAAGCAGATGCTGAGATAACACTTTGGTGCATCTAAGATCATAACAACCTATTAAAAACTACACAACCAGATATTTTTTAATGAGTCTTTATAGGGAACCAATGCTTCTCTCTAGAAAAACTGAACTTTCTGTGGACATATTGAAGTGTCCACCATTCAAGACCTGAAGTAGTTATCTTAAACTTTATTTTATATCCAGCATGCTTGTACTACTTAGTTACAGTCACTGCAATGTTCTGGACTGTTCTGAGTATCTGTTTGTTTCACTGAAAACGCCACCTGAGCACATTTGAGAGGGGGGCTAGAGCCTGGGGCGGGGAGGGAGACAGAGAGAGTTGGGGAGACAGAGGGTGGGGTACAGAGGCAGGGGGGAGCTAGCTGGGCTGCAGCTGGGCTGTTCGCAGCTGAATAAATGAATGAAAGGCAGTACGGCGGTAACCTGATCCACGCGGGTCAGTCTCATTGTGCTTGGCTGGAGCTCGCGCTGGCGGCTCGCTCTCTGATTGTCTCTGGAACGGGACAGAAAACACTCCCGGGACCTCGCGAGCCCTGCATTATTCAGCGCGCGTGCCTTGAAAAAAAAGGAGAGAGAGAGAGAGAGAGAGAGAGAGAGAGAGAGAGAGAGAGAGAGCTGCCAGTTGGAAAAAGCTGGCGCGTACAAGGAGCTCAATGTCATCTCATTCAGAGGCTGCCGTCTCCTTATCACTGCTGCAACCACCACGAGAAGCTGCTCCGCTACTTCTCCTCCTCCTCTCCGTTTGCAGCTATCTCTATAGTGTCCCGCCGGCCGTTGGTGCAAGGGCTCTGGTAATTTCGATGTGAAACACTGGAAAGAGAAGACAAAGCAAACAGAAGATAAAAAGTAGCGGTCACTCTGTCCGGTTAAGCCTCCACCGTTAGAGCTAATCCCGGTCATTAGTCGTTAGTTTTCCTGAGGAGCTCCGGGGGATCAGCGCTCTGACGGCCACACATCTTTCTCCGCACAGGTAGAGTGAATTAAACAAATGTTATTACTCCAAATATGTCAGGGTGTAGCCTAAGTGAGCAAGTTACAAGGAAAGGAAACTAATGGAGAGAGAGAGAGAGAGAGAGAGAGAGAGAGAGAGCATACTCAAAGGGTTACATTTGGGCTGCTTTTGCGTTTGTGTATCTCAACTAATGGCTTTCCAGGGGGGGACACTGCATCCTTTCCTCCTCATGGAGACACCCAAAGGGGGTCAGTGGACCAGACTGCTTGCTGCAGTGGTCTCTGCTTCTCTCGGTGTGTCTTTGTGCTCCTCCTCCTCCTCCTCTGCATCACTTTAACCTACATATAGAAATGACCTTAACCTGGTTTTCATCATCAGCATCCTGAATGACTTGGCAGAGACACAGAGACAGTATTCCTGCTGATGCTGCTCATCAGAAGCCTTTCTCACCTGGATTTTTTCCTCTTAGTCATATGTTTTTGTCCAGTTGCAGGTTATTTTTATGGCTTATTATCTAGTGTTTACCTTCAGCTCTCTTTCTCTAAAATAGATGCAGCCAGCTATCTCGAAATATGGTCTTTGCAAGTTGTTGAAGCACATAAAATTCCAGCCTCACTTGTATTGAAAAGCACTGGCATTTTCAACTTTAACTTCTCATGTTAACATTCGTAAAAATTGAAAGTGGCAACACCCATGATTGTTTGCACCGTAGGAGAGCAGGAGCTGATGATCACACCGAAGAAAGCTGTCACATGCTCACATGTTTGCTCTGCAAAGTTTTGATCTTTCCTTTGACCTATAGCTGTTACCAAGCAACTAACAACTCTTTGATTGCTGGCTTTCAAATGATTCAAAGCGAGATGTACATTTTCACGCTGTGTGCTAATGATACACGTGGCTGCCTGTTGGCTTTTGATTCTGGATTACACAGACAGATGATTTTAACCTCATTTAAATTAGAGATTAGATCATTAATCTATCTTGTCTCTATTGCTTGTTCTCAGCTGCAGGTAAATACTCTTTAAGTTGAGACTCACTGTCGAGATACCGACATTTTCTCTAATTGCAGCTGGCCAACAACGCTAACAATCCATCTGAGCCCTGAGAAACCGCAAACAGTCTTATAGTTGCTTTGTGTGAGGGAAAAAAAAGAGATGTGTTCATCTCTAGTCAACCTTAGAGATGGCAGCTTTTATTTAGTTTGCACTATGTTTACACAGCAGTGCTGGAAAGACAGGCAAACACATCCACCTGGCAGGAGGCAGCAAAGAGGGCATCAAAACAGCACGAGACAGAAGGTGCATTGGACCATTTTTTTTTCCTATCAGCATGTCTCATAAAGTGTGTTCAATCACTTTTTCTTGTGAACTTTTGGAGCATCGAGTTTATAGAAAGTGTTTCGTGTCTACAGCAGCACTTTGAGATGAAGTTTTAATCACATTTGGTCGGTAACATTCCAAATTTAGGAGCAAACAAAGCTGTGGCGAGGGTTTAAAAGCCTTTTTATTGCCCACGCTGCAGACTAGACTAGATCATCATTTGTGTTCACCGTTTTGTTTGGTCACCATTTAAAGTAATGGGCTGATTCTGGAACTAACAAAGCCAAGGCAGCAAAGTGCCAATTCAGTCTGTGTGTTTGCCAAAACCTCTGCCAAGCCCCAGGACAGAAAAATCCCAGCCCGCACTCCAGCCAATGACATGAGCCACCTGAATATCCTATAGACAGTCAGTGTTTGTTAGTGTTACTCCAAGTCTGTGTGTGTTTGTGTTTGAAGTACATTTCCTGTCCCCAGTGAGAACATGGACAGAACCAGCAGACCTATCAATGATGTCTATTTCCTTCAAACCTCTTCCTCTTCCCAGAACCCAGACACACACATTAACTCACTCACACACAGATAATCACAGGTTACGCAACAGCTGTGAGACTGTTAATGCCAAAGCTTGGTGAAGCCAAAAGTTCACAAGAGGTTGAAATGAACATGAGGTAAAGAAGCGGAGATGGGCAGAGAGTGACCAATGTGTTGGCAAGAAAGGAGCGAGGAGAGCAGAACCAAAGGGTAGTGCAGGTGGGTATGTTTATGTGCGTGTTGGGAGTAGTCAGAGCGGTGAACGTGGAGGATGCTAGCAGGATGTCTGTTCAGCCTCACATGGCTTGAAGTGTTGTTGACATTAACTGGCCGATGGCCTTTCAATGGCCGATCTGTTGATGGTTCTTCACAGGCAGTTTTCCAGGAAGAGAGTGATACTCCACCTCCAGTGATTGGATGGCGGCCCAAACATTACAGTCATTTCAGTACGGTTCAGCTGGACACAGTTGCCACCCACTTATTGATGTTTTTTCTGTAATATTACGATTTGATTCAGAACTGCAGGAACTATGAACTATTGTTGTTCCTAGGACCCTAATTTAGCTTCTGCTTCAGGTACTTTCGCAACACAAGGGGGCCTGTAAGTGATGTCAGTACACTGTGATTGGTTCAAGTGTGTGTGTGTGTGTGTGTGTGTTATCAGCTGATAATGAGTGGATGGCATGAAAAGAAAGGATGAAATCATGTGTTTCCCTCAGGCCAGCTATTAGACGGAGCCTTGGAAATGATTTTCTACCCTTGAAACAAAGCCTCCTCATGTTTGTGCATGTCTGGGTATCTGGGATTTTCAGTAGTTCTTGGGTGTGATTACCCTTTGAGGCTATTTCTGAATAGCCCATGGGAATGTGGATGACAGCTCAAAGGGATGAAAGGACACAGTGGGTATTGTGTGTGTACGACCGGTTTGTTTGTCGTTATTTCTTCTCGGAAAATTGAGCTTACTGTCAAGCACACCTTTAGCAGTTTGAAAGAAAAGAGAGAAAAGTCTTGAGTTGATCTCACTTTAAGTGTATGGACTGCTCTTGTCTTTATTTTCATATTCATTTGGTCCCTTCAGACATTTTTCTATGCTACAGGAAGAGAAAATGTACTGGAGACACAAATCAGGTCTAATGAGGAATAGAGATTAGAGAGTATCCACTTTCTAAATGAGGGAAACTCATTTGCATATGGATAGAAAAAGTACAGGCTAAAATAGTCAACAGAAGACCACCTCTATGCCAGTTTGTTGTCTCCTTAATGAAGACACTATAAAAAGATAAACAAGGAAACTCAATTTGTCAGAGATAAAAGCTATCAAAGCTAAAAAGCATATTAACTCAAATGGTGTAGGCATTACTCATTCCACTCCAAGTGTCTGCTAGTTTACCGTGGTCCAAAATCGGTGTAATTGCAGACAGTTTCCAAAGTGACAAAGGATGGGGGATAGGGTTGTCAACGAATATTCTAAATATAAATTTAAAAAAAACAAGATTCGGAGCTGCTCCTGCAGTGAGACTCAACAAAAACCGTCTGTGGCACAAACTGGGAGAGAGTGGTCTGGACTCCAATTAACTTTAGAAGCTCCGTTTGGAGATAATTTGGATTTTGGGCAGACACAGAAAAAATGCTGAGTGAGATGAAGTTATATGCAAGCTGTGTAAGATAGATATTCGAATATGTTCGAACCTATGTGTTATTTTTTGGAACGAATATTCAAACGTCATTTTGGAGCAATTTTGACATCCCTTATGGGGAGTGACAACCTGCTCTATTAAGTATCCGCTAAAGCATTTTTCAAAACCTGATAATCAATAACGTCTGAGCTATCGGGCCTTGAGGGTCCTGTGAAGTAGCATTATACTTTGAGTTTAGTCACTTATACAATCGTGTAGCGCAAAAAAAATATGGAAGAGACTGGATGGCAGTATCAATAAGGACTTGAATCATTAAGGAGTCTTGATAACGGGCAATTTCCACCACATCCTGAACGGCTACAAAAAGGCTGTATCCGCCGATCGTAGCTGATTGTAACCATTCAAGTTAATGTGTCAGTTTCCGACGGCTTCTTTCTGTTCTGCTGCGGATCGCCAGACTCCGCTCCAGATCGGAGCTGTTCTGGATGCGGTGTAATGGTTTCAGTATCAATAAAGTCAACAATCCCCATCTCTACCAGTGACAATACTAAAACTGGTATTCCACTAGCCTGGAAGCGACCTAGCCGGTAGCGTGAGGGTGGGTGTGACGTCAGTCCCACAACACTGAATACAACATCTATTTAACTTAACTGACTCTAATGTTTGTGTTCTCTACACTGTCTCTTGCTGAGGCTGCATTTGTCAACAGAACTGTAATTCAGTCATTTTCAACATTAACCAGAAAAATTAACACTTGGACCAAAATTAGTACGATAAAAACTAACTTTAGTGACAAAATTAACAGAAAGATTACTGTTATGTTGAGACTCTTGTTGCTTTGACCAAAAGAGAATTAAAAAAGTCAAAGAGCACTTTTTTTCATCACATTGCATCATCCGAAAACATTTTGTTCAGGATTTTGGTATTTATGTTCTCAAGAGGAAGAGAACCGGAGGGATGCAGGAAACACAACAATAAAACCCCTCCATGTGATGGCCACCATTACACAACCCCTACCACCCACTATTGTCCACAACATCCACCAACTATTGTTGTAGTCTGCAACAGAAGTTATTCATTAAATACAAAGCAAACCACAAACCACCTGCTAGCACAAATACTGTGTTTACAACAAAGATGTGCACAGAGAACATGACATAACGAATTTTAAGAATGACATGTGATAACAATTCAGTTTTAATACAGGAATTCAGAATGAACAAGAAGCCGTTTGATAAAATACGGAGGCAGAGACCGAGGCTGTGGTTCCAGGGAGTCAGGAGGCAGGATGACCTCAAATGTCAGGGCATCATTTCATAACACAGGGCTGTGTTTTGATTTTGAAATACTGCTGAAGTCTCTTATCACATCCCTGCTGTAGACTGGAATGTCAGGAAGCCATGGTGTTTGAGAAAGTGAGAATAGGGCTTTAGGGGCTGCTATATAAGTCGTTGTAAATGTATCTGTATACTTTATGAGGAAGCAGTCAAGCTCTGAGTTCTCACAGTCAAGGCCTTTAAAGAAATATGATCAATTTAGGAATTTGAGGATTTTTGTCATAGTTCTCCTGGAATGTACTGTGCATTACTGACGCTGTGGAGGGAGTTTTCCTTAAAGGTTAGCTAAAGGTAAGAACTTGGATCTTAAGTAAACATTAGATCTAGGTCAGTATTTTATCAGGTTTTCTTGACAGAAAAAAACAAACAAAAAGGAGTATCTTTGATTTCTCTCCCAGTAGTGCTGCCAAATCAGAGTCCTACTAAATCTGCGATCTGTTATTTCTCTAAAACCACAAAAACAAGCACTGAGAAATCTAATGAAATGAAGAATACTGTAATCGTCAGGCCCAGACATGTTCTCTGTCACAAGTCTGTTTTCTTCCTGTGTGAACCTCCTCTGTCTGTCTAAATACTGCAGCCTAATGAGCTGGTTTCCGGAAATAGACAGGTGATTAGCACACGGCCGCACACTGTAAGGCAAAGCAGAGCTAGTTAATGCTGTAAGCTAACGCTGGGATGAGTTCCCTCTCTGAGGATCACAGTGTTAATATGCTTTGGCTCATGGTTGGGAATAGGCGAATGCTCCAGGTCTTAAAAAACTCTTTTATATGCTGCTCAGATAAAACCATGCAGCGTCAGAGCTTACAGACAGATTTATTCCAAGAAGAAGCAAAAACAGCGATCTTTTACATTGCGGTTCAACTTTGCTTGTGATGGCTAACAAGGTCAGACAACTTCTTAACCTCTGTGCATTTGCTGTGTTAGACTGTACCTGTGTGGTTTGATGAAAACATTTTGTCTAATATTTTAAATTCCAAGTGCTTCAAATACTTAATTTGAATTTTGGGCTTTTGTTTTCAATGCATATTCACTTCATTATCCGTCAACATGGGATGATAATCAAAGCTAACTAATATGCTAGCTTGCTGACTGAGGTGAAGTGAGGTGTTGGCAGGTAGGTGTGTCAAGCTCTCTAAACATAGCTATCTCACTGAATAAAGTTCTGTACACTAATCTAATCTTTCTCCACGAAGGCCACACCAATTTGAGATAATTGATTAATACATTACATGAACAGTGACAGGTGGTGCCCTTGGTCAGTTACTGTGTGATAAGCTGATGATGTCAATGATGCAGATTGACCAAACAGTTGGAAGAGGAACTTTAGGGAGGTTGGAGAGGCAGCATGTAGTTTCAACTGTGTGTTTTTTTCAGAAACTGGAGGAAAGTTTTGCAACTATGAGTATTAGAGAAGCTGCACCGAATCCATTTTGCATTTATAATAAATATTTTTACTTGCTGTAAAACCTGCACATTCAGACATGTTTGAATACAACAGCTTCTCTGTCTAGTTTTATTTCAGCCAAACCACTCCAGGTTGTTAGCCGGTCAGCCTCATTGTGTGGTCTGTGGCTGCACTGAAGGTTCTGTGGGAAAAGAAATACTAAAATGGGCTGAATCATGCAGGGAAAGGATTAGAATTATATGCTTGATGACTTTTCCTCTTCTGATTCACACACAAACACACACATGCGCACACACACACAGACACAGAAAATGGGTGGGTCTCACATAAACTCACACACACATGAACGCACACAACTGTGTCCTCAAAACCCTAAATGCAGCCATCCGTGTGGTCCCTCCTCCTCATGTGACATGTTGTCCTCAGTTTATTTCTTGTAAATCTTTCTGATACCTCTGAGTCCTGACGGTTATTTTTGTCTTCTCAGTTTTAGAATACTAACAGTTGAATCCACCCCTCTTGAGAAGTCTATTTGTAGTGTGGTGTGCATACTTAAAAAGGGGTGTGTTGATAGTTTTAGTCATTGAATTGCTTGGTCTGTTATGATAGGTTCGATTTATGTCATTATTCTTATGTTCCTGTTGTCTATTTTTAGTGTTTGGTTCAGGAGTTCACTTTCCTGTGTTTCCAGTTTTATTATGCCCTATTTTTTTCTAATTAACCTTTTGAACTTTTGTTAATTAAAACCTTTAATTGTTTTGAATCTGCAAAAGTGTCCTTCTCCTTTTGTCTGAACGTAATATTGTTGCATGGCCAATGTATGCACGGATGTGTGATGTGATTTGAGGGAAAGGTAATGATAGCTGACAGCAACTTCTGTGTCCTGCTGGATTAGCAGCAGGAGAGAACTGTTGCATAACGAGGGCGGTTGAGGAAAGAGAGGACAGGGAAACTCTGCTGCTGCTAAAATAAGTTTGTGACAATGGGTCCTAAATTTCCGGGAAAGCGGTGTCATTTTTTATCATTGGGAATTTCCTGATTTTAATGGGTAGTCAAAGGTGCCTTAAAAGACTGTGATAGCATAGTTGCAATGGAATTAAACAGTATCATCTGCATATAGGCTTACTTAATGAGAGCTTGGTGGTTTAGTGCTACTTTTCTTTTAGCTTTTGTTCTTCTGGGATTATTTAATGGTATGTCTGAATGATGAGCTCTTTTAGTCAACTAAATGACTTGCTATGATGGTTAAAAAAAATAAAAATGTGGGCCATATGTTTTGTTTGAGCTGTTGCGTCATTGACCACAGGCTGCAATAACGCAATAATGCTCTACTCAAATATAAACATGCACAGATGAGAACTCTCATCCTGTAAAGCAGCAGTTTCACAGTATATGAGTCTGGAAAATGGAGAAAAAGTTGTTTGTTTTGTTTAGTAAACTTTCATAGCATTACTTGACTGGAGCGACGCACTACCAGCACAGGCGTGTGGTAAATAACCAAAGCTCTAAGAGTGTTTGCCACACTGCAAACCAATTCACACACTTTCCTGCAGACCTATGGGATCCTGTGTGTAGTCATGTTGTGCAAAATGTCCACTGTTTTCTATGTTTTCTTAGTAATAGACAAACCCGTTAGTTTGAATTAAACTACTTGGACATTAGTTGCGTTTGAACATCCTTAGTAGGCTATGTTTGATAATCACAATACTGCAGGCCTCTGCAAAAGCGTCTGAGTCATTTAAGACATCCTGTGTGTTGTGTTGATTGAATACTTTATCTAATTTGTGCATTAAGTGTGATGTATGAAGAATGGCTGTTAGTGGTTAGTCAGTCAATGACTTTGAAGGACATTTTTTCAGTCATAATTTGTTCATATGATCAATGTATGTGGAACCTGGCCCTCGATAAGCAGCATTTGATTTAAATATCAAATCTGTGCCCTAATGGGAAGGAAAGAAAACACAGAACAGTTTTCTAGCCCAGGCTGTAGCTCATGATGGACAGTTTCAGTATTCTCAGTGTTGGCACTAGACAGTGTTTTGTCCCTGTTAGTCCTGCACTTGTGCCGTCAAAGTTAACCTGGCTCTCTGCCCTGTGCTTGTAGAGCCCGTGCACACAAATGGTCACACTCTTTGACTACAGACCTTTCTGCTTGAGAAGAACCTCCATCTGTGAGCAAATAAGTGTGCTTGTTACGTGTGTGGATGTGTGTGTGTGTTTGTGTGTGTGTGTGTTCTAGCATTAGTATTCAGTCCTGAGAGTCCCACTGAAGCGCTTGCTGGGCCCTTTGTTGTTGCTTCATGAAGGGGTCTTAGGGGGCCTGGGTTGTGTGTGAGAAGTGTCATGAGAGACTTGGAAAGGGACACAAATAACGGACACGAGTCCAGACTTGCAGTGCATTCCTCTCCAACGCTCAAAACCTAAAAGCTTTCTGAACAGTTTCAGTCTGGTGGTTTTTCTAAATTCTCTGGCAATGAGGAGGTGAAGATTGCTTTCATTCTGCTGCAGCACTGCAGTATGCTGTTGCTGTGTTTGTGTGTCTGTGTTTGGAGTTTAGTTGAGGTACACAAAAGACACAGGAACCATTAAGAGTTGTGCCTCTAAAAGAGGAAGTGATTCACTACAGCTACAGGGATTGTGTTCTCCACGGAAGTTCTTGTGCCAGTTTCTGGATGAAAAATAAATGCTGCCTATTCACTTAGTCACACTAGTTAAAGACCCACTTCGATGAAAATGATGTTTTTCTTGTTGTCTCCGTGTTCATTTGGCATTTTTCTGATGCTACAGGACATATCATGAAAAAATAAGTGGGAAAGTTCATTTCGGAGTATTTCTGCATTCAAATCATTGTGATCTCAGGCAGATCTAAACGGAAGGCTCAGATACAGTGAGATTTCCTACATCACAAATCCAAACTCCGCCCCCTGAGTCCCACTATGCAGGCCAGACTCTGAGAAGTAGAGACAGACGATCGCGGAACAAGCCTGTGTGTTAGCAGAGTGCAATGCTCATAAGAAAGCTAATTATGACATTAACTTTCATCATGTCCCCAAAGACATTAGTGTCCGAGAACTGAATAGATCCGATATTACCTGCTTCATCGTCTACATTGGCAATGTTAGGCTGTAAGCTAGGGTGAAGAGGAGGGTGCAGAGCAGCGCTGTCTCTGCTCCATCTCAGAGGTGAATTGGTAATGAGCTCTGCAGAAGAAAAGCCCTTGAAAATGACACAGGTAATTCAATATTACAATTCAATATGCAGAGAGTTGTAAAGATAGAAATATCAACTCGCAGCTAAAGGCATCTACAATGTTTCAGCACGTTTTAAACAGTATTTTTAGTGTAATGGCCTTTGTTATCTTTGAAACGACTGATTTTGCCAAACGTTGACCCCAGTGACCTCAGCATGATGCTAGAAGTTCATGATTGTGTGCGCGGCTCTTAGATTTGGGTATGTTTCCTGTGTTGAGGGCAACTTCCATGGATACAAAAGTTAGCTTAGCTTCCTGATTTCCTGTTTTGATAACCTGTGTGCTCAGTGATAGGCTTTTATCCAACCAGCTGCTTCCTTTACTTTACTACATCTTTTTTTTCTAATGTCTCAAAACTGCTTGCCATTCAGTCTTGAAATTCATTGTCATTATCTCCATCTACCAAAAAGACTCAAGGATTTCCGTAATGAAAGTAAGGTACTGGAGGATTGAAGAGGGTGATCCCCATCACTGCAGAGCTTCAGCATGTGAAATAAGTTTGTTATCACTAGGATTTAACAAAACTGTTGTGAGTTCAATCAGGTGGAGACGGACTCTGATATTTAACACCTGTTTTAAGGAGACTGAAGGAATTCCCACTCATGCATGTCACCAGTGTGTAAGAACATTTCTCTCTTCAGGATAGTCAGCTGTTTAGATCTGTCACACGTGGTTGACTTAATCAACAGTAGATGAGGACATGATGACATGATCAGGACATGAACTTGGATCTGAAAGGATAATTGTTATTTACATTGTGGTTGTACTCTCTCACTGATGCTAGGCTTTACATGTTTCCACTGTACTTGACCTCTATAGCTTGTGTGTGAGCGTGTGTTTCTATAGAGTTTATGTGCCATAGCTAAGTGTCTCATTCGCTTTGAGCTGATCAATCATGATCAGCTGTCATCGTGACAGCAGACTGCTCTAGGCACTTATTGACGAGACAGTGTTGACCCAGTTACACACAACCACACATGGACAACCACATGATTAAATCATCATATAATACTCCTACTGCTTTCTTCTTTTCTCCTTTTTTCTTCTTTTTTTCTTGGACACCTCTTCTACAGCTGTGGGCTATTTAAGTTCGGTAGCTTTGCCAGCACGAGTGTATTGACCATCACAAGTCTTCTTGTGTGTTACAACCCAGTCAGGGCTGGAAGTCCCCAGAGCATATCCAGTAATTGGGTTACTGTCCCAATTTTCTGTAACCGATTTCCCTCCATGAGTTATTTCTAGTCTGGGAACCCACCAGGAAGTAGTGTTTTTTTTTTCTTTTGAAACATGGAAAAAAAATATTTAATAAAAAAATTAAATACAATTTTAATACATTTTTTGGAGCATTTTTTTGCCTTTATTATAGGACAATGGAGAGAGAGAAATGGCATGCCACAAATAGTCAGGCCAGGACTCATAACTGCGACTAACCCACTCGGCAAACATGGAAGGATTATAATTTGATAGTTGAAATGTAATGGTTAAAACTTGATGCTGAGGGGGACACCTGGGCTTTTGTTGGTCTGTCTTTGTGGTTACACAGTCAGATAATCTCTCTGCATTAGAGATGCAAGGAAAAGAGATGTTGATGGTACGATTGTTGTCTGAGTGACAATCACAGTATCATGACCTTCGCAATCATTGCATATTCATTCATTTCACAACATTTCTGAAGAATAATATCACATGAAGAACAACCTTAAAAAATATGAGTGTTATTTATTTTTACTATTGTTATTTATTTAATGAATGTTGTTTCTTTGGTCAAGATTTTGGACCAGTTGCTAAAATCCCTCTTTTTCCACGGTTACATCATTTGTCTTCCAGAATGTGAACTTCAATTAGCAAATACTCCAATGCTTGATGGAGTGGTTAGTTTACTTTTGGTTTCCATGTTATGAGCTGCTGGTATTTCCTCCTTACATTCCTTCTTAGACAGGTTATATTTCATAGTAGGATTTTGCTTGTAGTTTGTTGTGTTTTCACAAAGCTAAGGTGCTTGGCCATGGAGGTTTTGCAAATCTTTTTTTTTTTTTTCGTTAATTCCTTTTGATACTGATGCCTTTTTCCAGACTCCTCCGAGTCCTTTTCATACTGCTATCGAGTCTTTTTTATTATTGTTTCTTTTAAACTATTGAATTTGAACTGATTTTTTGCGACTCTAGCATTTGAACACATCATGAATGATAATGTAGTATTCACTTTTGCCTATCTTTCGTTTGTGAATGCCTCACAATGAAATTGTCTGTCACCTTGATTAGTTAGCTTATTAGCTTCTGTTCGGCTGATTTCAACAAGAATTTCAACACTGGATCGAGATTTTTAACTTACAGGACTTGCTCCAAAGTCTGGCTGTGCTTACCCCAGCTGCTTTTGGTGAAGAAGACAGTCAGAAGACAGGGTAAAGACATACAGACAGTCAAAATAACTGCAGGTACTTGATTTGATTTGATGCACAAAGCTAAGGTGCTTGGCCATGAAGGTTGTGTTTTCCAAAAGTGAAGTTTGACATTACTGCACTGGACCCTCAGGACTTGATAGCCGATAAGCTCAATTGTTGTTGATGTTTGTGTTTTGACCAACGCTTTGTTAGAACCTGGTTATCCATTTCCATTCCTAGTCAAATATAATGTACCAGCATCTTTTTGAGAGTGACAACAGAAGCATTTGTGGAACCTGTACAATTGAAGAAGTTAGGGCTGTCACTTATGATCAAAAATCAGTTTTTGTGTAAACTTGTCTTTGTGGAAACGTTCATATCCAAACTGTGCTGAGCCATTAGAATTGAAAAAACACAGTATACCGTTACCCCTGATCGGGTGGTCTAGCTTACTGTTTGATCCAGCAGAGGGCACTCTTATCATAACCAGACCATCGCATACGCTCTCCATTAAATTAACACAGTGATAATTTTCCAAAAAATGTATTTGTATTTTGTGAGAAATTCACTGCCCTATATGCAAGGTTAGCAGTCCAGTTGGTGGAGTCGCTGTATCTATATTGGCGTACATAATATTGCTATCTGATCTTTTGATTTCAAGGAAAGTGTTTCCAGTGTGTAGTACTGATATTGTGTTTGTGAGTGGAGAAAGTGAACCATGACGCTGGTCAGCTCCAGTTTCCACCGGCCTGATCCTATGACCCGACATGAACACAATCGCACACAAACCATCACAGAAAGGCAGCCTCATGTGGGTCTGTAGTTTGGTACCAAAGAGATCAGCTGAAAGGAGTGATAATGGAATAGTTTGAGGTCCACTGTGAATATAACTTAGCAGACTTGACATAGGGTGTATACAGCCAGCTCATCGTTCTATCCATCATACTGGACTGAGTCAACAGTCCCACAGTGATGATGATGATGACAGAAAAAGACCATTACCTCCCTTATCACCTCTCCCTCTCTTCAATCATCAAGTCTTCATCACCTCCTCCCTCTTTCCACTTTTAACAGGAGCAGTAGATTAAAGAGAACGTGGGTAAGCAACATACGTACAGAGTGAATAAAGAAAGGGTTTGGTCTAATAGGAAAGGAGGGGTGGAGAGCCACAGGGTGGATGTTTTTGCTGTGTGTGTGTGTGTTTGTATGAGGGCCTGCACAGACGGGGTCTTTGTGCGGGAGGGCATCTGCAGAAACGCGCACGCACATATGCACACATTTATGCCATGACATCACAGCTTACCGAGCAGCCGGCAGGAATGTTACTGAGAAAGGAGAGGCTTTGTGGAGGAGAGGAAAGAGACGGGAGGGGAGGAAAAGGAGGAGAAGAAGGGGAGGAAAAGGCTTGGCCAGGGAAAAGTCCGGCACTCCCACTATTTGGAACAGGACGGGCCAAGGCTGGAGTGAGGTGAACACGGCTAAATTGGAAAAAAGGATTAAACTCTTAGAAGACAGAAAACACATTCATGGTTGTAAATTTTGATTCATTTCAAAATTGAGGAGTTTCTTTTAAACGTATGGATGTACAGATATCACTGAAATAGGAAAATCTGTTTCTGAGACAAGAAATCCCATCAGAGCAGAAGGTGAGTCCATAACTTACTTATGCTATTTTATTTTTTACAGTAATTCTTTGTTATTAGACAGCAAACTGATTGGAGGCCAATGCTGAGTTTTGACAATTTGGTGGGCTAGCTAGAACACATGAGGAAGTGTCAGAGAGTGGGTAAGGGTCTTTTTAAAAACACATCACCCAAACAGCGCCTATACCGTCACATTTGTCTTATTTCTGCTGTTGTGTTAGTTCAAATCCTCGAGCTAGTATCGAGATTCCTCTCCTGATGTTTCTGCCAGCTGTTCGCTCTCTTACACAGCCCACCTGTCTGACTGCTGACTCTGCCAAGCAGTCATCCACCATGTGTCAGCCAAGCTCAACCACTTATTTAGCTTGTAAAGCGGCCTATGGTTACTTTCATTTACAACTCTTAAAGCAGAAACCGAGTGAATCATGATAAGTGCCGCATAACAGCGTTTGGCCAGGGTTCACAATCCAGGTAAGTTTGGACATGAGAAGAGCAGGCTAAACCAGCAGCAGGATCCAGTTACTACACAGGATCAAATTCAGCCAGGAAACACAGCCTGAACACGGACTGCTCTGGGTTACACAGGAACTTAATGTGTGTGTGTGTGTGTGCTTCAGAAGTCTTTCATTTTTACATTTGCCATGTGTTCTGGCTACAGTATGATCTAAGTCAAGGCTATGACGTGATACTTTAGGCGTGGAAAGTCTGTTTGTTTTTTGAGATAGAGGGGAACCGAAAGAAAGCGTGAGACAGACGTCAAGGTTGTGTGTTTATTTCCACTCAGGGAGTACTCTGTTGTTTCATATTCGGGTAAATGCTTTCGAATACACAAACCCCCCAGCGTCTCAGGCATGCAGCCCAGTGTGCGTGTTTGTGTGTGTGTTTGTGATTTTTGTGCATCCCAGTCAGAGTGTAAGCTTTTCCAGATGTGAGAGAACAGGGACAGGCAGAGAATGAGACAGCATTTAGACATCACAGACAGTGATGCTTAGCTGACTCACAGAGACTCATGATAGTAACACTGCACTTGTAATGTGTTTCGATTCAATTCGCTTATCCCCCCTTTCTCATTATTTTAACTTTTACAACCCACGTATTTACCTAACCTTGACTTTCATGATATAAAAGAGAAAATAAAAACCACCTGAGCTAGCCCAGACATCATTAACGCCAGACTCAAAAGTCTGAAAGCCTAAAATAGATCCATTAATGTGGCGAGACTTTTAAAAATATCTTTGCTTTGTGGGATTTTCCTTGATGCTCCGTCCTTGAACAGCTGGTACAGTATGGTGCTGAGGTGCTAATGTTAACACAGCTGTGTAACTGCTACATAAATGTATATTTATAAGCTAATAGAACCCAAACTGTAACTGTAATATTAATAACTAAATCTTGTTATTTCAGATGTTTAAAAAAAGTCAGAAAAACGTGTTTCTTTCTATAACTCAGACGTGATTTCTTTCTACGTTTAAACATAAATGTAATTGCGCTTTCTCTCTCAAACACGCAGCACACTTTGCTCCCTAAGCTGGTCCAGCAGGGTGTACAATGTCCCTCATCACAAGTATTAGAGTCCGAGCCCTAGAGGACAGCTATGCCTGGAATGTCAGCTCACCTCACGGGAGTCAAATACACACGTGAATACACACCTCCAGCACAAATACACACACTCAGAAGACCACATTCACACTAAGGTGCACAGCCAAAGTCACAAACACGCGCTTTTTATTGTGTGTTTGTGTGTGTGTGTGTGTGGCAGCGGAATAGCATTGCATATGAGACATTCTTGTACTGTAGAAGTGTTTTCCTCAGGCGGTAACAGGATATCCTCCCCCTCTGTACTGTCCTGCCTGCTGGACACACTACTTCACACTCGCACATTCCTGCACATGCACTCACACAAACCATATATACAATGGGTAATATGTGATCAAACAGAAGGCCTGATCTGTGTGGGTGGGTGTGACATCTGGTCCTCACATGTAGTCTAATATCGTTAGCTAGGTTGAAATCATTTGACTTGATGGTGTAGAGGGCGTGGGAGTGAGAAACAAAGAAACACAGCAGTTCAAACTTTTCTTGTAATGTTCAATCAAGGTATAGAGAGCCAAAAAAAAAAAAATAATAGTCACGTTTAAAGGGATATTCTGGCGTAAATTTAAGTTATGGTCAAACACACCGTAACATCGAGTTAGACACCCCCTCGAGAGATGAATGTTGCCGACTGCTTGCTTCTCTAGTTATACCAACTTTAGTAACAACTGCACAATAGCAATACACAGCGGTCAACGTCTCCACACACAGCACCTAACTTCACCAACAGTACATATAGGGTTCCAGCCATAGTACTGGCTACCAAACATCTTTTAAGCTTTGCCTAATTCCCTTAGCAAAGAGACCAAACAACTCACCCTCTCTCCTCCAGCAGCAGCTTGTTTGTTGGGGAGCCCTGATGAGTTGCGCAGTCAAAGGAAGAACATTTATGATCATTTCTTTATGAAAATGCAATCAGGCTGAGACACTAAGGCAGAAGAACTACCGCGTCTGCAGTGCAAAATGATTATTATGATGATTATTACTGTAAGGAAATGAATGATCCGCTGCAGTCAGTGATCGACTTGCAGGGAAGCAAGCAGTCGGCAACATTCATCTCTTGAGGGGGTGTCTAACTTGGTGTTACAGTGTGTTTGGCAGTAACTTAAATTTACACTGGACATATCCCTTTAAATGAGCTTGCTGCTTAAACTTTGTTTTTCTGAATAAGATCTTCTGTTGAAGCTTCTCAAACTGTAAATATTGTTTTAACATTTCCGACTGTTATTTTGAAAGCCGTTTTTGTGCATGAAAACATCCAGAGACTGTCTCCTAAAAAGCATTGAGCAGTATTTTGTTCCTCACTGAGCAGCCCACCTTTGTGCTACAGACTAAAAAGACTTACCATCACAGTTTTGACAATGTTTCCCACAGTGAATCACATCAGCTTTGTTGCTTTGACTGGTTTTGAATACTGTGCTAAAACAGACAAAGGGACTGCTGTTTTGATTAAGATAAACCTTTATTTATCCCACAGTGGTTGGAAATGTTCGGTGTTAACAGCAGCGAAGGACCAGCACTGCAAACACGGAAGAATAAGTACACTTATTATTAAAAAAATAACAAACTTAAACCTTAACAGAAAAGAGAAAAAATAAAGCAACAACAACAACAAACCAAAAGCAGCTCTAAAATCAGTTGAGCAGTAATCTGTGTCCTGTACGGCACAGCAGCTGCACTATTAGATTCAGACTTCACATTTGATTTGACGCAATCAGATTTAATGCGGCTTAAGACCAAATAGCTCCAAAGCTAATAGCATTCCCATTATCCTCAGCTGTGTTTGTGCAACTTAGCAAATGCTATAATTTAATTATGTTTAAGATTGTACCTGTTAAGGTCAGATTTATAGTGCTGTCATTGCAAGCATGGTAGCAAGCTGGTGTTATATTTAGCTAAAACCACTGCTGTTGGTAGGTACAGTGGAAATAGACTTAAAGAGTTTGTGCATTAATGTTTTCTTTCATAACTTTTCAGTGGATATATTAGTGACAGACAAGTTTTTGTGTCACTGTTTCTTGACTTTATGGTACATTAGCGAATGAATGTTTTATAGATTTGACTGTCCACACACATCCTGATGGAGTCCTCTCAGAGAGTGTGTATCACAGACTCATGAGACAGCATGATTTGAGAAAATAAGCATGTGACCGAGCCAGATGAGTTACCAAAATGCCCTCAGAGAATTTTCTTTTTCTCTCAGTAGACATAAGAGACATGGGGGTGGGGGGTGGTGGAGATGTTGCTTCATTATATCCACCAGTCAAGGCTTTAGAGTAGAAGCAGGATATCATAATCCACCATGTGACTCCACTGACCACAGCTTCTTGGCTTTTACAGTCAGTGAAGAGACGTCAAACCAAAAGAGGAAGGAAAAGACAGTTAAGATGGAGAAAGGGATTCGACTGAAGAAATCAACAAAACAAAGAGGGAAAGCGAAAAAACAAGGGTGTATAAGGAGAGAAAAACTCCTCCTTGTGTCGATACCAAGTCTTAGTGTAACCTTCAGTCTGCAGAAACACCTTCTCTTGTTTCTTCACATCAGTAAAAGTTCCCATGACTTTCATTAAATGACAGTCTGGTACGTGTCTGAGTCTTAAAGTGGAAAAAAGGGTAAAAAGTAAAGACTTCCTCTTTATGGCTGTGTGTACTTGAAGAAAACAGTGAACCAATTCATTGAAGTAGGTCTCATTAAATCCTCATACACACACACACACTCCCACTTGGTACAAAGATGAGGGTCAACAACCCTGCATAGAGGCAAACACATCCTTAGCATTGAGGTGTAATTGGTTTTAAGGCAATAAAACAGAAAGCTAATAGAGTTTTTGAGAGCGGCCCGTGTAGAAAGCACAATAATAACAGGAGTGTGTTAATGTAGCTGCGCACTGAATGCTGGTCTGGAATGTGTCAGAGGGATGGTTTACAAAAGCAGGTCACAGGTTTGATCCCTGCATGCCTGAGTGTCAACAAACGTGTCTTCTAACCACATATCCAAGAATCAGATGCCCTCGATGGTTAGAGAATAGAAGCCGGCGTTATGTATGTGTTTATTCAAAATGACAGAGGATTTTTATCAGGCAAGACAAGCTCTTAAAATGTCCCAGAATCCCCAAAGTCTGAACAGAGCTGTGATCGATAAATGATGTTTGTGATCACTGTACAGTGGCATATTGACTGATAATGATGGAATTATGTCTTTTAGGTGATTCCATTTGATGCAAGCAACACCTTACAAAGAAGTTAGAACAAAGGCATGTTTATCATTGTGCTGCATCACTTTTGAAAGTTTAGGAGCCAAGGAGACGCGTTTTTGCACTTTTAACAGTGAAATGTTGTTTGATGTAAGATTTTAGCAGCTCAAAAGTTCAAAATCTATCATTTAGTTGGATATTCCATTTTATACCAAATGTTTTCAATTGTTGGTAGGGATGTCCCAATCCGATATTGATGTTGGAAATCGGTCCGATATCAGCAAAAAAAGAATATCTCATTTTGTCGGCCTGCATCTAAAATCTCTGATATATGCGCTCCGATACAAGCAGTCAATTCCAGACTCCACTCCAGTTCCTCTATCTAGCAGTGCCTGGATCTAGCATGCAGAGCCTACATGATCACACCAACAGTGTGTACTAAGGTACGAACAAAGTAGCAAGGAGTAGGAGTGATGTCAGACGTGTGGCAGTATTTTTTCGTTTAAGTCCAAAAAAGACGTCGCAACTGAGTGCATTAATTCTCCTGCACAAATTCGTGCTAATATCAGATCAATATCACCATCAGCCAACAACATTGGTGTCGTATGGGAAGTAAAAAAGTTGTATTGGGACACCCCTATTGTTGACATGTTGGAATTACAGACAGGCCAGTTTAGCGATCATCCTCATCTATGCTGTTGTATTACCTGCAGAGTGCAGTTTGTCGCCCCAACAAAGGGGATTGTCTGGATGGCAGCACTGGTGTCTCCCAGAGGTGTAAGCTTCCCTTTCCATGAGCACTCATGACTCCCTATACCACAGATGCTGGCTGTGCTGATAACAAGCCAGATGGTCCCTCTGCAGTCTGACGCGGTGTCCCTGATTTCAAAAAGGAATGTCAAGTTTTCATTCATCAGACTATTGTACAGTTTTCCATTTTGCCTCAGTCCTTTTGATGTGGGCTCAGGCCACATCCCAGATTATGTGTCTGTAAGGTTTCGCCTTTTCGGTGCAGATTCAACCTGCATATGTTGATACAATGACAAACTGTGGCCACAGACAGTATTTTCTTGTAAGTGTTGCTCATGGAGAAGTTTCCACTACAAAGTCATGTTTGTTATTGGTGTTGTTTATTAGACTTTGTACCTTTAGGGCAGACATTTCCTCAGATTTTCTTAATCTTTTTTTAAACTGTGGATGATGAATTTTATGCTAAAAAAAAATCATCATTCTGATTTTTTTTAACCATTTGCTCATGCAGTGTTTCATAGGGTGAATGTCCAACCATTTTTACCTATTAGAGACTCAGCCTCTCAGGATACGATATCATATTGCAAATCAGTTACTCAGCTTTTGTAGTGTTTTGTTTTCCCTGTCCAAACTTTTTCAAAACATATTGCAGAAATCAAATTGTAAATAAGCATAAAATTTCCCCCGCAAAAATCTTGATATGCAAACAGTCCAACTGTGTAGTCACTCCGTCCGTAAGTATCTTGTATATTGTACTGAGCCATCACATTTTACTCTATTTGGAAGCCGTGAAGGACCTTTCATTTTGACAACTCATTTCTTTCTCTTCTGGGACTATTTCAGCAGGGAAATTAGGTTTTTGGAATCCATTCATTCCTCTCATAAAAGCTGCTGCTGATGTGGCCTTGAGCCTGGCACTCAATCCAGAACAACATCAGCAGAACTGCTCTGTGAACAGCTGAGGTCGGGGGAGATACATTCTGTGAATGTTTGTGTTACAGAGAGATCGTGATAAAGCAGCAGAGCCATAAGTCTCTTTGCTGACGTTCTCCTTGACAGTAGGAGTGAAGGATTGTGCTAATGTGTCACTTTAAAGGACATAAAGAGGGACATGAAGATATATCTCTTTTTATGTGTTTTGTTTCATTTAGGTTTTATTCAAAATCAAGAATAAAAACCAAGATAAAAATCTTTATTCTATTCTAAACTGATGTTTTAGAGAGCTCTTCCTATTGACGCTCACTGTTGAGTTTCTGATGTGACATAAAAAAGCAACATGGCAACATATGGCGACCCCTAGTGGTGACCATCAAGAATAAACTCTCCCGTTGCTGCAGAGGTTTAACAATACTGCAATGCAGACAGATAGATTTCTATGAGAGAAAAGGCCAGAGTGTGACCTGTCCAAGAATAACCCACAGAAAAAGAGTTTTTCTTCACATCCTCTCGAATTTTTCATTAAAATGAAACATGAACATCTCCTCAGTATACATACAGATCTCTCTTAACATGTCCTGTCCTGTTTGTTGACAGAAATCATGGCGGGCAGCCGAGGATTTCAGTGACCCCGTACCGAGAGAGCGAGCACTGAAGAGCGTCAGTTTCCAGGAATCGGTCAGTGTTATCTCAGACAGGCCTGCAACCATGGAAATGGAGAGCCAACAGATCCAACATGGCTGCCTGAGCAGCCCCAGTAACCGAGCCCACAATGCAGTCGGTGTGAAAGTTGAGAGTTCTGACAGCGAGGTTGTGCAGGTATGTACCAGCTCCATGACTCAGGAACAGAGTTAGTCGTTTCTAAATTCACGTCTTGCTGTCCAAGAAGAAGAGAACTTTGTCACCGATCAGTTGTAACCGACTAATAAGTGCTTTACATAGTTTTAATTTACCTTGCTGATCACATTTTATCCCTTTACTTTACAGAGCAGTAACTTTGAAATAAGTAACTTGATTTTCTTCTGTGTCTATAGGAGATCCGCTACCTGGATCAGGTTTTGGACGCTGCCTCAGAAACACCCACCAACGGCAATTCCTCCCCATCACAAATCAACAGAGCCATCAGTATCGATGGAAACTCTCCATCTGTGTGCGTGTCCGCCTCCTCTCCCGTCAATCACGTTGTCGTCGAGGGCCAGAGACAAACCACGTTCCTCCACCAAGGCGAGTCCGATGTTAGGACCAACGGGCACATGCAGGGAGAGGAGTCAGGGAGCAGCCGGGCCAAGTTTGAGCTGAGAGCTTTTCAAGAAGAGAGACGACCAGCTAAACTCTTCACGCCTGGAGAGGAGCAGCAGGTCAGGGTGACGAGAAGACGACCCTCAGAGGAGGTAAGTGGCTGTGAGATAATGCAGACGAAAAAAAATTATGCAGAATTTAGACATTCAATAACAAAAACACAACAGCACTATGAATATGAGTCCAAACTCAGAGTCTGTATTTTGCTTATATGGAGTAATAGTTTGGAGAAAGGCTCAAAATTGTGTTTTCTACCAAATGAACATTATCTGAAAACACATTAAATCATATATGTTGTTGCATTTGGCCACTCTTGTAAAAGTTTGTTTTTATCTGATTAAATAAAGGTTGAATAAAAAAAAATGTCATGATGAAAAATTGAAGTTTATTTATGACAAGATGAACCTCAGATTATTGATAACCAGGATTACAATTTTTTGAAGTATTAGTACTATCAAAATTGAGTCCTGTATATTGTAACATAAACGACACATACACATGCTCAGAAATGCACATACACATATCACTGGTTATGGATCAAACATTGTCCTGCTACCCAGCCTCTGTGTTCGACATTGCAGACAAGGGGCAGCAGTGGTATAAGTATCCCACCTTGATATGACGGTATGTTAGAGTTTAGAGGAAAATACACAAAAACAATCTTGAATATTTTTAAGATTCAGAGGAAAAGAAAATGTGATTTATACTGAACATGTTTCAAGTCACCAGCTTTATAAGTACATGGATCTAAAAAGTTACATATTTATTCAGATAGAGTCAAATATGTGTCATGCACAATGCTAAGTAAAATAGTTAAACTCTTTTCTCTACTAAGTACGACGGAGTATTAGGGCCACATTAAGAAAAAAAATAAGATTAAAGTCATTAATTTACAAGAATAAAGTAATTACTAATGAAAATAAAGTTATTATTAACTAGAATAAAGTCGTAGTAAAGTAATCACTTACAAGAGTCAAGTCAGAATAAAGTCCTTATATTCCAACCTGTTGTTTAAGATGACAGTTGTTGAAATGAGAGCCATGGAATATTTACTGAAAATGTACTTCAATGTAGGTTTTCTCAAACAAGGAGATACATCAGCACATCAGCACCACATTATCATAAGTATCAAAATGATTTTATTACGACTTTATTCTTGTAAGTAATGACTTTATTCTCGCAAATTAACGACTTCAATCTCAAAGTCTTTTTTTTTGATGTGGCACTAATACTCCGTTGTAACTAAGCCCCCAAATTACCTAAAAACTAAACTCTGTGAATAATATTGAAATTGGACGATTTCATATTTTCCTCAGAGATAAAAAAGTAAAGTAAAAGACATATCAGTATGGCATGTCTTTTCTTTATTTTTTGGCAGAGTTGTAGGATAATTTTACAGTCTATTTATCTGACTCTCTCCTTTTTCTCCTGGTTTGTAACCGATCAGGTTCAGGAGTTGGAGCGAGAGCGTCAGGAGCTGATAAAAGACCAAGCAGTGAAGAAAAACCCCGGGATCGCCCAGCGCTGGTGGAACCCTCCTCAGGAGGTAGTCTCTCATTCATTCATTCAATCTGTATTCATTTGATAAGCACTGATTTCTTTAGGTTCATTCATTCATTCATTTGGTTTATTGAAGGTCCCTTTGGAAGAGCAGCTGGATGCAGACCAGCTGGAGTCTCTGAAGAAATACCAGGAAAGGAAGCAGCAGAAACAGAATCATACTTACGCATACACACAGGTAACGCCACTCAAAACACACACAAATGTATATCAACTACACTCTCTTGAAACAACGCCTGCATTTTTATTTTCTGTCTCACTTCTTTTCTCACTTTATCCTTTTTACAGATTTTTTAACTCCTGCTCTCTCGTCTCTCTTTGCAGCCCCAGTTAACAGGCCCTCCAACAATGGTGACCTTTGACCCTAACCTACACAGGAAGGACGATATAGTGGAGGAGCAGATTGACTTCTCGGTCGCAAGGAAACAGTTTCTTCAGGGAGATGGGACCAAGAGGGATGTAGCTCCACACATATACTCTGCCAAACCCTTTTCTAAATCCGTAACCAGGGGCAGCCAGGGGGTCAGTGACATTATTGCAGAGGTAGGAGAAAGTCACGTGACCTGGCCAAGTGAAGGACTTGCTGGGGAGTTCACCTGCGCGCGAGCTGTGATGACAATCCTGCGTGAGGAGGAAGAAGGGAAGAGCCATTTCCATCCAGGTTTCCACCTGGAGGAGTCCGACTCGGGGCTGGATGAGCTGTCTGTCCGCTCTCAGGACACCACTGTGTTTAGTCTGGATAATGTCTCAGACAGCGGGGCGTCACTACCACCTACTCCTCTACCACTTACCCCGGTGTCGCCGCCTACCCCTCAGCCCACCACACCAGTCAACGGGCAGACCAGTGGCATCCCAACAGAAGACGAGCTTGAGTACCACGCTGGAGTTCTGGTCCAGAACGCCATCCAAAACGCCCTTGCTGCTCAAAACGGGGAAGAATGGCAGCCGTCTGACTTAAACTCTTCACAGCTGAGCACTCCTGTTTCTCCATCTTCAGCTTCTACAAGCAGCCCAGTGCCAGTGTCCTCCTCTCCTGTGTCTTGTGGTGAAGCTCCAGGACTTCAGTCGCCTGTTGTCTCCAGTCCTGTACCACCAATCTCTCCCCCACAGACAGAGAGACAGCCAGAGGTAAAAGTCACCTTGGAAGAGAAGCTCGAGGAGACACAAGAGGCTCCACAGCAGCAGCAGCAGCAGCCTTTGTTGAGGACACCATCTCCACCTCCATCTCAGCCCATCTCTCCACCACAGAGACCCAAAGATGGAGGCCCCAGGATCAAAATCCAGTCCTCCTACGCCAGAGCACTAGCTTCCTCAACTCCCGCTCCAGCTCCAGCTCCTGCCACAGCGGCCCCAGTTTCTAGACCGACCCCAGTCTACCGCCCCCCTTCCCCTCCAAGCCCGGATAAACAAGAGTTCAGCTACTTCAGTAAATACTCAGAGGCGGCGGAGCTTCGCAGCACGGCGGCGGCACCGCGAGCCCCCGAGGTTGAGCAAGCCAGCGGGCCGTTCCGCCTCCGCTCCAAGAAGCAGAGGACTTTGTCGATGATCGAGGAGGAGATCCGAGCGGCTCAGCAGAGGGAGGAGGAGCTGAAGAAGCAAAGGGAGACACAGCCAGCTGTCAATGTCCGTCCCAGTAGCAATTATGGGAACGCCAGGATGGGGCCGCGGCAAACCACCATAACCCCAGCAGATAAGATGAAGAGCAACAGCCTGCCTGCTAGACTCACACTATCAGCCAGGACAGCCCCAGGTTAG